>BSBN01000391.1:5238333-6547916 GCA_027924645.1 Cunninghamia lanceolata | reverse complement strand
ACCCCCCACGAAACTTGCCCATTTCATGAATCTACACTCTAATCTCTCAAATCGAGACAAGATTCCCTTGATCTCATGCTAAGTCATTTGACATTCTAGACGGGTTTATGACGTTCCTTTGAAATCAGTTTTTCGATATGCGCGAAGATCGTAAGTTGTAAATCGGTAAAAAATGTCAATTTTTAGTCATTTTCAGGTGTTAGAAATTTTTTGATTTTTGGCATGTAAGGGCGGTCATTTCAGCCGCCCATACATGATGAAGTTTGAACATATGTAAAAGCAGTTATAAACACCGCTATTACATGTTTAAAATTTTGTTTGATCATATGTAAAAGTGGTGGAAAACACCGCTATTACATATGATTGAATTTTTGTTGTTTTATGTACTGGCGGTCAAATCTCCCGCCTCTGCATTGTCTTGCGCACCTAACTTGTTGGAGCGGTTGAAAAGCTTGCCACTGCATATAGTTGAGATTACCTAACCTGTCAGAGCAGCTGAAATACCCGCCCATTCAAGATCTTCAGAATCTTGAATGCCGAGTGCCATTAATGGCCACTCGTGTTGCTTATTAAAGCTAGTATTCGAGCTTTAAATATGTCTTTTGTTTGTTATTTTTGCTATTTCATTTCTCCTAGCTCTATCTCTGAACTCCCTCACATCACCAGATCATGCCATTGAAGGAGTTTGACCTAAGCTACCATTATCAAGTCTAGGGTTTCAAGTCTCAGACGAGTAAGCTTTCTAATTGCTAGCTTTTTCTTTAATAGGGTTTTTGTTAGTTTTGGAGGTTTTTCTTTTGTTTTATTTTGTTATAGTTTTGGTTTAAAATTTCATTTTCACCAGTTTCGTTTAAATCCCTGGTAGTCCACATACCCAAGTTCGTGCCCTAAAAGTGTCATTACATGTAGTAGCAGATTTACTACTTAAACCTTTGATACCTCCCATACTCGGCAATATCTTCCCATCGACTGTGAGATGTCAGCGGTAAACCCCAATTAAATGCTTCAAAGACCAAATCCAGCATCATCTACAATGGCAGTAGTTTCTGCCGCCCATGTAATGTGTTAAACCTTCATTATCTGTAGAAGCGGTAGAAAACGCCTCCCGAACACCTTAAGCACTGAACATTGGTCTTTTCGGTAACGGCGGTAATTTCTGCCACTCCTACACCGAAACTCGCAGGTTCAAAATAACTTCATTGCATGAGCGGTCAAATCACCCACTTGAACATTTGAAATTTTAAAACACATTACATGCAATGGCGGTCATATTGACCGCTCGTGCATGTCAAAAAATGAAATTTCCAAAATACATGCAATGGCGGTGTTTTCCACCGCCTTTACACCTAGAGACTCTTTCAACCTGCAATGACGGCCAAATAACCCACTCAAGCATATTTTCCTGGATTTTTCCCAACATAGGGAAAATTCACCTTTCAAAACTAAAAGCCCGCTTTCACCTTCACCTTGATTTACGCACTCAAGCCCTTTAAACGCGCGCTTTCCTGTCCATGATCATCGAATCATAGTTGACCCAGTTTATCCAATTTTTCCTTGACCGCGAGATCATGGTTTTTGCAGTTCTCAATCAGCGTTCGTGGTGTTCAAATTCATAGTTTTCTCCAGAGCTCATGTCAGAATCATCTCCATCAAAGGCCAGAGCCATGAAGTACAAGTACCGGGGTGTCTTTCCGATAACGGCAGTACAGTCAAACATTAATGAAATCAGAGACACAGAAATTGGGCATGTGGATTTGGCCGAGCTTGTAGATAGAACTAAACAAGCAAATCCCTCCAAGCCAGAAAATCATTGACAGTAGTATTCATTTGGTTGCGTCATTTCCAGTTAGTGCACACAATGCTGAATTTGTTCTTCAAGTGGCTAGTCATTATAACAGGGACAGTAGAGCTGTGACAGACTCACAGGGAAATGTAATCATGAGATTGGATGCAAAATTCATGGACAAAATCTTCATGTGTCCACCAATTGAAAACATTGGATGGATTGATTTTGCTCAGGGTCAACAACCCTACGATAATGACGTGGAATCTGCTAGAAGGTATATAAACAACAAATGGTTAAAGATTCCTAGGGGAAATTTGACCAGATGGCCAAAGGACCTTTACAGGAGTGATTTTGTGGAGGAAGTGTGTGATTTGATTACTCTTTGGAGTTGCATCAGAGAACTCCCTTCTGCTTCCAAATTCTAGGACTGGATGTATACTTATATCAAGGTGATTCTACGAGGTAACCAGAAGATATTCTGGGGTGAACAGATAAGTAATGCTTTGCATGAACAACTAATAAGGGTCAATACTACCTTCAAATTTTACATGACCTCTTATCTTGTCTATGCTGCTGCAAGCATGAGAAACTTTCTAGGTTTGACCCAAGTGGGAGACAGGAGATTGATCCTAATGTATGAATACTACCCCCAAATCACTCTAAAGGGGTCAATTCATCATTTCAGAAGAGTCAATGACGCCTTCTTTTCAGTATTCATGATTCTATGGGATAATGAATTAGTTTAGAACAGAGTCTCAGATGAAGCTTGGCAGGTTGTAAATTCTTTTGATTGCTTATTTTTACAATTTTCCACATTCACATATCTTCGGGTAAGATACTATCCTGGTTACCCTTACATGTTGCCACGGTATCCCAGTGATTGCATTGTTCTTATGGAGCTTTGCAGACAACTGATTGTGGTGCATAACAAGCATATGGAACTAAAGAAGTCAGGGATAAATTTTCCCATTGAAATTGGGAGGTACTCAGTTCAATCTGCCAACAAAGCAAAAATAATTGATTCTGAGTTGCAATTGGTCACTATGAAGACCTACAAGAAAAGAAACCATTTTGACTTCAGAAGAGTTCAAGATAAAATCAAGAGAAAGTCAACTTTTCATGTGCCAATGGTAGAAGATATATGGGCAGATCTCAAGACACAGAACGAGGTCAAAAAGCTAGACTTTTGAAGACTTCACCTGAGTCAGATTGAAGAACTAGGCCTCACTGATATTCCAGATGGAATGGAGGATGACGGCAATGTTCTGGATCCCAAGTGCAACACAGGAAATGTTGAAGCTTCACCTCTCCCAGAGGTGAAATGGTTAGTTAAGGAGGAGACATCCATCAGGAAAAGATTCCAACCAATACTGGAAAACACTAACTTGTGGTTGGAAAGTAAAGGGATTAAGTTGAAAGAGTTTCTCACAGGATCTGAGACCGAAACACAGGAGCAAACAGGCAAGAAGGTAGAAAACCAAACTAAAAATAGGAGTGACACCCCTTCCTCCTCCAAGATACACAAACCAAAGATCAAATTTGTATCTAAAGGAGGAAAGAAGAAGGAAACCACAGAAGCTTCTGATGCCACGAAGTCAAACGTTGATGATGATCAGATGGAAATCGAAGAGGTTGAGACTGAAGAACAAAATGTTCAAAAGTCTCAAACAAAGGTGTCTAATGAAGCTGAACAAGGCATAGATGAAGACATGGAAGAAGAACAACATAGTGGTTCTCCCCAGACTCCTGTGAAAGATCTTCCTTCTCAGGCACAAGTTCTTACACCTCCTCATGTTCCGGTTTCTGATAGTTTGCCAATGATTTCTAATGTTCCTCTTTCTCCAATTTTTGTTATTTCCTCTGACAATACTCCTCAATCTGTGAGGGCTAGCTTTGGAACTATTTTTGATTCTTCTGGGCAAGAAAGTAGAAAACCAAACTAAAAACAGGAGTGACACCCCTTCCTCCTCCAAGATACACAAACCAAAGATCAAATTTGTATCTAAAGGAGGAAAGAAGAAGGAAACCACAGAAGCTTCTGATGCCACGAAGTCAGACATTGATGATGATCAGATGGAAATCGAAGAGGTTGAGACTGAAGAACAAAATGTTCAAAAGTCTCAAACAAAGGTGTCTAATGAAGCTGAACAAGGCATAGATGAAGACATGGAAGTGTTGTGTGGTTACACAACATGCCCCATTTTGCATTATCAAAACAGGGACCCAACTTTGCTGGCTTGTTCCCTTGCGTTGTCTGCTTTCTGGCAGTTTGGTAAAAATGAGTTAGGTGCATCATCATC
This sequence comes from Cunninghamia lanceolata, assembly GCA_027924645.1. NCBI lineage: Eukaryota > Viridiplantae > Streptophyta > Pinopsida > Cupressales > Cupressaceae > Cunninghamia > Cunninghamia lanceolata. Next base: position 6,543,830 of record BSBN01000391.1, on the reverse strand, counting down.
ATGATATTCGATGAGGTTGGTCATCATCATGAGGTCAATTTGTCAAAGTTCATATTTTGTTTCTATGACCTCATATTTAGAAAGAGCTTGAAATTCTAGGCAGGTTTGCCTTTTACATCACCTGAAAATTCGTCCATATGAGGAAGTTATGAGCAGTCAAAGTTTTGGTCAAACCTGATAATCGCAAGGGATCATCATATTTTTATCCTGTCATGTTGTCAAGATCATCATGATCTTGTTTGTAACCCGATATTTCGTAATGTCCTCCTGCCGAGAAATATGACCTTTTGCAAATATCCTGATGACGTCATCCCGATCTGATAAACGAAGAAGCAAATATTAGGAGGACATCATCATCACATTTCCCTTCGGCAGGATATTTTCCAAAACATGATCCGGTTCGCGAATATGACGATGACGTCATGTTCCTTTAAGTTTAACAAAAGCCCCGGATATCCTGATGATGACCATCATCATCATCCTGATCTTTCGAGAGGGTTACCTTGGACGCAAAGGGGTCATATTACATTCACCACCTGATCATGTTCCTTAGGTGACCCAATATTACATTTATCCCCGATCTTAACTAAGCATGACGGTGACGTCATCTTTTGCATTTTAATGAAGCCCAGATATGACGATGACATCACCATCATATTCCTTTCCTCAGCAGCAGGATCATATTTCATATCCTCCTATTTTCCTTCGACATGATGATGATGATGATGTCATTCTTTTCCCCAATATACAGAAGTGAAACATGACGGTGACGTCATCTGGACATTCAGAAGGGGGAGCATCATATTTCCAGAATATCATGCAGACGAAAGTTTTAAGTCTTGCTGTCGGCCTTATCTTGAGTTATCATGCCGATAGAACATGTCTTCCCGATGGATGGACATCATCATGATTTTTGGCGTCGGTATACGTTTAACCGTCGGCCTAATGTAAAATTGTCATTCCGACAGTATGTGGTCACGCCGAAATACATACATGCATCACATACAAAGGCAGACCCGAAATATTATGAAATGCAATTTAATCATTGTATATGTTGCGATGCATGATCATATTTGAACCCGATATACAAGGAAATGGGCGGGAAAATGAAACGATGGTTGACCCGAGTGTTTTTTAACGTTGTTTATGCATTTAGTGCATATTTTCCACTGATTTGGAGCCTGATTGCCTGTAGCTGCACATTTTGAGGCATGTTTAATAAAATGTTTAAATTCCTATTGTTTATCCACATGATGATGAACTTAATGTTTGTCTGTTTATTGCAGGAAGTCCCGGAGCTGCTGAAGCTGATAATTACGAAGTTGCACATGGAGGCAACATGAACCAGAAATGAGGAGGATATTGTCAAAAATGTTGTTTGCCAGCTGGAGACCGAATCAAATCAAAGATGCTGGAATATTCTATGCCAGCTGTACATTTGCCAACTAGCGAAGCATGTGCTTTTCATCTGGACCGTTGATTATTATGAGAGGATCCTGATCCTTGGATCATTGTAACTGTTTTTTGGCATTTGTTCTATATAAGAGCCAGATCCTGATACATAAAGGTAGATAGAGGAAGAAGAGAGAAAAAAGATACACAGACACATCTGGCAATAAGGCCAATTACTGTAGAATCAATTAGAAGATCGGATTACTGAGACTAATGAGGATAGAATTGTTGAAATGTCAAGGTTCTTTCTTCAGATCACTGTAAATGTACCTGTTCTTGAGCATACTGAATGGATATGAAGTTTCAGATTACATCCTGATTGTAAATTTTACGTAATCTTCTTGTTGATTTCTGGATATGTACTGGTGAATGCTGTGTTCAACTGGAAGCGCTTTCATTTCATTACATGTTGTTATCAACTTTTCCTTTGAAGATTTGCACTATATCATGCGGATTTGTGGAATGTCCTGGTGAAGTATGATTCTAGTTTCCTTCTTTTCATTGCATGTATGGGAGCTTGTATGTGGATCAGTGATCTCAGTCAAGTAGTTTTGGGAATCTCATTCTTTAACCCTTTTCCTTTTTTTTAATTTCATAAATTCATCACCATAACTGTAAGTCATGACAAATAATAAGCAGAAATAGAGAAATATGCTGAAATCCCGTAGGTAACTGAAAATCCTTAGCATATTTGAGTTAAATGCATGTAGTATTGAAAATATCATGCAAAGAATTGCAAATAATGGTAGAAATCATGCAAATATCAGCCTGTAAGCACATTATTTGACTGAATTCATAGTGCAGAGGTAGAATTATTAGAGATTTATGCAGAGCAGACATACAGAGCAGGATATTTGGAGGAATAATGATGAACTTTGTAGAAATACGTAAGGCCCCTGAATGGAAAACAGCAACACACATCAACCACTGAGTAACGTCAGTAGATTAAGACCTAATCAACGGAGACTTGGGATCATGAATTCTCTGAATTCATCGTATCTTTCAAGATGAGTAAAGGTTGTTGTGTAACTTTTATTCTATGTTTGTTTATGACTAACATCATCATCAACATTAAATTGGCACTAGAAGGAGGGCTGAGCTGTTTCAACATCATTAAATTGGCGCTAGAAGGAGGGCCTGAGCTGTGAATTCTTGGATTTCTACAAATATTGCATAAATATTTCAGCATTTCAGTTAAATGTTTGCAAATATCTCTTATCTAAGATGTTTTGGTTGCACCTTTGCAAAGATCTAGCTCGAAACATCAAAGATTTGTTTGATTTTCTGGACTTTCAAGTTTTATTCTGAGATATGATAGATCTCATTAAAATTTCAAAATACTAAAAAAATTGAAAAATATAGTCTCATTTTGATGGATGTATATGAAGGCAATTGTCAAATTAACATTCCTTTATTTCAGGAAACTTTGAGTAGGCAGCTTTACCCTCACAGTTTGTCTAACTTTGGTTTATCTACCTGTTACAGGATACACCAGACTGTGGAACACAGCGAAATAAATTGTTTAACTTTCCTTACAAGGTTGGATTTGTATTTGAAAGGATTAATATTCTTCCCGGATGTGTTCAGGGTTGAAATTTGCCAGGAAAATGAGGAAATTCTGGAGCAACAAGCAGATGCAGCACCAGAAGTTATTAGTTGTCCAGACACTGAAGTGGATCATTCTGAAGATTTTGAATTATACTTGTCTAGAAATATACAGTGTAGTCAAATATTGGGTTTACCCACTGATGATGTTCTGATTGAAAGCTGGTGCAGATTACATGACGAAGAGCATTCAGAGAGAGATTGCTACCCTTGCTTGGTCATGTTGAAAAAGATTCTAAAAAATATAGTGGCTGAATTAGTTCCAGAAGGTAAAGAAGAGGAAACATCTTTCCTGGATTCATTTTATGGTGGGATTGATAGGAGTTCTCTACTTCCTAATACAAGTAAGGATCAATTAGTATGCAGGTATGAATCTTGCGAAAATTTTAGAGAAGAAACCACTCATCAGGATAATATTTTTGATTCTGATCCTAATACTTTTGATAAAGAAGATGAAACGTCTTTCCTGGAGTCATTCTATGGTAAAGAGAAGTGTAAACAAATAGTAGAACAATTTAAATGCACTCCTGATGATGAAGTTCCTATGATAGTAACTCAGGGAGTCATAGAAAATAAAATAAATGCTGATTTACTACCTAACTTCTTTGAATTGAATGATCAAATACAAGAATGTTGCAGGTTAATGGAACCAGATCCTCTAATAGATAGAAGATGTGAATTATTTAATGAACAATTCCTGAAAGATGAAGATGTAGAAGACTTTGGAGTTGTTATGCATAATCAGATGTCACTCCAAAAATATTTTGAGAATGAAACAGGGGAGTGTCCTTATCAAGTGAAAGTTGTTTCTCTTTTACAGTCACATGATTTAGAAATGATAAATTTCTGTATATCAGGTTGTGATAATAAAGATACTTATTTAGATGCTGATGTGCAGGAAATTGAAGAAAATATTGAGAAGTTTCCTGAACTGGAGGATAAATTAAACATCCAGAATGAAGGGATAAAGTTGGATAAAGATGAAGAATTAATACATCAAGAGTCATACATCCTTCAATTTGAAGAGAGACCAGACACTGAGCCAAGCAGTGAAAATATAATGACAAATGGAAGACCAATTGCCAATGAAGAAGCATGTCCAACAAAATCAGAAATACACCAGGTTGTATTTCTCCTTTCCACAGTGAATGATGTTGATTATTATTTTGATTATGGAAATTCAGGAGATAAGACATGCATATGGATTAATCATGAACATGATGAGCTGCCTCAGTTGCTGATCATCAAGAGTCATTCTGTTGAATACAGTGAATTCAGAATATCAGAATATTTTTCAGAATATAAAGATAAATTTGCTAGGTTGAGAACCATAACTAATACCCTAATGCTCCTGCACAATCAAAAGAAGTATGCAAATACAGGTGTATTTGGGTCGTTTGCTAGTTTTTGTTTGCCTAGTAGTGGTCTGTATATAATTTTGTAGGTTAGTTGTTTGTACAGTTTGCTTGTTTTGCCTTCTTGTTCTGTTTCTTTTGTTTCCTTGCGTAGGTTAGCTGTTTGTACAGGTTGCTTTTTGCTTTGCTTTGTTGAGTCTTTATTTTGGTTGGGCAAAACTGGTGCACCTTGTTACTTAAGAACACTACATAAATTGTTAGAATTCAAAAGTTGAATATAAGTTTTTACATAGGTTGTAATTCATATCAGTATAGGTATTCTTGATCAGGTCTGTGGTATCATATTCATCAGTACTACTTTTCTTGAGTCAAGGTGATCCTCACAATGACACACCTAACAGCCTTGGGTTTATTGAACATATCAGTGTAGGTGTTAAGTGAAAAATCTAAAGGTTGCCCTTGCTACCATTGCAATTCTCAACTTAATTTCAACAAGTGACCATTCCTTGTATCATGAGGCTACAACTGTTATATCTTAAGAATTAAATTCAAAATATAAAATAAATAAAATAATAAAATGGATTTTCTGAAATCCAGATTAAGTCATCTAAGTAACTCTACCGGAGCTATAGACGCTTGCTGGCAGTGGGGCTCTACTTAGGGGAATTGCAACGATAACCTTGCCGGGGCTATGGACGCCTGCTGGCAGCAAGGCTCTATCTGGTTGGCTATGAGGGATGAACCAAACTACGTAGCTTAACACCAGTCACTGACTTATTCAACTCACTTTCAAGATGAGTATATGAATCACATGCACACAATTGATCCCTTATCAATTCACTGTTACATTGATGAACATGATACCAGTTAGAAAGGATTAGGATGCTCATGCTTAATAGGAGTTGGAAATTTATGTTTTAACTTATCCTCACCTTTTGAATTATTTGAATTTTGTTGTTTTCTTTGGTGGCAATTTATTGTGTGGTTACACAACACGCCCCATTTTGCATTATCAAAACAGGGACCCAACTTTGCTGGCTTGTTCCCTTGCATTGTCTGCTTTCTGGCGGTTTGGTAAAAATGAGTCAGGTGCATCATCATCATGATATTCGATGAGGTTGGTCATCATCATGAGGTTAGTTTGTCAAAGTTCATATTTTATTTCTATGACCTCATATTTAGAAAGAGCTTGAAATTCTAGGCAGGTTTACCTTTTACATCACCTGAAAATTCGTCCATATGAGGAAGTTATGAGCAGTCAAAGTTTTGGTCAAACCTGATAATCGCAAGGGATCATCATATTTTTATCCTGTCATGTTGTCAAGATCATCATGATCTTGTTTGTAACCCGATATTTCGTAATGTCCTCCTGCCGAGAAATATGACCTTTTGCAAATATCCTGATGACATCATCCCGATCTGATAAATGAAGAAGCAAATATTAGGAGGACATCATCATCACATTTCCCTTCGGCAGGATATTTTCCAAAACATGATCTGGTTCGCGAATATGACGATGACGTCATGTTCCTTTAAGTTTAACAAAAGCCCCGAATATCCTGATGATGACCATCATCATCATCCTGATCTTTCGAGAGGGTTACCTTGGCCGCAAAGGGGTCATATTACATTCACCACCTGATCATGTTCCTTAGGTGACCCGATATTACATTTATCCCCGATCTTAACTAAGCATGACGGTGACATCATCTTTTGCATTTTAATGAAGCCCGGATATGACGATGACGTCACCATCATATTCCTTTCCTCAGCAGCAGGATCATATTTCATATCCTCCTATTTTCTTTCGACATGATGATGATGATGATGTCATTCTTTTCCCCAATATACAGAAGCGAAACATGACGGTGACGTCATCTGGACATTCGGAAGGGGGAGCATCATATTTCCAGAATATCATGCAAACGAAAGTTTTAAGTCTTGCTGTCGGCCTTATCTTGAGTTATCATGCCGATAGAACATGTCTTCCCGATGGATGGACATCATCATGATTTTTGGCGTCGGTATACGTTTAACCGTCGGCCTAATGTAAAATTGTCATTCCGACAGTATGTGGTCACGCCGAAATACATACATGCATCACATACAAAGCCAGACCTGAAATATTATGAAATGCGATTTAATCATTGTATATGTTGCGATGCATGATCATATTTGAACCTGATATACAAGGAAATGGGCGGGAAAATGAAACGATGGTTGACCCGAGTGTTTTTTAACGCTGTTTATGCATTATATTTTCCACTGATTGGAGCCCGATTGCCTGTAGCTGCACATTTTGAGGCATGTTTAATAAAATGTTTAAATTCCTATTGTTTATCCACATGATGATGAACTTAATGTTTGTCTGTTTATTGCAGGAAGTCCCGGAGCTGCTGAAGCTGATAATTACAAAGTTGCACATGGAGGCAACATGAACCAGAAATGAGGAGGATATTGTCAAAAATGCTGTTTGCCAGTTGGAGACCGAATCAAATCAAAGATGCTGGAATATTCTGTGCCAGCTGTACATTTGCCAACTGGCGAAGCATGTGCTTTTCATCTGGACCGTTGATTATTTTGAGAGGATCCTGATCCTTGGATCATTGTAACTATTTTCTGGCATTTGTTCTATATAAGAGCCAGATCCTGATACATAAAGGTAGATAGAGGAAGAAGAGAGAAAAAAGATACACAGACACATCTGGCAATAAGGCCAATTACTGTAGAATCAATTAGGAGATCGGATTACTGAGACTAATGAGGATAGAATTGTTGAAATGTCAAGGTTCTTTCTTCAGATCACTGTAAATCTACCTGTTCTTGAGCATACTGAATGGATATGAAGTTTCAGATTACATCCTGATTGTAAATTTTACGTAATCTTCCTGTTGATTTCTGGATATGTACTGGTGAATGCTGTGTTCAACTGGAAGCGCTTTCATTTCATTACATGTTGTTATCAACTTTTCCTTTGAAGATTTGCACTAGATCATGCGGATTTGTGGAATGTCCTGGTGAAGTATGATTCTAGTTTCCTTCTTTTCATTGCATGTATGGGAGCTTGTATGTGGATCAGTGATCTCAGTCAAGTAGTTTTGGGAATCTCATTCTTTAACCCTTTTCCTTTTTTTTAATTTCATAAATTCATCACCATAACTGCAAGTCATGACAAATAATAAGCAGAAATAGAGAAATATGCTGAAATCCCGTAGGTAACTGAAAATCCTTAGCATATTTGAGTTAAATGCATGTAGTATTGAAAATATCATGCAAAGAATTACAAATAATGGTAGAAATCATGCAAATATCAGCCTGTAAGCACATTATTTGACTGAATTCACAGTGCAGAGGTAGAATTATTGGAGATTTATGCAGAGCAGACATACAGAGCAGGATATTTGGAGGAATAATGATGAACTTTGTAGAAATACGTAAGGCCCCTGAATGGAAAACAGCAACACACATCAACCACTGAGTAACGTCAGTAGATTAAGACCTAATCAACGGAGACTTGGGATCATGAATTCTCTGAATTCATCGTATCTTTCAAGATGAGTAAAGGTTGTTGTGTAACTTTTATTCTATGTTTGTTTATGACTAACATCATCATCAACAGGAAGAAGAACAGCATAGTGGTTCTCCCCAGACTCCTTTGAAAGATCTTCCTTCTTAGGCACAAGTTCTTACACCTCCTCATGTTCTGGTTTCTGATAGTTTGCCAGTGATTTCTAATGTTCCTCTTTCTCCAATTTTTGTTATTTCCTCTGACAATACTCCTTAATCTGTGAGGGCTAGCTTTGGAACTATTTTTGATTCTTCTGGTTCCATTCCAAGCCTGTCTTCCCCCTCTTTTGATATTGGAGAACAAACTATTTTGGAGAACCTTCTGGATGCTTCACAAAAGGTTGTTGATACAGGTATTGTGTTTACCAACACAAGTCCAATTGTCACCATCACTGGCATGAATATAGATATAGCCAAGCAAGTAGTGGATCCTCCTCCAGGTGTTGGCACTTCTATACTTCCTCCATGGCTATCTGCCTATACTCCAAAGAGAAAGAAGCAAGCCATCTCACCTGATGAGATTGACATTGAAAAGCTATTGGCTGTGAAGGCAAAGAACCAGAAAAAGAAGCCTAAGACTGTTTCTAGGCTGGTCACTGAAAAGGGAATCAGATATGCCGAAATTGCCAAACCTCCTGAGGATGCCACGGTTGACACTTTTGACATGAGTAATTATGTCATCTCAAGGGTTGAACTGGGTAAAGTGACTCATGAAGGTGTCAAGGCAAATTTCCATACTACTGCTAGCACCCTACTTGAAAAGTATGATGAAGCCAAGAAGGAGAAGGAGCAGTACAAAGCAAAAGAGGAACAACTGGCTGCTGTCCTTCAGAAAATAGTAAAGTCATCAGAGATAGTAGAACCAATGGCAGTGACAATGGAAAATCCCCTGATACAGAAGGTTGAAAAAGCCCAAGCCAGAGGCAAGATAGTGGGGGATGTAGTGGAGCGGTTGTTGGCTCAAGGATGAGTTCTACTAAAAACCGCCGTGGAAAGGAAAGAGAAAATGGACAAAGCTAAAGATGAGTTGGACAATCTGGTAGATCTACTTTCACAAGAGCTGCAAGATCAAGAAGAAATCCTAGAAGAATGGATAGACATGAAGAAGATCAAGATAAAGAATCTGATCGCCATTGGGGTCATCACCAACAGAGAATCATATCTTAAGACCAAGGAGATTCTAGCTCATCATATTTTCATGATAAAGAGTCTACTTGAAGATCTGTGTCAAGCACGAGAAGCCAGCAAAGATAGTGATGTCACAATCTTACATCGGCTACTAGAACTTCCTTGCACCTTGACAAAGGAAGATCATAGTTTTCTCACGGCACACGAAATGATAAGTTCTTTTGAAGAGATGGTACAAAAGAAATTTGAAGAGGAGGCGCCCTCATTGCTTTCGATGGATAGTCTGTATGACAAACATTCAACTCTAGAGAACCTAAAGAATAATCTGGACAATCATGAAAAGGTGATAAAGGCGGTGAAAGATTCCATTCTCCAAGCCCGCACCATTTCAGCAAATACAGCAAAACCAGATGCATGCGAGATGTCGGTCGTTCAAACTATGTACCAGAACTTCCTGAAGAAAAAAGATGGAGGAAGCTAGTGCCTTAGCTTATTTTTTCTTGAACGATATGTAAATTGAATTTTGTTTTGGACATCTACACATGTAATTTTCTAAAATGTAATTACATGTGAAACAAGAGAAGTCCTAAGTCAAATAGGACTCTCTCATTGAATAAGTCAAAGTATTTGTAGATTTCCTAAATTTTTTCAAGGCCTTTCCCTATAAATTAAGGGGGCCTCTTTTGTAAATATTATCTTTTGTCTATTGCAAGAATACTCTGGCGAATTGAAAAACAAATCAAGACTTTGTGCTTTTTGTGAAAATCAATTATCAAATATTTATCAATACAAGAAAACAAGTTTAATTCCAATCTTTGTCTTGGGGTTATTTGTGTTGTGATAGTATTGTTCTTATGTCGTGCTATCATAATCTTCTTTGGTAATAATTGAAGTGTGGAGTTTGTTTCAAGTGATTGAAGAGCGCTCTTAATTTGATTCTGATAGACTTTGTGTTATCAAGTCATTTGTGAGGATTATGTTCGTGTTTGTGAGAATACAATAGTTTGTAGACTTTGTGCTGCAAGTTGTTATATTCAATTTACTTTTATCATCTTGAAGAGGAGTGAAGACTTTGGGCTGCATTCTACTTCAAACAGTTCTATTTATAGTTAGTAAGTGAGGTAACAGAAAACTTTGTGTTTCTGTGATTTTGTGATAATTTATAAGTCTTTTATCAAGAGTTTGAAGTATACACATCTATTCTGAAAAAAGAGAATGAGATGAGATGGAACCACCATAAACATAGTTTTTAGTGTACATAAATTTCATAAGTTGTTTTGTTTACAAAAGTCAAGTAAATAGAGGGAACCTCCCCTTGTTGATAGGAGAGACTTTGTCTCATCATAGCTGTGGCTAATATACCCATTTTGCTGTTAGTGAGTTAACGACAAAATATTCACCCAACAAGTTGTAAGGTCCATTTTGTATGGTCAAGAGGTTTGAGGTGACCATATAAACCTCAAATCATTCTTAGTCCATTTAGACCCTAGTTGTGTCACTTAGGCCTAGTAGGTCTAAAGATGGTTTTTTGAGTCTATTTGGTAGTTTTAGTGTTTTGGCATGTTTTAGAGAGTATGGTGGTTGTGTGGGTTCCATTGGACAAGTTGAACCAATTGGGATTTTTGTGATAATGAAAATTCAATAGTTGTCAATGGTGTCATGACACATTTAGCCAATTGCAACTCATTTTTTATAGTTGAAACTATTTTTGGAAGTTGCCTACCAACTTGGATCAGTTCATATTGTTGTTCTCTTACTCCAGTACGGAGGAGAAGATTCTGTACAGATATTTGGGCACAAAACCTAATAAAACTGATTGTTTTCCCGAGAATTCCTATTGTTGTATGACCTATATGGATTGGCCAAGTGGATTGATGTGGTTTTTCTGAAACTAGTTAGAATCAGGATTCTAATGCACCAAGTTTGAGGTTTTGAAGTGATCACAGTAGGAAGATATTGAATTTTGAATGCAAACTAGTCTAAAACACTCATTCCTAGGGTCTGTCATACAAATCTAGCCCTAGAATGCATTCCAACTGATGAAACTTCATGCCACTCAGTGAAATGAAGGCTAGGGATGTATATTATAAGATTCCAAAAGCATTTTGTTTGGAAGGACAGTCATCAAGTTTTGGAGTGATGCCCTAGGTCAAATATCCCTATTTATTTGACCAAAATTATGCAATTTGGTGATGTAATGGACAAAATTCTAATAGGGTGGATGAATGGATGGTGGTTTTGAGATGTTTGGGTGTTGTGGAAGTAATCCAAGTTCCTATCCTAGGTTTATGACCCCAAATTAGACCACTTGCTTTGTAACCTAGACCTAAATTGATCAATTAGGCCTAGAGACCTAGTGGGTGTGTTGAGTTGCTGGAGTAGAGTTGGAACTAGAGGATCTGAGGTCTGTTGGAGTTCCATAAAGGGTATTTGAGTCCACCATTTTTTTTCCTGACTCTTAAGGGTTTTGTCAAGTTGTGTAGTGAAAACCAGATTAGGAGGGCTAGTAGCCTCACTAGGCCAAACAAGGGTTGGAGAGTTGTGAGAAGTTGGGGATCAAACCAACTATGGGAAAGGTGTTTGTAGACCTATCTTAAGGTGTGGAAGGAGTCTTGAGGATTGGATAATAGCCTATATAATAAATCCCTAGTTTGTCATAGGTGTGACCTTGGTTGAATGAAGTGGTGAAGTGGGTGAGTGGGCAGAGAAGAGAAAACCTTGTTGCTTCCTTTGTGCCACTCTGCAACAGGTGGTATCAAAGCCATCAAAGAGATGGGAGATAGAGAAGAGAAAATATTGGTGCTTCCTTTGTGCCACTTTGCATCATGGAAGATCATATCTGGGAAGAGGAAGAGATCCTAGAGTTGTCCAATAATAAGATTCCTAAGGGAATGATAGAATTGGAAAGAGCATTTGATTTAGATAACATGCTAAAACATAAAGATCTCCCTAAAGTAGATGGAGGAGATTATTCACAAGTTAACATAGGACATGATGATGAAAAGAGGAATGTCCTAATTGGAAAAGTGTGTATAGAAGAAGAATGGAAGGGATAACCCAAGCACTCAAAGATTATATCCATGTCATTGCCTAGACATATGATGAGTTGAAAACTTATGATACATCAATCATCACTCATACTATACCTTTAAAGCTAGATGTCAAGCCTTTTAGACAGAAATAGAGACCTGTTAATGCATTGCTGGAGCCCATCATTTTTTAAGAAGTTAAGAAATTGCTTAATGCCAAGATCATACTTCCTATGAGACATTCCACATGGGTGGCAAACTTGGTCCCAGTAAGGAAGAAGAATGGTGACATCAGGTTGTGTGTAGATTTTAGAAATTTAAATAGAGCTTCTGAAAAGGATAACTATCCTTTGCCTTCTCTAGAAGAGGTCTTGTAGATTGTAAATGGTGCAAAGATGATGTCATTTTTGGATGGTTTTTCAGGTTACAACCAAGTGATGGTAGACAAGATAGATAGATTGAAGACTACATTCACCACAAAGTGGGGAATTGTTGCCTATAGGCGCATGCCTTTTGGATTGATAAATGTTGGAGCCACATTTTAGCAAGTAATGGATATAGCCTTCAGAGGGCTAATTGGTAAATGTATAGTCATATACATGGATGACTTGACAGTTTTCTCTAAAGAGAGAGGGAATCATGTAGAAGACCTCAGGAAGGTACTAAAGAAATGTGAACATTATGGAATATCCCTAAACCCTAAGAAATGCATATTTGGGGTAACCACAAGGAAGTTATTAGGTCACCTGATAACAAAGAATGGGATCATCATTGACCCTGGGAGAGTAGATTCAATCATGAAGATATAGTTTGCTGGAAGTAAGAAGGAGGTCAAATCTTATTTTGGTAAGATTAACTTTGTTAGAAAGTTTATTATTGGTTTTGCAAAAATTGTCAGACCATTGAATGCCATGCTCAAGAAGGATGCCAAAATTGAGTGAACACCTGAAGCTAGAGCAGCTTTTGAAGATATCAAGAAAGCCATATCTAATGCTCCTATTCTAATCAGTCTAGATTATACCAAAGATTTTAATATATACTCATTCGCTTCAAGTTATACATTTGTAGCAGTATTAACACAAAGAAATGAGGCTAAAGAAAAAAAGCCTGTAGCCTTCATGAGTTGTCCTTTTAGGGATGCAGAACTTAGATAAATGGATGTTGAAAGACAAGCATTTGCTCTGGTTTGAGCAGTCAAGAAGTTTAGACATTACATCTTAAGAAGTAAGGTGATCGTTGTAGTACCAGATGCATCAGTAAAGATGCTTTTAACACAAAGTGAACCAGGTGAGAAGAGAGCCAAATGGATAATTGTCCTCCAGGAGTATGATATAGACATAACACTCGTGAAATTAGTGAGAGGACAAGCATTGACTCAGATGATATCAGAAATTGATCCTAACATCATAAGCCAGCAATATGTCATAAGTACAAAGGAAAATGGAGAATCGTATTCAGACATCAGGCACATCTTGATTACTGGAAGATGCCCTTCAAGATTGTAGGCCTCACAAAGGAGAGCCTTAAAGATAAGATCATAGAAATACATGATAAAAGGAGGAGTCCTTTTTAAGAAGAACTATGAGGGAATATACCTTAGGTGCCTAGAAAGGCAAGAAGTAGATAAAGTGCTAGCAAAATTACATGACAAGTTTGGAACTACACATGGATCATATTTAGCTACCACTCATGCTATTCTCAAAGTAGGGTATTACCCACCCCTATTTTTAAAGATACTGCTGAACACATCAAATGTTGTCATATGTGGCAGGTTGCTACAAATAGAGAAAGATATGTTGCTAAGCCTTTGCAGACAGTGAGAGATGCGCCCATTTGCTCAATGGGGGATGGACTTCATAGGACCTATCAACCCTCCATCATCTTCAGGCCATAGGTATGTGTTGACTATCACTAATTATTGTACCAGGTGGACTAAAGTTGTCAGCAATAAGACATGCAATGCTGAGGATGTAATCAAGTTTTTGGAAAGCGACATTGTGACCAGGTATGGAGTTCCCTATGCTTTAGTATGTGATAATAGTTCTACCTTTGCTTCAATAAGGTTATCAAGTTAGGCTTTTGACCATGGAATTATCTTGAAATTTTCCTCAAATTACTATCCCTAAGGGAATGGATTAGCAAAATCCAAAAACAAGAATTTATTGAACATCATAAAGAAATTGATAGAAAAGAACCCAAGGGAGTGGGGCACCCTATTAAAATATGCCTTGTGGGTAGATAGAACCAGGATGAAGGTTGCATTAGGAAATTCTCCTTTTCACCTAGTATATGGGGTGGATCTTATCCTCCCTATTAACCTAGAGATCCCCATAGTGCAATTTGTACAAGAATATCTAGGCATAGATAACAAACAAGAAGTCAGGCTACTTTAGTTGATGCACCTAGAAGAAAAAAGGAATAAAACAATTGATCAATTTGCTAAAATCAGGCTGTTGTCAAGCATTGGTTTGACAAAAGAGCTAGAGTTAAGGCTTTTAGAATTTTAGACTTAGTCCTTATGTGGGACAAAGCACATGAAAGGAAAGGAGATCATGATAAATTTGATAAACTTTGGATAGGTCCCTTTCAAGTTTAAGAAATCTTAGGAGACAACACCTATAGGCTTAGGACTTTAACCAGTGAGGATGTCCCATTACCTGCTAATGGACATTTTCTCAAACATTACTTCCAAGCTTGAGACAGTGTCATGTAAGTCATGTGTATCATAATGTGCATATTTGTACAATTATTTGTATAGTTTTGTTTTGTTTGCTTGTTGACTTCTATTTTGGTTAGTCAAGATGATGCAACTTATCACTCAAAGAAAATAACTAAATTGTTAAGATTCAAGTGATGAGAACAAATTCATATATAGGTTATGACTCATTTTGAGAAGTGTTGGTGATCAGGTCTGTGATATCTTTTCATCAGGGTACCTTTTCTTGACCAAAGTGATTCTTTCACAATGACTCACCTAATAGCCTTGGGTTTGTGGAACACACTAGTATAGGTGTTAAGTGAAAAATCTAAAGGGACTCCCTTGATACCAATGCAATCTCCAACCTAAATCAGCAAGTGACCATGCCTTTCATATTAAGCTTACATGATGGCATCATATGAATATAGAGAATAAATTGAAAATCTAAAAAGAAATAAAATTAGGCCATCTAAGTAACTCTACTGGGGCTATAGACGCCTGTTGGCAGTGGGGATCTACTTAGGGGGATTGTATAGATAACCTTGTCGGGGCTATAGACACTTGTTAGTAGAAAGGCTCTATCCAGGTTAGCTATGAGGGATGCTCCCAAACTATGTAGCTTAACATCAGTTACTCATGTTTTCCATTTACTTACAAGATGAAGATAATTAATCATTTCCACACAACTAATCATTTGTTAGCACTATTGCCATGATGAAAACCTTATCATTCAGAAAGATTATAATACTTATACTTAGAAAGAGTTAAAATACTATGTTAGAATGTGATCACATCACTTGAATCATTGGAATTTAGTTATGTTCTTTGGTGGCAAGTTGTTGTGTGGTTACACAACATGCCCCATTTTGACTTGACAAAACAGGGACCCAACATTTTTGCTGCTTTGGCTTGTTGTTTTTCTGCTTTGGGAGGTCTAGTAAAATTAGTCATTGGGTAACCCTACAAGAGGGTAAATAGGTCACCATGATGAGGTCAGTTGCCAAATTTAGTATTTCACATTATTAACCTCATGGTTGGAAAGTGTACGAAATTCCAAGCAAGTTTGCCTTTTGGATCACCTTGAAATTCTCTAAAGGGAGAAAGTAATGTTGAGTCAAAGTTTTGGTCAAACTTGATATTCTGAAGAGGGGGGTCATATTTCAAACATCAGTCATATTATATAAGATCACCCCGATATAAGTTTATCACCCAATAATTTCTTGATCCTCGAAGTGCGGATGTCAATTTTATGTGATAGTTGTTATCTCCCTGTCAAATGACTTCACATATTTTGTAGGGGTCATATTTTTAATATCCATCATCTTACAAATATCACCGTCTTCACAAAAAATCACCCTATGCTAATATGACAATGATGTCATCTAAACCCAACAAATGAAGGAAATCACCCTAATGATTACATCATCATTCCATTTTACCTCGCGGAGGTATATATCCAATGCCTACCATATTCAATAACATGATGGTGATGTCATTACAACACAACACTTAAACAAGGTTGCCGACATGATGATATCATCCCAATCTTTTTTTTTTCTGAGGGGGTCATTTTGTTTGTAGTGTCATATTTTGAACATCCCCTTATCTTAAATTCATGACCCGATATACATGTGGTCAATGTTGACCACATCGCCTGATTCCTTTGCATTAGTTTTGATGCTCAAAGGTGGGGAGTCATTTTATCCAGAGGGGGTCATATTTTGGATATCCCCCGATCTTTCAAAGATCACTCCCCTCCCATTTCCTGACATTAAATGCACTTAAATGTGGTACATAGATTCCCGCCGATTGCGAATACAAATCAAACACTTGGCATCATCCATGGATTCTCTGCAGAGGATCAACAAATTTTATCGATTTAACTTAGTTTTACCCTAATTTGCCCTATGGGTGCATTTAAAGGTAATTTTCCAAGGTAATTTTCATGTACCTTGTGAAAAAACAAGAAATTACAGAGTAGAGAAATCAAACCCTCAGACAGCTAACTGTTAACAGACTAGATCTTTCAGCGTAATGGAATGGGTGATCCTCAACATTTGCAGCCCTTTTTTGTAATCACCCATCTAACCCAAGAGGAAAGCATTATCAGGTAAGTAATTGAAAACCCTCCTATTGTCATTTTCTGCATGTTCAGGTAGTATGTTCTTTCTTGTGGTTTGAATCTATAAATGTGCATATCATGATGAATTAAAGAATAATGAATAGAGTATGCATGATGTTGTAGAGATACATAATGTTGTATGAATGCATATAGATATTGTAAAGTAAGACTAATCATGTTTATTGTAGGAGTCCATGGCAAATCTTAGATGAAATAGATCTGATTTAGAATTTCTTAAGCCCATGTTTGTTTAGCCCAAAGGGGTACAATTTAAGTATGGCATCATTGGTGACACTCACCAGGGAGATACAGACCTGGCAATATGGTCAACAAGAATAGATCATGATAGAGACAATACCCTTGTGGATGCAATATATGTTTCAGAAATGTGGCATGCAGCTGGATTTCCATATGCCATGGACACCCAAGAGCTAGTAGTGGAATGTGCTTGGAACTATAACCCTGAGACCAGGTGGGTAGAGAAGCATGGAAGAGTATATGCTGACTTTTCAATTAAGGGCGTCACCTCTACATTTAATCTACCAATTGGAAAGAAGGTGGTCAGTGTAGATCTATGTAAGTTGGACACAAAATATAACAACAATAAGAAGAGTGCAAGGAAGAGGATGTATCAGTGGAGGTCGAAGAGCAGCACCTATACTGCCTCAACTAAATTACCCGTACACTTGTATAAATTTGATTTTGACGATGAGTACCAGTACATGATTGCCTTGCTAAGCAGCATGACAGGTAAACTTCATGCAGGAAATTTTGAGAATTAGATGTTTGGAATCATCCAGATGGTCCTATACACAAATAATAAGCCATTATGGGCCAAGGTCATCAGCGATGCACTAGATGAAGGCATGAGGAACCTGGGAGGTCAGGCATGCATGTTTCATATGACCTCATATGTTGTGTACTCATGTGCTTATAAGGGAACCTTTGATGCCTTGACTACAGTGGGTAAAGCTGGCGGTGATTTAGATGATGCCCACATATGGGATCACTATCCTCAACTACATAGAAAGAACTATCTCTTGGATTACAAATTGGTAAATGATGCATTCTCGATGCATCTAGTCAGAACCATGGAGGAAGACAAAACCAAGAGACTGAGCACGGAGGCTCAAGAAGTTGTTTATAGACATGGCACCTGGTTCATCTAGTTTGCCACATTTTCATATATAAGGATAGAGGGATTTGAAGGACAACCCCTTATGCTACTAAGATACCCTACTGATGGGGTTGTCCTGATGTAATTTCTCAGACAAGTGTCTACCATAGTTGCAGCATACAAGGAACAAAATAAGATACCTTTGGTATTATTTCTAGTGTCTATGGGCTAGTATATGTGCTCAAATTCATAGAGAATAAAGCATGTCATGGGAGGTTTGAAAATGATGTATCTGCAGCCATTTCCCTTAGCTAGATCTTATGACCCCTATGCCAAGATGCAAAAAACAATGGGAAAACCTATTCATCAAAAGCATCTGGAGCATTTCTAGACTAATTGTGAGGATGAAGCTAAGGTGAGGAGAAGAAAATATCAAAGACTCACCTTGAACCAAATAAGGACTTTTGACTGCATCCCAGTGCCAACACAGCTGAAGAAGGATGATGGAAAAACTATGTCTAATGAATATGAAGACAATAAGGTGTACAATGACACCATATCAACCCCTTATCTAACACAGCTGGAGGACATATCCTTGGATCAGTTTACAGGTGGGGTGCTACAATTAACCCAAGCTTGGGTGGATGAACAAATAAACAGATTAAAGAAAAAGGGTGTCTCCCTTACAGTTAATGCCAAGAAGAAAAGACAAGAACTAATTGATGAGAAGTATGATGACTTCCTCAATGAGAAAAGAAAGTCAAATGGGGAGAGGTTACCCACACAAAAATAGAGGAAGGGTCCCCCTAGAGGTAAGAAAACTAAAGATGAACCTAAGGGGGTGATAATTGAAAGAATTACCACACCAACTGCAGGTGCATCAACATTAGGACACACGTCCACATCATCTACACCACCTCTGATGGACAAACCTAAGACAAAGAGGATTTTGAGGCTAGTTGTAGAAATTACAGAAGTATGCGACGAGGGCCAAACCTCAGAGCATGAGGTGGAAGAAGATATCCCATTTGAGGAATTACAGGTAAATAAGGAGCTTGCAGGTGATGACCCAATGATGGTTAGTATGAAGAGGAAGGTGATGCCGCTGACATCACCCCAAGAAGCAAAGAACATCCATGCGGGGTGATATCAGGGATGACCCCATTGTATTAAGAGGAGCTAGTGGTGAAGCATTTAGGAAGGAGATGCAACATGATGTGCCACTTCCCACCATAATAAAGTTCAAGACTGAGAGGGCAGAAGAACAAGCAAAAGAGGCTTCCAAGGCAGGTCAACGTGGTCCTTTCTCCTAGGAGGACACCATCAACTTATCAGATGATGAGGTAGTACAGAATGTAGCCTCGTAGAGAATGGAGACTCATGCCTCCAGTATCCGCATGACTCCACATGGGACCCCATTAGCATATATGGATGTATTGGAGGAGGTGAAACAAATAGAGGAAGTAAAAGAAAATAGCCTAGAGAGGGTAGCCCAACAGATAGGGCTTGATAAGTTGGTTGATCAAGTGATTAGTCCTGCAGTTATATATTTAACATATAAGGGTGATGTGAACCCTAAAGACAAAGTAGGTGAACCTGATATGATAGAAAAGATTGAAGTGGCCAAGCAGGTAGAAAAAGAAAGCAATGCTCCTGATATGGGTCAGCAACAATGTGAAATACCCGCTAAGCCAAAAATAGTAAAAGTCCAACAGAAAGGTGGGGTGATAAAGATACATCAGGTGATGCTATTGCCTAGAATCAAGGAGACCAGGGAAATGCCATAGGAGAAAAAGATAAATTAGGTCGTGAAGACCTTAATATACAAGACATCGGTGCCTCATGTGTAGAACAAGAAGTGACCCAAGATCAGGATGATGCACAAGGCCCAAACACATAGACAACCACAGATGTCAATACACCTCAAGATGAGGAAAATACTAAAGTGAATGAAAGTCAGAAAGAGGGAGTACAGGATTAGGCCCAGGATCATAATGTGGAAAAGCCACATGATCCTCCTCAAGAGAAAGAGGTCCCTTAGCAAGAAGCAATGCAACAAGATGCCCTTCGTGAGGAACTCCATGAGGAAGAAACTAAGAAATCACCTTCTCCACCTAGAATAGAAACAGATAATGGAGAACGGGGTGGACATGATGTTGATAAAGGACATCATGGATCTGGAGATGAAATGCCTCAATGGCTGGAGAAAGAAATAGGTATGGAACAAGGCTCTGAAATTCAAGAATTTGATGTTTCCACCTTGTTTGCAGAGACAATAATGAAGCCCAAGAGGAAAGCCAGATTGACATCAGCTATAAAAAGAGATCCTGCTATAGGCAGCTACACAGGTAGTACATCCCACGGTAAAGAAAGAGAATGACAAGATCACCCTTGAAGAGTTCCAAATCTCAACTGTTGATTTGGGTTTTGCTAATGAGGACCAAGAGGGTTAAGAAGGGAAGGACATTATTCATTCTTTGACCCAAAGGGTAAAGAAGGAGAAAGAGAAAAATAAATAGCATAAGGAGCACATTGCTCAGCTGCATTCATACATAAAGGGGTTGATTAACCTCGGTAATACACCAGTTGATTCGGCAGTCCCATTGACTGTTATATCCTAGGAGGAGGTCAACAAGTTGGACCTCATGAAGTATGAAGCCATGATCATGGAGAAATGGATGCTATCAACCCTCACTAGAGTTGAGGATGTTTTGAGAACCTCCTTACAGAGGTGGAATTCTTTAAGCAATTTAAAGAGAAAAGTAGACAAAATGCAAAATGAAATAGGGAAGCGATCATTCCAATTGGAAAAGGACCTAACTACTTTATGTGAAATGAAGAGGATTGATCATCAAATCCTAATAAATAACCAAGTGTTGAATAATAACTCTACCCTACTGATAGACATATGGTATGAGGATATTAGGTTCAAATGTGTTATCCTAAAGAAATGCAGTGGCAAGCTCAGGGATATAAGTATAATGTTGCACAACATGATGGCTTACGAAGCAGAGATCCTTGAAGCTTTAGAAGGGAAAGTAGAGGGGAAGATTGAAAATCAAGACACAGACTTTGCTATCAAGGCTCTGCATGATAATTTCCAGCCGGTAGCTAATGACCCCCTCGCCCACCTAACGGAAGAAGTAATGAACAAAATCATAAGGATAAAGGTCAAGGTGGAAACTTACAATGAGACTTTAAACAATAGAAAGGGTAAGGTGGAAGCACTCAAAGCTAAATTCTAGTCTCATAAGCATGCCATAACAAAAGCCAAAATCCAAGATGGTGGAGAGTAGATAAAATAGTGCAAGCATATGAGAACATCAGGATAGCGATGAAGGTCCATATACAGGAGGATGTACATCAGGGTGACAACAATACTAAAAGTAATGAAGATGATGATCATGATGAAGAAGAAGATGAAGAGGAGGAACTCAAAGAATCAACGAAGATGTATCACCAAGAAGACATATGTATAAGGCACTCATAAGATAATGAGTCATCCAGATGGTTGCCAGCTGGCGACCTATGCCATGAGGAAGAGTCGACCGAGTCAAAGAGTAATTATCTACCATTGATCTTAATTGACAAATCCTGACTGAAGGTCATTTGTAACTGTCCCCTCACCTTATTCTATAAAAGGTGTAGGGGTGCCATATTTTGAACATTTAGAAACTTAGTTGAAATTTGATTGCTGAAATATTAGGACTCATTTCAAAGTTTTTGTAAATGTACATGTTATGCATACTGAATGAAAGAGAAGACATTGTGATTACAAATCATCATAAATTTTGAGTAATCTATGTTTGAAATTTGGATACATGCTTTGATTAGCTGCCTCCCTTGGAGTGCTTGTCAGTCTGCATGTGTTGTTTTCATTCCTTATCCTTTGAAGTTAGCATCATCCATATCTAGCTATGGAACATCCTAGTGACATATGGTTTGATTTCTTCTCCTCATGAATGTATCTTGTATGTATGCGGTTCAATGGCTGAAGATTCACTAAAATTAAAAGCATTCTTTTAAATTTCTTTCAATTTCATAACAAATCATCACCATAATTGCAAATAATAGAGAATTAAAAGCAAATAACATGAAATATGCTAATATCGAGTAGATAATTGAAAATTCATAGCATATTTAGAGTAAAAGCATGTTAAATTGACAATTATCATGCTGATTCATACAAATATCCATGAAATTCATGCACATATCTACTTATAAACACATCATTTGGATAAATACATAGTGTAAAAGAAAGAACAAATTCATGATGAACAATGATCAGAAGAATTGATCAAACTTGCAAATATATCAGCTATCTTTGGAAATAAAGTAGAAATAACCTCTCTGTGGACTAAATACAGGAAACAATGTAATACTGGTCATCCAGACAGATGTAAGACCCTTTGAAATGGAAAACAGCATGTCACATCGACCTCTGAGTACCTTCAAATGATCATGACCTGATCAATGGAGACTTGAAGTCATCAACTTATCTTAAGTTGATCGTACTTTACAAGATAATAAAGGTTTGTTGTGAAAAATTTTATGCATGTTGTTATGACTAACAATCATCATCAATAGGTACTTACTGTTGGGTTGTAATGCCTTTTGGTCTCAAGAATGTAGGTGCTATGTACCAATGAGCCATGACTGTCATTTTCCATGATCTTTTCCATACCATCATGGAGGACTATGTTGATGACATATTGGGAAAATACAAAACAAGAGAAGGCCATCTACAAGTGTTGGAACAAATCTTTGACAAGTTAGAAGAATATCAAGTAAGATTGAATCCCAAGAAATGTATTTTTGTTATAACTTCTAGGAAATTATTTGGCTACATAGTCTCTCAAAGAGGCATCAAAGTTGGTCCTACCAAGGTGAAAGCTATAGTTACCATGCCTCCTCCATCAAATCTAAAACAACTTTGCAGCCTTCAAGGTTGATTGCAATCCATCCGTAGGTTCATTGCACAACTTGTAGACAAATGCCATCCTTTTCAGCACTTGCTCCAGAAGGGAGAGACCTTTAAGTGGGATGATAAATGTCAGCAAGCCTATGATCAAATAAAATAATATCTTGCAATGCCTCCTATATTGGTGCCACTTGTTCATGACCAACCTTTTCTCTTGTATACTTCCTCAACAATAGTTGCCCTAGGTGATCTATTGGCTCAGCACGATGACACAGGAAAAGAATATGCCATCTATTACATCAGCAAGACTCTTGTGGGTTATGATTTCAACTATACAACAGTGGAAAAAGCATGCTTGGTTGTGGTGTTTGTCTCTCAAAAATTACGACACTACATGTTGAACTAGTCAACAAATCCATATCTAGATTTGACCCACTTAAGTATCTCCTCTCCAAAGCATCACTTACAAGAAGGGTAGTAAAATGGGTGATGATTCTCAATGAGTTCAACATTCAATATGTTGATCAAAAATCTATCAAAGGACAAGTCATTGTAGATCAACTTGCAAAAGCACTGATAACAAACACCCAACCTATTCATTCTAAATTCCCTGATGAAGAAATATTCAATGTCTCTTCTTCCGAAGTTTGGCAGCTATACTTTGATGGTTCTTACATGTAACATGGGTCTAGGGCCAGAGTATTATTCATCACCCCCCAAGGGGATTGCATTCCCAAATCATATAGATTTGCCTTTCCTTGCATGAATAATATAGCAGAGTATGAATTCTTGATCACAGGATCACGTATGGTTGTCTAGTGGGATATAAAATAGCTACAAGTATTTGGAGATTCTCAGCTAGTTATCAAGCAAGTCCAAGAAGAGTATCAAACAAAAGATGAGAAGCTTCTCTCTTAAAAATTTATGGTCGATGATTTTAAGAAATATTTCTTCAAGATCACATTTGAGCAGATTCCCAAGAACAATAATAAGGCATCTAATGCTATGGCAACAATTCGTTCTCTTTTGGACATGCCCGCCAACATACAAAGATGTGAATTTTTGGTTGAACAACTGCTAGTCCCAGCTTTTGAAGTGCCATAATCTAAACTCATATGTGAAATTATTGGTCCAAATTCCCCTTGGTATGAAGACATATATGAGTACCTAAGCAAGGGTACTTTCCCATCTCACCTATCCAATACTCAATGAAAAACATTCATTCGTCGAACCTCTCGCTATACTATCCTTAGAAAAGCCCTTTACCATAAGAGTCTCAATGGTATCATCCTTAGGTGTCTCAACTTAGGAGAGGCTAATGTTACTTTACGAGAAGTACACGAGGGTGTATGTGGTTTACATTTCGTCAGCTCTAGTATTGCCAAGAAACTTCTAAGAGATGGATATTATTGGCCTACCATGGAGTAGGACACACAACAATTTTCCAAAAGATGTATACGATGTCAAAAGCACAGAGACCTGATACATGCCCCAGCACATGAACTCCAACCTCTCATAGCTCCTTAGCCATTTTTACAGTGGGGACTCAACTTCATAGGGAAAATCCATGCACCCTCATCTAACAACCATAAGTTCATTATCACTACTACAAAATATTTTACCAAATGGGTGGAAGCCATACCAATGACTTACATCACTAGAAAACAGATATCAAAGTTTATTCTCCATTATATCATTTGTAGATATGGTGTCCCACAAGCTATCATCATTGACAATGGGTACCCATTTAAGAATCAAGAGGTCTGTGATTTGTGAAAAAAATTCCATATTCAACACAGATTTTCCATGCCCTACTATCCTTAGAGTAACGGCCAATCTGAGGCCTCTAATAAGACCATCACAAAAATCCTTAAGAAGACAATCAATGAGGCTAGCCATGATTGGCACTTCCAACTAAATC
The DNA here is from genome assembly GCA_027924645.1 of Cunninghamia lanceolata. Classification (NCBI taxonomy): domain Eukaryota; kingdom Viridiplantae; phylum Streptophyta; class Pinopsida; order Cupressales; family Cupressaceae; genus Cunninghamia; species Cunninghamia lanceolata. The sequence goes on along the minus strand of BSBN01000391.1, from coordinate 6,518,915 downwards.
TTGCATTGTGGGCTTATTGTATAAGTGTTAGAACTCCCACTAGAACTACTCCCTATGCCCTTGTTTATGGAATTGATGCCATCCTTCCTATCAAGGTTGAGATCCCCTCATTACGAGTCTCACTGCCACACATCATCTCTAATGAAGAGTACAGCATGTCTAGGCTTCATGATCTCAAGCTATTGGATAAATGATGAATCACAACACTTAACTAAATGGAAGCAAGGTATGCGGAAAACACTTCCTACACTGATCTAATGAGGAAAGACTTATGCAAATTTTTACTTTTATAGTTACAGATTAAGATGTACATTAATAGAAAGATAATAACCACTTTCAAATGGAAACACAAAACTCACAACACAAGATATATGTGGGGAAAACCCTTTTAGGTAAAAAAACCCCACACTCCAAAGCTGCCCAATATATTATTCAGGAATCATGAAGATTACAATATACTTGAAGAGCAAGCTTTTACAGGAGTATATCCAACTAGAGATCTAGGAGATAACTCGACATCTATAAGATGCTTACATACAACCTCCATAGATGTAGATCCTGATACATAGGAGATGCAATATAGTAAATCATCACCAGTAATTACAAAACCATGAGCCAAAACCACCCATAAAGTGGCACCCAAATTATCTCCAATCAAAGATGCCTTATGATATACCAAACCACACACCAACATGTGTAACTCTCCCCTTTATAGCTCTTTTATGTGTCCAACATGTTTTTACATTTCCCAAAAAATAGAAGGTCCAACTTCCGGAGGCCATAACTTTTGATTTGGATTTCTAATTGACGAATAGTTTGATGTGTTGGAAAGCTCGTGAAGAGATCTATCACCCTATAATGGGCTACGCTAGTTATGAAAATTTTTGGGATGTTTAGAGAAGTTTTGATTCTAGTAATTGAGTTCAAAACTTATTTCTAGCAATTTCAAAAAATAGAAACTTTAATTTCTCGCGATCCAGATATGATCTTGAGATGAAACTCACCTGAGATGTTCACTTAGTTGTTCTGAACCTTCTAGGAAAAATTTTAGGTCGATCCAAGCTCAATCAAAGGATTTACTAAAAATAGTAAGTCTTGCTATTTTTAGCTCTTTTGGAAACTTTGAAAGTTCTAGACGATTTTCCAAGATAAAGGGTATTTGAAAAGACCAAAACTGGGAAGAATAGTAATCTTTAGAAGTTTCAAGGTTGAGACACTTTTCCTAACATTAACCATCTACAGATCTATCAAAATCATCTTCATCGTAGCTACAACAAGAAGATCAAAGAGAGAAGGTTCCAAGTGAGTGACCTTGTTTTAAATGAAAATTAGAGGAATTAACAAAACTGAGAGAAGCAGGGCAAATTTGAACCAAATTGGCTGGGGCCCTATGTGATTACATTAGTATATGGATCTAGAGCTTACACTCTTTCCACACCTGAAGGCATCCCTCTAGATGAACCACTCAACAGTGTTCATCTTAAGAAATTTTATCCTTGATCTTTGCATCCCATATCTTAAAAAATACAAAAAAATCATAAAAAGTCCTAAAAAATACAAAAAAAATCCAATAGTGAAAACCACTTTGGTGGCGCTTTGGATTATCACAAAAATAATAAAGATAAAAAATTGTCCTCTGGTGAAAACCTAGTAAACAGGTGCCTTGGATAAGTGCAATAGTGAAAACCTGGTATATAGGCGCTATGTGTAGAGCCAGCTCTCACCATCTACTTAGTTATATATTTAGCATCCATCGCATCATATCGTTCCATCCATCCCATAATAACCTCATCCATCCATGACCAAATTGTTCCCCTTTTTCATCCTAGTGCCTTACTTCTATCATGGTTAGGAAATTGTTGGAGTTAATGTATCATTTGTTGCCACTGTCTAACGTGCATTAACTCATCTACTGCCATCCCATTCCATAATAAATTTCTATCACATTTCCCATAATAAATTCTTCCCATACTAGGGGCACTTGCTTGCACTTTGATTTTGGAGTAGATACTTCAAGCATCATCATCTACACATCTCATCAATAAATAACCATAAGCACCACTTATCATCTATCACTCGAATCATTCCCATCAAAAATCAACCACACCTCACCAATAAGCAATCACATCACTTCACCTCATCACCACCTTATAATAAATCAAAACTACATCTCATTTCTATCATTACGTGGCTTGATCCTATGGACACGAGTAGTAGATAGTTTGAGTATGAAGGAAATACCCAAATTTAGGCACAAGATGATGCATCTCTCTCATCTTCCACCCTTCTTTTGATCATCATCATATTAATTCATCTCACTTTCTTGTTCCATCATTTGTCTCCCACATCACCAATAAACACCCAAAACTACATATCATCATGTCTCATCATCATTGTACAGTGCTTTGATCCCATGGATACAGGGTATGTAGGCAGTCTAGAATATGAAGGAAGTATCCAATATTCAAGCACCAATGATTCATTCTTCCATCCTTGTCCATCCCTCCCATCTTCCATTTTCTTCTCTTTGACTAACTCAAGCGGAACCAAACTATGCAACTCACGATAGCTCAAGCACTTATCAAATCCAGGGCAAGCTAAAGACAATTGTTTGCATGCCTTAAGCTAACATTTGCTATATCACTCCAACATCTTAGCCTTCAACAGGATATATCTTTCCTTTTAACAAGGCGCTATCTAATCCACCTAAGAGCACCCTAAATTTGGCAAGAGAACATGATGGTTGTATCTTTTGTTTTCTTTTAATTTATCTTTTGTCTGTTTCTAATACCTAATCAAGACTGCCTTGATCTATCATATCTTGGTAGGTTGCGATGAAGTATGGACTGGGGCATGGTCATTTTCTTTCGTATGTTGTGTTTCTGGGATGATTTTATTCTCCTACTATGCATAATGGTATCTTGTATGTGTTAAGATTAGCATCTTACATATCAATACCTTTTGCATCTGATAAGCTAAATAGTCTCTTATGCACTAAGACTATTCTATGCTAAGACTACTTCCCATACATATAACCAACAAGGTTTCATTACGTTTAGTGGAAATAAGTTCAAACCTTTGCTTGCAGAGTCAAAGTCCATCTCAAAATAGCTAATATTCATATCTTTTATCTTGACAAGATTGTATTAGTCTATCACACATTGGATACTCAACACCTTAGTCTTTATACCCTCGTGCATAATATCTAGTGCTATATCAAACATAAGGATTACAAATATCTAATTTCATATGCAACCATTTGAAGCTGCCTTCACCATCCATTCTTCATTCGATTGATCAATGGTTTCATCATCCACTCTCTAATCATCATCCTCTTGGTCTTCATCATCGTCCTCTTCTTCCTATAAAACAAGTGTTAGACATATCAATATCATTCATTTTCATATAGTATTTACATTATCCATCTCATTATAAGCATTTACCATATAAACATCTTTTATACATCTATGCATTTTTTCATATCCATTATAACCATTGCATAACAAAATCATCATCATATCATCAAACAATAATCATAAACATCCATACATCTAACCAATATGCATAGCATAACACATAAAAACATAATCAATTTCGACCATAACACATATGCATCCATAACAATAGGAACCATATATAAGCATCAAAATCCATCATCATGTATAAGAATCATGGGTCAATATATATGTGTCTATCATGTACAAGATATATACAAATTTGGCTAACAAAGAGCCATCAAAATAATACATGTATCAGCTCACAGGCCTCAAAATGATACAAAACTGATACAATATCCAAACAAGACTAGCCCTGGTGTCTAGTGGCACTACTCGACAAGGCCTCCTCCTGTCCCTTTGGGTCAAGGTGGCCCCATAACTGAGCCCACTAATCGTGACCGACCTATCTATCTGGAGGCTGAAGCACCTAACCTGCTTTGGTAACTTGGTTGCTTCTACTCAACCAGAACTGCTCCATGGTAAAGTCCATAGTAATACCCTAGCTCACCATGGCCTCTCCCTACCTCTCCCTATACTTTGTTCAACTTTGTCACCAAGAACAATGACACCTGGTCTATGCCCAATGTAGCTATAGTTGTAGCCCTCTCTGATGTCACCAGTTGCACCCTCTAAATAGCTACATCTCTCTTGGCAGTGATAGCCTACACTCTCTGCAATGCTACATCTCTCTCTACTATCACTCTCACTATGGTCCCATTATCAGGTATAGCTTGGGCCACCTGTTGTACCTATGACTGCAGTTGTGCAACCTGTGTCTAATAAACCTACACCTATCCTCAGGCATGTCTCATGGCCACTATGGTCATGTGCCTATCTGTAACTAAAATTTGGAGTCAGGCCTAGACCTGAATCCTCCTACTAATCTCTCTTTGCAGTTGTCATCTGAAGCCCATTGTATCTTTGTCTCCTCTGCCTCCCATAATTTGTTGCAGCTGTGGTGGAACTTGTACATGTTGTGGGACCTATCTAGGTACCTATCCCTACCCCTATACCACTCTTGCTGGTGCTACTACTACTATGGGTGCTGCTATGGCCTACACTCGCGGAGGTCACCTTTGTCCTCTAACTCCTCCCCGCTAGGGTGCAAAAACTACCACCTCTCCCATCTCTCCTAGTATTGTCAATCTCATGGGCATGTGTAGAAACCAATATGAATCATATTCAACAATCATGCCTGGATTAGCTAGCCCTGTGATCCAATCCCATACTACTGGCTACAATGCCTCCACCTAGACCAAGGCTACATTGATAATAATCACTAGCCCCCAATCTGGGATCTCCTGTCATGTGCATCCAAAAATGGCCTCCTCAACTAGCTCGTCCTAGGGCAAACTAAACTATTGCAATGCCCTCTCTAGTAGATATCTCTCAATCACATATATACTGCATCCAAAAAGATAATGTGGCTACCATACATATAATATCTCTAGAACATCATTGTCCCAGCTCTCACAATCCCTCCACAGCCTCCAGGTAAACTAATCTAGCTCATATAATGTCTACCTCTAGTATACCAGTCCATGAAGTTGTCTATATGTGGTCGCCCCTCCATAAATGTGCACATATGGCTATCTTAGTGTCCTCTATCTCAAACTGATCAGCCTTGTCACTACTATATGCTCAAAATCCCAAACATGTAAAAGTGTGACTCCTGCTGACATGTTGGACCCAAACATTTAAGCACAATCATGTAGATAATGGTAGAGATGTCCCAGTACACAAGGACCCCATGCATATCTAACCCCGTACTCCAACATGCCCTCCATAATAGTACCCCAACCTACTAGGAATCCTCGTGCTCATCGATCTAGAACCAAAAATCTGATGATAGCAACAACAACTCTCTGTAGCTGATCACACAACTCTCTCATCCTCCACATAGGAATCTCATGGTCATCAGCGCCTATATCTGGGGTCCCAAAGAATCATCAAAAGGTAGTAGGCCCAAGATCTAGATTGTAATCAACTCGGTCACCCTATATCGAAGTTCATAAAATGTTCCACACATCCTCTAATGTGATAGTGGCCTCATTAGTCAGGAATAGGAAGGAGCTGTGCTCGCTATACCAATGCTCCACCATAGTGGTCATTAATGTTGTATGTGCATGAACTAGTGTAATATGTGCTACATGCTCTAGGCCAACAATCTCCAAGAATAAGTGCTCCTCTGTATCTAGCTATCATACCAGTCCCAAATCTAATGGGTGTAGCTCACGTGATAACAATGGTCGCAACACAAACTGTAGTCATCCAACCAACTCAGTATTTATGACCTTTTTAAAAGCAAAAACCCTAAAAACTGCTTAAATGTGACCAAAAGTGACATGTTTTTACCATAGGCGACCTAATTCACCATATACGACTTACTATCACTCAAATATGACTAGATTTACCATATGCGAGCCACTGTTATTCAAAGGCAAGTTTTTGCACCAAATGCAAATGTAACAATTTAAAAAAAACCTAATTTACAACTATATGTGCATTGGTAATGCTAAACGTGACAAACCTATACTCAATTGTGATGCGTTTTGCCAAAGGCAACTTCTATTGCTTAAAGGTGCATCACCTAAAACTATGCACCTTTGGTGGCATGAACCTATTAATGAAGCTTTTGACCAAAACAATGATGTAAATAGAAAAGTTTTTGACACATACCACTGTGGGAGCTCCTTCTAGTCACCCATATGTCCTCACCCTCTTGGCCCAGTGATCCTCATGTGGAATCGGCATCCTAGAATCTCACTCTAGCTCTGAAGTACTCAAAAGCAAAAAAGCAAAGGAATTTTAAAGGCAAATGGCACAAATGAGGTGGAATTGACCCTTGGATCCTATTTATAAGATCCTAACCCTAATTTTCTTCTAAACCAAACCCTAATTCTTCTGCTTCATTCCCAGTGGTTCACCATCCAAACCCTTTTTCTTCATGTCAAATTAGCCTAGTCTATCCAAGTTCTGTCGTGAGTCAACCCAACCTTTTTTTGGTAGCCTAGTTTTCCTCTCGAGGGGGCATAATCCACCAGTTTCACTAGGAGATAGCCTGTTTATCTTAACATATTAGTTCATCTTCTTTGAAACAACGCCCTAACGAACACTGTCTCAAAGAGGGGCAAAATGTAGCCAGCCAAAATTGACCCATTTTAACATTTGTGCACTTATCACATTTTTGCATTGCATACATTATTTCATCTAGCACACTTATGATTGAAAATCTCATTTTCTTCCAAATCTTCATAATTAATTAAATAAATTTTATTTATTTAATTAATTTTTATTATTCCTCTATTTTCCATCAATAATTAAATAATTTTAAATTATTTAGTTATTCCATCCTTAAACTAAAAAATAAATAAAATATATATTTTATTTATTTATTCCCTCATTAAACATATAAATTAAATAAATTTATTTTTATTTATTTATATTATTCCTCTACCAACATTCTCTCTTATATAATAACTTAAATAAGGATATTTATTTAATTTATTATGCATTTCTCTATGCATGTCTCTTAAATTTCCTCCACCATCGATCTCTCCTTTCATCCTACACCATTGATCACTCACCTTACAAAGTATAAATGCCCTCATTTTTCTCATTTGGAACCCTAGTCTGATTTTCTAATTAGATTTTGAAAGCTCTCACATCAATTGCATTTTTGATCATTTTCTGCACTCTCTCTTTGCATGCATGTCATCCTTTTAGCATTTCTGAGCACAATCAAGGCAACTTCTTTGAATATGGTTTGCATGGAGAAGCAATCCACAATAAAATCAAGAAATCGCAACACTCATGTGACTTTGTTTTGATTGTATGTCATTTATTTTGCCTAGGTTAGATTTCTTAAGGTGTTTAGGGTTAGATCTAGTTTTGGGTTGTTTGATCTAGATTTTTCCCCATCACACATAGTACCAAAGTAAAAGGGTCTGCATTTCTCCACTGTTACATATTTTGTCTTGTTGTTCTGAAGGCATGCTAAGATGTCCATAATGAATGTTGTCTATGATTTTTAGAGTCTCATATGATCCACATTGGAAGTTTTGGTATGACAGTTGAACTAGTCAAGTGTGTACTTAAGGACTAAGTTGACAGGCAAGTTAGATCTATATGTAGTGAAGATATATTATTTAAACAATCAATCTAAGTGATGGAATGATTGGTCCTGACCTATATGAAGACTTTTGTATGTTTATTTGGGTTCACATTTCTATTTGTGCACAAGATCAAGCCAACAAGGTTTAACATTTGTATACACATTTTAAGTTTGTCTTGCTGACCTGATTGTGAAATGAATCTTGTTGTAGATATATATTCAATAGATTTCAGTGTTGGAGGAGAGCAGTGAGAAATATAGAATGTGAATTCCATGATAGTGAGACATATGGTAGTTTTGCAATTAGAAAAAAGGAAAGTAAACGCATAAGGACAGAAGTATATGTAAAGCAGAGCAAAAAAGCAGGGTAGACAATATGAAGTCCTTGGAATCTGTATACTGAGCAAATTGGTACTGCACTACAACATTTTGTAGATGTACCTATAGTAGTTATCTTTTGGCAGTGAGCCAATCCTTCTTCTATCTTCTCTTCTATTTGGCAATGAGCCTATTGCAATGAGCACTTCTTTGGATAGTGAGTCCTTGGGCAATGAGCCCTAGGGTAGTGAGCCTTTATGTAATTCAGTATTGCTATCATAATATATTGTGAGCTAACACTCACCATGGTTTTTCCTTTTTTGTGTTTTCCACATAAAAATCTTGATGTCTATGTGTTATGAATTTGTTGCTACTCTTCTTATGTTTACTTTCCTTTCATGTTATTGAATTTGGTAAATGGATTAATAAATGTGTAAATGAAATTTTTTTTAGAATATTGATTCACTCCCCCACTTTCAGTATTCTTTGTATTCAACAATTGGTATCAGAGCAAGGTTCCTTGGAAGAACTCTAATAGCTTGAGGAAGATTTGGGAAAGAGTACTCATGGTAGCCATAATGTATCTTACTCTAGGCAGTGTCACAATTGATCAAGAATTAAAAATAGCCCTTGAAGATGTTGATAAGTATGAAGCTAATATCCTAGATTTGAAGGAAAATGCCAGTAGATGAATGCATCTTGAATCTAAGAGAGAAAGTTAATAGATCAAAAGAAAAGAATAGAGAACTAAGTGAACAGTTGAATGAAGCAAATAACCCTAAATAATTTATCAAGGTCGGTTGAAGAGAAAAAAAAAGGTGAAAGAAAAAGGTGAGGAACATTTGAATCAAATGTTGAAAGATAAGTCTGAGGAATGTGAAAAATTAGGAAATGATGTGTTACTTTTGAAATATGATCTGGAAGCAGCCAATAGCTATAAATAAAAAATCAAAATAAGCTCTGCAAAGCTTGAGGAGTTGATTGAAAGTTAGAAGAGTTCAGATGACAAGAAAGGCTTGGGATTTGAAAAAGGAGAACTTTCTAAATCAGGTCAAGAAAGCATTGAGATCAAGAAAAATAAAGGCAACCAATTCTAGAATCAAAGAGGAAGACCTAGAAGACCTCCGGTCAGGCAGCCAAATGCTCAAAGTTACCCATCTTTCAATGGTTATTGTTTTAATTAAAATAAGTTTGGTCACAAGGCTACTCAGTGTAGGAGTAGAATGAATGAGATGTTAGGGTTAGTCAGAAGAAGATATCAATTAAATGCAAATAAAGATTAAATAGAGGAATGGAAATACACAGAAATAATAACAGCGAGAGACAAGTTTTAACGTGGTTCACCCAAACTCAGGCTACATCCACCAAATAGAGAGTCTAATATTATTATCTAGTAAATCAAACCGATTACAATCAGCAATCCCTGCAACTCAATACTGCTGCAAAATGCTACAATACAATATCAAAACCCTAACCCTTAGCCGCTTTTTATCAAGCTTTTTGTCGGTTACAAAAATAGGGTTTTCTTATGTCGGTCAATGAAAAAATTAACTCCCGGTGCATTATGAAATAATAAAAAACCATGTGAGGTTTCGGGGGCGCTGCCCCTCGACCCTGCCCTGTATCGTGACAGGGAACGCACCAGGGGCACTACCCCTAGACCCTGCAAGGGGCGCTGCCCCCAAACCCCCGCAAGGGGCGCTGCCCCTTGACCCCATAGGAATTTGGGGGGAAACCGCACCGATAAAAGTGGGGTAAATATAACCTCCGAGTCTGATTAGGCTCCATATAACAACATGAGAATGTTCCATCTTTCCCTAGTCAATGTTTCGATTGCAAAAGAATTGGTCACATGGCAAGTGAATGTAAGAGTACAATAAAGAATGATTTTAAGAATGTAAGGAACACACAATCCTTCAACAGAAGATGCTTTGCATGCAATAGATCTAGGCATATGGCTAACCAATGCAGATCAAGAATGAATCCAATCAATAGAAGGAATCAAGGACATAGGAATATGGTATGCTACAATTGCAATAAGTTTGGACATGTTGCAAAATTCTATAGAAGAAAGAATGAGAAAAGAGACTATCCTACATAGAAGAGGAAAACAAAGCAGAGAGAAGATAAAAGTAAAAACAAGGTTGATCCAATGGAAATCAAGAAGGAAATGAGCATGGTCAAGATTAAGAAAGATGTTGAGGGATGGATCTGCACCAATCTCTAGTGCAGATACTTCCTCCAAGAAGTAAGTTGGGAGTTCTGGCTTAGGGGGAGTTATATTGAAAATCTAAATCCCCTCGCCAAATATTTTGTGTTGGGATCAAGCACGAATATATGATGAAAAGCTTCATATGATAGATCTTTTGAAAGAGATTTTGGTAGAAGAGAATCTAATGCAGAGCACTGCAAAGCAATCTTGATTGACTGAGCTTAACAGAGAAGTATTTGACAACTTTTTGAAGGACTAGATTTATGACGACTAGGTTATTATAACAAGGATTAAAAAGGAGCTCATTCGACAAATAATTCACTTTGCATTCAAGTTATCAAGTGTCTAAGAGAAACTGAAGTGATTTCAATGATCTCCAGAGATTCAAAGCAACTCAAACTGATTCAAGTGAAGAAAACCCTAGTTCGGCATAAAAAGGTATTTACAGTTGAAACCTTATTGTGAATTTGTCTAAATCTTTACAAAAATGGCATCTCCTCAAGTAGTTGATATCACTGAGAGACCACAACTAAAGTTCAAGAAACATCCATTCAAATCAATAGAGGTCAATCTAAATGGTTCATTCTCAAAAATTTTGTTTGGTGTAATGCACGCGGAAGATGTTAGGGCATACATTCACGTTGCCATAAAAGAATTTGGTGATAGTAGGTTTGACGATCTCTATCTGAAACATCTAAGCCATGGCACTTTTGATCTAAAGGAAGAATACAAGGTGTTATTCCCAACATTTGCAGAAGATGAATGGGTCTGGTATGTTTTGAGCAAGATACATGATGAATTCATGTGGCTGGAAAGACCATTTATGATCACAAAGGATGCAATAAGGGTCGTAATTGGATTGAATTCTATTGGAATAGCACCTATGCTAAAAGCTATGAAAAATGACATAGTGATGATGGCCATTGGAGCCAAATTTGACAAAAGGGCTTTAACAGTCAATGACATTGAAGACCATGCAGTATGACTTGCATCTATGGTAATCGGCTACAAAATCTACTTCTCAAACTAGGAGAATTCTATCTCAGGTACTGCTATATACATAGCCTATGAGATGATTAAGAAAAATAAAGAGTATGATCTTTGTGAATTGCTCTGGTAACAACTAATTGACAATCTAAAGAAAAAGAAAGCAAGTATCCTTTCAAATTTGGTACATTGATCATGTGCTTATTCTTCTATTTCATGCAAGAGTTACCAGGAATGAAGTTGATCTAGTCTACCAATCAACCAATTGCAATTCAAATTAGAAATCACCTGAGTGGCATAGCAAACAAAGGTGCACAGAATGCACCTCTCTGGGGTTATTTTAAGAATTCTCAAAGAGCTATGCATTCTAGACAAAGGATACCCGAATCAATTGTTGAGAGATATAAAAATGATATATGTTTCATTGTCAATAAAGATCAATGTATGATGGAGGTTGTTGAGCCTAGAACAATCTAGATTATGCGAATGGGGTATGAGGTAGATGTAGATGTGTTAGATTATTATGCCAAGCTCATGTTAAGCAAACCTAGGGATACCTCTGAGCCAAGATTTGGCACTTATCAAGAATTATCTGTAAAAGTTCATGTTGAACTAAGGAAACTAGAACCCCAAAAAATGATGAGGAAATTGGTGGAAGAATATGTCTAGAGCATATGGATTACAAAAGAAAAAGTTGCTAAAACAAGGGCAAGAACAACTAAAAATTTGAAGGAAGCTAATAAAACTCTGGAAGTTCATGAGGTGCAACAAGAGGCACCTCCTGCACCAAAAGGAAGAACAAGAGGTACAAGTTTTGGTGTTCCCTCCACAACAACTACAGAAATGCAAATAGATAAAAGGAAGAAGACTAAAGGTTAGAGAGTGTATGTCAGTGTTGGTGCAGTTGATGATGAGGAAATTGAGACTGATGAAGAGGTGAAGAAGATGAAGGCACATAATGCACTGGACCTTCCAGTTCTCAATAAGGCAAACCCTCTGGTGCCACAAAGGAGAAGACCTTTGGTAAGGGTAAAGGGAGAAAGAAAGCAAAGATTGAAGTGCCTACAGAAGACCAGGCTACAATAAGCTTGAAGAAAGTCTTGAAGGCCATTACAATTGATGGCAATCTAAAGACTATTGCCCAATTATATGATGATTATAATGATGCAGATAAAAGGATCATTCAGAATTTTGTTGTCAAATACTTGGATATATATAATAAATCTCTCATTGAGATAATTACTAATCTTTCAGATAGTTTAGGAAGTATAATGTCTACAAGAAAGGAAGCTACTATGGCTAAGGATGTTGAACTCAGAGAGCATACACCGATAAAGTTATGTCCAGAGATCACATTGGAAGAAAAAGAAAAAGTCTCTAAAGTGTTGCATAAAGAATTTAAAACAAAGAGGAGGATGAACACTCTCATGTTAGATGACATTGAGAAGGTAGTCAAGGAGACTGAGGAAATCACTCTGAAAGTGTTGAAAGAATTTCATCTTCCAACAATAAATGATAATGAAGAAACAGGTGTTGGAAATGACACAGCTATTCTAGAAGTCGGCATGGATCAAGGGTTAGATAAAAATGATGAAGAGTTAAAGGAGAAAGAAAGTTAGGCCCCTATTACTGATGGTCTGAATACAGCTGATAAGGATCAAATTGAGACAAGTCTTCCTCTGGATCAACAAACTGATGAACAAAACAAATTTGAAAATTAAGAAGAACAAGTTAAAATGAGCCCTGTATTAGAGCATAATGTTGATAGAAATGAGGCTATGAATCTAGATCCTTTAGAGAAAATTAAAGATGAATAAGTCTCTAATACAATAAGAGACACTGCTGAGTCTGTCAAGGAATTTTTGGAAAGAGAAAAACAAGTCTTTGATGAACCTAAGTTTGCAAGGTCCAATAAACTTGGACTCAATGTCCCCTATGCATAAATTTAAACTAGTATCAATTGTACAAGAAAAGGCACAGAAAGAAATATTAAAGTCACATATAGAGGAGAGTGAACTCATTGGTGTGGCATCTAACATTTTGGAGAAGCTGATGCCATCATATCAAAAGGATACATCAATGTCATCAACAAATCAACTCAAGGGACTCATAAACGCGATAAAAGTACACTTTGAATCTTTTGATAAATCTACAAAAATGAAAGTAAGAAAAGAGTTTGATGAGAATAAGTTAACTGAGTTGACGACCATGTTGATCAATGATAAAATGTTATTAGATGATGGAATAAAAGGTATATAGAGTGCTATCAAAGAGGCTTGTGATTTGTACAAATTTTGTTTATCATGGCCAGAAGCTATAGAGGAGTCAAAAGAAAAGATCAAGGATCTAAAACTACAGCTGATAAATATTTCTAAGTCAATTGATCTGGCAGTTGAGTCAATAAGAAGCAAATAAATACAAGTTATCAATATTCATAATGAGTTAAGTAACCTGATGAATAAGAAGGATCAAATGAAAAATAAAATGTGTTAGTTGAAAGGACTAATAAGTCTTAAGCTAGACTCAATGTCAAATCTTGCAGCAAAAGCACTATAGGTAAATGCACTAATTGACACACCCTCTAATATACAAAAGGCAAAGAAATTAGTCTTCCTAATAAATGGCCATATTTAAATTTTGGAAAATGCAAAGAAGAGTTGGGATGGAGAGCTAGCTCAAATCCAGAACATCTTCAATGACATCCTACAACCCACATCAAATTAAGTTGAAGATTATATTTGTACATATGTGGTAGAGTATGATAGTTTTTGCAGTTTTGTTGTCTTAACAAAATTTTGACTCTTGTACATACACCTTTGTCATTGATGTCAAAGGGAGAGAAGAGAACTAGTGAAAAATGGGCAAACACCTAAGGTGAAGAAGAAAAACAAAGTGTATATAGAAAGGGGGAGTAGATAAGCATTTTTCACTAAGTGTTGCTATCAATGCCAAAGGGGGAGATTGTTGGCAAGAGACTCTACTCTAATGAATGTTGAATGCTGTCATTGATGGAAACAAGGCAAAGAGACTTTACTTTGGTAAATCATTTTGGTTTGTCAACAAGGCATAAAAGGATTCTGGTCCAGAAGCCTTAAAATGACTAAGTATGGGTAGTTTATAGAGTAAATATCAGAGATTGGGTCAGTATGCCTCCGTAGTTGAAGATCATTACATGCAGTTCAAATATGTTAAGCATGTCTATTTGATGATGATATGTTCTAGTTTTCAAGTCCTAACTTCCTCCAGAAGTCATACTATGAAATGTCTAAGTTTGAGTAGACAGAGTTAAGACAGGAACAGTGCACAGTACAAAAGTAAAAGGGTCTGCATTTCTCTGTTGTTACATATTTTTTCTTGTAGTTCTGAAGGCATGCTAAGATGTCCATAATGAATGTTTTCTATGAATTTTAGGGTCTCATATGATCTGCATTGGAATTTTTGGTATGACAGTTGAACTGGTTAAGTGTGTACTTACAGAATACGCCAACAGATAAGTTAGATCTATATGCGGTGAAGATATATTTTTTGAATAATAAATCTAAGTGATGGAATGATTGGTCCTGACCTATATGAAGACTTTTGTATGTTCATTTGGGTCCGCATTGTTGTTTGTGAATAAGATCAAGCTGATAAGGTATAACATTTGTATACACGTTTCATGTTTGGCTTGCCGACCTGATTATGAGATGAATCTTGTTGCAGATATATATACTCAATGGATTTTGGTGTTGGAGGAGGGCACTGAAAAAAATAGAATGTGAATTCCATGATAGTGTGACATAAGGTAGTTCTGCAATTAGAAAAAGGAAAGTAAAGACAAAAGGAGAGAAGTATATGTAAAGCAAAGTAGAAAAGCAGGGTAGACAATATGAAGTCCTTTGAATCTATATACTGAGAAAATTTGTACTGCACTACAACATTTTGTAGATGCACCTATAGTAGTTATCTCTTGGCAGTGAGCTAATCCTTCTTCTATCTTCTCTTCTATTTGGCAATAAGCCTATTGTAATGAGCACTTCTTTGGACAGTGAGTCCTTGGGTAGTGAGCCTTTATGTAATTCGGTATTGCTATCATAATATATTGTGAGCTAATGCTCACTGTGGTTTTTCCCTTTTTGGGTTTTCCACGTAACAATCTTGGTGTCTATATGTTATGAATTTGTGGCTGCTCTTCTTGTGTTTACTTTGCTTTCATGTTATTGAATTTGGTAAATGGATTAATAAATGTGTGAATGAAAAGTTTTTTAGAATACTGATTCACCCCCCCTCTTAGTATTCTTTGTATTCAACACTGTTATTTTAGTGGAAACAAAAGGAATATTAGTCTCAAATGTACTAATTGAATTGGGGGTTGCTATCAATGTGATGACATTAGATATTGCAGAAGCTCTGGCATTAACACATATTCAGCCAACCTCAACTGTGTTACAACTGGTAGATCTATCCATCACCAAACCAAAAGGGATTTTGGAAGATGTTATAGTCACTGTTGATACTTGGGACTATTCAGTTGATTTCCTCATCCTTCAGACCATAAAAAAATGCTCATGATACCTAATAATATTGGGTAGACCTTGGCTAGCTACCGCAGTAGCCCTTATTAACTGTAGGTTAGGAAACATGACTGTTTCAAATGGGAAAATGCTGAAGGAACTTTCCATCTATCCCCCTACTAAACCATTCTTACAATATGAGAATAAATTGTGGATAGATGATTTGATGGATTCAGATGAGGAAGATGCTTCCTCATTGGCAATGGTAACAATTCTAAAACATTTTGAATAATTTAATGAGGAGTATAAAGAACTAGAATCAAGCAACAAAACCTCCCTATTTAGTGTTGCACAGCAAGATGTCACTGGATGGCTCTGGAGAGATCCGAAGGGATCCTTTAAGGCATTCAACTATCCATATTCTGAAAAGGTTGCTTCCCACTTAAATTATCAACAAGAAAAAACCTTATATCAGATTATGTGATGCAGAGGATGGAGGATTCACTCAAACAAACATAATATAAGCAATTAATTTTTCTCAAAAACTTCCACTATGCTTTGATGAGAGCAGAAAATAGAGTAATTTTGACGTAATTTAAAAAATACAACTCAAAACCATGATATAAAAACTTTTTTGGATACCCATTATCGTCTTACACAACATACTTCAAGTGTAGGTGGGGTTGTTTTGGAACATAGAGGTCAAATCTTGATTTGTCATACTCTTGACTAAATTAGAAGTGGAATAACAAATAGGTTTTTAAGACATAATTTTCAAACCATAACTCATCTCCAAGAAAGAAAACTTGATTTAAATACTTATTTGGCCTTTATTTAACATATATCAAAATCAAGGTATGTTATTTTATATGGAAACCCTAAAAAATGGACTGTCCTTCTGCCAATTAAGCCTAAAATTTAGAAATGACAATCACTAATTTAACCATAACTTTCATAAAACACAAAAAAATTGATTAAAACAAAAAGAATTAGAAATTAGATTCTATTATATTTCCAACTATACATGTAGGACATACCAATTCCATATTGATCTATACCAAACGTTGGAACAACAGAAAACACATAAATAATGTAGAAAACTAAAAAAAATTGTTCATTTTTCTCTCCAAAACTTATCCTCCTACCTCGAGGTGTGTGAGGCCTAAATAACATGTTTGTCCTCATATTCTATGTTACATGACTCCCATGGTTGTTGAGATTCCTTAAAATGCCAAAAAAAGGCTAAAAATAGTCTGTCCACTACAATGCTAAAAATAGATTGTTCTAATCTTATGCCATAATCAAGACTCCACCTCTAGATGACCACAAATACATAAAAAATGGTCTTTAATAGACTTTATTACATTAGTTATGAAAGAAAATCTCCACCTATATTCTTATTGAAAAAGAAAACTAAAATTTTCCATGGTGTCCCTGCATCATACACCCGACCAAAAGAAATTTCAAGCCCTCTTGGATTGAGGGTAACAAGAGATATCCACATTGAGTGCTCTTTCTTGATGCCTTCTACCCTATGTCTTCCTTAAAGTATCTCCATGTAGTCTTCATTTTCACTTTGGGCTTCCCCAACTATTTGCTAAGATGTTTAGGCCTGTCAAATGGCATAATCTCCTTCCTATCTACATCTATAGATACCTGCATTGAAATAATAACATTAACAAGTTCATACACCAAAACAACTTGGTTAGTACCATTACCAATAATCTATTCTTTACTTTTCTTTTCACATGCCTTTGGTGATCCCTACAATATAACAACATCCAATTACAAGAACTTGGTATGTAACTCTATAACAACCATATCAGCAACTTTAATATCAATATCAATTTTTTTTTCAACATTAACAATAATATGCCCTTCTACTTCTTCAACTTGCTCTTGAGACTCAAACAACTAAAAATAAAATGAAGGCTCATCCACAACCATGTCTACTTTGTCTTTTTCAATGCTTGATGTCAAAATAGTATTCACTATTTCATTGCTTACCTCTTCCTATGTCTGAGATTGTTTTTGTTCTTCCTCTATTACTGCTGCCTTTGTTTGTCTTCTTCTTCTTTAGACAATTTTTTTGGTGGGCCATGTAACCTTCCTCTTCACTGATAAGTGCCAACTTTGCAACTGCTAAAACTCTTGAACTATTATTTCCATATATTTTTCCATCTCTTCCACAGCTTGCCTTAGTTCTCTTATCTCTTTCTCAACCTCTATTTGTCTCATCTTTTCCTTTATTTTTCCTCTCTTTTTCTTCTTGCTTCTTCTTTTGTGGCCCAACCTACAAGTACCTTCTAAACAAATCCATCTCCTCTTCAAGCAAATCCCTTTAACCTTGATGCATCTTGTCTTTGTGACACCTCACCTAGGTTTATTCTCTTCTTCACCACCTAGTCTCTTGGTATCTAGGTCCTTTCTTCAACCTGCACAAACACACAAACACAAAACCAAACTCTCTCCTAGACCTTCTGAGCTCTCATACCAATTGATACAGAGGATGGGGGTTTCAGCCAAACAAACACAATACAAGCAATTGACTTTCCTTCAAAACTTCCACTATGCTTTGATGAGAGCAACACATAGAGTAATTTTGACATAATTTTTAAAATACAACTCAAACCTATGATATAAAAACTGTTTTGGATACCTATTATCCTCTTACTCAACATAATTCAAGTGAAGGTGGGGTTGTTTTGGAATGTAGAGGTCAAATATTGATTTGTCCTACTCTTGACTAGATTTGAAGTGGAACAACAAATGGGGTTTTTGGCCATAACTTTCAAACCAAAACTCATCTCCAAGAAATAAAACTTGATTTAAATACCCATTTGACCCTTATTTAACATATCTCAAAATTAAGGTAGGTTATTTTGTATGGAAACCCTTAAAAATGGACTATCCTTCTGCTAATTAAACCTAAAATCTAGAATTGACAATCATTAATTTAACCATAAATTTCACAAAACACAATGAAATTAAGTGCAAAAACAACTATTAGAAATTAGATTCAATTATCTTTCCAACCATACCACATGTAGGTCATAAAAATTTCATACTGATCCGTACCAAGTGTTGGAACAACAGAAAACACAAAAATAATGCAGAAAACTAGAAATTTTTATTCATTTTTCTCTCCAAAACTTCTTCTCCTCCTGCCTTGAGGTGTGTGAGGCCTAAATAACATATTTTTCCTCATATTCCATTGTTACATGACTCCCATGGTAGTTGAGATTCCTCAAAATGCCAAAAATAGGCTAAAAATAGTCTGTCCACTACAATGTTAAAAATATATTGTTCTAATCTTATGCCATAATCAAAACTCCACCTCTAGATGACCACAAACACATAAAAAATGGTCTTTAATAGACTTTATTACATCATTTATGAAGGAAAAAATCTCCACCATGGCAAATTTTAGTTTTTTTTCTCAATAAGAGTATAGGTGGATATTTTACTTCATAAATAATGTAATAAAGTCTATTAAAGGCCATTTTTTATGTATTTGTGGTCATCTAGAGGTGGAGTCTTAATTATGATTAGAATAATCTTTTTTTAGCATTATAGTGGACAGACTATTTTTAGCCTATTGTTGGCATTTTGAGGAATCTCAATGACCATAGGAGTCATGTAGCAATGGAATATGAGGAAAAACATTTTATTTAGGCCTCACACACCTTGAGGCAAGAGGAGAAGAAGTTTTAGAGAGAAAAATGAATAATTTTTTTTAGTTTTCTACATTATTTTTGTGTTTTCTGCTGTTCCAACACTTGGTACAGATTAGTATAGAATTTGTACAACTTGCATGTGGTATGGTTGGAAATATAATGGAATCTACTTTCTAATTTTTTTGTTTCGCTCAATTTCATCATGTTTTGTGAAAGTTATGGTTAAATTAGTGATTATCATTTCTAGATTTTAGGCTTAATTGGCAGAAGGACAGTCCATTTTTGAGGGTTTTCGTACAAACTAACCTACCTTGATTTTGAGATATGTTAAATAAGGTCCAAATAGGTATTTAAATCAAGTTTTCTTTCTTGGAGATGAGTTCTAATTTGAAAGTTATGGCCAAAAAACCCCATTTGTTGTTCCACTTTCAATGTTGTCAAGAGTAGGACAAATCAAGATTTGACCTCTATGTTCCAAAACATTCCACTTGCACTTGAAGTATGTTGTGAAAGAGGATAATGGGTATCCAAAACAGGTTTTAGATCACAGGTTTGAGTTGTATTTTGAAAATTATGTCAAAATTACTCTATTTGCTGCTCTCATCAAAGCATAGTGGAAGTTTTTGTATTGTGTTTATTTGGGTGAATCCTCCATCCTCTGCATCATTGTGTCTCACCTTTGTCCATTAAATACTCTCCTAAGTCCTTATAAAGACCTTCTTTCTATTCACTATGGCACAAAGCAAATCATTGTCCAAACCAACAAACAACTCTCTATTAGTAAATAGTTGACAAAAATAGAAGAAATTTGATTGAAAAATCTATTGCAAAATCATACCCAAGAATTCACATGTGAATACAAAGACATGAGAGGGATTCACCCTAGTGTATGTACACACCATATCTACACTAAAGATGTTCATTCTGTAAGACAACCTCAGAAGAGGATCAATCCAGCCTTGAGAGAAATAGTGAAGGAGAAAATAGAAAAACTATTACAGGTAGGATTCATCTATCCCATTTATGACAGTCAGTGGGTGTCACCATTAGTTATAGTACTAAAGAAAAATGGTAAATGGAGAGTCTGCATTAACTATAGAGAATTGAACAAAGCTACCAAGAAAGACTATTTTCCACTTCTCTTTATCGACTAGGTGCTGGATAATATGGTTGGTAGTCGCTACTTCTCCTTTCTGAATGGATTCAATGGCTACAAATAGATCTAGGTAGCTCCAAAGGATTAGGAAAAGACCACCTTCACATGTCCATGGGGGACATTTACCTACAAAGTTTTTCCATTCAGATTATGTAACACACTAGCCACAATTCAAAGTGTTGTGTTGGTATTTTTTGTTGATTTAGACCATACATGTGTGGAGGTCTATATGGATGATTTCATGGTGCATGAATTTTTTTTTGATGAAGCTTTGAACAATATGAACAATGTGCTTGAAAGGTGTAAGGAACATCAGTTGTCCTTAAATCATGAGAAGTGTCTTCTTATGATGACTTAAGGGATAGTACTAGGTCACCGCATCTCATAGGAGGGAATGAAAGTAGATCCGAAAAAGGTTGAAATTATAGTACAAATTCCCCCTCCTCAAACTCAAATGGAAGTGATCTAAGTTTCCTAGGACATGCTGGGTATTATCGAAGGTTCATTGAAAACTTTAGTCAGAAAGTTGACCCTTTGTTCACCTTGCTAAAAAAGGATTTTAAATTTAATTGGACACTGCAATGTCAGGAGTCATTTGAGGCCATCAAAAATGCCCTCATGATAGCACCAGTCATCAAAAGACTGAATTGAAGTGAACCATTCCATATTCACACGGATGCTTCTAATTAGGCCATTGGAGCAATATTAGGGTAGTCTAATGAATCTGGAGGTATGCACGTAATATATTATGTTAGTAAAAACTTAAACCCTGTAGAGAAAAACTATACTACCACAGAAAAATAATTTTTCTTAGTAGTTTATGCAATTAATAAGTTATGCCACTACATCACACACTACAAAGTTTTTATACACATTGATCATGCAGCTATTAGATATCTGATGAATAAAGCTATGGTAGGAGGTAGAATTATTAGATGCTTACTATTGTTGAAGGAATTTGATATAACCATTGTTGATAAGCCTAGAAAAGATAATGTTGTCATTGATTTCTTATCCAGATTGACTATGTAGGTGAATAATGAACCAGTGAATGATGCATTTCCAGATGAACCTTCTTAAGATATGTGGACAAGGAGCAACAAAAGAATCTATTGGATTCTTTTCACAATGAAGCCTTTGGACACTTTTTCACTTTTGTAACAACTTTCAAAATCATGTGGCAATGTTTCTACTAGCTAGGTATGTTTAAAGATGCTTATGAATGGGTGTCAAAATGTGAAAAGTGTGTAAGATTTACCAGTAGACCTCACTTGGCCACATTGCCCTTAAGGCCTGTAGTAATTGATGAATCTTTTTAACAATGGGGATTGGATTTTAATTGACCTATCAATCCTAACTCTAGTACTAGCCATCCACACATCTTGACTGCAACTGATTACTTTACTAAGTGGGTGGAGGTGATTCCTATGAAGCACACCACCTCTAAAGTTGTCTGTAATTTTCTAAAAGAGAACATCTTAGTTAGATTTGGCATTTCTAAGAAGATTATTGTAGATAATTCTAATAGTTTTTCTTCTAAATTTTCCTTATTTTTCTATGATTATGGAATTAGTCTTGTTCACTCATCTGACTACTACTTGCAAGGGAATCGACAGGTTGAATCGAGTAACAAGAATCTGATTTCAATTGTTAAAAAGTTGGTAGATGAGAATTAGAGGAGATGGTGTAAGTGCCTTTATGAGGCTTTGTGGGCAAATAGGATAACCTACAAGAGAGCAATTGGTATTCCTCCTTTCCAATTGTTGTATGGGATTGACAGTGCTATACCTATTCCATTGGAATTGTCAGCATTGAACTTGCAAAAAGCTATCGAGGATGGGCAATTCTAGTCAGCATTGGAAAAGAGGATTTTGTACTTGCAGAAGCTTGAAGAATAAAGGGATGAAGTGGTGGATAGAATTACAAGACACTAGCAGGTACTGAAAAAGATCCTTAACAAAAGAGCCAAACAGAGAAATTTCATAGTGGGAGATGATGTATTATTGTGGGATAGAAGAAGAGAACCAAAGGGAGCTCACAAGAAATTTATTTCTCTCTGTGTTGGGTGAATATTTTTTTCTCAACTAACTAATGACAAAATGGTTATATCAATCACAATACACTAATATTAAATCTCTCCTCTCAGAAAGGGGAATCTCTTTATTTCTATCTGAATCAACTAATGATTAAACTATGTTTATTTACACTACAATTATCCATGAGCGCATTTCCATTAACATATTCTCTTTCTTTATAATAAGATAAATGAATTATAATAAAGACCTTGATGATTACAATAGCTAAGGAACTAAATAATATCAATTATAGCAATAATAACCAATATACAATTCTATTAGACAAAAGACTAATAGGAAAGATACCAGCACATAAGAGTAACTAGAAAATCCACAAGAGCACAAAGTCTTCTGCCACTTTTCGCGATGATTTTTCTTAAATAATCTATGCAACAAATTATAGAACAAAGATTATTAACTTGCAACACCACAAACTCACAAGAATATAGTGTTAGTTGTCGTTGCACCAAAAGATCAATCTTTTAATGCCTGATACAACCACTTGACTTAACAAGCACGGGAGGCGGTTAAGCCCTTGTCACAAACCACCATAGCGTAACACTGAACAAGGAGACCAAGGGCCACACCTTGCAACAATCCCCGTAGTGTAAGTGTGGGGTTTGAACCCGTGACCTTGGCTCTACTACCAATTGTTAGCTACCGTTGCACCAAAAGATCAACCTTTTAATGCCCAATACAACCACTTGACTTAACAAGCACGGGAAGCAGTTAAGCCCTTGTCGCAAACCACCGTAGTATAGTGCTGAACAAGTAGACCAAGGGCCACACCTTACAACATATAGATGATACTTGTGGCACAAAGTTTGCAATCTCTCAACAACACTCATATACAAAACATATATCTCAAAAGATAACACAATAACACAAATTTTACTAGTATTAAATCAGATTTCCTCTCAACAATGAAATACTAGATTACCCACAACTCAACTTCAAGATAACACAATAAGAGAGACCTAAGAACACTCTTTCATATCACAAAGATATTTCTAAAACAAAGGTTGGAGATAAATTTGCTTCTTTTATTGATAAGTTCTTGATTCACACTTTCAACACAAAGTTTCAAATATGCTTCCAAAAATTGGTAGAGCTTCGCTTCAAAGATTAAAAGATCCTATTTACAAAAGAGGCCCTCTTTATTTATAGAGAGAGGCCAAGAGCAAAAATAGGAAAATTGCAACTACTTTGACTTTTTCAACATAAAAGTCCAAATTGATTTAGGACTTTCTCTATTTTTACTTGTAATTACATATTAGAAAAGTACATGTAAATATGTTTGGACAAACTACAAAAAGCATGCAAATATTGAAAAATAAACTAAGGCATGATCAATTTTCTCTACCATTTTTTCCATGAAATTTTCATATTTCTTCCTTACTGACTATACTTCATCAGCATCAGGTCATGAAGTATGTTTAGAAATAACAAGATCTCTGGTTATGGAATCTTTCATGGTGTTTCTAGATTTCTCATGCATGCCCAGAACTACTTTGAGATTGTCCAGGGTCAATTGTATATCCAATAACTTATCCAAAGAAACCACTAAGAAAGCTTGATCTTCGAACTCCTTCTAGATCATGCTATTGACTGCCTATATCACTACATCTATGGAAAGAAACTTATGGTTGTCATCAAGCAATCCACATGGAAGTTCTTCAATTTTGTTGACAAGATTTACATCATTATCTTTGCTAACTTCCAGAGCATTCTGAAAATATTTAATTAATTCCTTGATAACACTTATTCTATAGATCATAGTTTCTTTGATTTCCACATATATTTCTCTATTGGGAATGATCCCAATCTCTACCAATGTGCTCAATTTGAGCTTCTTTATTTTAGTCCAATCCTGTAGACTGTCCTCCAAGCCTTGTCTCTCATCAGAGAAAGTATCAACAACCTTATCCAACTCAACTCTTACACTTTCCATCCTCTCCATTTTTTCCACAGATGATTTTAAGAGTTGAGATCCTTGTGCCAGCATCCTGTCCAAGAATTCACCAACCAATCTACCTCTTGTATGAATCTTTTCGACCTTTTGAATAATAAGATCTTCCATGGTGATAGCCACAAGTTCCACTGATTCCGAAGACAAAGTAATCTTTTGAAGCATAGAGGTCATTTGTTCTACTTTAGCCTTGTACTGATCTTTCAACTTCTTCTCATGATCAAATTTCACAATTAGAGAATTCAAAGTAGACTATGCATCAGCTTTAGCACTCTCATGATTGATCTTTCCCAATTCAACTCTTGTAATAGAATAATCATTCATATCAAACTTTTCAATAGATACGTCAGGAGGAGGCTGAGCTATTTCTGAATATCTATGACCCTTGTCTTCAAACAACATGGAAAGAGTCTTTAGCTTCTTCTTGGTCTTGCTCTTTGTAGGTACCAATTTTTTGAAGTCAAAGTCATGTAGGGAGATTAATTCCTTCTCCCTTTTCGATGTATGGGATGAGAGCCAAGGGGGAAATGTAGACAAACTTGCATCTAAACATGCAGTCATGGTTGGTGTAGGAGAAACTACACTCACAAAAGTTGAAGTTACAATAGGTGAAGTACTAATGAGAACAACACCAGGAACATCTACATTTGGAATTTAACCAGAATTGGTCATAAGATGCTCAAAATTAGATTTGGTGTTTATATCAAATGAAGATGAGAATAGACTAGGCAAAGAGGAGGAAGAACCAAAAATAGTTTCTAAATTCTACTTAAAACAATCAAAAGTGGCCCTAGAGGAAGGAGATAAATGCACAGCCTGAGAGGACCCAGAAGATGGAACATTGATAGAGGCAATATGAATGTTTGTGATGGTGGGAATAGTAGTAGAAACTAACAAAGTATCTAAGGAAGAAGAAACATGTGGTTCCTTTGAAATGTTCTCACGAGGAGACATTTTTAAGTTCTTCAAGTTGTTCCTGGTCTTCTTGCCCTTCCTCTTGATCAACTTCTTGTTGCTCCTCTGAAGATGGTTTATCAGTAGATGGATCTTCATCAACTGTCTTAGCCTTTCCACCTTTAGAAACAAATTTGATTTTAGGCTTAGCAGTTTTGCTTGAACTTGACACATCACTCTTATTCTTTGTCCTCAATTATGTGCTCTTACCAGTGGGATATTGGTTTCCTTCCTTAGACCCAATTACAAAGTCTTTCAATAGAATTCCTTTTCCTCCCAACCATAGATCGGTGTTAGACAGAATTATTTAAAATCTTTGTTGAATAGAAGTTACCTCTCCCTTTGACCATTGTATGGCTAGCAAAGGAGAGTTTGTAATGTTATCTATCACATAGGTGGGATCCAAGATATATCATCATCAACCATGCCCTCTGGAATATCAACCAAGTCAAGTTCTCCAATTTGACTCAAAGTCAACATGCAATAATCCGTTTTCCTTACCTCTTCTTCTATTCTCAAATATGCCCAAACATCCTCCACTTTGTGAACATGGGTTAAAGACCTCTTTTTGATCTTATCCTTTACCCTTCTGAAATCAAAATTGGCTCTTTTCTTGAAAAATTTCATTGTGACCGGTTGCATTTCAGATTCTATATCTTTGTCCTTTGGAGATGTAGAAATAGAATACCTACCAATTTCAATGGGAAATATGGAACCTAGTTTCTTGGACTCCATCTGTTTACTATGTACTACCATGATTTGTCTGCACAGTTCCATCAACACAATCTTGTCACTGGGGTACCTGGGAAGCATGTAAGGATACCCCATGAAGCAACCAACCCTCAAATAAGTGAATATGGAGAACTAGAGGTATAATCAACCATATTTATTCACTTCTACCCATGCTTCATTAGAAACCCTCTTCTTTTCCAATTGGGGATCAAATAAACATGGGAGAGTAGCAAAGAAGGAATCATTAACTCTCCTGAAGTGATGAATACTTCTATCTAGAGTTATCTGACGATAATACTGATAAACAAGAACTACCCTCCTATTTCCCTCTGATGTCAATCCAAGAAAACTCCTCATTGATGTAGCAACATAGACAAGATAAGATGTCATATAGAACTTACATAAATTCTACATCTTTGTTAGTTGTTCATGAATGGCATTACTAATTTGAAAACCCTATAATATTTGTTGCTTCCTCCCCATTATGATCCTGATGTAAAGATACATCCATTCATGAAAAGTATTAGAGGTAGGAAAACCTCTCACTCTACTTGGAAGAGTAATCAAATCACTAATTTATTTAATGAAGTCATTGCGAGGAAAATTCTTAAGCCACCTTGACAAATTTGCCCTTGCAGTCTCAAACCATCTATTGTTGATTATCTTCTTAGCATTATCAAGATTCTTATCATACTCTTTCTGTGCATAATCAAAATCAATATCTACATATGTATGAATTCTAGAACACATGAAAGCTTTATCAAAGAATTCTGCATCCAACCTCATGATTACATTCCCATTGGAAATAGTGACACTCTGGTTATCTCTATTGTAGTTAGCCGCCACTTGAAGAACAAACTCTAGATTATGTATGGCTAGAGGGGAAAAAACCACCAGTTGAATTTTGTTTTCCACTACGCACCTCATGGATGGATTGAGTGGTTCCTATTTGGTTCTTTCTACAAACTTAGCCATGTCAATATGACCGATATCACTATCTCTTATTTCATCCACATTGGATGTCACTGATGTCACCGGAAAGACTCCTTAGTAATTATACTTCATGGCTTTTGACTTTTTTGGAGAGGGATCTATCATCTAAAGTATAACTATCCTTGTTGAAAGATGGACCTCAAGAAGCATGTAGAAGAAACTACAACACGTGATTCAAGGGTTTTTGGAGTGTTAGAAAACTTTACGTATTAGAAACTATAATGATGGGAAAATTTAGAGCAATGACATGAGTTTTGTAGGGCTTGAGTGTGATTGGGGTGAAAAATGGAGTGAAAGTAGGCAATTGGTTGAAAAAGAAAAATTTCCCAGTGTTAGAGAAATTTTGGGTAAATGTGCAAGGGTGCTAAAATTCAGCACTTCTATATGAAGGTTACATTGGTTTTGTGTAAGGGTGGCAAATTTTGCTGACCTTGCAGCTTGGTAAAACTTCACAAGTGCAGAAGAGCAAAAATTTTCTAGCTCCTCATATGATATTCTTTGTAAAGTATTATGTATGGGTGGAAAAATTTGCCACCCCTACATATGAAAAAAAATGTAAGTCAAGGCATGGGTGGCAAATTTTATCATCCATGCTCAATTGGTAAAATTTAGGTTCTATTTGGGTGGAAAATTTTGCTAACCCTGCAGATAGGTACAAACCTAAAGGCAAACAAAGTTTAAACCTTTACACAACCTTGGTGTAAGGTCAGAAAAAATTGTCGATGTTGCATCAAAGGTAATCTTCATCATGAAGCAGCATCAACGAATTTCACCCATGTTGCTAAGGGAAGTAAAACTTCTAAGTTTTAAACATTCGAGCACTAGTAGAACTCTAAATGAAACAATGGTTAATTTTACCACTATAACAAGGATGAGGTCAAGCAAAGTTTGAACTAATGGCAAATAATGCTAATCAATTGGTATTTTGAAGACAAACAAAATGGTGAAAACCACCGATGGACTTAATCAAAAGAACAAACCCAACATTCTAACATAGAAAAAGAAATGGGCTTTAAATGTTTACACTAGGGTTTTGGCTATTTCTTCAAAGGAAACGTAGCAGATTTAAATGAAAGCATGTAGTAGAATGAAAAACCAATGAAACCCTAATACCAATAATGCAAAAAAATGAGAAATAGAATGGAAGGAAAGAAGCTCTTACCTGGTGATAAAGATAGAAAACTAACTAAAATCCTAGTCTCGATTTGTCAATTGAATCTACTCAGTGATGTGCACTTAGCAAACTTGAGGACTCTCCAAGGATGTAGAGAAATCATGAAGGCAAAAGGAAGAAATGACAATGAAAATAAAATAATTAAAACCCACTTAAATCCCCCAAAGTGCCATGATCGAAGTGTAATAAATGCACTTCAAGTGAACTAATTGTTGCTTGGGTGGCAAAATTTTCTGTCCCCGCAACAATTAAGGGCATACATGTAGGGTCAGCAAATTTTTCCACCCTAGCATGATACAAAAGACTCCTAACATGTAGTGGCAACAAATTTTTCCACTCCTACATGTAGATGAAAAATTTCTAAATCTAGAAACTGAAACTTGCAACTTGAACAATTTTGCAAATTTTGAGAAACCAACAGAAGATGACACTCGGATAGACTCCCTGAGGCTAGGGGAATATGCACAAGGGCAATTGTGATTTCCTTGTTTTGAAAACTTAGAGTTGTGGGCTACGAAATGGACAAGTTTCATAGGGTTCATCCAACAAATTAAGCGTAGCTAAATTTGAGGATAACATCTGGCTCTAACTGGGGAGCTTCCTTTGATCATCCATTGAAATGATAGAAGGGAGAAGAACTCTAGCCTCTAAGTGCCTTCATCCATCCATTGGGCTATAGAGTTAGGTGACACAAAAAAAGGACACAAAAAGACTTAAAAGAAAAAAACTCAAAACTATACAAATATTTACAAAATTATCTATCACTTCACTATGACAAAAGCTTCAAATGTTATCTGCTATGAGGCAGAAGAAATGGTGTGTCATCCTAATACTCCATAAGGAAACTATTTTCACCATAAAGTTGATGAATAACAAAGGGACCTCTCCACAAGGAATCAAAATTCTCATGCATTCCTTTCAACTCCCTTCTTTTGTCCCACAACAGGACTTGATCACCAACTTGAAATCTCCTGGATTTCACCTTCTTGTCAAATAATTTCTTCAATTGACTTTGGTGCTCTACAATGCAATCCACAACCTTTATGCATTGTTCCTCAAGTTTAGAAAGGAAAATTACACGTTTGTCGATAGAGCTATCAAAAGTTCCATCTTTAATAGCTTTAGCCAACTTCAAAGCTGGCAACTCTAGTGTGATTGGTATTTTGGCATTCAATCCATACAAAAGTTGAAATGATGACATGCCAATTGCTATCTTAGGGGTAATGTGATCTGCCCACAATGCATCAAACAATGCCTTGTGCCAGGTCCTCTGATTCTCATCAACTAGTTTCCTGATGATAGTAACCAAGTTCTTATTGCTAGACTTAGCTTGACCATTCCCTTGGGGGTAATAATCAGAAGAGTGAGAAAGAATGATCCCATACTCAAAACAAAAACTAGTTATTTCTTGAGAAGAAAAACAAGTAAGATTATCTGCTACTATCTTTTTTGGAACACCAAACCTTGATATTATATTTTATTTGAGGAACTTACAAACTACTTCAGAAGTAGCATGCTTCACTAGAATAGCCTCCTCCCACTTGGTGAAGTAGTCAGTTTCCGTGAGAACATAACTATGCTCCACATTTGATGGTGGATGTACTGCACCAATGAAGTCAATGCCCCACTGCTGGAAAGGTTCCTCAATTATTACCGGCTTGAGAGGTAATGTTGCCAACTTGGGTTTCCCCACAAACTATTGACACAGTTCACACTTATGCACCCAATTGTATGTGTCTTGGAAAAGTGTGGGCTAATAATATCTAGCTCACAAAATCTTGTGAGCTGTCAGTAGTTCTGAGAAATGTGTACCACATGCCAAACTATGAAATGACTCCAATAGTTTACCTTGTTGTGCCTTATCAACATAATGTAGAAAAATTCCATCAAGACTCCTCTTATACAAACCATTGTCCCAAAGAACAAAATTTGCAGCCTTGAGTTTGATCGTCCTCTTTTCTTTATAGGATAGGTGTTTAGGACATTCACCATAAGTGAGGAAGTATGCAATGTTAGAGTACCATTCATCTATTGTACTAACAAATAGAATGGTGGGAACAACCTCATTCTTTGCTTCTTCATTGTCTGTTTCTTTTGGCACATTATTAGCAATGAGCTGACACAAACCCTTCCCATGTACCAACTTGGTGGGTTTGATATCTAGATCGTACTCCTAGATTTTAGCAATCTAGTTGCCTCTCTTACTCCCAAACTCTTGTTGAGTTAAGATGGACTTGACTATTGAATCAAGTACTAATGCAACAGTATGAGAATTCAACATGTAAAATCTGAAATGCTTGACAACCTTCACCACAACATAGGCATGTTTCTCCATGGCTAAATACTTGAGCTCATGAGTTTTCAAAGGACAACTCATTAACACAATCATAGATTTGATACCTTCTTTATTCTATTGTACTAGGATGGCTGATAATGTATTCTCAGAAGCATAACTATACATGATGAATCCTTTATGTAGTTTGGACAAACCAAAACTAGAGCATGAGAAATGGCTTTCATGATGTCTTCAAAAGCCTCTTTACCTTTAGTGCTCCAACGAAAAGTGGAATTCCCTTTCATCATATTAAATTCATAATATGATGAGTTTTATCTATAAACTTGGGAACAAATCTCCACAGAAAATTTAGCTTTCCAAAGAAAGAGTGTACTGCTATCTTACTTGAAGATAAAGTAAGACTTTGAATAGATTTAACTCACTCAGAGTTAATTTTAGTACCTTCCTTGGACAAAATATGCCCAAGAAGCTTACCTTTCGTCACCCCAAAATTGGACTTTTTGGGATTCAAGGAAATACCATCTTGTTGACATCCTTATAGAACCTGTCTTAGATGACAAGCACGGTCTTGACATTTTTTTGGAAAAAATGGTTATTTCATCAAAATAAACAACAATGAACTTACCCATCTCATCACGAAAGGCAAGATCCATTTCTCTCTGGAAAGTAGCGCTGGCATTAATCAATCCAAAAGGCATTCTACAATATGCAAACGTGTCCCAGGGAGTGGTGAAAGAAGTCTTATGTTGGTCTTCTTCACTAACCTCCACCTAATTATAACCTAAGAAACCATCAAGCATGGACAACATCTCTGAGCCCATCACCATTTGTAAAACTTGATCCATTACCAGCAAGGAGTAATTATCCTTCAATGATGATTGGTTCAAATTACGGAAATCCACATAAATGTGAATCTCTCCATTCTTCTTTCTTACCGAAACAATATTGGCTATCCATGTTGAATGGTTAATAGGAAAATTTATTCTAGCATTAATCATCTTTTGAATCTTAGCTAGAATGGTACCTGAGATTTTTGGATTATATTGCCTTTGTTTCTATTTGTGAGGCAAAGATCCCAACTTGAGTGTTTCTTGGATTGTGATTTCCTTTGGTATGACTGTTATGCCATCCTTTCACTTTTGTAATGAAGCTAATCCATGATGATGATGTCATCATCATATCTTAACTTAGTGAAGAGAGTTATAGTTGAAGTGCATGACTGGTTGGGTCCAAAGGGTGCTCTTTTTTCAGGTTTATATGTTAAGTGCCTAGAAATCTACATGCAGGTGGTGGAACCGAGAAGGTTATCAAAAGGGATTAAGTATTCGTATGCATACGGATTCTCATGAAATCATGACCCGATATTTGTTTGCACATTTAGAGTATGATTTAATATAAACATTTATCTTCCTGCTGGTTATTTAAGTGATGATGCTTAACTTCTGCATGTTGACTACAGGTGCATCGGCCAGAAAGATGAGGTTGATGAGACATTCTCAGCCTACTCTAAGTATGGTCATGCCGATGATTAGGACGATGTGCTGTCACAATACAAAAAGGTAGGAAAGCAGGGCAGGTGGATTTTGAATCCATTTCAAAACCCAATGGCATGCAGGTGGAGATATGATGGAGCTTTAATGGCAAGGACATCACAGGCAGTGGACTGGATCTCGAGAGCTCACAAACACACCAAGAGGAGACAAAGCTTTCAATGCAGATGAGAATGCTGGTGGAAACATTATTGAGGGAGCGGCGCTCTGTTTAGATGTTGCTTGAGATTTGGGAGGGATTTGTTTCCCACCGTTTGATGTTGTGTGCATGAGTGCGGACCGTTGCTTTGCTAGGGTTTCCTAGGCTTTGTATTGAGGGGGAAATAGAGATATATATTCAGTCTGTTCACTCTGTAAAGTAGAGAGAGGTCAATCATAAAAAAAATCTGACCTATAGCAATTTCATGTAGGAGATTGGATTACTGAGACTAGTGAGGATTGAATTGTTGAAACATCAAGGTTCTTTCTTTAGATCACTGTATATGTACTTGTTCTTTAGCATACTGAATGGAGATGAAGCTCTAGATTACATCTTGATTGTAAACTTTATGTAATCTTCATGTTGATTTCTGGATATGTAATGGTGAATCATGTGTTCAACTAGAAGTGTTTTCATTCTATTGCATGTTGTTGTCAACATTCCCTTGAAGATTTGCACTAGATCATGCGGATTTGTGGAATGTCCTGGTGAAGTATGATTCTAGTCTTCTTCTCTTCATTTCTGTATGGGAACATGTATGTGGATCAGTGATCTTAGTCAAGTAATTTTAGGAATCTCATTTCTCTAACCCTTTTTTCCCATTTTAATTTCAGAGGAATCACTTTCATAATTGCAAATCATGATGAATATTAAGCAGAACAGAGAAATATGTTGACATCCCATAGATAACTGAATATCATTAGCATATTTTTGAGCTACCTGCATGTACTTTTTAAAATATCATGCAAATATCAGCCTGTAGACACATCATTTGAAGAAGTATATTATGTAAGGTAACCTCCATGTGTAGCATGGTTGCAGAAAGAGAATCTACTGATCTACGTAAGACCCCAAAATGGAAAACAACAACACACATCAACCACTGAGTAACATCAGTAGATTATGAACTAATCAACAAAGACTTGGGATCATGAATTTTTTAAATTCATCATATCTTTCAAGATGAGTAAAGGTTGTTGTGTAACTTTTATTCTATGTTTGCTTATGAGTAACATCATTACCAACATAAAATGGCTCTAGAAGGAGGGCCTGAATGAGGAAATTGTAGATTCCTACAAACATTACTTAAACGTCTTGTTAGTTTCAAAATCTTGCCATAAACCAGCCAACCTTTTTTCCTAAAAATTTAAGAAATCATGGCTTTCAGGCCAAATACTAGGTCCAAATCTAGTGAACTCTTTGAGGAACTACCTATCAGGGGATTTAGACCTAGAACTATGGACATTCATCACTCCCTTGATCCTAGTGCATCTAGAGCTTAACTAGGGTGTGCTCCTGTAACCCCTATTAGCTTTCAAATACCTACAGGACCACCTGTCACACCTCAGGTCTAGCCTCAACTTGTCATACCTCAGGTTCAACCTCCACCAGTTCTAATGTCATTCTTTGTAGCAGAGTCACCTCTGACCTTTAATGCATACCATGCTTTGCCTAAGAATCCTGATAAACTTTGTCCTAGATATCATCCGTATCAGGATGTAGATGATCATGTCAGAACGTTCAAGGAAGCTTGTTGTAGGGCTAGGATTGAATATGAAGATGTGGTATGCTAGTTATTCCCATTTTCCTTAGGGGAAGAGTCCTATAATTGGTATATCAGTTTGGGTCAGGGTTCAGTCAGTTCATGGGATGCCTTGGAAAAAGCTTTCAAGGATAGGTTCAAGGTACCTATAGATCCTTTAATGAACTATCATTTGTTTGCCACCATCAAGAGATCTGAAGGAGAACCTATTGCAAACTTCAATGCCAGATTCCAAAAGATGTTGTCTAAGCTAGTGGCTCACTATGTTGTAATAGATGAAGCTACCAGGAGCATTTATTACTTAGCTTTAGAACCCTTAACTTCCATGTTCATTAGGAGAACACATCCTGTAGCGGAATCTTTTAAAGAAGCTATCAAAGTCAGTCAGCAATTGGCTCCTGCTCCCACACCAAATATTGCCTTCCCTACACGTCCTGGTTATCCTATATATCCTATCCACCAATAGACCATTGGAGCCATGATACCTCCAGCAGTGATGCTAGCCCCTTTGCAAATACCCCACTCAGTATCATGCCACCACCAAATGGAAATGGCCAGATGTTGCAATATCCAGGACAAACACAAATACCCCAGACTATGGAACAATCCAACAATAACAATGGATCTTCCTTTTTCAAGCCTCACACAGAGAATGTAGTGGCCAAGGTTCAGGAAGAGAAAGAAGAAATTAAAGAAATATTAGTTCAGTTAAGGAAACTTACTACTGAGGTCACTCATCTGAGAAATCAGAACTTCTACTCTCAACCAAATCAAAACAGAGGTTTTGCCAACGATAGACCTAATTATCCAGATAGGGGGTACAACAATAATTACAATAACAATAATGGCAACAATAATCCTCCTAGATAGCCTAGAGTGTGGAACACTAGGCCAAACAATGGTTCCTTGCCATCACCCCTAGACAATCAGCATCCTAGTGAACCTAAGCAAACCACTAGAGTAAACCTTGTAGAGGTAGCACTTACGAACTAGTGTAGGATACATAACAACAACGCTCATACAGAGCTAGACTGTCCTCAATTCAGGATTGCTACCAATATCTTCCAAGCTGAAGTGTCGAGTACTTCAAGAAATCCACCTTATGTAGAGGGAAATGAAATTGTCCCCTGTAAATATGATTCTGCCTTAGTGCTAGAAAGCTTCATGCATTATCCTTATCAGCAGGCAACTTCTTCTCGTCAAGGTTACACCTCAACATGTGAGGAATCAACCATGGCTTTTGAATCTAACTATGTTTTTCCCTTTGAGGATGAGCATGAGGAAGTCAATACTTATCAACAACCATCTTAGGGTAGGCATAATTACAACTTGAGGAATAAATCAAGCAAACCTACTAGTCCTTTGACCACATCCTTGCCTCCAAACAATTTCAATACACCTCCTGATTCTAAGGCAAGTAATAACCCTAGATTCCCCAAGGTTAATGCTCAATATTTGGCACCACAGACCACAACACCAAAAGCTGCAAATCTACTTCCTGAATCTGACAAGTTAGTCACATATCTAACTGATGAAATGAAAAAGGTTAAAATCAGCCTGCCATTGTCAGAATTGCTTAAAACCCCTGATATCAGGAAGGCTTTCTTGAGATCATTAGAAGATCCTGATCCAAAGGAAGATAGTCATACCCCGGGTCCGTCTAGTAGTAAAGATCATGCTGCTAGGGATGTTAATGTTAAACCTAAAACCTCAGCTATTGTTCAAGCTACAGAGACATCCCACATGACCCTATGCAAAGACAAGAGTGAGTCACCTCCTTTCCTCCTAACCATAAGGATGTTCAGTAAAAATTTGCACAATTGTTTAGTAGGCTCAGGAGCATCTACCAATGTAATGCCCCTATCCATATGCAATGCTTTAGGGTTACATCTTGCTAAATCACTAAAGAAAGTGACGCAATTAGACAAAACAGAGGTGAGCGTGGTAGGAGAACTGACTCACATTCACATGCAGCTAGCATTAGATCCCAGAATCCAGCACTATATTGATATCCAGGTAGTTGATATACCTGATACATATGGGATGTTACTCAGCAGGGACTGGTCAAAAACCCTTAATGGATATATGCCAATTGATTTCAGTCATATGTGGTTGCCTTGGAGAGGGATACCAAATCAGATAAGGATAGATGCTAAACCCCGCATGAAACACATGATCATTGAATATAACAAAACCAACGAAATCATGTATATGGATGTGGAACCTGGAGTCTACTCCATTAGACCCCAAACTGCCAGCATAGAGGAGATCCTGATGTTTGACGATCAATGACCCTCAGGGTGATGAAGTAACTTTAGAATTTGAATGTGACCCTGAAAATGAAGTGGAGGTAGATCACTTCAAGAGTTTTGAGATGCAGTTGCTTAAAGAGGTGCAACGATGCCACTTGTTAAATGTACCTATTCATGATATTCTAATCAATGGATGGTGTAGGTTGCATAATGAGGCACATTCTGACAAGACTTGTGATGCCTAGTTAGACATGTTGGAGCTGGAACAAGCATATAATGAGGCATCTTCTTCATCATCATCATCTGTGGTAAGTTCTGCAAGAAGTGATGGCGAGACTAATTTTTATTTGTCTTCTGCAGGAACAGGAGAATGCACACAATAGGATGAGAGTTCTATTCAGATGTTAGAAGGGATACTGGTATGCAATAGGAGTAATGATAAGAGAAAGAAAAAGATCACCCTAGGGAGTGATTGTTTAGTGGAATTAGATTATGAGTTATCTGATGAAGATAGGGGCAGCAATTTCTCAAAATTTGAAGAGTTTTTGTCAAAAGAGATTCAAGGAATGACACAGCAGCAAAGACCTCCTCACAATGTCTTAATTGAAGGCTGGTGCAGGTTATATGAAGCACTTGATTCAAAAACTGCTTGTTCATTACGTCTGCATATTTTGAAAAGGCAAACATTGCCCAGTCCTGAGGATGTTCCTTTTGATGATAAGAGAAAAGAAGAAATATCAGCTTCCCATAAGGTTGATAAGGTGAAGTCTGAGCAAGCTGAGATGCTGAAATTAAAGTGGATATCTAGTGGTGCAGCTACCAGAGCGAAAAGGAAGAAAGAAGCCCCAAACAAGCTTTTAGATGAAGATAAGCCATGGATCCTCAGGTTTGATGGATCCAAGTCAAAACAAGGAGCTAGAGTAGGAGTGGATCTCATTGCCCCATCTGGAAAATCCTACTTGGCAGCATATAGATTGCAGTTCCCATGTACAAACAATGTAACGGAGTATGAAGCTCTAATTCATGGGATACTGTTTGCACTTAGAGAGAACGTGAGGATTTTGCATGTCTATGGAGACTCAGAATTAGTTGTGAGGTAGGTAAGAGGTATATACTCTTGCAATTACAAAAGATTGTCCAATTATAGACATAGGGTGTGGGACTTAATAGAAGATTTTGATGCATTCAATATCACCCATATACCCAGAGAACAAAATCACATGGTAAATACTTTAGCCCAGGTTGCCAGTACTCTAGACCCACTGTCCATATCTGGTTTAAAAATATTCTCGGTTGAATTAGTATCAGTGCCTTCTATGCCTGACAATGTAACTAATCTTCAAGAATTTGATGATGATCAACACATATTGGATTTTATTTCCAACAGAGATGTTTTTGAAGCATAGATCATAGATGAGATAAATATGGAAGATCATGTATGGGAAGAGGAAGAAATCCTAGAGTTGCCTAGTAACAAGATTCCTAAGGGAATGATAGAGCTAGAAAGAGCATTTGCTCTAGACAACATGCTAAAATAGAAGGATCTCCCAAAGGCCAATGAAGGATAGTACTCACAAGTTAATATTGGACAAGGTGATAAAAAAAGAAATGTTCTGATTGGGAAAGTCTACACAAAGGAAGAGTTAGAAGGAATAACCCAAGCTCTCAGAGATTATATCCATGTCATTGCCTGAACATATGATGAGCTAAAAACATATGACACATTAGTCATCACCCATACAATACCTTTGAAGCTAGATGCCAAGCCTTTTCGGTAGAAATAAAGACTTGTCAATGCTTTGCCAGAGCCCATCATCTTTGAAGAAGTTAAGAGGCTTCTTTATGTCAGGATCATATTTCCTGTGAGGCACTCCACATGGGTGGCAAACTTGGTCCCAGTAAGGAAGAAGAATGGTGACATCATATTATGCGTGGACTTAAAGAACCTAAATAGAGCTTCTGAAAAGGATAATTATCCTCTACCTTCTCTGGATGAGGTCCTGCAAATGGTGAATGGTACCAAGATGATGTCCTTCTTGGATGATTTCTTTGGTTACAACCAGGTGATGGTGGACAAAATAGACAGACTAAAGACTACATTCACCACAAAGTGGGGGATCTTCGCTTATAGGCACATACGGTTTGGGTTGATAAATGTTGGAGCCATATTTCAGTGAGCAATGGACATAGCCTTTAGAGGCTTGATTGGTAAATGCATGGTCATATACATGGATGACTTAACAGTTTTCTCTAAGGATAGAAGAAACCATGTAGAGGACCTAAGAAAGGTGCTGAAAAAGTGTGAACAGTACGGGATATCCCTGAACCCTAAGAAGTGCATATTTGGGATGACCACAGGGAAATTACTAGGCCACCTGATAACTTAAAATGGGATTATCATTGATCCTGACAAAGTGGAGTCCATCATGAAGATACAATTTCCTGGAAGTAGGACGGAGCTCAAATCTTACTTTGGTAAGATTAATTTTGTTAGGAAATTTATCACCGGCTTTGTAGAGATTGTCAGACCCTTGAACGCCATGCTCAAGAAGGACGCTAAAATTGAGTGGACCCCTAAAGCTAGAGTAGCTTTTGATGACATCAAGAAAGCCATATCAAACACTCCAGTCCTGATCAATCTAGATTATACCAAGGACTTCTACATCTACTCATTTGCTTTAGAGCATACTTTTGCAGCAGTGTTGACATAGAGAAATGAAGAAAAGGAGGAAAAATCTATAGCCTTCATGAGCTGCCCTTTTAGAGATGCAGAGCTCAGGTACATGGACATTGAAAGACAGACACTTGCCCTAGTTCGAGTAGTCAAGAAATTCAGGCATTACATCCTAATAAGTAAAGTGATTGCTATAGTACCTGATGCAGTAGTAAAGATGTTATTAATGCAAAGTGAACTAGGAGAAAAGAGAGCCAAATGGATCACTGTCCTCCAAGAGTATGATATGGACATAACACCCATGAAGTTGGTAAGAGGACAAGCATTGAGCCAGATGATATCAGAGATTGATCCTAATATCCCGAGCCAATAGTATGTTGTGAATGTAAAGGAAGATGGAGAATGGTACTCAGACATCAAACACATCCTGATCATTGGAAGATGTCCCTCAAGATTTCAGCCATCACAAAGGAGAGCCTTGAAAATAAGGTCACAGAAGTACATGATAAAAGGAGGAGTCCTTTTCAAGAAAAACTATGAGGGGATATACCTAAGGTACCTAGAAAGATTAGAAGCAGATAAGGTGCTAGCAGAGTTACATGATAAATTTGGGACTGCACATGGATCATCCTTATTCACCACTCACTCTATCCTTAGGGTAGGGTATTATTGGCCCACAATTTTTAAAGGCACTGTTGGACACATCAAATGTTGTCATATGTGTTAGGTTGTTGCAAACAGAGAAAAATATGTTCCTCAACCTTTGCAGCTAGTGATGGAGGTTCGCCCCTTTGCTCAATGGGGAATGGACTTCATAGGACCTATCAATCCTCCATCATCCTTAGGCCATAGGTATGTTTTAATTGTTACTGACTATTGTACCAGGTGGACTGAGGCTATCAGCAGTAAGACATGTAATGCTAAGGATGTCATTAAGTTTTTGAAAAGTAATATAGTGACTAGGTATGGAGTTCCATATGCTTTAGTATGTGATAATGGATCTACTTTTGCTTCAATTAAACTATCAAGTTGGGCTTTTGATTATGGGATCATCTTGAAATTCTCCTCAAATTATTATCCCCAAGGGAATGGATTAACAGAATCGACAAACAAGAACCTATTGAACATCATAAAGAAATTAATAGAAAAGAACCCAAGGGAATGGAACACTTTGTTGAAATTCACCTTTTCACTTAGTATATGGGGTCAATCCTATCCTCCCTATTAACTTGAAAATTCCTACACTGCAGTTTGCACAAGAATACCTAGGCATAGATAATAAACAGGAAGTTAGGTTGCTGCAGCTGATGCACCTAGATGAAAAAAGAAGTGAAGCAATTAACCAATTTGCTAAACATCAAGCTGTTGTCAAGCATTGGTTTGACAAAAGAGTCAGAATTAAGGCTTTCAGAGTCTCAGATCTAGTCCTGATGTGGGACAAAGCACATGAAAGGAAAGGTGATCATGGTAAGTTTGATAAACTCTAGATAGGTCCCTTTCAAATTTCTAAAATTTTAGGAGACAACACCTTCAGGCTTAAGACCTTAACCAATGAGGATGTTCCATTACTAGTTAATGGATAGTTCCTCAAGCACTATTTTCAAGCCTGAAGTAGCACCATGATGGTCATGTGTATCATAGTGTACATTTGTTGTATAGTTACCTATTTTGTCCTATTGTTTTGGTTGCTTTGTTGTGTTTCCTCGGCAGGGATCTTTATTTTGCTTTAGAGTATGAAGGAGCAGGCTAGCAACCATTGAAAACAATAGAAAATTTAGATCATTCAGGTTAATCATCTAAAATTTATGCATAACTTGTTGTGACTGTCATGAATGTAGAAAGTTAGTTGACTTGTGAAATTTTGTATTTAATAAGAATGGGTTGAGTATTCAAGGAATGTTTCTCACAATGACACACCTAAAATCCTTGGGTTTGTTGAACTTAATAGTGTAGATATTAGGTGAAAAATTAGAGGTGACCTTTGCTATCATTACAATTCTTAGCTTAATTTCAGCAAGTGACCACTGGTTGCATCATGAAGTTACAATTGCAATATCTTATGAGGTTTCTATCAAATGCAAAAATTATAAAATAATAAAATGGATTTTACTGAAAATCTAGGATAAGCCATCTAAGTAACTCTACTGGGGCTATAGACGCTCGCTAGCAGTGGGGCTCTACTTAGGAGAATTGTAACGATAACCTTGTCGGGCTATGGATGCCTGATGGCAGCAAGGCTCTATCCGGTTGGCTATGAGGGAACATCCTCACCTACGTAGGCTAATATCAATCACTGGTTTGTTCAACCGATCTTCAAGATAAGGATAATTAATCACATGCACCCACTTAAACTGAAAGGAAAATTCATGCACCTTATTGAATACCTTGAGTCTAAAGTCAAATGATGATTTACAGGAAAGATAGTTGGAAGTTATGAGTCTATTTCATTCAATTTTCTTCAGTGATTTTAATTTGATTGTTTTGTTTGGTGGCTAGTTGTTGTGATGTTCACAACACGCCCCATTTTACTCCTTAGCAAAATGACGACCCCTGCTGTGGCTTGCTCCCTTGTTTTTGTGCTCTGGGTAGTAGTGGTAAAAGCAGCTTCATTCAGTGTGTACATGCATCATGTCAAGTGCATTTGTGATCTTGAGGTCTTAACCCAAAAAATTCAAAGTCTAAATCTTCCCTCAGGAAGCCTACCATGTGAAAGAGTGTAAAATTCTAGACAGGTTTGCCTTTTGCATCACCCTAAAATTTGACCAAGTAAGAAAGTTATGGCAAGTCAAAATTCTAGTCAAATCTGATATTCTGGGGGGGTCATATTTCAAATATCAGTCACCTTATGTTAGATCACCCCAATCCTATTTTATCACCTGATAATCACTTGGTTCGCAAACTCTGGATGTCAATTTTACGTAATAATGGTTGTGGCCTGTCATGCAGCTTCATATATTTTGCGGGGGTCATATTTCTTCTATCACCCGATCTTTCAAAAATCACCCTGTCGCCAAATATCACCCCAGTGCCAATATGACGATGATGTCATCTGAGCTTGATAAACAAAGGAGAGCAATATGACGCTGACTTCATCATCCTTTTACCTCGTGAAGGTATGTATCCAACGATCCCCCCCTTTTTTAATGACATGACGGTGACATCATTTTAGTGCAATGTTCAAGTGAAATCACCCTTCCGTTGACGTCACCCTGATCTTTCGAGAGGGAGGTCATTTTGCTTGTGGGGGTCATATTTCAAACATCCCCTAATCTTAAAATCATGACCCGATATGCAAAGCTCAACATGACCGTGATGTCATCTTTCCTCAGGGTGATTTTCTTCAAAGTTCTTTCATCAGGGTCATATTTCTTGGACCCCAATTTCTTCAGTATGACCCTTGAGCCATCCTTTTACATTTGTAATGAAGCTCATCCATGATGATGACATCATCATCATATCCTAACTAAGTGAAGAGAGTTATCATTGAAGTGCATGACCGATTGGGTCCATCGGGTGCTCTTTTTTCAAGTTTATATGTTAAGTGCCCAGAGATCTACATGCAAGTGGCAGAATCGAGAAGGTTATCAAAAGGGATTAAGTATTCATATGCATGCAGATTCTCATGAAATCATGACCTGATATTTTTTTGCACATTCAAAGCATGATTTAATATAAATGTTTACCCTCCTACTAGTTATTTAAGTGATGATGCTTAACTTCTGCATGTTGACTGTAGGTACATCAACCAGAAAGATGAGCTCGATGAGACATTTTCAGCCTACTCTAACTAAGGATGGTCATGCTGATGATCAAGATGATGTACGGTCACGATACAAAAAGGTGGGAAAGTAGGGCAGGTGGATTTTGAATCTATTTCAGAACCTAATGGCATGCAGGTGGAGATATGACAGATCTTTAATAGCAAGGACATCCTAGGCAATGAACCAAATCTTGAGAGGTCACAAACACACCAGGAGGAGACAAAGATTTCAATGCGGAGGAGAATGCTGGTGGAAACATTATTGAGGGAGCGACACTCTATCTAGATGCTGCTTGAGATTTGGGCGGGATTTGTTTCCCACCGTCTGATGTTGTGCGCATGAGTGCGGACCATTGATTTGCTAGGGTTTCCTAGGCACTGTATTAAGGGGAAAACAGAGATATATATTCATCCCCTTCACTTTGTAAAGCAGAGAGAGGTCAATCATAAAAAAAATCTGACATGTAGCAATTTCATGTAGGAGATCAGATTGCTGAGACTAGTGAGGATTGAATTGTTGAAACATCAAGGTTCTTTCTTCAGATCACTATATATGTACTTGTTCTTTAGCATACTGAATGGAGATGAAGCTCCAGATTACATCCTGATTGTAAACCTTACGTAATCTTCATGTTGATTTTTAGATATGTAATGGTGAATCTTGTGTTCAACTAGAAGCATTTTCATTCTATTGCATGTTGTTGTCAACATTCCCTTGAAGATTTGCACTAGATCATGTGGATTTGTGGAATGTCCTGGTGAAGTATGATTCTAGTTTTCTTCTCTTCATTTCTGTATGGGAACATATATGTGGATCAGTGATCTCAGTCAAGTAATTTTAGGAATCTCATTTCTCTAACCCTTTTTCTCATTTTAATTTCATTGGAATCACTTTCATAATTGCAAATCATGATGAATATTAAGTAGAATAGAGAAATATGCTGACATCCCATAGATAACTAAATATCATTAGCATATTTTTGAGCTACCTGCATGTACTTTTGAAAATATCATGCAAATATCAACCTGTAGACACATCATTTGAAGGAGTATACTATGTAAGGTAACCTCCCTATGTAGCATGGTTGTAGAAATAGAATCTACTAATCTACGTAAGACCCCAAAATGGAAAATAGCAACACACATCAACCACTGAGTAACGTCAGTAGATTATGAACTAATCAATGGAGACTTGGGATCATGAATTCTTCGAATTCATTGTATCTTTTAAGATGAGTAAAGGTTGTTGTGTAACTTTTATTGTATGTTTTCTTATGAGTAACATCATGACCAACAGATCGTCTAACATTCATTAGAGTTTGTGGTATTTCTTGTTACTGTTGTAAAGCATGAAAAACCCCTAGAATATCACTATTTGGAGTATCATCCAATACCACATAATCATTTTCTTTCTTCTCATGCTACCGTAATTGATCTTTGTACAACACCTTCTCATTGAATACACCAACCCTACTTCTCACAATTTTTTGATTTTTAAAATCCCAAAGCCTATAACCAAGTTCATCAATACCATATCCAACAAAGGTAAATTTTTTTTATTTTACATCTAGCTTGGTTCTATTTTTAGAATCTAATGTGCAAATGCTTCACATCTAAAGGTTTTGAGAAAGGAATAACTCACCTTCTTACATGTCCATGCTTCCTCCAAAATACCACAGCCCAAAGAAACTGAAGGACCTCTATTAATTAAATATATAACAGTGTTTATAGCCTCTTCCCACATGTTTAAAGGTAGCCGAGCATGCAATCTCATGGTCCTTGCATGTTCCATTATTGTCCTATTCATGTGCTCAGCCACTCCATTCTCCCATGGAGTCCCTAGAACCATTTTCTACCTACGAATTCCATTAAAGGAACAATAATCCTCAAATTCTTTGCTATAATACTCACCACCATTATCAGATCTAAGACATTTTAATCTTTTACCTGTCTCATTTTCAACCAAGCTTCTCCATTTCTTAAATGTTTCAAATACATCATATTTTTGCCTAA
The DNA here is from genome assembly GCA_027924645.1 of Cunninghamia lanceolata. Lineage (NCBI taxonomy): Eukaryota > Viridiplantae > Streptophyta > Pinopsida > Cupressales > Cupressaceae > Cunninghamia > Cunninghamia lanceolata. The sequence continues at coordinate 6,474,277 of BSBN01000391.1, read as the reverse complement.
GGAAATAAATCTAAACCTTTCTCGTTGCATCATCTATGAATGTAACATAATACCAAGAGCCACCAAGAGAAGATACCTTAGCTAGTCCCCATACATCTATATGCACAAGCTCTAACTTTTCATCTTTCTTTTACTTCCCATCCTTGAGAAAACTAACTCTCTTTTGTTTGCCATATACACAACTTTCACAGAAATCCATATTAATATATTTTAGACCTAGTAAAATTTTCTTAGAATGAAGAATCTTCATACCTTTTTCACTCATATGCCTAAGTCTATTGTGCCACAATGTTGTCTCATAACCTGCAACAATTGTTTCAGTCTCTTCCTGCAAACCTGCAACAATTGTTCCTAAACCTGTTTAGTTTTTCTTTGCAACAATTAAAGTAGAAGGAACAATATGACCTATACAAAGATACAAGGTGCCTAGTTTCACACCTTTTACTACTATTAAGGCACCTCTTGTAACCTTCCAATTTTATTAGTAAATGTAACAATGTAGCCTTCATCAGCTAGCTGCCCTACTGAAATTAAATTCATACTTAGCCTTGGAATGTGCCTTACCTCTTGTAGTAGCCAATGATTCCCATTCTGCAACTTAATCTTGATTCTTCCCTTTCCAACAATCTGATAGGGTTCGTTATCTCCCAAATAAACTAGCCCAAAATCCCCTTGGACATAATCAAGAAAATAACTTCTATGGGGCATAGCATGAAATGAGGCCCCTGAATCTAAAACCCATGAATCATCAGCATTATCTAGGGAAAGAATCAAAGCATCGTCTTCATATTTATTACTTACCACGTTTTCCTCCTTATACATTTTCCTCTGTATTGCCTTCTTGTTTGTCTCGTTTATTCTTCTAAGACCAACAATCTTTCTTTAGATGACCTAGTTTCCCACAGTACCAACAATCCTTTTATCCTCTGGATTGGGACCTATTGTCCTTTGATTTTCCTCATGACTTTCCATGACCTCCAGAACATTTTCCTCTCTCCTTTGTTCTGCCCCTGCTTTCTGTATTCAAAACACTACCTAATGTGGACCCTCCTGAGCTTTTCCATCGCATTTCCTCACTAAGGATAACACCAACAACATCATCAAATTTTAAAGTGTTTGAACTAGAGACAGAGTTACTTACAGCCATTACCAAGCTATTCCAGCTTTCTGGCAAAGAACATAAAACCAAGAGAGCCCTCACCTCTTCATCAAATTTTAGTTTTATAGAAGTTAACTGACTGGTAATCATATTAAACTCATTTAAATGATCTATCATAGATCCACCTTCAATCATTTTTAGATTAAACAAATGCTTCATGAAAATAACCTTATTTGAGGCTGAGGGTTTTTCATACAATTTAGCCAAAGCTTTCATCAGTTCACTTGTTGTCATCTCTTCTGTTATATTGAACACCACAGATGGTGCCAGGCACAACTGAATGGTTCCCAGTGCCTTTCTATCTAGAAGATTCTAATCCTCATTAGTCATTATTGTTGATTTCTTGGCTATTCCTTCCAATGGCCTCCATAAATCCTTCTAATAGAGATAATCCTCCATCTACATCTTCCATAACTAATAGTTCTACCCATTGAATTTGTCTACCTTCAATTTACCCTTGTTCTCCATTTCTCCCACTCAACCGTGAGACCATCCTGCAGATGATAATCGAACACAACCCACTCTAATACCACTTATTAGGGTTAGCTGACAGAAGATATCAATTAAATGCAAATAAATATTAAACAGAGGAATGAAAATACACAGAAATAACAACAGTGAGAGACAAGTTTTAACATGGTTCACCCAAACTTGGGCTACATCCACCAACAGAGAGTCCAATGTTATTATCCAGTAAATCAAACTGATTACAATAGTAATCCTTACAACTCAATATCACTGACAATACATCAACTGAAACCCTAACCCTTAGCCTCTTTTATCAAGCCTTATGTTGGTTACAAAATAGGGTTTTTTTATGTCAACCAATATAAAAATAACTCCTGACACCTTTATAAAATAATTTGGGGGGGAACTGAATTGATAAAAGTGGGGAAACTTTAACCTTCAAGTCTAATTAGGCTCCATATAACAACAACTTCAACCAAAGGCGTGAGGCTCTTGGTTGCGTGATCGATCCCCAACGGAGTCACCAAAACTATTGGGTGAATATTCTATTCTCAACTAACTAAGGAAAAAATGGTTATATCAACCACAGTACACTGAGATTAAATATCCCCTCTCAGAAAAGGGAGGCTCCCTTTTTATTGCTATATGAATCAACTAATGATTAAACTATGCTTATTTACACTACAATTATCCATAAGGGTGTTTCCGTTAACATATTCTCTTTCTTTAGAATAAGAGAAAGGAATTACAATAAAGACCTTGATGATTATAGTGGCTAAGGAACTAAATAATATAAATTGTAGCAATAATAACCAATATACAATTTTGTTAAACAAGAATAACAGGAAAGATACTAGCACATAAGAGTAACTAGAAAATCCACAGGAGCACAAAGTCTTCTGCCACTTTTCGCAATGATTTTTCTTAAATAATCCATGCAACAAATTATAGCTCAAAGGCTATTTACTCGCAACATCACAAACTCACAAGAGTATAGATGATACTTGTGGCACAAAGTTTGCAATCTCTCAACCACACTTATATACAAAACATATATCTCCAAAGATAATATGAGGGTAAGTGCAGAAAGTTGGGGGGCCAAAAAGTGGCCAACATTTTTTTTTTTAAATTAAGACATAACGTGAGTGTGTTATAATGTGCTCACATTATGGTTTGGTAATGACGAGCCTAAGGCTCTACAAAACCAAACCATAACATGCTCATGTTATGTTTAATTATATATAAAAAAAGAGCATTTCTACTCATTTGATTTCTTTATTCTTTCTACACCCACGGCCTACAAACCCTAAGGAGCGCGCTTGCATTTTAAAGACCCAATTCGACACCAAAATCTCACTAATTCATCACCAAAATGCCGCCACGACGTCGAGTAGACCAAAGGAGTGAGTTTTATTTATTTATTTTATCTGAATTTGTTTCTAAATAGGTAGGTTTGAGTTGATTTTTGATGTAAATTTCCTTAATTGTCAGGAAATGTTAATGCACCTCCTCCTCCTCTTTAAAATCCACAAAATCCTAAACAAGAAATACCTGCTGAAGAACAACTCAAACAACAAACTCCTCCATCCATTCCTCGACATGCCTCTGGAACACAAGAAAATCTAATGGAGCAAATTGGAAACAATAAAAAAGAAATTGAAGACATAATTATAAGGTTGAAAGATCCTTCAACTTCAACCTTGCATAGATCCATGCTTGCTCAATCTCTTGAAACTATGTTATCAAATGTAGATTCAATTAGCAAGCAAATATCTAGTTGGTTAGATAAGAGGAGAGAGTTTAGAGAGTATTATGCAGACAAGTTATATGAAGAAGTGAAAAAGTTACAAATTATAAAATTCGACTTGTGTTCCATTTTCACAAACCCACAAACAAATTAACCTCCACCCATTACATGCAAGAGCTTCCCTATCTGTTGGTACAACAACCAAGTGATAAGGGACAATTTTGAGTAGAGGTGGTGGATGGTTTTTGACCATCCTCTATGTAACAATAAAAAGGTCTCGCAATACTTTTTGAGGAAACTCTACTGCGAGTTTGTCCTCAATAAAGTGCCAAACTATTTTGATATGTGGGAGTTTTAGGGTAGAGGTGGGGGATCAACACAAGATAGACCAGGGGCACGTGTTGACCCATAGTGGCCAATGAGACAAGTAATCAACAGACCACCCCATGAGCATGTGTCTATCCCTTCCATTGTAAAGGAGAGTGTTGAGGTCAAGACACTTCAGTCCATTAATGCCTTGACCCAGAGTATCATAGAGCATGCCAATCCTGCAGCACATCATGGGTTGGGAGATAGTGTGAGGAGTAGGGTTCCACCCCATACTTGTCAGACTTGCAGGTCATCCTATGGTTATGACCCCATGGATAGTTAGGATGCAGGTGCACATGCTACATCTGTAGCTGAGCAGATGGTGATGAAAGACACCTCCTGAGTGAGACTTTCAGCCTTGATACTCAGCTAAATATTAGCAAGTTCATTGAATTTAATATATTAAATTTCACTTTTGAAATGCAAGATTAACTAATTTAGTTTGATGATTTTGATGAAATTTCAGGGTCATAGCATTGATGTAGTTCTTAGTAGTGCTCCACTTGCATTTTACACTACGACATCTAATGTCAGGGTATGTAACTAGTAAACAATTATAAAGCTTCACTGAGGTAATAAAATAAACAGTTTAACTAATGAATTGTACTTATTAGATTTTTGTATTTTATATTCATATCATTAATTACATTGCATTACACATCTTTCAAACTCAAATCATTATTAAACATTGCATAACTAATAGCTAGATGTTGATATATGACAAAATTTCAATTATAATATAGTTAAATTTTAAAAATGCCTCAAAGAAATGTGCTCTCATGGAATGCCATGAGAAGTAGATGCATAGACAAGGACATCACCATGAGACCACTTTTCTTTGAGGCATCTTTTCAAACAGCTCACTACCTTGTCTATGCTACCACATTTTCCATACATGTCTACCAAAGATTGTTGATCCCCTCCAGACTATTCTTTTACAAATTATCCCTAATGATCTCATCTAATTGCCACCAATTAGACCCCACGACATGACACCAGAGAGGGGCATCAGTCTATGACATCTTATATAGCATATGATTGACTCAAACATCATCTAGGTTTTAGGTATTAATTATGGGGGCAACAAGTCACCCCTAACCAAAATCTTCAAATCTACACTAACCCTTTCCCCTACAAACTTATGTCAATCCTATTGGCTCAATTTCTTCCATCCCTACATCTATAAGAAAGAGCTATAGTATAGCACCAAGAGAGCAAAATGGTCACTGTGATTATGTGTATTTTGTGTCTAGTATTATCATAGTGTGCTTTATAGTGTGTACTTCCATGTTTAGGTGAATGTGTGTGTATGTTAGGAACCATGACTTGCATCATTATTCTAGTTTCATAATTGAATAGTGTTGTTTTATTTTTAGATGATGCAGGCTGTAGAGACACCTCCTAAAGTTCATAGAGCACTGGAGCATCATGTGTCCATTGCGATTTATAGCTCCATGCCATTGACAGGGGTATGAGGCAGATTAGTAAATTTTAATTTACATTCATTGTTATAGTTGTTTATTTTTTAAAAATCAAATAATTATTGATTTGAAGTTTAATTTCTATCTAGATGGTTTCTATAGGACATGACATCACCACAGCCTAATCCTGCTACTAAGGCAAATGAGGAGGTAGATTATATGGTAGTGGAAAGTGATTATTTTGTTAAATGTTTCATTTTTTATAACATGTAATTTCTATATATTAATGTCTATACTTTGTATTGTAACAACTATAGATCCACAAAGAACTAAATAGGAGGAGCAGCCCTCAGGTTCGTAGTAGACCACCCTCATACATGTCTCCATCCTCCCGAAGATCAAAGGCTTCTTGTGATCTATCCCTTCACCGAGCTGAGGGGAATGAATGCTTATTGGGGCCTTTGTTGTATGCCTATATGGCATTTTTGGATATATATTTTGTATTGCATATAGGATACATGGTATGCCTATATGGCTATTTTGTATATATGTTATACTTATATCAACAGATATTGATGTATGCCTATATAGATATTTGGTTAATACAAATCTTTTTTATTGGAGTCCATATTTGCATTATAAATCCATGTTTCAACAGATATTTGTAGATGGTTACTTCAAATATTTAAAGTCCAATTGTATTACATAGGATTTTTGTTGATCCAATAAGCTAGCTAATGTTATTCAAGTATCACCTAAACCTCATTCTAGAACTAAAAGATAAAAGTTGTATTTAAAATAAAAATGAATCATCATGTTGAATATAAAATATTCATATTCTTTATGAGTTGCTCAATTGAAAATATTCAAATGAGTATGCTGATCCATATTCTTCATGGGTTGTTCAATTAAAAATATTTCTTAATTTCTTGTTATTATACCATATTAGGATGCAAAGAGTATGTTTGTTGTTTTGAATAAGATAGTCAAAATCATATGCTTATGAGCACCTAATGACCACTGTGGTTATTAAATGTATTTCCTCTTGCATATAAGGCAAGGTTATGAGAGTACATTGAGTCTTACCTAATTTTAGTATGCAACATAACATTGGGGCTATAGGCTTCCATAAGTCATCAACAATCAAGGTTCAAGGTTATCATTGAATTTAAAGGGTCAAGGTTGTTTGTCATTGATGTCAAGGTTGATGCCATGATGTTGATACTGTGATACAGTGATTCAATGTAGGTGATGGTCATGAGGTGCATGATGTTGTGAATATGGTTTTCATGATAAGGTATCTCAATTCATGTTGATGTTGCACAAGACAAACATGGTTCATATGATGCAAGGTTCATGTTCATGGTGGATGTGGTTTTGTTCATGCAAGGTTTTGTTGTGAATATGGTTTTTATGATAAGGTCTATCTTGGAAGGTTGATATGATGAAAGATTCAAGTTCATGGTAGATGTGGTTTTGTTCACGCAATAAGAAGTCAGAGAAGACACAAGCTTTAATAATCATAATTCAATGTCATCATCAAGGAGAGTTATATTTATCAAGGGGACTCATGAGTTTGATTCGAATGTGAAGTTGTTCATGTCTTAGAACCCTAAGCCTATGATAAGTGTCATACTCTAATGTCTTTCTTCTAATGTCCCTGAGGTGTCTAAAATGTCCTAGATATCTCTTGATGAAAGTTAGAATGTTTAAGTCTTTCTTATTGATAGTTAGGGTTTGCATATTAGGCATTAAACCCTAAAAAGAATCTACTTTACTTAAGACTTTAAAACCCTCAAATGCCTATTGTGTGTAAAGTGCACTTTTGTTTTAATTTAATATTGACTTATAATCACAAGTTGCTATCACTTAAGTCAACCTAATAAAGGGTCTTTAAGTCATTAGTTCACCGGCCTTCAACCTAACTCAACTGGCCTCTCAGGTAAACTCTCATAAGCCTGAGTGCCAAATCATAATCGAAGGTCATATTTAATTGATATGAGGGAGGGAAAAAGGATTGGAAGGTCGGTATTTAAAAGGAATTTGGAATACAAATAGTCATCTCTATGTGGTTGAATTTGATGGGCATGCCTTTATAAAAGGCTAAAAGATAGCTTTATGCAAGATATCATGGTATTTGTAGTGTTTGAAGATTGAAGACTAGTTAGTGTTTGTAGCTTGAACTATTTTGGCATGTTTGGGTGTGAAATAAGACCATGCCTAGCCTAAATGTACCCATCCAGATGCATTGGAACTATCAGTTTGGCCACATGAGGAGAAGAACAAAAGTTACACCCCTTTGCAACTTTACACTGCCTCCTTTTGACAATTTTTGGGGTAGCAGAAAACCTTTCACCACGGGTAAATGCCTCAGAGATATAAAAAATTGAGAGAGGTTATTGTAGAGGGAACCTACATGATCGCATTTTCTCATATGGCATGTCTCTAAGTGACACAGTTTCTGAGTAACAACTCGTCAAAGATTGTTGCCTTTTTGCACTTTGGATTCTTCAAGGATATCACCGATATAATGTAGCTCGGACTATTTTGGCATGTTTGAGTGCAAAATAGGACCATGCCTAGCCTAAATGTACTCATCTAGATGCATTGGAATTGTCAGCTTGGCCACAAGGAGAAGAACAAAAGTTACACCCCTTTGCAACTTTACACTGCCTCCTGATAATTTTTAGGGCAGCAGAAAACCTTTCCCCATGGGCAAATGCCTTAGAGATATAAAAAACTGAGAGAGGTTATTGTAGAGGGACCCTACATGATCGTATTGCCTTAAACAAAATGTCTCTAAGTGACACAGTTTTTGAGTAACATCTCGTCAAAGATTGCTGCATTTTTACACTTTGGACTCTTCACGGATATCATCGATACAATGTAGCTCAGACTGTTTCGGCATGTTTGCGTGAAAAAAAGGACCATGCCTAGCCTAAATGTACCCATCCGGATGCATTGGAATAGTCAGTTTGGTTGCATCAGGAGTAGGACAAAAGTTACACTCCTTTGTAACTTTACACTACCTCCTTCTGACAGTTTTTGGGGCAGCAGAAAACCTTTCACCATGAGCAAACGCCTCAAAGATATAAAAAAATGAGAGAGGTTATTATAGAGAGACCCTAGGTGATCATGTTTCCTTAGACAAAATTTCTCTAAGTGACATGGTTTCTGAGCAACATCTCATCAAAGATCACTACCTTTTTGCACTTTGGATTGTTCAGGGATATCGTCGGTATAATGTAGCTTGGACTGTTTCAGCATGTTTGGGTGAAAAATAGAACCATGCCTAGCCTAAACGTACCCATACAAACATGTTGGAATAGTTAGTTTGGTTGCATTAGGAGCAAGATGAAAGTTACACCCCTTTGCAACTTTACACTACCTCCTTCTAACAATTTTTGGGGCAGCAGAAAACATTTCACCATGGGCAAACACCTCAAAAATATAAAAAACTGAGAGAGGTTATTTTACAAGGACACTACATGATCATGTTTCCTTAGATGGAATATCTCTAAGTGACATAGTTTCTGAGTAACATCTCGTAAAAAATTGTTGCCTTTTGCACTTTAGACTCTTCAGGGATATCATTGGTACAATGTAGCTCAAACTATTTCAGCATGTTTGGGTGAAAAATAGGACCATGCCTAGCGTAAACATACCCATCTGGATGTGTTGGAATAGTCAGTTTGGTCAAATCAGGAGTAGGATGAAAGTTGCACCTCTTTGCAACTTTACACTACCTCCTTTTAACGATTTTTGGGGCAACAAAAAACCTTTTACCACGGGAAAACGCTTTAGAGATGTAAAAAATTAAGAGAGGTTATTGTAGAGGAACCCTACATGATCACGTTACCTCAAACAAAATGTTTCTAAGTGACACGATTTCTAAGTAATAGTTCATCAAAAATTGCTGCCTTTTTGCACTTTGGACTCTTCAGGGATATCATCAGTACAATGTAGCTTGGACTGTTTCGGCATGTTTGGGTGAAAAAAAGGAGTATGCCTAGCCTAAATGTACCCATTCAAATGCCTTGGAACTATCAGTTTGGTTGCATCAGGAGCAGGACAATAAAAATGTAAAAGTTACTTTATGCAACTTGACAACATTAACACTTTTTTGCAACAAGACTCAAAGACTCAAACTAACTCAAAACAAAATTTCACTTTTTGACCCCTCTTGGAGGCATGACAACCTAGGTGCCCCTACACCATTAGTGCAACTAAAGTTGATAAAGTTTTCCTATTAAGAAAAAGAGCTTCCCTTAGCTTCAAGAAATATAAATATTCTATACTAACAAGGCCAACCATATGAAGGTGGAAGCTCATATGGCCTCACCTAAGACCTAAGACACATGTATTCTAGTAGACGTAGGACACCTAAGACACCTATTGTATAGTATGTATCTAGATTTTATAGACATAGTAGACCTAAGACACCTAGTCTTTATACCTTATCGTAGTCTAGACCTAAGTCAACTAGACACCTAGATTATAGTTCTACCTAAGACACCTATTATGGTAGACCTAGTTGACATATAGTACCTACATAAGACACCTGGATTAAATTATAGAAGAAACCTACCTAGAAGACACCTAGATCATTCTAGATTATACATTATTCTAGTCTCTAGACAGGTCGTTGATATATAGTATCTACCTAAGACACCTAGATTAGATTAAATACTTTTTTTCTAGTCTCTATCTACCTAGTTGACATATCATATATACCTAAGACACAATCAGAGACACCTATATTTTATACATTACCTAGATTTTATACATTACTCTTAGGATCAACTTTATCCATCACTTAGGTCTAATCCCATGAAGCATAACATGATGATGTAAAAATATGTATATGTGTAAAAATGCAGCAGCAAATAAAAAAAGACAAACCTTACAAATTAATCCAATGAACCATCTGGGTCTACTCTACTCTTTATTGTGTCAAGTATTGCCTCATGGTCAAACACACGCACCTTCCACAAGGTCTTGTTCAAAGGTCTACCCTAATATTGTATCAAATGAACATTAGATACCACAACAAGGTTCAAGTAATGAAGAATCTTTTGATGCGTGTCAAAGTCCTGAAACAACCAAACATTAACACTCTTATGTGGGTACCTTCTAAGCCATATTCCAGTAACAACCACTAATCTTGTAGGGTATTCGATATTTTCTCCATCTGTAACTAGGGCCTCCAATTTCTTTTTGGCCTTAACACAATGACATAAGTAATACTCTATTCCCTCTTCATTATCTTCATCTGTAATAACTGTATATACATGCCTTACATTGATATGTGTAGCAAATTAGATGAAATTAGTCAACATTACAAAAACACTACAAAGTAAGATGATAGTAGGAATTTTAAAAACTATGCAAATAGATATATTACGTGGTTGAAATAGATCTGATATATGGTCAAAGTCAACTAATGATTCCATCCGTGTTAGTCCCAGTGCTGTTGGGGGTCGATACGTGTCAAGTGGGCTAAAATAACTTAACTATCATTTGTCAACCCACTCCTTTTGACTCGTACTCATCCCAGGCTTGGATTGTACAGGAAGAACAAAAGCATGACATATTTCACATATGGATACTCCATGAACCTGCAATTGAGCTTCTGAAAGAGTGTATCTCACTTGATCTTGTTAGTGTAGAACAATCCTCATATGGTGCAATGTTAGTATCATCTATCAACTAAAAAATCTACGAACTGAAGACTTACCTTCATTACCCATACCCATGGAAGCATTACACCACTTAATGATCAATTTTGCATCTGTCAACTTTGCATTGTCTTTATACTTTAAGTCTTCTCATGATATGGTTGTTTTGATACATGATCCTACACCATCATGCTCCCCCTTTCCATGCCCAGCCTCACAAAAGTTTCACATATGATGAATACCTGTAAAATTATGCCCCCTACTCAGCCAATAGAAATTCTGCAAGTTCTTGAATTGTGAAACATAGTTATCCCACCATATGATATGTTGACTGAATGATATGCCCCTTCTAGCCAAATCATTGTAGAACACCTAAAAGCAACCTTGCATGAACTCCGTAGAATGCGTACGATCCTCACCAATATAGAAATGATACTCCCTTATGATCTTTTTGTCATCCTTTTTACTATCATTCATATGAATGAATGCAATGTACACAAATATAGAAACCTATGTGGAGTTGTAATATTGTGATTGCACCTCACGTTGTGGCTGTAGATTGTAGTTCTCTACAAAGTTGACGACTGAAACAATGCTACCAACTAGAAATGTGTCCTTGCATAACTTGAATTGTAAGTCCAACCATCAAGCTCTATGGGCATGTCTTGCATACTCATACACTATGCTGTCACAAAATATAGGCATAAACTGATACACTGGAATCTTTTCAATAACCAATTCACACCTCTTTGCTGCTTTACCATCTTTGTATTGTATGCCACTATTTTATACTTGCCAAACTCTACTAGTTCATTTCCAACCGCATGTGTTCTTTCCATATGTTCACATATTGGCATATGTTGTAAGCCATCACAATGCTAATTTGTGTCATCCAAGCATAATTTCTTGTAGAATATTTGACCTTCCTCTCTTTCACATAAAATTCTTGATATGAAGTCTCTTGAAGATGTTGGTGGGGTAGGTATGCCACAACCCTGCAAAACATTGTTAGTATGCAAATCTAAACATATAGACTGATAAACATCAAAATGGTTAGAAAATTTAATATGTAATCTACAACAAGTAGTGTGTGTGTGTGATTTATCTTGACATAGAAAGCTTTTAGCATTCAAAATATCTTTGACAAATTTTAATTTGACGATACTTCTCTAGAAATTTACCAAAAAACTGTGTTTGAGTCATATCCAAAAAATGCTTTAGATGTGGCCCACAGTTTCGACTACCGATTCTCCTTCTTACCACATCCCTTTGATTCGGAGATACCTTGTGTAATTCTTCCAAAAGTCTTCAATTAGTGATCTCAATGCTTCAACAATTGGTTTATCTTTTCATGGTAGTCTCCCCAAGAATGCCCATAATTCATTGGCATTAGTGTCCTCAATTCTTTAGCATCTTCTAATGACTCTTGATAATATTTTCCTATTAATTCTCAATGCTTGACTCATCTTTCTAATGAGACAAGCTTTCCTCGTTTGACTACTTACTATAGTCGATGTAATCACATGCCATGTTGCATTACTATCTTTTGTGTGTGAGGTGTTACCCACACTCTCATATTCACTTATTAGATTCTGGACAATAGATTTTTCACTTGAAGCCTTTGATGTTCTCAACCCAAGAATCTTCATGATGGACCTATACTTTATACTTCACATCATTTCAACAAATAGTTGACATCTTGCAATCTCATTTAACTTTTCAAATAACAATCTCCAAATCATATGAGCATATCTTCTATAAATGCATTTTGGAATCTTACCTTCCATTGGCTACAAAATATTCTCATCAATATCAATCAAATACTTTAGCTTTCTATGCAAAATTCTAGGTGGCGTTAAGTTAGGTAAATTCATCTCAACATTAGGAATTTCATCAATATTTAAATGAGATGGGCTAGATTGCATACCTTCAATCGAAGATGGAATAGATGACATACCTTGAGGTTGAGGTGGGATCGATGGCATACCTCCTTCATCACATGTGAGTGATGATGTACTCTTAACTTGAGATGCCGTAGATGGTCTCCCTACATGTTGACTTGCAATAGAGGACGTGTCTCCAACTATGGCATTCAAATCTCTCATAGCACGAAGTTTTTGCATTCATTCTCTTTGTGCCGCCAATACCATATCTCTTTGTGATGGTTGTAATTCCTCTTCAATTGGCATGTCTAATTTCCTCTTCTCATGAAGTTCCCTCATAGCCATTGCTTTCTTTGCATTCTTACCTTCTATCTCTTCCTATGTTGGTTTAATTCTTTGATCATTTCCTCGGCATGACAGAGAATTTGTCTGTAGCATGATAAAGAGACCAATATTAGTTCCTAAGAAATGAATCCATACAAATAACTAAAATATATGTCGTTCAACCCTTCATAGTAAATGTACATACAATCAACATGTAAAAGAGTAAATGTCACTCAACCAAAATAGGTACAAAGCATACAAAGTAAATTATTGCAGCCATACAAAGCATTATTGCACAATGTTATTGCAGCCATACAAAGCATTATGGTACAAAGTTCACTTTAGTCCTAGATGAGGACAAGGTCAAAGGAGAGTCACCTATTGAGGCTACAAGTGAAGAGTACATGGGGCTTCATGTTGACTACTTATTGATAATCATCTATTCATGAAAGGATATCTGATTGAGATCATGGGAGACATCACACTAGGGCATGGTTTGGATTAGTGTAGAGGGTGAAGAAGAGATATCGAGAGACAATTATTAAAGTCAAGGCTCGTTAATATGGCAATGCCAAACTCAAGTAGATAATCATTTGCATTTTAGAGGCAAATTATTCTAGGCTAAAAAGTCATGGTTTTAGGCAATTAAGTTGCATAAGGGTTAGGGTTTGTAGAGAAATTCTTTGGAAGGTGTTTGTAATGCTTGAAAAGGTTGAGGCAGACCTAATTTGACATGTTTGGTGTCTTGGTTTGAAGATTGGAAGCCTGGAGATCAAAAACCTATAGTGACCTATTTGCACAAGCCTAATTAGGCCTCTTGTCAAGTGGGATAGTCAATTATGGAATGATGAAGGCACTATGACATGATGAATTATACGATTCATGAAGACAATGATGGAGATCCATGGAGAAAACCAAAGAGGACAAGATAAGAGACCAAATTTGTGAGGTTGCCAATGGCAACAAATTTACCAACTACCTGTCCTTAACTAATCTATGATTGCAAATGGATGTATTTTGGCTTCTATTGACTAAAATTGACTTATTTATGATGAATATAATGCTTAGAATTATTAAATGTTAAATTCCTAAAATTCAATCACAATTAACATTGCAACACTACAATCTATAATTGTTAAATCACATGTCTTCTTCAGTGAAAAGTGATGCTTTCAAGTAGGGTTTTGATGAAAGAGCATTGTTAAAGTGTGGATGATGGTTTAGATCAAGAAGTTGTAATTCAGAATTAAGAAGGTGTTTTGTTGGTACTAGGGCTACTAGGATTTGGGTGGCTTGTGAAGGAATAGACAACAATTGAAGAGTGTAGACTTGAGTAAGGGTTTAGAATGGTTGTGTCTGAGTTTCTGAGGGGCAAGAAGACCTCTAGTAACCTTGTTAGGTTTTGAAGTATTGAAGACCCTTTTTGTGCCTTTGTATAGGGAGATTGCTTAAGAGGAAAGCTTATGAAATTTGAAGAAACTGTTGGTATGAGCCCTTTGGATTGAGTTGAACCCTACCTCTACATCACATACCTAGGATTATCATAAAAATCATTAGACTAATCTCTATAATTTAGGGTATTGAATGGTATATAGTCAATCAAGGTAACCACCATCATGTGCTAACAAAAGACAATTAGGAAATTTTGAAATATTGCTGTGTCATATGCATACAAATCATCATGAATAGGTGCATAAGGAATGTCCTAGCCCAAGATATGTGCATACAAATCATTATGTCATGTGCATACTTGTATGATCTTGGCACCTATTCATTTGTATATTAACTTGTTAATATGACAAGATAATAGTGGGATTGTATTTTTATTATGTTGTAAGGATTTATTCTTGTATAGTTTGACATCATGGTATGTTAAGGTCTATTTATTACACATAATTATTAAAGAGCCCAAGTGTAGATAATATACATGGCATCATGTGAGATTGTAGGTTTCTTTCTTTAATGGGAATGTGTCTATTTTAATTAATCTTGACCTTTGAGATATCTTTTATTATGCATACCATGAACTAATTTAAAACATAGTCTATTATATAAACACAAGATATGTATACATAGTCTTTTATTATGCATACTAGATACAAGTGATATAAACATGTATGATAAAGCATGATAAAGTAACTCAAATAGAATTAAGGAAAATGTAAAGAACATGCATGTAAAGACTTGACATACCAAAAAAATGAAGATTTGAATGGAGAGAGTACCCAATTATGTAGTGTTTTTTCTTCTTGCATCAAACTCCTCAACAATTTGAGTTTTTCACCGCTTGCTTCCTTTTCAATGTTAAATTGAATAACACTCAAATATAATTAGTAACAACAATACTATTAACCAATTTATAATCTTAAATTTCTAAAATTGAATCACAATTAACATTGCAACACTACAAAAATTGAAACTTAAATAGATATATATCAAATTTGATGTGAAAACTATGTTATTTCCTCCTCAAGTTGGTAAAGAAGAAAAGGTGGTGGAAAGATCATACAAAGGTGGTAGAATGTGTAAAATGTGCATGTGAACTTCCCAATTGTATGAAAACACTTTTTTTTTGTTGGAACATGCACATAATCAGCATGAAAATAGAGCATGTGGGCCTAGATCATGGGGGTCCAGGCCTTTTTACCATTTCTATTGTAGGACAAAACATGAGCGCATTATAACGTGCTTGCATTTTGTCCTACTATAGATTGATCCATAAATATTTATGTCTATCTCACCTTTGATAGCACCTTTGAAATATCTCACCTCTAGTTCTATTAGCTCATGTTCTATCTCTCACCTCTCTATATCTCACTTATCTCTCCCCCTCACCTCTCTACCTCTCGGGCTTCTCTATGTCTCTCAGTCGCTCCTTGTCTACCTCTCCATCCATCCTTAGCCATCTAGGTCTCACTTAATCCTAAACCCTAAAGCCTCAACCCTCAATCCTTAAACCTTAAATCCTAAACCGTATCCCTAAACCCTCAACTCTTTAACTTAAACCCTATTCCCTCAACCCTAAAACCTACACCCTATCACTAAACCCTAATCCCTTAACCCTTAGCCCTAAAGCCTCAACCCTCAATCCTTAAACCTTCAACCCTAAACCCTATCCCTAATCCCTATACCCTCGACACTCTACTGTAACCCTAATCCCTTGACCCTCAACCCTATCCCTAAACCCTCAACCCTCAAACCTCAACCCTCAACCCTCAACATCAAACCCTAATCCCCCAATCCTTAACTCTAATCCCTCAACCCTAAACCCTCAACACTATACCTTAAACCCTAATCCCTCCACCCTAAACCCTAAACCCTAATCCCTCCACCCTAAACCCTAAACCCTATCCCTAAACCCTAATCCCTCAACCCTCAACCCTAATCCCTTAAACCTTAACCCTAATCCCTATTGATCATGATGTTAGTCATAAACAAACATAGAATAAAAGTTACACATCAACCTTTACTCATCTTGAAAGATATGATGAATTCAAAGAATTCATTATCCCAAGTCTCTGTGGATTAGTTCTTAATCAACTAATGTTACTTAGTGGTTGATGTGAGTTGCTATTTTCCATTCAGGGGCCTTACGTTTTTCTCATCAGTAGGATTCAGTTTCTATAAAGATGCTACATAGAAGGTTATCTACACTGGATATTTCCACAAATAGTGTGTCTATACTCAAATCGTTGCATGATATTTATCAATTGTACATGCTTTAACTTTAAATATGCTATAAATCTTCAAGTATCTACAAGATGTCTACATATTTCATGTATATTTGCTTCTGATTATCTATTATTTGCAATTGTGATGGTGAACAATTCTAAAATTTAAAAGAAATGTAAAAGAATACTTTAAATTATGATGAATCTTTATCTATTGAGCCACATACACACTTGATACCATCATGAGAAAGAAGAAATCAAACCATATTTTCACTAGGATGTTCCACAGCTAGATACAGATGATGCAAACTTCAAAGGATGATGAATGAAGACACTACATGCAAATTGATGAGCACTCCAAGGGATGCAGCAAATCAAAGCATATATCAAGAATTCAAACACAGATTACTCAGAATTTACAATGATTTGTAATCAAACTGGTCTTCTCTTTTATTAAGTATGCAAAAACATGTACATATACAATAGCTTTGAAATAGGCCCTGATATTTCAGTAAACAAATTTCAATTAAGCTTCTGAATCTTTATAACAAGGTATCCCTGCACTTTTTATAGAATAAGGTGAGGGGGCGGTTACAAATGATCTATGATCAAGATTTATCAATTAACATCTATGGTGTATATTCTTTTGACTTAGTCAAATGTATCTCGTGGCACAAGTTGCCAGCTAGCAACCATCTAGGTAACTTATATTCATCTAAGTACTTGATGCATGTATTTTCCTTTATGGCGTATCTTCATCTACTCATCAAGTTCTTCCTCATCTTCATGATCATCACTTTCCATGTTTTCATCATCCTGATGAATGTCTCCCTGTATATGGACCTACATATTTGTCCTGATATTTTCATATGCTTCCACTATCTTATCAACTTCTCCACCATCCTGAATTTTGGCTTTGTTGATGGCATGCTTGTGTGCTTGGAACTTATCCCTAAGGGCTTCCAATTTATTCTTCCTACTGGTCAATGTTTCATTGTAGCTCTCCACCTTGACCTTGATCCTCATGATCTCATTCATTGCTTTTTCTGTCAGGTGGTTAAGAGGGTCATCAGCCATTGACTAGAAATTATTGTGTAGAGCTTTTAAGGCAAAGTCTGCATCTTGGTTCTCAATTTTCCCTTCTACCTTTCCTTCTAAGGCTTCCAAGACTTCCGCCTCATAAGACATCATGTCATGCAGCTTCATACTGATATCTCTTAATTTGTTGCTGCATCTCTTTAGTACATCACATTCAAATCCGATGTCCTTATACCAAATGTCTACTAGCATGGTAGTGTTATTATTCAGCACTTGATGAATTATCAGGATCTGAGGATTAATCCTCTTTATTTCACTTAAAGCACTCAAGACTTTCTCCAACTGAAAGGATCTCCTTCCTTCCTCAGTTTGTAATTTATTGACTTTCTTCTTGGAGATACTCAAAGAATTCCACCTCTATAAAGAGGCTTTCACTATTTTCTCAGCTCTTGTGAGTGCAGATGACATCCACTTTCTCATAATCACTAACTCAAACTTCATGAGGTCTAATTTATTAACTTCTTCTTGAGAAATTGCAGTCAATGGGACTGCCTGATCTGGTGACGTATGATCAGGGTTAATTAACCCTTTTATGTATGAATGCAACTAGGCAATGTGCTCCTTATGCT
Organism: Cunninghamia lanceolata; assembly: GCA_027924645.1. Taxonomy (NCBI): domain Eukaryota; kingdom Viridiplantae; phylum Streptophyta; class Pinopsida; order Cupressales; family Cupressaceae; genus Cunninghamia; species Cunninghamia lanceolata. The sequence goes on along the minus strand of BSBN01000391.1, from coordinate 6,455,890 downwards.
GCTTATTCTTCTCTTTTTCTCTCTTCACCCTTTGGGTTAAAGAATCAATTATATATTTTCCTTCCTAACCTTCTTGGTCTTCATTGGCAAATCCCAAATCAACTGTGCTAATCTAGAATTCTTCCAGGGTGATCTTGCCTTTTTCCTTTTCAACAATGGGAAGGGCTATCCGGGTGGTCCTTCTGCTTGTATAAGGATCTCTTCTGATGGCTGATGTTAATTTGCCCTTCCTCTTTTGCTTCATGATGGTTTTTGAAAACAATGTCTAAACATCAAACTCTTGACTCTCAAAACCAGATTTTGTACTTATCTCTTTCTCAAGCCATTGAGGTACTTAATCTCCAGATCCATGTCATCTATCATCATCGTCATGTCCCCCCTAATCTCCTGCATCTGTCTTTATTCTCTATCTTTATTCTTGATGGAGAGGGTGACTTCCTCATTTCTTCCTCATGATGATCTTCATGAGGGTGATCTTGTTCTACTTCCTCCTCCTAAGGAGTCTTTTCTTGTGGTGGAGGATCTTGTGATACATCCACATGATGATCTTGTAGGTTATCTTCTTTTGTTTTATCCACCTTGGTAATTTCCTCATCCTGAGGCACATTTGCATCCATGGATATCACTATTTCTATACTAGGTGTACTAGCTTGATCCTGGATCACATTTTGATCCACACCCGTTGTACCTACCTCCTGATTCTTTAGGTCATCATGACCTAATGTTTCTTTATCACTAGAGGTTTCTTGAGTCCAGGGGGCATCTTCACTTGATGTGGCCTTGTCATTCCCACCCTTTTCTTGGACTTCTACAATCTTAGGTTCAGTAGGTATTTCCTGTTGTTGATGACCTGAATCTAAAGTGTGGCTTTCCACCTCTTTCAACTTGATTTCCTCAATATTCTCTATTTTCTTAGGTGCACCCGCTTGATGTTCAGGATGTGTTACATCCTCCCTATATGTTAAATCTATCACCTCGAGGCTGGTCACCTGATCAACCAACTTATCAAGCCCTATCTGTTGGGCTACCCTTTCTAGTCTATTCTCTTTTTCTTGCTCTGCTTGCTTCAACTCTTCTAATATCACCCTTTGCGAGGATGGTGTTCCTTGTGGAGTTATGTGAGTACTTGAAGCAAGGGTCTCCATCTTCTGAGAGGCTACATTTTCTACCACATCATCATCTGATAGGTCCATAGTCTCATTCAGTGAGACTGGACCACTTTGACTTGCTCCAGTGGTTTTTGAAAACTTCACTACCTACTCCCCTTAGTATTACAGGGTCATGTCTTATTTCACCCCTCATATGTATTCTTTGTTTTTTAGGGTGGATGCTACTAAGGGCACTACCTTTCTCTTCCTGGTGACCACCATGGGGTCATCTTCTGCAGGCTCCTCTTCAATAAGAATATCCTTCTCTCCATATTGCTATCAAATTTGGCCTTGATCTTGTATTTCAGCAGTATCCACAACCAACCTCAAGATCTTTTTGGTCTTTTGTTTATCCTCTAGAGGTGGTGCTGACAAGGATGATGCCTGTCCTAATGCAGATGTATCCTCATCTGGTATATCAATTCTTTCAACTATTACACCCTTATGTCTATCATCAGTTTTCTTCTTCCCTCTGGGAGTTCCTTTTCCTTGTTTTTACGGTGGCAGCCTTTCTCCATTAGATTTTCTCTTCTATCCAAGAAAGTCATCATATTCCTCATCAGGAATTTCTTGCCTTTTCCTCTTATTATCTACTGTGATGGCCATCCCATTCTTCTTCAGTATATTGATTTGTTTATCTACCCATGCTTGGGTCAACTGCAGCACCCCACCTATAAACTTATCCAATGAAATGTCTTCAAGCTACATTAGGTTAGGGGCTGAAACGGTGTCATTATACACCTTCTCTTCATATTCATCTGACAATAACCTGCCATCATCTTTCTTTAATTGCGCAGGCACTAGAATGCAATCAAATGTTCTGATCTGATTAAGGGTGAGCCTTTGATATTTTCTCCTTCTGACTTCAGCTTCATCCTCACAATCGGTCCATAAATCCTCTAAGTGTTTCTTATGGATGGGCTTCCCCATGATCTTCTACATCCTCCCATAGGGGTCATATGATCTGGCCATTGAGAATGGTTGTAGGTTCATCATGTTCAGACCTGCTATGGCCTTCTTTATGTTCTCTGAATCAGGGCATATGTACCACCCTATAATCATTGGAAACAATACTGGAGGTATTTTATTGTTTGCTTTATATGCATCCAATATTGTTGATATCTATCTTAGTAATTCCATCAGGACTACCCCATCAGTAGGGTACTTGGGTAACATTAAGGGTTGTCCCTCAAAACCTTCTACTCTAATGTAGGAGAATGTGGCAAACTGGATAAACTAGATACCATGTTTGTATATAACTTCCTGAGCTTCCATGCTCAGTCTTTTGGTTCTATCTTCCTCCATTGTTCTGACCAGATGCATAGAAAATGCATCATTCACTAATTTATAATCAGGGAGGAAGTGTGCTTTCTGCAGCTGAGGATAATGATCCCATATGTGGGCATCATTCAGACTGCCACCAATCTTTCCAACTATAGTTAATGCATCAAATGTACCCTTATAGGCACATGAATATACAATATATGAAGTCATATAAAATGCACACTCCAGGCCCCCTAGGTTCATCAGTTGTTCATCTAGGGCATCACTAATGATCTTAGCCCATAATGGCTTGTTTGTTGATAACTGAGAGTGGGGGGTGAATCAGTTATCCTAATTATTTCCTTTATTGAACTTTCCTTTTAATTGATGCAGCATAAAATCAAACACAAAACATTAACCATGAAATAAGAAACACATGACACAGTATTTTTGACGTGGAAACCCTGTTAAGGGAGAAAACCACGGGGTGATTAACCCAAAATTATTCTCTGTTAGAAGAATAGGAAATTACAAAAATGGCACTTGCCAATTAGGGCTCACTGCCCGAGCACACTGCTCACAAGAGGCCCACTACCTACAAGAAGACACACTGTCTACAAAGTGATGAGAATCACAGTCTTGAACTGATTGGAAGCATCTGCATATGCTGGAGTTCAGTTCCAGTTAGGCTCAGTACACTGATCTGCTGCACTTCATCTTTCCTCTGTTCTTTATTCTGCTATCTTTCACATACCGGATCCTTTTTGCTACCTCTGCTCTTATCTGGACTTATTCGCATATATCTCTACAACTACACAACTCTTCACAACTAAATCCATCCTCTATATATATCCGCACAAGTAATTTCATCACCTTTCTAGTCGGCATCCGGAACAGTCTAGTTTCTTATAAACTTTCATTCTGTCGGCTGAATCCTTCCTCACCAAGCAATGCGGATCAAGCATATACTTGTAGATATCATTAATCATGTCGGCCAAACATGATTCATGCCTTCACAACCTCTGTCATCAATAGTAACCCATCCGGAAAGTAGTCTGATACTCTGCCAGTCAGTTCTTCCTCTGTTTTCACTGTCTCTCAGGAATCCGGTACTCAACCATTCATATCTTTTTCCTTGTCCATCACCGGAGGCTAAATCCTTGGAATATACCACTCAAGGTAGTCCTCTTGACTTCCCCAAATCCGCACTGCACCAAGACACTTCCTCTGAGAGATCCGGACCAATCTGTCGGACCTTGCCACATGCTCTGTTCTTCTTCACCGGACCACAACATTCTTTATTCTGACTTCTGGTAGAGACACATCATGACTTGCGGATATGTGGGATGACCTTTGTTGCCATCAATGACAACAACCATGAATCCATATAGTGTCTCTTGCCAACATTGTTATCTATGTAGATGCACATCATGATAATCCCATACATCCAATCTTTGAAGCTTCCAGCATTAGGCTGGCCTGTCATCCTGTTGAGCGGGGCAATCATATATTGATACTCATCATCAAAATCAAACTTGTATAGATGCACTGGTAATTTGGCAGAGGTAGTGTAAGGACTGTTCTTTGCCCTCCATTGGTACATCCTCTTTCTTGCAGTCTTCTTGTTATTTATGTATTCAATCTCTAGTTTCTTCAGATCCATACTAACTACCTTTTTCCCAACTAGAAGGTTGAAAGTAGATGTAATTCCTTTGATGCACAGATCCACATATACCCTTCCATGTTTTTCTACTTTCCTGGTCTTAGGGTTATAATTTCTGGCACACTCAACTACTAATTCTGGAGTTTCCATGGTGTAAGGAAATCTAACTGCATACCACATTCCTGATACGAAAACGACATCCAGTAGGGTGCTTTCTTTGTCTTCACCCATCTTGGCTAACCATGCCACCAAATCCGTGTTTCCCTGGTGTGTATCTCCAATGACACCATATTTAAACTATACTCCCTCCAATTGGGCAAACATAGGCTTAAGGAATTCTGCATCAGACTTGTTCTTCCAGATGTCTGCCATAGGTTCCTGCAATGAACACAACTAGTCTTACAACAATATCCACATGCATGCATATACAACATCATACGTTTATGGCACAATGCATATTATACTCATTAATCTTCATTTCATCATGATATGCATAATCACAGAGCTAAAACTATAAAAGAACCTACCACCTGGATATTCAAGAAAATGACAACAGGAGGGTTTTTACTTACTTACCTAATTACGCTTTTCTCCTGGATTAAGCAGATGATTACTGAAAAGAGGCTCAGATACAGGTGATAATCACGTGCTTCGTTTTGTTGTAAGCTATTTGTGTTCGTAGGTAGGTCGTACGAGGGTTTGAATGTTCTACGCTCTATAAAATCTTATTTCTTCATAAGGTAGATGTAAAATGACCCTGTAAATTCACTTTTAATCTCTTTCTTAGGGTAAATTAGGGAAAATCCAAGATAGATTGATTAAAACCATTGATCTCCTACCATGGATTTATGGATGTTGCAAGGTGTTTGCATCGTGTTCACAATCAGCTGGAATCCACCTACTGCATTTATGTGCATTTAATGTCATGGGGCAAGACGAGGGGGGATCCTCAGAAGATTGGGTGATATTCAAAATATCAGGTGATATTTGGATATGACCCCTCAGAACTAATGTGACCCCCTTTCATAAGATTAGGATGATGTCACCATTATATTGTGTAAAAAGGGTGATCCTCAGAAATATACCTCCGCAAGGTAAAAAGGATGATGACATCACCGTCAGGGTGATTTTCTTGTTTATCAGGATTGGATGATGTCATCAACATATTGGCTCTAGGGTGATATTTTGTGACAGGGTGATATTTGAAAGATAGGGTGATATTCAAAATATTAGGTGATATTTGGAATATGACCCCTGCAAAATATATGAGGTTGTTTGACGGGTAAATACCACTATCACGTAAAATTGACATCCAGAGTTTCGGAGCACATACTTAACAAGTGATAAAATTGGATTGGGTGATCTTTCATAAGATGATTGATGTTAAGAAATATGACCCCCCCTCAGAATATTAGGTTTGACCAAGCTTTTGACTTGCAATAACTTTCATTCCTTAAGGAAAATTAGGTTGATCCAAAAGGCAAACCTACATGAAATTTTGTACTCTTTCCAACCGTGAGGTTATTGACATGAAATATTTACTTTAACAAATTGACCTCATCATGATGACTTACCCCACTCCCCTTATTCAAGATCACCTACATGACTTACTTTTACCAGACCGCCAAAAATGTAGGAAAAATAGAAGCCAAGCCAAGCAGAAAAGTTGGGTCCCTATTTTGTCAAGTCAAAATAGAGCATGTTGTGTAACCACACAACAATCCCTCATCCCTAAACCCTAAATGCTATCCCTATTCCTAAACCCTAAATGGGATCTATACTATACCTTAAACCCTAATCCCTTATCCCTAAACCCTCCAACCCTATCCCTAATCCCTATACCCTCAACACTCTACTTTAACCCTAATCCCTTAACCCTTAACCCTTAACCCTATCCCTAAACCATCAACCCTAAAATGTCAACCCTCAACATCAAACCAGAATCTCTCAACCCTTAACTGTAATCCCTCAACCCTAAACCCTATCCCTAAACCTTCAACATTATACCTTAAACCCTAATTCCTCAACCCTAAAACCTAAATGCTATCCCTATTCCTAGACCCTAAACGAGCTCAATACTGTACCTTAAACCATAATCCCTTATCCCTAAAACCTCCAACCCTATCCCTAATCCCTATACCCTCGACACTCTACTTTAACCCTAATCCCTCAACCCTCAACCCTATCCCTAAACCCTCAACCCTAAAAACTCAAACCTCAACATCAAACCCTAATCCCTTAACCCTTAACTCTAATCTCTCAACCCTAAACCTTATCCCTAAACCCTCAACACTATACCTTAAACCCTAATCCCTTAACCCTAAACCCTAAACCTTATCCCTAAACCCTAATCTGTCAACCCTCAACCCTAATCCCTCATCCCTAAACCCTAAATGCTATCCCTATTCCTAAACCCTCAACGGGCTTGATATTATACCTTAAACCCTAATCCCTTATCCCTAAACCCTCCAACCCTATCCCTAATCCCTATACCCTTGACACTCTACTTTAATCCTAATCCTTTGACCCCCAACCCTATCCCTAAACCCTCAACCCTCGAACCTCAAACCTCAACATCAAACCCTAATCCCTCAACCCTTAACCCTAATCCCTCAACCCTAAACCCTATCCCTAAACCCTATCCCTAAAGCCTCTCTCATTTTCTGATATCTTTCCCCTCACCTCTCTACCTATCCATAAACCCTCTACCCTTGAAACTATACGTTAAACCATAATCCCTTAACCCTTAACCCTAAAGCCTCAACCCTCAATCCTTCAACCTTCAACCCTAAACCCTATCCCTAATGCCTCTACCCTAAACTCTATTCCTATTCCTAAACCCTCAACCCTCGACACTATACCTTACACCCTAATCCCTTATCCCTGAACCCTAAACCCTATCCCTCAACCCTTAACCCTTAAAACTTAAACCCTAAAACCTATCCCTAAACCCTAGACTCTCAACACTATATCTTCAACCCCAATCCCTTAACCCTCAGCCCTAAAGCCTCAACCCTCAATCATCAAACCTTCAACCCTAAACCCTATCCATAATCCCTCTACCCTTGACACTCTACTTTAACCCTAATCCCTTGACCATTAACCCTATCCCTAAACCAACTCTACTTTAGATTTAATACTCTATTATTTAATACTCTACTAATGCATTGATTTAATACTCTACTATTAAAGCTTAGCATTCACACAAATGTATACATGTTCATATTATAGAAGACTACATTATATTAGACTATTAGAGATCCCTCAGAAAAATGTAATAACAAAACTTCTTTACCTTATGTTAGCTTAAAATTAAACCCATTCTTTTTTACACTATACTCTTAATCAAGTAAGAGTAATAAGAATAGAAGGTAGAGAATTTGATCTTACGAGTATGCATGGTCAGTTTACATTCCATGACTTCATATTCATTGAATAAAAAGGTTTATCTGATTTGAAAGGTGGGGCAGAGTTCACTGTCATGTGCTTTTCTAAATGATAGGGTCCATAATGTCTAGGGTTCTTTAAAGAAAGGCCTATAACAGAATTAAGTTTTTGTTATACCAATCCTCCTAGTAAATCTACAATTCAAATGCTTGCTTTGAAATTTGAAATAAATTAAATTAGACTTACAATTTTGATTTTCTTCCATTGCTTCAACAACATCATTTTTTTCTTCATCAAAAACCAATTCAATCAACAAATTGTTGTCCATTGGTTGACTTGAACTGCATCCTCTGTTAGAAGAAGGGAATTTTTTATCTGTATCATTATTGGTATTCATAAGCTGAAGAGCATTGATATTTTTCACACACCCTGTTCTTTGAAATATCTTAACCTTAAACTATGACTTGGATATGTACTTGAACACAGTGAAATATTCAATCTCCAGCCCATGAAGATTCACAAAATTTTCCCAACCCTACCTAAATTCTAGTTTATTTATAGTACCCCCTAATTACACATCCTACTCCTGTCCACCTGGGCCTTGTAACACCATATGTTTGTCTGTGTTGTCTATAAACTGTGAAACAAATGCTGGAGGAATGTGCTGCCATAAACACATTACACAATTAGATTTTACAATTTCTTAACAGTGTACAAGAAATCAAAGAATGAAAAATAATGTATAGAGTTACCAATTTTTGTGTAAAGTCTCCAAGCATAACTTTGAAAGAGGCACACCCATTAAACCAATTCATTCAACAACTTGCTGCCCATTAGTTGACTTGAACTGCATACTCTATTAGAAGAAGGGCATCTTTTATCTGTATCAATGTTGGTATTCATAAGCTAAATAGCATTGATGTTTTTCACACACCTTGTTCTTTGAAATATCTTAACCTTAAAACATGACTTGGATATGTACTTGAACACAACAAAATCTCCAATCTCCAGCCCATGATGACTCACAAAATTTTCATTGAATAAAAAGGTTTATCTGATTTGAAAGGTGGGGCAGAGTTCACTATCATGTTCTTTTCTAGATGATAGGGTCCATAATGTCCAAGGTTCTTCAAAGAAAGGCCTGTAATAGAATTAAGTATTTGTTATACCAATCCTCTTGGTAAAGATACAATTCAAATGCCTACTTTGAAAGTTGAAATAAATTAAATTAGACTTACAATTTTGATTTTCTTCCATTGCTTCAACAACATCATTATTTTCTTCATAAGAAACTAATTCAATCAGCAATTTGTTGCCCATTGGTTGACTTGAACTACATCCTCTGTTAGAAGAAGGGCATTTTTAATCTATATCAATGTTGGTATTCATAAGCTAAAGAGCATTGATATTTGTCACACACCCTGTTCTTTGAAATATCTTAACCTTAAAATATGACTTGGATATGTACTTGAACACAGTGAAATCTCTAATCTCCAGCCCATGATGATTCACAAAATTTTCCCAACCCTACCTAAATTCTAGTTTATTTATGGTACCCCCTAATTTCACATCCCACTCCTACCCACCTAGGCCTTGCAACACCATATGTTCATCTATGTTGTCTATAAACTATGAAACAAATGCAAGAGGAATACACTGCCATAAACACATTACACAATTAGATTTTAGAAGTTCTTAATAGTGTATAGGAAATAAAAGAATGAAAAATAATGTATAGAGTTACAATTTTTTGTGTAAAGTCTCCAAGCATAACTTTGAAGGAGGCATGCCCATTAAACCAATTCATTCAACAACTTGTTGCTCATTGGTTGACTTGAACTACATACTCTATTAGAAGAAGGGTATCTTTTATCTGTGTCAATGTTGGTATTCATAAGCTGAAGAACATTGATGTTTTTCACACACCCTATTCTTTGAAATATCTTAACCTTAAAATATGACTTGGATATGTACTTGAACACAACAAAATCTCCAATCTCTAGCCCATGATGATTCACAAAATTTTCATTGAATAAAAATGTTTATCTGATTTGAAAGGTGGGGCAGAGTTCACTATCATGTGCTTTTCTAGATGATAGGGTCCATAATGTCTAGGGTTCTTCAAAGAAAGGCATGTAACAAAATTAAGTTTTTGTTATACCAATCCTCCTGGTAAAGCTACAATTCAAATGCTTGCTTTGAAAGTTGAAATAAATTAAATTAGACTTACAATTTTTATTTTCTTCCATTGATTCAACATCATTGTTTTCTTCATAAGAAACCAATTCAATCAACAACTTGCTGCCCATTGGTTGACTTGAACTACATCCTCTGTTAGAAGAAGGGCATTTTTTATCTGTATCAATGTTGGTAGTCATAAGCTAAAGAGCATTGGTATTTTTCACACACATTGTTCTTTGAAATATCTTAACCTTAAAATATGACTTGGATATGTACTTGAACACAACAAACTCTCCAATCTCCAACCCATGATGATTCACAAAATTTTCTCAACCCTACCTAAATCCTAGTTTATTTATGGTACCCCCTAATTGTACATCCCACTCCTACCCACCTGGACCTTGCAACACCATATGTTCATCTATGTTGTCTATAAACTGTGAAACAAATGCAAGAGGAATGCACTTCCATAAACACATTACACAATTAGATTTTACAAGTTCTTAACAGTGTATAGGAAATAAAGAATGAAAAATAATGTAGAGTTACCAGTTTTTGTGTAAAGTATCCAAGCATAACTTTGAAGAAGGAGGCATGCCCATTAAACCAATTTATTCAATAACTTGTTTCCCATTGGATGACTAGAACTGTATACTCTATTAGAAGAAGGATATCTTTTATTTGTATAAATGTTGGTATTCATAAGCTGAAGAGCATTGATGTTTTTCCCACACCCTATTCTTTGAAATATATTAACCTTAAAATATGACTTGGATATGTACTTGAACACAACAAAATCTCCAATCTCTAGCCCATGATGATTCACAAAATTTTCCCAACCCTACCTAAATTCCAGTTTATTTATGGTACCCCTTAATTGTACATCCCTAAACCCTAAACTCTAATCCCTTAACCCTAATCCCTAATCCCTAAACCATAAACCCTAATCCCTAAACCCTAAACCCTAATCCCTTATCCCTAAACCATAAACCCTATCCATAAATCCTCAACCCTCAACACTTAAACCTTAAATCCTAAACCCTATCCCTAATGCCTCCACCCTAAATGCTATCCCTATTCCTAAACCCTCAACCCTTGACACTATACCTTAAACCCTAATCCCTTATCCCTAAACCCTAATCCCTATCCCTCAACCCTTAACCCTTAAAACTTGAACCCTAAAACCTATCCCTACACCCTTGACACTTGACACTATATCTTAAACCATAATCCCTAAAGCCTCAACCCTAAATACTTAAACCTTCAACCCTAAACCCTATCCCTAATCCCTTGACCGTCAACCCTATCCCTAAACCCTCAATCCTCAACCATCAACCCTCAACTCTCAACATTAAACCCTCAACCCTCAACCCTTAACACTATACCTTAAACCCTAATCCATATCCCTCAACCCTTAACCCTTAAAACTTAAACCTATCCCTACACCCTCAACACTTGACACTATATCTTAAGCCTTAAACCCTCATCCCTAAATCCTCAACCCTCGATCCGTAAACCTTCAACCCTAAACCCTATCCCTAATCCCTCTACCCTTGACACTCTAACCCTAATCCCTTGACCATGAACCCTATCCCTCAACCCTCAACTCTCAACATTAAACCCTAATTCGTTAACCCTAAACCCTAATCCCTCAACCCTAAACCATATCCTTAAACCCTCAACCCTCAACACTATACCTTAAACCCTAATCCATCAACCCTAAAACCTAATCCCTCAACCCTCAACCCTAAACCCTATCACTAAATCCTCAACCCTCGACACTATACCTTAAACCCTAATCCCTCAACTGTCAACCTTAATCCCTCATCCCTAAACCCTAAACACTATCCCTATTCCTAAATCCTCAACCCTTGACACTATACATTAAACCCTAATCCCTTATCCCTAAACCCTAAACCCTATCCCTCAACCCTTAGCCCTTAAAACTTAAACCCTAAAACCTATCCCTAAACCCTCGATGCTCAACACTATATCTTAAACCCCAATCCCTTAATGCTCAACCCTAAAGCCTCAACCCTCAATCATTAAACCTTCAAACCTAAACCCTATCCCTAATCCCTCTACCCTCAACACTCTACTTTAACCCTAATGCCTTGACCATCAACCCTGTCCCTTAACCCTCAACCCTCAACCCTCAACCCTCAACTCTCAACATTAAACCCTAATCTGTCAACCCTAAAACCTAATCCCTCAACCCTAAACCCTACTCCTAAACCCTCAACCCTCAACACTATTACTTAAACCCTAATCCATCAACCCTAAACCCTAATCCCTCAACCCTAAACACTCAACCCTCAACACTATTCCTTAAACCCTAGTCCTTCAACTGTAAACCCTAAACCCTCATCCCTAAACCTTAAATGATATCCCTATTTCTAAACCCTCAACCCAAGACACTATACCTTAAACCCTAATCCCTTACCCCTAAACCTTAAACCCTATCCCTCAACTCTTAACCCTTAAGTTACCTTAAACCTTAAAACCTATTGCTAAACCCTCAACCCTATACCCTCAACCATATACTTAGGCCCTAATCCCTCAATCATCAACCCTATACCTTAAACCTTGAAGCCTACACCCACAAACCCTCATCCCTAGACCATATAACCTCACCCTTATATCCTAAAACCTGAATATTGTGCCTCAAACCTATACTTAAATTAAACCTAAACCATACGTGCTCTCGACCCAACTCACCATATGCCTTATATACCCTCAATCCATATCATAAACCCAAAACCCAATATCCTAAACCCTAATCCCCACGCCTTACACACTTAATCTTGTACAATCAACAACCTAAATATTAACCCTCAACCCTCAAAACTATACAGGATTAGGTCCTTATATACCCTAAACCCAAACACTTGCATACATACATACATACATACATACATACATACAAACATACACACATACATACAAACATGCATACATACATGTACATACATACAAGCATGCATACATGTACATACATACAAGCATGCATAAATGTACATGCATACATACCTACAAGCATACATATATACATCCATGAAACATACTTATGAAACTTGAACATAACTCATTCAAAGGAAGACATAACGTGAGCACATTATAACGCACTTGCGTTATGTCAAATTGGGAAAACACCGGCAAACATGCAAAAAAGGAAAGAAGCACAATATAACACAAGCGTGTTATAACACACTCATGTTATATTGTTCTTTGGGAATCCCAGGCCTTAGGCTTGGGATTTTCTTTAGATTTCGAACCTAAAGGCTTGGAGTGCCTTTTCAACATCCACAAACGTGTTTTTGCAAATTCTACAAGATTTCACATAATTTTGTTCGTGCTAGCCCTTAGATTTGCACGTGTTTCAGGGTCGAACAAATTGAACACCTGGATAATTTCTCTTAGCTATTTAACGATGTAATTTTTTTCACATTTTGACAATGTTAAGCCTTTCATCTTTAATTTCTTTTGTTTGTGTGTCCGTTTTTAGGCAAAAACCATTGTTTGGTCTTTTTTTCATTGTAAATTAACCATTCATTGAAATTTCAAAAAAATTACATATTTAGAAACTAGACTCCATTCTACACATATTAAAAAAAAAGATTTTCAATTAGTTTTCAAAATTTATAGGGGTAGCATGGCCAAAATTCTATTTTTTAGGATGTGTCCACTTTGAAAATTAGTAAAAAATCAAATATTCATCAAAAAATTATTAGAAAAATTAGGCATAAACTACATGCTATTAGCTAATTTCTCACCAAAGCAATTTTTAAAATACCAAAAAAAATTTAACCTTTTGAGGGAGCCACAAAACATGCTATGTTATGTTTTTTTAACAAAAACAATGTTGATAACTGAGAGGGGGGTGAATCAGTTATCCTAATTATTTCTTCTTTCTGAACTTTCTCATTAATCAATGCAACATTAATTCAAATAAGCAAACATAACCATGAAATGGAGATACACATGACATAATATTTTTGACGTGGAAACCTAGTTAAGGGAGAAAACCACGGGGTGATTAACCCAAAGATTATTCTCTGTCAGAAGAATAAGGAAAAAAAATGGCACTTGCCAATTAGGGCTCACTACCCGAGCACACTACTCACAAGAGGCACACTGCCTATAAGAGACTCACAGTCTACAAAAGGAATGTAATACAATACTTGAACTGATATAGGAGCATCTACATATGCTGGAGTTCAGTTCCGATTAGGCTCAGTACACTGATCTGCTACACTTCATCTTTCTTCTTCTCTTATGCTGCTTTCTTTACATATCGGATCTTCCTTACTACTTCTGCTCTATACTTCTACTCTTATTTGCACATCACTCACCACAACAACACATCTCACAACTAAATCCATCGTGTATATATATCCGTACAAGTAATTTCATCACCTTTCTAGTCAGCACCTGGAATAGTCAATCTTTTCACTAATTCTGATCTGTCGGCTGAATCCTTGCACAACAAGTAATGCAGATCAAGTATATGCTTGTAGAAATCATTAATCATGTCGGCCAAACATGATTCATGCCTTCATAACCTTTACCACCATCACTAACACATCCGGAAAGTAGTCTGATGTTCTGTCAATCAGTTCTTCCTCTGTTCACACTGTCACTCATGAATCCGGTACTCAACTATTCATACCTTTTTCCTCATCTATCACCAGATACTAAATCCTTGGAATATAACACTCAAGGTAGTCCTCTTGACTTCTCCAAATCCGTACTTCACCAAGATACTTCCTCTGAGAGATCCAGACCTGTCTGTCGGACCTTGCCACATGCTCTATTCTTGTTTACCAAACCACAACAATCTTCACTCTGACTTTAGGTAGAGACACACCATGTCCTACGGATGTGTGGGATGAACTTTGTTGCCATCAATGACAATAATCATGAATCCATATAGTGTCTCTTGCCAACAATCTCCCCCTTTGGCATCGATGGCAACACTTAGTAAAAAATGACTAAGTGTTTACACTATCCTCCCCCTTGGCTAAAGCTCTGTCTTTATATACATTTTCCGGAGCTCCCCCTTAGTTGGATTCCTCATTTCTCACTGCTCCTCACTCCCCCTTTGACATCAATCGCAAAGGGTAGGGTCCACATACCAAAATTTTCAAAAATTGTACTATACTTAGCTGCATAAGTATATACATATGGAATACTTACATATACTGCAGTATGTCTGCAAAAGTGTTCTTCAACTGTACAACTTCTGTCACCCAACTCTACTTCATCCTGTCCAAAATTGAGATGTGGCCACTCAACAGGAATGCAAACGCATCTGCCCTTTTTAGATTTGTTGGATCATTGGTCTGGGCTATAATTTGGGCTTCTTTTATGGCCTCATGCATGGCCTCTAACTTAGGGACAATTAACCCCCTGAGCTCACTCAACCTGCTTATTCTATTTTTTCTTTCCTTCTCCAGCTTTTTGATTTCACTCAAGACTGTGATAGTCTGACATTCTTGATTTATTATAGAGGAAGAGAGAGGATCAAAATTCTTTGATAGGTTTGATAGTTTATCCTCCTGTTCTTTTATTTTCTTCTCATTGTCCAGTGTTACTTTGGACCATGATAAACAAAATTTATACATTTCACCGCCATCTTTAAGAGCATTTTCTAAGCTCTTTATCCCAATATTCATATTTCTCCTATCATTAATTATCAACCCTTGAACCTCTGAAAATCTTTTATCAGAGAACTTTTTCTGAACCTTCACCTCAGCTGACTTCTCAAAGGACTCAAAATGAGTGCAAACAGAATTAATAAGAGACTTGAGATTACCAGATGAAGAAGCTGAGAAGTCCTTCTGAAAGGATGGCATAATCTTTTCTAGCACTCTAGATGCAACTGCTATAAGCTCACAGTCTTCCATGTGAGATTTCAGTAGTTTCTCTTTAGCTTTTGCATTTGCAAATGAAGCTATCTTCATTGTTTGTACTAGAGAAAGAGAATCAAAGTCCAGATGCCCTTTTAATAGGTCTGGTTCATCAATCTCCATAGCTGCTTTTGTTAAGAAGTCCTTGACTGATTCTGCAGTGTCTCTTGCCGGAGACAAATTTTTGTTTTCTTCTGCAGTCACTGAACTATCTTTTGGAGCTTCCTCTCCTTGTACAACCTTTGCACTATCATCTTCTTTTTCCTTCACCTCTGCTTCTTTCTCCTATAATCTTTCTTCTCCTTTAGATCTGAAGACTATAGGGGAAACTGGAGGAGAAGTGTTAGTCTGTTCAAGGCCCACCTCTTCTGTCATTTTCTCAGTAGTTTCTTCTGCAACATTTGTGGTCAAGGGGTCGGTACCCAAGTCCTCTATAATAGGAAGATTAAATCTTTTGAAGGCCTTCTGGAGGATCTCTTTTGTGTCCTTGGCTACCTTGTTAGTCTCACCAAGCATAAGTTGACTCATCCTTGCTTTGCTTTTGAACTCATCCTTACAATCTTTGAATATCATATTCATTGTCTTGGGGTCGATTGAAGGATATAGCTGAACTGCTATTTGTTCCCAGATTTCTAGGTCTTTAGCTTGGGTAGTGTTCTTTCTTGTTTCTAGTTCCTTCTCCAAGCTTTTAGGGATTAGAGATATAATTTCAATAAATGCTTTGTTGTAGATATTTAGATACGTGACTGTGGCATTTTGCAATATCTTCTGATCTGCTTCACCATAATCATCATAGAACTCAACCATTGGCTGAAGATTTCCATCCACTGTGACTGATTTGATTATGTCGTCAATGTGAAGAGTGGGTTTTTCAACATATTCCTCTGTCTTTTCTTCTTCCTTCTGTCCGATAGAGGGTTGACCGGATGTTTTCTTCTTTTTCTTCATTTTCCTGACTTCTTCATTAGATTCAATTTCCTCTTCATCTCTTTGACTTGCATAAGCCCTTGAGACTTTTGTCTTTGACCATTTCTCTCCTTTGCCAGATGCTTGGGCTTCTGGTTTTGAGCTTTTAGCAGGGACAGGTGCTGATCTCTTTGATGATCTGGTCTGGGTGGAAGTTTCTACTGGAGCACTTTCCTCACTTTTCTTTTCTGCCTCTTTCTTCTCTTCCTCAGCCTTTTTCCTCTTTTCTCTGTTAGCATCAAGTGCCTCCTTTGAGATGCCTAGGCCTTTTGCAATATCTTCAACTTCTTTTCTAACTTTCCTCTTCATTTCCGATTGCCTAAGTTCCACATTAACCTTTATACTTAGCTCTTCAAAGGTTCCAAATCTCTCTGCCTTTGGATCCTTTGGTTAACTTAGCATGTGTTGAACATGCATCTCCACAATTTGTTCATCAACTTCATACCCCATGGGCATGATCTAGACTGTCCTTGGTTATACTACCTCCATTAGGCACTGATCAGTCTCTACCATAAAATTGACTGTGTCTTTGTATTTCTCAACAAGAGACTGGGGAATTCTTTCTCTTGCTTGCATCATGCTTTGAAAGTTCTTGAAATATCCCCACAGGGCTGTATTTCTTGCTTTAGCATCCCCAAGCCCATGCAAATAGTCTTTGATCTGAACTACTACCAGTTTGCCATTCTGCCATACCCATCCATTTTATCCAGGCAACTCATTCGTGAAGTAGAAAAATAAACATAATATTAGTGCACCATATTTGAAAGAGTTTTTCTTATCCTTTTTGATCTTTTGTATGTTTTCCATTAATTGGCTCAAAAGAAGTTCATAGAGATCATATTTTGCATTTTTTCTCAACATCTCATAGGCAGTATATATTGTAGTTTCAGATACTAAATTCTCCCTACTAGAGTGATATATCTTGTATCCTATTATCACAGATGCAAACTTGATGTCTGGGTCAGTGATATCTTCAATAGTCATTGCCCTCTTATCAAATTTTGGTCCGGTGGCCTCAGTTACAATGTTGTTTTTGACAGATTTGAGGATAGGTATCCCTCCGGAGGAGTATAAACTAGTTACTACCCTAATTGCCTCCTTTGTGATCTTGCAAGGTCTGTTCAGCCATTGGAAGTTATCATGCACCCTACTCAACACATACCGGACCCATTCATCTTCTTCAAAGTAGGGGAAATGAATGAATTGATCAAAATGTTTCTCTTGGATACCTTTATATCCTGGTTTAAGCTCAAAGGCATCGTCTATCAGTTGTTTGTGATAGATATCTCTTAGTTTGAATTCCCCAAACTCTTCAATATTTGCATGTATATAAACCCTAATTTCTTCAGTGTGTAAAACACCATGCAGAACGCTAGAGAAGGCTCCTAGGGGATCTACCTCCAAGGATTTGTATGGATGCTTCTTAAAAATGGGGCATGGTCTATCAGAAATCTTTACTATATTCAGAGTATCCATCATCAAGGATTTTTACTAAAAGATATCAAGAACGAAGAATACCTTTTACACTGATTAGGGCAAACACGATGAAATTCGGATTGAGCTATATGAAGAATCATCTTTATCTTTAGGGGAAGTAGTTGTAGAGCTCCTTTTCTTTCTTCTTCGCATGTGCAAATGTGTAAATAACAAACGAATGAGCTCTTTTATTCCAAAAAGCCTTAATTTACACCCTGCAATAAATGTGTAACCTAATTCATTCCGGTTTGCCTTGTTTTCCTTGTTCAGGAAGGAAGAAACTCATCTGGATCATTATGATGCCTTTGTGATCAATGTTAATGGTGAATCATAATGTCCACTTCTCCTTTTGATCATCTCATCTATCTGCAGATCAAGCTATTTCAATTTGGATCCATACTGGGCCAATCTTGTGAGAAACCTATTCTACTGGAAGACTTGTTTAACCAGACCAATTCTGAAGGAATTAAACCTTTTTTTTTAAAATTTTCATGCTGATCTCTCACATCTTTACCTGACCTTCTTTAGATGTTTCTCTAGAAACCCTTTGATCCGCAGCTCTTCTTGTGCCAGTTCCGGCACCAATTGACTGGCTGGGGGAACAAGGTTTTCTTTGTCTCCCCCTGAGCTAGAGCTCACCTTTTAGTTTCTGGAAGGAATATCACCACCAGAGTCTGGTGCGGATCCAATCTCTATATTCTCTATGCTTTTCTTCACCCAAATCTTGTTCATCTCACTTTTAACTTCATCTACATTCACTTTTTGTTTCCCCTTATCTTGATTCTGATTATGATATACTGGACCTCTTTTGTCCTGATTCTTGCTTCTACAAAATTTTGCAATATGACCGGATCTATTGCAAATTTGGCAAACATTTCTCTGTATATTTGATTGATATCCTCTTGATCTGCATTGATTAGCCATATGACCTATTCTATTGCATGCAAAGCATCTACCATCGAATGATTTGTTCATTTGCATATTTCTACATTTATGAGATTTGTGACCATACCTTTTGCAGTTGAAACACTGTCCAGAGAAGGATGAATTAGTCTGATTCATTCTCTTTCTGCACTAATTAGCTTTGTGACCAAAGTGATTGTAGTTGTGGCAGTATCCATTGAAGGATGGATATCTTTGAGCATTGGGATGTCTTATCGGAGGTCTTCTAGGCCTGTTTCTTGGATTTTCTGGTCCAAATTTCTTCTAACCGGATTTGGAGCTTTCTCCTTTCTCATATCCCAAACCACACTTGTCATCTACCCTCTTCTGACTTCTAAGAAGAACTTCAAGTTGAGCAGAACTTATCTTGAATTTCTCTTTATATTCATTTGTTGTTTGAAGATCCTTTTTGAGAGAGACAATTTGATCCTCAAGTTTTTCTTCATTATCTTTAGCATCTTCAAGATCAAATTCAAGATGTCTAATAATTCTATCCATCTAGTGGCAATCTTCTAATTTCTCCTTGAGAGATTGTCTTAGATTATCTTCAGTTTTTCTTTTTCTCTTCAACTTCTTGGGTAAATTTCATAACTCCTGACACCATTTCATGTCTTACCATAATGATTTCTTTTGATAACTTTTCACATAACTTGGTTTTCTCAGTCAGCTCTTCATTTGCATTATTTGCTTCACTTTGTCTTGCTAATTGCTGAAGCAGCTCCTTCCTCTTTTTCATAGAGAGACTTAATTTGTCTTTTAGTTCTCTCATGAAATCATTAGCCTGTTTGAGTCTTTCCTTTAATTCATTGACTTCAGAGTTTGATTGTTCAAGATCCTCAAGGGCAGTCTTGAGTTGCTCCCTTAAACCATATGCATCCATTTGGATTCCTAGATCTTCCTCAAGCTGTTAGACTTTGTTAGGAGGAATTTAGCTCTAATACCAATTATTGATAACTGAGAAGGGGGGTGAATTAGTTATCCTAATTATTTCTTCTTTCTAAACTTTCTTATTAATCAATGCAACATTAATTTAAATAAGCAAACATAACCATGAAATGGAGATAGACATGACACAATATTTTTGATGTGGAAACCCGGTTAAGGGAGAAAACCACGGGGTGATTAACCCAAAGATTATTCTCTGTTAGAAGAATAAGGAAAAACAAAATGGCACTTGCCAATTAGGGTTCACTGCCCGAGCACACTGCTCACAAGAGGCACACTGCCTACAAGAGACTCATAGTCTACAAAAGGAATGTAATACAATACTTGAACTGATATAGGAGCATCTACATATGCTAGAGTTCAGTTCCGGTTAGTCTCAATACACTGATCTGCTGCACTTCATTTTTCTTCTTCTCTTATGCTACTTTCTTTACATACCGGATCTTCCTTACTACTTCTGCTCTATACTTTTTCTCTTATTCGCACATCACTCACCACAAGAACACATCTCACAACTAAATCCATCATGTATATATATCCGCACAAGTAATTTCATCACCTTTCTAGTCGACACCCGGAATAGTCAATCTTTTCACTAATTCTGATCTGTCGGCTAAATCCTTGCACAACAAGTAATGTGGATCAAGTATATGCTTGTAGAAATCATTAATCATGTCAACCAAACATGATTCATGCCTTCATAACCTTTACCACCATCAGTAACACATTCGGAAAGTAGTCTGATGTTCTGTCAGTCAGTTCTTCCTCTGTTCACACTATCACTCAGGAATCCAGTGCTCAACTATTCATATATTTTTCCTCATCTATCATTGGAGGCTAAATCCTTGGAATATAACACTCAAGGTAGTCCTCTTGACTTCCCCAAATCTGTACTTCACCAAGATACATCCTCTGAGAGATCCGGACCTATCTGTCGGACCTTGCCACATGCTCTGTTCTTGTTTACCGGACCACAACAATCTTCACTCTGACTTCCGGTAGAGACACACCATGTCCTGTGGATGTGTGGGATGAACTTTGTTGCCATTAATGACAACAATCATGAATCCATATAGTGTCTCTTTCCAACAAACAACACCTATTTTTGTGGCTCCCTCTTTTGAACCCCTTAATCTATACCATTTTCAGAAAAAAAAATTAGTAGTTTAGAAAGTAGACTCAGAGCACTACGAACATTGTTTTGGTTGCATCTCCAAATTTTGAGTGTAACTATGCTTAATTTCTCATCTAAGGTTAGCATTTCCTGATTTCAGGAAAAAAATGGCCACTTAAGACCCCTTTTTGGCCCCCCATCTTCTTGCACTTACCCATGATAACACAAAGTTTACGAGTATTAAATTTGATTTCTTCTCAACAATGAAATACTATATTACCCACAAATCAAATTCAAGATAATGATAAGAGAGACATAAGAACACTCTTTCATATAACAAAGATATTTCTAAAACAAAGGTTGGAGATAAATGTGCTTCTTTTATTAATAAGTTCTTCATTCGCACTTTCAACACAAAGTTTCAAATATGCTTCCAAAAATTGGTAGAGCTTCACTTCAAAGATTAAAAGATCCTATTTACAAAAAGGCCCTCTTTATTTATAGGAAGAAGTCAAGAACAAAAATAGGAAAATTGCAACTACTTTGACTTATTCAACATAAAATTCCAAATTGATTTAGGACTTTCTCTGTTTTTACATGTAATTACATATTGGAAAAGTACATGTAAATATGTCTAGAGAAAAATACAAAAGCATGAAAATATTGAAAATAGCAAGAGCTCTAGTTATGGAATCTTTCACGGTGTTGCTAGATTTTCCATGTCTACCCAGAACTACTTTGAGATTGTCCAGGGTCAACTTTATCCAACAACTTATCCATAGAAGCCACTAAGAAAGATTGAGCTTTGAACTCCTTCTAGATCATGTTATTAAATGCCTGTATCAGTGCATCTTAGGAAAGAAACTTAAGGTTTTCATCAATAAATTGACATGGAAGTTCTTCAATTTTGTTGATGAGATTTACATCATTATCTTCACTAACTTCCTAAGCATTCTACAAATCTTTAATTGATTCCCTGATAACACTTATTTTGTGGATCATAGCTTCTTTGATTTCCACATACATTTCTCTATTGGGAATGATCCCAATCTCTACCAATGTGCTCAATTTGAGCTTCTTCATTTTAGTCCAATCCTATAGACTACCCTCCAAGTCTTGTTGCTCATCAAAGAAAGTATCAACAACCTTATCCAACTCATCTCTTACACTTTCCATCCTCTCCATTTTTTCCATAGATGATTTTAAGAGTTGAGATCCTTGTGCCAGCATCATGTCCAAGAATTCACCAACCACTCTACCTCTTGTATGAATCTTTTCAACCTTTTGAATAACAGGATCTTCCATGGTGATAGCCATAGGTTCCACCAATTTAGAAGACAAAGTAATCTTTTGAAGCACTGAGGTCAAATGTTCTTCTTTAGCCTTGTACTAATCTTTCATCTTCTTCTCATGATTAAACTTCACAATTAGAGAATTTAAAGTAGACTGTGCATCAGCTTTAGCACTCTCATGAGTGATCTTGCCTAATTCAATTCTTGAAATGGAATAATCATTCATATCAAACTCTTTAATAGATACGTCAAGAGGAGGCTGAGCTATTTCTACATATATGTGACCCTTGTCTTCAAACAACCTAGAAAGAGTCTTCGGCTTCTTCTTGGTCTTGGTCTTTGTAGGTACCAATTTTTCAAAGTTAAAGTCATCTAGGGAGACAGCTTCCTTCTTCTTTTTCGGTGTATGGGATGAGAGCCAAGGAGGAAGTGTAGACAAACTTGCATATAAACCAGCAATCATTGTTGGTTTAGCAAAAACTTCACTCACAAAAGTTCAAGTTACAATAGGTGAAGTACTAGTGAAAACAACACCAGGAACATCTACATTTGGAATTTGAACAGAATCAGTCATGAGCCACTCAAAATTATATTGGGTGTTTATATCAAATGAAGGTGAGGATATACTAGGAAAAGAGGAGGAAGAACCAAAACTAGTTTCCAAATTCTACTTACGACAATCAAAAGTGGCCCTAGAGGAGAGAGCTGAATGTACAAACTAAGAGGACCTAGAAGATAGAACATTGATAGAGGCAACATGAATGTTTGTGATGGTGGGAGTAGCTATAGAAAATAACAAAGTATCTAAGGAAGAAGAAACATGTGGCTCCTTTGAAATGTTCTCACGAGGAGACATTTCAAGTTCTTCATGTTGTTCCTGTGCTTCTTGCCCTTCCTCTTGATCAACTTCTTCTTTATCCTCTGAAGATGGTTTATCAGTAGATGGATCTTCATCAACTGTCTTAGCCTTTCCACCTTTAGAAACAAATTTGATTTTAGGATTAGCAGTTTTGCTTGAACTTGGCACATCACTCTTATTCTTTGTCCTCAATTCTGTGCTCTTACCAAGAGATCTTGGTTTTCTTCCTTAGACCTAGTTACAAAGTCTTTCAATAGAATTCATTTTCCTCCTAACCATACATTAGTGTTAGACAGAATTATTTGAAATCTTTGCTAGATAGAAGTTACCTCCTTCTTTGACCATTTAATGGTTGGCTGTCATGCCCACATTTCCCATGTGGTCACAACACACATCAGACATGTCATGTCCACATTTGTCATGTGGTCATGACATGAAATATCAAAAACCTTTCTAGTCGACCCTAAAAACCCCCTCGCATGCAACAAGTGTGATCGGTGCCATGCGCACAACGGTGCAATGTCAATCGATCGTCTAGGTAATGTGAACACCTTTCGCAACCCCTACAAGATGGAAGCCTACTAAGCGGGTTGTACGACATGGGAAGTGTCACTAAGAGGGTAGAATTCCCAAATAGGAACTAACCCTAGTTTTAACCTAGATAAGGTGATGTGATTTTGACAAGTATAAAAATCCAACCCTAAGGGCTATAACATAATGAGATTAATAAAATTCATCTAAGTCAAAATCAAATGCTCAAGACAAGTAAAGTGATAAGTTAAACGCATAAATTAACCACATAATTTTCCATTCCTAACCAAGGAAAAATCAGGTAGCATAATGCCACCTTGTTAAGAATGGGAAAATAATTTAAACAAAACACCTCTTGCTAGAACTATTTTTTAAAGGAAATAAAATTTAAATCTAAATATACTCATAAACCTAATTTATTCTAACACTCCTTAATAGACCAAGGTGATAAAATTAAACATAATTTAATCGCAATCTCTAAGGTCCACAAATAATTAAAATTTACCTATAAGTCAAGTACTAGCCAAAATAAATCTAAAAGGGTTCAAACTAAATAATTTCTCTAACATTAATTTTCCACACTAAAACCCCTTTGATCTATCCTTCTAAAATTAATTAAAAAGATGTTGGTAAACAGATTTGCACTATAATATATGAATTATTATATTGACTCTTTGCCCTAAAACATATAGTGAAAATACGTACCAACAGTTGGTAAAGTTGAAGTTTTTCTATCAACCTACCTTTGCATGTAGAGGGGCAGCTCCCTCGTTTGATAAATTATGAATTTTTATTATATTTAAGAAAGAAATGAAATAAAGAAAGGTTGGGAGGCTAAGGCAATGGGCTTACAAACATTGACTCAACCTGCATGTATAAAGTCTGACAATCCCACCGAAACAATATAAGAACACTTCTTAAATTTCTAAAGTGAGTGTAAAAACAAGTTTCATGTAGTACTTAAAAAGAAGAAATGATTCAGGAGATATCCAACATACGTTGAAATGTTATCTAGTAACCAATTCCTCCAAGACTATTTGTTATTCCACATTGCAAATGTAAGATAATGTATAGAAAACATCACCCATCAAAGTAAGAAGAATGAATAATGATAAAAATATATTTGAGATCACACAATCCAAAATGTCTCTTATTTTTTCACATTGAGTTGTACAACTCTATTTCTCATAACACCATTTCAAATGTGAAAGCCAAAATGTTCTTTTCACAAAAACCAAGTCTTGTATATATAGACTTGTCTCTAGTAACCAACTTTGTAACTACCTTATAACTACTTTTCCTAACTACCCAAAAATATTTTATGAAAATAAAAGAACACTTAATTAATTTTTATATGGACTTTTCAAAAGTTCCCAAAATAAAGTGCACTTTACAACTTAATTACAAAAGAGTGACTTAAAGTCACTTTCATATAAAGAGAACCAAAACCTATAACTTGCAAACTTTGAAAAGTGGATCAATATAATTGATCTCATAAGAAACCATTAGATTTTATCTATGCCACCTCTGGTACCATCTGAAGATGTTTATGTTACTGCAAATTGCTGTGAAGGAAGGGATGACTTTGTTTTGTATGCTTGGAACACCTTGATTGCTGAAGCTATAAGTTTATTTTTTGGAACAAACACTCCTATCATGCGAAGCCTCCATTCTTATTGATCCTTATGAACATTATTCAAATCATGACAATAATCTGATATATGATCAATGCCAGAATTGACAGCAACATAGATGAGATTCAATTTATCCATAAGTCCTTCATTGAAAACCTATTTATTGAACAACTCTGTATTAATCATGTTTTCAAAGTTTCCTTTAATAGTTTGAGCTTCAAAAACTTGAGATTTATCTTTATCCATCACATCAAAATTGATTTCTAATAAATCAGTGTGAATCTTCATCTTCACTTGTTCAGAAGTCTCCAGGAGCTTCCTTTGAGTAGCTAAAACTTGTCCTATATTTAACAATTTCTAGTCAACCAAACAAATCCAAGAGCTAGATTGATTTTCTTCAATGTTTGAAAAGACTTTTTCAGCAATTAATATCTCATTATCAGTTTTGATCATCTCACTGAGGTCCTTGGATATTCCCTACCACAATAATTCTTCCTTTCTGATGCTTCTTATTTCTTTATCAACCTCTTCCCTCTTTGTTTCTGCTTCGTCATACAAACTCTTTGCTTGCTCAATGAAATTGAATGCTTTTAATTTCATACGTTTAACCTATTTTTCAGTCATTTTTCCATACAACTGATATTTGCTGACAGTTTCAATAGTCTCCTTTTCAATGTTATTTTCAAGAGAGAAATTGGTGGGGGTAGAGAAAGTATCAAGAGGCAAAGCAGAAGTATCTATGATGGCTTTGAGATAGGATGTCAAAACATGTACCTGTTGCTTCAATTGATCTTTCGTATGCCTTTCTTTTTCTATTCTTTTTATTAATCTAGTAGCTGACACTTGAAAATTTTGCATGTCACCCTCATATGTAGATGGACTAAGATCTATCTTAGCGGTGTTAAAATCACTTTTTGTAGCCTCATTCAAATTCTTTTCTGAAACAGGTTGTGCAACCCTGACATAGACATTGCCTGATGAAGAATCCAATGCCATCCTTGATGTAATATTAATCTTTTTAGATTTGGGAGACCTTTGTAGAAAATTGGAGATTGTATCAAAGTCAGGCATGATTAATTGAGTATTCTTTCTTTTTCTTGACAAACCTTGTTGCAACCAGGAAGAGGAAGGATTATGTGAGGACTCCAAAATATTTGTTAAAAGAGGTACTGTATTTGAGGGAATAACATTCTCACTGAATATGTTCATAGGTAGTAGAAGTGTAGATTGTAATGCATGAGGGGAATGAGGTGTTTCATGAGAAGGAGAAACAACAAGAAGTAAAGGGGAGGTATTTAAATGCTCATCATCTTGATGGTGGTTTTTAGGACTTGTGGACTTATTTTCCTCAACTTCTTCCAATATGGGAGGCAATGCATTATCCTTTATTTTTGTTTTCCCCTTCTTCTATTTTTCATCATTTTCACAAATGCTCTTAAGACCCTTTCTTCTTGATGGATCTTCTCTGTCATCTCCTCCTTGAGTACTCTTATGTAAACCAATTCTTAAAGATGGAGAATGAGAACGAGAAGAAGAAGAAGAATTTGAATGTTTATCTTTTCTACTTCATGATAAAGCATTATTACCTATTGGTTTGGTAGTTGTTGCCTCAATAGCCTTTTTCTTTACCCAATCTTTAGTCTTTTGAATGATATGAGCAGTTCTTATACCCAAATCTTTGATCTCCTCATTAGCCCAATTGATGGGTGGTAAAGGTTGTGTTTCAATTTTATCAAAATACACAGGGCCAACTAATTCTAAGCCATCTTCCTCAATTCTATCTATATTGAAATCTAGCTTGAATTTTCCGATCTATTCAATGGTCATCCTCATCTAGTCTCATTTACGTACCTCATAATAATTTTCACAATCTTCCCAAAAGTCTTCAAGTTCTAGAAAATGATAGTAACCTACACCAAGTCGTAGATTGTCCCTGACATATCCTTTTCTATCACAAGGGAATCTCATCGCATAGGCATACAAGATGATTTTTATCAGAGATCTCTCTATGTTTTAAGCATCTATAGAGGATTTGCAGTTGTAATGACTAAGGCCAATGGGAAATGGAACTCCAATTTTTCTCTTGTCTTCGCATTTCTTATTAAGTGAACCAATTTGCCTGCATAGTTCTATCAATACCATTTTATCATCTACATACCTAGGCAACTAATATGGGTATCCATCAAACCTGCCAACTCGTAGATGGTAAATCTAGGGTATTGGATGAAGTAGCTCCCATATATTTTGATCAGATTGGTAGCTTCTGGTGATATCTGGAGTGCAGTATTACCTTGAAGTTCTCCTATTGTCAACATTGTGAAAGCATCATTTACCCTATGGTAGTACTTGTAACTTTGTTCCAACTATAACTAAGGGTAATAATCATAGATCTGTGTCATGTTATCATATGTTCCTTTGGTAGCTAGACTTGGCCACAATTCCATGCATGCAATTGCATAAAATAAGTAAGAAGACATGTAGAAATGTTCATTTAATTCAAAATTGACCAATTAACAATGTAAATTGTCACTAATAATGCTGCCCCAATCAATAAACTAATCTCCTACACATATAACATTTATAAAAAGAAACACCCACATTTCAAAATTAGCTACTTTTTCTTCTCCCATCACTCTATGAAGTAGAACAATCATATTGGAAATACCCTCTATGAAGCATGATATGTGAAGGACTTTGGGTAGCTGGGATTTCCCTCCTTTAGGTGTATGTTGAGGCATTGATGTTTCTTTTCATTGAAATATTGATGTGCAAACCTTTTGTCTATGTTCACAAACTGATCTCTGATAGGTAGCCTGAAAGTAATCCCAATTGAAACACTATCTAACCTGACAATTAGCTTGTCATCAATAGTTCTGACCTCTCTAGTTTCTGGATTGTAGCGATTCATACATTCTAAAACCAAATCTGTACATTAAACTACTACTGGGAACCTGGCTTCATGGGCTAATCCATTGTCAAACAACTTCTGAGCCATTGGTGATCTTTTCCCCTCTTCCATTGTTTTCTAGAAATCTGCCAAACTGATATGTCCCAAAGAAGTATCTGATATTTCTGGAAGTGTTGATTCAAGAACTGAGAGGAACTCAAACCCTTTGTATTTGTATTTCATGAAAAAAAGTTGTGAAATCTATCTATATTTATTCTATTTCAGAACTAGCCGCAGTGTTTTATAGTTTTCAATGTTTTGTTTATGTGTATGCAATGGATTTCAAGAGAAGATTTCAAAGATGTTTTATTCAAACAAAAGGCAACAGGTATTCATACCTAGGCATCTGCATTTGATAAGTGTGCCTGGTCTCTATCTTCCACAATTTGCATACATGTTTTATCAAAATAGCAATTATTGTTTTTCATGAAACTGCATTTTTCTACAACATTTAATCAAATAGTTCATAGGCCTTCTATGTGCTTCCATAACAAATCTATCTGATAATAAATTCATTTCATAGCTATCTATGCGTTTTGGAAATTATCTTTGCACCTACGGATTCAATATACTTGAAATCTTGAAAATTATTTTCTACAAATCTAATTTAGGGTAATGTTGTAACCATGGCAGTTCATAAGATGACATTTCAACTATAGGTACATTGTCTACACTTCTACATTTTGCATTCATATCACTGGATTACTTGCAACTACATTATCTGACAAGAATCTCCATTCCATTATACTAAAAAGATATTGGCAAACATCATGGAGTTTAGCTTTACATCTACAAATTGGATTTACTTGCAATTTTATAGTACCTTTTCAACAATTATAAAATATGCATATACTACAATCTTTCCATGCTTGAAAGTTTATAAGGTTTTTATCTTGCGTATAGCTTTTGGTGCAGGTCAATAAGTTACTAGCAAAGATTGGTGAACCATTTTTACAACAACCAATTTGCATTCTTTTTGAAAGTTGTTAAAATCTATCTAAGTAAACCATTTACGTGCACACATATCCCAATTCCAAAGTTTGTGAGAGGCTACTGACACCAATTATGGAACACGGTTTTACACTAGCCATTTATGTTCACCTTGAAGATTCTAAAGTCTTTTCAACAACTCCATTTTGCGTGTTTCCTTCCATCATTGCATTCCATGAGATGGCATCTACTTTGAAGCATTTTGTCAAACAATCCATGGACTTTGTCTATGCTCCCAAATTTTGAATGCATGTTTACTAGAGTAAATGCAATGATAAAGTTTCAAATGCTCCCATTTAGAAAGCTACGGCTGAGAAGATGATGGTGAAGGCTGTGGAGTTGGCATTTCCACCTACAAAAAATATTTCACATACTATAATACCAAAATACTTCTCACTGCAATATCTGATAACAATCCTTCTTAATTATCCTTTGATTGATCCTAACGTTTCATCTAGAAGCTCTCATTTAGGCACAGGTGAGAAGATGCTGGCAAAGATCACAAAACATGGCTCTATACCTATAAATGCATTTGCTTTAAAGTTTCTAAATCCTTTTTAACACATCTATTTTGCGCATTTACTATTGCGATCACATTCAATGAGATTACATCTCTTTGGCGCATTCTGTCAAATAGTTTGTGTGCCTTGTCTATAGTTACACATTTTGAAGATACATCTACCAGGGCACTTTGAGATATAGAATTTGACAAGATCTCTCTTGCATTGTGTTTCGATGGAGATCTATAACTTATTTTAAATAGAACTCTCACTTTGGCATGCAATTAAGTAGTTTCATATCATTGTATTATATGAAACTTTGTTTCTTGTTGATATGCATTTGCAATCACCTTTTTCGGTGCTTAGAACTACTCCTAAATGTTGTGGTGTCCACGTTCATTCTTTGCATGTAACGACTTGAATTTGAGGAACTATAACTTTGCAGATAAAGGTCTCTTAATTTGCTTTCCCATGCATGTGACATGTTGTCTTCAACCTCGCAGTTTTGTAGCTCTTTGACAATATTTATCCTTTTCCCCATGTGAAAGTTGGCAGATTGTATGGAGAGTAGAAGAGTGGGCTTCAGTTAACCACTTTTATGCACAATTTTAAAAATATTACATGCATCAACGTA
Source organism: Cunninghamia lanceolata (assembly GCA_027924645.1). Lineage (NCBI taxonomy): Eukaryota > Viridiplantae > Streptophyta > Pinopsida > Cupressales > Cupressaceae > Cunninghamia > Cunninghamia lanceolata. The sequence goes on along the minus strand of BSBN01000391.1, from coordinate 6,425,509 downwards.
TGAAATACATGTTGAAATAACCATGTAGTTTGGTGGTGTGAAGGATATGAATGATGATGTGTGCCTTTTCTTTGAATTTATAATAACCTATCACCCATCACATGCTAGATCACATGCAGAGTAGAGAGAATTGGGAATCCTTTCCCTGATTATAGGAGACATTATTGGACATGGAGGAGCAGAGTTATTTATATTTGTAAAAAGTGAACCCTCAACTTGAAAAATTACACATTTTAATTTTGGTTAGTAAAAAGCCAAAATGCACGTGAACTTAGCCAAACTTAAAAGTTAACGCAAACTTAGCAGAAAATAAAAGTTGACACAAGGTTTGTGGAAAATGAAAACCGATGTGAACTTTGCAAAAAATAAAAGTTGACACGGGCTTAGTGTGAAATGAAAGTGGACACAAAGAATAATATTACTAAGCCATTTCAACATAAATTTTGACTTGGGATAATATTGCTATACAAAGCTTCAATGGAGAGAGATAGAATGAACAAGACAATGTATGTGATAACAAGTTATTGACATGATTGACACAAGAAGCATGACATCGAAAAATTATAACCAAAAGGATGACTTGGTATAGGGGTTGATATGCAAAAAGTTTAAAATTTGGGTAGAAGGACAAGGTAAATATCTGGCTCTACTTTTGGCCAAGGACTATAAGGATGTAGATGAACCCCAATGTCTTTAACAATACTAGTAATCTTATCATTGGGTAGATATAGTTAGACTAGAAAAGAGATGTACAACACGACAAAAACAAAACAAGGAAACACACTGACACAAAAAAAATTTCCTATGTACAAAGAGTTGGAAATAAATCCCTCTTTACTAATTGTATATTTTTAGGTGCTGCCCATTGTAGTGCAAGGGCATATGAGTGCCATCAAGATACACCAAGTAAAATGAATTGTCACCACATGCTTCTCTGATTTGAAATGGTCCTTCTACAGAGAATCAAACTTTCCATGCATTACTTTGGGTTCTTTCTATTGCAAGGTGTGGCCCTTGGTCTCCTTGGTCAGTGCAGTACTGCAGTGGTTTCTGACAAGGGCTTAATCGCCTCTTGTGCTTGTTAAGTCAAGTGGTTGTATTAGGCATTAATAGGTCAATCTTTTGGTGCAACAATAGCTAACAATTGGTATCAGAGCTAAGGTCATAGGTTCAAACCTTGCACTTGCGCTAGGAGGGGGATTGTTGCAAGGTGTGGCCCTTGGTCTCCTTGTTTAGCACAATGCTGCGGTGGTTTGTGACAAGGGCTTAATCGCCTCCCATGCTTGTTAAGTCAAGTGGTTGTATTGGGCATTAATAGGTCGATCTTTTAGTGCAACGACAGCTAACACTTTCGACTTATCCCACTGTAGAACAAGATCTTCTACATTAAACTACATTTGTATGGTCTTCTTATCAAACAATTTCTTGACTTTTTCCTAGTGCTCTACAATTCTATCAACTACTTGACTCCTTTGTTCTTCAAGTTTTGTTAGATGCATGATTCTTTTCTCCAGATAATCTTTAAACTCATTACCTTCAATCACTGTCTAAAGAGAAAGAGCAGTAAGCTCTAGAGGGATTGGCAATCGAGCATCAATTCCATAAACTATTTGGAAGGGAGATGTGTCGATGATCCTTTTATATGTCATTCTGTCAACCCATAGTGCATCAAATAATCTCTTGTGCCAATTCTTTTGTTTTTCTTCTACTAGTTTTCGCATGATAGAGATAATATTTTTGTTGGTGGACTCTGCCAATCCATTTCCTTATGGATAATAGTCAGAAGAATGTGCAAGTAGGATATCATGCCGATAACAGAAATCAGATATTTCATAAGAGGAGAAATTTAAAGCATTGTCTGTGACAATTTTTTGAGGTACACCAAATCTCACAAGAATATTCTCCTTTAGAAAATCACACACTACCTGGGAGGAAGTTTGTCAAACTGGAATGACTTCTACCCATTTAGTGAAATAATCTGTGGCCTCCAAGATGTGTGTATGTGCAACGCTAGATGTTGGATGAAGTGGACCAATGAAATCTAGTCCCCGTTGATGAAAAGGTTCTTCAATGACAACGGGCTTTAATGGTTGTTCAGCTAGCTTGACCTTGCCTTTAAATTACTGACATGATTCACACCTTTTCACCCATTGGTCTGCGTCTTTGAATAAGCCAGGCCAGTAATAATTATGTCTTAAAATATTCTAGGCTATGACATTGGAAGAGAAATGACCACCACATGCTTCGTTGTGAAACAATTGAAGTAATTTTTCTTGTTGTTCTTTATCCACACATTTCAGAAAATTTCCATCGATCTCTTTCTTGTATAAACTACATTCCCAAATAATATATTTTGCAGATTTCAACTTGATGGCTCTTCTCTGCTTTGGAGTTAAGTGTGGAGGACATTCACCATATGTCAATAAATAGGCAATATTTGAGAACCATTCATCTGTCAATCCTACAAACAACACTTGAGGTAGCTCGACATTCTTTTCTCGAGATTCTTCAACTGTGCAATTTTTAGCTATGAGTTTACATAAGCCCCTCCCTCATACCAATTTGGTTTGCTTAATATCAATATTGTATTCTTGAACTTTGGCAATCCAAGAGGGTCTTTTGTTGACACCTATTTCTTGCAGAGTAAGTATGGTTTTGATCGAAGTGTCTGATACAAAGACCTTAGAATATGAATTGAGGATATAGAATCTGAAATGCTTTATTGCCTTGATCACTGTATAAGCATGCTTCTCTGCCAGAGAATAATTCAACTCATGCTTTTTTAGAGAAACACTCATAAATGTAATAGTTGCTTCTATAGGATCATCATTTTGTTGAGTTAGGATAGTAGATAAAGTATGCTCCGAAGCATAATAATATATAATGAAATCTTTGGAAACATATGGATGAATTAAAACTGGAGCATTCACAATCGTTGTTTTAATATCTTGATATGCCTTTTTGCCTTTTTGATTCCACCTAAAGACCACCCTATCTCTCATCATGTCTACAATGTGGTGAGTTAATTCAGAGAAATCTGGTATGAATCTCCTTAAGAAATTGATCTGACTGAAAAAAGACCTCATTCTAGGTTTGCTTGATGGTAATGGTAACTTCTAGATAGCTTCAACATGTTCAAGATCAATTTGAATCATGTCTTTAGACACAACTTGCCCTAGTAGCTTTCCTTCAGTAACCCCAAAAATGGACTTCTTGGGGTTTAGAGAGATTCCTTGCTGGCGGCAATGTAGTAGGACTATCTCCAGATGTTGAATATAGTCTTCTCTTTTTCTTGCAAAGATAGTGAGATCTTCGAAGTATACTACAATAATCTTATTTTTCAAATCTCCAAAGGAGAGGTCCATAGCACGTTGGAATGTTGCATTAGCATTGATCAACCCGAATGGCATTTGATTGTAAGGCAGAGTTCCTCAAGGAGTTGTAAAAGCAGTTTTATGTTGATCCTCTGAGGCAACTTCTATCTGATTATACCCAGAAAACCCATCAAGTAATGACATCATTTCAGATCCAGGAATGGTTTGCAAAACATGATCCATCACAGGTAGAGGGAAGTTGTCTTTCAAAGATGCTTGGTTAAGATTACAAAAATCTACACAAATCCTTATTTCGCCATTCTTTTTCCTCACAGGTACTATATTTGCTACCCAAGTTGAATGATGAATGGGATATATAATTTTGGCCTTTAACATCTTATCAATCTCCGCAAACATAGCACTAGCAACTTTAGGATTGAATTGCCTGTATTTTTTCCTGAAAGGAGTAGCCTCGTGTTTGAGAGTGATGTAATGCTAAAATTTACCACCCATGAAATTCTCCAAATCATCATAGCACCATTCGAACATGTCCTTGTATTTGACCAATATGGTGATGAGCTTCTTTCTTTCCTCTGGCGAACATGCTTTGCCGATGCAAACAATTTTAGGATCATCTTTAGTGCCTATGTCTACCTTATCATACTGAGAAAGATTGTGATTGTTCTCTTTGGTCTTATTCTTTAAAAAATAATTGTGCTTATCAAATAGTTTCTCTAGAGTAATCAAACCTTTTGGGATGGTGTTCCCCTTTAATTGCAACACTTCATCTTCTACAGAAGTCTCACTTCCTTCAAATAACAAATTGACAAAAGTACCAGCCTTCTCCAAAAAGGACATGATCTATCTATCATCATCAAAAACTTGCCAATATTTATCATTATCAAGCACACTTGGTTGGTATACTAATTCAATCTTATATTGATCTTTATTGAACTCTGGATGTGGAAGTAAAAGAGCCGCAAAAACTACAAGGCAATCAGCTTTAAAATTAAGAGTTTGAGGAATCACCTCTATGGAGAAAGCATCAAAGAACTCTATTTGATCCCATACTAAGTTTCAGTATCTTCTCAACTTGTCATTTTTTTTTAAAAATGAATTCTTACTTTCTTGATGACTAATTCTGCATCTCTGAGTACTCTCAACACTTTGATTCCTTTTTCTTTGGTAGTCTCAAGGCCTAAAAGGAGTGCCTCATATTCTACTATATTATTAGTGTTATCAAAAACCAATTTGAAATCCATAGGAAACTTCTCCCCTATAGGCGAAATTAGAACAATTCTAGCTCCTAAACCAGAAGAACAACTGTCGTCGAATTCCATAGTCCAAAGGTTGGAAGACATGTCAGGAGAGATAACTTTAGGGGCTACCTCTTTTTCCTGCATGAGCATATATGTACCCAGTCCAGTTTCTTCATATAGTATCTTTGCTCTTGGATCATCAGATTTCAGGACTGTATACTTTGTCTTGGATTCTGGATTTAGTCTAACTTTCTTTTTGTAGATTGGGATTAAGGCATGAGACCAACATAGTTGTATTTCTCCACCTAGATATTTACAAAAGCTTCTGCTAAGTAGCATGCCATAGCTCATGGGAAAATCAACAACTATGATGGTGAGCTTGAGTTTCTTTTCGGGGAAAGTGGCTAAAGCAACTTGTGCATCTTTGAGTTGACCTACTAATGGGACTAATCTAGACTCCATCGAGTAGACTTTGCCTGAGGGTTTATTAATGACAAGCCTAGGGCATGAGTAACCTTAGTGGGCATGACGTTGTCAGAAGTGCCAGAATCTATTATGCAATTGCTTAGTTTACAGCTAGCTATATATAAGAGACATATAATGGGTTGAGCTTATCTGGGAGATAAACATTTACCAGTGGGGCATCATTTTGTGGACATTCACCGAAGAGACCATCATGTGAAATTTCTTTAGGCTATGAGTCGTTTGATTGTTGATTTACTGAAGAAGAAAGATCAAGTTTTCCTTTAACAACATGCAACAATCTCTCCAACTGATGAGGATTTGACTTTAAGTAATCAAGTTGAGAAATTTGCACCTTTGTTTTCTTACAATGCTCTGTGAAATCAAATGGATCATTAGGAAAGGGAGATGAATCACCTTGTGTACCTTTATCTTTCGTGGTAGTAAGAGGTTGATTCTCCAAAGGATGTTTTCTTGTTAGAATCTTCAGAGTTTTTTCTAGAATTTTATGGGCAAATTCAACTTTGGCTTTTCCTTCATTCTTCTGATACTAATTTCTTGTGAAGACATTACAAGAATGATTGTTAATGTCATGAACCTCTTCTCTTTCATTATTAGACTCATACTCAAGAAAGTTGATTGTTGGTTGACCATAGGTCTGATTTGTCTCGTCCTCTTAAGAGACATATTCTTCTATTTTCTCTCTTGATAGATTCATCTACATGAACCTTGCCATTTCAAGACAAGTGCTACCATCATGGTCAATAGCCAGATGAAAATCACACATAGTTGTAGTTTGTTTATGGCTAGAAGAAGGATGTTCACTAGCTAGTCTTTATGCTAGAGGAGGAAGCCTAGGTGGCTTGTTATGCTAATATGGTACATAATTTCTCTTGGGTATATCTTGATATGGTGGAGGTGGACTATGTGGAAGTTGTTTCTTAAGTAGGAGTAAATCATTGGCTAGCTTCTGAATCATCGGGTCTGTAGTGGATGAATTAGAAGACTGTGCCTTCCCTTTCTACAAGTCTTTGTTCCATTTTTTGGCAGTCAATAAATCATCTTCAATTTCAATGGCCATGGTCTATGCAGCTTCCAAATAAGCCACTCATGCTCTTCTCAAATGGAAACTTATATCTGGAGGTTGTGCATTTAGAAAGAAACACTTTTGATTCTGCGCAGTTGGTCTTTTAGCATTCTCGATTCTATTCACCAACTTCTTAAAATGCACCACAAACTCTCGCATCAGCTCGTGAATATATTTCTTCATTTGAGTAAGTTGTGCTAATAATGCATGCTCATCTTCAGAACTTTTGAAACAGTCTTCAAATGTTTGGCACATAGTCGCCCATGAGTTTATAGTTCCGACAGGCAAATGTTGAAACCATTCTGCTGCTCCTTCGGTCAGAGATTCTACAAACAACCAGATAGAAACATCTTTGTGCATAATACCTAGAACACCGCATGGGGAAATGAAGGCATTAATATGCCCATCTATAGAAACTTTTCCATCGCTAGTGAATTTGGGTAAAACTTTTTTGGATCCATGTGGTAAATCATGCAACTAATTACCTAAGGCAAGGGGGCCAATAGCTGCTCCCCAAGGCATAGGTTGAGCCATTTGCAGTGATGTAGTTGGTTGAATATTTATGACAATAGGAACTGTAGTCCCATTCAAGGTAAATGCTTGGTAAGTGGAAGAGGAGACAAAGTTTCTGGTAGGGCCTCTTGCGGGTGAAGGAGGTCTACTAAAAGATTTAATATTCCTTCTTTGGGGAATAAAAGATTGAGAAAAATCAAGACTCGCTAGCTTTTCCAAATCGGGATCTAGGATACTCTTTTCACAATCTCCTCTGGTATATCTCTTGGTGGCTAGGTTAATTTTGAGTAGGATTCACAGGGTGATATTCTTGAATAGGTTGAATAGGTGGACCAACTTGTCTATCCCTTCTTAGAGCTATTTGAATAGGAGCATGTCTGTTAGCTATTTCCAATTCTTCTGTGATACATTGAGCTCATCGAGTACTGCATCTACTTCTTGATATTGGTGATTTGACCTCCTATATCTCCAAGCCAATACTCATAAGTCAGTAATTATATCTTCTTGCTCAAGGTACAACCAATTAACATTGGGTTGTAAACTAGTTCTAGCTCTACGTTGCAGCACCATATTTATTGATCAAAAAGATTTTCTTTGAACACATTAAGGTGACTTTTTCCAAACAAAAGAAGTATGTTTGAATAGTGTCCCCAGTAGATTCACCAAAAAATCTTTTGGTAAATAGATTTGCACTATAAAATATGAATTATTATATTGGCTCTTAGCCCTGAAACATATAGTGGAAATACGTACCAACAGTTGGTAAAGTTGTAGTTTTTCTATCAACCTACCTCTGTGTGTAGAGGGAAGCTCCCTCATTTGATAAATTATGGATTTTTATGATATTTAAGAAAGAAATGAAACAAAGAAAGGTTGGGAGGCTAAGGCAATGGGCTTACGAACATTGAATCAACCCACATGTATAAAGTCTGACAATCCCACCGAAACAATATAGGAACACTTCTTAAACTACTAAAGTGAGTGTACAAACAGGTTTCATGTAGTACTAAAAAATAAGAAATGATCTAGGAGATATCCAACATACATTGAAATATTATCTTGTAACCAATTCCTCCAAGACTGGTTGTTATTCCATATTGCAGATGCAAGATAATGTAAAGAAAACATCACCCATCAACGTAAGAAGAATGAATAATGTTAAAAAGATATTTGAGATCACACAATCCAAAATGTCTCTTATTTCTTCACACTGAGTTGTACAACTCTATTTCTCATAACACCATTTCAAATGTGAAAGCCAAAAAGTCCTTTTTACAAACACTATGTCTTGTATATATAGACTTGTCTCAAGTAACCAACTTTGTAACTACCTTATAATTACTTTTCCTAACTACTCAAAAATATTTTATGAAAAGAAAAGAAGACTTTAATTAATTTTTATATGGACTTTTCAAAAGTTCCCAAAATAAAGTGCACTTTACAACTTAATTACAAAAGAGTGACATAAAGTCACTTTCATAGAAAGAGAACCAAAACCTATAACTTGCAAACTTTGAAAAGTGGACCAATACAATTGATCTCACAAGAAACCATTAGATTTTATCTACGCCACCTCTGGTACCATCTGAAGATGGTTTTGTTATTGCAAACTGCTGTGAAGGAAGGGATGACTTTGTTTTGTATGCTTGGAACACCTTGATTGCTGAAGCTATAAGTTTATTTTTCAGAACAAACACTCCTGTCATGTGAAGCCTCCATTCTGATTGATCCTTATGAACATTATTCAAATCATGACGGTAATCTAATATATGATCAATGCCAGAATTGATAGCAACAAAGATGAGATTCAATTTATCCATAAGTCCTTCATTGAAAACCTATTTATTAAACAACTCTATATTAATCATGTTTTCAAAGTTTCCTTTAATAGTTTAAGCTTCCAAAACTTGAGATTTATCTTTATCCATCACATCAAAATTGATTGCTAATAAATCAATGTGAATCTTCATCTTCACTTCTTCACAAGTCTCCAGGAGCTACCCTTGAGCAACTAAAACTTGTTCTATATTTAACAATTTCTAGTCAACTGAACAAAGCCAAGAGCTAGATTGATTTTCTTCAATGTTTGAAAAGACTTTTTCATAAATTAATATCTCATTATCAATTTTGATCATCACTAAGGTCCTTGGATTATCTCTGCCACAATAATTCTTCCTTTTTGATGCTTCTTATTTCTTTATCAACCTCTTTCCTCTTTGTTTCTACTTCATCATACGGACTCTTTGCTTGCTCAATGAAATTGAATGCTTTTAATTTCATACGTTCAACACATTTTTTAGTCATTTTTCCATACAACTGATATTTGCTAACACTTTCAATAATCTCCTTTTCAACATTATTTTCAAGAGAGAAATTGGTGGGGGTAGAGAAAGTATCAAGAGGCAAAGCAGAAGTATCTATGATGGATTTGAGATAGAATGTCAAAACTTGTACCTATTGCTTCAATTAATCTTTTGTATGCCTTTCTTTTTATGTTCTTTTTATTAACTTGGCAGCTGACACTTGAAAATTTTGCATGTCAACCTCATATGTAGATGGACCAACATCTTAGTGGTGTTAAAATCACTTTTTGTAGCCTCATTCAAATTCTTTTCTGAAACAGGTTGTGCAACCCTGACATAGACATTGCCTGATGAAGAATCCACTGCCATCCTTGATGTAATCTTAATCTTTTTAGGTTTGGGAGACCTTTGTAGCAAATTGGGGACTGTATCAAAGTCAGGCATGATTAATTGAGCATTATTTCTTTTTCTTGACAAACTTTGTTGCAACCAGGAAGAGGAAGGATTATGTGAGGACTCCAGAATATTTGTGGAAAGAGGTCCTACATTTGAGGGAAGAACATTCTCACTGAATATGTTCATAGGTGGCAGAAGTGTAGATTGTAATGCATGAGGGGACTGAGGTGTTTCATGAGAAGGAGAAACAACAAGAAGTAAAGGAGAGGTATCTAAATGCTCATCATTTTGATGGTGGTTTTCAGGACTTTTGGACTTATTTTCCTCAACTTCTTCCTGCATGGGAGGCAATAAATTATCCTTTATTTTTGTTTTCCCCTTCTTCTATTTTTCATCATTTTCACAAATGCTCTTAAGACCCTTTGTTCTTGATGGATCTTCTCCATCATCTCCTCCTTGAGTAATCTTATGTAAACCAATGCTTAAAGATGGAGAATGAGAACGAGAAGAAGAAGAAGAATTTGAATGTTTATCTTTTCTAGTTGATGATAAAGCATTATTACCTGTTGGTTTGGTAGTTGTTGCCTCAATAGCCTTTTTCTTTACCCAAACTTTAGTCTTTTGAATGATATGAGAATTTTTTATGCCCAAATATCTGATCTCCTCATTAGCCCAATTGATGGGTGGTAAAGGTTGTGTTTCAATTTTATCAAAATACACAGGGTCAATTAATTCTGAGCCATCTTCCTCAATTCTATATGTATTGCAATCTAGCTTGAATTCTCCGATTTGTTCAATGATCATCCTCATCTAGTCTTGTTTACGTACCTCATAATCATTTTCACAATCTTCCCATAAGTCTTCAAATTCTAGAAAATCACAGTAACCTACACCAAGTCATAGATTGTCCCTGACATATCCTTTCCTATCAAAAGGGAATCTCATGGCATAGGCATACAAGCTGATTTTTATCAAAGATGTCTCTATCTTTTGAGTATCTATAGAGGATTTGTAGTTGTAATGACTAAGGCCAATGGGAAATGGAACTCCAGGTTTTCTCTTATCTTTGCATTTCTTATTAAGTGAACCAATTTGTCTGCATAGTTCTATCAATACCATTTTTTCATCTACATACCTAGGCAACTTATATGGGTATCCATCAAACCCGCCAACTCATAGATAGGTAAATCTAGGATATTGGATGAATTAGCTCCCATATATTTTGATCAGATTGGCAACTTCTGGGAATATCTGGAGTGCAGTATTACCTTGAAGTTCTCTTACTATCAACATTGTGAAAGCACCATTTACCCTATGGTAGTGCTTGTAACTTTGTTCTAGCTGTAACTAAGGGTAATAATCATAGATCTGTGTCATGTTATCATATGTTCCTTTGGTAGCCAGACCTGGCCATGACTTCATGCATGTAATTGGATAAAATAAGTAAGAAGACATCTAGAAATGTTCATTTAATTCAAAATTGGCCAACTGGCAATTTTAATTGTCACTAATAATGCTTCCCCACTCAATAAATTTATCTTCTGCACATATAACATTTATAAAAAGAAACATCCACATTTCAAAATCAGCTGCGTTTTCATCTCCCATCAATCTGTGAAGTAGAACAATCATATTGGAAATATCCTGTATGAAGCATGATCTCTAAAGGACTTTGGGTAACTGGGATTTCACTCCTTTAGGTGTATGTTACCAGTGTTTTGCTATAATGTTGAGGCATTGATGTTTCTTTTCATTGGAATATTGATGTGCAAACCTTTTGTCTATGTTCATAAACTGATCTCTAACAGGTAGCCTAAAAGTAATCCCAATTGAAACACTATCTAACCTAACAATTAGCTTGTCATCAACAATTCTGACCTCTCTAGTTTCTGGATTGTAGTGCTTCATCCATTCTAAAACCAAATCTGTGCATTGAACTGCAACTAGGAACCTGTCTACATGGGCTAATCCACTGTCAAACAACTTCTGAGCCATTGGTGATCTTTTCCTCTCTTCCATGGTTTTGCAGAAATCTGCCAAACTAATATGTCCCAAAGAAGTATCTGATGTTTCCAGAAGTGTGGATTCAAGAACTGAGAGGAACTTGAACCCTTGGTATTTGTATTTCATGACAAAAAGTTATGAAATCTATCTATATTTATTCTATCTTAGAACTAGCCAAAGTGTTTGAAAGTTTTCAATTTTCTGTTTATGTGTATGCAATGGATTTCAAGAGAAGATTTCAAAGATGTTTTATTCAAACAAAAGGCAACATGTATTCATACCCAGGAATCTACATGTGATAAGTGTCCTGGGAGCATAAAATGACATTTCTTTGAGGTTGTTTATAAATAGTTTGTGTGCCTGGTCTTCGTATTCCACAATTTGTATATGTGTTGTATCAAAATAGCAATTATTGTTATTCATGAAACTGCATTTGTTTGCAACATTTAATCAAATAGTTCATGGGCCTTCTGTATGCTTCCATAACAAATCTATCTGATAATAATTTCATTCCATAGCTGGCTATGCATTTTGGAAATTATCTTTGCACCTGCAGATTCCATATACTTGAAATCTTGAAAATTATTTTCTACAAATCCAATTTAGTGTAATGATGTAACCATGGTAGTTCATAAGATGACATTTCATATCATTGTCTACACTTCTGCATTTTACATTCATATCATTGGGTTACTTGCAACTACATTATCTGACAAGAATCTCCATTCCATTACACTAAAAAGATGTTGGCAAACATCGTGGAGTTTAGATTTACATCTAAAAACCACATTTACTTGCAATTTTATAGTGCCTTTTCAATGATTCTAAAATATGCGTATACTGCAATCTTTCCATGCTTGAAAGTTTATAAGGTTTTTATCTTGTGTACAACTTTTGGTGTAGGTCAATAAGCTACTAGCAAAGATTGGTGAACCATTTTTACAATAGCCAATTTGCATTCTTTTTGAAAGTTGTTAAAATCTATCTCAGTAAACCATTTATGTGCACACATATCCCAATTTTAGAGTTTGTGAGAGGCTGCTAACACCAGTTATGGAACATGGTTTTACACTAGCCATTTGTATTTGCCTTGAAGTTTCTAAAGTCTTTTCAACAACTCCATTTTGTGTGTTTCCTGCCATCATTACATTCCATGAGATGGCAACTGCTTTGAAGCATTCTATCAAACAATCCATGGACTTTGTCTATGCTCCCAAATTATGAATGCATGTTTACCAGAGTAAATGCAATGATAAAGTTTCAAATGCTCCCATTTAGAAAGCTGCGGCAAAGAAGATGATGGTGAAGCCTGTGGAGTTGGCATTTCCACCTATGAAAAATATTTCACATACTTGTATACCAGAGTACTTCTCACTACATTATCTTATAACAATCTTTCTTAATTATCCTTTGACAGATAATAGCATTTCATCTAGAAGCTCTCATTCAGGCACAGGCGAGAAGATGCTGGCAGAGATCGCAAAACATGGCTCTATACCTACAAATTACATTTGCTTTAAAGTTTCTAAAGCCTTTTTAATACATCTATTTTGCACATTTGTTGCTACCATCACATTCAATGATATTAAATCTCTTTGGCGCATTCTGTCAAATAGTTTGTGTGCCTTTTCTATAGTTACACATTTCAAAGATACATTCACTTTGGCATGTAGTTGAGCAGTTTCATATCATTGTATTGTATGAAACTTTGATTCTTGTTGGTATACATTTGCAATCACCTTTTTCGGTGCTTAGAACTGCTCTTGAATGATGTGGTGTCCATGTTTATTCTTTGTATGTAACGACTTGAATTTGAGGAACTATAACTTCATAGATAAAGGTCTCTTTATTTGTTTTCCCATGTGCATGACATGTTGTCTTCAACCTCACAGTTTTGTAGCTCTTTGATGATATCTATCCTTTTCCCCATGCAAAATTTGACAGATTGTATGGAGAGTAGAAGAGTGGGCTTCAGTTAACCACTTTTATGCACAATTTTAAAAATATTACATGCATCAACGTATGAAATACATGTTGAAATAACCATATAGTTTGGTGGTGTGAAGGATATGAATGCTAATATGTGCCTTTTCTTTGAATTTATAATAACTTGTCACCCATCATATGCCAGATCACATGCAGAGTAAAGAGAATGGGGAATCATTTCCTTGATTATAGGAGACATTATTGGACGTGGAGGAGTGGAGTTATTTATATTCATAAAAAGTGAATCCTCAACTTGAAAAATTACACAGGTTTTAATTTTGGTTAGTAAGAAGCCAAAATGCACGTGAACTTAGCCAAACTTAAAAGTTAATGCAAACTTAGCGGAAAACAAAAGTTGACGCAAGGTTTGCGGAAAATGAAAACCGAAGTGAACTTTGCAAAAAATAAAAGTTGACATGAGTTTAGTGTGAAATGATAGTGGACGCAAAGAATAATATTACTAATCCTTTTCAACGTAAATTTTGACTTGGGATAATATTGCTACACAAAGCTTCAATGTAGAGAGATAGAATAAACAAGACAAAGTATGATGTCTTGATAACAAATTATTGACATGATTGACACAAGAAGCATGACATCGACAAATTGTAACCAAAAAGATGATTTGGTAAAGGGGTCGATATGTAAAAAGTTTAAAATTTGGGTAGAAGGATCGGATAAACATTTGTCTCTACTTTTGGACAAGTACTATAAGGACATAGACAAACCCTAGTGTCTTTAACAAGACTAGTAATCTTATCATTGGGCAGATATAGTCAGACTAGAAAAGAGATGTACAACACAACAAAACAAAACAAGGAAACACAAAGACACAACAAAACTTCCCTATGTACAAAGAGTTGGGAATAAATCCCTCTTTACTGATTGTAGATTTTTAGGTGCTACCCATTGTAGTGCAAGGGCAGATGAGTGTCATCAACGCCAAGTAAAATGAATTGTCACCACATGCTTCTCTAATTTGAAATGGTCCTTTCCACAGAGAATCAAACTTTCCATGCATTCCATTGGGTTCTTTCCTCTTATCCAACAATAGAACAAGATCTCCTACATTAAACTGCCTTTGTATGGTCTTCTTATCAAACAGTTTCTTGACTTTTGCTTGGTGCTCTGCAATTCAATCAACTACTTGACTCCTTTGTTCTTCAAGTTTCATCAGTTGCATGATTCTTTTCTCCAAAGAATCTTTAAACTCATTACCTTCAATCACTGTCTAAAGAGAAAGAGTTGTAAGCTCTAGAGGGATTGGTAATTGAGCATCAATTCCATAAACTAGTTGGAAGGGAGATGTGCCGATGATCCTTTTATATGTGGTTCTGTCAACCCATAGTGCATCAAATAATCTCTTGTGCCAATTCTTTTGTTTTTCTTCTACTAGTTTTCACATGATAGAGATAATATTTTTGTTGGTGGACTCTACCAATCGATTTCCTTGCGGATAATAGTCAGAAGAATGTGCAAGTAGGACATCATGTTGATAAAAGAAATTAGAGATTTCATAAGAGGAGAAATTCAAAGCATTGTCTGTGACAATTTTTTGAGGTACACCAAATCTCACAAGAATATTCTCCTTTAGAAAATCACAAACTACCTGGGAGGAAGTTTGTCAGATAGGAATGGTTTCTACCCATTTAGTGAAATAATCTGTGGCCACCAAGATGTGTGTATGCCCAATGCTAGATGTTGGATGAAGTGGACCAATGAAATCTAGTCCCCATTGATGAAAAGGTTCTTCAATGACAATGGGCTTTAATGGTTGTGGCTAGCTTTACCTTACCTTTAAATTGCTGACATGATTCACATATTTTCACCCATTGGTCTGCATCTTTGAATAAGCCAAGCCAGTAATAATTATGTCTTAAAATCTTATAGGCTGTGACACTGGAAGAGAAATGACCACCACAGGCTTCGTTGTGAAACAATTGAAGTAATTTTTCTTGTTGTTCTTTATCCACACATTTTAGAAAATTTCAATCAATATCTTTCTTGTATAAACTACCTTCCCAAATAATATATTTTGTAGATTTCAACTTGATGGCTCTTTTCTACTTCGGAGTTAAGTGTGGAGGACATTCACCATATGTCAAGAAATAGGCAATATCTGAGAACCATTCATCTATCAATCCTACAAACAACACTTGAGGTAGCTCAACATTCTTTTCTGGAGATTCTTCAACTGTGTGATTTTCAATTATGAGTTTACATAAGCCCCTCCCTCATACCAATTTGGTTGGCTTAATATCAATATCGTATTCTTAAACTTTGGAAATCCAAGAGGCTCTTTTGTTGACACATATTTCTTGCTGAGTAAGTATGGTTTTGATCGAAGTGTCTGATACAAAGACCTTAGAATGTGAATTGAGGATATAGAATCTAAAAGGCTTTACTGCCTTGACCACTGTATAAGCATGCTTCTCTGCTAGAGAATAATTCAACTCATGCTTTTTCAGAGGAACACACATAAATGCAATAGGTTCTTCTATACAATCATCATTTTGTTGAGTCATGATGGCAGATAAAGTATGCTCTGAAGCATAATAATATAGAATGAAATCTTTGGAAAAATCTAGATGAATTAAAACTGGAGCATTCAGAATCACATTTTTAATGTCTTGAAATGCCTTTTTGCCTTATTGAGTGCACTTGAAGACCACCCTATCTCTCATCATGTCTACAATGTGGTGAGTTAATTCAAAGAAATCTAGTACGAATCTCCTTAAGAAATTGATCTGACCAAAGAAAGACCTCACTCCAAGTTTTCTTGATGGTAATGGTAACTTCTGGATAGCTTCAACATGTTCAGGATCAATTCGAATCCCATCTTTAGACACAATGTGCCCTAGTAGCTTTCCTTCAGTAACCCCAAAAATGGACTTGTTGGTGTTTAGAGAGATTCCTTACTCGCGACAATGCTTTAGGACTATCTCCAAATGTTGAATATGGTCTTCTCTTTTTCTTGAAAAGACTGTGAGATCATCCAAGTATACTACAATAATCTTATTTTTTAAATCTCCAAAGGAGAGGTCCATAGCAGGTTGGAATGTCACACCAGCATTGATCAACCTGAATGTCATTCGATTGTAAGCCAGAGTTCCCCAAGGTGTTGTAAAAGCAGTTTTATGTTGATCCTCTGAGGCAACTTCTATCTGATTATACCCAGAAAACCCATCAAGTAATGACATCATTTCAGATCCAGGAACGGTTTGCAAACCATGATCCATCACAGGTAAAGGGTAGTTGTCTTTCAAGGATGCTTGGTTAAGATTGCAGAAATCAACACAAATCCTTATTTTGTCATTCTTTTCCCTCACAGGTACTATATTTTCTACCCAAGTTGTATGATGAATGGGATATATAATTCTGGCCTTTAACATCTTATCAATCTCCACAAAGATAGCACTGGTAACTTTAGGATTGAATTGCCTCTGGTTTTGCCTGAAAGGAGTAGCCCCAGGTTTGAGAGTGATAAAATGCTGAAATTTTCCACCAATGAAATTCTTCAAATCATCATAGCACCATACGAATGCATCCTTGTATTTGACCAACAGGGTGATGAGCTTCTTTCTTTCCTCTGGCAAACATGCTTTGCCAATGCAAACAATTTTAGGATCATCTTTAGTGCCTATGTCTACCTTATCATACTGAGAGAGATTGGGATTGTTCTCTTGGGTCTTAATATTCAAATAACAATCGTTCTTATCAAACAGTTTTTGTAGAGAAATTAAACCTTTCGGGATGGTGTTCCCTTTTAATTGCAACACTTCATCTTCTATAGAAGTCTCACTTCCTTCAAATAACAAATTGACAAAAGTACTGGCCTTCTCCTACAAGGACATGATCTGTCTATCATCATCAAAAACTTGCCAATATTTATCATTATCAGGCACACTTGGTCGGTATACTAATTTAATCTTATATTGATCTTTATTGTACTCTGGATGTGGAAGTAAAAGAGCTACAGAAACTGCAAGGCAATCAACCTTAGAATTAAGAGTTCAAGTAATCACCTATGTGGGGAAAGCATCAAAGAACTCTATTTGATCCCATACTAAGTTTCGGTATCTTCTCAACTTGTCGTTCTTTGTTTGAAATTGATTTCTTACTTGCTTGATGACTAATTCTACATCTCCGAGTACTCTCAACATTTTGATTCCTTTTTCTTTGGCAATCTCGAGGCCTAAAAGGAGCACGTCATATTCTATTGGATTATTAGTGTTATCAAAAACAAATTTGAAAGCCATAGGAAACTTCTCCCCTACAGGTGAAATCAGAACAATTCCAGCTCCTGAACCAGAAGAAGATCAATTGCCATTGAATTCTATAGTCCAAAGGCTAGAAGAGATGTCAGGAGAGATAACTTCAGGGGCTACCTCTTTTTCTTGCATGAGCATATATGTACCCAATCTAGTTTCTTCATATAGTATCTCTACTCTTGGATCATCATATTTCAAGACTGTATACTTTGCCTTGGTTTCTAGATTTAGTCTGACTTTCTTTCTGTGCATTGGGATTAAGGCATGAGACCAATCTAGTTGTATTTCTCCACCTAGATCTTTACAAAAACTTCTACTAAGTAGTTTGTCATAGATCGCCGGAATGTCAGCAACTAAGATGGTGAGCTTTAGTTTCTTTTCTAGGAAAGTGGCTAAAGCAACCTATGCGTCTTTGAGCTGACCTACTAATGGGACTAATTTAGACACCATCAAGTAGACATTACCTGAGGGTTTATATAATGACAAGCCTAGGGCATGAGCAACCTTAGTGGGCATGACATTGTCAAAAGTGCTAGAATCTATTATGCAATTACTTAGTTTACAACCAGCTATATATAAAGAGACATAGAATGGGTCGGGCTTATCTAGGAGAATAACATTTACCAGTGGGGCATCATTTTGTAGAGATTCACCAAAGAGACCATCATGTGAAAGTTCTTCAGGCTGTGAGTTGTTTGACTGTTGATTTTACTGAAGAATAAATATCAGGTTTTCCTTTAACAATATGCAACAATCTCTCCAACTAATGAGGATTTGACTTTAAGTAATCAAGTTGAGAAATTTGCATCTTTGTTTTCTTACAATGCTCTATGAAATCAAATGCATCATTAGGCAAGGGAGATGAATCACCTTGTGTACCTTTATCTTTCATGGTAGTAAGAGGTTGATTCTCCAGAGGATGTTTTCTTGTTAAAATCTTCAGAGTATTTTCTATAATTTTATGGGCAGATTCAACTTTGGATTTTCCTTCATTCTTCTAATACTGATTTCTTGTGAAGACATTACAAGAATGATAGTTAATCTCATGAACCTTTTCTCTTTCATTATTAGACTCATAATCAAGAAAGTTGATTGTTGGTTGACCATAGGTCTCATTTGTCCCGTCCTCTTGAGAAACATATTCTTCCATTTTCTCGTTTGATTGATTCATCTACACCAGCCTTGGCATTTCAAGACAACTATTGCAATCATGGTTAGTAGTCAGATGAAAATCACACGTAGCTATAGTTTGTTTATGACAAGAAGAAGGATGTTCAATAGCTAGTCTTTGTGCTAGAGGAGGAAGCCTACATGGCTTGTTCTACTGATATGGTACATAATTTCTCCTAGGTACATCTTGATATAGTGGAGGTGGATTATGTGGAAATCATTGGATAGCTTCTGAATCATTGGTTTTGTAGTGGATGAATTAGAAGACTAGGCCTTCCCTTTCTACAAGTCTTTGTTCTATTTTTTGGCAGTCAATAAATCATCTTCAATTTCAATGGCCATGGTCTGTATAGCTTCCAAATCAACCACTCATGCTCTACTCAAATGGAAACTTATATCTGGTTGCACATTTAGAAAGAAACACTTTTGATTCTACACAGTTGGTCTTTTAGCATTCTCGATTCTATTCACCAACTTGTTAAAACGTGCAACAAACTCCCGCATCGGCTTGTGAATCTCTTTCCTCATTTGAGTAAGTTGTGCTAATAATGCATGCTCATCCTCAACACTTTTCAAATGGTCTTCAAATTTTTGGCACATAGTCACCCATGAGTTTATAGTTCCGGTAGGCAAATGTTGAAACCATTCTGCTTCTCCTTTTGGTCAAATATTCTACAAACAACCGGATAGAAACATCTTTGTGCATAACACCTAGAACACAGCATGTGGAAAAGAAAGCATTAATATGCTCATCTGTAGAAACTTTTCCATCTCCAGTGAATTTGGGTAAAACTTTTCTCGATCCATATGGTAAATCATGCGACTGATTACCTAAGGTGAGGGGGCCAATAGCTGCTTGATGCAGAGGCATCCAGACTATAACATTCGCATATAGCATGAATGTCTACAGACCAACCTCATCATCATCATCTTCGCCATCATCATCATATTCCCTAAAACTACCAACATCATCATATTTCGGCTTTACTCTGTCAGCATCATGTTTCTTAAAACCAACAGCATCATCATATTGCGGACGATCGCAAACATCCGCCTGCCGACTACTGTTCACCTCCGCTTTCCTTCTAACATCATCATCATGATGTTCAGCGGGCGCACACATCCTCCGGTTGCACTGTTCATCGGGCTCCGAACTCCATCGTCATCATCATATGCAACACTTCCTTCGTCAGCAGGATATTCAACATCCGGTTGTCCCAAATATCCTGATGACGTTCACCTTCAGCAGCTTACCTTCGATGCTCCGCTACCCGACGATACAAGCAACAGCATCATGATATAAATTATCCGGTCCTCTCAAAACCTCCTGATGATGCTAATACAACCTTCTGCCACGGACTTCTGCCGATACCTTAGCACTTTAACGACGGTAGGATAAACTCGCATAAGGGGGATATCTCAATATCCTGATGACGATGGCGTCATATCCTGATGACGATGACGTCACCCGTTATCCTGATGACCTTCTCAATACTTAGTCAAAAATCTGAACTCTCTCTCCTGCATCAACTCGCGATATGCGGATGTTTGGCGCTCCCGATATGATGATCCTGATGCCGATACGCTCCTCGGCTCCTCCTGCTGATGATCACCCCGACGAACCCACACTTCATGCAATCGACAACATCATGCCGATCTCCTTCACTTATCCGGATGATGATGCCTAACCTGACTGCAGGATATTTGCAGAAATATCCTGATGATGCTATTTTCGCGAACTTCTTCACTTAGCGAAATCTCCCTTCGCTGATCCTCCAGGGATGACCCGATCCCGTCTCAGGGTGATCTTCCAACTCCAGTTTATCAACTTGACCTAGCACATGAGGATGCTAGGGTCTTCAACATCTCTTGACCGCGATCCTGCACACCTGCATGCAACAGAAAACAACCTACAATCTAACCTACTGTACATTGCCATTCCACCGATCAGATGAGTCAACCGGTGGAATGGATCAGTATATCCATGAAAACCTCTCAAACCAGCAATCGATCAAGCAATGGAATGCAACAGAGGATGAACACAAACAGGAATACTTTATTCGATTTCAAAAGATGCAACTACAATATGATGTTCCTCTTGCTCTGTCTCACTCTCGCAAAGTCTGATCGATCATTTACAATCAACCGATCCCATGCTTATAAAGATTTCCCTATGAGTACTACTGACCCGACTCCAAGCGGCTGGGAACTCTCCAGGCGGCTGGGAGATCCCACCGAACATACATCATGACAGCTGTTATAACTAACTAGCTAAAAATAGCAAAAGCCTGGTCAGCATGATCTTATCATGATCAGCGTGACATTATTACATGCAATTGGTCTAACAGACCTTCTTGGAAACACAAACAAGACCTAAACTACTAACTGCCTCATCCAGACCAGCTGACAGGTAGGTGCTCCTGCACCACTGCTCCCCAAGGCACAGGTTGAGCCATTTGTAGTGGTGGAGTTGGTTGAATATTTATGAAAATAGGAACTACAGTCCCATCCAAGGTCAATGCTTCGTAAGGGGAAGAGGAGACAGAGGTTCTAGTAGGACTTCTTATGGGTGAAGGAGGTCTACTAAAAGATTTAATATTCCTTCTTTGGGGAATAAAATATTGAGAAAAATCAAGACTTGCTAGCTTTTCAAAATTAGGATCCAGGGTACCCTTTTCACGGTATCCTTTGGTATATCTCTTGGTGGCCAGGTTGATTTTGAGCAGGATTCATAGGGTGATATTCTTGAATAGGTCGAATAGGTGGAATAATTTGTCTATCCCTTCTTGGAGCTATTTGAATAGGAGCATGTCTGTTAGTTATTTCCAATTCTGCTTTCACGATACACTGAGCTCATCAAGTACCACATTTACTTCTTGATATTGGCGATTTGACCTCCTATATCTCCAAGAGAATACTCGTAAGTCATTAGTTATATCTTCTTGCTCAAGGTCCAACCAATTAACATTAGGTTGTAAAACAGGTCCAGCTCTACATTGCAGCACCATATTTATTGATCAAAAAGATTTTCTTTGAACACATTAAGGTGACTTTTTCCAAACAAAAGAAGTTTGTTCAAATAGTGTCCCCAGTAGAGTCCCCAAAAAATCTATTGGCAAATAGATTTGCTCTATAATATATGAATTATTATATTGACTCTTTGCCCTGAAACATATAGTGGAAATATGTACCAACAGTTGGTAAAGTTGTAGTTTTTCTATCAACCTACCTCTGCGTGTAGAGGGGCAGCTCCCTCATTTGATAAATTATGGATTTTTATGATATTTAAGAAAGAAATGAAATAAAGAAAGGTTGGGAAAGGCAATGGGCTTACAAACATTGACTCAACCCGCATGTATAGAGTCTGAAAATCCCACTGAAACAATATAAGAACACTTCTTAAACTTCTAAAGTGAGTGTACAAACAAGTTTCATGTAGTACTAAAAAAGAAGCAATGATTCAGGAGATATCCAACATACATTGAAATATTATCTACTAGCCAATTCCTCCAAGACTAGTTGTTATTCCACATAGTAGATGCAAGATAATGTAAAGAAACATCACCCATCAACGTAAGAAGAATGAATAATGTTAAAAAGATATTTGAGATCACACAATCCAAAATGTCTCTTATTTCTTCACACTGAGTTGTACAACTCTATTTCTTATAACACCATTTCAAATGTGAAAGCCAAAAAGTCCTTTTTACAAACACCAAGTCTTGTATATAGACCTGTCTCCAGTAACCGACTTTGTAACTACCTTATAACTAATTTTCCTAACTATCCAAAAATATTTTATGAAAACAAAAGTACACTTTAATTAATTTTTATATGGACTTTTCAAAAGTTCCCAAAATAAAGTTCACTTTACAAATTAATTACAAAAGACTGACGTAAAGTCACTTTCATAGAAAGAGAACCAAAACCTATAACTTGCAAACTTTGAAAAATGGACCAATATAATTGATCTCACAAGAAACCATCAGATTTTATCTACGCCACCTCCGGTACCATCTGAAGATGTTTCTATTACTGCAAATTGTTGTTAAGGGATGACTTTGTTTTGAATGCTTGGAACACCCTGACTGATGACTCTATAAGTTTTTTTTTAAGAACAAACACTCCTGTCATGCGAAGCCTCCATCTTGATTGATCCTTATGAACATTATTCAAATCATGATGATAATCTGATATATGATCAATGCTAGAATTGACAACAACAAGGATGAGATTCAATTTATCCATAAGTCCTTCATTGAAAACCCATTTATTGAACAACTCTTTATTAATCATGTTTTCAAAGCTTCCTTTAATAGTTGGAGCTTCCAAAACTTGAGATTTATTAAATCAGTGTGAATCTTCATCTTCACTTGTTCACAAGTCTACAAGAGCTTCCCTTGAGCAGCTAAAACTTGTCCTATATTTAACAATTTCCAGTCAACCGAACAAATCCAAGAGCTAGATTGATTTTCTTCAATGTTTGAAATGACTTTTTCAGCAATTAATATCCCATTATTAGTTTTGATCATCTCACTAATGTCCTCGGATATTCCCTACCACAATAATTCTTCCTTTGTGATGCTTCTTATTTCTTTATCAACCTCTTCCCTCTTTGTTTCTACTTCGTCATACAGACTCTTTGCTTGCTCAATGAAATTGAATGCTTTTAATTTCATACGTTCAACCCATTTTTCAGTCATTTTTCCATACAACTAATATTTGCTGATAGTTTCAATAATCTCCTTTTTAATGTTATTTTCAAGAGATAAATTGGTGGGGGTAGAGAAAGTATCAAGAGGCAAAGCAGAAGTATCTATGATGGATTTGAGATAGGATGTCAAAACTTGTACCTATTGCTTCAATTGATCTTTCGTATGCCTTTCTTTTTCTGTTCTTTTTATTAACTTGGCATCTAACACTTGAAAATTTTGCATGTTACCCTCATATGTAGATGGATCAACATCTATCTTAGTGATGTTAACATCACTTTCTGTAGCCTCATTCAAATTCTTTTCTGAAATAGGTTGTGCAACCTCGACATAGACATTGCCTGATGCAGAATCCACTGCCATCCTTGATGTAAT
Source organism: Cunninghamia lanceolata (assembly GCA_027924645.1). Lineage (NCBI taxonomy): Eukaryota > Viridiplantae > Streptophyta > Pinopsida > Cupressales > Cupressaceae > Cunninghamia > Cunninghamia lanceolata. The sequence goes on along the minus strand of BSBN01000391.1, from coordinate 6,401,657 downwards.
CTTAATCTTTTTAGGTTTGGGAGACCTTTGTAGCAAATTGGAGACTGTATCAAAGTCAGGCATGATTAATTGAGCATTGTTTCTTTTTCTTGACAAACTTTGTTGCAACCAAGAAGAGGAAGGATTATGTGAGGACTCCAAAATATTTGTGGAAAGCAGTACTACATTTGAGGGAAGAACATTCTCACTGAATATGTTCATAGGTGGTAGAAGTGTAGATTGTTATGCATAAGGGGAATCAAATGTTTCAAGAGAAGGAGAAACAACAAGAAGTAAAGGAGAGATATTTAAATGCTCATCATTTTGATGGTGGTTTTCAAGACTTGTGGACTTATTTTCCTCAACTTCTTCCTGTATGGGAGGCAATGCATTATCCTTTATTTTGTTTTCCCCTTCTGTTTTTCATCATTTTCACAAATGCTCTTAAGACCCTTTCTTCTTGATGGATCTTCTCCATCATCTTGTCCTTAGGTACTCTTATGTAAACCAATGCTTAAAGATGGAGAATGAGAACGAGAAGAAGAAGAAGAATTTGAATGTTTATCTTTTCTACTTGATGATAAAGCATTATTACCTATTTGTTTGGTAGTTGTTGCCTCAATAGCCTTTTTCTTTACCCAATCTTTAGTCTTTTGAATGATATGAGTAGTTCTTATGCCCAAATCATTGATCTCCTCATTAGCCCAATTGATGGATGGTAAAGGTTGTGTTTCAATTTTATCAAAATACACAGGGTCAATTAATTCTAAGCAATCTTCCTCAATTCTATCTGTATTACAATCTAGCTTGAATTCTCTAATATGTTCAATGGTCATCCTCATCTAGTCTCATTTACGTACCTCATAATCATTTTCACAATCTTCCCAAAAGTCTTCAAGTTCTGGAAAATGACAGTAACCTGCACCAAGTCGTAGATTGTCCCTAACACATCTTTTTCTATCAAAGGGAATCTCATAGCATAGGCATACAAGCTAATTTTTATTAGAGATCTCTCTATGTTTTGAGCATCTGTAGAATATTTACAGTTGTAATGACTAAGGCCAATGGGAAATGGAACTCTAGGTTTTCTCTTGTCTTTGCATTTCTTATTAAGTGATCCAATTTGCCTACATAGTTCTATCAATGCCATTTTATCATCTACATACCTAGGCAACTTATATGGGTATCCATCAAACCCCCCAACTCGTAGATAGGTAAATCTAGGATATTGGATGAAGTAGCTTCTATATAATTTGATCAGATTGGTAGCTTTTGGTGATATCCAGAGTGCAATATTACCTTGAAGTTCTCTTACTGTCAACATTGTGAAAGCAGCATTTACCCTATGGTTGTGCTAGTAACTTTGTTCTAGCTATAACTAAGGGTAATAATCATAGATTTGTGTCATGTTATCATATGTTCCTTTGGTAGCCAGACCTAGCCACAATTTCATGCATGCAATTGCATAAAATAAGTAAGAAGACATGTAGAAATGTTCATTTAATTCAAAATTGATCAATTGATAATGCAAATTGTCACTAATAATGCTACAACAATCAATAAATTGATCTCCTGCACATATAACATTTATAAAAAGAAACATCCACATTTCAAAATCAGCTACCTTTTTATCTCCCATCACTCTATGAAGTAGAACAATCATATTGGAAATATCCTCTATGAAGCATGATCTGTGAAGGACTTTGGGCAACTAGGATTTCCCTCCTATAGGTGTATGTAACCAATGTTTTACTATAGTGTTGAGGGATTGATGTTTCTTTTCATTGAAATATTGATGTGCAAACCTTTTGTCTATGTTCACAAATTGATCTCTGACAAGTAGCCTGAAAGTAATCCCAATTGAAACAATGTCTAACACAACAATTAGTTGTCATCAACAGTTCTGACCTCTCTGGTTTCTGGATTGTAGAGCTTCATACATTCTAAAACCAAATCTATGCATTGAACTGCTCTTGGGAACCTAGCTGCATGGGCTAATCCACTATCAAACAACTTCTGAGCCATTGATGATCTTTTCCCCTCTTCCATGGTTTTCCAAAAATCTGCCAAACTGATATGTCCCAAAGAAGTATCTGATATTTCTGAAAGTGTGGATTCAAGAAATGAGAGGAACTTGAACCCTTGGTATTTGTATTTCATGACAAAAAGTTGTGAAACCTATCTGTATTTATTCTATTTCAGAACTAACCGTAGTGTTTGATAGTTTTCAATTTTCTATTTATGTGTATGCAATGGATTTCAAGAGAAGATTTCAAAGATATTTTATTCAAACAAAAGGCAACACGTATTCATACCCGGGCATCTGCATGTGATAAATGTCCTTGGAGAATGAAATGACATTTCTTTGAGGTTGTTTATAAATAGTTTGTGTGCTTGGTCTCCGTCTTCCACAATTTGCATACATGTATCAAAATAGCAATTATTCTTTTTCATGAAACCGCATTTGTCTGCAACATTTAATCAAACGGTTCACGAGCCTTTTGTATGCTTCCATAACAAATCTATCTGATAATAATTTCATTCCATAACTGGCTATGCATTTTGGAAATTATCTTTGCACCTGCGGATTCAATATACTTGAAATCTTGAAAATTATTTTCTACAAATCCAATTTAGTGTAATGTTGTAACCATGGTAGTTCATAAGATGACATTTCAACTATAGGCACTTTGTCTACACTTCTACATTTTGCATTCATATCACCGGGTTACTTGCAACTACATTATCTAACAAGAATCTCCATTCCATTACACTGAGAAGATGTTGGCAAACATCATGGAGTTCAGCTTTACATCTGCAAACCGGATTTACTTTTAATTTTATAGTACCTTTTCAATGATTCTAAAATATACATTTACTACAATCTTTCCATACTTGAAAGTTTGTAAGGTTTTTATCTTGTGTGCAGCTTTTGGTGCAGGTCAATAAGTTACTGGCAAAGACTGGTGAACCATTTTTATAATAGCCAATTTGCATTCTTTTTTAAAGTTGTTAAAAGCTATCTTAGTAAACCATTTACGTGCACACATATCCCAATTCTAGAGTTTGTGAGAGGCTGCTGACACCAATTATGGCACACAGTTTTACAGTAGCCATTTGTGTTTGCCTTGAAGTTTCTAAAGTCTTTTCAACAACTCCATTTTGCATGTTTCCTGCCATCATTGCATTCCATGAGATGGCATCTTCTTTGAAGCATTCTGTCAAACAATCCATCGACTTTGTCTATGCTCCCAAATTATGAATGCATGTTTACTAGAGTAAACACAATGATAAAGTTTCAAATGCTCCCATTTAGAAAGTTGCGGTTGAGAAGATGATGGTGAAGGCTATGGAGTTGGCATTTCCACCTATGAAAAATATTTCGCATACTTGTATACCAGAGTACTTCTCACTGCAATATATGATAACAATCCTTCTTAATTATCCTTTGATGGATGCTAACATTTAATCTAGAAGCTCTCATTTAGGCATAGCGGAGAAGATGCTGGCAAAGATTGCAAAACATGGCTCTATACCTGCAAATTACATTTTCTTTCAAGTTTCTAAAGCCTTTTTAATACATCTATTTTTTCGCATTGCTGCTGCCATCACATTCAATGAGATTACATCTCTTTGGCTCATTTTGTCAAATAGTTTGTGTGCCTTGTCTATAGTTACACATTTTGAAGATACATCTACCAGGGCACTTTGAAATATAGAATCTGAAAAGATCTCGCTTGCGCTGTGTTTCGATGGAGATCTATAACTTATTTTAAATAGAACTTTCACTTTGGTGTGCAATTGAGCAGTTTCATATCATTGTATTGTTTGAAACTTTGTTTCTTGTTGGTATGCATTTGCAATCACCTTTTTCAATGCTTAGAACTACTCTTGAATGCTGTGGTGTCCACATTGATTCTTTGCATGTAACGACTTGAATTTGAGGAACTATAACTTGACAGATAAAGGTCTCTTTATTTGTTTCCCCATGAGTGTGACATGTTGTCTTCAACCTCACAGTTTTGTAGCTCTTTGACGATATTTATCCTTTTCCCCATGTGAAAGTCGGCGGATTGTATGGAGAGTAGAAGAGTGGGCTTCAATTAACCACTTTTATGCATAATTTTAAAAATATTACATGCATCAACGTATGAAATACATGTTGAAATAACCAAGTAGTTTGGTGGCGTGAAGGATATGAATACTGATGTGTACCTTTTCTTTGAATTTATAATAACCTATCACCCATCATATACCAGATCACATGCAGAGTAAAGAGAATTGCGAATCCTTTCCTTGATTATAGGAGATATTATTGGATGTGGAGAAGCGGAGTTATTTATATTTGTAAAAAGTGAATCCTCAACTTGAAAAATTACAACCTTTAATTTTGGTTAGCAAAAAGCCAAAATGTGCGTGAACTTAGCCAAACTTAAAAGTTAATGCAAACTTAGCGAAAAGCAAAAGTTGACACAAGCTTTGCAGAAAATGAAAACTGATGTGAACTTTGTGAAAAATAAAAGTTGATGCAGGCTTAGTGTGAAATGAAAGTGGATACAAAGAATAATATTACTAAGTCGTTTCAACATTAATTTTGACTTGGGATAATATTGCTATACAAAGCTTCAATGGAGAGAGATAGAATGAACAAGACAAAGTATGACGTCTTGATAACAAGTTATCAACATGATTGACACAAGAAGCATGACATCGGCAAATTGTAACCAAAAGGATGACTTGGTATAGGGGTTGATATGCAAAAAGTTGAAATTTTGGGTAGAAGGACAGGGTAAACAAAAGACTAGGGTAAAATTTAACCCACTAACTTAAATAAATCATTAGAAATGAGATAAGGCAAAAAATCTAGTTTAAAGAAAATACTCAAGACAAAAGCCCATTTCAATAGTTTTTTCCACATGCAACTAGGCCAAAGTGGGTAAAAATGGAAATAAAAAGAATCATGTACAATTACATTTTCCCCAAATTACTTATTCACATTTGACTCCACAACCCTAATTTTCTAAGTTTTCTTTTTCCCTCTCTTTTCTCTAACCCTAATCTCAGTTTGCTGTTTGTTTTCAAAGATATTTTCTACAATCTTAACTCTTTTGCTCTCTGTTTATTTTTGTATGCAAGATGTTCCAGCCTGCAATGGAGGCTCTCAAACTATTTGGTTTATGTAAGTATACACTAGATTCTCTTTTGTTTTGTCACTTTGTGTGTGTGTAGTATACAGAAGATTCTCTTTTGTTTTGTCACAGTGTGTGTGTACACACACACACACAAAGTGACAAAACAAAAGAGAATCTAGTGTATACTTACATAAACCAAATAATTTAAGAGCCTCCATGGTAGGCTAGATGCAGGTTGTTCCAGCCTGCCATGGAGACTCTCAAACTGTTTGGTTTATGCAAGTATACAAAATATTCTCTTTTGTTTTGTCATAGTGTGTATATATATATAGACACACACACACACACACACACACACACCTGTTTAAGCAAGCTGAAGAATTTATAACAAATGCATATACTGATAGCAATCCTTTTTCTTTTTCTTTTTTTCTGTGTGTAGTGGAAATTTATATACCAGGTGCAAGGCGTACACACACACATATTTTTATTGTTACAAAATGAAGGGTGAAAAGAGGGATCAACCGACTATAATTTTTGGCGGTTGAAGTATGGTGGACAACATTCTACATTCTTTGTTAGGCGTTGAGTGCCATAGGAGATGAAAGGAGGTGGAGGTGGGGTGGACTAGGGAGTCTGTCCCCCCTCCACCCAAGGCAGCGATCAATGGCGGCGGCCATGGCTGCCACCCCTCAGATTTCTCCCTTTTTTCCATACATTCTAATCTGTCATTAGGGTTTATGAAACCCTAAGTATTTAATACCCTTTTTTTTAAGATTTCCGTTATGTATAAATATATATATATATAAACTCAACCACCTCATAAAAAAAATTAATTTTCTATTATATAAAAAAATAGAATAACTTTAAAATAAGGTATTTAAGGGAGACAAATATATGTGTGTGTGTGTCCTACAATTATTTTTCTATCTTTTTTTGTCAAAGAATAGTAAGCTAACCTTTCAACAGCAACTACAATATAGGCACATTTTTCTTTCTAGAAAGCTGAATGGTAGAATGTAATTTTTTTTATAAAAACAAGTGAATTTTCCATTTTCTGTATACAAAAAGTAACTAAATAATTCACACAGCAAGCCTTTTTTTTAATAAATTTTCTTTTCTCTCTAGTAATTATGTTCTCATTTAGCATTTATATATTTTTTGAAACTATAACAAGAAATATATATATTTAAGGCTATCACAAGGGATAAGGCAATATTTTTTTTTTGGAAACTAATGCAAGAACAATACAACAATCATATCTTTTTGGAAGCTACTACAAGGAATAATGCAATATTATTTTCTTTCTCAAAACCACTACAATAATAAAACAACAACTTCACATATAAAATGACAAGGATACATAAATATATTTTTTGTTAACAACATATACAAAAGAGAGCTTACTCTCTTACAAAATTTACAAATAGGCCTCAAGGGTCATGGCTTCCAAATCACCATACATTACAAAAACAATAGAAATTACAACTCCCTTCAAAGTGCCAAAACTCTAATGTCCTCAAACCTGTCACAAAAATAGCAAAGGCTTTCCCATGCCCATGGGAATGCTCTCCTCCTTGCCATAGACTTGAGAAGAGTCACCCCCGAGCTTGGAGGTCACCCACAAATTGGTTTCACACAACAACAAGATTCACACAAAAACACACATACAAATAATTTTACACCCTCCCAAGGCTTGCACACAACTAATCCATTTTCATGGATTTTGAGGGTAGGAGAGTGGACTGCTCTCAACTCTAGAGGTGCACCCAAAATCTCAAATAACTCATATATCTCATAACACAAGGCCTTTAGCCTTAACATTTCTCAAAATCACATTTCCAAGACACTCATGCCTTCACAAAAATTCTCAATGCTTCTAAAAATACTCCATGGCCATTAATACCTCAATAAACATAGTGAGGGTGACCTCGAGGAGGTTCACTCCTCTCCCACCCCAAACAATATGAGCTTTCCTAAATGGAGAGACTCATCCAACACCTAACAAAACAAACCCCACAAAACAAAACACCAAGTCTTAAAAAGAGCACACAAGCAAGATATCCAAAACATTGAAAAGTAAAAACAAAAGGAAAGGCATATAGCCTTGAAGCTTACCTTTAAAGCCCAAAATGATAAGAGTTGGTGGAGAGCTTTCCAAATCTCCCTACAAGATTCTTGCCTTCAAACTTTCCCCAAATTCTAGCTATCTCTCTCCCCAGCCATCATCAAAGAAAAAAATAAGCAAAAAGAAGAACCCTCTCCCTCTCTCAAAGATGGAGTTTAATAGGCTACACACAAGAGCCTTGAGGAAGTCACCATCTCCTACCTCCTCACCATCCCACTCATCATCTCCAAGGGATGAGGAGGTGACACATGTCACACTTCTATCCCTCAAAACCTCACACTCTCTCACATGTGCTCTCACACATAGTGGAGAGGTGAGTCCCACTTGGAGGATCCATAAGGATAAGAATGAGACACATGTCCTCATCTTGTCCATCAAGGTAATCTCATTCCCTCCAAGATGCTCTCACACATGTGTGAGAGCATGGGGAATGGGCCTCTCACATTTGAAGGCCTTGGGAGCTTCCCAAGCCTTGAAGATAAGGTAGACCAAAACCAAGGGTAGTGGGAATGACCAAGGTGGACCCTTGACTTGTCTACTCCATAACCAAATTCAAAAATTCGTCACTTAAGTTTGAGGTAAAGTTAGAGTGACTCAATGAAGGTTATACTATGGTTTAATATGTCCAAATTCACCCTAGACCCTAGGGGTATGACCTAGAGTCATTATTTGGCCAAAATAAATATCATAGGTTGCATAAAATCATAAGAAAAGGCCCAAATAAAATAAATGAGACCAAATGGTGTAATTTAAACAATACACATTTACAACAGAATAATAAAATAAAGAGAAAGGGTGAAACCTAATCTGAATTAAACATAAATGCAAACATCATGAAATCATCATGCACCAACACATTTGACCTTGGTCCCTCTTGAGACTAGATCAGTTTAAACATAGATTTCACGTAGGGTATGGGATGACCTCTAATTTTTGATGGGCATGGAAAATCACCTACACACTTACACAAATAGATTAATAGCACATGTTCATCATAGCTGAAGAGAAAGGAAATGCACACACACACAATGTCACATAATCATCTAAAATCCTTAGTAGTATCACATAGCATCATTGACAAGATTCATAGTTTACTGCATTTCTAAACATCAATTCAAGATCAAAATCACATAATAATCCATTCCTTAACTCCATAACTAATATCTTAAATAGCATCAAAATCAATGTAACATATCATATAATCATCAAGGAAATCTAACAAGTAAGATAGAACCACGTCACAACATACTAGATCTAACAAATCAAAACATAGGGATAGAGTCAAGAAAGTTTGAATAATGGGATTAATAGTCTCAATATCCATATGTCATCAAAATGTAAATATGATATAAGAAAAAATAGGAGGTGAGATAAGTAGGCCTCACATCCTCCTCCCCTAAGACTAAACTTCCTCCTGGAAGTCATCAAAAAGGTGAGGATAAAGTGTCCTCTATCTAGCCGCATCCTCCCATGTAGTCATGACCTCTTCATAGCGGTCCCACTGAACTTTGACCTGGTCCAGCTCTCGACCTCGAAGACCCAGCGTCCGATGATCCAATATGTGAATTGGCTCCAAAGCCAGCTATCCATCTAACTCTACCTATAAAGCACTCCAATCCAAGACATGAGCCACATCAAATATATAACGTCACAAAATAGATACATGAAATACATTGTGGATGTGCAATAGGCTAGGTGGCAAGGCTAGATGGTAGGCTATGGGTTCTATTCGGTCCAGTATCTCAAAAGGCCCAACAAACCTTAGTGCAAGCTTAGAGCCCTTTCCATAATGAATTGGACTCTTATGCAGCCACACTCTCAAGAAAACCCTATCACTGACTAAGAAGCTTCGATCTAATCTCTTAGCATCGAGCATTCTTTTTCTAACAATCTTGTGGCTCCTGCAACCTCTATCGGATCAAGGTAACCTGCTGCTCCATATCCTACACCAACTCTGGCCCAATAGCAACCATGTCCTCAATGCAGTCCCAACTTAGTGGAGTCCTACAAGTTCTACCATACAAGGCCTGATAGGGAGGCATACCTAATGAGTTGTGGTGCCCATTACTGTAGGGAAACTCAACTAGATATAGCTATTCTTCCCATCTAGACTGGTGATCCATTACATACATGCAGAGCATGTCCTCTAAGATCTTATTCACCCTCTCTATCTGGCCATCTATCTCATGATGGTATGCTAAACTTAAGTTGCGCTGAGTGCCCAATGCTTGTTGTAATGCCCTCTAAAAGGCTAATGTGAAGACTGAATCTCTATCAAATATAATGTGACGAGGAACCCTGTGCAATCTCACAATGTCATCCAAAAAGACCCTCTCCACTACATGTGCATTGTTCATCATGCATACCGGTGAAAAGTATGCCACCTTGGTCAACTTGTCAACTATCACCATGATGGCATCATGGCAATGAGATTGTTAGATTCCAAAATCATCTATAGGAAAACTTCAAGAGAGAGTTGCAAGAAAATATTGCAAAAGCCAAATGCATAAATTAGTGCTACACATTCCCCTTGCATTATTCAGATATAAATACAAAGGATATACACAACCACTATCCAAGAATAGACAAAGTGGGAAAAGAAAGCATAAAGAAAGCATGTGACACATGTCACAATGCTTTCAAGAGAAAAGAAAGCCTATGATAAATGTCATGAGGCTCAAAATAGAAAAAGAATCTCCCTAAATAACTTATGTAAAAATGAAAATATGATTTTTCACCAACACCCCCCATAAGTACAACTTAGGGAGATTACACAAGCTAAAAAGAAAGAAAGAAAGATGGGTCCCGGCAACAAAGCCATGTTAGGTACCCATGAACAACAAGGATCTCTCATAAGGTGGAGAAAAGGAGAAAAACCTAGTGGGAGAAAACTCCTCTCCAAAAGAGAGAAAAAACAAAAAGAAAGTACAAGAACATGTGATGGAAGAAGGACACTAAGACCCCCCATGGAATGAATCCATTACAAGAGTACAATCATGAGTGCCCCTCCATAAGAGAGAGCAAATAGAGAATATGAATCCCCTCTAAGAAGAAGCTCCAGAACCAATGAAGAGATCTTGAAGGCAGAATCCAATCCCCTGCCTGTAAACAACATTTCTCCCTTTCGGAAGAAACAAATCCATTGGTGAATGTAGAAGCCATTCCCACATCTTAGATGGATAGGGAATCCAAATTGAAACATGTGCCTCTGAATTTAACTTAAGTGACCTCATACTGAGAAAATATGTCTTCTCCAAAACAGAAACTATCTGCCCAATTAGAGAAGAAGAACCAAGAGAGGATATGATCTAAACTGCATCTGGAAACATAGAAGATGAAGGTGGTGATACAAAGCCACCTGAGATAGCATCAAATAAGAGAGATAAACCCTCAAATGTGTCCTCTAAATCAGTAATGTGAGACTCCACAAACAGAGATGATATGTCTGCAAGATAAAAGTCCCAATGAGGTAGATCTAAAAGACTGATATTGACCTGTTGCATAGAATTATTAGAAGCCAATGATGATGCAACACTGAATTCTAAAGTAGCAATAGGTGATGAAGAAGATGTGATCTCAATAGGAGGACAAGAGGGAGCAAGCAAGGTCTATATCTCTGAACATTCAATACATGCCATATACTCAAGCTCCTCTAAAGTATCATCATCATAAGGTATATTATCTGCATCATCAAGTGGAATGAGATAATCTATTGTAAGATCATTTTGAAATGGTGAGACATGAGGGTCTCCAACTCCCAAATTTTTGTCCAAAGTTTGTGTGGGCTCTCATAGATGGGAAGATCACACACAATATCATAATCAATAGTGGTACAAATTAAACCTACAACATGATCTTGATTGTTACCCCAAATAGATTTCTTCATAGGTGTCTCTGGTTCAAGTATGAGTCCACAAAGATGATGTAAAAGATGTAGCCACCTGAGATGTGTCAGGATGCCTCTTTGCCAGGACTCATAATTGCCCTTCGTCAGATTGACCAGAAAAGGATGAGCGGCAAAACCCATGATACCTCCTCAAAATGATAGAGATCAAAACATGCAAATAGATTTATGCTCATAGTAGAATCCTATCAAAGCAAATAGAACCTTTCCAAAAGGCAGCATGTCTAGGATATCTAATAGAAGCCATAAAATTGACAAATTGAATAAAAGATACCTGGGGCTGAATCTGAAAAAATTAGATAGATGGCTGTGTAGAGCTTACTGATACCTTTCCAATGCCTATTAATTTTTGAAAAATGAAGATTCTAGGCACAAGAATGGAGCTTGGAAGCCAAAAATGATGCTTTGACTTCAAGCACAAAAAATAGGTTTCAAATAGAAAAATCTAGAAAAAAAGCCCAGCATTACTAGATAGTGCTCAGAACTGGCTTTCCAATGTTTTTTCGTTTGCCAATTTTCAAGTCCGTATACTCAAGTTATGGCCTCTAGAAGAAAACTGTCTTTTTAGGCCTACACATGAATGTAGCACAGAAATTGAGGCAGATTTAGAGATTGAGCTACACAAAAATCGAGGCAAATTCAAAAATTTATGGCATGCAAATCAAGGTAGCTTGAAAATCAAAATAGGCTCAAAAAAATTTGGCACAAAAATTGAGGTGGTTGTACCAAAAAAAAATAGCACGGAAATCGAGGTGGCCATATGGATTTTTCCTACACATAAAAAACCAAAACCCCAAAAAATGCCCAAAACTTTTTTTTCAACAAAATATAGAGTGCCTTATATGAAAATAGGGGTTTTGACACCTTCTGAGTGCAACTGTGAGGTTTTGTTTTCTCTAGGATACACAAATTATCCGCTCATGGCTAAAACCTTCTCAAATTTGAGAAGAAATTGATAGATCTAGAGCTCTGATACCATGTTAGAGTCCCAAAATCATCTATAGGAAAACTTCTACAAGAGAGAGTTGCAAGAAAATATTGCAAAAGCCAAATGCATAAATTAGTGCTACACATTCCCCTTGCATTATTCAAATATAAATACAAAGGATATACATAACCACTATCCAAGAATAGACAAAGTGGGGAAAGAAAGCATAAAGAAAGCATGTGACACATGTCACAATGCTTTCAAGAGAAAAGAAAGCCTATGATACATGTCATGAGGCTCAAAATAGAAAAAGAATCTCCCTAAATAACTTATGTAAAAGTGAAAATATGATTTTTCACCAACAGAGATGACATAGGTAGACCAACTATGAAGTCCATGGAAATGGTGTCCCATTTCCACTCTGATATCTCATGAGAGTATAGAAGCCCTGCTGGATGTTGATGCTTGGCCTTGACCCTTTAGCACTCAAGGCATCAAGCTAAAAAAGCTGAAATATCACATCTCATCCCCGCCCAATGATAAGCTATCTCAAATTGGCATGCATCACCCCAGGATGTGTTGCATAAGGTGCTTTGTGAGACTCTGATAAAACTACTGTATGAAGATCGCCTGCATGGGAACATAGATGCACTGTCGATGTCTAAGGATTCCATCTCCCTTAAGAGAATATCTTGTAAACTTGCCCACAAGGGCCCTCTGTGACTGGATCTCTTGTTGTACCTCAAGAAACCACTCATCCTCTAGCAGATGTTGTAATATATGCCCTCTCAAGTCTACACCCAAAGTCAAGGTTAGGATCTCATGGCACCTCTGACTCAATAAATGGGCAACCACGTTCTCCTTCCCTTTGATGTAATGCACATCAAAGTCATACTCACATAGGAACTCCATCTAATGCCATTGGCAGGCGTTTAGATTTAGTTGCATGAAGATGTACTATAGACTATGATGGTCAAAGTGTAACTCAAAATGGCATCCTAAAAGGAAATGCCTCCATCAAACAAGAGTGTGAACTACTGTTGCGAGTTCTAAATCATGTGTAGGGTAGTTTAGCTCATGGGTCTTGAGCTTTTGTAACTCATACGTGTTGATGGTATTTTTAGCACACAACAACACAGGTATGATTGCCGGTATCACACTTCTCTTGAAAAATGTATCCTATCCAAGATAGGACTGCCCCAAGGATAATATAGCTAAGTCTTAGCTTTGCATGGAATAACTTCAGTGGAATGTACCAGCTATGCCAACAAGGGGTCTTACATGAAATGCAGGGTTTATGAAATATGACAGCAAAGTATATGCAGAAACCCTAGATGGTTCAGACTATGAAGTCTAAAATTTTAGCAGATGATCAATGTAATGTTGCTCAAACCCTAAATCTACCAAAGTTTGTGTAAATAAAATGCAAAAGGAGAGAGAGAGAGAGAGAGAGAGAGAGAGAGAGAGAGAGAAGGGATAAGAGATCCTGTAGATAGATATAAGAATGATCAACACATAGATAGATAGATTCCCAATAATAAACAAATATCTGCTTAACCAGGCGGCCCACAATGCCATAGATATTGTGTAATCTTCTAAGGAAATGCAATGATTTTTAAATTATAGAGGGTTCATCAAACACCCAATTCTTGGTGCAGCTTAATGAAATCATACAATTGAACTTATCTCATAAACTATGCCCAGACTAACCATGCACAATTACATACAATTAGCAAGTCATTAATGGTATGGATAGGAAATCCATCAAATATCTGAAGAATTAATCACTAATACAACTGAATATCAACTAATTTTAGATTGACATGAACCATGAAATCCAAAATGAGACAACACATAAACACAAATTTCCAGCAACCTACAAAACTTGCTTTGTATTGACTAAATTTTGGTAGAGTCTCAGCAATTTAGTATCCAATCTTACTCCAATGAGAGAATGATTTCCCTTTTATAGACAAGGAACCATACCGAGTTTTTCAATGGACATTGGAGATTAACTCAACACCAATGGTCCAGATTACATGGCATTTAATGAGATACATCAGTTTGTTACATTTTTAGATTTGTATTTGTCCTTTAGGAAAAAGACAAAAAAATAGCTTGCAAATACATTAAATCTGGACAAAATGGATACCCATTTGGATATGCATTCCAAAGAGTTGCTTTTGAAGGTGAAAGGAAGTCAAAATAAGGTCATATGATATGTGAAAACTTGAGCTAATATGAATTGACGGGATTGCTCATGTTGATTGGATCATCTTGTTGCTTGCCACCTTTGAGTCGTCTAATAGGACAAATGACTTCTCCAATGAGCTAACTTCTAAAGGAGAGTATTTAGTACATCTTTGATGAAGACATATCCAATTGGACGCTTGTTGGATCAAACTTCGCATGACTAGACTGCTGGAATAGTGTGTGCATATCTTGGACAATGGACTGAAAGTGCAGGAATAGCAATGATGTAGGTCTAATATTAATCATCTTGGAGACCATACTAACTTTCTCTTGTAGGTGTAGCAGTAATTTGGTTGGTGAAATGTCTATTCTACATTTCTGGGTCAGCACTACATCTCTATGTGTTCACCTTCCAGAATAGCTCTAGTTGGCTCCTATGTCCTCTTACACCTACAATCAATAAGGGAAAGCATAAATTTCATCATAAACAATCATTTTCCATCAATTTGGATCAATATATGTCCACTTGTAGCCATAGATTAGTCAGGAATAGCTCTTGTCAATGTCACTTTCTCTATGAAAAACCTCTTAAATCTAGTGATTTTCATGTGATTTTCTGCATTTTTTACCATTTCTGAGCACCCATTTGGCCAATAGAAACCATTTGGAAACTTTTATTTCACATTTTTATAGCCTTTTCTACAAAAAAGTGGGATTTTTTGGGTTCACGGACTTTTTATGTGCAGTGGCATTAATTGTCGTAAAACATGCACAAAATCAACACAAACTTGGTAAAATGTTCATCATGATGTGACAACTAGTTGTGCAATTCAAATCCATCAAGAAAATCCAATTTGCTCCTTGAAAAACTCAATTTCTAAGAAAAAATGCCAAAAAGCACTGATTCTGGGAGTCACTGACTTCAATGCTAATTTTTGAGGTCACTGACTAAAAGTTAGTCGGAAGTGATTTTAGCGCAAAGTCGGAGAGGTCTATTTTTTGCGCAAAACATTTTAGCACTATTTTTGGGTCTAACTGACCTATCGTAGTTTTGAATTTGGTCGGAGGCAAATCCCATGCAAGTTCGTAGGTCCCTTTTTAAGCACTAGGTGGTAGGCAACAATTTTAGCGCAAAACATAAAAGGCTCAGTCAATAAGGATTTTCAATGCAACCGACTAGTGCAGATTTCTCTGTCTACTGACCAAGTGTAGTGAAGGCAAATATTAGCGCAAGTCAATTGAAGCCCATTTTAGTGCTTTTCTTTGAAATTGTCTCAGCAGGAATTTTTAGTCTGACTGACTTAGCGGTAGCTTAGAGGGAAGTTGGTCAAGGATGATTTTAGGGTAGAGGTCGGTAGGAGGCAATTTTAGCACAAAGTGTAGTAGAGGCTATTTTTAGCGCCCGATTTTGAACTTCCCAGTGTGAAAGTATATTTAAAAATATATTTAAGTATATTTAAGTAGGAGGCAGTTTAGATATTGAATTTCTTACACTTTAAATATTTTTAAATATACTTTCTGGATGTTCGAGATAGGTTCAAGATCCATAGGAAATCATATGTAGATTCTAGAATTTTAAG
The DNA here is from genome assembly GCA_027924645.1 of Cunninghamia lanceolata. NCBI lineage: Eukaryota > Viridiplantae > Streptophyta > Pinopsida > Cupressales > Cupressaceae > Cunninghamia > Cunninghamia lanceolata. Next base: position 6,385,813 of record BSBN01000391.1, on the reverse strand, counting down.
GTTCCACCAGATTTCAGACTTAGCCAATTTTTAGGATTTTTAGGGTTTCAGACTTAGCCAAATCAAGGCTTCATAACCATGCATTAGAATGAAAGTATGCGAACCCCTTAGTGAAATCTTGTGGAATTAGGAATGATTTTGCAATTCTAAGACCTAGAAACTAGGAATTTCAACATGAAACATCCTGCAGAAGCAATTTCAAGGGCAATATCCAGTGACATGGAATTTTGGAACAAAATGCAGTATCACCCATTATTAGCGCAGAAGGCAACAAAAGACTATTTCTTAAGCACAAGACCACACAAGACACTTCCAAATCAATCACAAAAGACATCAAATCTGGAACAAATCATGCACTCTAAGCACAAATTCACATTCTCATCATCATAAGTAAAAAAGGTTGAGACTTCAAGCCAAAGCAAAAGAGGGGGTTTCCATTTGGCAAAATGGGGCATGTGTTCAAGGCACAACAATATGTGATCGCTTGACTATCCTGCATAAGTACTACACCCAATCCCTCTAAAGATGCATCAGTGCATACCATATAGTCTGATGTTGGATTAGGTACTGCTAAGATAGGAGCACTAGTGAGATGCTCTTTAAGGACTCCAAAGGCCCTCTCACACTACTTTTTCCATGTGAAACTCTTCCCTTTCTGCTAAAGGGAAGTGATAGGGTGTGCTATCCAAGAAAAGACCTCAACAAATCTGCGATAATAACCTGTTAGCCCTATGAAGCTCCTAACCTCTATAATGCTAGTGGGCGCTGGCCAATCCTTGATAGCTCTAATCTTCAATGGATCTACTGAGATACCGTCACCAGATAGAATGTGACCCAAGTACTTTACCTCTGATCTAAAGAAGGCACACTTCACCAAGTTGTCATAAAGCTACTACTCTCTCAAACACTACAAGACCTAACGCAAGTGCTCCTCATGCTCCTCCTCAGTCTGTGAGTAAATCAATATGTCATCTAAGAATATGATCATGAACCAATCTAGATATGTGTGAAACACCTCATTCATGAGACTCATGAACACTGTAGGGGTGTTCATCAAGCCGAATGGCACCACGATGAACTCATAGTGACTGTAGCGAGTCTGAAAGGCAATCTTATGGATATCTGCCTCTATAATGCGTAACTGATGGTATTCAAACTTTAGGTTAGTCTTAGAGAACACTCTGGCTCCTTGCATCTAATCAAATAGATCATCTATCCAAGGCAAAGGATAATAGTTCTTCACCGTCACCTTATTCAGCTACCTATAGTCCATACATATATGAAGAGACCCATCCTTCTTCTTCACGAAGATGACAAGTGTGCCCCAAGGTGAGATGCTAGGTCAGATGTGACCCTTCTTGAGAAACTCCTCCAACTAAAGCTTGATCTCTGTAAGCTCATGAGTACTCATCCTGTAAGGTGTACGAGAGACTAGCTCAGCACCTAGTACAAGGTCAATGTGAAAATCAACCTCTGCGAGGTGGCATTTGATGCAGAGCGCATAATGGAAGCAAGCAAAACTTAACAATAAACTACCAAATTGTGGTATATGCATAACATGACTTGCTATAGCCGGCTACTATACCCCGATTCACCATTACGACCAGTCACTACTTGTATCTGCCGAAAGATACATTCCCAACATGCATACCTCATATGCATTCGCAGTATACATCCTCTTGCGTGCCCTTATGATGTACATTCTCCATGTACATTCAAAACTTATGCCAATGTATTTCTATTGTTGGCACAACTTAGATTATCTATTGGATTTACCATGGAGTCGCTGTCTCCCTGATCACGCCGATATCACATTCCAACACATTTGTTGGCCAGATTTCAATCATCAGCGAACACTAGGGTTTCCTACACCACTACTCCTATACACCTTTGCACAGTCTACCTTCACTAAACCCTAGCACATAAAAATGCTAGGTGAACTACTGTGTGTGACCCATGAATTGGAACATCTGCGCCGCCAAAACAATAAAACAAACAGGAAACAAAAACAAATATATATACAATGAAGCCATTCCATTGATTTTGATAGAAATATTATCAGTGGAATGCTTCATATCGACATGTAGCAACAACAAGAAAATAGAAAGGAAAGGAAAGAAACGGTTATGTATTTACAGAGAATGGGAAATAAAATTGACAACACAGAAAAGATCAATTCCTCCTTAACAAAGCTTGATTACATTCACACAATTACATTCAATCACAATATCATCTGACTGATCACACTCTCAATCCCTAATCTGTATGCATTCGATTCATTTCTCTGGGTTTTATAGATTCACCAAGAGTAGTACCAAATCCATTCCAAGTGGCTGGGAAACACTACTGCCTATTTTTGGCATAATTGCTATTTTAGCATTAGGTGATTACAATAGTCAAATGTCACTTAGGACTTACAAAATGAACCTAGACATAAACTGAAATGAAAATACATTGGTCAATAGACCTTATTACAACATAAAATAAAACATGAACTTAAATGCCTCACGGAGGCCACTTGTGTTAGGTGCCCCTGCACCATACTCCCAGGGTTAACAAAACTCAAGTCCCTTGAGGAACTAAGTCTAATAGATGAACCCCATGCTTGATGATGTCTTCCTTGCTCATCCAGATTGCATCCTCATCAGGTAAACCATGTCACTTGACCAGATACTACTTGTAGGTTTTGTGTCTGGTCATCTTTTGAACCTTTGTGTCCAAAATATAGTCCAACTGAACTGGCTGACTCGGTGGAAGATCATAAATCCATTCTACATCTTTTGCTCCTGTCTCTACTATATTGGCTTCATTGAATGGAAACAAATCTACCACATTGAAAAAGGGTGATATTGCTGACCTTGGAGGAAGTTCAATTTCATATGCATTAGGCCCAAATTTGTGTACAACCTTGCATGGACCTATCTTCTTCATAAGAAGCTTCGTTAGCTGCCCCTTAGGAAGTCTTTCCTTCTTTAGATAAGCCATCACCAAATCTCTGACCTTGTACTGTATGTCCCTCTTCCTCTGATCAGCTCTCTCTTTGTATTTCCCTATGTTCTTCTGGATAGTGTCCCTTACAGCATCATGGATATCCTTCATGCTGACTACAAAATCTTCTCCTTGTGCACTCCTTTTATCCATGTTCTGGAGATCCTTGAGCTCCAAAATTCCCCTGGGATGAATCCCATATACAACTTCAAAAGGGCTCTTTCCTGTGCTCCTATTAACAGAATCATTATATGTAAATTTTGCTTGTGGGATGATCATATCCCATGCTTCTCCATGTTGTTTAGTCAAACACCTCAAAAGATTACCCAGTGATCTATTCACCACCTCAGTTTGTCCATCTGTCTGAGGGTGATATGCTGACGTGAAAGATAAGTGAGTTCCCAATTTCTTCCACAAGGTGCGACAAAAATGTCCCACAAACTTGGCATCTCTGTCAGTGACAATATTCAGTGGCAAACCATGAATTCTTATTATCTCTTTGAAGAAAAGACCAGCAATATGTGAAGCATTGTTAGTACATTTACATGGCATGAAATGAGCCATTTTACTAAACCTGTTGACAACCACAAACACACTGTCAAATCCTCTTTGATTCCAGGGAAGAGCCAAAACAAAATCCATACTGATGCACTCCCATGGCCTTTACGGAATTGGAAGTGGTTGATAGAGACCTACATTTGATGAGGTCCATTTTACCCTCTGGCAAGTGTTGCAACTTTCTACAAATTTCCTGACATATGTTTGCATTTTAGGCCAGAAGTAAAGCCTTCTCACTTGTTCCAACATCTTGTCCAATCCAAAATGACCTCCAAGACTACCACAATGTTTCTCTTTTATGATGTTCTCCCTCATGGAACACCTAGGCGCACACAGTTGGCTACCTTTGAATAGTAGCCCTTGCTGTAACAAATATTCAAAAAAATTAGAATGACAGGAATCTAAAAATTGTGAACAAACTACATATATCTCCTTGAAGTTCTCATCATTCTAGTACATATTCTTGAGAGAATCCACTCCCACACTTTGCAACTGGATTTCCTATATAGTGCACACTCGTCTGCTCAAAGCATCTACCACATTGTTGGCTTGTCCATTCTTATGTTTGATGGAAAAAGTATACACCTAAAGTTGTTCAACCCACTTCATATGCATGTGATTTAGCTTCTCCTACAAATTCAAAAAACTCAAAGCATAGTTGTCAGTATAAACAATGAATTCCTTGGGCAAGAGATAATGTCTCCATTTTTTCAATGCTTGAACCATCGCATATAATTCTAGATCATATGTGGAATACTTTCATTTAGCATCATTCATCTTTTCACTAAAGAAGGCAATAGGTTTGCCTTCCTGACTCAAGACAGCACCAATGGCAAGGTTACTGGCATCACATTCCACAATAAACGACTTATTAAAATTAGGCAAAACCAAAATGGGTTTCTCTGCTATTTTCTGTTTGAGAATCTCAAAAGAGTCATCTGCTGCTCTATTCCAAACAAACTTACATTTATGTCCTCCTTTTATGGTATCTAGAATGGGTGCACAAACATGACTGAATCCTCTTATGAATTTCTTATAAAACGTTGCTAACCCATGAAAACTTCTCACATCACTTACTGTTTTAGGTGTTGGCCAAGACATAATAGCATTTACCTTTTCTAGATCCATTTTCAAACTACCCTGGGATATCACAAATCCAAGGTATGTGAGTTCTTCCTTCATGAAGACACTCTTCTCCATATTGATCATCAATTTCTCCTCATGCAGCTTCTTCAACACCTGTTCCAAATGCTGCAAATGTTCTTCTTTAGTCCTGCTGAAAACTAGAATATCGTCAAGATAGACAACAACAAATTTGCCAATAAAATCTTTCAATACCTCATTCATTAGATGCATGAAAGTACTTGGAGCATTGGACAGACCAAATGGCATCACCAGCCACTCATAAATACCTTCATTAGTCTTAAAGGCTATCTTCCATTCATCCCCTTGTCTAATCCTGATCTGATGGTATCCACTCTTGAGATCAATTTTAGAAAAGTACCGAGCTCCTCCCAAACAATCCTTTAGGTCTTCTATTCTAGGCATAGGAAACCTATATCTGATGATGATCTTATTTATGGCTCTCAAATTAGTACATAATCTCCATTTTCCATCCTTCTTGGGAGCTAAAACTATGGGTATAGGACATGGACTAAGACTTTTCCTCACCAGGCCTTTATCCAGTAGTTCTTGTACTTGTTTAGCAATCTCCTCATTCTAATTAGGCGTCATTTTATAAGCTGGTTTATTTGGCAATGTGGATCCTGGGATGAAGTCAATTTGATGACTTATGTCTCTCATAGGGAGTAGTACATTGGGCATATCCTCCACCATGATACCCCTATATTTGTCGAACAATTGTTGCACTTCCTTAGGGACTTTTTCCTTGTTTTTAGACAAATCAGAATTGTCTTTAGGTTTCAAAATCAGAGCATACCCCTGGGTTCCTTCTTCTTTTAGAGTATGGAGAAACTCTTTCCCACTTGTCTACACCCTCGTCTGGTAAAGGATCCATCTTATACTATCTACCATTCTTAGTGATCACAAAAGAATTTGACTTACCATCATGCTAGGCTTGTACATCATACTACCAAGGTCTTCCTAATAGTAAATGGCATGCATCCATGGGAATTATATCAACACAAAAGTTTATCTCCATATTCCCCTATCTGAAATTTGACCCAAGCTTGTTCATCAACCAAGACTTGCTGCCCTTTGTTCATCCATGACACTTTGTATGGACTCACATGTGGTAATCTTCTCAAATTCAATTTCTCTACCATTTCTACTGAAACTAAATTTTTAGTGGAGCCAGATTCAACAATTACCTTACACCTCTTGCCGAAAACTTTACACAGAGTTCTGAATAGTGTTTTCCTCTATAGTGGTTCTTTGTTTTGTGGTACCTTCAACATCATTCTTCTCATCATGAGACTTTCTCCATCTTGTGCTGGAGTTGTGCTTCCCATAGGTGAGTTCACACTCTGACAATCTTCTTCTTGAATTAGTTGGTTCCTTCTCTCTCCTCCATGAGAGCTTGAGGCTTTCTCTGGACATCTGCCCACTATGTGCCCAATTTGGTTGCAATTATAACATCTTCCCGTGAAGACATTAGGACCTCTACCTGGTCCACCAAATCTCCCTCTCCCATTGGGTCTCCTTCCTCTAAAACCCTCTCTGGAACTAGATTCTCCACTGTGTTCTTGCTGACTGGACTCCCCTTGATTCTTCTTGAACTGATTTTTGCCACCAAAGCTATTTCTGCCCCTAAAATTTTTTCCACCTCTGCCTCTGTTCTGTTGTTCTCCTTTTCTTTTCTACTTCTCTTTTACTCTTAGCGCCACTTAGAAACATTTGTCCACTATTTCTAGTGTCAAGATGGTAATCTCATCTTGTATACTATACTTTAGGCCATTAATATACCTGGTAACTCTTCCTTTCTCATCTTCAGCATGTCCGTACCTTAGGTACAATTTATGAAATTCCTCTGTATAGGTGGATACATCCATATCCTTCTGCCTGAGGTTCTACATTTTCCTGTATATCTGCACTTCATAATCTGCTGGTAGGAACTGAGCCTTGATCCTCTCTACCATTTGATTCCAGGATGAGATCATGCTCTTGCCACTCTTCACCCTTTCTCCCTGGGTGTAGTTCCACCACGTGAGTGCAGCACCTTTCAATTTTGTCTTTGCAAACTTGACTCTTCTATTCTCTAGTACCTCCTTGTACTTGGAGTAATTGTTCAAAGCCTTGATCCATTCGATGACTTCTTCTGTGTCCATCTTTCCACTGAACATCAAAAGCTCCATTCTTGATTTAGACGATTCCTTAGCAAGTGATTTTATGGCCTCCAAAAATTGTTTTTGATCTGCTGATATATCTATCTGTCTTGGGGTTGTTTCCTCTTCCCCATCTTCTCCTTCTTCATTAGACTCCTCATCTAATTTCTTACCTCTTCCAAAGGTCTTCAACTTAGCCTGGAGTGCTTCCTTAACTCCAGTCTTGATCAGCTCCTCCATTTCCTTAAATTTCTTGACCACTTCGGTGGTCATTCCCTTTGGAGGCATCTCGCTAGCCCCTCCTTCACTTTCTCTATCTGACATAAACATTCACAAACAATTGCAACACTTGATGCAGACCTTTCGCTGGCTCTGATACCAAAATGATGCAGAGCGCACAATGGAAGCTAGAAAAACTTAACAATAAACTATCAAACTATGGTATATGCATAACATGACTTGCTATAGCCAGCTACTATACCCCGATTCACCATTACGACCGATCACTGCTTGTATCTGCCGAAAGATACATTCCCAACATGCATACCTCATATGCATTTGCAGCATACATCCTCATGCACGCCCTTGTGATGTGCATTCACCATGTACATTCTAAACTTACGCCAATGGATTTCTAATGTTGGCACAACTTAGATTATCAGTCAGATTTACCACGGAGTCGCTATCTCCCTGATCACGCCAATATCACATTCCAACACATTCGTTGGCTAGATTTCAATCATCGGTGAACACTAGGGTTTCCTATGCTGCTACTTCTATACACCTTTGCACAGTCTGCCTTCACTGAACCCTACTGTGTGTGACCTATGAATTGGAACATCTATGCTGCTGAAACAATGAAACAAACAGGAAACAAAAACAAATATATATACAATGAATCCATTCCACTAATTTTGACGAAAATCTTATCAGTGGAATGCTTCATATTGATATGTGGCAACAATAGGAAAATAGAAAGGAAAGGAAAGATATGGTTATGTATTTACAGAGAATGGGAAACAAAATTGACAACACAAAAAAGATCGATTCCTCCTTAACAAAGCTTGATTACATTCGCACAGTTACATTCAATCACAATATCATCTGACTGATCACACTCTTAATCCCTAATCTGTAAGCATTTGATTCATTTCTCTGGGTTTTATAGATTTGCTCAGAGTAGTACCAAATCCATTCCAAGCAACTGGGAGACTGATTCCAAGCAGCTAGGAAGCACTACAGCCTATTTTTGGCATAATTGCTATTTTTAGCATTAGGCGATTACAATAGTCAAATGTCACTTAGGACTTACAAAATGAACCTAGACTTAAACTGAAATAAAAATACATTGGTCAATAGACCTTATTACAACATAAAATAAAACATGAACTTAAATGCCTCACAGAGGCCACTTGTGTTAGGTGCCCCTACACCAGCATCCCTGGCAACTCAGGCTGAAAGACATAGACAAACTCTCTAAGAATGGGATGATTATCTAGTGATGCCTCTGGCTCATCCTCTAAGCTATCACTGACTGTAATGGAAAACATGGGCAACCCTTCTGCATATAGTGTTTAAGCTGTTGAGCGGAGATCATGCATACTGTTGTGGGCTTCTGAATGCCCAAAATCTTTACTACTGTGCCATGGTTGTCTAGGCAACCTATCACCGTCCAGTGACAATCCAACTTGGCTCTATGAGCTGCAAGCCAATCCATGCCTCACACCACATCATAAGACCCTAAGTGCATAACCCTAAGGTCCACTACTGTAGTGAAGGATCCTAGTGCTAGCTCACAATCATGCACCACTGAATCTACTACCATCTTGGCCCCTGTGGCCAACTCAACCTCCCACCTATTATCCTACCTAGAGGCCACCAGCCTACAATGCTCCAGTAATGATGGAGAAATGAAAGAATCCGTAGCACCAGAGTTAAACAAAATAGCAATGGGGGCATCCCCAATCATACTTATAGTCTCGATAATGGAGGCATGAAAGTCAGCCTAGTGGTTATCAACCGCTGCAAACATATGGTGGGATCTACCCACATCTCTAATTATCTGCTCAAATCCTCTAGCATGAGGTTGTCCCCCTATTGTATATCCTTGTGGGCACTCTCTGGCTAAGTGCCCTGCACCACCACACATGTAGCAAGGTCATTTGGCTTGAACCTGTCCTATCTATGTCCTACTAGACTACTATTATCTAGGTCAACCTGTGGAACTCTCTGACCATCTAAAGGACTACTGTGACTTAGCTGGTCCTGTAGCTGGTGCCTATTTCTGTTGATCTTTACATGGACCCTACTAGTGCCAACCTTGACTATGTCCACCCTATTCCCTCTATTGTGGTCTGGACCTCTGCTAATGATGCTACTGTTGCTACTGTGGAGCTCTAGGAAGTAGTGGTATAGAACTAAAAATGCCCCTATGAGGTGGTTGGGGCCTATGGAACCCCTGGTCCTGATGATGATTGTGATTTTAGAACTGCAGCCCCGACCCATGACTTCGCTTGTAAACCTCCTCTGTAATGAGCACCTTCTCATCTGCCTCGCTCATTGTCTGTGGGTCAGACATATGAATAGGTCCTGTGATGCTAGGATTCAAGCCTCTGATAAAATAACTGACAAGAAGCTTCTCATCCTATAGATACTTAGCATAGCATGACAACTCCAGAAACTTACACTCATATTGTACAAATGTTGAACCTCACTTCTGTAGATCATGGGGCTCATCAATACGGCACTATCTAAATTGGTCTGAGAGGTATTGTGTCCTATAGCACTCAAGGAATGTGCTCCAAGAGAGTGTGTCCAAAGATAGGTGGTGCTTGCACTCCTCAGTGTGCCACCATGTCACTGTTGCATCATGCAGTAAGTGAACTCTGACTCATTCTTTCATGTTGCTCCCATAGGGATGCAACATGAAGCACCTATCAAGACTAGTGATTCAAGCCTCAACCTTAGCTCCCTCTGCAATCCCTACAAAAGTGGGTGGATTCAGTCTGATTAAATTCATAATGGGGTCTCCATGGTCTCAGTGTCCTCTGAATGGTGTATCCACCTCATCTCGCTATCCATAGTTAAAAGGGCTATGATAGATCTACTCTATTCTCACCCCCTCCTTGCGTGCCTTGTGACATGGAGGGCTCCTACTGCTAGCTCTATGAACTAATGTGCCATCCTCTACTGAAGTGAGTAGTATCTCCACACACGGCTCAACATGCGGTTCCACACATGGCTCAACATGTGGCTCATCACATGGCTCAACACGTGGCTCAACATGTGGCTCATTCGCAGCCGGTGGTAATCTCTCTAGAACCGCCTACAAGACCTGAAGAATCTATGGTCCTAAATCAGGAGGCGAGTCTAGATTACTGGTCCCCCCTGACTCACTAGTGTGGGAGCGTTCGTGCCTCGATCTCGGTGGCATCCTACAAAAGAAAGTGTTAAAAATTAATACACTATTGCAGAGTAATAATGTGCCCAACAAGCCCAATGTTTAAACTTGGGCTCTGATACCAACTGTCATGCCCACATTTCCCATGTGGTCACAACACACATCACATGTGTCATGTCGACATTTATCATGTGGTCATGACACAAAATATCAAAAACCTTTCTACTCGACCCTAAAAACCCCCTCGCACGCATCAAGCATGCTCGGTGGCATGCGCACAATGGTGCAATGCCAATCGATCATCAGAGTAATGTGAACACCTTTCACAACCCCTATGAGATGAAAACCCATAAGGGGGTTGTGTGATGTGGGAAGCGTCACTAAGAGGGTAGAATTCCCAAACAAGAACTAACCCTAGTTTTAACCTAGATGAGGTGATGTGATTTCAACAAGTATCGAAATCCAACCCTATGGACTATAACATAATGAGATTAATAAAATTCATTGAAGTCAAAATCAAATGCTCAAGACAAGTAAAGTGATAAATTAAACACATAAATTAACCACATAATTTTCCCTTCCTAACCCAGGAAAAATCCGGCAGCATAACGCCACCTCGTTAAGAATGGGAAAATAATTTAAACAAAACACCCCTTGCTAGAACCATTTTTAAAATTAAATAAGATTTAAATCTAAATATACTCATAAACCTAATTTATTCCAACACTCCTTAATAGACCAAGGTGATAAAATTAAACATAATTTAATCGTAATCTCTACGGTCCACAAATAATTAAAAATTCACCTATAAGTCAAGTACTAGCCAAAATAAATCTAAAAGGGTTCAAATTAAAAAATTTCTCTAACATTAATTTTCCACACTAAAACCCCTTTGATCTATCCCACTAAAATTAATTAAAAAGACTAGGTAAAATTTAACCCATTAACTTAAATAAATCATAAGAAATGAGATAAGGCAAAAAATCTAGTTTAAAGAAAATACCCAAGACAAAAGCCCACTTCAATATTTTTTCCACATGCAACTAGGCCAAAGTGGGTAAAAAAAAAGAAATAAAAGGAATCACGTGCAATTACATTTTCCCCAAATTACTTATTCACATTTGACTCTGCAACCCTAATTTTCTAAGTTTTCTATTTCCCTCTCTTTTCCCTAACAAAGATATTTTCTACAATCCTAACTCTTTTGCTCTTTGTTTGTTTTTGTATGCAGGTTGTTCCAACCTACCATGGAGGCTCTCAAACTGTTTGGTTTAAGTATACACAAGATTCTCTTTTGTTTTGTCACAGTGTGTATATATATACACCTGTTTAAGCAAGCTAAAGAATTTATAACAAATGCATATACTAATAGCAATCCTTTTTCTATTTTTTTTCTATGCACAATGGAAATTTATATCCCAGGTGGAAGGCACACACACACACATATATATAAACTCAACCACTTTGTAAAAAAAAAATCTATTATAAAAAAAAAACACAGTAACTTTAAAATAAGGTATTTAAGGCAGACAAATATATATATATATATACCTTATTTTAAAGTTACTGTATTTTATTTTATATAATAGAAAATTATTTTTTTTTACAAAGTGGTTGAGTTTATATATATAAACTCAACCACTTTGTAAAAAAAAATAATTTTCTATTATATAAAATAAAATACAGTAACTTTAAAATAAGGTATTTAAGGCAGACAAAAATGTGTGTGTGTGTGTGTCCTACAATTATTTTCCTATCTTCTTTTATCAAAGAATAGTAAGGTAACCTTTCAACAACAACTACAATATAGGCACATTTTTTTTCTAGAAATCTGAATGGTAGAATATAATTTTTTTATAATCACAAGTGATTTTTCCATTTTTTGTGTACAAACAGTAACTAAATAATTCACACAGCAGACTTTTTTTTTAATAAATTTTCTTTTCTCTACAGTAATTATGTTCTCATTTAGCATTTACATATTTTTGAAACTATAACAAGAAATATACAGTATGTATATATATATATATATACATGTACATGTATATATATATACATGTACATGTATATATACATGTACATGTATATATACATGTACATGTACATATATACATGTATATATATATATACATGTATACACACACACACACACACACACACACACACATATATAAGGCTATCACAAGGGATAAGGCAATATATATTTTTGGAAACAAATGCAAGAACAATATAGCAATCATATCTTTTTGGAAGCTACAACAAGGAGTAATACAATATTATTTTCTTTCTCAAAACCACTACAATAATAAAACAACAACTTCACATATAATATGACAGTGATACATAAATATATTTTTCTGTTAACAACATATACAAAAGAGAGCCCACTCTCTTACAAAATTTACAACTAGGCCTCAAGAGCCATGGCTTCCAAATTACCATACATTACAAAAACAACAAAAATTAGAACTCCCTTCAAAGCTCCAAAACTCCAATGTCCTCAAACTTGTCACAAAAATAGAAAAAGCTTTCCCATGCCCATGGGAACACTCGCCTCCCTTCCATAGACTCAAGAAGATTCACCCCTGAGCTTGGAGGTCACCCACAAACCAGTTTCACACCACAACAAGATTCACACAAAAAAACACATATAAATAATTTTACACCCTCTCAAGGCTTGCACACAACTAATCCATTTTCATGGATTTTGAGGGTATGAGAGTGGATTGCTCTTAACTCTAGATGTGCACCCAAAATCTCAAATAACTCATATATCTCATAACACAAGGCCTCTAGCCTTAACATTTCTAAAAAATCGCATTTCCAAGGCACTCATGCCTTCACAAAAATCTCAATGCTTCTCAAAATACTCCATGGTCATCAATACCTCAATAAACATAGTGAGGGTGATCGCACTACAACAAAATAGGCAATTAGTGCCTAAAATAGCACCAAAATTTAGTGCATTTCAGTTCATGAATTGAACACTTTTGTCGGTGCGAACTTGGCATCAAACTACATGTTTTCTTCGATGCTAGATTTTGTGCCTCCTTTAGTGCCTGGAATAGCACCGAGAATAGAGCTGGGAATAGCACCAGATTTAATGTCAAAAATAGCGCCTAAATTAGCACCCAATTTGGCTTCCAATTTTACTTCCATGTCTTCTCCCATTTTTGCTTCTAATTTTGCTCCCAGTTGTGCTTCCTGTTTTGCTTTTGGTATGGTGTCGAAAATAGCTTCTTTTTTGGCTTCCTGATTGACGCCAAGTTTTGCTTCCATTATGATGTCCTTTGTTGCTTCTAGTTTTGCTTCCATTATGACATCCTTTGTTGCTTCTAGTTTGGCTTCCAATTTTGCTTCTGGTTTTTCTTCTTGTGTTGCATCCATGTTTGCTTCCAGTTTTGCTTCCAATTTTGCTTCCATTTTTGCTTCCAATTTTAGCTTTGCTTCCATTTTTGTGTCTTTGTTCCAAAAAAGGTGAGTGGACCAATCTTGCTTTCTAACTGCCCCAACTTTCACCTTATAGAATAGCTTAACCTAATACTCCCCAGTTTTTAAGCAGCTCCATCTTATTCTATCCTCTTTGCAAGACAAGGTCACAAACCTGTTTGACAAAATACTCTCTAACTCACTGATCTGCGCTCCATCTACCTGAAGACCCCTGAAGCATTTATAATATTTTATAGGATAACACTTATAAAGAATTTTTATGGAAATAGACATCCATACAAATTAACGTCATTATACTTATTAAATCTCCATCAAAAAAAAATCTACAACAATATCCAGTATATATAAAATAACAAGATAATTATTATAACATGATCATCATCTATAATTAAAACAAGCGAGTCAAATATCTATAATTTAATTAAATTTGACATCAATCCTGAGCAATAAATTAAAATCATCATGTGTAATAAATATCCATTCAAAAATTATCGACCACTTTTAATATATATAAATTGACAAGTCAATATTGATAAGATCATCATCATATATAACTAAAACAAGTGAAAGTCAAATATTCCAATAGATCAATAACATGTCAAAATTATACATGTCCAACAGTTGACATAAGTCAAAATGATACATGTACAAATGATATAATTAAAAATGATAAATTATGTAACTCAAAATGATACAAGTTAAGATGATACATGTCCAAATGATATAAGTCAAAATGATATATGTCAAAATGATACAGCTCAATAATATGGTATTATAGGCCGTGAAAATGATACATATGATAGTAACCATGAAAATAGGCATCATAATGATATATCAACAATGATCCATGATGCAGTCTATATGATCATGAATGTCACTGGCTACTACTAGCAACTGCCTCATCATCATCATCACCATCATAATAATCATCATCATGATCATCATCATCATCATCATCATCATCAGCCTCGGTGTCTTCAGTATCTACGTCATCATCATCGTCTACCATGTGATCTATACCAGAACCAACATATTCTAGATCTATATCATGAGGATCATCTTGATCTTCTAGAAGACCCATGTTCTGGAAAAAAAAAACATTTAAAATGAAAAGTTATTTATTTCGTGCAATAATTTATTTTTCTACTATATATCCAATATTACAACATATGAAACGAAACCATAATCATATTGCATCATATCAAAGTGCACATACCATAATAAAATTTCAAAAAAGTTACAACTAATATGTTATTCCAATGATGTAAAACATGCAACAATTCTAATAAACGTTAGTAAAGATCATAAAAGAATTTTTTATACAATTTAACTATCAACTATAAATTCTATTACATAACCTTAAGTGCCACAAATTTCTTGGTCCATGTATGTTCTTTTTACTATTAATCTAATAACCTGCATTAGACATAAACGTTAAAGAGTTTTTAAGTAGCAGTTGATTAAATTCTCTTACATGTCATTAAGGAATGCACTATTTTTTTTCAATAATTATTTATCTTAAGGTTCATGAGTAAGCTTGAGATAAAGGTCTATTTTGTTTGGAAAAAAATGAAGTTAGCAATATGGCTTTACCTGGCTGATTTTAGAAAGAAAAAATGTTAGCCCTATTCCCGCTCATAGGTCTTCAATGTGAGTGGGAATATGGAAAATTTGGGGATTTAGAAAGAAAGATAAAGTTTAGGGTGTCTTCAAGATAGCCAACATGGGCAAGGAGGTCAACCATGCACACATAATGATCAATTGTAGGTGTAATACAATATGGGTTACAAATGTGATTGAAGTATGTACACCTCTCATCCACTAATCCTGCATGCACCTAAAATACAAGCAAAGCTTACAATGTTAGGATATGTTCTAGAGTGCTTAATTAATTCAAAGATTTTGAGAGCATCCTTGCAAAATCCATTTGGTGCATATCCTATACTCATTACATTCCATGAGATGACATGTGTTTGAGGAATTATGTCAAACAATTTATGTTTTTTGTCTATGATTCCATATTTTGCATGCATGTCTATGAGAGCATTTCAAACTATAATATCTCACAAGAATC
Source organism: Cunninghamia lanceolata (assembly GCA_027924645.1). Lineage (NCBI taxonomy): Eukaryota > Viridiplantae > Streptophyta > Pinopsida > Cupressales > Cupressaceae > Cunninghamia > Cunninghamia lanceolata. Next base: position 6,370,059 of record BSBN01000391.1, on the reverse strand, counting down.
CCCCTACCATTATGCTTTGAAGGATGTCCATACCTTGTTCCAAGCTCTTATTTGGGCATACGCAGGGAGGATGCTGGCAAAGGTTGGGGAATTTAGATTTACAACTAACAATTGCATTTGCTTGAAAGTTTCTAAATCCTATTCAACAAATCCATTTTGTACAAGCTTGCAATCATTGCATTCCATGAGATGACATCTCTTTGAGCCATTCTATCAAATAGTTTGTGTGCCTTGTCTATGCTTCCACATTTTTCATATGTCTATCAGAGCATTTCCAACTATAATATCTGACAAAAATTTGCCTTCTATTATGCCTTGATGGATGTCCATACCCTGTTCCAAAGCTTACCATTTTGATACAAGCAAAGAGGATGCTAGCAAAGGTTGTGGAATCTGTCTTTACACCTTCCAATTTCATTTGCATGAAAGTTTCTAAAGCCTTTTCAACAAATTCATTTTGTTAATATCATGCAATCATTGCAGTTTATTAGACCACATTTCTTTTAGGGATTTTGTCAAATAGTTCACATGCCTTGTCTATGCTTCCACATACATCTCTCTCTATGTTTATGTATATTCAATTGCATTTGATTAAAAGTTTTTAATGGTTTATCAACAAATCGATTTTGTCCATATCGTGCAATCGTTGCAATCCATGAGACTACATTTCTTTGATGGATGTAATCTATTTTATGCACACAACTCAGCATAAATTAACCTAGATTGGTGGTATTTAAGAACCCTTTGAGAGGATTGTCATTATGTTGCTAGGAGACATGTTATCATAGGTTAACCCATGGAAAATTTGTGTAAAGGATTTAAAACAACAGGCTTCCACTATGCAAATGCATCTAAGATGAATGTGTAGATCTAGATTCCTTTTAATTAATGGCATAGGAAACTACAAGGAATGTCAATTCTTATCCACACATTATAAGCTACAAATAAATTGATTACAATTTGAAATCATTCACGAGAGAATTTGTGCATAAATTCTATTCTTCTTTATTGAATTTTGTGCATAAGTCTTTATGAAGGCTTTCATGATCGGAAGTGGTACTTGCACCTAAACATCTAACAAAAATCCACTTCCAATTATGCTTTGATGGATGTCCATATCCTCATCCAAAGCTTCAATTTCTGCATAGGCAAGGATGATGCTAGCAAAGGTTGAGGAGTTAGGCTTTACACCCGCTAGTTGGAAATTTGACACGGTGCACATTATTATAGTGTAAGCCTATTTTTTAGACTGCTTCATTTAGCATCATCAATAATCTCCACAAGAACATTGTCCTTGTTTAAAATAATGGAAAGGGTTCACATCTCACAACAATTAATCTTATGACAATCTTGGAGAACAAATTTGTTGGAGTGTGGCAATCAGCACATTCTCAAAGGTTCTTAACAACTCTAATAGTTGTTCCATGGGGCATGTTTAACAAACCAAATGCAATTGCCAACTTTTCACCATGGTGGTAGAGAAATAATTCTTTTTTCCATCCTTCCACAATATTAAGTAAATTCTTGAATCTGGAAAATACCTTGCCACCTTCATCTTCCAAGCCAATTTCTCTAACTTGCATAGGTCTCCTTTGTCTCTGGATATGATTTGTCTCCTACACAAAAAGCATGTACCATTTTATGCCCTTCACTCCAACTGTATCTAGGTATTTTTTAATTCCTCTATCTTTCATCAATCTCCTTACCTCACCACACCTGCCCACTTGTGGATAGTGCTAGCAAGAGACACTGCTTTGCACGACAGGTGTTGTCATTGATGGAAACCAATTCCACTCATCTGCATAACACAATTTGTTCATATCAGAAGTCAGAATCAGAATTTATCTAAGTCTGGGTAGTCAAGAATAGAGCAAGCGACAGGGTCTGATATCTTGGTTTGGATCTCTCTGGTGGAAAGTCATAATGTGTTGTGGATCTGATGTAGTCAGAAGAATTGTCAAGAAAATCTAAATCTAGAATTTTGGTCTCTGATGATAAAGTATTCAAAAGTTATTAGCTTCTGAGTATTAGGTTAATAGTTTGATAGAGGAGACGGAAGAACATGCCAACCTTGTAAATCATCATGGTTCTAGATATATGGAAGTTGTTGATTGGTCAATCAGTGATGACCAGTTATAGTGGCCAACAAGATTGATGATCTATGAGTGCAAGTTTTGGTCCGCGTCTCAAGTTATGCATGGATCTAGCTGATAGAGCAGAGTATTCAATAAAGTTCCAAGTGTTCTTGAACCGACTAGAAACTGATTAAAGATCAGGATGCAGATATATATAGCCGATGGATTTGGATGATTTTGTGTAAGTGTTGCGACTATGAAGTAAGAGAAAAGAAACAGAGATCTAAGGTTCGGATAATGAAAGAGCAATTAGTAGGGGAGAGTAAAAATGAAATGTGTAAGATCAGTGTTTTTTTCTTAACTAGAACTGAATTCTTGCATTAGTAGATGCTTCTCATTAGTTTAAAAATCCTTGTTATTCTCTTGTAATCATTTGTAGGCAGTGAACCTCTATTTGAGAAGTGAGCTCTGGGTAGTGAGCTTGAATGCATGTGCATTCCCATTTGCAAAATACTTTTAACATGGTATTAATTTTTGTGGGTTGACCCCCACCGTGGTTTTTCCCTTAGCCAGGTTTCCATGCTAAAAATCTTGGTGTCAATTGTGTTATTGTGTTGATGCTCTTACATTTGTGATTGTGGCTTTTATTGATTTATTGTTAAGTGGTAAAAGGAAGAATTAACTGCAAGAAGTACTAAATTTTTGAGTCAACTGATTCATGCCCCCCCTCTCAATTGTTTGCCCTATTTTCAACAATTAGTATCAGAGCTAGGTTCCTTAAAAAAGCCTAATAGCTTAAGGAAAGATCTTGGAAGGAGTTTTCAATGGGTTCACTCAAAGATCAACTTCAGTTGGCTCTAAAAGATCTTGATTAGTCCAAAGAAAAAATATCTAATCTAATAGATGAACTCAAGGATGTTGATGATACCATTGAAATGTTAAAAGATAAATTAAAGAAGTCTATGGGAAGGAAAAAGGAGCTACTTCTACAGTTATCCAGTTTACCTGAAGAAAATGGCATGAATGAAGCCTTGGAAGAAAAGACAAAGGAGTGTGAAAATTTGTCAAAAGAAGTTGTTCTGAAAGTTGAGATGGAATCTAGGGCAATGAGGCTAACCAAAGAAATTGAGCAAAGGAAGAAGACTGAAGAAGACTTGAATCAAACTCTAAAAGAAAGAACTGATGAATGCTATAGGTTGTATAATATAGCTGGCCATCTAAAGTCTAATCTACAAGAAAGCAAAGACAATGAAAGAGATCTTGAAAGGAAAATTGTCATTCTCGGACATTACCTAGAAGTTGCAAATGAATACAAGGAGAAGTTCAAAATAAGTTCAGCTAGACTTGAAGCAATACTTGAGGGTCAGAAAAAGGCTGACGATAAGCATGGTCTTGGATATGAGAAAGGTGAAAGCTCCAGATCTGGACAAAGAAACTTTCAACCAAGGAATGGGAGAAACGGACCTAGAAGACCTCCAGTAAGACAGCCTAATGCTCAAAGGTATCCATCTTTCAATGGAAATTGCTTCAAGTGCAATAAATTTGGTCATAAAGCCACTCAATGCAGAAGTAGAGTGAATCAAAATAATCTATCCTTCTCTGGACAATGCTTCAATTTTAAGAGGTATGGTCATAAATCCAATGAATGCAGAAGTATGATAATGAATAACTCATCAAATAGAGGAAATGAGAATTCCTTCAATGGCAAATGCTTTCCATGCAATAGATTTGGACATATGGCCAATCAGTGCAAATCAAGAGGAAATCAATCAAATGGGCAAAGAAATGTTGTGTGCTTCAATTGTAACCGGTCTGGTCATTTTGCAAGATTCTACAAAAGCTAGAATAATGGAAGAGGAGGTTCAGAAAATAGAAAATTGAATGACCAGAGGCAAGACAAAGGCAAGGACAAAATTGATGTGAATGAGATCCAGAATGAAATGAGCAAGACATGGGCCAAGAAAAGTGTTATGAGCAATAATAGTGGATCTACACCAGAATATGGTGCTGACAATTCCTCCAGGAATTAAATTAGGAGCTCTGGTTGAGGGGAAGCTGCATTGAACATCAAATTCCCCCAGTCAGTAAGTGGGTGCTTGGATATGGCACAAGGAGAGAAGTTATTTTGAGGTGTTTAAGAACTTTTGGAAGGATTTCTGGAAGGAAAAATGTTGATATGAAAATTTGTGGAGTAATTCATGAAGAACTATTCGAGAAATAGAGTAACCAGATGAAGTTAGGGCAACGCATTTATTACAATGCCAAATTAGGTTTTACCAAGGATAAAAGTTCACTTGATCATGCATTTGAACCACTTTGCATTCGAAGGAAATAAGTAGAAGAGCATCTAAGCTACAAATCTAGAGATTGAAGAACAAAGAGCGAATTCAACCAGTAATTGATCAGCCCTAACCCTGTGGGAGAAAAAGGTACTTCTCTGTAAAGCTTTAAATCTAAATATGTTGAAATGGCTACACTGCTAGTTGTTGATGTAACTGAAAAGCCCTGACCAATATTTAAGAAGCACCAATACAAGTCAGTTGAAGTTGAACCGTTAGGTGCATTTTCTAGAGTTCCATATGGCATATTGCATGTTAAGGATATTATGGCATACATCCACTGTAGCATTGATGAATTTGGAAATATGAAACTCTTGGATTTCTTTAACAACTACCTAAGAAATGATAGCTATAAATTGCAACCGGAATACAAAGCCCTAGAAAGCAAACATTTGATGAGATTGAATGAGTTTGATATATCTTGAGCCAAATACATGATGAGTTCATATGGCTATTGAAACCATTCAAGATTACAAAGGATGTTATCAAGATAGTAACCAGGTTAAATTCAACTGGTGGATTACCCATACTGAAAGTCAAGAAAAACTAGAAAGTGACTAATGCTACCAGTGCCAAGTTTGACATAAGGGCAATGACCATCAATGATAGTATAGAACCGAATGTTAAATTTGCCTCCATGGTGATTGGGTACAAGATTTACGACTCCAGCAAGGAGAATTCAATCTCTGGAACTGCAATATATGCAGCCTATTAGATGTTGAAGGAGAATGTTGATTATGACCTATGTGGGTTCCTTCAAAGTCAGTTGATTGAGAACCTGATAAAAATAAAGAAAGATAAGAAAAATATCTTCAAATATGGTTCTCTAGTTATCTGTCTATTCTTCTATTTCATGAATGAAGTGCCTGGAGTTCCAGGTGTGCATTCGACAACTGACAGACCAGTAGCATGGAAAATAAGAAATCACCTACTCAGCCTTGGTGATGCCCAAACTCAAAAGATAGCTATTTGGGGTTACTTCAAGAACTTCTAGAGTTTGATGCATGCAAGAGAGAGAATTCCAAAGTTAGTTATAGAAAGGTATGAGAATGAGATATGTTTCATGGTTGACACTGATCAATGTCTGATGGAGGCTGTAGAACCAAGAACATTATGGATAATTCCAATGGGTTATTGTTGCAAGGTGTGGCCCTTGGTCTCCTTGTTCAGTATTATGCTGCAGTGGTTTGTGACAAGGGCTTAACTGCCTCTTGTGCTTGTTAAGTCAAGTGGTTGTATCAAGCATTAACAGGTTGATCTTTTGGTGCAACGGCAACTAACAATTGGTATCAGAGCTGAGGTCATAGGTTCAAAGCTCGCGCTTGCACTAGGGGGGTTGTTGCAAGGTGTGGCCCTTGGTCTCCTTGTTTAGCACTGCGCTACAGTGGTTTGTGACAAGGGCTTAACTGCCTCCCGTGCTTATTAAGTCAAGTGGTTGTATTGGCAATTAACAGGTCAATCTTTTGGTGCAACAACAACTAACAGTTATGAGGTGGATGAGAGAGTTCTGGACATGTATACTCAGCATCTTCTGATCAAACCTAAAGAAACCTCAATGGAAAGGTTTGGAACATACAAGGAACTAAGTATAAAGTTGCATGTGGAACTTAGATAGCTAGAAACAAAAAGAAAATTACAGAAGCAAGTGGAGATGTATGCAGAAAGCATTGGAATTACAAAAGAAGCAATGAAAAAGAATAGAGAAAGGATTGAAAAGATGAAGAAAAGCACTGAGCAGACTTCAGAGGAAAAAGCAAAAAGTGAGCCAGTAGCTGCTTTGAAAGCCCCTCCTAGTTCTTCAAGAAAAATAAGAAGCTCTGCAGCTGTCTCAGAACAATCCAAGTCTATTCCAATTAAGACACCAGAATCCACACCATCCGGTGAAGGAGGAAAGAGGAAGAAAACCAAGGCCACAAGAACCTACAAGAGCACAAAAGATGATGAGGAAATAGAAATAGATGAAGAAGTTAAAGAGATGAAGTCAAAGAAAGCCAAGACTTTAAAGGCCTTTGAGAACCAACCCTCTAGAAGCATATGGACAAGTAAAAGGCAAGAGACTGGTAAGGTTGCTATGATAGTTGATGAAATTGTAAAAACAATCACTGTTCATGGAAATCTAAGGCCTATCAAAGTTTATTATGATAATTTTGGAAGATGCCACCATCATATACTTGAATAAATTCAATAGAGCTCTACTGGAAATTCTACAAGAACTTCCTAAAAGTTTAAGGAAAACTCTGGAGATGGGGAAGGAAACAACCAAGGCTAAAGATCTAGAACTCAGAGAATATATCATCTCCTCTCTATGTATAGTAATGACCAGAAGGGAAGTAGATAAAATCCTCAAGGAAGTTAAGGAGAAATTTAGAAGCAAGGTCCAGATGAATAAGTTAATGCTTGGTGAAATGGAGGAAGTTGCAAAGGAAATAGAGGAAATTATAAGGAAGGCCCTAGATAAAAACAAATACTATATTGTTTCAGAGGAACAAATTGAGGAAGACAATCCTTTAGCTCTAGAACAAGAAACTCCAGAAGAAGAGATTGAAAAGGTAAATGATAACCAAGGTAATACTCTAGATCCTCTGAAGCAAACCTATAAGGAGACAAGTGATGGGATTGATTTGTCAATTCTACATGTTGAAATAGTAAACATCAGTGAACAACAAACTGAAGTTGATGACCCCTCTATTCTAGAAGAGGAGCAAATAAGCAAAGAAGATACAGAGATGGTAGACAAATCTGATGATGCAGGAGATTCTCTAACACCACCTGATCAATTTGGAAAAGAAGATAATATTGCTACCACACAAAGCCCTCTGGAACACATAGCAAGTAGTGAAGACACAGGAAAGAGTCCCTCTGTAGATAACATAGAGAAAAGTAAAGTAGAGAAAGAGAAAGAAGAAGAAAAGAAAGATAAAATAGAAGAAGATGGTTCAAATATTGATGCATCTATAGATACTGAGAAATCTTAGGAACAAAAAGGTGGTCTAGAAATTGTTGCAAGAGACACTATAGATGTAGTGAAAAGTCTTCTAGATAAAGAGATGCATGAGTTTGATGAGCCTAAGCTACTCCAAGGACCAATTAATTTAGATGCTCTCTCTCTAGTACAAGTGATGAAGATTGCATCCTTCACTCAAGCCAAGGCCAGGGAGAAGATGTTAAAATATCACATGGAGGACAGTAAACTATTAGGACTTGCAACCAAAGTCTTGGAGAAATTATTGCCAACCTGCCAAAAGAGTCCATCAGATTCCCCCTCTGGTCACCTGAAGAATCTTGTGAATGTTGTAAGTACACATTTTGAGTCCTTTGAAAATTCTAATGAAGCAAAAGTTCAGAAAGAAATTTTGGATAAATTTAGTGAAGTAAAGAGCCTAATAGGAAAAGATAGAATGATACTTGGTAGTAGCATAAAGAGTATTCAAAATGCTCTAAATGATGGAAGTGATATGTACAAATTTTGTCTATCATGGCCCAAAGTTAGTAAGGATATTGAGAAAAAGATAAAGGAGTAAGAACAGAAATTGTCAAATTTATCTCAAAATTTTGATCCTCTAACAATTTTGCCTATAAGCCAGGAATGTCAAGTAATCAGCTTGATAGATAAGATAAAAAGGCTCATTAAAGGGAAAGGCAATATTATGAAGAGAGTGTGTGAGCTCCAAGGATTGATTGCCCCCAAGTTAGAAGCCATGTATAATGCCTTATCAGAAGCTTAGACTAGACTTCAGACAAGTAATCCTCTGGATCTGACAAAGGCAGAAGCATATGGATTTTTGATGAGTGGACACATCTTAATTTTGGATCAAATGAAGGAAACTTGGGCCTCTAAACTTGTGCAATTGAAAAACAGATTCGCAGAAATTTTCAAGTTCATGTGAATAGAACTTAATGATTAGTTGTACATATGTGGCATTATACATAGAATTTTTGGGAAACTTTTGGCCTTGCGGACCCCACCCTTTGCCATTGATGTCAAAGGGGGAGTAAAGAGTAGTGAAAAATAAGGAATCCAGCAAAGGGGAAGCTTTTCAAATAGTGGGAAGCACAAGTGTATAGACTAAGGGGGAGCTGCATTTGACATTTAGTTATTTTTTCACTATGTGTTGCCATTAATGCCAAAGGGGGAGACTGTTGGCAAGAGACACTACTTCGCATGACAGGTCTTGTCATTGATGGCAACCAAGACCATTCCACTCATCTGCATAACACAATTTGTTCATACCAGAAGTCAGAATCAGAATTTATCTAAGTTTGGGTAGTCAGGAACAGAGCAGGCGACAAGGTCTGGTATCTTGGTCCAGATCTCTATGATGGAAAGTCATAATGTGTTGCAAATCTGATGTAGTCATAAGCATTGTTAAGATAATCTAAATCTAGAATTTTTGTCTCTAATGATAAAGGATTCAAAATTTATTAGCTTCTGAGTATTAGGTTAACAATTTGACAGAGCAGACAAAAGAAGAATAGGCCTACCTTGTAAATAATCTTTATTCCAAATGTATGGAAGTTGTTGATTAGGCAATTAGTTATGACTAGTGATAGTGGATGATAGGATTGATGATCTATGAGTGCAAGTTTTGGTTCATGTCTCAAGTTATGTATGGATCTAGCCGACAGAGCAGAGTATTCAATAAAGTTCCAAGTGTTCTTGAAGCCGACTGGAAAGTGATTGAAGATCAAGATGCAAATATATATAGCCAATGGATTTGGATGATTTTGTGTAAGTGTTTTGACTATGAAGGAAGAGTGAAGAAGAAGAGATCTAAGGTTCAGATAATGACAAAGTAGTAAGCAGGGGAGAGTAAAGATGAAATGTGTAAGATCAGTGTTTTGTGCTTAACTAGAACTGAATTCTTGCATTAGTAGATGCTTCTCATCAGTTCAAAAATCCTTGTTATTCTCTTGTAATTATTTGTAGGCAGTGAACCTCTATTTGAGCAGTGAGCTCTGGGCAGTGACCCCAAATGCATGTGTATTCCCATTTGTAAAATACTTTTAACAGGGTATTATTTTTTGTGGGTTAATCCCCACCGTGGTTTTTCCCTTAGTCGGGTTTCCATGCTAAAAATCTTGGTGTCAAGTGTATTATTATGTTGCTACTCTTACATTTGTGATTGAGGTTTTTATTGATTTATTGATAAGTGGTAAAAGAAGAATTGACTATAGGAAGTACTAAATTTTTGAGTCAATTGATTCACCCCCCCTCTCAGTTGTCTACCCTATTTTCAAAAGATAGATGTTTGAGAAAAGAACATAAGTTGTGCAGGATTTTTAGGATCCAAATTAAAAAGTAGTGTTGCTATAAATACTCCTAAGCCTATATCCATATGTGATCTACAGGCACCAAGAAAACACATCAATACAACCAACACAGATTTAACAGGTATCTCAATGATAAATTTTTAGTGTGTCTTCAAGATAGCCAGCATGGGCAAGGAGGTCAACCGTGCACACATAATATCAACTATAAGTGTAATACAATAAGGGTTACAAATGTGATTGAAGTATGTACAAATCTCATCCACTAAACCTGCATGGTTCTATGCACCTAGAATACAAGCAAAGCTTACAATGTTAGGATATGTTCTAGAGTGCTTAATTAATTCAAAGAGTTTGTGAGCATCCTTGAAAAATTGATTTTGTACATATCCTGAAATCATTGCATTCCATGAGATGATATCTCTTTGAGGAATTTTGTCAAACAGTTCACATTTTTTGTCTATGATTCCATATTTTGCATTCATGTCTATGAGAGCATTTCAAACTATAATATCTCACAAGAATCTCCCTACCATGATGCCACCGATTAAAATAGGAAAGACTTTGCATTTATTTTCTTTCATGTTTCTAGCTTTACACTAACCAATTGTATTTGCTTTAAAATTTCTAAAGCCTTTTCAACAAATCCATTTTGTGCATATCCTGTAATTAATGTAGTCCATGAGACCACATTTCTTTGAGGCATTCTGTCAAACAATTCATGTGCCTTGTCTATGCTTCCACATTTTGCATACATGTCAAATAGGGCAGTTGCAACTACAACATCTGACAAAATTTCTCTATCCTTTATGTTGATGGATGTTCATACCCTATTCCAAAGCTCCCATTTTGACACAGGTAGGGAGGATGCTAGCAAAGGTTGTGGAATTTGGCTTTACACCAGCCAATTGCATTTGCTTTAAAATTTCTAAAGCCTTTTCAAAAAATCCATTTTGTGCATATCCTGTAGTCATTGCAATCCATGAGACCACATTTCTTTGAGGCATTCTGTCAAACAGTTCACATGCCTTGTCTATGCTTCCACATTTTGCATACATGTCTAACAGGGCAGTTGCAACTACAACATCTGACAAAATTCCTCTATTCTTTATGTTTTGATGGATGTCCATACCCTATTCCAAAGCTTCCATTTTGACACAGGCAGGGAGGATGCTGGCAAAGGTTGAGGAATTTAGATTTACACCAGCCAATTGCATTTGCTTTAAAATTTCTAAAGCCTTTTCAACAAATCCATTTTGTGCATATCATGCAATCATTGTAGTCTATTAGACCACTTTTCTTTTAGGGATTTTATCAAACAGTTCACATGCCTCTTCAATAGATTTAACAGGTATCTCAATGATAAAGTTTAGGGTGTCTTCAAGATAGCCAGCATGAGCAAGGGGGTCAACCATGCACACATAATTATCAATTGTAGGTGTAATGCAATAAGGGTTACAAATGTGATTGAAGTATGTATAGCTCTCATCCACTAAACCTGCATGGCTGCATGCACCTAGAATACAAGCAAATCTTACAATGTTAGGATATGTTCCAGAGTGCTTAATTAATTCAAAGATTTTGAGAGTGTCCTTGCAGTGCCTTTTTAGGGATTTTGTCAAATAGTTCACTAGCATAGATTTAACAGGTATCTCAATGATAAAGTTTAGGGTGTCTTCAAGATCAGCAACACGAGCAAGGAGGTCAACCATGCACACATAATGAACAAATGTAGGTGTAATGTAATAAGGGTTACAAATGTGATTGAAGTATGTATAGCTCTCATCCACTAAACCTGCATGGCTACATGCACCTAGAATACAAGCAAAGCTTACAATGTTAGGATATGTTCTAGACTGCTTAATTAATTCAAATATTTTGAGAGCCTCCTTGTAATGCCTTTTCAACAAATCCATTTTCTGCATATCATGTAATCATTGTAGTCTATTAGACCACATTTATTTCAGGGATTTTTTCAAAAAGTTTACATGCCTTTTCAATAGATTTAACAGGTATCTCAATGATAAAGTTTAGGGTGTCTTCAAGATAGCCAACACAAGCAAGGAGGTCAACCATGCACACATAATGATCAACTGTAGGTGTAATCTAATAAGGGTTACAAATGTGATTGAAGTATGTACAGCTCTTGTCCACTAATCTATTAATGCTTTATTTGATTCTTCTGGGCATTTCCAGCTCCCATGCTATTGTTATTATATTATCTCAGCTACTGCTTGTGGCATTCATGTTTGGAAATACATGCAAACCAATCTTTGATACATTGTGCTTGTATTTATCTTGCATCCATTTGATGTTGGGTGACTGGTGTGTTGCTAATGGAATTCAGGTAAAAGTCACCATTAACTCCTTGAAGAAGCTTGGAATATTTTACTAATTTTCACAGATGACTAAAATGGGTGAATGGGTAATAAAAATACATCTAGTTATAGTAGATAATAGGAGTGTTGATTTCAACAATGAACTATAAAAGAAAAAGTAGAAAAGTAAAAAATATTTCAACCATGACATAGAGAATACAACCAATGGATGTTGTACTACTCTCAACCATCTGTCAGATGAAGGATATCCCAAAAATAGTTTTAAAATGTCATTTAAAAAATGACCTAGGCTAAAGGGAGCTAGTGAAATTATCCTTGGCTTTCTTTTGTAAAGGGGGCTTAGATATGAAGATATAGCTTAAACACCTTGGCTTACTTCTATAAAGGGGGCTTAGATATGAAGATATAGCTTAAACAATCCCTTTCATTTTTATTTTTTAAATTCATCTTATTTCACTTGAACAAACATATTGTCTCAGATAATCAGTGTAAGTTTTCAATTCTACACTATATGACTAATTGGTTTTTGAACAACACAGATGGTTGTAGAAGAAATGAACATCTTCACATTAGTATTTTTATACAATGATAATGAGAAAGTATACTACCCCAACTTTATATTATCTACAAAACCAATCACTAACTATTATAGGAGTTCAGATATGGGAGAAAGCATTGATTTCTTTGTGGATGCTACTACTACTATGGAAAAAATTGTTGCACTTAAGGAGAGAATATGTAGTTCCTTGTATTTGTGTTTGTTTGTTTCATTAGCAATGGTAATAATATTAAGCACAATTACAGATACATTTGCAAATAGCCTTACAGATGAAATATTTAATTGGGATATCCATGAAAAGTTTTTGGAAATTTATTCTTAAAACTAAGTAGTGATAGAAATAATAAACAAACTCTCATAGGTCTTTTGATCCATTTTGGCCTGAAGGCCAGTAAAGTTAGCTTAGTTTATCTTATTTATGAGATAAATATTTCAATAAATTGTTTTAATATTTAAGTGTTGTTTTTGTTCATGCAGCTATATTGAAAGCAAGCCTCATCATTGCCACCCAGAGTATAGTTTGTTCGTTAATGAGATTGAGAACATTGGTAGAATGAGAATGGGACTTTGCCTCAAACATACAATGAATTATCAAAACATAGGGGAGAACTCAAATAGAAGATCTGATTTTCTATTGAAAATGAAGGAAATATTTGAGGAACTTAAAATTGAATATCACCTTTTGCCTCAAGAAGTGCATGTTAAGTTTGTTAGGTCTACTGTAAATTATAAGTTTCTACTGCAAATTATATGAGATTAGTTCATGGAGCACTTGGTCTCCATTGGCTCACACATGTTCATTCATTACTTTTTGACATAGATCGACCTTCTCATCACCACACGTGGGACTTGATTTGGCATTGGCACATACGTTGAGGCATGATAGAGATGACCTAGCACCCTTGCACACATGTTGAGGCATCACGGAGGTTGTTTATTAGTTCATGCATGGATTATTTGGTCTACTTGACCCACACGAGATACTTTATTACTTTTCCATGTGGAGTGGCCCTTCATCTTCCACAAGTGTGGGGTTGATCTAGCATTTGGACACACACATGTTCATGCATGAGAGGACTATTTTATGGTTTTTGGGTGCTTGGAGTCTAGCGCCACCCCCTCTCTCTATAGGACTTAGGTTTGGCTTTTACACAAAACACTCTCTCTATAAGACCTATGTGGTGGTTCAAGGCCCTGTGCCACATCACCCATGGATCCTAGAAGTGGATGTTACAACAAAAGTGCCTAGTTTTCAACCTTGAAACATAGCCTAAACCTCAAGAGGAGGAGTTAGACAATTAAATTCTAGGAACACTAAATAGTACCCTTCCATCAACCTCAAGGGTTCAATAAAAACATAGTGGCCCTAGTTAGCAGGTTGTATGGGGAGAATGATGCTTCTCATTTTCAAGAATTCTAAGTCTGAGTGCTACATATGTTGCTTAAAGAAGGGCCAATTTTAAACTCGGTAGTTGTTTTGTCACTCACTTTGTACAATGAAATAACAAGAGTCGAGTCTCCTCCAGTGGGCATAAAGCCAAAATTCTATACAACCTCTTACTTGTGTTATATTATTTGTGCAACTAATAAATTCTTGGGGGCTGAATTAGCCATAGAGCATCCCATGTCGTTTTATCCATGTTTATTGCTAGGACTGATGGGAGCACAAATATTCATCCAAATATGAGCACATCTATGACTGATTCTTTGCTCCCTTGCATGAGCTATTATTTGAGAAAAGGTTCCCTAGGTTGTCTGAAGACATGATTAGAATCTTAGAGAACCTAAAAGATTACTCCCTATATGAGTTGTTAAGATATAGGAAGATCTATGGCACCGCAAAGGCACCCCATCCTTTTCCCAAGAATGTACCTGACATGTTGATCAATAAGTTGGATGTCATACTATACTCTTGAGATTTAATGAATCCATGGAAGCAATGGTAATGGATGTAGATGATATGGACCTAGTGGCTAGGGCTACAACTAGGGTCACCACAACACAAGCAAATGAATCAAACATCCTTAAAATAACATGAGAAATGGAAGGGCATAAGAAGGAAATTGAGCACTTGAAACATCACGTGGAATACTACAAGGCTGCAAGGTATGACATAGGTGATTTCATGGAATATGCATTAGAAATCCATGATGACTTTACCTTGGTGCAAAAGGAGTTCTACAAGGATGTGTTAGATCTATAGGATGCCTACCAAGATGTATCAAAACATTCTTACATGTTAAAATAATGGAAGCATCATGAGGAAGGATGGCAAAGATGCATGTGGATCACTTAGTAGAATGGAAACATGAATTCAAGGAAGCGCTCCTTGAGATACCAAGGTGGTGCGGGGCACCTGGGTCTTAATGTAAAACTTCCAGTGTTAGTATTCTGGTGTGGTGAAGTCATTTTGTTTTGTTTTAAGGTCGTTAAGACCATGTTTTATGTCTTTGTTTGTCGGTTGGGTCATTTTGGTGAAATTTGTAAAAGTTGCAAAAAGTTGTCAAAGCAACTTTTGCATTTTTGGGGAAGTTGAATGGTTAGGCTTTAGTTTTTGGTGGGACATGTTGGAACAAGAGTTAGAAGTTGTAAAAATTTGAATTTTGAATAACAAGGTACCTTGTTTCTATGTTTTGGAAGCCTAATTTGCTGCTAAACTATACTATACAGCTCTATACGACCTGGAAGTAGTCAAACATTGATTAGAATTAATGGTGCAATGAATCCTTGTTCTTTGCAATTGATTTCATTAATTTTGAAGAGAGTTAGGGTAGATTTACTAAAAGTGATGTGAAACCCTTACAAGGGTGTGCTTTTACTGAAAATAATGCATTTCTCTCCATTTCATCAGTGAAAAGGCCTCCAACTCAGTGGAATGAATAATGAGCAAGCCAAGATAATGGTGGTGTCATTCAAATACTTCAATCTAGGAACAAAACAATGCTCCAAAACAAATCTGCCAAAGAGATACCTTAACTAGAGAGCGGGCAATGAATGGTGTGTGAACCAAAAACCACGAAATCTTGAATGGTGCAAACAATGAACAATGATCTTTGAAAACCTTGGCTTTGTTGTGTACATCATGAGCTACAACCTCAATAGTGGCAAAAAATAGGACACCGCCTTATGGAAGCTTTGAATGACTATCAAATGCAATGGGATTTGAATGTGTAACCAACACCAATGAACCAAAGATTAGAGATGCTTGAAGCCGAGTCTGGTGAACTTCAAAAATTCTACAGAAGTAATGTGAAGAACTACTTTTCAAACAAAATAGTGAGCAAGATACATCAAGGATCTACCCAAAATAATGGCAAACACAAAAAACCCTCGTTGAAATGAAGACAAGATTTTTGCATGCCAAACATTCGATCTCCAACAAACACAAAATGAACAACAATAACTATGAAAGTTTTGTTTTGTGTTTTTTGTTGTGTGGTATGTTTTAACGCAGGCAGGAAATTTTTAATTTTTTGTTTTTGATTCATTAGTTGGCATAGTTAATGTTGAGTTTAGCACTGACTTTTAACCCTAAATGTAATCTCTTTGGGGCGCTAAAGGCAGCATAAAGTGCACCTAGTTTCACGCCTATCTGTGTTAGATAAATGTGACATGGTGGAGGATGGTGTTGGGATGAGTGATGATTGTTGTGGCAATGTTATGGTCAAATGTGTTATGAAATGAGGTGGCATGGGTAGTGGTCTATCAATGTTGGGAAAGGGTTAGGGAGGATGTAATGGAGGAAGGGATGTGTGTCATGGTATGATGTCTTAAGGAATGGGAAGAAAGGATGGTAATTCATAAGATAATATGAAGAATAATGGTAGAGTGAATTGGCATTGTGGTAACTGTAGCATGTCATGGGGTGAATCATGCATTAATACAGGTTGTGGAGTGAGAAAGAGGTGGTATGGGTATGGTTGAATGAAGTAATGAGGTGAGTTAATTGGTGATGACCTAGGTGAAGTGATGGGTAAGGTGTCTTATGTGGGATTGCTAGAAAGTGTGATTGGTAATGGTGGGGATAGCTAAATGTCATCTTCTAAGGGTTCAAAGGTGAAGAAAGTGTAAGATGGGGATGTGGGATATCCCATGGTTTAATGATTATTCAAGGGAGACTACTTAAAATGATCATCAATGATGGTATTGATAGGGGGAATGGAGTCTATGAATGTAGGTGTGGGAATGTGAGCTATGACATTAGGATTATATTGGATGAATAATGGAAAGTAGGGGCACCTATCTAGTGATGGAAGGAGCCACATGATCAAATGATGTTTGGGGAAGGGCTTTTCTTAGGAAAGTAAGGATTTGGGTGAGGGTCTAGGGTTTGGTGGAGAAGAATTTATGGAAAATTTCGCTCCGTCATTAAAATTGACATGAATAGAAGAAGTACAAGATAGGATAAATGGTAGGCTCAAAATAGGATAACTAGCACTATGATTATGAAGATGGAAAGAAAAGTCAAAAACAATAGTATGATATAGGGATAGGATTAGAAAATAAGAGTACTACAACTAGCAAGAGGAAAGTGAGGACATAATGTAAAGTTAACATGGCATGAACTATCTTGGAAGGCTAAGCATGGACTATAAGAAGATAGAATTAGTTGGATCTATTAGGCTCACCAAATGAAAGAACCTTAAAGGTTAACTTTAATTAGGTAAGGTTATTTTTTAGTGTGGTTGTTTGTGCAACAATGTGTAAATTAATGTTACCTAAGGATAAATCTAACTACACTAACATTCAATAACCATGAGAGCTAGGACTAGCAATTAGACTAAAAACTTGACAAATAATACAACTTGGACACATGTAGGACTTGGAAAATGGAAAAGAATTAGTATTAAATGTGGAAAAAAATGAAAAAGTGGTATTAGTTGCACCTATGTAGAGAAGTGGTCTTTATGAAATATGCTTAGAATTATGCTCTATGTCTATTTGTGAAGTTTGGAGGTGATTGGACCTAAAGGATATGAACACCATATGCAAAATAGCCTACATAATGGGTATGTGCATGGAGAGAGAGACAAGGAGATATAAAGAGAGATAGAGATTAGGAGGGGGATATTGAGAGATATAGATAGAAAGAGAGAGAGAGAGAGAGAGAGAGATAGATAGCAATAAAGAGAAAGAGAGGGAGAGAGTTAGAGATACAGTTATAGATACAGATAGAGAGGGGTAGAGATAGAGAGAGGATATAGAGATGGAGAGATATACATATAGAGGGGTAGAGATAGAAAGAGAAGATTGAGAGTCCTAGTTTTCTTGTTTTCATTTTCTTCATCGAGAAGGGAGAGCGAGAGATAGAGGGGAGAGATAGGGAGATATAGGAATGATAGGGGAAGAGAGGCAAGAGAGAGAGATAGGGAGAGATAGCTAGGTAGAGAGAGATAGAGAGAATTTAGATAGGGAGAGATAGAGGAGACAGAGGGGAGAGATAGGGAGATAGAGAGTGAGTGAGATTTCTAGAGAGATAGGGAGGTAGAGGAATGATAGGGGAGAGATAGATAGGTAGAGAAAGAGGAGATAGATTGGGAGAGATATAGGAGACAGAGGGAGAGATAGGGAGATAGAGAGTGAGTGAGATGTCCAGAGAGATAGGGAGAGAGATGGAGAGGTAAAGGGTGATAGAGAGAGGGAGATAAGGGAGAGATACATGTAGATAGAGGTTTAGGGTTGCTCAGGTTCAGGGTTTAGGGGTTATGGGTTAGGGATTAGGGGCATTATTTAGGGTTGAGGGATTTAGAGAGAGAGAGAGACTTCTTTTGACATGCAACCATAAACCCTGAATAATGCTCGTAAACCCTAAACCCTAACCCCTAACCCCTAAACCATAAACCCTAAATAATGCCCCTAAGCCCCAACCCCTAACCCATAAATCCTAAACCTGAGAAACCCTAAACCCCTAAATCCTAAACCACAAACCCCTAAACCCTAAACACTAAACCCAAGCAACCCTAAACCTCTATCTCCCTATTTCCTATCTCTATCATTCCTCTACCTCTCAATATCTCTCCCTATGTCTCTGGTGATGTCCCTCACTCTCTATATCTTCATGTTGGTCATCTCTCTCTAAACTCTAAACCCTAAACATATAAACCTTAACCCCTAAACCATAAACCCTAAACCCTAAATAATGCCCCTAAACCTAAACCCCAAACCCAAGCAACCCTAAACCCTTACCTCCCTATCTCTCCCTTATCTCCCTATCTCTATCGTCCCTCTACCTCTCAATCCTTCTCCCTATTTCTCTAGACATTTTGCTCACTCTCTATCTCCCTATCTCTCCCCTCTATCTCTTCTATCTCTCCTGATCTGTCTCCTCTCTCTCTATCTAGCTATCTCTGAACATGAGCAAGCATAAACCCCTAAACCCCAAACCCCTAAACTCTAAATCCAATCAACTCTAAACCTATATCTCCATATCTCTCCTCTATCCCCCTGTCTCTATCATCCCTCTACCTCTCAATCTCTCTCCCTATGTCCCTAGACATGTACCTCTCTATCTCCCTATCTCTCTCCTCAGTCTCCTCTATATCTCCCTATCATTCATCTCTCTCTATAAACCCTAAACCCTAAACCTCTAAACTTAAACCCCTAACCACTAAAAAATAAACCCTAAATAATGCCTCTAAACCCTAACCCCTAAACCTAAGAAACCCTAAACCCCTAAACCTAAACCCAAGTAACCCTAAACCTCTATCTCCCTATCTCTCCTCTATCTCCCTATCACCTTTGTCCCTCTACCTCTCAATCTCTCTCCCTATGTCTCTAGCCATGTCCCTCACTCTCTATCTCCCTATCTCTCCCCTCGGTCTCCTCTATATCTCCCTATTGGTCCTCTATCTCTCTCTAAACCCTAATCCTGAAACCTTAACCCCTAACCCCAAAACCATAAACCCTAAACCCTAAATAATGCCCCTAAACCCAAGCAACCCCAAACCTCTATCTCCCTATCTCTCCCTATCTCCCTATCTCTATCATCCCTCTACCTCTCAATCTCTCTCTATGTCTCTAGACATGTCTCTCACTCTATCTCCATATCTCTCCCCTCTGTCTCCTCTATGTCTCCCAATCTCTATCAGTCTCCTCTCTCTATCTCTCTTTAAACCCTAAACCCTAAACTTGAGCAACCCCAAACCCTAACCCCTAAACTCTAAACCCTAAACTTGAGCAATGCTAAACTCATAAACACTAAATAATGCCCCTAAACCCTGGCCCCTAACCCCAAGCAACTCTCTCTCTCTGACCTATCTTCCTCCTAGTTAAATCCTTTTCCTAGCTTTCCTAGTTTTCCTTTTCCTTTCCAATTTCCTTTTAGATCCCACCAATTTTTCCCTATTTTGCTATTTTCTACCTCTCCTCTCATCATTCTTCCCATCCAATGAACTTTAGTTTTATCTTTTTTCCATTTCATCCTGCCAATTTATATCATCATCCCTCTTTTCATGTCCTAGTTTTCTTGTTTCCATTTGCTTTGTTGATAAGGGAGATGGATAGGGACAAAGAGGAAGAGAGAGAGAGTCCTAGTTTCTTGTTCATTTCCTTCATTGATAAGGGAGAGGGAGAAATAGAAGGGAGAGATAGGAAGATATAGGAATGATAGGGGAGAGAGGCAAGAGATAGAGAGATAGGGAGAGATAGCTAGGTATAGAGAGATAGAGAGGAGGCAGATAGGGAGATAGAGAGTGAGAGAGAGTGAGAGAGATGTCTAGAGAGATAGGGAGATAGAGGAATGATAGGGGAGAGAGAGGCGAGAGATAGGGAGAGATAGATAAGTAGAGAGAGAGAGAGGAGATAGATTAGGAGAGATAGAGGAGACAGTGGGAGAGATAGGGAGATAGAGAGTGAGTGAGATGTCTAGAGAGATAGGGAGATAGATTAAGAGGTAGAGGTATGATAGAGAGAGGGAGATAAGGGAGAGATAGGGAGATAGAGGTTTAGGGTTTAGGGGTTAGGCATTAGGGGCATTATTTAGGGTTGAGGGATTTAGAGAGAGAGAGACTTCTTTTGACATGCAACTATAAACCCTAAATAATGCCCCTAAACCTTAAACCTGAGCAACCCTAAACCTCTAAACCTTAAATAATGCCCCTAAACACTAACCTCTAACCCCTAACCCCTAAAACATAAACCCTAAATAATGCCCCTAAACCCTAAACCTGAGAAACCCTAAACCCTAAACCCCTAAATCCTAAACACTAAACCCAAGCAACCCTAAACCTCTATCTCCCTATCTCCATATCTCTATCCTTCCTTTACCTCTCAATCTCTCTCCCTATGTCTCTGGCCATGTCCCTCACTCTCCATATCCCTATCTCTTCCTATGTCTCTAGCCATGTACCTCACTCTCTATATCACCCTATTGGTCCTTTCTCTCTAAACACTAAACCCTAAACCTCTAAACCCTAAACTGTAAACCCTAAATAATGCTCCTAAACCTTAACCCCTAACCCCTAAACCCTAAAGCCCTATCTCCCTATCTCTATCATCCCTCTACCTCTCAATCCTTCTCCCTATCCCTTTGTATATCTCACCCACTCTCTATCTCCCTATCCCTCCCCTCTGTCTTCTCTATCTCTCCCTATCTGTCTCCTCTCTCTCTCTATCTAGTTATCTCCAAACCCGAGCAACCCTAAACCCCAAACCCCTAAACCCTAAATCCAAGCAACTCTAAACCTATATCTCACTATCTCTCCCCTATCTCCCTATCTCTATCATCCCTCTACGTCTCAATCTCTCTCCCTATGTCTCTGGCCATGTGCCTCACTCTCTATCTCCCTATCTCTCTTCACAGTCTCCTCTATATCTCCCTATCACTCCTCTCTCTCTATAAACCCTAAACTCTAAACCTCTAAACTTGAACCCCTAACCCCTAAATAATAAACCCTAAACCCTAAATAATGCCCCTAAATCCTAATCCCTTGTAACATCCAAAAATTTCCCCTTAGGGACTTTTCCTTCATAAGGTTTTGTTGGCAAGAGACACTATATGGGTTCATGATTGTTGTCATTGATGGCAACAAAGGTTATCCCACACATCTGCAGGACATAATGAGTCTTTAACGAAAGTCAGATTAAAGAAGTGTTGAGGTCCAGTAAGGATTCAGCTGACAGATCAGAGTTTGAGGAAAATATTGACTATTCTAGATGTCGACTAGAAAGGTGATGAAATCACTTGTACGGATATATATACAAGATGGATTTAGGTGTGAAGTAGTGAGTTGGGTATGTATCTAAGTGTGAAGAAAAGAAGAAGAATATATAAGAGGCAGAAATCAGGTTTGAAATGTAAGAGGACAATAGCAATCAAGGAGAGTAAGAATGAAGTGCTGCAAATCAGTCTTTTGAGCTTAATTGGAACTGAATTTCAGCATGTGTGGATGCTTCTCATCAGTTCAAGTTTTCTTTTGTAAACAGTAAATCTTTTGTAGGCAGTGAGCCTCTTGTGAGCAGTGTTCTTGGGTAGTGAGCCCTAATTGGCAAGTGCCATTTTGTATCTTCTATTCTTCTAACAGAGAATAATATCTTGGGTTAATCACCCCGTGGTTTTTTCCCTTAACAGGGCTTCCATGTCAAAATCATTGTGTCATGTGTATTGGTGTTATTCACATTTCATAATTATGCTTGCTTATAGAATATGATGTTGCATTGACTATCAAGAAAGCACAGAAAGTTAAATTAATAGGATAACTGATTCACCCCCTCTTAGTTATCAACAATTGGTATCAGACCCAAGTTTCTCTCAATAGAGCCTAATAGCTTGAGGAAGACCTAGGAATTCAAATGGATGCATGTGGTATGAAGGAGCAACTTAAGTCTGCCCTAGATGATCTCGAGTAGTCAAATTCTGAAATTAATGAATTGAAGGAAAGACTCAAATAGGCTGATGATTTCATTAATGAATAAAAGAGAAACTGAGTCTCTCTATGAAAAAGAGAAAGGAGCTACTTTAGCAACTGGAAAGACAAGGTGAAGCCAATGATACAAATGGAGATCTAAAGGAGAAAACCAAGTTATGTGAAAAGTTATCAAAAGAAATCATTATGGTAAGACATGAAATAGAATCAGGAGTTATAAAGTTTACCCAAGAGATTGAAGAGAAAAGAAAAATTGAAGATGATCTAAGACAATCTCTCAAGGAAAAATCAGAAGATTGCCACAAGATGGATAGAATTATTAGATATCTTGAATCTAATCTTGAAGATGCTAAAGATAATGAAGAAAAACTTGAGGATCAAATTGTCTCTCTCAAAAGGGATCTTCAAACAGCAAATGAATATAAAGAGAAATTCAAGATAAGTTCTGCTCAACTTGAAGTTCTTCTTGAAAGTCAAAAGAGGGTAGATGACAAGTATGGTTTGGGATATGAGAAAGGAGAAAGCTCCGGATCCCGTCAGAAGATTTTTGGATTAGAAAATCCAAGGAACAGGCCTAGAAGACCTCTGGTAAGGCAACCTAATGCTCAAAGATATCCATCATTCAATGGATACAACCACAACTGTAATAACTTTGGTCATAGAGCTAATCAGTGCAGAAAGAGAATGAATCAGACTAATACATCCTTCTCCAGACAGTGTTTCAACTGTAAAAGGTATGGCCACAAATCTCATGAATGCAGAAATATGAAAATGAACAATTCATTCAATGGTAGATGCTTTGCTTGCAATAGAATGGGTCACATGGCTAACCAATGCAGATCAAGAGGATATCAATCAAACATGCAAAGAAACATTGTTTGCCAAATTTGCAATAGATCCAATCATATTGCCAAATTCTGTAGAAACAAGAATCAGGACAAAAGTGGTCCGACACATCATAATCAGAATCAAGACAAGGGAAAACAAAAAAGTGAATGTGGATGAAGTTCAAAGTGAAATGAACAAGATTTGGGTGAAGAAAAGTACAGAGAACATAGGGATGGATCTGAACCAGAATTGGGTGCTGATATTCCTTCCAGAAACTAAAAAGTGAGCTCTAGCTCAAGGGGAGTCTCAAAAAAAAAAAAAAATTATCCTCCAGCTAGTCAATTGGTGCTAGAATTGGTACAGGGAAAATTGTGGATTAAAGGGCTCTCAGAGAAACATCCATGTAAATTGTGAAAGGTCCACAAGAAGTTTTAAACAAGTAGAGGACTAATCTGATTTCTTAGTCATCCGATGAGAAGTAGGTTTCCCACAATTAAACCTAACATGATTCAAACTATGGAATCTTGATCTATGGATAGATCAGATGGTTGAAGAAAGCTCGTTATTAATCACCAAGGACAACTCTAAGCATATTACAGTGATCTGGAAGGAGATCTACTTCAAAATGAGAAGAACAATGCAACCAGGATAACTTAAGTTATGCATTTATTACTATATGAATTTAGGGTTTCTCTGGCAAATAAAAGGGTTCTTGCACTCGTCAGTTGCGCATTTGCATCCAAAGGAAAGAAAGGAGAGCTCTGCAACAAATTGCTTTAAACTTCTCAAAGGCGAACCATTGGAGTAGCTTCAATTAGCAAATTATTCAAGTTCACTCCACAAACCCTATAGGCGCAAAAGGTATTTTTTGCTATCAAATATCTCTCTGTAAATCCTTGATTGATGGGTACTCTAAATATTGTGAAGATCTCAGATAGGCCTCGCCCCAAATTCAAGAAACATCCTTACAAATCCTTGGAAGTAGATCCCCTAGGAGCTTTTTCCAGTGTTCCGCATGGTGTGTTGCATACAGAAGATATTAGGGTTTACATACACGTGAATATTGAAGAGTTTGGGGAATTCAAACTAAGAGACATCTATCACAAACAGTTGATAGATGATGCCTTTGAACTTAAACCACAATATAAGGGCATCTAGGAGAAACATTTTGATTAGTACATCCACTTCCCCTCCTTTGAAGAAGATGAATGGGTCCGGTATGTATTGAGTAGGGTGCATGATAACTTCGTATGGCTGAACGGGCCTTGCAAGATCACTAAGGAAGTAATTAGGGCAGTAACTAGTTTACACTCCTCCGGAGGGATACCTATCCTTAAATATGTCAAAAACCACATTGTAACTGAGGCCACCAGATCAAAATTTGATAAGAGGGCAATGACCATTGAAGATATCACTGACCTGGATATCAAGTTTGCATCTATGATAATAGGGTATAAGATATATCACTCAAGTAGGGAAAATTTAGTATCTGAAACTGCAGTGTATACTGCCTATGAGATGCTGAGAAAAAATGTAGAGTATGATCTCTGTGAACTCCTTCTGGGTCAATTGATGGAAAACATACAGAGGATCAAAAAGGACAAGAAGAACTCCTTTAAATATGGTGGACTGATATTGTGTGTATTCTACTTCATCAATGAGCTGCCCGGATCCAATGGATGGGTATGGCAAAATAACAAACTGGTAGCAATTCAAATTAGAGATTATTTGCATGAACTTGGGGATGCCAAGGCAAGGAGTACAGCTCTATGGGGGTACTTTAAGAACTTCCAAAATACTATGCAAATCATAGAAAGAATCCCAAAATCATTGGTTGAGAAATATAAAGATACAATGTGCTTCATGGTAGACACTGATCAATGCCTAATGGAGGTAGTGGAGCCAAGGACAGTCTGGATCATGCCTATGGGGTATGAATTTGATGAACAAATTATGGAACTACATATCCAACACATGCTAAGACAGCCAAAGGATCCAAAGGCAGAAAGATTTGGAACCTTTGAAGAACTGAGTGTGAAAGTTCATGTGGAACTTAGACAGCCATAGATGAAGAGAAAAGTGAGAAAAGAAGTAGAAGATGTTGCCAAAAGATTTGGCATATCAAAAGAAGCACATGATTCTAATAGGGAGAAGAGGGAAAGAGTAGAAAAAGAGAAGGAAGAAGCTGAAAAGGAAAGTAATCCGGTAAAAGCCCCCACCCGGACAAGATCCTCTAAGAGGTCTGCACCTACCACGGACAAAAGCTCAAAAACATCAAAACCAGAAGCAAAATCATCTGGTAGATGAGAGAAAAGAACTAAAACAAAGGCCACAAGGCCTTATATCAGTCTAAAGGATGATGAAGAAACTGAATCAAGTGAGGAGATAAAGAAAATGAAGAAGCAGAAGAAGAAAACATCTGGTGAATCCTCTACTAGTCAAGGTGAAGGAGAAAAGGCAGAAGAATTTATAGAAAAACCCACTCTATCTTTAGATGATGTCATTAAATTAGTCACTGTGGATGGAAACCTTCAGCAAATGACTGAATTCTATGATGCTTACAATGAAGCAGACCAAAAGATCTTGCAGGAAGCAGCAGTTAAGCATCTAAACATTTACAACAAGGCTTTTATTGAAATTATATCTTTTATTCCCAAAAGCCTAGAAAAAGAGTTAGAAATAAGAAAGAATAATGCCATGGAAAAAGATCTTGAGATCTAGGAATAGATAGCCATTCAGTTATATCCTTCAATCGATCCAAAGCAAATGAACATGATCTTCAAGGATTGCAAGGATGAATTCTAGAGCAAAGCAAGAATGAATCAACTGATGCTCGGAGAGACTAATAAAGTTGCAAAAGAGACAAAAGAGATCCTTCGGAATGCATAGAAAAGATTCAACATTCTGATTATAGAGGACTTGGGTACTGATCCCTCAGCCACAAATGGTGCAGAAGAGTCCACTGAGAAAATGGCAGAAGAAGTAATGGTCACCGGTATCGAAAAGGATAAGGACTTGGAATCCTCTATTCCAGAAAAGGAAGCCCATGAACAAACAATCACTCCTCTGGTTTCCCCTACTGACTCCAGATCCAAAGGAGAAGAAAGAATAGAGGAGAAAGAAAAAGAAGTGAAGGAAAAGAAAGATGATAGCTCCAAGACAGCAGAAGAGAAGAAGAATCTATCTCCGGCAAGAGACACTACAGAAATTGTCAAAGAATTCCTAAATAAAGAGACAATGGAGATTGATGAACCAGAATTTCTATGAGGACCATTTGATTTTGATTCTCTTTCTCCGGTACAAACAATGAAGATAGCTTCATTTGCTAATGCAAAGGCAAATGAAAAACTCTTGAAATCTCACATGGAAGATTGTGAGCTTTTAGAAGTTGCATCTAGTGTACTTGAAAAGATCATGCCATCTTTCCAGAAGGATCCCTCAGCCTCCTCATCCGGTAATCTCAAATCTCTAGTCAATAGTGTTAGCACACATTTTGGTTCCCTAGAGAAGTCAGCTGAAGATAAGGTCTAGAAGGAATTTTCAAATAAAAGATTCTCTGAAGTACTAAGTCTAATTTCAAATGATAGAAGAAATATGGATATAGAGATTAAGAGCTTAGAAAATGCTCTTAAAGATGGTGGGGAAATATATAAATTTTGTCTATCATGGTCCAAAGCAACAATGGAGATTGAGAAGAAAATGAAAGAATAGGAGATCAAACTAACAAAACTTTCTCAAAATTTTGATCCACTTACCTCATCCATAGTAAATCAAGAATGTCAGACTATTGCAGTCTTGGATGAAATTAAGAAACTAGAGAGAGAAAAGAAAAATAGGATTAGCAGGTTAAATGAACTTAGAAGAATAATCATTCCTAAGTTGGAAGCCATGCATGAGGCCCTGAGTGATGCTCAAACCATAGCCAAGACAAATGATCTGACAAATCTGAAGAGGGTAGAAGCTTTTGCATTCTTGTTGAGTGGTCACATCTCAATTTTGGACAGGGTGAAGTAGAGTTGGGTGACTGAAGTTGTACAGTTGAAAATAACTTTTACAGACATACTACAGTATATGTAAGTATAACCTATTTATATACTTATGCGGCTAAGTATAGTTGAATTTTTGGCAATTTTGGTGTGCGGACCCTACCCTTTTCCATTGATGTCAAAGGGGGAGTGAGGAATAGTAAAAAATGAGGAATCCAGCTAAGAGGGAGCTCCAGAAAATGTACATATAGACAGAGCTTCAGCCAAGGAGGAGTATAGTGTGACACTTAGTCATTTTTCACTAAGTGTTTCCATCAATGCCAAAGGGGGAGATTGTTGGCAAGAGACACTATATGGATTCATGATTGTTGTCATTGATGGCAACAAATGTTATCCCACACATCTGCAGGACATGATGAGTCTTTACCGGAAGTTAGATTAAAGAAGTGCTGAGGTCCGGTAAGGACGAATAGAGCAGTCAGTAAAAAGAAGTATCTCAGTGAAGTGTGGATTTGGTGAAGTCAAGAGGAGTACCTTGACAAATAGAATCCAAGGATTTAGCCTCCGATGTTGAAAGGATGAAGAGATATGAATACTTGAGTGTCGGGTTCCTGATTGACAGTGTGAACAGAGGAAGAACTGACTGACAGAACATCAAACATTATTCCAGTTGTATTATTGATGATGGTAAAGGTACTTAAGGCATAAGTTATGATTGGCCGACATGATTGATGCCTTTTAAAAGTATATCCTTGATCTGCACTACTTGGTATGCAAGGATTCAGCTGACAGATCAGAGTTTGAGGAAAATATTGACTATTCTGGATGCCAACTAGAAAGGTGATGAAATCACTTGTGCGGATATATATAAAAGATGGATTTAGGTGTGAAGTAGTGAGTTGGGTATGTATCTAAGTGTGAAGAAAAGTAGAAGAATATATAAGAGGTAGAAATCAGGTTTGGAATGTAAGAGGACAACAACAATCAAGGAGAGTAAGAATGAAATGCTACAGGTCAGTCTTTTGAGCTTAACCGGAACTGAACTTCAGCATGTGTGGATGCTTTTCATCAGTTCAAGTTTTCTTCTTGTAAATAGTAAATCTTTTGTAGGCAGTGAGCCTCTTGTGAGCAGTGTGCTCGGGCAGTGAGCCCTAATTGGCAAGTGCCATTTTTGTATCTTCTATTCTTCTAACAGAGAATAATATCTTGGGTTAATCACCCCGTGGTTTTTTCCCTTAATAGGGTTTCCACGTCAAAATCATTGTGTCATGTGTATCGGTGTTATTCACATTTCATAATTATGCTTGCTTATAGAATCTGATGTTGCATTGACTATTAAGAAAGCACAGAAAGTTAAATTAATAGGATAACTAATTCACCCCCCTCTTAGTTATCAACAGGTTTATCTCCCAAGTCTTTTGCATGCATATAGGACATCTTACTTCATAATTTGGCATCCCGATGGAATGAACCCTAGGTAACATGACAAATGGGACCTAGCAGGACCCCTTGAGCCTTACCCTACTCAAAATAGGGGGAGGACTTGGGCTCCCGTGCCCTATTCCTACCCTATTTTGGGGCAACCCTAATTTTTGGGTGTTAGTTTATGATCGTTATTTGGGCCCTATGCTGACACAATAAGTTTTAATTACGAAAATCTTGGCGGAAGTGTTTGTAGTTGCATATAAAAGCATGTTTAGGCATTCATTTGTAAACTAGATGGTAATTGTGATTTTCAAGTATTCTCAAGGTGATTCAAGGCTTTCATTGTGTTGCAAGAGCATATTTGTGTGGTTTATTTGTTTGTGTTTGCAGGTTTGAGCATCCATTTCATCATGGAATGAAGAGCATCTTCCTCCCATAATATCTTCACTACAAGGTGACATTATATTGTGTTTTCATCATCATTTCCTTTAGTTTTTGCCTCTACCTCACAAGGGCATGCACTCTTTATCTAACAACGGTGTTCGAAGACTTAAGTGTCCTCCGGGGCTTGACTGAGGCAAGCCTGTAAACACCACAACCCCCTCCCAAAGTTTTCATGGTTGTAGGTTACAGGTTGTGGGGATGGGAAAAGTGAAGTTACAGGAAGGCATCTTGAAGTGTCATAATTGTAGAACATAAGGAAAAACAACACCCTGGACTTGGGCGCCTGCTCATTAGTCCTCCAACTTCTATGGTGAGAAAATCTCCAAGACAGCAGGGAAGAGTTGCAGAATGAGTTTCTAGATCTAGACAAAAAGAAGGGCATTGGACTTGGGTGCCTACTCTTTTGTCCTTGACTTTTCCACCTCAAAACCCCAAAAATAGGTACTTTGTGATTTGATATTTTACATCTCTCTACAAGCGCTTTTTTCGTTATCCGTCAGTTTATTGTTGTATTTTCATAATTAGGGTTTTAATGGTCAATTAAGCATAAGACAAGGAAAATTGATAATTAAACACCCTAATCCAAGATTTCCTACATCTCACAGTGACCTAGGGTATGATAGGGAATTGCCACTCGACCCTAGATCCTTGAATGTATAGGGTGAAAGGAGGATTCAAACATCTAAACACTAAAAACTAAACAATCCAAATTTTACCCTAAACATTTTGGTGAACCCATGTTTTTGGACTTAAATTGCAACTTTTTGAGTGTGTGTCTTCAGATTTGGATTGATTTCATTCATTCATATAGTCATTCATTTTATTACATTGAGAAAAATTCAAAAAATAAAATTCATTGTTTGGCTTACTAAATTGCATCAATTCTTTCTAAATTTTCCTAATTCATGATTTTTGCATTAGATCTGATATAAACTATAGAAAAACACAAAAGTTCATTAATTTGCATTGCATTTTCATCATTAATTTGCTAGGCTTTTGTAGAAATTTTGACAATTTTCATATAACCTAGTAATTCCAAAATCTAGGGTTAGTAGGAAAAATCTTCTTTCATTCTTTTCTATAGAGGCTCATTCAAATTAAAATTTGGATGTAGTTTTTTATTTTGGTATAAATTTGCATTTAGATTTATAATATTTGCAATTTTGCATAGAAAATTTCAACAAAAAACTAGCAATTTTCATGCATTTTCATCATATTTGCATTGGCATTTTGCATTTTAAGGCTTGGAAATCATTTTAAGATCTGAGAGAATTTCATTTTCATCAAAAATCAGACTTCAAAACATTCACATAGCATTTTGTGTCAACATCTCAAACCTAGGGCTTCGAAAACAATGATTTTCACTAAAATTGGCCTTATCGACTCTATAAACTTTTGCAATAGGTGTGTTGTGAAGAGTATTTTCACATTAATTAGCTGTTATCAGGGTAGTCATGTTATACCCCTCCTAAAAATCTTCAAAACACCCTTTTAACGGGCTCTTGTATTGAAAATTTGACGAAAAACTACACATTTTGACTATTTTTGCCCTAAGGCTTGGCCTAGTTTGCACTCCAAGTCTGTTGTGATCAATTTTATGGATTGAGGTGATTGATATCATTGGTTTTATTTTCTCCACCTCCTAAAATTTAGTACAACACCTCTTTTGCTAGGTCTTGGAGTTGAAAAACCATGAAAATTTGCATATTTTGCTATATTTTCACTAAGGTTTGGGGGGTTTTAAGACCTGGAAGATGTCAATTTTTTTCTTTGCATGTCAAGCTAGGGCATTCATGCCCTAGCCCGATCCTCTAGTTTTTTCTAAGTTGTGCAAACTATGGGGAGTGCATGCATTTTGGGGAGGTCTGGGGTTGTGTTTTTTATCAGTGTAAAGTTTTTTCATATGCATTGGTGTATCCTTCTCCCTGAGCATGCGAGGGTTTTGTGCCTGGTTGGAGGGAGGCCGTGGGTGGGGTTTTTGTGCCTGGTTGGTTTGGGTCTATAGTTCGAAGGCAGTCCTGGGTGGTGGGTCAGTTAAACCCTAGTGGTGGTTCTTTTTTCTTGGGGACCTGCTTGCCGCCTTGGATCTTGTTTAGTTTTAATGCCGATCGGGGAGTCTTCAGGGGCTAGTCCCAACATGGATTTTCGCTCAACAGCAGTTGGTGCAAATTCTCCTTTGCATGTTTTGAAGGTTTATAATAATAACTTGTTCTCACCAAATCTGGGGTTGGTTGGTTTAGGTTTGTTTGGTGGTACTAGGATTATGAAGATCAATGGATATCTTGAATGTTGTGAGGAGAGGCCAAAATTGGTTATCCCACTGGAGATGATTGCGGAAGATATTGACTATTATTCAAAGCATGCATTGATGTGTAAGTTTATGGGAATCTAGGTTTCATTACAATTTCTTGAATCGTGGGCCCAATGAACTTGGATGCCAGAGGGAGAAATGGAGGTTATGCTTTTAGCAAATAACTTTTTCATGGTTTCATTCAATTGCTTGGCGGATCACAACAAGACCTTTGAAGGAGACCCCTATTTTCATAATCGGATTGGGTTATTTATTAAACTTTACAATGCGGGCTTCAATCCTGTTGAAGAGCTTCCAAACTGGGTTCTAGTGTGGGTTCATCTTCCAAGGTTTCCTGTGGAATGTTAACGGGATGATGTTTTACACTTGTTGGCTTTGATGCTAGGAAAACTAGTTGGTGCTTCACAGTAGAATCAAGTTAAAAAGGTGATGACTTTTGCTCGTATCTGTGTTGAGATTGATTTAAGTAAACCTTTTCCAGATTCAGTGGATATGTGTGCGGGTCCTTACTGTTGGGTGCAACAGTTGGACTATGAGACTCTTCCTTTTCAGTGTCATCTCTGTCATGAATATGGACATTTGCAGAGGAGATGCCCAAAGGCTAGGCCTGTGGATTCCTAGCCTTCTCAGCCTCCCCGAAATCCCCCTAGGGTTGAAAAGGGGAAGGAACCCATTCCTGTTGATGTGGATGGGGCTGATGGTTTTGTTCATGTCAAGGCTCGAAATAGGGATCGAGGTCAAAAAAGGACTTTGAAGGAAAGGCAGGATGAAGATTCTTTCAATCGATTTGAAGTTTTAGATGATCTCAGCCAGCAGGAAGTGAATCCAGGCTTGGTGAATCTGGATCAGCGTACTTTGGGTACAGGACAGGAGGGCCTTCTTTTTGAAGCTACTCAGGTTTTCCAGAATAATAGGGCTTTGCAAATGGACACAGATGTTCAAATGGAAGTCCAGGTGGAATCGGTTCCTATTATATTAGGGAAGAATGGTGGTGAGGATGGATCTCCTCTTGTTTCAAATGTAGGTTCTAAGGGGGTGAAGATTAATAAGTCTTCTTCTTCTCATTTGGGTCTTCATCCAAAGGATCCAAAAAAAGGGGCTGGGGAGAAGTCTTCCAAGCTAGGTAGAAAAAAGGATTTGGAAAAGATTAAATTAATAGGGGAAACTTTGGTAGAGTCAAGGTCTGTTAAGACTCTAGATTCTCATTTTTCGAGCCCCTTGAAATGATTGTTCTATCCTAGAATGTAAGGGGCTTGAACAGTGGCCTTTGACAAAAAGTTGTTCGTGATTTGGTTAGAAGTCAATCTCATGATGTTCTTTTCCTACAGGAGACTAAGTTATCAGTGGAGTGTATGTTTGTTTTAATGCCTAAGTTATGGGGGAGTGGAGAGTGCCAGTGTGTTGGTGCTCAAGGGTCTGCTAGAGGAGTGGCTTGTTTATGGAATCCTCAAAAGATCTACCCTCTTTGGTGGTTGTCCTTTCAGTCTTCTATCTCTATGATTGCATCTTGTTTTGAGACGAGGGAGTCTGTTCTCTTCTCCAATATCTGTGCACCTATTGAACTTCAGGGTAAACAACTTTTGTGGTCCCATATCTGGTTTGTTCAAAGCATGGTTCCTTTCCATCTGTGGATTATGGCTAGAGACTTCAATGCTATTTCTGAGTTGGCTGAGAAGCGGGGTGGTATTGCAAGGCTTGATCCTTCTGCGTTGCTACTTCAGGATAACATCTCAGCTTTAAATCTTGTGGATATCAAGCCCATTAATGGCCAGTTTACTTGGAACAATCAGAGGATTGGGAATAACTACATTGCGGAAAGACTTGACCGCTTTCTGGTTTCTTGCTACTGGGTTGGTGGGTTGTGGTTTTCTAGCTCTAAAATTTTGGATTGGAGGGGCTTAGATCATTGGCCTATCAAGCTGGCTATTTCTTCAGCTTGTGTGCCTCTATCTCCTTCTTTCAAGTTCTAGCTTATGTGGTTATGTGACTCCTCTCTCCATGACTATATTGCTAAGTGGTGGAGGTATGGTAGACCTGCTTATGGTACAGCAATGTATACTTTTGCTAAGTTACTTCAATTTGTCAAGTACCAGCTTAAACGTTGTAATCGGTAGTGCTTTGGAAACATTTTCTATGCTAAGACTGCTGCCCAAGCTGAGTTGGATGGTATTACGAGGTTGATCAAGGAGGATGGAGTGACTAAGGACCTGCTGTGGGAAGAGACTAGGGCTTTGAAAGCATTGGAAGAGTGTGAGCTACGAGAGGAAGTTTTTTGGAAACAAAAGGCTCAAATTGAGTGGCTTCAGGAAGGGGATAAAAATACTACTTTTTTCTTCAACTCAGTGAAAGCCAGGAGACATGGCAATTCTATTTCTTCTCTAGTGAATGATAGGGGTGAAACTCTTTCTTCTTTTCATGAAATCACACGTGAAGCTATGCAATATTTTGCTTCTTTATTCAGGGAGGACTCGCAGGGGGGTTTTGATGAGGAAGCTCAGGTCCTTTCTTGTATCCCTTCTTTGGTTTCTAGGGAGATGAATGAGCATCTTATGAGTAATATTTTGATTGAGGAGCTAGAGGGGATCGTGTTACAAATGAAGAGGGGGAAAGCTCCTGGCCCTTATGGTTTCTCGATTGAGTTCTTTCAAGAATTCTGGGAGATTATCAAGTTGGACTTGTTAGCGGTTGTTCAAGAGTCTCATAAGAATAAACAAATGTTACGGGCTTTGAATTCTACCTTCCTTGCTCTCATCCCAAAGTGTGATGGGGCGGATAGGTTAAGTCAATTTTGTCCTATCTCTCTTTGTAATGTGATTTATAAAATTATCTCTAAATTGATTGTTGATAGGTTGAAAAAGTGGCTTAAAGTGCTGATTTCTGAGGAACAAAGTGTTTTTGTTGCAGGACGTCAGATTCTAGATGGGGTTGTTATCGCAACTGAAGCCATTCATTTTATGGCTAGTTCCAAAGATAAGGCAATGTTCATCAAGCTTGATATGGCTAAGGCTTATGACCGTGTTCGATGGTCCTTCCTTTAGAAGGTTCTTGGTGCTTTTGGTTTTGGGGATGAGTGGATTTATTAGGTTATGAGTTGTGTTACTTCGGTCTCCTTCTCTGTGTTAATAAATGGTGAGCACTCTGAGCTTTTTGGTGCCTCTCGGGGTTTGTGGCAGGGTGACCCCCTCTCTCCTTACTTGTTTCTTCTTCTTGTTGAGGATCTGGGATGCTTGATAAGAAGGAATGTGGAGTTAGGTTTCATTCAGGGTTGGGGGTGGGGAGGTGGTTTACCTCCACAGTCTCACTTGTAGTTTGTTGATGACACTGCTTTGATGGGTATGGTTACAATTAGGGAAGCTTTGAATTTGCACAAGGTGTTGGATGTTTATCTTGTAGCTTCGGGCCAATTGATTAATGAAGATAAGTCTTCCATCTTTTTCTTCAATACTCCAGGTTCCATTCATAGGCAAATTGCTCATATCTTGAGATTTCAGATTGGGGTTCTCCCTTTGACCTATCTTGGTATTCCCATCTCTGTTGGAAGACTTCCCAGGGAGTCTTGGTAGAATATTCTGGATAAATTTTGTGTGAAAGTTAATCATTAGACCCATCATTGGTTGTCCTTTGCGGTTCATGTTCAGTTGCTCAAGTTTGTGGTGCAGGCCCTCCCCATTTATAGATGTATGATTCAGGTGGCCCCTTTGGGTTTTGTTAGGGAATTGGATTCCTTAGCAAGATAGTTTTCATGGGATGGTAGCTTATTGTCCTCTAAATGGAGCCTTGTCAGATGGGACATTGTTTGTAGCCCGAAGCAATTTGGCGGCCTTGGGTTAAGGCAGTCATCATTGTCAGGGATGGTGTTGGCTGCTAAATTATATTGGCGGTGGTGTGTGGAGCAGGATGGGATCTGGGCCAGGATATTAACTTAGAAATACTTCCTAGGGATCCCTCAAATTGATATTCCTTGTTATCCATTGGTGGGGAAAGGCTCGGTGATTTGGAGTACGCTCAAGAAAGGGGCTACTCTTGTCAAGGATGGTTTATTTTGGATTTGTAAAAGAGGGACAAAAGCTCATTTTTGGTCTGATTCTTGGGATGGTTTTCCTCCCATTGTTTCTTAGTTTCCTAATTTGGTGACTCTATGCTAGAGATTCTGTGAGGCAGGTTGGTCAAGGGTGAGTGACTTCAAGTCCTTTTATTCTCATGGGCAGTTGGTGGTGGTGAGATGGAAGAATCTTGATGAGTGGCCTATTGTTGGTATGGAGGAATGTGCTGAGCTTTATAGTATCCTTTCTCATAGATGTTGTAACTCCCTCCAAGAAGGGGATGTTCTTTCTTGGTCTCCTAATCCTAAGGGTGTCTATACTGTTGCTTCTGGATATTAGGTGTCATTATCTAACCAGCTGGATGGGGTGGAGGTTCAGTGGTGGAAGAAAGTGTGGAATAAGCTTTCTTGGCCAAAGTGTAACTGCTTTATTTGGACTTTGGCTTGGAATAGGTGCTTGACTTGGGATAATATTCAGAAGCGGGGTTTTCAGGGTCCTTCTATATGTGTTCTGTGTGGATGTGGAGAGGAGGACTCCTCT
Source organism: Cunninghamia lanceolata (assembly GCA_027924645.1). Lineage (NCBI taxonomy): Eukaryota > Viridiplantae > Streptophyta > Pinopsida > Cupressales > Cupressaceae > Cunninghamia > Cunninghamia lanceolata. Next base: position 6,334,039 of record BSBN01000391.1, on the reverse strand, counting down.
CACTTGTTTTTCCATTCTCCCTTGACTTTGCAGCTTTGGCATTTTTGGTGGGATGTTTGGAAAAGCCCCTATGTTCATGCTTCCTCCCTGGTGGATTTTTGGAGTAGTCTGGGTAGACCTCCTTCTATGGCCTCTTTCTTGCAAGATGTGTGGTATGTTGGGCCTTCCTTCATACTATGGCAGATTTGGTTGGAACAGAATCACAGAATATTTCAAGGTGAGAAGCTATTGATTCAACAAGTTTGGCACAAAATTATGAGTATGATTCAGGAGACGGTGGAAGCTAAGTGTGATGTGGTGTACCCTTTGGAGAAAGGAGATGCTGAGCTGGTGGATAGATTGGGTATTCAGGGGTTGTCTCTAGCTTCTGCTTGTGTCATGAGAGGAAGGTGAGTGCAAAAGAAATTTCAAAGGGTGGGGAGTTGGCTTCCCCCTCTGGCTAGCATTCTAAAGCTCAATACTGATGGTTCTTCAAGGTGTAATCCTGGGCCTGCTGGGATTGGTGGGACTGGTAGGGATTTTTTTAGGATCGGTGGTTTTTTTCTATTACATTCATGAAGGATTGCAAACTATCAACCTTATGGAAGGTTTGGCGATCCTCTACACTTTGGAGAGGGCTTATGCTTTGGGATGACGCAAGATTATCTATGAGTCTAATTCACAGGTTTTGATTAATTTGTTGAATAAACAGAAGGTTTCTGATGTTAGTTGGGAGTTGGCTATGATGGTGCAGTAGATTCTGCAGATAAGTTCTTTGATGGAGATGGTGTCTTTTGTCCATATTCCAAGGGAGTGGAATAGGGTAGTAGATTGTTTGGCTAAGTGGGCTTCTAAGCATTTAGATGGCTAGAAGATTGATGAATGGGAGTAGGTTCCTCATGAGCTCTAACATGACTTGGAGAAGATTCTTGTGAGGATGGGAATGGTATTGATGAAGGATGATATTGTTTCATGATTTGTATGGTTGTTTCTTATGGTTTCCTGGGGCCTTGGCCCTTTGATGTTTTGTAATTTTCTTTTCTGAATTTCAATAAAGTTTTTACCCCTTTTTAAAAAAAAAAAAACTAAGGTTTGACCTTAAGTGGCACTAAAAGCATGTTGTGTTGGGTATTTAAACATTAAGTGGTTGTTATTACTGATATTATTTTCTATCCATCATCATTTTCCTCACAACACCCTTTGTTATGCTCTTTTGTATTGAGTTTTGTTGAAAAAAGTGCCTATTGTGACATATTTTGACTTGGCATTATCTTGGATTTGCATCAAAAGTGTGTTGAGAAGGATCATATTGCTTTTTTGGACTAATAAAAAACATATAATTTGTTGTCCTTGATCAAAACCCTTACAACACCCTTTGTTTCATTCATTTGCATTGAAAAAAGTACAATAAAATCAAGCATTTTAGGTCATCTTTGCATATAGTTTGCACTTGTCTTTTGCATACTTTTGGAGAACTTTTAAAGTCTGATTCTACATTCATTTGGAGACATATATCATGGCTACTTCTTTGGAAGAATTGTTTGCATACATCATAGACATGGATCGTTTCTCTAAATTCACTGATAAATATCCTCAAGCTCTGGAACAAATAGCACACATTCATGATGTTGATCTCTCTATATGCTCCACATACAAAATCCTTTGTTATATATCTGATTTTGATAGCTTCACAAATCTCATGGGAATATAACCTTTGATATTGGATGATCTCACTAAATTCATGATCAATAATGTATATACTAGTGATGACCTCAAGATGTCAAATGAAGCCTTAGATAACTTTATGGGACATTCCACTACAACAACTATTGCTAAAACATGTGATTATAACTTTGGTTTACCTTATGATGCTTCTTCCAAGGTTGTTCCTTCTCATGAGGACACTTGGATGAAAGAGCATGATTTCATTGGCACATCTCTTAACATCATACCACCAAATCTTCATTCTAATTCTCACTCTGGCTAAGATGAAGCATTAGCAAATGAAGAGCCATCACCACTTTGTCATTCCAATGCTCTCCTTGGCCAAGAGGAAGCATTAGTGAATGAATAAATCCCTTCAATAAAGAACATTCCATGCGTAGATGATGAGCTTTCATCTAACAACAACAAAAACTCTATCATAATGCATGAAACCTATATGGATCATTCTATCAATCTTCTTCCTTTAGTTGATTGTTCACACACCTTGGATTTCACTAAGGAAGAGAAGACCTTTAATGTCCCTCCTTTGTTTGAATATTCAATTCATTTGGACATTACTAAGGATGTAGCCCTAGTGGATGAGGAGAAGTCTCTCACATTAAATCCCTCAAGGATGGATGTTGAGATCACTCAAAATAATTTGATTCTCCCACCACCTAAGAGGATACCGAATATGTGTACTAATGAACTTTAATAAGAACACATTCCCCCTAACATTGAGTAAAACCAAGAAGCATTCAAGAATGAACAAAAGAATAATGACAAATACTTGGCAATGGTACCTTATGTTTGCAATTGGAAAGAGAATGATTTAATTGTTGATGACTTCTAGCATGGACCTCTCTATAGGTAAGTATCTCTAACCCTTTATCTCTCTCATGATGTGCTACCCCCGTGATGTGTTATGTGTTGTTTAGGCCTCCTTGGATGACCCCTAATTCTCTTGTAAGGTCTGGGATACCAGGAGACCACCTCTGTTGTGACCTTCTATTTGTATCATCATTCTTCTATATTACCTCCCTCTGATTTTATTGTTGTGTGTTGGGTCTTACGGACATAGCATTGTGGTTGGTGACACTGGGGGCACCCTCCTATGTGACTATCCCTAAGACACTTGTTTCTCTTCTCTTATTTATTGTTTCCCTTCCTCTAGTGTTTCCATCTAGTAGGCGGATGACGACAAACATTTATGCTGATGCGGACCTAGTGTCCCTTTTAAGAGCAATAAAAAAATGGACTTATTTCTTAATATGACGATGGGGTTGTATATTTTATCCAATGCTTGCCTAGTAGAAGCACCCATGCTTTCTACGTAGTGAACTTGATGATGTTTCTATCACATTTACAAACCTTAACAATACTGCTGCTCTATGCACCTTTGTTTGTCTTTGAATCTAGTCTTGCTTGTACTTGATTCGGAGAACTTCATGATATAGCCCCACGGTTATCCTCAAACTCTGAATTAATTATATAACCTTGGATCTTTATGTGGTTAATCATATGCATTGATGTTGTTGTTTATCATGATGTTGTAGACACTAACATGTTTCTTACAGGGATGTCTTTGTGGGAACATTTGGTGATCATAAAGTACATGTCACCTCTAGGGGATATGGGCTTTGCCAAAGTCCGTGTTCCCTTGTGTGTTTTATTCCTACCTTAACATGCTTGATATCAATACTTGATATCAACCACCTTAAGGTGGGGGCATATAGGGTAAGCTGTTTATCATGATGTTGTAGACACTAACATGTTTCTTACAGGGATGTCTTTGTGGGAACATTTGGTGATCGTAAAGTACATGTCACCTCTAGGGGATATGGGCTTTGCGAAAGTCCGTGTTCCCTTGTGTGTTTTATTCCTACCTTAACATGCTTGATATCAATACCTGATATCAACCACCTTAAGGTGGGGGCATATAGGGTAAGCTGTCTGTTGTAGATGTCAGCAATGTGTTTACCCTCAGGTGCAAAGACTTGTGTGATGAGTGCATCATGCATCCTAAGTTTGTTTGCAATCAATGAATTAATCATGTAAGCCATCTAAGGAGGTGGGATATCATGTATATCTTTTTTATCTTAAGCCCTCTATGGAGGCGGGGATGGTGTATTTCTCAGAGCAAATTGCATCATCCTATCATTTTCAAAAGTCCTCTATGGAGGCAGGGAGCGGTTCTGTGACTAACTCAAACCTTAAGCATGTTTTTGGTGATTGTTGTGGCAAAGCCCAATCATCGGTGTGTGCCTGTAATGTGCCTGAGATGGTGATGAGCCTAGAAATAGGGAACACACCATCACTGGTTTGTCATGTTTTCTTCGTGTCTTCAAGTGTGTGTTTTGACGTGCTTGTTTTGTGTGGTGTTTTGGTTGCCCCATATGCAATATAAAGACCAGCACCTTCAGGTTGTGCTTCCTACATTTTGGGAGGTTTTACATGTCTTGCGTGTGTGTTGCCCCATATATACAAGGACCTACGTGATGAGTGCATCATTTATTATGAGAGGTTTGTTTACTTTCCAGTGCTTGCATCTACATTTCATATATATGAAAAAAAGAAAAGAAAAGATATCATTTTTGTCTTCCATGCATTAATGTGTCTCCCATGCATTGAGTGTCTTCTCCATGTTCTATGTGACTGTAACTGTCTTCTCCATGTTTTATGTGCCTGTTACTATTTTCTATGTGATTGGTGTGTCTTCTCCATGTTTGATGTGTTTGCTATGTTTGTGACCTTACTTTAATGCATGTATTGGCCTTGTGTTTATACAAACATTAAAGTGGGGGCTAAATGTAACATCAGAAAATGTCCCTTTGGGGGCTTTTCCCTCATAAGGTTTAGCTCCCGAGTCTTTTGCATGCATTTAGGACATCTTACTTCATAATTTGGCATCTTGATGGAATGAGCCCTAGGTAACATGACAAATGGGACCTAGGAGGACCCCTTTAGCCTTACCCTGCCCAAAATAGGTGGGAGGACTTGGGTACCTGCACCCTAGTCCTACCCTATTTTGGGGTAGCCCTAATTTTTGGGTGTCAATTTATGACTATTATTCGGGTCCTTTGCTAACACGGTAAGTTTGAATTACAAAAATCTTGGTGAGAGTGTTTGTAGTTGCATATAAAAGCATGTTTAGGCATTCATTTGTAAACTAGATGGCAATTGTGATTTTCAAGTATTCTCAAGGTGATTCAAGGCTTTCATTGTGTTGCAAGAGCCGATTTGTGTGGTTTATGTGTTTTTGTTTACAGATTTGAGCATCCATTTCATCATGGAATGAAGAGCATCTTCCCCCCATGATATCTTCACTACAAGGTGACATTATATTGTGTTTTCATCATCATTTCCTTTGGTTTTTGCCTCTGCCTCAAAAGGGCATGCACTCTTTATCTAACAACAGTGTTCAGAGACTTAAGTGTTCTCTGAGGCTTGATTGAGGCAAGCCTCCAAACACCACAACCCCTTCCCAAAGTTTTCATGGTTGCAGGTTACATGTTATAGAGCTAGGAAAAGTGAAGTTGCAGGAAGGCATCTTGAAGTGTCAGAATTGCAAAATAGAAGGAAAAACAACACTCTGGACTTGGGCACCCACTCTTTTTCCCCAACTTTTCTACCTTGGAACCCCAAAAATAGGTACTCTATGATTTGATATTTTACATCTCTCTACAAGAGCTTTTTCTGTTATTCATCAGTTTATTGCTGTATTTACATAATTAGGGTTTCAATGGTCAATTAAGCATAAGAGAAGGAAAATTGATAATTAAACACCCTAATCCAAGCTTCCCTACATCTCATAGTGACCTAGGGTATGATAGTGAATTGCCACTCAACCCTAGATCCTTGAATGTATAGGGTGAAAGGAGGATTCAAACATCTAAACACTAAAAAATAAACAATCCAAATTTTATTCTAAACACCCCTAAACTCAAAAAACCCTAAACCCCTAAACCCTAAACCTCTATCTCCTTATCTCTCCCCTCTCTCCCTATCACCTTTGTCCCTCTACCTATCAATCTCTCTCCCTATGTCTCTGGCCATGTCCCTCACTCTCTATCTCCCTATCTCTCCCCTCAGTCTCCTTTATCTCTCCCTATTGGTCATTTATCTCTCTCTAAACCCTAAACCCTAAACTTCTAAACCTTAACCCCTAACCCCAAAACCATAAACCCTAAACCCTAAATAATACCCCGAAACCCAAGTAACCTTAATTAGCACTAAATTAGGTGCTAAATTAGGCGTTAAATTACGCATGAATTTAGGTGCTAGAATTTAGGTGCTAATTTGCACCTAATTTAGCACCTACTTGTTCTGATCAGCACAAAAAATGCCAAAAATAGTGCCATCCTGATAAATAGTGCCAACTTTTTCAAAAAATTGGAGAAAAATACATTAAAACAGTGGGTGGAAGCAAAAAGGGAGCTAATGACAGGGATTTGTTGTAGTGTGACCTTGAGGAGATTCGCTCCTCTCCCACCCCAAAAAAGATGAGCTCTCCTAAATGGAGAGACTCATCCAACACCCAACAAAACAAGCCCCACGCAAAAAAACACCAAGTCTTAAAAAGAGCACACAAGCAAGATATCCAACACATTGAAAAATAAAAACAAAAGTAAAGGCATATAGCCTTGAAGCTTACCTTTAAATCCCAAAATGATAAGAGTTGGTGGAGAGCTTTCCAAATCTCCCTCCAAGCTTCTTGCATTCAAACTTTCCCCAAATTCTAGCTATCTCTCTCCCCAGCCATCATCAAAGAAAAAATTAGCAAAAAGAAGAACCCTCTCCCTCTCTCAAAGAGGGAGTTTAATAGTCTACACACAAGAGCCTTAAGGAATGAAAAGGTGATACATGTCACCTTCTCCTTCCTCCTCACCATCCCACTCACCATCTCGAAGGGATGAGGAGGTGACACATGTCACACTCCTATCCCTCAAAACCTCACACTCTCTCACATGTGCTCTCACACATGTGTGAGATCAAAGTGGACAGTTGAGTCCCACTTGGAGGCTCCATGAGGATAAGAATGAGACACATGTCCTTATCTTGTCCATCAAGGCAATCCCATTCCCTCTAAGATGCTCTCACACATGTGTGAGAGCATGGGGAATGGGCCTCTCACACTTGAAGGCCTTGGGAGCTTCCCAAGCATTCAAGATAAGGTAGACCTACACTAAGGGTAGTGGGAATGACCAAGGTGGACCCTTGACTTGTCTACCCTATAACCAAATTAAAAAATTCATCACTTTAACTTTGGGGTAAAGTTAGAGTGACTCAATAAAGGTTATACTATGGTTTAACATGTCGAAATTGGCCCTAGACCCTAGGGGTATGACCTAGGGTCATTATTTGGCCAAAATAAACATCATAGGGTGCATCACAAGAAAAGGCCCAAATAAAATAAATGACACCAAATGGTGCAATTTAAATAATACACATATACAACACAATAATAAAATAAAGAGAAAGGGTGAAACCTAATCAGAATTAAACATAAATGCAGACATCACGAAATCATCATGCACCAACGCACGTGACCTTGGTCCCTCCTAGGACTTGATCGGTTTAAACACGGATTTCACATAGGGTATGGGATGACCTCTAATTTTCCATGGGCATGGAAAATCACCTACACACTTACGCAAATAGATTAATAGCACATGTTCATCATAGCTTAAGCGAAAGGAAATGCAAACACACACAATGTCACATAATCATCTAAAATCCTCAATAGTATCACATAGCATCATCAACAAAATTCATAGTTTACTGCATTTCTAAACATCAATTCAAGATCAAAATCACATAATAATTCATTCATTAACTCCATAACTAATATCTCAAATAGAATCAAAATGAATGTCACATATCATATAATCGTCAGTGAAATCTAACAAGTAAGATATAACCACATCACAACATACTAAATCTAACAAATCAAAACATAGGGATAGAGTCAAGAAAGTTTGAATATTGGAATCAACAATCCCAATGTCCATAGGTCATCAAAATGTAAATATGATGTAAGAAAGAATAGGAGGTAAGACAAGTAGGCCTCACACTGGCAAAGGAGAGTCTGCAATGTTATCTATCACATAGGTGGGATCCAAGATATCATCATAATCAACCATGCCCTCTAGAATATCAACCAAGTCAAGTTCTTCAATTTGACTCAAAGTCAACCTGCAATAATCCATTTTCCTTACCTCTTCTTTTGTTCTCAAATCTATCCAAACATCCTCCACTCTGTGAACATGGGTTAAAGACCTCTTTTTGATCTTATCATTTACCCTTCTAAAATCAAATTTGGCTCTTTTCTTGAAAAATTTCATCGTGACCAGTTGCATTTCAAATTCTGTAGCTTTGGCCTTTGGAGATGTAGAAATAGAATACTTGCCAATTTCAATGGGAAATCTAAAATCTAGTTTCTTAGAGTCCATCTATTTACTATGTACTGCCATGATTTGTTTGCATAGTTCTATCAGCAAAATCTTGTCACTGGGGTACCTAGGAAGCATGTAAGGATACCCCATGAAGAAACCAACCCTCAAATAAGTGAATGTGGGAAACTAGAGGTACAAGAAACCATATTTATTCACTTCTTCCCATGCTTCATTAGAAACCATCTTCATTTATAATTGGGGATCAAATAAACATAGGAAAGTAGCAAAGAAGGCATCATTAACTCTCCTAAAGTGATGAATACTTTCATCTAGAGTTATCTAAGGATAATATTGATAAATAGGAACTACCCTTCTATCCCCCTCTAATGTCAATCCAGGAAAGCTCCTCATTGATGCAACAACATAGACAAGATACAATGTCATAAAGAACTTAGTTGAATTATGCACCTTTGTTAGTTGTTCATGAATGCAATTACTAATTTGAAAACCCTATAATATTTATTGCTTCCTCCTTATTATGATCCTAATATAAAGATACATCCATTCATGAAAAGTATTATAGGTAGGCAAACCCCTCACTCTGCTTAGAAGAGTAATCAAATCACTGACTTCTTTAATGAAGTCACTGGGAGGAAAGTTCTTATGCCACCTTGACAAATTTGGCCTTGCAGTCTTCAAACATCTATTGTTGATTATCATCTTAGCATTATCAAGATTCTTATCATACTCTTTATGTGCATAATCAAAATCAATATCTGCATATGTATCAAGGCTAGGACACATGAAAGCTTTATCAAAGAATTTTGCATCCAACCTCATGATTACATTCCCATTGGAATCAGTTGTTGAAATGCACCAGACAACTGAGAGGGGGGGGTGGATCTAGTTTCAAAAAAATTTAGTGGATTTTCAGAAAACGCAAACTTTAACTCACAAATCATCTTTTCTAGATTCCTTCGCCAAAGGTCTTATATTTTATTAACGAAGCTTCCTGTAAATTTTCACTTCAATCCATGCCCAAATGCAAATTTTCTTGAAATGATAGTTAAACTTTCCAGAAATAGCAGTTTGCTATTTTTAGCAGTTTGAAAAAATTTAAAGTCCTACATCATTATTCAAGTGATTATGGAACTAGAAATACTAATTATGGAAAGAAATGAAAACAACTTCAATGATTTTGAATCAACATCTTTTTGTGTGATGCAAGATTGCCTTTACACCACTAGATGCTCCTTCATTAGACACCCAGGGTAATTTGAGAAGTGACCCTGTCACATCTTAGGTGTTTGTTTGAGGAAAACCTAAATAGTCAACCGCTACCTTAGACAACCAAGAATAATCTTCAATGGGCCTTCCTTTCCATTTCACCAGATATTCTTCATATTGCTTGTTCTGAGTACTTCCCACACAGCTATCCAAGATCTCTTCTATCTACTCTGTTGAAGTAGATGCCAGAATAATCCATTGTTCTTCTGTTGGTCCATCCTCTATGCCACCTTCATGATATTTTGTTAAATCAGCAATGTTGAACATGGGTGAAATGTTGATCCTGCTCGACAACTCTACCTCATATGCATTTCCTAAATCATGCTTCTTCAAGATTCTGCTTGGTCCAAATTTCTTCATTTTCAGCTTATTATATGCTCCAAGTGGAAACCTTTCTTTTCTCAAATGAACCATGACTTCATCTCCTACTTGGAACTCCTTATATCTCCTCTTCTGATCTGCCTTAGCCTTGTACTGAACATTCATCTTATTAATGTGCTTTCTCACCTCTTCATGCAAATTCTTCCGGTGTTCTATAAAGTCTTCAGCCTCGGCACTTGTCTTTTCTCCTTTGTCTAGCTTCCTTAACTCTAAAGCATTTCTTGGACTATTGCCAAATATAATCTAGAATGGTGATTTACCAATACTCCTATTGACAAAATTATTGTAAGAAAATTCTACATGTGGTAAAATCAAATCCCATCCCTTGGGCTTATCTCCTACTAAGCATCATAGCAAGTTACCCAAACTCCTATTCATCACTTCCATCTGTCCATCAGTTTGTGGATGGTGTGCAAAACTGAACTTCAAATCTATCTTCAATTTCTTCCACAATGTCCTCTCAAAATAATCAACAAACTTGGTATCTTGATCTAAAACTATGCTCTTAGGTAGACCATGTAATCTCACCACCTCCCTGAAAAATAACTCTGCAATATGAACAACATCATTAGTCTTCTTGCAAGGAATAAAATGTGTCATCTTTGAGAATCTTTCCACCACCACAAAAATGGAATCATGTCCTCTTTGTGTCCTTGGTAAACCAAGAACAAAATCCATACTAATATCATCCCATGGCTTCTCGGATACAGGTAATCGCTGATATAGCCCTATATTCTAACTTGTTCCTTTTGCCATCTGACACACTCTACAACTCTACAAAAATTTCCTCACATCCTACTACAACTATGGCCAATAGTAATTCTCCCCAACAATAGTAATGGTCTTATCTTGACCAAAGTGTCTGGCTAATCCCCCACTATGCTTCTCCTTAATCAAGTTCTCTCTCATGGAACTCCTTGGAATGCACAACTGGCTTCCCCTAAACAACATGCCATCTTGGATTATGAAATCTAACCATTTTATCCTATCAAAAGTAATAGGTTCTAGACAAGCTTTCCAAGCCTCTGTAAAATCTAGATCTTTAGGATCCAAACTTTTGAGCTCAGCGAACCCAACAACCTCTATCTTCATTTTTTTCAACAAATTTTCCTTCTGCTCAAGGCATCTGCAACTCTATTGGACTTCCCACTCATGTGCTTCAAAACAAAGGTATAGCTCTACAAAAACTCAACCCATTTTAAGTGCCTCTGGTTCAACTTTCCTTGACTATTAAGATACTGCAAAGCCTGATGATCAGTATATAAAACAAACTCTTTTGGCAACAAATAATGTCTCCATTTCTTTAAAGTCTAAACTATTGCATAAAACTCTTGATCATAAATAGAATACATTTTCTTGGCATCATTAAGCTTCTCACTAAAATAGGCAATGGGCTTACCTTCTTGACTCAAAACAGCTCCTATAGCAATGCCACTAGCATCACAATCTACGTGAAATAAATTATTGAAATCTAGAAGTGCCAAAATAGGTTTCTTTGTGACTTTCTATTTCAATGTATCAAAGCTTTTGTCTACTTCTTTAGTCCATCTAAACTATTTTCAATTCCCTCTCATTGTCTTAGTTAGGGGTGCACAAATGCTACTAAAATTCCTAATAACTTTCTATAAAAACTTACCAAACCATGAAAAGATCTTACTTCTGTAGCACTCCTTGGTGTAGGCCATTCAATGATAGCTCTTATTTTTTCTAGGTCCATCTTAAGACCTTCCTCTAAGACAACAAATCCCAAGTATACCAACTCCTTTGTAAAATTGTATTTCTTTAAATTAATCAACTACTTCTCCTCCTTAGCTTCTCTAAAACCCTTACGATATGCATTAGGTGCTCATCCAAAGTCTTACTGGAAATCAAAATGTCATCTAAATAAACAATGACAAAGTTCCCAAAAATTCTTTCAATACCTCATTTATGAGCCGCATGAATGTGCTCATTGCATTTGTTAGCCCAAATGGTATGACTAACCGCTTATACAAACCCTCCATTGTCTTAATGGCTATCTTCCATTCATCTCCTTCTCTGATTCAAATATGGTGATACCCACTCTTCAGGTCAATCTTCGTGAAGTACTTGGCTCTACTCAAACAATCTATTATGTCATCCATTCTTGGCAATGGAAATCTATACTTGATCATGATCTTATTGATAGCTTGAGAATTTGTACACATTCTCCACTCTCCATCTTTCTTTGGTGCTAGTACTGCAGGTACCGCACATGGACTTAGGCTCTCCCTTATTAGTCCCTTCCTCAACAACTCCTAAAATTGTATGTTCAACTCTTCATTCTCTGCAGGGGTCATTCTATGGGTTGTCTTATTCAAAAACTTGCTTCTAATATCAAATCCATTTGATGACTTATCGTCCTCACTGGTGGTAAACCTTCCGGTACATTATCAAAGACTATCCTAAAATTCTTCCAACAGATCTGAGACTTCTCTTGACTAATCTTAGGAATCTGTTGGTTCCCAAATCAGTAGACATCAAACTCTAAAGGTTTACTACTTCTTATGCTCAAGTTTAATGGAAAACTTGGCCAACAAAGACGGGAGATTATTTGCACTTGTCTCCCCTGCACTTTAGGTTCTGTCGCACCTAGGGGGTATCCCTCATTCACAACAAAAGATTTATCTTTGACTAACTCAGGCATAATGCTCTCAACTATGCACCAAGATTTGTTGGATAAACCCTAGACTGGCAATGTTCTTGGACTATCACACTGGTTAAATCTAAGAACCTGCATCTACAATCCTACTCCTAAAATCTTAAAGTTTTCAAATGATGTTCTAATTTTTTATTTTATGCTTGGCTGTAAGACTTGGGCTTTGAACCATAAACTCAATACTAGAATTGACTAGTTCTTACCTTAGGACATGGAGTCAAGTAGACATATATATATGAATGATTCGCATAAACTTTTGAATAACAATCAAGTTTCAAGGGGCTTTATCAGTATTTGCCTTACAAACACTACCCAGGAAAGAGTATTCAGTCAACTCTACTTACAGACATCCTTATTGCAATATATTATTCCCCACATTTAACCCAGAACATTTAATCTATTCCTTGAACAAAAGTAGTAGATTAAGCATGCAACACAATAAACCTATATTCCATAATCTTAAACAACCCTTAGTTATCTAGATTCAATAGAAGAATACACACAACTTGGAGACAAATAATAGAATACATGCATAAAGCATTACTCATTTAAATCAACATGAAACAGAATAGCATATATGCAGACATACATTCAACATATAACTCATAAACTTACAAGACAAGAGATGAGACAACCCAGCAGAAAATGTATTTCATTCACTCTCCAAAAATCCAAAATCTTCAATAACCAAAATGAGAGCCCAACAATTTCTTATAGGCTCAAACATGTTGCCCTAAAATTAACTCATTCTGGAGGTAGGTGAGATGTCTTTACATTACAATTTTCCCTCCAAAATGTAATGGGAATAAAATATTAATACATTAAAAGAGGAGGAGAAAAATGAATAAAATATGCTTTAATCTCCCTCTTTTAATTTTTTACATTTTTTAATTTTTCCCAATTTGAATGGTAGCAGCTGAAGACTTCATTCCTCTGCATAGATGCAACATGAACCCTATATCTCATTCTTCAGCTTCTTCATAGCATTTAACCTCAGAAGAATAACATTCTAAATTTAATTTCCTGCCCAATCAATGTTTTGGGTCATTTTTTCCTAGTACTGGGCATTTTTCACTCTTCTAGCACTCTAAAATCCTTGCAAATAACCTAAAAACCTTCACCAATTCATGAGGAATGGTCGTAGGGTGATTTCGCAGCCTGGAACAACAATTTTGTGCCAAAAAATGCCTTCAAAAAGTGCCTGAAGGTCAAAAACGTGATTACTGTTTCAAACAGCAACCAAATTTGCCTGGAACAACAAAAAACTTGTCGAAACCACCCAAAAACTGAAGGAAATGCCTGTATCTACCTTGCAGTGGGAGAGAAAAATCAACAATTGCCCTGTGATGGGCATTTCACACCATCGCAGGGGGGTTATGAGGAGGCTGCAAGGAGGGCTACAATGGTGTGATAAGTACCAACGCAGCTCTCCATGTCCCTTCATAAGCTTTTATTAAATCTTCATAAAACTTTAATAAACTTTTCCTTATGATATTTGACATTTCCTTCCTCACGTGCAAACCTTTTTCTCCCCTTTTTTTAAAATGCAATTTAATATTACTTTTTTAATATATGCATTTTGAAACATTAGACTTAGGCAAACATGAATATCTCTCTCCAGGGAAATTGCATTTTTTCACCATAGGCAAACTAGGTGTCCAATGACCACAAAAATTTGCATAGACGCCTTATTAATAATTTTAAGCAAACCCATTTCCTTAGAATCTACTTCACTGACCAAATTTAGGCACCTACTTGGTAAACTGACCCACCGAGTGAGTTTACTGCAACTAGAATGCATTAAAATAATGCATTAAATGGTCTCTAATTTTGATGAAATTGGAACTAGGGATGTTTGAGACCAAATCGAGAAATGGGTCACCCTCATAATTGCAATATTTGAAACTTTTCATAATGCCAAATCTAGCTTGGTCACAGTCAAAAAATAATTAATTACCCCATCAAAACTCATCTCTAGAGCTTGAAACTGAGTAGGCATGTTACTATATGTGCCAAGAAACCTTCCACCAAATAGATTTGCAAGATGATGCCTGAGTTGCAAAATTTTAATTGCCAAAGGTGGCCTCTGAGGTAGATTGAGCAGCCTGTCAACCTAGCCTTTGTCGACACCTCAAAAGAATATTGGCACATCAAATTTGCAAAATTTCAGGGTGCCACCAGTGGCTCTTGCTCAGGGATGCATGCCTCTTATAGGCATGGCGAGATTCCATTTATCTCCAGGACGTAGACCATGTGCCTACTCCATTGGGCTGCTGAGTCAATACTCCATCTTGCATTAAAAATCATATCTTCAATTTTATTGGGTGGCCCCGAGACCCCAAAAATGAAAAATCAGAACCCTCCTGTGTCAAATACTTGATTCTAATCTGATTTCATTGGGTCAGGTCTGAAAGCACCACCATAAAATACTCACAAACTAAGCCTGGCACTGCCATGCCTAACCACATCACTGAGGCTGCCCATGTCAACATTACCTTTGTCACTCTGAAAGCTGCACACTAACTAAAATCCATGATCATTTTGACATTTTACCATATCCATCTCACTGTCATGTTTCACTAAATACTCACCCAACTGAACTAAAAATTGAAGACATTCATAATCCCTCTGACAGTTGACATCATTAGTCTTGAAATCACACTCAGCTTGCATATCAAACATAAAATTTTCATAAAGAATTTGTTCACTAGTCTCATCAAGAAGTATATGCCCTGAGTCATTGAAGCCAAATTGTAGCTCTGAGTCTAGAAAATAAGACTAAGTGGAAGGTTCGTGTAAAACCTTGGAGTCATCTTCTTCACTAATCATGAAACATTCATACATGGGCAGCATATTTACTTGCTCCATTGAACATTGGCTTTCACATTCATACAAACCTTTCAACCCTGAGGCAAAATTTTGCCAAACATGCTCATATAAGAAATCATAATCAATTAAAAATTGATCATACTCATAGTCACCATGGGCAATAGGCTAAAGGAGCTTACTATTAAAAACATCCTCATATCCATCATCATTGTACCCAACAACCTCACCATTAAATTCTATTAGAAATACTTCAAAAGAAGGCATGAAAAAATTAGAATATTACCTCTTATCAAAAGCTTCATAGTTGCCCCTATCCTCACAATCAATACTATCCTCTATGGTATGAACATGAACATCTGCAACTTATCCATTCACATCTGAATAGCGACCCCAATTTTCCTCCTTAGCAATGCATTCATGATAAAAAGTAAACATTTCAACTTATGCATTGTAGATATGATCATCACATTCATATTCAACATTTTCATATATTTCATCATCTGAAAGACTCACACATGGGTCTAGATTTTGACAAGCATCAACACATTCCTTGTTATCCGGTAGGTCAGTATCCTCCTCATTCAGAGTGAAAAATTCCATATCAGGCTCATACAAATAATCATTTACAGCTAGAACATCATTATCACTATTTGAATCATGAATTGAGGTATCAAACCTTACACTCGTGCACTCCTGTGGCTCTTTAATGACAACATTATTGTAAGAATAAACCTCATGTATAACTATGTAATCTATATCTACACATTCTTCTCACATGGGTTGATCACAATCTTCATTTTCTTTATTGCAGACCTACTCTTCATGTTGTGCCATGAGCTCTTCATCCTTATGCATTATGCCATGACTGCCCTTTCAATAATCATCTGTCAATGAGCAAATTGGAACAATTAAAACATATTCATTTTGCAAACAATTCTCATCCTCTTGGGTTGATTCTCCACATTGAAAACCTCGACATGTTTCTATTTCTTGACTAATAAAACTACAAGGGGCAACTTCACATACCTCCCTTTGTTCACCAAACCATGCATTTGGAATATGATGACTATAATCATTACATACACAGCCAATGAACTAGTCACATACTTCATTTCCCTTATTGAGGCATGTGTTTTCAACTTTCCATTTTCTTCATATTCATGTGACACTTCACTGCTTTATTTGCAAGGAACAACAAAGTCATCATCATTATAGATTGAAAGCATGACAGTTTTCTTATTATCCTTTCTAATTTATTCAGGGAAAACAACGCTTTCATATACTTGGTCAAGCCTAATTGACTTTAAATTCTTTGGCAGGGTAGTTAAATCATTACGTAGATGGTGTAGTGGTGTACTATCTACGGCAACAAAAATACCATTATCCTTATAATCATTGGTGTTTTCTAACCTGCACCTTTCATCAACATAGAATGCTTTAGGGTCATAAACACCTATAGATAAGTAGCCCTTGAACATTCCATATTTCCAGTTGTTTTTAATGTCCATGGCAATCTGATATGCCTGATGAAGTGTAGTAGGTTCCTTATCTCTCAACTTGTAGCTCATTTTCTTGTCAAATGCACCCAAATAAATAAGCAAAGCTAAAGCATCATTACGTCTAATTTTTTCTAGAATTCTTTTCAATGCCTTTATGAATTTGAGGTTAAAGGCTAGAACTAACTCATCTTCTTCAATGTGGATATGCATGAAATCACTGAGAAGTGAAATCTCAGGTATTCTTTTGCCAAACTATTCATTGAATGCTGATTGAAAATCTTGCCAAGAGTTGATTGAATGTGGTAACAAATTCAAGAACCATTCTCTTGCTTCATCCTTCAAGGATTGGACAAATAGTCTCATGACTACATCTTCATGGTAAACCTCATAATCATCCATCAAATCACTAAACTGATGCAAGTGCTTTTCTATCAATTCAGTCTTCATACCACTGAATTTAGGCAAATATTTTTTGATTTTACTAGGGATAGCATTTGGGTAACTGTTAATGCCACTAAAATTGATGGCTCTATATCTTCTAGTGTTGAAATTTTTTTTTTTACATGGTTGGGACAACACACTATGCATTGCTACATTTGGGTCCATACAAGGATGCAGGGGCTGATGATACATTTTTTACACCTTTACAAGCCTCTTCACACTAACTTTGCAGTTACACAGGGCAATCCAAACTCCTTTATAACAAGGATCTTAAGCCCTTACAATGCAAATCCCTATTCTAGTTTACCTAAGGTCCTCTAAATGAGTCTCTTAAAAAAAATTGCACACTTCATTTGAAAATATATACTACAATATCAGCAAATGCAAAAGTATGCAAGCCTATCACCACTATTTCCCTTTTTACCAATGCTAACTTCACCTAATAGGGAATCATTTAAAACTCATACACCATAGTTTTTTGAAAACCAAAATATGAAAAATACATGGCCATGTGGCAGCTGCTACAAGTTCTTTTCACTGACTGGGAATATGCAAATCTAGCACTTCTTCGTATCCCTTTTCAGGTTCTTTGTATGCAAAGTCGCCACCTCCTTGTAAAGGAATGAGCTTTATAAAGCTGAAAACTCTTTTCTTTCATTTTGAGTTCTCCTCAACAACAAAGTCACACATAAATCCTTTTAAAATTGTTGCAATAAAACACTTCTAGGTCTAATAACTTCTTAAAATCTAAACCAAATGCTCAAATCCATCAAATTCTAGACTCTTTTCTCATGGATATGGCAGTCCCTAACAGAGTCGACAATTTTTTTGGTTCCCAAATCAGTAGACATCAAACTCTAAAGGTTTGCCACTTCTTATGCTCAAGTTTAATGGCAGACTTGGCCAACAAAAAAGGGAGATTGTTTGCACTTGTCTTCCCTACACTTTAGGTTATCTCACACCTAAGGGGCTATCCCTCATTCACAACAAAAGATTTATCTTTGACTAACTCAGGCATAATGTTCTCAACTATGCACCAAGATTTGTTGGATAAACCCTAGACTAGCAATGTTCTTGGACTATCACACTGGTTAAATTTGAGAGCATGCAACTACAATCCTACTCCTAAAATCCTAAAGTTTTCAAATGATGTTCTAATTTTTGATTTTATGCTTGGCTGTAAGACTTGGGCTTTGAATCATAAACTCAATACTAGAACTAGCCGGTGTTTATCTCAAGGCATGGAGTCAAGTAGACATATATATGTGA
Organism: Cunninghamia lanceolata; assembly: GCA_027924645.1. Lineage (NCBI taxonomy): Eukaryota > Viridiplantae > Streptophyta > Pinopsida > Cupressales > Cupressaceae > Cunninghamia > Cunninghamia lanceolata. The sequence goes on along the minus strand of BSBN01000391.1, from coordinate 6,315,578 downwards.
ACGATTCACATAAAGTTTTGAATAACAATCAAGTTTCAAGGGGATTTATCAATATTTTCTATACAAACAATACCTAGGAAAGAGTATTCGGTCAACTCTACTTACAGACATCCTTATTGCAATATATTTTTTCCCACACTTAACCTAGAACATTTAATCTATTCCTTGAACAGAAGTAGAAGATTAAGCATGGAAGACAGTAAACCTATATTCTAGAATCTTAAACAACCCTTAGTTATCTAGATTCAAAAGAAGAATACACACAACTAGGAGACAGATAACAGAATACATGCATAAAGCATTACTCATTTAAATCAACATGAAACTAAATAGCATATATGCAAACATACATTCAACATATAACTCATAAACTTACAAGACAAGAGATGAGACAACCCAGTAGAAAATGTATTTCATTCACTCTCCAAAAATCTCAAAATCTTTAAGAACCAAAATGAGAGCCCAATAGTGTCTTATAGGCTCAAATATGCTGCCCTAAAATTAACTCATTCTGGAGGTAGGTGAGATGTCTTTACATTACAATTTTCCCTCTAAAATGCATTGGGAATAAAATATTAAGACATTAAAAGAGGAGGAGAAAAATGAATAAAATATGCTTTAATATCCCTCTTTTAATTTTTTACATTTTTTTAATTTTTCCCAATTTGAACGGTAGCAACTAAAGACTTCATTCCTCTGCACAGATGCAACATGAACCCTGGATCTCATTCTTCGGCTTCTTCATAGCATTCAACCTCAGAAGAACAACATTCCAAATTTAATTTCCTGCCCAATCAATTTTTTGGGTCATTTTTGCCAGTACTGGGCATTTTTAACTCTTCTGGCACTCTGAAATCCTTGCAAACAGCCTAAAAACCTTTGCCAATGCATGAGGAATGGTCATTGCAGCCTGGAATAGTAATTTTGGGCCAAAAAATGCCTTCAAAAAAGTGCCTGAAGGTCAAAAACATGATTGTAGTTTCAAACAGCAACCAAATCTGCCTGGAACAGCAAAAAAACTGATCAAAACCACCCAAAAAATGAAGGAAACACCTGTATCTACCTTGCACTAGGAGAGGAAAATCAAAAATTGCCCTGTGAAGGGCATTTCACACCATCATAGGGGGTTGTGAGGAGGCTACAGGGAGGGTTGTGATGGTGTGATAAGCACCAACGTAGCTCTCCATTTCCCTTCATAAGCTTTTATTAAATCTTCATAAAACTTTAATAAACTTTTCCTTATGATATTTGACTTTTCCTTCCTCATGTGCAAACCTTTTTCTCCCCTTTTTTTAAAATGCAATTTAATATTACTTTTTTAATATATGCATTTTGAAGCATTAGAGTTAGGCAAACATGAATTTCTCTCTCCACACAAATGGTGCTTTTTCACCATGGGCAAACTGGACGTCCGATGACCATGAAAATTTATAAAGAAGCATTAATTATTTTAAGCAAACTCATTTCCTCATAATCTGCTTCACAGACCAAATTCAGGCACCTGCTTTGTAAATTGACCCACCGAGTTAATTCACCACAACTGGAATGCATTAAAATAATGCATCATATGGTCTCCAATTTTGATGAAATTAGAACTAGGGATGTTTGAGACCTAATCGAGAAATGGGTCAGCCTCAAAATTGCAAGATTTGAAACTTTTCAGAACACTAAATCTAACCTGGTCATAGTCAAGAAACAATTAATTACCCCATCAAAACTCATCCTGAGAGCACGAAACTGAGTAGGCATTTTATCATATGTGCCAAGAAACCTTCCACCAAATGGATTTGCAAGATTATGCTTGAGTTGTAAAATTTTAATTGCCATAGGTAGCCTCCGAGGTAGATTGAGCAACCTGTCGACCTAGCCTTTGTCGACACCTTGAAAGAATATTGGCACATAAAATTTGCAAAATTTGAAGGTGCCACTAGAATCAATGGAAAGAAATTATGCTCATGCTTGATACTCTCCAAAAATATCCTACTATCTACCAAGCAAATTCTGGTAGTACTACATACCTTTTCTTCCACCTCCTTCAAGGGCTTCAACTTATGACGAACTCCATCCTTTGTTAGGGAATATGTGTTTGCACAGCCATCATAGATAGCACTCCTATCATACTACCATGGCCTCCCCAACAACATATGACATGCATCCATCGATATGATATCACACAGCACCTCATCATGGTAGTCCCCAATCTTGAACTTCACTAAACACTGCTCATTGACCAAAGCTCTATGGTCCTTCTACAACCATACAATTCGATATGGATGTGGATGCTTTCTTCTTGTCAACTTCAACTTGTCAACCATCTCCTCTGAAACAAGATTGTCAGTGCTTCCACTATCAATAATAATATCACAACACTTACCTTCACATTTGCACCTTGTGCGGAATAAACTCTTCCTCTGATTGGGTTCTTTCTCCTCATTCAACAAAGTTTTTCTGACAACTAGGGTGTCTCCCCTTTTAGCATCTTCAAAATGCTCAGACTACGTATCTTCATCTACATGTGCAACTTGTGTATTACCTTTAGGTCTTTTATTTGTCCTTCCTTGATGTTGCAGACACTCATATGCTCGATGCCCTTCTTCTCCACATTGGAAACAAGTCCCTCTAAAACCTCCTCTTCCAAGTCCTTGCCCAAGTTGGCCTCTTCCTCTTCCTCTTTGTTCACCATTATTGTGGTCACGATGGCAGTAGGTATTATCTCCTCTCTAATTTTGACTGGTGCCAGCTTCTTCACTTTTCTTTGGATCTTCATTTAGGCCTCCATAAGGTCTTCCACCAGTCCTTCTACCTTGACCTCTTCCCCTTTGCTTGCTGTCAAATCTTTTATTCAACTTCTCTTCCACCTTCAAGGAAAACTGGTACGCATCTTCTATGGTGGTCATTCTGACTATGCTCACCTCCTCTTGAATACTTGGCATAAACCCATTAATGTAACAAGCTACCTTCTCCTTGTTGGCCTCTACATGGCGTGTCATGATAGCAATCTTATAAAAATCTTCCATATACTCCTTGATAGACTTGTTACCTTGCTTCAATCCTTGCAGCTTCTTCAGCAACTCCATCTCATAGTCCACAAGAATGAACTTCTTCAGTTTCTCTGCCATCCAATCCCATCTGGTGATCTTTCATTTTCCTCTCCTATTTATCTCTAACTGGACCTCCTTCCACCAAATAATGGCATGGCCCTTCAGCTTTGTTTTTGCAAACTTGACCCGATCTAGATCCTCCACATCTTCATACTCAAAATACTCCTCCATGTCATTGATCTAATCAATAAGTTGTTCCAGATTCAAATCTCTAGAGTATGTAGAAACTTCAATCCTTAGCCACTTTCCAAACTTAGAAATGGCCCTCAACAACCTAACTTCTATAGGATCTCCTACAACTTATTGTTCTTCCTCAGATAGCTCTTCTTCAGCTTCATCCTCTCTTTCTTCTCTTGTTATCGGCTCAAACTCTATTTGCAGCTCCTCTTGTAATGCATCAATTTGCCTTTGTAGGGCTCTAAAACCCTCTTCTATCAAAGCATTCCTCCCAATATGATTTCTTCGTGGAGGCATCTTGATCTCCACAGCAAACCCACAACCTAAGGTCCTGGTGCAAACTACCTCACAGTCGGCGATCTATCTACACACTCAGGAACCCTTGCTCTGATACCACTTGATGAATGAGGTAAATCATAAAACACACAACAGAAATTGCACATAGAAAATAAAATGTTCTTTTATTGATTTGGACAACTCATTACCTTACAAAAGCTCAAATACAATCAAAGGAAGCAATCCTTTATAGGCTACAACACATTACAACTACCTAACACCAGGCTCTGAATCTTCTACCTTCTGTAACCCCAAATCAACTAGGGTTTTTGTTTTTCCACCTATTCTTGACTCTACACTTTCTCCCTTATCTCTACTACTACCCAGGGTTCCCAAAATAGTCATAAATAGCCCTTTTTGGTGGCCTCCAGCTAAATTTTAAAATTTGCATCTCCCTCCAAAAGTAGGTCAACTTCCGAGAAGTATAACTTTTGGTCTGGGTGTCTGATTGATGAACCATTTTAAGTGTCAGAAATCTCGTGAAGTGAACTATCACGCTGGAAATTTGTAAATGGATTTCCATCAACTTTTTAGGGATTTATGGGATGTTTTAGTTGCTCATATCTAGTTTCAAAAAATTTCAGTGGCTTTTTGGAAAATGAAAACTTTAATATCTTTCATCTCACAAATCATCTTTGCCAGATTCCTTCGCTAAAGGTCTTATATTTCATTTACGAAGCTTCTTGTAAATTTTTGCTTCAATCCATTCCCAAATGCAAACTTTCTTGAAATGGCAGTTAAACTTTCCAGAAATAGTAGTTTGGAAAGACTAAAAGTCCTACATCATTATTCAAGTGATTATGGAACCAGAAATATAAATTATGGAAAGAAATGAAAACAACTTTAATGATTTTGAATCAACATCTTTTTGGGTGATGCAATATTGCCTTTACACCACTAGATTCTCCTGCATCACTACTTCATTCTCTGTCACCTTTTCTCTCAAAAAGTGACCTTATAGATATATTCTTTGTTCTTGAGTGCACCACTGGGTTCTTTGAAATGTTTATAGCACTTCTATTGTCACAAAAGATTACAATTGGATCTTCATACACAACTCTTATGTCCTTCAAAGTTTGCTTCATCCATAACACTTGAGTGCAACAACATGTTGCAATATACTCTACTTCTACAGTACATAAGGAGATTGAATCTTGCTTCTTGCTCAACCATGAAACTAATCTATTACCCAAGAAGAAAGCACCCCCACTTGTACTTTTTCTATCATCAACATCTCTGGCCCAATCTACATTTGTATAAGCACTAAGAGAAAAATCATTATCCTTTGGATACCATAAGCCATGATTTGATGTGCCATTAAAATACCTCAAGATTCTCTTAACTGCCATCACATGTGACTCTCTAGGATCTTCTTGAAATCTTGCCACCAAATAAACTTCATGCATTATATTATGTTTGGTTTGAGTTAGATAAACTAATCCTCTAATCATGGATCTGTACCTTTTCTGATCAACCTTGGGTGATACATCATTTTTCCTTAACTTGCAACTAGTCACCATGGGAGTACATACTAGTTTAGAGTCCTCCATTCCAAACTTCTTCAACAACTCCTTCACATAATTAGACTAAGAAATGAAGATTTCTTTATCTAACTGAGTAATTTGTAGACCTAAAAATAAATTCATTTCACCAAGCATAGACATTTCAAACTCTTTTTGCATTTCCCTAGCAAATTTCATGCACATACCTTCATTGCCTCCAAAGATAATGTCATTAATAAAGACTTCAACAATCAAAAGTTGATCACCATTAATCTTGAAATAAAGATTACTATCAATAGTACCTTTATTGAACCCTAATTGCAATAAGTACTTGTCCAACCTTGCATACTACGCTCTAGGAGCTTGCTTGAGTCCATTCAGGGGTTTCTTCAATCTGCATACCATGTCTCCTTGATTTGATAATTGAAATCCTTTTGGTTGCTCAATGTAAACTTCCTCTTCAAACTCACCATTCAAGAATGCAGACTTCACATCCATCTAATACACTTTGAAATCTTTGTGAGTTGTAAATGCCAAAAATATTCTGATTGCTTCAATCCTAGCCACTAGAGCAAGCTCCGTTCACATTTTTTGGTTCAAATTTTGAAAGCAAATAGTAATTCACTTATTCTTCTGTAGCTCTTTTCCTTGCCAATACCCCTTTTCTTTTGTATCCAATAATTTGATCTTCAAAATGATTGATCCTTACATACTTGGGAGTCTTAACTACATTTTCTAGAGCCTTTTCTTCTTCATCTTGATTGTCTTCTTGTTCGTCTTTCTTCTCATTTAATATGACAACAAGTTCATCTGATTCATAGCCACTCAGATATGATGTTCTTTCCTTGTCTTCATCCACCTTCACATTAGCACTCTCAACAATATTTTTCATTCTTTTGTTGTAGCACTGTTAGGCCTTACTCTTGGTAGAGTATCCAAGGAAGATTCCTTCATCACACCTAGCATCAAACTTGCCTAGATCTTCTTCCCTTCTGATATAGCATTTGCTTCCAAAAACTTTGAAATATTTCACTGTAGGAATTCTTCCATACCACAACTCATAAGGAGTTTCAGTACCATTACCTTTGACTTGAACTCTATTTTGAATGTAGATAGCAATATGTATAGCTTCTTTCTAGTAAACTTCTAGTAGATCAGCTTCCTTCATCATGGTCCTAGTAGCCTCTTGAACCATCTTGTTCTTTCTTTCAACAACTCCATTTTGCTGAGGAGTCCTAGGTGTAGACAACTATCTCTTTATCCATTGATCTTCATAGAAAATGTTGAATTCGCTTGATGTGAACTCACCTCCTCTATCAAACCTCAAGTATTTAATTTTTAGTTATATCTCATTCTCAACCATTGCCTTGAAGGATTTGAACTTTTCTAGGGCTTCTAATTTGTCTCTTAGAAAAGTGACCCAAGTCATTCTAGAATAATCATCAATAAGTAACATGAAGTACATGTCTCCTTGTAGACTTCTCACCCTTGTAGGACCACACAAATTTGTATGCACTAGATCCAGGAAACTGGTAGAAAATTGCTCATTGCTCTTGAAACTTGATCTTGTCTGCTTCCCCAACTGGCATTCCTTACAAATGGTATTGGCAAGTTTCACAAGCTTTGGTAAATCTCTCATAGCATGTCCTGAACTTATCTTCACCAAATTATCAAAGTTAATATGACACATCTTTCTATGCCACAGCCAACTCTCATTTGTCTAAGCCAATAAACAATAATCATTAGTTCCTCTTAATTGGTAAATGTTACATCTAGTCTTCATACCAGTAGCAATCACTGTTCCAGAACTTTCCATGATCTTGTACCCATTATATTTGAATCTCAGATCATAACCTTTGTCACACATCTGACCAACACTCAAAATATTATGCTTTAAACCCTTCACATATAGGACATCATTAGTGGTGTGTGTTCCATCAAAAGAAATAGATCCTTTTCCACAAATCTTACCAGCTACATTATCTCCAAACCTAACCAGACCTCCATCATACTTTTCCAAACTCACAAACTTACTTTTGTAATTGATCATGTGATATGAGCATCCACTGTCAATAATCCATTCATCCTTATCTTTCTCAACCTGAACAGCCAAAGCACTTTCTTCCACTAGTTTTTCTTCCTTCACACATCTAGCAAGATTAGTAGACATGGGTTCTTCTTTAATAGCAATAAACAAGCACTCATTTGCACTAGTACTAGCACCATTAGATTCATCATCTGTCACACCTTCATCATCAAGATCTCTAATATAGTAGCATTTCTTTGGAACCCTAGGTCTATTCTCAAATCTTTTTCTATTCCTTTCAATTCTCTCAGGACACCTAGAAGCATAGTGACCAACCTTACCACATGTAAAACATTTGAAAAATAATTTGCCTTTAAACTTATCAGAACCTCTTTGCAGTCTATCAACAAAGTTGGCTTCAATTTAATCAAGCTCATCATCAGGTTCCACCTTGTACTTCTCAGCTCTAGAGATCTTCTCTAAAGTATTGTCTTTGAAAGCAGTCTTAGTCTTCAGTAGAGCATCACCAAACTCTCTCATCTCAAAAGTTGTAAGCTTTCCTAGCAACTAATCCTTAGTGACTTCTTGCATAGTCATTACTTCTTCAATTGCATCTACCTTGTGACTATAGCACTTAGGTAATGACCTAAGAATTTTCATCACAACTTCCTCCTCATCAATAGTTCCTCCCATACCTTTTATTGCATTGACAATTTCATCAACCTTTTACATGTAGGTTGTTATGTTCTCATCTTCGCTCATCTTTAAACCCTCATATTTCACTTTCAAGCCCTGCAATTTGGTGCTCTTTATAGACTCATCTCCTTCATACATATTTTTCAGCTTTTTCCAAACTTCATGAGCATTTTATAGATCCATGACCTTTATCAACTTAGTGTTAGACAAGGCACTCAATAGAGCATCTCTAGCTTTTATATTTAATTCATATTCTTTGATTTCATCTTCAGTTGTTAAACCATTCTAAGGCATGGTATACTTTGTCTCTGTCGCTTTCCACACTCTATAACTAAGAGAAAGGAGATGGATTTTCATTTGTACCTTCTAGAGAGCGTAATTTGTTCCATTAAACTACAGAGCTTCCTTCTTGTAAGACATCCTAGATCTACCTCAAGTTGTTAGGCTTACTTCCGAGGAACTTGACTCTAATACCAATTATTGAAATGCACCGGACAATTAAGAAGGGGGTGAATCAGTTGTCTCCAAAAACTTTGACCACTTATGAACATTAACACATCAAACACTTGTTTACTATTATTTAAATTTAATTATGAAGGCATGAAATAAGAAACTCAACACAATAACATAATCAACACATGAGACACTAGATTTTTTACGTTGAAAACCCTATAAGGGAAAAACCATGGTGGCTGTTAGCCCACAAAAATAAATATGTTACAACAATACTAAAAAATAGAGGCTCACTGCCTAAAATGCTCACTGCAAAAGTAAGGTCTCACTACCAAGATCGGCTCACTGCCAAGGGGTGGCTCACTACCAAGGGTTGGTGAACTGATTTGATAGCATTTAGTCCATGCCTGAGTTTAGTTCTTTTGAAGCATAGTATAACTCCTCCACTCTGCTCTTCGTACACCTTTTTACTTATCTTTTCATTTTCACACAAGGACATCTTTTTCGCAACTACATTACATGTTTTTATACAATTCATCAACCTTGGAATGTACATCAAGGTTAGCATTACATTCATCAACCATTGGAACAATCTCCAAGGTTGACATTACAAGCATACACAGAAATAGGTCTGGACCTAAACTAAATTTGCTAAGATAAATATATATGTGGATCATCTTATGCCTTAGCTAGGACTCAAATGCAATCTTCCATGTCACAACATGCTTTAACAATCTTAGATGTATCTCCACAATAGTGAAAACAACCAAGTCAGCCAAGACTGGTGTTAACACTAAGTCTTCTAAGAATAGTCTTCATCCACAATCCAAATTTCTCTTTGCAGACCAATTCAAAGGTAGGAACACAATCAAAAGACATCCAAAAGCACATTGTAATCACCAAGAACATCTACACAACCTCTAATCACTTTGTCAAGAAGATTCTTCAATTTGGAGCACTTGAACATAACTATTTTTCACTATCATAAAGAAAAGATCGCTTGTGGACCACCAAATCATGAACCATTGGAGTTGAAGGCACTTATCATCATCAAAAACTTGATTCCAGAACCATGGACTATGAAACTTCATTACAGAGAAATGCAGAGCAGAATACAGTCTCCCTGTCACCATCAAATGTACTGAAAAAGTAGTTTTTACTCTAGTGAACCTAACTCACTCAAATCTTCATACCGGAGGCTCAAACTTGGAACATACAATTTTCAAGCATGCCTCTAAATAAATTCTAATCCATAGACAAAGATATTCATTCTACAAGAAATGCGGAGCAAACTACTGGACTATTCTAATGTAAACAAAGATACTCTTCTATACACTATTTCCACTGGAGGAGCAAATTTTCTCAAAAGCACTTGGAAACTCAATATCAGGATCACTTACTCATTATCTCCAACACTTACATAGGAAAACAAGAAAGCATCAAAATCAACAGTACATTTGACACCAATGACAACACTGATATGTTGACATCAATGACAACACCGATTAGGCACATACTTGCAACATCAGTGACACTCCGGTTATCTCTATTGTAGTTAGCCACCACTTGAAGAACAAACTCTGGATTATGTGTGGCTATAGGGAAAGTAGCCACTAGTTGAATAGTGCTTTCCACTACACACCTCATGGCTAGATTGAGAGGTTCCTATTTGGTTCTTTCTACAAAATCAGCCATGTCAACATGACCGATCTCAATATCTCTTATTTCATCCACATTGGATGTCACCGATGTCACCAGAAAGACTCCTTGATATATATACTTCATGGCTTTTAAGTTTTTCAAAGAGGAATCTCTCATCTGAAGCACAACTATCCTTGTTGAAAGATGGACCTCAAGAAGTGTGTAGAAGAAACTACAACACAAGATTCAAGGATTTTTGCAGTGTTAGCAAACTTTGCATATTGGAAATTGCACTGATGGGAAAATTTAGAGCAATGACATGAGCTTTGTGGGGCTAGAGCATGAATGGGGCGAAAAACAAAGTGAAAGTGGGCAATTGGTTGAAAAAGGAAAACTTCTCAATGTTAGAGAAATTTTGGGTAAATGTGCAAGGATGCTAAAATTCAGCACTTCTACATGAAGGTTGCATTGGTTTTGTGCAAGGGTGGCAAATTTTACCAACCTTGCAGCTTGGTAAAACTTCACTAGTGCGGGTGCAGCAAAATTCTTCGGTTGTCTATATGATATTCTTTGTAAAGTATTATGTATGGGTGGCAAAATGTGCCACCCCTACATGTAAAAAAAATGTAAGTCATGGCATGGGCAGCAAATTTTGCCATCCATGCTCGATTGGTAAAATTTAGGTTCTACGTGGGTGGCAAATTTTGACGACCCTATTGATAGGTACAAACCCAAAGGCAAACAAAGTTTAAACCTTTACACAACCTTGGTGTAAGGTTGGCAAAAATCGTCACTATTGCATCAAAGGTAATCTTTATCATAAAGCAACATCGGTGAATTTTGCAATGTTACTAAGGGAAGTAAAACTTCTAAGTTTTAAACATTTGAACACTAGTAGAACTCTAAGTGAAATGATGATAAATTTTACCACTATAGCAAGGATGGGGTTGAGCAAAGTTTGAACTAACTGCAAATAATGTCGATCAATTAGTATTTTGAAGACAAACAAAATGATGAAAACCACCGATGGACTTAAACAGAAGAACAAACTCAACATTCTAACACAAAAAAAGAAATGGGCTTTAAATGTTTACACTAGGGTTTTGGCTATTTCTTCAAAGGAAACACAACAAATTTAAATGAAAGCACATAGTAAAATGAAAAAGCAATGAAACCCTAATGTCAATACCACATAAAAACAAGAAAGAAAATGGAAGGAAAGAAGGTCTTACCTGGCGATAAAGATAGAAAACCAACAAAAACCCTAGTCTTGATTCACCAATTGAATCCACTCAATGATGTGCACTTAGCAAACTCAAGGACTCTCCAAGGATGTAGAGCAATCACAAAGGCAAAAGGAAGAAATGAAAATGAAAATAAAACAATTAAAACCCACTTAAATCCCCCAAAGCACCATGATCAAAGTGTAATAAATGCACTTCAAGTGAACTAATTGTTGCTCAGGTGGCAAAATTTGTCAACCTCACAACAATTAAGGGGATACATGTAGGATCAGCAAGTTTTGCAGCCCTAGCATGTTACAAAAGACTCCTAACATGTAGTGGCAGAAAATTTTATTGCTCCTACATGTAGATGAAAAATTTATAACTCTAGAAACTAAAACTTGCATCTTGAACTATTTTTGTAAATTTTGAGAAACCGACACAAGATGATGCTCGGACAGACTCTCCGAGGCTAGGGGAATACGTACAAGGACAATTGTAATTGCCTTGTTTTTTGAACATAGAGTTATGGACTATGAAATGAACAAGTTTCATAGGGCTCATCCCACAATTTCAGCACAGCTGAATTTGAGGATAACACTCTGGAAGGGACCATTCACAATCAAACGGGTAATTGGTGAAAATGCCTTTCTTTTAGTATATCCAGATGGGACACCATTACCTCCTTCCTACAATGGGAAAGACCTCAAATTATACAAGTGGTAATGCTACCAATTCCTTCTATGTATCATAGTTTCTTTCCTTGTTTTTCCCTATGTGTTGTCATCATTTTGGTGTGGCCTTGTTGCCCTCCAAAATAAGGCCTTTGTGCTAGTTTGTGATGCAGAAGCATTTAGGCGAATGGGCTATCCTGCATTAACCAAAAAAATTAGTTTTGTTTTCTCATTTTTGGTGTGTGTGGGGCTTCGTTGGCATCTCTTAGCATCTTGAAAGCTCTCATTTGATCAGAATTATAATTTTCAAGTTTTCACCAGTTCACTGTTTTAGAGGTTCCGCAAGCAGTTTTCAAAATGTTATTCCCAAAAATATGTAAGAGCTGGAGTAGAATCCTTTTGCAAGTACATTCTTGGAGGTACCATGTCAAATGTGAAAAGAAAATAAAATCAATATCTTTCACAGTTTGAGATATTTTAATACCAAAAGTTTGTAAAAATGAGTTGGCAATTTATGGAAAGTTTAAAATTTCAAGTTCTATGAAGTTTGGGACCAAATGGATTGGTAGGAAGCATCATAATTTCATTCTCCACATCCTGGCAAGTTTTCATAGAAAGACGAGCTTCCAGGAGAAAGTTGTGAAAAATGGCATTTTTCTGGCAATTCGACAACCTATCACAGTTTCATAGGATTAAATTTCTCCAAATTAATTATTGCAACTTCAAAGGTACTATTTAAGGAATTTTAATTGTTATATTTTGATCTATTGATACATTTGAAAGTGTCGGTATGGAGGAGGCAGAGAATTATCTATTTTACCCACAAATCCACTATGTAACCACTCCCAATAAGTCAAGAATCTGTAAGTGGCATTTATATCATTTATTTTCTATTTTATATATTATGTGGAATAGGAAGAAATTCAAAAATAGAAAACATTTAATGGTGCAGCTCTTATTAAAGAAAAAAAGAGTAGATGGAAATTAAAGGAAGTTTTGTCTTCCTTTTAAAATTTATAAAATGTGAGAGGAGGCTTTAGTAAGGAAGGAAACACCTATTTTGGGCATTAATATCTTAAAGAAACTGCTGAACACAAAAGAGATAAGCTAAATAAAATTCAATGCCTTTTTCTTGGTAGTCCCAGCATGGGAAGGAAGGAGGTGGGCACTCTATTTTAGGCATGTGAATTTTTTGGGAAATGAGACCTTTTTTTGTAATAGCAAGAATGTAATGATAATGGGACACCAAACCTGGAGGTGCAAGTTTTAAAATAAAATGGTTTTATGAGGAAGCATGGAGGGGAGTGTGGCAAGGCACTTGGAAGGTGCAGAAGAAGATGTTGTGGTATGCTTTGGTAGAGAGAAGAGTGGAGAGGTCATGTTGGTCACCATTGTAATGTTGTAGACTTATGTAATTTTGTGATTATGTAGATTTGAAAATAATTTTTTTGAGATTTGTAAGTAATTCCTTGTTTTTTATGTGTGTGGATTTGATAAAGATTTGTGTGTGTGTCTGTGTTGAGTTGATTTTCTGCAAATAATTGTTAAGGTGCTTGTGAAGGTGAGTTATGAGTGTGCAAGTGGGATTTGTCTTTCATCAGTGGTATCAAAGCTAGTAGTCTTGAGTGCACAGGCAGAGCGCCGAATGTGAGGCAGCCTATGCTAGGACTTGTGGGAAGAGAGTGAAATGGTTGTGAAGAGCTCAAAAGATTGTTGTAGGTAGAGAGGAGTCCTAAGCAAGTGAGAGCTGAGACGCCATGAAGAATTGATTACGTGTTTTGTGTAGGTTGCATATTGAGAGTGTGCGACAAGTGTTTGACAAAATGTCTTAGAGGCAAGGAGAGTGTTTGATGATAAAGAAGGTATTTTTGAAGCCACAAAAAGAGAAGCAGGAGCCTATATAGAGGAGCAATGTATTTCAAACTATTTGCAAGTCAGGTGCAAAGTGTTGCAGAGTGGTTATGGATAGTAGTAGCATAGATAATTTGGTGTCATCAGAAATGGTGGAAAAGTTGAAATTGAAGACAAGGAAGCATCCTAACCCATATTGCATTTCGTGGATATGATGAGACCATCATATTTGTTTAAGTGAGCAATGTGTTGTTGATTTTCATATTGGTAGATATAGGGATGTGATTGTATGTGATGTAGTACCCATGGATGTATGTCATGTCCTATTGGGTTTACCCTAGATTTGGGATAGAGAAGCTATGCATGATGGTAGAAAGAATACTTACAATATAATCAAGGATGGGAAAGAATATGTGTTGGCTCCATTGTAGGATAAATAAGAGGAAGAGGTAAAAGAAATTACAACAACATGCCATGAGGAAGACATGGAGAAAGAGAGTGAGGAAGAAGAGAAAAGTGCAACAGTTGAAGAGGAAAATATGGGTATGAAGGAGTCCCATTATTTTTCTAATCAAGATGTGTTTGCTAGTGATGATGTGTATGCAGGTAAAGAAGGAAAAGTTACAGCAGTATGCCCTAATGGAGACATAGAGAAGGAGGTTGAGGAAGAGGAAAGAGAAGAGACTACAACAGTGGTTGAAGATGAGAAGGATGTAATTGTTGCAGATCATGAGGTTACAACAATAGAGAATGAGCATGAAGAAGATGGGGCAGTAGACAATTGTAATGAAAATGTTCGAGAGAAAGAGGTAATGCATAATATGTTCTATTTTTATGATGAAGATGAGAGTAGAGTGTATGAAGATGAAAAGGTTGTAGCAGATAGTGAGAAGATAGATGTTACAATAGTAGTGATAGAGGAACAAGTGAAAGAGGTAAAGCTATACCATTCTAAATTTGTGAAAGTTGATTTGCATGCTGAAATGAATAAGATAATGAGTGTAGAAGAGCAGTTGGTAAATGCAGAAGAGATGGTACAGTTGGATTTTATTAGTGCTGATTTGTATGTAGAGAAAGATTGGTGTGATATTGCAGAGGATAGTGCATATGCATATTGGTGGAGGAAGTCAAGTTACAGTGGATCAGATTCCAAGTTGAGAAAGAGGAGTGCAAAGTAGAGTTATTTGTGGAGTATGGGAAGTGTTCTAGGTAGATGTTGGAAGAGGAGAAAGAAGAAGTATTTTACTAATGCAATGATGGAGGTGCTACAGATTATCTACAACCTACAAGGGTGACTCAATCTTCAACTCCATTTTGTGAGTCCTACTCATAAAATATTTCTTATCTGGCATGTCTAATGCAGGAGCATCCAAGCGAATGGGCTATCCTGCATGAACCAAAAAAAATTTAGTTTGTTTTCCTCATTTTTGGTGTGTGTGTGGCTTCGTTGGCATCTCTCAGTATCTTGAAAGCTCTCATTTGATCATAATTGCAATTTTCAATTTTTTGTCGGTTCACTATTTTAGAGGCTCCGTAGGCAATTTTCAAAATTTTATTCCCAAAAATTTGTAAGAGCTAGAGTAGAATCCTTTTGTAGGGACATTCTTTGAGGTACCATGTCAAATGTGAAAAAAAAAAGAATCAGATCAATATCTTTCATGGTTTGAGATATTTTAATACCGAAAGTTTGTAAAAATATGAGTTGGCAATTTACGAAAAGTTTAAAATTTCAAGTTTTATGAAGTTTGGGACCAAATGGATTGGTAGGAAGCATCATAATGTTAGTCTCCACATCCTGGCAATATTTCATTCAAAGATGATCTTCTAGGAGAAAGTTGTGAAGAATGGTGTTTTCTAGCAATTCGGCATCCTATCATAGTTTCATAGCATTAAATTTCTCCAAATTGATTATTACAACTTCAACGGTACTATTCAAGGAATTTTAATTGTTATATTTTGATTTATTGATACATTTGAAAATGTCAGTATGGAGGAGGCAAAGAATTGTCTATTTGACCCACAAATCCACTATGTTACTGCTCTCAATAAGTCAAGAATCTGCAAGTGGCATTTATATCATTTATTTTCTATTTTATATATTATGTGGAATGGGAAGAAATTCAAAAATAGAAAACATTTAATGGTGCAGCTATTATTAAATAAAAGAAGAGTACATGGAAATTAAAGGAAGTTTTATCTTCCTTTTAAAATTTATAAAATGTGAGAGGAGGCTTTAGTAAGGAAGGAAACGCCCATTTTGGGCATTAATATCTTAAAGAAACTGTTGCACACAAAAGAGATAAGTTGAAGCAAATTCAACATCTTTTTCTTGGCAGTCCTAGTGTGGGAAGGAAGGAGGTGGGCATTCTATTTTAGGCATATGAAATTTCTAGCAGATGAGACCTTTTTTTGTAACAACAAGAATGTAATGATAATGGGACACCAAACCTAGAGGTGTGGGTTTTAAAATAAAATTGTTTTATGAGGTAGCATGGAGGGGGTGTGGCATGGCGATTAGAACGTGTAGAAGAAGATATTGTGGTATGCTTTGGTAGAGAGAAGAGAGGAGTTGAGATGTGAAAAATGGGAGTTTTCCCGTGGAGAGGTCATGTTGGTCACCATTGCAATGCTACAGACTTATGTAATTTTGTGATTATGTAGATTTGAAAATAATTTTTTTGAGATTTGTAAGTAATTCCTTAAAGAGTTGTGTGTGTGTGTGTTTGTTGAGTTGAGTTTCTACAAATAATTATTAAGGTGCTTGTGAAGGTGAGTTATGAGTGTACTGGTGGGATTTGTCTTTCATCAGTTTATCTAGATTCTCTGCATCCTGTCCAGTCCTTGTCCCCATTCAAAGCATGTTGTTACCCCATTTTCAAATTTTCCTAAGTTATTCATATGTTAATTCATGTTCCATTCATTATTCTTTATTATTTGTGCTTTCCTTATAAGTCGCAACCCCTTTACTTAGTCATTCCCATTCATAGTTGGTGATCCCATTCCTTTTTGTACCTCAGTCAGCAAGTTCAAAAGTTCATGAACCTCTCAATTCCCCAACTTCTCACAAAGTAAGTGTCTTAAGACTTGTCTTTCGATCTTGTGTTGTTTTGTTGAAAGAAGTCCTTTGTAGTCGAAGAGTTGGAAGTTCTTTGAACTTCTGAACTCTCAGTTCGTTGGTTCATTTGTACTTAAAGTCTCTAATGCCCCAACTGAACACATTCATTCCTCCCAAAATGCAGTCCTTTTGAGCTATTGATATGTACAAACAAGTGACACCTATCAGTTCGTCATAAATTTGAAATACTGGGAAAGGTGTTTGCACATCTTTCGAAGGGAAATAAAGGGTGGTTATTTATGAATTTTGAAGTACGGTTCACCGCCAGAATTTAATGAAATTTATGGAGGATTTATTAAACTTTGATATGAGACTTGGTTAAATTTGTCACCTCATAAGGAAAAGCCTCATTTTTGCACTACGAGGAGAATGTGTTGAAGGAGCTCTAAGACTCACCACTAGCAAAAAAATTTGTAGAAGTCTACATAAATAGGTTAGAACAAATGGTCATTCTCTTATTTTTCCATACTGTGACAATTTGTAATTCTTGATTCATTCAGTCTGGGAAGAGAAATTTTTCGTTCATGAGTTTGGATAGTTGGTTTTCCCCAAATGTCTTGTGGACCTCTTTTGTGTCATTGACTGGTTCAGAATTATTTGTTCTCTAGTTTCTCAAACAAGTTAGAATGAAATACAAATTCCAGGGGTCCCCAATTACCTCAGTTGTTGAGAATGGATTATTTAATGTAAAAGATATAGACCTCGAAAATGTGGACTTAGGGGATTTCTAGGAGAGAATGTGGCAAGAAACCAATTCCTCACTTGCAGAGAAAATTGTAAGCAGTGGGTTAGACCAAGATGGAGATTTCCCACCTACTGTGTCATACCCAGATTTGGTCATTGCTTGTGCAAATAATTATTACCCTGACTCACAGGAGATATAAGCCTTTCATGGCTCTATGATTACAAAGATTGATTATGAATTTGTATCGCATGCCTTGAAGCTAATAGACTATAAGTAATTTGTTGATGTGTCTATCACCACTGGATGGGGGTACTGCTAGGATAAGAAAAATTGGTGTCAAAATTGCATTGCCAAGAGTTGGCTGAAGATTGAGAGGAAGGGTAAATCTTGGCTTCCTTCCAATTTGAAAAGAGGTCATTTCAAATAAGAGATCATCGACATGATTACCTTGTTACATCATGTCATTGGTAGTGTTGAGTCAGACTCTTTTAAAAACTGGATGTGCCAATTCATTTTGTTGGTTTGTAGTGAGTCTCAAAATATAGACTGGGCTAGGTTGATAAGTGAGCATATGCATGAGAAATTGGTGAATTTTCCTCAAAAGGTGTCATTTTACATGTGTTCTCTTCTAGTCTATATTTTATCTAGCAAAGAGGTTGTTTTGCCTAGTTTGAGAACTCAAGGGTCTCTTACTCTAGAAACAACTGTGTATTGTTATTTCCTACAATTGCAGAAAGATACTTGGATGATAGACTTTCATAGAGTAAATGGTGATTTTCTCATGCTTTATGCTAATAAAATTGATGGTTCCTTGGAGAGAAGAATCTCCCCTAAAGCAGTTGTGTTGATAATGAATTTTGGAAGTTTCTATATTTAGTTTGACCATTTTTCCTATTTAACAATTGGGGGTTTTGAAAATGCCTCATTGAAATTGCTGAGATATCCTTCAAATTTTCTAGTGCTTTTGGAAGTTTGCTGCCAAATGGCAATTGTAAATATTAGGTACCATGCTATGAAGAAGAAAGGATATTCTTTTCTTGTCTCTTTATCTGTCTTTTCTTGCAAGAGCAATGGCAATGCCTTGAGTGTGGAGAAATTGTTGGCTAAGTATAATCTTCATTCGCTACCTATGAGACCAACCTTTGATAGAAAAAACTTTGTGAAAAGGAACATGCATGGAGGTAGCCTGTATCTACATAAGCCTCATCTTGAGGACTACTAGGAAGATTGCATGGATGAAAAGGAAGTGGAATGAAGAAGCTAGATGAGGTTAAGAATTGACCAAGTCTGAGCTTTTTATTTTCCATTACAAGTCCTAGAAAGTACACATGATAACTTAGACATTTTGGATGAAGAGTATCATAATGCCATTTTGTAACCCTTGCCTCAAGTGCACTGGTCAAAGAAGGATGTCACTGAAATTATGATTCGTTCTTTTCATGTGTCAAGAAGAACTGAGAAATAGCTTAATAAGAAATTCAAAGAACATGTTAGCTCTTCAACACCAAAAGAATAGGGCAAATCTAAGGCGTCTCACACTCTTAGAAGTATATCAAGTTTGGATACAACTCTTCATAGAGTTGGCTCACAATCAGGTGGAGATGGAGAGCAACCTGAAGATAGCAGAAGGTTGAACTCTACATGCGAGCAAGATGGCCAGCTTATGCCTATGAGAACTAAAACAGAAAAGAGATTGGATGCTTTGTAGCAATTGCAAGCAGACCATGTACCTCCCTCTACACCTTGGTATCTGATAACGATTCTTTGATTTTTAATCAAATTGGTGACGATAATGTTTTTCAATCTTTATTAAGCAATCCAAATGCTCCTACTTTAAGTAGTCCTCCAGAACATAGCACTCCTCCTGTACACTCAGATTCTGCTATTTTGAATGCTAATGTCAATGCTAGTGTTTCTTCTACTCCCTCTCCCTCATGGTTAAAGAAGGTTGTAGAAAAGAAGAAGAGATATGCTCCCATGATAGATACAAACATAGACACGGTGGCTAAGTTACTACAAGATACACCTAAGCCTGAAAGGGCTAAGAGGATGTCTAGAATGGTGGTAGATCCTTCTACTAGACACCATATTTTGGAAATTGTAGGTCTTGTTGGATAAAAAAATGAAGATGAAGTCACTGAAGTAAATTTAAATATGAGCCGAGTTGATATGGGGCCTTCCACTGTGGAAGGTGAAATCTATCATGCTAAATTCTCCATGGGTGCATTGTCAAAAAGGGTAAAGAATGAACAGTAGGAGATGGCCAAGCTACAAGATTAGGTAAGATCTTTGACTTAATTCATTTAATCCATTTTGAAGATTACTGCTCAACCTTCAGAGGAGACACCAAGTATAACTATGGATGGTTCAAACCCCAATTTGTTGCAACAAATCAAACGATATCAATCCATAGGTAATGTTGTCGATCAATAGGTGGAGAAAATTATTCTTGATGATTTACTTTATATTGAGAAAGTTGTGAAGTTGTACACCTCTATCTCGAGCAAGAGGGAAATGTTGATTGCAGAACTGTAAATTGTTAGGAAGGATAACAGTAGGCTTTTTATGGTTTCTAAAGAAGTCCAAGAAATGGTCAATATTGACATTAACATCCTCATAAATGAAAAGATCTTAAATGACCCCAGGGAGAATGAATTTATAGTGTGGATGGATACACTTGAATGGAAAATGACTATGCTGGGAGGAGTAGAAGAAGAAATAAGGAGTACATTGACTCATCATTTCACTAATTTGAAAGATCTCAAAAGCAATTTCGCAATTTTGGAAACAGAAGCCTTTAGAGAAGATGAAAATAAATTTCTTGAGATTAAAGAGATAAAGCAAAATTTCAAGAAAATGGTTAATGAGGATATTATGTCTACTGACACAATCACTGGTGAAAAAATGGGAAAACTTTGAAGAATGGAAACATATCTCTGAACCTTCAAGAGTGAAATTGAAGAGATCTATAAAAGGGTGGTGAACGTTGATCAAATGATAAGTAAGAGGAAGCTTTGGGCTAATATCATTGGTAGTCCAAGTGGCAAAACATTGACACCAATCATTGGCAGGTATAGGACATATAGAGTAAAATTGTAGGCATTGGTGACTCAAGCAACACAAGTCGATTTAGCTTCAGAAGATGGACAAAACAAAGAATGGGAGGCAACACAAACAAAGGCAACACTTGATGAGGACATGACAATTGTCAATTAATGACTTTTCATATGCTTTAATATTTATTTCTTATAATAAACTATTGGCTCTGGAGAGTTGTCTTTTAAGTTAATGCTTATTTTAAAACATCTTTAAATCGATTGTCCCCAAGAAGCCGTTATTATCTTTAAAAATAGTTATGGTTGACAAGGCTATATATTATATGAGCCTATCGATGTTGAGAATATTTTGACAAACTTTGCTTTGATAGAAGATCAATTTTTATGTGCGGTTACTTTTCAGTTGCTTTGAATATATGAATTGAAGTTGGTACAGTGGAATTTAGTGGTCATAAACTTTGCATTATGGTTGTTGAATAGTCATTCTTCTTATGTTGAATATGGTATCAATTTGTTGATTATCAGTTCTATGCTAAAGTAATTAGATATTTATTTTCTTTCTCATTACAGTCAATGTTGGTCTTTTGATGAATGATTTATAGTGGTGAATGTATAATAATTGGTGTGACTTTATGATTATGCTGAGGAGATGATAGCAATTAAAGTATTTGTGCTTCTTTATATTCTAATGTGGTGAGATATATTGCCTTTTATGCTTTCTGGTTAAAAGCATACATTGTTTCCATTCTTTGTATATCATTTTAAGGTAGTTGCACCTTGTTAAATAAGTAGATAATCATTGCAATTGATTCAACTATTGGTCTGGTTGCAACTTATTTGGGTGTGAGAATATAGAGTTAGGTGACAAAATATGTAAGCCAACATCATTGAATATGAAGAAGAAGTGAAAGAGGAAAAGGAACAAGAACCAGAGTAGTTGCCTAAGACTCTAGCAAAGTATGTTCAAAAGTATCATTCAGTAGATCAAATCATTGGAGACAAGAATGAAGGTGTGAAGACAAGGAGAAGGTTTACCAAGAAACATGAGCAAGTAAATTTTTGTTTATTATCAAAAGTAGAACCCAAAACCTTTGTTGATGCTAGCAAAGATGATGACTGGATAAAAGTAATGGAAGAAGAATGGATCAGATAGAGAAGAACTAGACACAGGAATTGGTTCCCAAACAAGCCAAGAAGAACATCATCTAGGAACAAAGTGGGTGTTCTCGAACAAATTGAATGAAGATGGTGAAGTGGTAAGGAACAAAGCAAGGTTGGTATTTAAGGGCTACTCTCAAGTTGAAGGTATTGATTTTGAGGAGACTTTTTCTCTGGTAGAAAGGATGGAGGCAATAAGAATGTTCCTTGCTCTTAATGCTCATATGAACTTCAAGGTATATTGGATGGATGTTAAGTCAGCATTTCTAAATGGTGATCTAGAGGAAGAAGTTTATATTGAACAACCAAATGGTTTCTAGATATCAAAAGATCTAGACATGGTATGTAGACTTAGAAAGGCTTTATATGGTCTCAAGAAAGCACCTAGGGCTTGGTATGCAAGGTTGGACAAGTACTTACTTCAGAAAGGCTTCAAGAAAGGTACTACAGATAGTAATCTTTACATCAAGGAAGAAGGAGACATGATAGTTGCAGTTTATGTTGATGACATCATCTTTGGTAGAGATGATAATATGTGTAAGAGTCTTGCAGAGGAGATGCAAAAAGAATTTGTGATGTCTATGATTGGTGAAATGTCTTTCTTCCTTGGACTTCAAATTGCTTAGCTAGATGGTGGTATCTTTATTTCACAACCTAAGTATGTCAAAGAGATGTTGAAGAAGTTTGGTATGGAGGATTCAAAACTAGTGAGTAACCCCATGGTCACTAGATGTCACTTAAGCAAAGATGATGAGTCTCCAGAGGTGGATCAGACTTCCAATAGATCTATGATTGGAGGATTATTGTACCTAACTGCCTCTAGACCTGATATTATGCATGCAGTATGTGTGGTTGCTAGATATCAAGACAATCCCAAGAAAAGATATGAGAAGGAAGTGAAAATGATATTTAGATATTTGAAAGGAACTCTATATTATGGATTATGGTATTCAAAAGGTAATGACATTGATTTAAGTGCCTATACTAATGATGATTGGGCTGGTTGTGTTGATGATAGGAGTACAAGTGGTGGTGCTTTCTTCTTAGGAAGAAGATTGGTTTCATGGCAAAGTAAGAAGCAAGATTCAATGTCCTTGTCAACTATAGAGGCAGAGTATATTGCAGTAGCCTCATGTTGTACACAACTATTGTGGATGAAGAAAACTCTAAAGGATATCAAGGTATTGTATGATGAGCCTCTTCCTATTTTGTGTGATAATACAAGTGCTATCAATATTTCCAAGAATCCAGTGATGCATTCTAGAACTAAGCATATAGCAATTAGGTATCACTTTTTGAGAGAGAATGTTGCAGATGAGGAAGTGAAGTTGGAATATGTTCCAACAAAGGATCAGATTGCAAATATCTTCACAAAGGCTCTTGTAAAGGACACTTTTAAGGATCTCCAGAAGAAGTTAGGGGTAGTTGTCCCTCCTTCTTGCTAGATGCATAATTGAGCATCTATCCAGGGGGAGTTAATGTTATATCCTTTTTCCTAGACTGATGATGGCTACCTCTCAGTGGGAGTAGGTAGTGTTTGTCGATGATAGGGGGAGTCTGGTTGTTGCAAAAAGAAGTTATGCCCTAAGAAAGAATGTGCAGATATAAGAAGGTTGTAGTTGCCCTTTGTCCTTGATGTCAAAGGGGGAGAAATGTGTAGGTATGTGTTGCCATCAATGTGAAAGAGGGAAATTGTTACACATATAGTTCCTATGGTTGTATTGTTTGTCATTGATGTCAACACTATTATGGATGTGTGATAGTGTTCATGGTTGGATGTCATGCTCCTAAAGAAGACACATTGAGATGGAAATTAGGAGTATGATTGGAGATGTCATATCTAGCAGAGAAGATATAGTTCATGGATTGGATGTCATATAATGTGATTACTAAAGTTCATGATTAGATCTCATGCATTGATCATTGCAGAATTGAGCATAAAGTCATATTCAGATGAGAATTAGAAGCATCAGGAAGACACAGTTCATGGTTGGATGTCATGTCTCATCCAACAAGAGAAGGGAGAAGATATAGTTCTTATTAATATGGGAATTAGAAGCACGAATATGATCAGATGTATTTATAATACTAATGATGGCCTAAAGTATGTATGTTCCAAGTTTTATCATGATTGGACTATCGGAAGAGTATTTTGTTATTGATTGATTGAAGACAGTGTTGTTTGTGTGAAGGTGCTCTGTGTAGGACTATGGAATGCTCCGCATTTCTCTACATTTGTAGATATGGCCATGCAGTTTTGGAACTTTGTTTAGGATATAGTGAAGATGATAATTCTAAGTTTTCAAATCATTTATCCTTTCATTGTGAAAGTTATGCATGATAGAGTATCGTCAGGTGCTATGCTAGAATAAGCTAGTGTTGAAAGTCTATTGAAATGCTCTGCATTACTCCACAAATGAATTATTGCCCTTGCATTTTTGATGACATGTTTCTAGATGTGTATTACACACTTCCTTGTAATTTCAAGGCTCTTGGTGGTCCGTAGCTGAGTTTCTCAAATGACAACATGTTGTAGTGTGTTCAGGATGACAGATTATTCTTAGAGTTCATGTTTGAAGATGTGTAGCAAAATTCCTTAATGTGTGGTGGCAAAGGAGTGGTTGGAGATGTTGTATGAGTCATGTGGACTCATCTAGAAGATTTTTCATAAAGATCTTTCTTGTTTCTAGTACCACACAAGGTTTTCAAGTTGATGGGGGTCATTATGCTTCAAGGTTCATGTGTTTTGGGTTAAAGTTGTCCTATTTCCAAATGAGCAGAGTGTGCGGATGTAAAATTCCTTGGTGTTTGAAGTTGAAGAATTTTTTGGACCTAGTTAAGCAAGTGTTGATGTCTACAAGGCATGGAACTTCTATTGGTGCAACATGTGGTCTCACTTAGGGTCTATCTTCTACACATTTCATGCTTTTGTTGTTTAACCGACTTGTAAATGTATTTTTCATATTGTATCTGGTTGACAAGAAATGTAATCAATGTAATATCTTGTATAAATTGTAAATAAAATTGAGTGAGGTAAGGTGTGATTACAAGTTGATTAAAAAAGTTCACAATTAGATAAAAGGCAGAATGAATACAATATTGATGTGAGACTGAGGGAGAAAGAACATAAGTTGTTGATGATGTCCTGATTCATCTTGAAGACATATATCTAATAGTGATCAAGTATAGAGTGTGCCTAACTGATCAGATCATCAAGAGAAAGTGTGAAGAGGCATAATTGCAATCATCAAAGGTGTGAATTTTAATGTCAGTTTTTAAATAGTAGAAGGATTGTCATAATGTAATCTTTTGTGAACTTGTGCTTAAGTCAGGGAGTAGTTGCTTCCTTGGGAGTGACCCTAAAACAAAGTCTTTGGGGAGTTGTAGCTTCCTTGGGTGTGACCCTAAATCAAATTTTTTAAGGAGTAGTAGCTTCTTTGGGTTGTAGCCCTGAGACAAAGTCACCGAGGAGTAGTTGCTTCCTTGGGTTGTAGCCCTAAAACAAAGTTGTTATTTGAGCTTTATATATTGTGTTTTAATCATCACCGTGGTTTTTCCCTTCTAGGTTTTTCCATGTATATCTAGTGTAATGTGTTGATGTGCATTGTGTTACTCTTTCATGCTAATGTTAACATTGTAATGCTTAAGGTTTAATCTTCTCCAGAGAAGTTGGAATTATTAAAATTGGAAATTGTTTGAATACTAATTCAACCCTACTCCTAGTATTCTTGTGTGTCTAACATCGAGATCACTGGCTATTATGATTTTGGTGCCATTATAGGGAAATTTAAGGCGTTGATGGTATGTGGACGGAATGGCCTTCATGGTGTGAATCCATGGATGACCGAGGATGAGGTTATATGGCAAGTCCAGATCCAAGACTTGGAATTAAGTATCTAGAGTAGTGGGTCTAGCTCTTATTGAAAGTCAAATCACACCCTTGGAGGAATGCTCTGCATCATCATAAGCCTTTATAACAATTTTCTTAGATGCATCTACACAAGCCTCAGAGAATCCCAGTGTTATGACCAATTTTAAGGTACATATGTTTAGACTTGCTCCACCATCTACCAAAACTCATATGATTTTATGTTTATTAATGAATACCTCCATGTGTAATAGGTCATTATGATTAGGTCTATGTGAAGGAAGGTCATGTTTGGTGAATGTGATGTGATGGGTGGTAGATAAGTATCCTACCATGGCCTAAAATTGATTGACATTAAGGTCCATGGGAATAGATGCTTCTTGCAAGGCTTTGTCCAAGATGGATTTGTGTTCATGGGATATGTGAAGCAACTCAAGGATGGATATCTACATGAGAATCTTCCCTAAATGATCTAAGAGATTATATTGAGCTTTTGGATGGGGATTACAAGAAGCCCTTTGCAAGGTCACCTTGGATCTTTAGGTGGTAACAACACACTCTGGACAAGTTTTGATAGTAATCCTAGAGATATTGTTGTCAAATGTTTGGATATTATTAATGGTATACTCACAGGAAACATGGGTATAACTGGATTGGTCATTTGTATTTGTCCTTGAACTAGAGGCCTTTCCTGACCTGTCATTTTGTAAGGGAACCTTGAAGATGGTATGATCATTCTTTGAGGACCCCTGTGGACCATCTAGTACTGTCACCTTGCTCAATGAGGTCCTGAATTATGTTCTTCAATTTGTAACAAGATTTTTTATGTCCTTTGATTTGATGATATTCACAAAAATCATTATCATTCCACCCAGACAGTTTGAAAGGCTTTGGGTCATAATGCCTAATTAATGGAAGTTGCATGATGTTTGACTGCAATAGTTTCTTCAAAATTGATTCAATAGGTTCCTCTAAGGGGGTATAATTTCGTCTTGGAAGATTATTTCTGCGAGGACCTCGTTGTTGATTGTTTTGAACTGTATAAGTTGTCTATTGATGAGTAGGTGGTGGATTATTTGATATAGTTGGTCCTTTGAGAGTAATGGTACCTAGCTAGCTTTGTTTATCACTATTGCATCAACTACCCCATCATTTATGACATTTTTGTTTCTAGACCAAAATTTTCTCTTGTCATGGGAAGTGTTTTGGTTATTTTGGTTCTTATTAAACATTTTGAACAATCCTTTTGCAATAAGTGCTTTCTCAATGGTTACTCCATTCTCAACATCCGCAAAGGTGGTACAACAATGAATTTGAAGTTGGTGCATCAATTTGGTGTTTAGATTTTGAACAAAAATATGGACCAACTAATTCTCTCGTATATGGCATGGGCACTTACTAGCCATGCTCTTCCATCTCTGGAAGAAAGAGATAAATGATTCTCTATCATCTTGTTTTGTGTGACAAAATGTTGCAACAGTCATGTCAGTCTTGATATTATAAGAAAAATGTGCTATGAGTTTGTCAGCTAATTCATTCCATGTCCTTATCCCAGGAGGTAGATGCACAAACCACTCAAGTGCTTGTCCCGTGAGACTTTGTTAGAACAACCTTATTAGATATGTATGATCAAATGCAAGTTCTAGGCAAGCAGTATGAAACTCTCATACATGTTCTATTAGACTCCCCTTTCCTTTATATTTGTTAAAGTTTGGCACGTTATAATTTTGAGGAAAGGGAGGCATATATATACTCTGATCAAAAGGATATGGACATAAGTCTTCCATAGAGTAAGTCTTCTTTGTCTCGGATATTTGCATGTTAGAAATATGTTGTCTCAATGTGTGCATTTGATGTGCTAAAACTTCCATGGGGGATAATGATGTGTCTGCGGCATTTGCGAGTGCATTGTGGTATTGATGACCCATGTTTGAAATGGATATGTTTTGAAATCCAATACTCGAAGCAGAAGGATTGGTGTTTATTTTAAAGGGATTGTGTGATGAAGTTGGGCTTTTGTTTTGGATGTTTGGTACAAATGTGGCATTTAGATTGGTGTTTAGCGGTGGTAAATTTTGGTTGGTGTGTTGAGAATGAAATAAAAATGGGATGTTTGTAATGGATTGATATTGAACTCAGTTTGAATTTGCTTTCTAAGAATGAAGATTTGGATTGATTTGTTGTTGCAATGGTCTTGAATTAGTGTTTTGTTGGGATGGATTGATGTTTTGATGAGATAGCTCAGTGTTTTGATGAGACAGATCGATGTTTTCATTAGACCCAAAGTTCATATTCATGTTTGGTATAGCATTGGTCCATTAGGATTGTGTTTTTGGAGCAATTACATGTATTGTTTGCATCCTTTTTGATGCATTTGAACTCATTGTGTTTTGACCCATGGATATGGTATTGGTTGATGGTGCAGTAGTTTGAGATGATGATGTGGCAAATGGATTCGTGAATGAGAAGTCTAGTGGTTAAGACATAGGATTTGTGTTATTCGCTCTAAATGGTGGGATGGGAGCTATATTAACAATCATCATGTTATGTGTAGTTTATCCGAATGGTAATCTAGTGTGCACTTGTCATGAATTGGTGTAACTTGATGAATGTGTTGTATGACCTTGGTTTTGTGTCACATTGTTTGAAGATGACCCCACAAGAACATTGATGTCAACACCAGGAGGGAGGTTAGTTCCATTTTGAAGAAGTCGTATAAGATATCTTTGTGGATCCATGGCTATCATTTCATCCATAATATGAAATATCTTAGGATCTTGGCTAGCCTTATCAATTTCTTCTTGGGTCAAACCTTGCTCTACCTCATGTAGGGTGAGATTTTCAAAAGGATTTGCAACATGAAATTCTGACTCGGGTGGTGCATTTGAGGATGATCCAAAATTCATGGTGCTAGCGGGTTTAAAGTTGGGGTCATTCAAGTAATCCATTTCTTTTCATTTCCTTTGTGACCTTGTTTGGACGAGAAAGACTTATGGGTTTTGGGATGAATGTAAACTATGTATAGGTAAAAATCAAGATTATAAAAGATCAAAACAATGATAATAAACGCAATCCTACAACATCAAAAGATCGATCTAAGAGATAATCAAATCAATGAATAATGCAATTAATAATCGAAAGCTATCACCTAGATTGTATTAATCTCTTGGATGAATGTAGATTGCTCAATATATCATGTACCAATGGTTGCAACAAGTAGATGTAGATAGGTGCTTAAAGAGCTCAAAGGTAGTATATGTGCTCAACGATGCATGATAAAAGCTCAAAGCGTTGTATTATGAATGCCCAAAGCTTAAATGATCGAAGAGTGCTCAAATGTTGAATGATTGAAGAGTGCTCAAAAGTTGAATGATTGAAGAGTGCTCAAAATTTGAATGATCAAAGAGTGCTCAAAAGCTTAATGATCAAAGAGATCAAAAGGCTTAATGATCGAAGAGGATTTTTGAAGGAGTGAATGAGGTATATATAGGGTTTAATAAAGATCGATCAATGGTTGAGATAAATCACTGAAATGGATGGACAAGATAATTCCAAAGCTCATGATGAATGTGCACATGACATGTGTCCTATTTTAAATCTATTTTTTTGAGTTAACTACTTGCTAGGATAAAGATAGGATTTGATTTCATAGATTTAGAATGTTTTTTCTAATTTATGAGATAAGATTAAAATAAGATTAAAAGCCAATTAACTCAACTTTAAATTTGCTTTTTTTACTTCTAAAAATAAAACTAATTGTGCACATAGAGGAAAATGATATTTTTAGGAGAATTGGAGATAATTGAGATTTAAATAAATAAATTTATTTAATTGATTGTGCATGATTGAAGAAAATATAAGATTAAATATAGTGAATAAATTAAACAAATAAATTGATTTAATTTATTTTGCATGATGGAGGAATATAAATAAAATATTTAATTTTATTTATTTTTAGAAGATAAAGTCAACTTAAATAAATTGGAATGATTTATTTAAATTTAGAGGAATAATTGATTAATTAAATAATTAAAATTATTTAATTGAGGATAAGAGGAATTTAATGATGAAATAATTAAATAATTTATTTATTTAATTAATGTGGATTGGAAGATTGGAAGAATATAATGATTTAATTAAATAATTAAAATTATTTAATTTGGAGGAATTAAGTGGATTTTATTGAAATTAATTAAATAAATAAAATTTATTCAATTAATGTTGGAAATTAGGTGATTTAGAGGAAATTGATGAAATTAATTAAATAATTAGATTATTTAATTAACATTGAATGCAAGCGATCTGTGAAGGGTCATTTTTAGGCATCTACACAAACTAAAGATGATAATGCAAGATGGGTATGCTTCTATGCTATATTTTTGGGATTTTTGAATATAAGGGTACCAAATGAAAATGCAACTATGGCTAAGGTATGGGACACAAAGTGACAATGAATCTATGACTATGACTATGCTTGGAATTTTTGATATGCAACTTGAGAATTTGAAAAGGATGCTAAGCCAGACTAGGATAGACCAAGGTAGTTAATCAGAAATGTCAAGACCTCAAAAGGATAAGTGCTAAGATGATGATGATTGGATAGAGTGAACCTAAACTAGACACATGAGTTTAAGGCTCAACTTAATGATGATTGGATAAAGTGAACCTAAACTAGACACATGAGTTTAAGGCTCAACTTGATGTTGATTGGATAAAGTGAACCTAAACTAGACACATGAGTTTAAGTCTCAACTTGATGATGATAGTAGATAGGTAATGACAAGGTCTAGACAACCTAAGTATGTGAATTGGTGTGATCAAGTATGACAAGATTCCCAATTCCAAGTCTCAAGAATGACTATGACTAGGAATAACCTAGGATGACAAAGGCTAACTAGAAAATGCAAGCTAAACTAGGCTAATGCAATGGAAAGACGGGGGATAGACTGAAAAAAGTCTCAGGTCTAAATGTATCGTCATTGTCCAGATTAGATCAAAAATGTGGATCCTCAGGAATTTCCCCAAAAAATTTTATTCTGATAGATGCAATGCTACAGGCTACAGTTGTGGTGTTACAGGTGACAGATGCGGTACAAAAATTGACAATTATAGCTCAGAAGGTAACAATTGTAGTTTTTTTCTCTAACAAATGTGGTTCTGAATGTGACAATTGTGTTTCTATGTCTGATAGATGCAGTTTTGTATGTGACAGTTACGGTTCAGTGTCTGATAGATGTGGTGAACTATTTTTTGTAGATTAAAATCAAGGGTTTCTAAATGATTTTTTATTTTGGACGGTTTGTAAAGGTGATCATAAAACATAGAAAACACTCAAGAAATACAAATCTTGGCTATTTTGAGTCTTTGACTCTTGGAAAATGAAGTATTTTACAAGTTTTATTCCACAAAACTTGCTAGGCCTTGGTTCACAAACAATTCAAACAAGCACAACCTAGCTAGTAGTAAAGGGTTATCTACTATAGTGGGATTACAACACCTTTCAATGTTTTTAAATATGAGAAAAAGGAGTGGGTAACTAGAGTATGTGAAGGTCTTGGACCACCTTAACACCTCTTACGTCGAAAGGATGAATTCAAACAAGGAACCATGTTACCTCAACCAAGAATCATACGTGGTAAGTAACTTTAGGGTATAGTTTGCATCCCTTGTACCACCAATAGTAGACAACCAAAAAGGTCTTAGGCTTCTAAAAACAATGGTTCATAGGGGAGGAACTCCTAAGAACACCATGGCAATAGTAGTGATTTTACCTTTTGGTTTTTGCCCCTTTATATAGCCCACTGGTGATACGTGCTTGTGGTCAAACCCTAGGGTGAACTCCCAAGTAGGCCACCTACTAAAAAAAAGACAAAGCTTGTATATTGCTCTTTCTCATCACCCAGGAATTGCATGTAACACAAGGGAAGAGGATACTCAAGACAACATGGTGCCGATATTTCTTATCACCTAGGAATTGCATGTAGTGCAAGGGGAGAGGATACTCAAGACAACATGGTGCTACTATTTCTCATCACCCAGGAATTGCACATAGTGCAAGGGGAGAGGATACTTTAAACAAACACGCTTTTAGTAACTAACTCACATGTGTGCAAGTGCACAAGATATAGAAGACACTTATTCTTTTTAAGCACCAATTCCAAATATTCCTAAATTAAAAATCACAAACACACAATGGAACCCTGCAAGAAATTGGATTAGTAGTTTGATTCAAAAGGTCCTCTCCCAACGATTGCCACACAGCTGGAAATTAGATATCAGTAAAAAAAAGCTTTGCCCTAGTGAATGCAAAAAGTAGAAAAAATGAAAATCACATATTTATACCCTCTTTTTGGTTAATAGTCAAATGCGGTGCAGAACGGATCAAATGTGGTGCAAGATCTGACAAATGCATCACATAATCTGACAAATACGTCGTAGAATCTGACAATTGTAGATCTATATCGAACGATTGTGGCTTTACAGGGAATAGATGCGGCACTGTAACCTGGATCTCAAAAACACATCAAATCTGACAAAAAGTAGCCCATATAAAAACCCTAATGATGTAGATTAGGAAAAATTAGGGGAAAGGAATGAATCAAAGATAGAAACCACAAAACTACCTAAATTCAAGCCATAAAGACCCTAATCTAACAATAATGCACCAGATGACAATAGAAATCCAATAATAAAGCTATAATATCTCAATTCCTATGCCAAAGTTGATTCTCCTCCATTGCTCTTCTCAATTTTTCTTTATTTACTCTTAGACTTTTAGTGTGCAAGATATATGATAAGCTCAATGTAGATGTATGATAGCAAGATCTCAATATGAGTAATAGAAAAATATTGAAGATTGTGGTTAACCTTGAAATGGAGATGAAGGCTTGCTTTTATAGAGGATTAGATTTGAATGAAGGGTGAGGTTTGAATTATGATGTATGATGATCAACGGATGAGATTAAATGGACTGCGATCCAAGCAATTAGTTGAGAAATAGGGCTTGGATAAATTAAATGGTTGAAAGACATTATTTAATTTAGGAGGGAAGATGAATAATCAAATAATTAAAAATAATTATTTAATTATAGAAGAAGAAAGTGAAATGGAAAATAATTAGATAATTGAAAACCATTATTTAATAATAGATGAAGAAATGGAAAAATTATTAAATAATTAAAAGCCATTATTTAATAATGTATGGAGGAAATGATAAATAATTAAATAATTAAAAACCATTATTTAACTATAATAACTAATTAGATAATTAAAAATAGTTATTTAATTAGAAGAGGGAGAATGGAGATGAATAATTAAATAAATAAGAATTTATTTAATTATAGATTAGAAAGGGATAATTATTTAAGAGGAATAAAGAAAAAGTGAATTACTTAAATAATTCAAAATTATTTAATTAATAGAAGAATACGACATTGGGAAATAATTAAATAATTATTTAACTATGTGAGAGGAGATGGAAATTAGTGTGAAAATGTTACTCGTAGACTCGAGACAATTTTTAGTATCTACATTTTGCCCCTCTTTGATACAATGTGAATTTGGACATTGTGTCAGAATAATTAGAAAAAATTGGCTCAGCACCTGCCCCAGCATGCCCTAGATAAAGTGGGATAGCATGATGCCCACTCAAGAAATTTGTCAAATTTTCAAAAAATTCCAAAAAAATTGGTAAATTTACCGATAGGTTTGATAGGCGCAAATGCATTGGCGATGAAAAACTAGGATGGACAAAAGAAATGTTAATGCAAAAAAGATGGTATTAGCACAAAATGAAGAATGATTGGGTGAGTGAAATGGAATGAGATCTTGAGCTTTAATTTTATTGCACGATTATCATCATAAAGCATTTTATTATAGCAATGGATAACGAACACCATGGCATGATATAGACCAAGGTGCAAAATGTGATCCCTTATGAAATAGACACATAATAGACAAGGAATGCCATGACGTAGACTAGTAACCCTAGAACCTTGTCAAAATATGTGAGGAAACAACTATGAAGCATGTTAGTCCTAGTACAAGAAAGCATTGGATAACCTTTCACTTGCACAGAATATTTTGATTATTCCAAATGGAACCCCAATCACACACAAGGAACTTAGTTGCCCCAGTCATAGTTACCAAGACAAGCTGTAAACAGAAATTAAAGAGAAAAAGTTCATGATCCATCATCGCTCCTCTCATCACTTGTAGACTTCTTCGAGTCACATAAGAACATGACCAAAGATCAATCAGATAAAAAGATAAGACAAACTAGACCAACAAAGTCAACAACCATTTAGATCTTCTTGCCAGATAATGAGTGTTTGTTTGATAGGACTATAGGATTGAACCTGGTTTCAGGGAAGGAAACATGTTGTATAAGTTGTTGAGTTTGGTTTCGATGATGCGACCACCTGTATAAGGCAATTGGTAGGATTGCATCTAGTTTCAAGAATGAGACACCTCGTATAAGGCACCTAGTTTGGTTTCAAGAGTGCAACAACCTGTATAAGACAAATGATATGATTAATGTGTGATGATAGTGTCTAGTTTCAAGAAACAAAGCATGTCATATAAGACATCGAGTCTGGTTCTGATAATGCAACATGTTGTATAAGACAATTGATAGGTGATAAAGGTAGTTGATAGTGATGAAAAATCATGACTAGGCAATTGATCAATTCGGATTAGAGACTTGATGGATAGTTTCTCTTGTTGTTTCAAGATTTGTTAAGCTCAGTTCTCTATGGAAGGTAACTTGTTTGTGTCTAATCAAAGTGTCAACCTTAGCAAGGGACAACTTATTATGGGATATGAACTATGGTAGACTCGACTCAAAGACCATAAGGGATTGACCTAATGCCTCGGGGGCTTATCAATGATGGCCTTGCCTACGTAAAGTGCAGAGACAACATAGTTCGATAATTTAGAATGACACTGACATAGACTTGGTGACTGACATTATTTTTGAATTTTTTTTACGTTTTTTTATTTTTTTAGATTTTTTGGAAATGTTTTAATTTTTTTTGGATTTTTTTAATTTTTTGTGTTGGATTTTTGGAATGTTCTGATTTTTTGTGTCCTCTGATACCATGCCCAGGATCTCATATGAAAACCTAAATCAAGGATTTGCCCCTAGTCATGTATAGGACCAAATTATTATGAAGGAAAATAGATGGGGTAATGTTTATTATAGATGGATATGGAAAGTGAGAGACGCAAAATGCAAACTATTCTCAGGCCATGAGAAGAACAACAAAGCCAATATTGTGGATTGGATAGAAAAGTGGGATTTTATTATGGATGAGGTTGTGCACAGATTATGAAAGGTGAAAGTGAAAAACTAGAAGAATGATGGTAGATGATAGAGCAAAGACTGACTACACATGGTGTCTATTTGCCAAGTTTTCACCATGGTACTTATCCAAAGCACCACCAAAGTGGTTTTCACTATTGGATGGATTATTTCTCTTTACTATTTTGATTTTTTTTTATTTTTTGATTTTTTATTTTTTTATTCTTTTTTTATTCTCTAAGGACCAAGTATAGTACTTGTGAAGGTGCATGCTATTGATGGGCTCTAGTAGTAGTTCACCTTTAGGAGTAGCAAGTTGATAAGCGTTGGATCCATATACTATGGTTATGATGTAAGGACCCAACCAATTAGGGTCAAACTTTCCAAGTTTCTCTGAGTCCAACTAATTCTTTGGATTTTCTTTTAAAACCAAGTCCCCAATGTTAAAATGTCAAACCCAGACCTTCTTGTTATAACTATGATGGAGATGGTTTTGATAGGCTTGTAGATGGACCAATGCATTTTGTCATCTCTTATCCAACAATTCTAGCTCATACAATCTGGATATGCGATACTCTTCATCATCAATGAACTAATGCATAGATACTCTCAGGGAGGGTAACTCGACCTTGATGGGAAGAATGGATTCAGAACCAAAGACAATGGAATATGGAGTGGCTCTAGTGGGGGTATGAATACTAGGTCAATAAGCCCATAAGGATGGATTAAGTTGGATGTGCCAGTTACGACTAGTGTCATTGATGGTCTTCTTTAGGATTTTAATAATGGTCTTGTTAGATGCCTCAAGTTGACCGTTGCCCTGGGGGTAATATGGAGTGGCAAAATGGTGGTGTATTTCTCACACAATTCACAAACATCTTGATTTTTTAATGGATGACCATTATCTATAACGATGGATTGGGGACACTGTACCAGCATATGATGTAATTAAGGATGAACTTGGATATTTGCTTGTCAGTAATATAGGTCATGGGAATGGCTTTGATCCATTTCATGAAGTATTAGTTGCAATGATAATAAACTTGTGGCCATTGGCAGGAGTATGATGAATCTTTACCACAAGGTTGAGTCCCCATTGAGATAAAGGCCATGGTGATGTAATTGGATGAAGTTCTTGAGTAGGTGCATGTACAAGATCTCCATATATCTGGCATTGTCAGAATTTCTTAACAAAATTATATGCATCACACTCCATAGTAGGCCAATAGTATCCAATTTGCATGATCTTCTTAGCCAAGCTAGGACCACTAGAGTGAGCTCCACATATACCATCATGTAGAATCAAGACATCTAAGGAGGGTACTATCTAGGCTTCGGCAGTAAAGGGTATCACTGATGATGACATATCTAAAGGCTTGACAGATAAAAGTTTTCTGTTGATTGGAAGACAAGTTAGGGGGAATGATTTGGTCATGCAGCTATTTGTAAATATCTCTATACCAAGGGGATTCCATTTTCAAATTCTCAGTTTTTGCCTGATATCGAGACGTTATTTTAAAATTTGAATTTCTCTAAAGCTAGATATAAAAAGACATTTGAAAATCATTTTAACATACACAATTCTTATGCAAGTGTGATGCCAAAACTCTGCCAAAATTACCATTGAAGATCAGTGATTTGTTGAAGCTTTCAAAAGGATTTTATATTTGCTATCATGGAGACAATGGATGGAGATTAGGAATCAAGATCTTGAGACTATCTTGCTCTTCCTAGGGTTTGTACACCCTTTTTTATGATCGGGAGAAGGGTTAAAGCTTCCAACATCAAGCTTGGAGATCCTCCGTGGACATTGCTGATTCGCCTTCTTGTTCATGCAAGTCTTCATTTGTTTTCATCTCCTTGAGGTGAAGTTGTATGTGTTCATTGATTCAAAACAAGTTGTTGATCTTCCCTTGATTGAGACATCTAGGGTTTGATATTTCTACATACATATTGTTAGATTTGCACACACTTCTGTAAATCTTTATCTCTGGCTATTGTTGAGGTAGAAATACCAAAGACGGGGCTTGACTGAGGCAAGCTCCTATGTAGCCGCAACATCTTTCTCCTTCTTTTATAGGTACAGATCATATTTTGCAGGTTTCAGTAGAAAGAAGCTACAGAAAGGAGGATATTGTAGGTATAGTCATCATGGACTTTTGATTTTTTAGATTCTAACACTTGTGGGACTAAAGAGCAAGCACCCTAGTCCAACTGGGGGCAATTTCTAGGATCTAGGAGCCATTTGGGAGTGCCAGATAGCCTGTGTAGAAGATTTCTAGTTTTGAGAACTTTTGGGACTAAGGAGCAGACGCCCTAGTCTAGTCAGCCCTCAAAATTGAGGTGCACAGTCTCTAAAACTCTTTCTCTACATTTCTGTGATCATTTTTGCCTGTTTCATTATCAATTTCTAAATATCTCTGATTTAAGGCATGATTAGGGTTTACTTGGTTTATGAGCAAAACACTTAACAAAATCTTAGTTAGGCTCTTGAAATTAGATACTGTGAGCATAAGGGATAGACAAGAAACTCATAGATTGACCTCACACTCAATCCTTGTCCTCCCAATGTCTAGATTGGTGAAATAGTAGTACTTAACCTAGTTGAGGAAAAGCTACAATTTTTCCACTAAACAAGTATATCCAAAAAAGATCCTATGGTGGCCATTTCATCGACTGGTTTATTATAAATCCTTGGAATTTGATTGAAGACGATGACATCAAAATATAGCTTGAAACTATCAACCATCTACTTGTATGGTGTGAGCTTTTCATCGTTTGTATCATAATCATCATTGACCTGACAAATAACTAATTGTGAATCACCATAGACTTGCAGATTTTTTATTTTCCATTTAATAGCCATACAAAGTCCTATGAGCAATGCTTCATATTTGGCTATGTTGTTGGTGAAAGAGAATGCTATTCTGAATGACTTAGGTATTGTGTCTCCTTGAGGTGTGACATAGAAAATTCCAAACCCTAAACCATGATTTGTATAGGATCCATCAAAATAAAGTTGCCATGTGTTTGAAGTTTCTACTGTGAAAATTGACTCATCCAGAAAATCAAAAACCAATGGATGATCTACTATTATTAGAGTGTCTGCCATTTGATCAGTTGTCACTTGTCCTTCCATTGCCTTTTTATCAACATACTCTATATCAAACTCACTCAAGATCATGACCCATTTCTCTAGTCAACCTGTTAGAGCTGCTTTGTTGAGTAAATACTTCAATGGATCTATCTTTGCTACAAGCTTTGTCTGATAATTTAACATATAGTGTCGAAGCTTCTGAGTGGTGAAGACCACTACAAGGCATGCTCGTTCGATAGGACAATAGTTAAGTTCATACCCCATAAGTGTTCGACTGATGTAATATATGGCTCTTTCTTTTCCTTCATCATTCTATGCCAAGAGGACTCTCAATGCTGATGAGGTTGCTGATATATAAAATATTAAGGTTTACCATCAATAGGTGGCATGAGAATTGGAGGGGACAATAGGTAATCCTTGATTTGTTGAAAGGCTTCCTGACAATGAACAGACCATATGAATGGGACTCCTTTGTGAAGCAAATGTTGAAAT
Source organism: Cunninghamia lanceolata (assembly GCA_027924645.1). Classification (NCBI taxonomy): domain Eukaryota; kingdom Viridiplantae; phylum Streptophyta; class Pinopsida; order Cupressales; family Cupressaceae; genus Cunninghamia; species Cunninghamia lanceolata. The sequence goes on along the minus strand of BSBN01000391.1, from coordinate 6,277,126 downwards.
GGGTGACACTTATCAGCCAATTGTGCTATGAACCTTTGACTTGATTGTAACTTTCCTTGAATACTATGTAACTGCTTGATATTTATTGGTGGACGCATATCCATAATATCTTTCACCTTTGCAGGATCAACTTCAATACCTCTGTGAGACGCAATGTACCCTAGTAGTTTACCAAAGGTTACTCCAAAAACACACTTCTTTGGATTTAATCTGACCTTGTACTCTTCCAACCTTGTGAAAACCTTATCTAATATATATAGATGATGATCTCGTGTAATGGATTTAGTTAACAAGTCATCAACATAATCTTCCATGAGTGTATGCATGTAGTCATGGCAATTTATGGTCATGGCCCTTTGATATGTTTCTCCAGCATTTTTAAGTTTGAAGGGCATAACATACCAACAACATGTACCCTAGGGGCAAGTAAAATTCATCTTATGTTGATCTTCAAGAGAAATTTTGATTTGGTTATATCCTAAGAAGCCGTCCATGAGTGATAGCATCTCATATCCCATCGCCAAGTCTACTATTATATCAATGTTAGGCAACAGAAGTCATCCTTAGGACAAGCTTTGTTTTAGTCTCTAAAATCTTCACAAATTCTGATTCCTCCAGTCGATTTAATTACAGGTACAAGATTGGAAATCCATTCTACATAATCTATAGGTCAAACAAAACCAACATCTAACAACTTCAACTCTACCTTCACTAGGAGTGCAATCTAGGGGAGCATCTTTCTCAACTTTTGTTTAACCGGTTTTGCATTTGGAAATGATGACAAATGATGCAAAAGTAACTCAAGATCTAACCCAGGCACATCAACATATGACAAATCAAAGTTGATTTGTCATGCAAAAAAGAAAGCCTTAAATTCTGGTTTTTCAGTTTCTATCAAGAAGGCTACAAAGTGAACAATTATAGGACTATCGTCGATGCCAATGTTTACTTCCACTGATTTCTCTACTAGCAATGGTGATCTCTCCTAAGTTGTAGGGAGCACATCTAACCCTCCATCCTTAGGTGCCTTAGGGAGGTTTTCACCCTCAGATACATCCTTTCTTTTTACTTTTTGATGGTCTACCACCTTTTAGTTTTCACCTAGAGACCCATCCTTTTTTGTTTTAGTATTTTCACTTTTGCAACGAGAGGGAAGAGTGGACTCCCCAAAGTAAGTTGTATTATCAAGATCTATGATGAATCCAACTCTATGACCCCCACTAGGTATTCCTTCTCAAAATCCCATAAAGTCAACGATTGCATCATCATTTTCAAATATGTCAAAGTGTAGAGGTCCTTGTTGGTCCCAATCTATCAAGCAGGTAAACTAGGGGTAGATCATCATTGATATTTGTATAACTCAAGGATAGGGCAGATATGGTAAATAATGAAGTGTCGTCAGGGTCCCAATAGATATCAATCCAGGCAAGTCCATTGATTTGTTTGGTTTCAAGGGGATTGGTCTCGACTTTGTCCTTAGATGTCTCGATGTCTTTAGAAATGTTAGCATCTTCACCTGAGAGTAACTTAGTATGAGAAACACTCACTTTTAATGGTGTATACCCTAACCCTTTATTCTTTGGTAGCTTGTTTGGTTATAAAGGTTTTGTCCTTCCATTCTTGTGTGGACCAAGTCCACTATGTCCATCATAACCTTTTTGCTTCATGAATTCAAAACCTTTTCTATATTGTTCAACCATTAATTGTACAGGTTCAATTTCTTCTTCATCCTTATAGATCCATGTAGAAATTTCCTCATCTATGGTTTATTTTCTCAATTCACCCTACTTGGTAAAAGTGGTGGGGATGGACAAATAGTGACTTTAGGCTCCTTCTTGATAGGATGTGGTTTTCGATGGGATTTTGGTGTTGTGGGTAGCTTGCCAGTGCAATAGGAAGTCTCCATGTTATATTCCCCACACCCTGTGTCATAATCTGGACCTTAGGTTCAGACAAGGGAATGAATGTAGTGGAAGATTTGGATAATGTAGAAGGATCAATGTAACGGGATGAAGTGGAAAGTGAAACTCCCCTGTTAATAGGCACTTGATGTTGAGGTTTTCCTTTTAGATGACTACAATATTTAAAGAGATCAGGATAACCAGGTATTGTGATTTCAATGCCATTATAGGGAAATTTAAGCCATTGATGGTATGTGGATAGAACGGCCTTCATGGCATGAATCCATGGATGACCGAGGATGAGGTTATATGGGAGGTCCAAATCCAAGATTTGGAATATAGTATCTATAGTAGCAGGTCCAACTCTTACTGGAAGTGGAATCACACCTTTGGAGGAATTCTCTGCATCATCATAAGCCTTTATAACAATTTTCTTAGATGCATCTACACAAGCCTTAAATAATTCTAGTGTTATGACCAATTTTAAGGTGTAATGGGTCATTATGATTAGATCTATGCAAAGGAAGGTCATGTTCAGTGAATGTGACGTGATGGGTAGTAGCTAAGTATCACATCATGGCCTAAAATTGATTGACATTAAGGTCCATGGGAATGGATACTTCTTGCAAGGCTTTTTCCAAGATGGCTTTATATTCAGGGGATATGTGAAGTAAATCAAGGATGGATATCTACGTGGGAGTCTTCCCTAAATGATCTAAGAGATTATATTGAGCTTTCAGCTAGGGATTAGAAGAAGCCCTTTGCAAGGTCACCTTGGATCTTTAGGTGGTAACAACACAATCTAGACAGGGTTTGATAGTAATCATGGAGACATTGTTGTCAAATGTTTGGATATTATTAATGGTATACTCATAGGCAAAATGGGTATAACTGGATTGGTCATTTGTATTTGTCCCTAAACTAGAGGCTTTTCCTAACCCATGATCTTGTAAGGGATTCTTAAAGATGGTATGTGTTATGTTGGAAATTGTCCTCCTGTATGGAATGACACAATTTCTCATGGTCTAACTCCTATCCTTTGGTGTCCTTTCACCCTATTTATTTATGGCCTTCCTAAACCCTGATTGACCTATAACTAAATGAAGAAATGTCATATTTTGAAACAACTGTTGACTGAACTTGAAAGAAAAATTTGGATTCTGGATGTCCTAGACCTCCTTAATGCAGACCTGATGGAAAAATCAGGGCCTGGACAAGGGCGCCGCACCCTTGTCCTACCCTATTTTTCAGGGTTTTGAATTTTAGTGACATGTTGACTGGACCGTCATGTACCTTGGGATTCCAATTTCAAATTTTTGATTTTCGTGCAATGTTGGCACGTTATTTCAAATATTTGAATTTCTAAGGTTAGGTATTTAAAGACATTTGAAAATCATTTTATCACACACAATCTCTATGCATGATTTTATGCCAAAACTCTACCATTTTTGCTATTGAAGATCAGTACTTTGTTGAAGCTCTTGGAATTATTTGAAGATTGCTATCATGGGGATATTCGATGGAGATTAGGAATCAAGATCTTGAGTCTTTTTCTTCCTAGGGTTTTGTAAAATCCTTTGTATGATCGTGAGAAGGGTTGAAGCCTCCAACTTGAGCTTTGGAATCCTTCATAGATATGGTTGCCTCACCTTCTTGTTCTACAAGTCTTCATTGCTCTCATCTCCTTGAGGTGATGTTTTTGTTTCCTTGAGTGAAACAAGGTGTTGATCTTTCCTTGATACTTGAGTCATCTAGGGTTTTACATTTTCTACATACACATTTGATATATGAGCACACACATTGGTAGATCTTTATCACTGGCTATTCTTGAGGTAGGAATATCAAAAATGAGGCTTGACTAAAGCAAGCTCCTATATTTCTCCATATTTCTCCCCCTTGTGTATGTGCAGGTCGTGTTTGAAGAGATCCAGTGGAATGAAGCAGCATAAAGATGGATATTGCAGATACAATCACCACAGAACTTTGAGTTTCAACATTGCAAAACTTTCAGGTTGAAAGAACAGGTGCCCTAGCCCAACTAGGCATTTTCTTCAGGATGTAGGAGCCATAGGAGATTCTCTGATACCTGGTATAGAAGATTTGAACTATTAGAAAATTACAAGGTGAAAGAGTGGGCACCCTAGCCCAACAGGCCCTCATTTTCCAAATGCACACTCTATGTACCTTCTACTCTATATTACTGTAGTTTTTTAACCTATATCAGTGTCTGAAATCAATTTATTATAGTTTAACCCAACTAGAAAATTGATTGACATTAAGGTCCGTGGGAACGGATGATTCTTGCAAGGCTTTGTCCAAGATGGCTTTATGTTCGGAGGATATACGAAGCAACTCAAGGATGGATATCTACACGAGATTCCTCCCTAAATGATCTAAGAGATTATATTGAGCTTTTGGCTAGGGATTAGAAGAAGCCCTTCACAAGGTCACCTTGGATCTTTAAGTGGTAACAACACACTCTGGATGGGTTTTTGGTGCAAGGCACCTAGGAGCATTTTGATTCCTAAGAGCATTGTGATAAGTTGAGGTTCTTGTTCAGTATGTTTTGTAATAAGGCTTTCTAGCCATGGTTGTAAGGTCCATTTTGTATGGTCAAGAGGTTTGAGGTGACCAAAAAAACCTTAAATCATTCTTAGTCCATTTGGACCCTAGTTGTGTCAATTAGGCCTAGTAGGTCTATTGATGGTTTTTTAAGTCTATTTGATAGTTCTGATGTTTTGGCATGTTTTAGAGAGTATGGTAGTTGTTTGGATTCCATTGGACAAGTTGAACCAATTAGGATCTTAGGATTAATGCAAAATTCCATAGCTGTCAAAGGTTGTCAATGGTGTCATGACACTTGGCCGATTGCAACTCATTTTTGACAGTTGAAACTATTTTTGGAAGTTGCCTACCAACTTGGATTGGTTCATATTGTTGTTCTCTTACTCCAGTATGCAGGAGAAGATTTTGTACGGAGATTTGGGCACAAAACCAATAAAACTAACTATTTTTCTAAGAATTCTTGTTGTTGTACGGCCTGTACGGATTGGTCAAGTGGATCAATGTGGTTTTTCTGAAACTAGTTAGAATCAGGATTTTAATGCACCAAGTTTGAAGTCTTGAAGTGATCGTTGTAGGAAGATATTGGAGTTTGAATCCAAACTGGTCTAAAACCCTCATTCCTAGGGTCTGTCATACAAATTTAGCCCTAGAATGCATTCTAACCGATGAAACTTCATGCCACTCAGTGAAATGTAGGCTAGGGATGTATATTATATGATTCCAAAAGCATTTTGTTGGGAAGAACAGTCATCGAGTTTTTGAGTGATGCCCTAGGTCAAATATCCCTATGTATTTAACCAAAATTATGCAATTTGGTGATGTAAATGACAAAATTCTGATAGGGTGGGTGAATGGATGGTGGTTTTGAGATGTTTGGGTGTTTGGAAGTAATCCAAGTTCCTATCCCAGGTTTATGACCCCAAATTAGACCACTTGCTTTGTAACCTAGACCTAAATTAATCAATTAGGCCTAGAGACCTAGTGGGTGTGTTGAGTTGCTGGAGTAGAGTTGGAACTGGAGGCTTGGAGGTCTATTGGAGCTCCATAAAGGGTATTTGAATCCACCATTTGTTTGCCTGACTCTTAAGGGTTTTGTCAAGTTGTATAGTGAAAACCGAATTAGGAGGGCTAGTAACCTCACTAGGCCAAGTAAGGGTTGGAGATTTGTGAGAAGTTGGGGATCAAACCAACTATGGGAAAGGTGTTTGTAGACCTGTCTTAAGGTGTGGAAGGAGTCTTGATGATTGGATAATAGCCTAGATAACAAATCCCTAATTTGCCATAGGTGTGACCTTGGTTGAATGAAGTGGTGAAGTGGGTGAGTGGGCAGAGAAGAGAAAACCTTGTTGCTTCCTTTGTGCCACTCTGTATCAGGTGGTATCAGAGCCATCAAAGAGATGGGAGATAGAGAAGAAGAGGAGGAAGTTCCTCAAAGGGTGACTAATGCCGAATTGGCAAAGATAGTGAGAGAACAAGCAGCCAAGAACAAATGGATGGAGGCTGAGATAGAGAAGTTGAAGAAGGATAAGGATAAGAAGAAGAAACTAGAGGTCATCTTGGATTCAAATGAAGAGGATCAAGATGAAGAAAAATGAGTGCCCATGGAAGAGCCACAGGGAGGCATGTCAGAAAAACAATTCCTAGATGCACTTGGAAAGTTGAGTAGGAAGGACAATAAGGTGGATTTACCTATGTTTCCTGGCAAGATGAACCCAGAGGAGTGCCTTGATTGGATAGAGGCAATGGAGAACTATTTTGAGTGTGAGGAAGTGGCAAAAAATCAGAAGGTGAGGATTGCCAAATCTAGAATGAAAGGGCCAGCCTTGAGTTGGTGGAACTTCATTCAAAATAAGAGGATAGAGGATGATAGGAACCCTATCACTACATGGAGGAAGATGGTGTTTGAAATAAAGAAACAATTTGTTCCTGAAGATTATGAAGTCAACTTGCACAAAAAGTTGCAAAACTTGAGACAGAAGGACATGGATGTGAGCACCTACACCAAGGAGTTTCACAAGATGACCTTGAAAGCCAAAATGCATGAGAATGAAAAGCAAAAGCTTGCAAGGTATCTAAATGGTCTTAAGTTCTCCATTCAAGATGAACTGAGTCTCTTTAGCCTTGAGATAGTGCATAAATGTTTTCAAATGGCATTGAGGATTGAGGACAAACAAAGAAGGAAAGGTGATTCAAATAGTAGGGGTAGAGGCAATTTGAATTTTAGGGGCAAAGGCAGGTTTCAGAATAGGGACAACTTTTCTAGACCCCAAAATGGCAGATCACAAGAAGGCAGTCAAGTGGAGGCTGACAGAGACAGTGCTGATAAGGGCCAGCTTAGAGGGAGAGGTAATGGTAGAGGGAGAAGTGGAGGCAGGGGTTCCAACGTGTTCACAGGAAAGTGCTTTTCCTACAATCAAATAGGACATCAGTCCTTTAGATGCCCGGAGAAGATGGGGAATAATTCTGCAAATCAGAAAGACAGAAGGGTACAGCTCCTTCAAGAGGATGACTGTCAAAGCACCACATCTTATCAAACGACCTCTTCCAAGCCTACAGCACCAGAGAGTGGAGAATGCATCATGTTCAACCAATCTCTCATCATGCTTGCCACCAAGGAGCAACCCCAAAGGAACAATCTATTTAGAACCACTTGCAAGGTGAAAGGGAAAGTCTGCAAGGTAATTGTTGATTCAGGTTCTTCTAAGAATTTAGCTTCTAATGACATGGTGAATAAGTTAGGATTGCAAAGGATACCTCATCCTAACCCCTATAGGGTCTTTTGGTTAACCAAGGACCGACAAATTGTGGTGAAAGAAAATTGTTGGGTTGAATTTAAGATAGGTGAATATTGTGATAGGATCCTTTGTGAGATAGTAGACATGGATGCATGCCACCTTCTTCTTGGAAGGCCTTGGCAACATGATACAAGTGCCCAACATGATGGTAAGAAAAATGTGATTCATTTGTCTAAAAATGGTGAAAATTTCACAATGACCCCTTTGATTGATGACTACAAGGAAAAGATCATTCCTAGTTTAGTTATGTTGGTAGGTGAAAAGGAGTTTTCGGCTAACCTCAAGGAGGAGAAGGTGCCATGTTTTGCAGTGGTCATCAAGCCCAAGGATACAAATCCTAAGAAGGTCAAAGTGTAGCAGCCTCTTAGGAGGATTGGACCAAAAGAAGTGGAGGAACTATTGGAGAAGTTCCATGATGTGATAGCAGATGAAAGTAAGGATGCCCTTCCACCAAAGAGGGAGATTAGTCATTGCATTGATCTCATCCCTGGATCCACCCTACCAAACCAAGCAGCCTACAAGCTAACCCCAGAGCAAAATGCAAAAGTGGCAAGACAAATCCAAGACTTGTTGGATAGAGGGCTTATAAGGAGGAGTATTAGCCCATGTGCAGTACCTGCAGTACTTGCACCAAAGAAGGAAGGCACATGGAGACTATGCACTGATTCAAGGGCCATCAACAAGATTACTATCAGGTATGGATTTCCAATGCCTAGGATAGAAGATTTAATGGATTACTTGGGTAGGGCTAAATATTTTACCAAGATGGATCTAAAAAGTGGTTATCACCAAATTAGGATAAGGGAGGGGGATGAGTGGAAAATTGCATTCAAAACCAATGAAGGGCTATTTGAATGGGTTGTGATGCCTTTTGGCTTATCAAATGCACCAAGCACCTTCATGAGGTTGATGAATGAGGTGCTAAAACCTTTCCTTAATAAGTTTATTGTTGTATATTTGGATGATATATTGGTTTTTAGATATAGCAAGGAAGATCACATAAGACATATCCATCAAGTGCTTAGGAGGCTTCAAGAGGAGAAGTTGAGAATTAACCTTGACAAATGTGTCTTCCTACAAGAAGAATTGACATTCTTGGGGTTTGTCATCTCTAAGGGAAACCTCAATATGGATCCAAGCAAGGTGGAAGCCATTCTTAATTGGCCCACACCTACTACAGCCTCTGAGGTAAGAAGTTTCCATGGTTTATGCAGTTTTTATAGGAAGTTCATTAGAGGGTTTAGTGCTATTTGTGCTCCACTTGTTGACAATATAAAAGGGGGCAAGAAATGTGTGTTTGTGTGGACAAATGAGGCCAATCAAGTCTTTAAACTATTAATGAAAAAAATATAAGAACAACTGGTACTTGTGCTACCTGATTTTGATAAGGTCTTTGTTGTTGAGTGTGATGCAAGTAAGAGGGTTGTTGGGGGAGTCCTAAGTCAAGATGTGATGCCTGTAGCCTTCTTTAGTGAGAAGTTAAATGAAGCAAAACAGAACTATTCTACCTATGATCTAGAATTATATGCAATGGTCCAATCATTGAGGAAGTGGAGACACTATTTATTACCCAAGGAGTTTATTGTTTTTACTGATAACCATGCTTTGAGCTTCTTGAACAGGCAGGAGAAGTTAAACCATAGGCATATCAAGTGGATGGAGTACATCCAAGCATACACTTTCTCAATTAAGCACAAGAAGGGAGTGGCCAATAAGGTAGCCGATGCCTTAAGCAGGAGGAATCTTGTTGTTCAAACCATTCAGTTGGAAAGTACAGGTATACATGCCATTAAAGATTAGTATGAAGAAGATGAAGACTTCAAGGAACCTTACCAAGCTTGCAAAGCCATGACAGGCAGGTATAATACTAATTTTTGTGATTTTCTGATACAAGATGGATTTCTTTTCAAGGGTAGTTTGTTGTGTATCCCAAGAGGGTCAGTTAGAGAGAACATCATTAAGGAAAAACATTGTGGCAACATGGCAGGCCACTTTGGCATTGATAAGACCCTAAACTTGGTTAGAAGATACTACTATTGGCCAAAGTTGCCAACTGATGTAAGAAAGTTTGTAGAAACTTGTCAAATTTGCCAAAGAGCCAAGGGGCATACATCAAATGCAGGTCTATACACTTCACTATCTACCCCTTCAAAGCCTTGGGATTCCATAAGCATGGATTTTGTACTTGGTTTGCCTAGGACCAAGAATGGACATGATAGCATCTTTGTGGTTGTTGATAGGTTCTCTAAAATGGCTCATTTCATCCCATGTAAAACCACACATGATGCCTCACATATTGCTGGTCTTTTCTTCAAAGAAATAGTTAGATTACATGGTTTGCCTTTGTCAATAATCTCTGATAGAGACCCCAAGTTTATAGGACACTTTTGGAGGACACTTTGGAAAAGACTAGGTGCAAACTTGTCATTATCATCAGCCTATCATCCTCAGTTTGATGCTCAGACTGAGGTGATTAACAGGTCACTTGGAAACCTTCTAAGATGCCTAACTAAGGAGCAAGGTACTAGTTGGGATTCAGTTTTGGCTCAGGCAGAATACTCCTACAATGACACTGTGAATAGGAGTACCAGCATGTCACCTTTTCAAATAGTTTATGGCACTCACCCAAGGGGTATTTTAGAACTCAAAGAGGTTAGAGGACTCGAGAAGAGCAATGCATTGGTTAAATATTTTGTCCAAGTGATGAGAGATATCCATGAGCAAGTAAAGGAGAAATTACAATCTACCTCTAAAAAGTACAAACAGACTGCTGACAGAAAGAGAAGGGATCTTCAGTTCAAGGAAGGGGATTTGGTCATGGTACATCTTAAAAAGGAGAGACTCCCTATAGGTAAATACACTAAGTTGATTATGAAGAAGATTGGACCTTGTGAAGTGCTAAGGAAATGTGGAGAAAATGCCTACAAAGTCAAGCTATCGGATGGTATTGCTTTATCACCAATCTTCAATGTATCAGACCTCTATCCCTATAAGGGATTTGATTCTTAGATAGCTGTTATAGAGGAACACACTGATCAGACACTTCAGGACTTGATTCCTTCATCTCCTGATCAGATTGAATGTATTTTGGATCAAAGGATTGCTAAACAGACTAGGAGGCACACCTATTATGAGTATTTGGTGAAGTGGCTCAATAAGCCTCAGAAAGATGCCACTTGGATGAGTAGAGAAGCCATTGAGAAGGCAGGATTTACATTTGACAACATTCCCAACTCAAGAGACTTGAGTTCTATTTGACAGGGGGTGTATGGTGTAGGGCACCTAGGAGCATTTTGATTCCTAAGAGCATTGTGATAAGTTGATGTTCTTGTTCAGTATGTTTTGTAATAAGGCTTTCTAGCCATGGTTGTAAGGTCCATTTTGTATGGTCAAGAGGTTTGATGTGACCAAAAAAACCTTAAATCATTCTTAGTCCATTTGGACCCTAGTTGTGTCAATTAGGCCTAGTAGGTCTATTGATGGTTTTTTGAGTCTATTTGATAGTTCTGATGTTTTGGCATGTTTTAGAGATTATGGTAGTTGTTTGGATTCCATTGGACAAGTTGAACCAATCGGGATCTTAGGATTAATGCAAAATGCCATAGCTGTCAAAGGTTGTCAATGGTGTCATGACACTTGGCCGATTGCAACTCATTTTTGATAGTTGAAACTATTTTTGGAAGTTGCCTACCAACTTGGATTGGTTCATATTGTTGTTCTCTTACTCCAGTATGCAGGAGAAGATTCTGTACAGAGATTTGGGCACAAAACCAATAAAATTGATTGTTTTTCCAAGAATTCCTATTGTTGTACAACCTGTACGGATTGGTCAAGTGGATCAATGTGGTTTCTCTGAAACTAGTTAGAATCAAGATTCTAATGCACCAAGTTTGAAGTCTTGAAGTGATAGCAGTAGGAAGATATTGGAGTTTGAATCCAAACTGGTCTAAAACCCTCATTCCTAGGGTCTGTCATACAAATTTAGCCCTAGAATGCATTCTAACTAATGAAACTTCATGCTACTTAGTGAAATGCAGGCTAGGGATGTATATTATATGATTCCAAAAGCATTTTGTTGGGAAGAACAGTCATCAAGTTTTCGAGTGATGCCCTAGGTCAAATATCCCTATGTATTTGACCAAAATTATGCAATTTGGTGATGTAAATAACAAAATTCTGATAGGGTGGGTGAATGGATGGTGGTTTTGAGATGTTTGGGTGTTGTGGAAGTAATCCAAGTTCATGTCCCAGGTTTATGACGCCAAATTAGACCAGTTGCTTTGTAACCTAGACCTAAATTGATCAATTAGGCCTAGAGACCTAGTGGGTGTGTTGAGTTGCTAGAGTAGAGTCGGAACTGGAGGCTTGGAGGTCTATTGGAGTTACATAAAGGGTATTTGAATCCACCATTTGTTTTCCTGACTCTTAATGGTTTTGTCAAGTTGTATAGTGAAAACTAGATTAGGAGGGCTAGTAGCCTCACTAGGCCAAGTAAGGGTTGGAGATTTGTGAGAAGTTGGGGATCAAACCAACTGTGGGAAAGGTGTTTGTAGACCTGTCTTAAGGTGTGGAAGGAGTCTTGATGATTGGATAATAGCCTAGATAACAAATCCCTAATTTTCCATAGGTGTGACCTTGGTTGAATGAAGTGGTGAAGTGGGTGAGTGGGCAGAGAAGAGAAAACCTTATTGCTTCCTTTGTGCCACTCTACATCAGTTTTGATAGTAATCATGGAGATGTTGTTTTTGAATGTTTGGATATTATTAACGATATACTCATAGGCAACATGAGTATAATTGGATTGGTCATTTGTATGTGTCCCTAAACTAGAGGCTTTTCCTGAGCCATGATATTGTAAGGGATTCTTGAAGATGGTATGATCATTGTTTGAGGACCCTTGTGGACCATCTAGTACTATGTCACCTTGCTCAATGAGGTCCTGAATTATGTTCTTCAATTTTTAACAAGATGTCTTATGTCCTTTGATTCAATGATATTCACAAAAATCATTATCATTCCACCTAGACGGCTTGAAAGGCCCTAGGTCATAATGTCTAATTTCTAGAAGTTGGATGATGTTTGACTGCAATCTATAGTTTCTTCATAATTGATTCAATAGGCTCCTCTAAGGGGGCATAATTTCATCTTGGAAGATTATTTATGGGAGGACCTCTTCATTGATTATTTTGAACTGCATTAGTTATCTATTGATGAGTAGGTGGTGGGTTGTTTGATATAGCTGGTCCGTTGAGAGTAATGGTAGGGCTAGCTTTATTTATCACTTTTGCATCAACTACCCCATCATTTGTGTCATTTTTGTTTCTAGACCAAAATTTGCTCTTTTCATGGGAAGTGTTTTGGTTATTTTGTTTCTTATTGAAAATTTTGACCAATTCTTTTGCAATAAGTTCTTTCTCAATGGTTACTCCTTTCTCAACAACATCTGCAAAGGTGGTACAACAATGAATTTGAAGTTGGTGCATTAATTTGGTGTTTAGATTTTCAACATAAATATGGACCAACTAGTTCCCTGGCATGTGACATGGGCACCTACTAGCCATGCTCCTCCATCTCTAGAAGAAAGAGATAAAGGATTCTCCATCATCTTGTTTTGTGTGACACAATGTTGCATCATTCATTTCAATCTCGATATTATAATAGAAATGTGCTATGAATTTATCAACTAATTCATTCCATGTCCTTATCCTAGGAGGTGGTGTTAGAAAGACAGTTTTCATTGCACCAAAAGATCGACTTATCAATGCCTGATACAACCACCAGAGTTAATGAATCCACAGGAGGTGGTTAAGCCTTGTCACGAACCTAAGCGCTATGCTGCACAACACAAGGAGACCAAGAGTACACACCTTGCAACAATCCCCCCTAGTGCAAGTGAGGACTTCAAACCCATGACCCAGGCTTTCATACCAATTGTTAGAAAGACAGTTGTCATTGCACCAAAAGATCAACTTGTTAATGCCTGATACAATCGCCAGAGTTAATGAATCCATGGGAGGTAATTAAGCCTTTTCACAAACCCAAGCCTGCATTGCACAACACAAGGAGACCAAGGGCACACACCTTGCAACAGGTAGATGCACAAACCACTCAAGTTCTTGTCTCGTGAGACTTTGTGGGAACAACCTCATTAGATATGTATATGATCAAATGCAAGTTCTAGGCAAGTGGTATGAAACTCCCGCACATGTTCTATTGGACTCCCCTTTCCTTTATATTTGTTAAAGTTTGGCACATTACAATTTCAAGGAAAGGAAGGCATATATATACTCTAATCAAAAGGATATGGACATAAGTCTTGTTGAAAAGTGCAAGACAACTAAAATGGGGGTGAATTAGTTGTAACCAAAACTTCAAAACCATTAACACATCAACCACTCAATCACTGTTATTGTATTTTAACCATGAAAAGCATGAAATAAGAAACTTAAACACATTCACACATGAGACACCATATTTTTATGTGGAAAGCCCAATAAGGGAAAAACCATGGTGAGTGTTAGCTCACAATATAATATGTAATAACAATACCGAAAATCAAAGGCTCACTGCCTAGAATGCTCACTACAAAAGAAGAGGCTCACTACCAATGGGGTAGCTCACTACCGTTGGGTGGCTCACTACCAGAGTTGGTGAACTGAGGTAGTAGCATCTACACTATACCAAGGTTTATTTCCATTGAAGCACAATGAATATCCTCTGCTCTACTCTACTTTTTTACTTCACAATTATCTTTTCATTTTTGCATCCATCACACTAATTCACAACTTTAGTTCATGTTTTTATACAATTCATCAACCTTGGAATGAGCATCAAGGTTGGCATTACAAACATCAACAATTGGAGCAATCTCCAAGGTCAGCAAACACACATACATTAGAATAGGTATGGACCTAAATAGATTTATGAAGGAAAATAATGAATGTAGACCAAACCATGCCTTAGCTGGGACTCAAATGTAATCTTCCACACAACAACATGCTATCACAAACTCCAAAGCATAATCACAAGTAGTGAAAATAACCAAGTCGGCTAAAACTGGTGTTAACACTAAGACCTTTAAGAACACGCTTCATGCACGATCCAGATTACACTTTGTGGACCAATAAAAAGGTAGGAACATGATCTAGAGACATCCACAAACATTTTACAATCACCAAGAACATCCGCACAACCTCTAAACACTTTGTTCATAAGATTGTTCAAACCAGAGCACTTGAACATCACTGTCAGTCACTGTCATAAAGGAAAGATCGCTTGTGGAGTACCAAATCATGAACCATTTGAATTGAAGGCACATATCATCATTACAAACTTAATTCTAGAACCACAAACTATAAAACTTAAATGCGGAGAAATGTGGAGCAAAATACATTCTCTCTGTCACCACTAAATGCATAGAAAAATAGTTTGTACTCTGTTGAATAGAACTCGCTCAAATCTTCGCATCAGAGGCTCAAACTTGAAACATAGCATCTAGAAACATTCATTTACATAACTTCCAATCCATAGACAAAGATATTTAGTATACATAATATGTGGAGCAAAACACTACACTATACTTCTACAAGCTAGGAAACTCTGCAACACATTGTTTCCACTAGGAGAGCAAATTTTCTCAAAAGCACTTGGAAACTCAGTATCAGGAACACTTTCTCATTATCTTCAAGTAAGCATCAAAATAAGAGCATAGTTGGCACCAATGAGAACATAGATATGTTGGCATCAATGACAACATCGATAAGCACATACTTGCAACAAGTCTTCCATAGAGTAAGTCTTCTTTGTCACAGATATTTGCATGCATGTTAGAAATTTGTTGTTGCAATGTGTGCATTTGATGTGCTAAAACTTCCATGGGTGATAATCATGTGTATGTGGCATTTGTGAGTGTATTTTGGTATTGATGACCCATGTTTGAAGTGGATATGCTTTAAAATCCAATACTTGAAGCAGAAAGGTTGGTGTTTATGTTAAAGGGATTGTGTGATGAAGATGGGTTTTGGTTTTGGATGTTAGGTATGAATGTAGAATTTGAATTCATGTTTAGCAGTGGTAAATTTTGGTTGGTGTGTTGAGAATGAAATGAGAATAGGATGTTTGTATTGGATTGATAGTGAACTAGGTTTGAATTCTCTTGTTGAGAATGAAGATTTGGATTGATTTGTTGTTGCAATAGTCTTGAATTAGTGTTTTGTTGGGACGAATTGATGTTTTAATGAGATGTCTTGGTGTTTTGATGAGATGGATTGATGTTTTGATTAGACCCAAAGTTCATATTCGTGTTTGGTATAGCATTGGTCCTTTGGGATTGTGTTTTTGGAGCAATTACATGTATCCTTTGTGTCCTTTTTGATGCATTTGAACTCATTATGTTTTGACCCATGGATATGGTATTGGTTGATGGTGCAGTAATTTGAGATGACAATGTTGCAAATGGATTCACGAATAAGAAGTTTAGTGGTTGAGACATAGGATTTCTACTTTTCTCTCCAAATGGTGGGATGGGAGGTATATTGACAGTCACCGTGTTATGTGTAGTTTGTCCCAATGGTAAGCTAGTGTGCACTTGTTGTGAATTGGTGTGACTTGATGAAGGTGTTATATGACCTTGGTTTTGTGTCACATTGTTTGAAGATGACCCCACAAGCACGTTAATGTCAACACTAGGAGGGAGTTTAGTTCCATTTTGAAGAAGTCACATAAGATATCTTTGTGGATCCACGACTATCATTTCATCCATAATACGTAATATCTTAGGATCTTGGGCAGCCTCATCAATTTCTTCTTGGGTCAACCCTTGCTCTACCTCATGTAGGGTGATATTTCCAATAGGATTTGCAACATGAAATTCTAACTCGAGTGGTTCATTTGAAGATGATCCAAAATTCATGGTGCTAGTGGGTTTAAAGTTGGGTCCATTCAAGTAATCCATTTATTTTCTTTTCCTTTGTGACCTTGTTTGGACCATAAAGACTTATGCATTTTGGGATGAATGCAAACTAAAGATGATAATGCAAGATGGCTATGCTACTATGCTATATTTTTGGGTTTTTTGAATGTAAGGATGCCAAATGATGATGCAACTATGGTATATTTTTGGGATTTTTGAATAGAAGGATGCTAAATGATAACACAACTATGACTAAGGTATGGGACACAAAGTGACAATGAATCTATGACTATAACTATCCTTGGAATTTTTGATATGCAGCTTAAGAATTTGAAAAGGATGCTAAGCCAAACTAGGATAGACCAATGTAGTTAATCAAAAATGTCAAGACATCAGAAGGATAAGTGCTAAGATGATGATGATTGGATAAAGTGAACCTAAAATAGACACATGAGTTTAAGGCTCAACTTGATGATGATTTGATAAAGTGGACCTAAACTAGACACGTGAGTTTAAGGCTCAACTTTATGATGATAGTAGATAAGTAAAGACAAGGTCTAGACAATCTAAGTATGTGACAATGGTGTGATCAAGTATGACAAGCTTCCCAATTCCAAGTCTCAATGATGACTATGACTAGGAATAACCTAGGATGAAAAAGGCTAACTAGCAAATGCAAGCTAAACTAGGCTAATGCAATGGACAGACAAGATAGACTAAACAAAGTCTCAGGTCTGAATGTATGGTCACTATCAAGATTAGATTAGAAATGTGGATACTCAAAAATTTCCCCAAAAATTTTTATTCCAACAAATGTGATGCTATAGTCAATAGTTGTGGTGTTATAGGTGATAGATGTGATGCAAAAATTGATAATTGTGGCTCATAAGGTAACAATTGTATTTTTTATGTCTGACAAATGCGGTTTTGAATGTGGTAGTTATGTTTTTATGTCTGATAGATGTGGTTTTGTATGTGACAGTTACAATTCAATGTCTGGTAGATGCAGTGAACTATTTTTTGTAGCCGAAAATCAAGGGTTTCTAAATGATTTTTCACTTTGGACAATTTGTAAAGGTGATCATAAAACACAACAAAAACTTGAAATATAGGTCTTGGCTATTTTGACTCTTTACTATTAGAAAATGAAGTATTTTACAAGTTTTCTTCCACAAAACTTGCTAGGCCTTGGTTCACAAACAATTCAAACAAGCACAACCTAGCTAGTAATAAAGGGTTATCTACTTTAGTGGGCTTACCACACCTTTTGATGTTTTTAAATATGAGGAAAAAAGAGTGGGTAACTAGAGTATGCAAAGGTCTTGGACCACCTTAACACCTCTCGCCTTGAAAGGATGAATCCAAACAAGGAACCGTGTCACCTCAACCAAGAACCATATGTGGTAACTTCAAGGTACGATTCGCATCCATTGCACCACCAATAGTAGATGGAAAAAAAGGTCTTAGGCTTCTAAAAACAATGGTTCATAGTGGAGGAACTCCTAATAATCAAGGCAATAGTAGCAATGGGAGACCGAAATCTCTAACCCACATTTGGAATCACCTGGGACTGCAAAGGCCCACCCCGTATAGCACAAGTGGATTGAGCTCATCTTTTAGTTTTTGCCCCTTTATATAGACTGCTAGAGATACGTGCTTGTGGTCAAACCCTATGGTGAACTCCCAGGCAGGCCACCTACTAAAATAAAAAAGGGAAAGCTTGTGTATTGCTCTTTCTCATCACCTAGGAATCACACGTAGCACAAGGGGAGAGGATACTCAACACAACATGATACTGCTATTTATCATCACCTAGGAGTCACAAGTAGTGTGAGGGGAGAGGATACTCTAGACAAACATGCTTTCAATAACTGAATCACATGCAAGGAAGTGCACAAGACATAGAAGACACTTGTTCTTTTTAAGCACCAATTCCAAATGTTCCTAAATTAAAAATCACAAACACACAATGGAACCCTTCAAGAAACTGGATTAGTAGTTTGATTCAAAAGGTCTTCTCCTAGTGATTGCCACACAAATGGAAATCAGATGTCAGTAACAAAAAAAAGCTCTACCCTAGTGAATGCAAAAAAGAAAAAAACTAAAAAATCACATATTTATACCTTCTTTTTGCTTAATAGTCAAATGTGGTGTAGAACAAATCAAATGTGGTGTAGGATCCAGCAAATTCATCGCAAGACCTTACAGATGTGTCACATAATATGACAAATGCATCGCAGAATTTGACAACTGTAGCTCAGTATCCTATGATTGCGGCTTTACAGGGAACAGATGCGACATTGTAATCTAGATCTCAAAAACACATCAAATCTAACAAAAAGTAGCCCATATAAAAACCCTAATGATGTAAGTTCACTGTGAAAATGTTAGAGAAATAGCCAAAACCCTGTAAAATGATAAAAAAAAACCAGATCCCTACAAGCATGATCAGAAATAGTAATGATTGAAATATTTTGAAATTTTCTAAATAGCGGTAAGATGTGGTGTTGCATGGAACAAATGTGGTTCTATGCGTAGCAGATGTAGTGCTTTGCGTAACAAATGTATCACAAAAAACATTGGCTACAACACTTGAAGGAACAGATGTGGTGCTGCATAGAATGATTGCGTCGCACTATCTAAAACTCACAAATTCTTAAAATTCATGCAAAATTTAGTTAGTTCACATCGGGTTCACCAGATGTAGATTAGGAAAAATCAGGGGAAAGCAATGAATCAATGATAGAAACCACAAAACTACCTAAATTCAAGCCATAAAGACCCTAATCTAACAATGAAGCACAAGATGACAACAGAAATCCAATAATAAAGCCATCATATCTCAATTCCTACACTAAAGTTGATTCTCCTCCATTGCTCTTCTCAATTTTGCTTTGTTTGCTCTCAGACTTTTAGTATGCAAGATATATGATAATCTCAATAGCAAGAAATCAAGATAAATGATAGGAGTAATAGCAAAATATTGAAGATTGTGGTTAACCTTGAAATGGAGATTAAGGGTTGCTTTTATAGAGGATTGGATTTGAATGAAGGGTGAGGATTGAATGATGATGTATGATGACCAATGGATGAGATTACATGGATCATGACCCAAGAAATTAGTTGAGAAATAGGGCTTGAATAAATTAAATGATTGAAAGCCATTATTTAATTTAGGAGGGAAGATGAATAATTAAATAATTAAAAATAATTATTTAACTATAGAAGAAGAAAGGGAAATGGAAAATAATTAAATAATTGAAAACCATTATTTAACTATAATAACTAATTAAATAATTAAAAACAATTATTTAATTAGAAAAGGGAGAATGGAGATGAATAATTAAATAAATAAGAATTTATTTAATTATAGATTAGAAAAGGATAATTAATAACATAATTAAATAAAATTTATTTAATTATTTTAAGAGGAATAATGAAAAAATAAATTAACTAAATAATTCAAAATTATTTAATTAATATAAGAATATGACATTAGGAAATAATTAAATAATTAAAAATTATGTAACTATGTGAGAAGATATGGAAATTAGTGTGAAAATATTACTTGCAAACTCGGGACATTTTTGAGTGTCTACATTAACTGTTGACCTATTTTACTTCTCAACCAAATAGTCCAAACCCTTAAACCCTAAATATTTTCCTTCCCCTTAAGCCCTAGGTTTTATGGTCATCTTCCTCCATGTTATGATCCATCGTTGACTGTCTAGCCTAGGTTGCCGATCACTTAAGTTATGACTTTGAGCCTTTATGTTGTGAAGTGACCAGCCCTAAGTCCTAAGTCTTTCTAGGGGTCTGAAGGTGCCACATGGAAGGATATCGTAAACTCACAAACTGCCAAAGTTGACGTCATGACTCCCACCATGAGGCTGCAAATTAGGATAGCTATAAAGTATATTGTGGCCTATTGCCATAGGATTGATGACTCAGATGGATGAAACAGATCATGCTAGGTGTTGAAGGATGAAGTGAAGAGGTGGGGTCATTAAGGATCAAATGGTAGCACAATGTTGTAGGAGAATCTTTCTTGTAGGAAAGATTCTATGTGCAGCTACGAGATGAGGACATATAGCTTGTTCCTTCATTCTTCCTCCTTTTCTAAGGTAGTGGCGGGCAACTCTCATGGTGTGTCACGTGTCAGCCGGGAGATACTCTAAAGAAAAATAGAGAAAAGTCTCTCCCTGGCGAGTGCCCTTACGCCACGTGCTCCTTTTCTTCAGTGACCATAGCATTTCGTGACAACTTCCATTTTCATCGCAACTCTTCCAAACTTTTAGCGAAGCTGCGAGATCCAACATGGCATTCATGTGGCATTCTCTACAGTATCTTTCAAGATGGGCCCCTACATGCTGATAGTGCTTCTAAGAAAAGTGACTCACCAGTATATTCAGCGCCACCATGGCATTTAGTAGAGGCTTCTTCTTCGTTGAGCCTTGTCTTGGTTCCCCACGAAGCTAGGAAATTGCCACGTATGCCAGGTCTTAAGGCCTCAATGTGGAATTAAAAGAAAAGCAATATGCAGTAGGCCACAGAGCCATCAATCTTATGACCTCTTATTTATCCAATGGCTCTGATTCAAACTCAAGGTTTTAAGCACTCCGGTGCCAAAAGTATTCATTCAAGTTGGTGAGCTCTACAGACGGAATTCAAGGGGGATGGCATGATTCTTCAATGCAAGGGGACTTCAGAAGCTCGGTGGAAGATTATTCAGTGGTTGGCGATGACTTTTGGGCTCTCTTCTTCAATGCTCTATCGTCTCTTGCATATGGGCATCCATTCCTAGGGTTGCAGGTCTACCAAAGGCATGTGTTCTATCCCCATCACTATTTGTTCCTAACTCTATATTGATAACTTCATTGGTGATCTTGGGTCCCATTGACCTACCTCAATATTCTCTGCACAAGGATTTGATATAAAACATTGTAATCTTCAGTAGTAGATAGGAGTTACTAATTTCTGGACTGTTATGTTGCCAAATTCCTTGTAATCAGACCTCTTAGTGCAATTGTAGGATTATCAAAATTTGAATCACTATGCCTATATCTTGGCCTCTATTGTCTTCTAGTTAATCCACCCATGAATGTAATTGGCTATACTATGTCATTTCCTGCTATAAGTTGTTTTGCATTGTAATAGTTCCTGGCCTTCATGATTAATATATTCACAATATTTTGCCTCTTATGTATTGATTTATGTGTTTTACTTGAAGTTATGATCTATTCTGTGAGTAAAATGGCTCCTCTATAGGTTAGGACTTCATCCCAAAGCCTCAATTAGTTCTATAAGTCTATGTGAACCTTCCTTTGTGATTGAGATTATTGTTATCTTTTCCAGGATTACTACTACTCACTAAATCTTGGTGCATCACTCCTTTCCCTTTCTATTTCCCTCTCTCCCTTTTCCTTGGTGATCATTAGTGTAGGTTTAGTTGATTTCTCTAAGCCTTAAGGTTAGAATGAGGAACCAACCTTCTCTGGAGGTCTAATCTCAACTTGCAAGGTCCCACACCTTAAGAATATTCACATTGTGTCATTAGAATGCTTGGACTCTCTCAAAGTAAGGTACAATTCTATGTGACAATAGTTTATGGCATGCTTGGTGGGATGAGTTTGATGAGCTCTATCATCCGTTGAAGGATCTGGTGTGTTCTTTAGTGCATCTTGCCATTCTGGGCAGTCTTCACAAACACCATGGTGACTTTGCTGAACAAATCAACTGGTGCAACTAGTCCAAACACTTAAAGAACTCCAAGGATCAGGATTTCGGTGGTATTCTTGATCTAGCTGCTTTCAGAAGAATCTTCAATCACTTGGCGACTCTCTTTGGTATGTATCCAGTTTCTCTCCAGTTACAAACCTGTTCTGCTCTAATTCAGACAATTTTATGATCATCTAGCATTTAGATGCTATAAAATGTTAGGGTTTTATGGGAATCATGGCTATTCCCCTTCCCCTAATCCAAATATAGGCTATTGGCCCCCATATCAACAATATCAAGCCCAAAATGCCTCTAATTTTATTGCATGCAACCCTGCAACAACAAAATATCAGCATCCTCATGATGCTTACCTCCCTCCCACCCCTGCTCAATCTTCTTATTAACCTAATAATGCATGTTATCAGCCCCAAGAAGACTACCTTAAGCTATTAGAGCTTAGGGAACATTTGGATGACATCAAAAGAGATATGGGGTATAATCTGCCACAAGAACCCTTTGATTTTAATATTAGAAACATAGATGATGTGATGGAGATACTCCGAAGGTTCCAATGGGAGTTGGATGAAATTCAGAGAGTCAAGGAGTATAACAGACAACAAGAGGAGCTTGCTTATCAAGCTCATCTTCAACAGTAGCAGATGCAGGTAGAAGAAAAGGCTTACCAGGAGCAAATCAAAATGCATCTCTTGACCTTATCTAAGGAGAAGTTAAGGCAAATGCTTGTTGATGTAGAGAGGTGGGAAGCTCAAGAAGCCACCTCCATTCCCAGTTTCAGGCATCCTCTCCCTTCCACGCCTATTTAGCCTACTGCAGAAGTAGCTCCCAAATTTAAAATCCCAAGTTTTAGAGACCCTCAGCCTTCACTAGAGCCTATTCCTACACAAATCCAACTTAGTATTCCTTAATAATAGCCCTCTCAAGAAGTCCTTCCAGCCCCCATTCCATGTCAGTCCTCTCATCCTAGCACTAGCCCCAAAGTGGAGGACAAACTAGTTTTTTGGCGGTATGATGGGTTTTATGAGCCACAAAAAGAAATATTTGATGTTGTTGTGAAGCAGCCAACTATTAGTGAAACCCCATGTACTAGTGAAACAAAAAACTCATGCCTGTTGCAAGAAGAAGTTAAGCCATATCAGTTGGAGCAGCAATGCATCAAGCATGAGGTTAGTACTGATTCAGGCGCTGGGTTGAGTCCTCTTGACTTTGACTCTTTTGAAGAGTTTTCCCATGCTATGAACAAGATGAATTGATGTAGAGGCCAATGGAGATCAACACAACTTCAATAGGTTTGGCAAAGCATTCAACTTGGGAGGACTCTTTTGCCAAGGTAAGATACAAATGTTTGCAAGCCTACATCAAAGGGCTCTTATGAAACATGACACCAAGCATCTAATCCTCTCAAGGAAGACATCTAGAGGGTCATTTTACATCTTGGAGAATACCCCCAAACTAGCCAACAAAGTCTTGCACTCACACAAACACTACTTCCCTCACAATGCTGTCATAATCCTTGTAGCCCTATTTTAGGGTCTGACAGAGGATAATTCCCAGCCTAGACACCTTCATGGAATTGTGCTAGTGGATTTGGATACCCATTATGGGTCTTGACAACATATCAAAGGTGTGTTATGGGTTCTTTAAGAACATGTGCCCTTTTTCTTATGACAAACCTACTCACAAGAGCCCCAATTAGGCCTAAATTACAAAGTAAGTACCTTTATTTTGTCTCACATAACTTTCTAAACTAGATGGACACTTCAATTACATGTTTAAACCAAAGATTTTCTAGGTTTTGAAGACCCACAACCGACTGCAGCTAATTTGACCTATGTTGTTCCCTTCTACACATGCCTAGCACATGGTCTTGCTAGGTCAGTTCATGAAATTTCACTCAAAATCAGTCTCCTACCCAAAACACTCTCAAAACACATTGAAACAAACATAAATATGTCCATCCCAATGATCAAGGAGGGTTTGATTTAGTGGAATGGTGAGAAATTCATAGTTTTATGTCAGAAACCCTAGAAGAGGGTTTATCTACCACACTACAGAAAAACACTTATAACTTTGCCACAGAAGGGTTTCAAGAACTCAAATCAAATGCATTGGAATGTTAACTCACCACCCTTTCATATTATCATCATTTGAAATAATAGTACATCCGTACAGAGATGTAGTATGGTCTGCAACAACGTTTAAACTAAGAAAATAGGGTAGAAAACTGTATTTGTTATTGATTCCTTCACCAAATCGCCTTCATTACAATGCAATCAACCTATCCAAGGCTTAAAGAAGCCTACATTGACCATAAAGGAGTAGTTTGAGGTAGTTTGATTCAGTGGAAGGGAAGAACTGCCCCCTGCAACCACTGAACTACCTTAGTTTGTCTTTTCTGCAACTTAATTACATTAGTTTAACATATGTATCTTGTGTTTTCATGACAAATCAATATTGACAAGGTTTTCAAACACCTCTACGAGATGACTAGGCCTTTGACAAGGTATTTAACCCATGACTATACTCCTATATGCCATAAAAAGGCTACAATCATGAGAAACTTATGACTGTCCCTACTACACTATTGATATCAACATGACATCCATTTGCAATGGCCTTTATTACAATGCATGAAAATGGTCTTCAAGACCTTATTGAATCAACAAGATAACATGAACAACATGAAAACAAGGCATAGATCCTTATGGTCTCCTTGGTGTCCCTGCACCATACTCCTGGGGGTGGAAAAGAACTCAAGTCTCTTGAGGAAGCAGATCAGCAACTATGGTCCCATGCTTCAAGATGTCTTCTTCACTCATCCAAGTGGCATCTTTAGTAGGTAGACCATTCCATTTGATAAGGAACTCTTTATAAGTCTTCTTTCGAGTCTTCTTGAGCACCTTGGTATCCAAAATGCATTCCAACTTCAATGGTTGGTTGGGTGGTAGGTCCTTGATCCATGCTTCATCTTCTTGGGCTGCTAAACCTGCATCAAGACCTGCAACATTATCACCCTTGTATGGAAACAAGTCTACAACATTGAAGATGGTAGAGATTGCCAAGCCTTGAGAAATTTCAATCTCATAGGCATTGGACCCAAACTTATGCATAATCCGGCATGGACCAATCTTCTTCATGAGGAGTTTTGTAGGTTGCCCCTTTGGAAGTATTTCTCTCTTCAATTGTGCCATGACCAAATCTCCCACCTTTTATTGCACATCCCTCTTCCTTTCATTTGCCTTCTCCTTGTACTTTTCTATATTCTTTTGAAGAGTCTCTCTCACTCTATCATGAATGTCCTTCATGGCCAATGCAAAGTCTTCTCCTTGTGCACTTCTCCTCTCCAACCCATGTACATCTCTTAGTTCAAGAATCCCTCTTGGATGAATCCCATAGACAATCTCAAATGGACTTCTTCCTGTGCTCCTATTGGTGGAATCATTGTAAGAAAATTATGCTTGAGGGATGATCATATCCCATGCCTCTCCATGCTGCTTTGTTAGACATCTAAGAAGACTCCCCAAGGACCTATTCACCACATCAGTTTGGCCATTAGTCTAAGGGTGATAGGCTGAAGTGAAGGACAATTGAGTGCCCAACTTCTTCCACAAAGTACACCAAAAGTGGCCCACAAACTTTGGATCCCTGTCAGTCACAATGTTGAGAGGCAAACCATGTATTCTAACAATTTCTTTGAAGAATAAAACAGCGATATGAGAAGTATCATTAGTGCATTTACATGGCAAAAAGTGTGCCATCTTACTAAACCTATCCACCACAACAAAAATGCTATCAAAACCTCTTTGAGTCATAGGAAGACCCAAGACAAAATCCATGCTAATACTTTCCCATGGCCTATGAGGAATAGGAAGTGGCTGATATAGACCAGCATTAGATGATGTTCCCTTAGCCCTTTGACAAATATTGCAACCCTCAACAAATTTTCTGATGTCTGATTGCATTTTTGGCCAAAAATAAAATATTTTCACATGTTCAAGTGTTTTATCCAATCCAAACTAGCCTCCTAGACTACCACAATGTTTCTCCTTTATGATGTTCTCCCTCATGGAACACCTAGGAACACACAATTGGATGCCTTTGAACAATAAACCCTGTTGCAACAAAAACTCAAAAAAATTAGAATGGTAAGAGTCTAAAAATTGAGAGCAAAGTTCATATGCCTCCTTGAAACCCTCATCATCCTTGTACATGTGTTTGAGGGAATCAACTCCCACACTGTGCAGCTGAATCTCTTACACCATGCACACCCTTCTAATCAATGCATCTGCCACTTTATTGGCCTGCCCCTTCTTGTGCTTGATTGAAAATGTGTATGCTTGGAGCTACTCAACGCATTTCATGTGTTTATGACTGAGTTTTTCCTATGAATTCAGAAAACTATGTGCATGGTTATCAATATAAACAATAAACTCCTTAGGCAAAAGATAATGCCTCCATTTTTTCAAAGCGTGCACCATTGCATACAACTCTAAATCATAAGTAGAATACTTCCTTTTGGCATCATTCAATTTTTCACTAAAGAAAGCAAATGGTCTGCCCTCTTGACTCATGACAGTCCTTATAGTAAGGTTACTAGCATCACATTCCACTATAAACAACTTACTGAAATCAGGCAAAACAAGAAGAGGTTGTTGTGCTACCTTGTTTTTTAGAATTTCAAAAGATTCATTAGCTGCCTTGATCCAAGAGAACTTACATTTTTGACCTCATTTAATGGTGTCTAGAATAGGTGCACATATATGACTAAAACCTCTTATGACCTTCCTATAAAATGTTTCCAATCCATGAAAACTTCTCACATCACCTGTTGTTTTGGGAGTTGGCCAAGACAAAATAGCCTCCACCTTTGCTGGATCCATCTTCAAATTACCTTGGGAGATGACAAAACCAAGGTAGGTGAGTTCTTCCTTCATGAAGACACTCTTCTCCATGTTAATCATCAACTTCTCATCATGTAACTTCTTCAAAACCTAATCCAAATGCTACAAATGCTCTTCCTTTGTCCTGCTAAACACAAGAATGTCATCAAGATATACCACAACAAATTTACCAATGAAATCTTTCAACACCTCATTCATAAGGTGTATAAAAGTACTTGGGGCATTGGATAGGCCAAATGGCATCACCAACCACTCATAAAGACCCTCATTTGTTTTAAAGGCTATCTTCCATTCATCTCCTTTCCTTATCCGGATTTGATGGTACCACTTTTGAGATCAATTTTGGAAAAATACCAAGCCCCTCCCAAATAGTCCATTAGGTCCTCAATCCTTGGCATAGGGAACCTATATCTTATGGTGATCTTGTTGACAGCCCTAGAATCCATACATAGTCTCCATTTACCATCCTTTTTAGGGGCTAGGACTGTTGGGACAGCACATGGGCTAAGGCTCTTTCTCACCAAACCCTTATCTAACAACTCTTGCACTTGCTTGGCAATTTCTTCATTTTGAAATGGTGTCATCTTATAGGCTACTTTTTTTGGCAATGTAGACCCTGGTATGAAGTCAATTTGATGACTTATGTCTCTCATAGGTGGCAATGCATTAGGCATATCATCTACCATGATACCCTTCTACTTCTCCAACAATTGTTGCACCTCCTTGGGAACCTCTTCCTCACTAGACCATGCAAATCAGGACTATTTTTAGGCTTCAAAATCAAAGCATACCCTTAGGTCCCTTCCTCCTTAAGGGTGTTTAAAAACTATCTCCCACTCACTATCATGACACTTGACCCAACACTCTTCTCTACATTCCAATCCAGCAAAGGATCCATCCTATACTTCCTACCATTCTTGGTGATGATGAAAGAATTAGACTTGCCATCGTGTTGGGGTTGAACATCATATTGCCATGGACTTCCTAACAGCAAATGACAAGCATCCATGGGGATTATATCACACAAAATCTTATCCTTATACTCCCCTATCTCAAACTCTACCCAAGATTGTTCATCTACCAAGACTTGCTACCCCTTTTTCAACCATGACACCTTATAAGGACTAGCATGAGGAATTCTTTTCAATTTCAACTTGTCTACCATTTCTATTAAAACCAAATTTTTAGTAGAACCTGAATCAACAATTACCTTGCATATCTTACCATAGGCCTTGCATGTGGTTCTAAACAATGTCTTCCTTTGAGGGGGTTCTTGTGTTTGAGGCACCTTCAACATGGTTCTCTGCATCATCAAGCTTTCTCCATCATGGACCGAGGCTGCACTTCCAATTGGAGAGTTAACACTTTGAAAATATTCCTCTTGAATCAATTGGTTCCTTCTCTCTCCTCCATGAGACTTTGAGGCTTTTTCAGAACACTTGTTCATGGTGTGCCCTACTTGATTTCAATTGAAGCATCTCCCTGTGAAGACACTAGGACCTATGCCTAGTCCACCAAACCTACCCCTTCCATTGGATCTCTTTCCTCTAAAGCCTCCTCTTGAACCTGATTCTCCACTTTTTTCTTGGGAACTAGACTCTCCTTGAGTCTTTTGGAACTGATTTCTGCCCCCAAAACTGCCCCTACCTCTGAAATTTCTGCCCCCTATACCTTTGTTTTGCTGCTCACCTTTCCTCTTCAACTTTTATTCAACCCTCAATGCCATTTGGAAACATTTATCCACTGTCTCAGGGGTCAAGATGCTAATCTCATTTTGGATACTAAATTTTAGGCCATTTATATACCTTGCAACTTTTCCTTTCTCATTTTCTACAGGCCCACATCTGAGAGTAAGTTTGTGAAACTCTTCAGTGTAGGTAGATACATCCATGTCCCTCTATTTGAGATTTTGCACCTTCTTATAGATTTGCACCTCATAATTTGTTGGAAGAAATTAAGACTTAATTCTCTCCAACATTCTGCTCCAAGAAGCAATCATACTCTTTCCACTTTTCACCCTCTCACCTTGGGTGTAATTCCACAATGTGAGGGCAACACCTTTGAGTTTTATTTTGGCAAACTTCACCCTCTTGTTCTCAGGTACCTCCTTGTATTCAAAGTAGTTGTTTAGGACCTCAATCCACTCCATGACTTCATCTACATCCATCTTCCCACTGAACATTGGGATCTCCATCCGAGCCTCTGAGGAATCCTTACCAATGGATTTGATAGCTTCAAGAAAAATTTTCTATGTATCTGCCTCCTACCTTTGGGGCTCCTCTTCTTCTTCTCCCATTTCCTCTTCTCCATTAGATTCTTCATCCAACCTCTTGCCTTTTCTCATGGCTTTCAACTTAGCTTGGAGTGCTTCCTTGACCCCAGCTTTGATGTTCTCTTCCATCTCTTTGAACTTCTTGGCCACCTCGATGGTCATCCCTTTTGGAGGTATGATGCTAGCCTCTCCTTCACTCTCCTCTGTTGACATACACTAAATCCTTTCTCACAACCAAATTTTAGAACCTTTGATGGCTCTAATACCAATATGATGTAGAGGCCAATGGAGATCAACACAACTTCAATAGGTTTGGAAAAGCATTCAACTTGGGAGGACTATTTTACCAAGGTGAGATAAAAATGTTTGCAGGCCTACATCAAAGGGCTCTTATGAAACATGACACCAAGCATCTAATCCTCTCAAGGTAGACATCTAGAGGGTCATTTGACATCTTGGAGAATACCCCCAAACCAACCAACAAAGTCTTGCACTCAAACAAACACTACTTCCCTCACAATGTTGTCCTAATCCTTGTAGCCCTGTTTTAGGGTCTGATAGAGGATAATTCCCAACCTAGACACCTTCATGGAACTATGCTAGTGGATTTGGATACCCATTATGGGTCTTGACAACATATCAAATGTGTGTTATGGGTTCTTTAAGAACATGTGCCCTTTTTCTTATGATAGACCTACTCATAAGAGCCCCAATTAGGCCTAAATTACAAAGTAAGTACCTTTATTTTGTCTCATAGAACTTTTTGAACTAGATGGACACTTCAATTACATGTCCAAACTAAGGATTTTCTAGGTTTTGAAGACCCACAAATGACTGCAGCTAATTTGACCTATGTTGTTCCCTTCTACACATGCCTAACACATGGTCTTACTAGGTCAGTTCATGAAATTTCACCCAAAATTGGTCTCCTTCCCAAAACACTCTCAAAACACATTGAAACAAACATAAAGATATCCATCCAACTAATCAAGGAGGGTTTGATTCAATGGAATGGTGAGAAATTCATAGTTTTCTGTCAGAAACCCTAGAAGAGGGTTTATCTACCACACTACAGAAAAACACTTATAACTTTGCCACAGAAGGGTTTCAAGAACTCAAATCAAATGCATTGGAATGTTAACGCACCACCCTTTAAGATTATCATCATTTGAAATAATAGTACGTCTATACAGAGATGTAGTACGGTCTGTAATAATGTTCAAACTTAGAAAATAGGGCAGAAAATTGTATTTGTTATTGATTCCTTCACCAAATCGCCTTCATTACAATGCAATCAACCTGTTGAAGGCTTAAATAAGCCTACATCAACCATAGAGGAGTAGTTTGAGGTAGTTTGAATTGGTGGAAGGGAAGAACTGCCCCCTGCAACCATTAAACTACCTCAATTTGTCTTTTCTGCAACTTAATTACATTGGTTTGACATATGTATCTTGTGTTTTCATGACAAATCAATATTGAAAAGGTCTTCAAACACCTCTACAAGATGACTAGGCCTTTGACAAGGCATTTAACCCATGACTATACTCCTATATGCCATAAAAAGGCTACAATCATGAGAAACTTATGACTGTCCCTACTACACTATTGATATCAAAATGACATCCATTTGCAATGGCCTTTATTACAATGCATGAAAATGGTCTTCAAGACCTTATTGAATCAACAAGACAACATGAACAACATGAAAACAAGGCATAGATCCTTATGGTCTCCTTGGTGCCCCTGCACCATGAATGAAATCCAAATGCAGAAAAGGCATGGTGAGGAAGTCCATTTGCAGAAGTAGCTCATGCAAGATAGTGTGGGGCTGTAGTCAAACATTGGGGGCAATCTTGATTTGAGGGAGGAAGTAGCTGAGGCAAAGGAGTTGTCTAGTTACATTGGAAATGATAAGAGCATGCAGATGCTAGTATTAGTGCAATTTCAGAGCAGTGTGGGGATATTGAAACTAATGGCAGGTTGCTGGGATGTGAGGCCAATCATGGAAATGAGATTCTAGCTCATGACAAGGAGCATGAAAGTAGCCCTGTTATGGAAAACATAGAAATTAATGAAGCTAGGGTGGATCTTCTCATTCCTATGTGCTTTGAAGAGCTGGAAGACCTCTTTTAGGATGAGATAGATCTTTTCTGCTCAAGATGTGACATTGAGTCAGCATTCCCTGAGGAGGAACATCATAGGCATCTTGATCCAAAGGTGGAGATAGCCATATTTCCAGTGGAGCACCAAGAGCCAGAGCATTCAGACTAGCAAGAGGAGAAAGAATTAGAGTAGAGGCATGAGATCAACTCCATTGATTTGCATGGCATCTCAAGGGGATGTCTTATTAGGAATCTAGCCCAACTAGAGATGCATCAAAAAGAGTCACCACTTGTCATGCTTACCTCTAAACATGAAGTTGAGCATCAAAATGAGTGGGATCAGCCCATTTGTTCACCTCTTGGCAATAGTATCAACAATCAATTTGAGTGGATAGGTGAGTTTATTCCCATTCTTGAGGGAGTACTCCATCAATTTGTCATATGTCAACCCCTTCCCCATCTCTTGCTAACTACCCACAACCATGGAAAAAATTGTAAGTTGTTGAGAAAGGGTAGTTATTTTGAGGAACTAGTTAATGGCTTTGTTTAAGGTTAGAACTGATTGGTTAGTTTAGGTGTAGGTTAGTTTTGTTTTTGTTTTAGGTTTGATTTCAATATGTGCCCTTTCACTTGGATGTATTCTCATTAGGAGGATACATGCTTGCTTGTTGTTTTGTTTTGCCGTGGTAGCTTGCCCAATCATTTTAGCTCCTTTGTCCTTATTGCAGTCTCTTTTGACCCCATGACCAATGGATGTGTAAGGCCACTGGTCTATTGTTTAGTAGGCAAACACCCCTAAGAAGTCACCAAAATATTGACCTATTTTACTTCCTAGCCAAATAGTCCAAACCCTTAAACCCTAAATGTTATCCTTCCCCTTAAGCCCTAGGTTTTACAGTCATCTTCCTTCATGTTATAATCCATCATTGACTATCTAGCCTAGGTTGCCAGTCACTTAAGTTATGACTTTCAGCCTTTATGTCATGAAGTGACTGGCTCCAAGTCCTAAGTCTTTTTAAGGGCCCAAAGGTGCCACATGGCAAGATATCACAAACTCACAGACCGCCGAAGCTGACGTCATGACTCCCACTGTGGGACTGTGAAATGAGGACAGTTGTAAAGTATATCGTGGCCTATGGCCATAGGATCAATGACTCAATTAGATGAAATAGATCGCGCCAGGTGTCGAAGGATGAAGTGAAGAGGTGGGGTCATTAAGGATTGAATGGTAGTACAATGTCATAGGACAATCTTGCCTGCATGAAAGATTTTGTGCATGGCTATGAGATGAGGACGCGTGGCCTATTCCTTTGTTCTTCCTTCTTCTTTTCAAAGGCAACACCAAGCAACTCTCATAGTGCACCACGTGTCAGCCCGGCACTACTCTAAAGCAAAATAGAGAAAAGTTCCTCCTTGGCGAGCACCCTTGCACACGTACTCCTCTTCTTCAGTGACCGTGGCATTTTGCAACAACTTCCTTTTTCACCACAACTCTTCCAGACTTTTAGTGAAGCCACGTGATCTAACATGGCATCCACGTGGCATTCTCTACATGATCTTTTAAGATGGGTCCCTACATGTCGAAAGTTCTTCTAATAAAAGTGACTCACCAGCACATTCAGCACCATTGTGGCATTTTGCAGAGGTTTCTTCTTCGCTAAGCCTTGTCTTTGTTCCCTGTGAAGCCATGAAATTGCCACATATGTCAGGTCTTAAGGCCTCAATGTGGAATTAAAAGAAAAGTAATGTGTAGAAGGCCGTGGAGCTATTGATCTTATGACCTCTTGTTTATCTAGTGGCTTCAATTCAAACTCAGGAATTTAAGCACTCCGGTAGCGCCAAAAGCATTCATTCAAGTTGGTGAGCTTTGCAGACATAATTCAAGGGGGTGGCATGATTCTTTAATGCAAGGGGACTTCGGCAACTTGGTGGCAGATTATTTGATTGTTGGCAATGAATTTTGGGATCTCTTCTTCAATTCTCTATCCTCTCTTGTGTATGGGTAGCCATTCCCAGGGTTGCAGGTCTGCTAGAGGCATGTATTCTTTCCCCATCATCGTTTGCTCCTGACTCTGCATTGATGAATGCATTGGTGGTCTTGGGTCTTGTGGACCTACCTTAGCATTCTCTGCACAAGGAATTGATATAAAGCATTGTAATCTTCAGTAGTAGATAGGAGTTAGTAATTTTTGGGCTATTATACTACCAAATTCCTTGTAGTCAGACCTCTTAGTACAATTATAGGATTATCAGAATTTGACTCACTATGCCTGTAGCTTGGCCTCTATTGTCTTATGGTTAATCCACCTATGAATGTAATTGGCTATACCATGTCTTTTCCTGCTATAAGTTATTTTGCATTATAATAGTTTTTGTCCTTCATGATCAATTCATTCACAATATTTTGCCTCTCTTATGCTCTAATTTCTATGTTTTACTTGAAGTTGTGATCTATTCTATGAGTAAAATGGCTCCTCTATAGGTTAGGACTTCATCCCAAAGCCTCAATCAGTTCTATAAGTCTGTGTGAACCTTCCTTTATGATTGAGACTATTTTTGTGTCTTTTCCAAGATTACTACTACTCACTAAAGCTTGGTGCATCACCCCTTTCCCTTTTTGTTTCCATCTCTCCCTTTTCCTTAGTGATCATTAGTGTAGGTTTAGTTGATTTCTCTAAGCCTTAAGCTTAGAATGAGGAACCAACCTTCTCTGGAGATTTGATCTCAAATTGCAAAGTCCCACACCTTGAGATCATTCCCATTGTGTCATTAGAATGCTTAAACTCTCTCCAAGCATGGTGCAATTCTATGTGACAACATTAACCATTCCCCTCATCCTAACAATCCCATCAAATAACCATTCAACACCTAAGACAATATGATTTACAACCTGATCCCAACCTACCCTACCCAAGTGACCCAAAAAGTGGCTTTATATTACGATGTGCATCAAGTGACCGAGGATTCTACATCTCCAATCTACCCCCCACCAACCATACACCAAGCCTAAATCTAACCCCCCCAACCCCTCAAAATGGCTTTAACACTTTATGTATCATGACCAGAATCCTCCATCCCCGCCACAGCCGACATACACTGCATCATCATTAGATCATAAATCATATCATAATCATCATAATAACATCGTATCACATCATCAAAGCATCATCATAATGAAACATGTCATCCATAACCATCACATAATAAACATCCATAACCATTCCATAATGCATCATATAAACAATAAATCATCACATGTTACCCATATAAAAATTCCATTTACCATAATCCATAACCATCTATCCATAATGCGTAAAACCATAATCCACATCACATCATAACATCATAGCATCATCACATGACATCATAATCAATCATAATCCACATCATAATCCATCAAAAACACCCATATGCATCACATAAACAAACATCCATACATTTACCATAATCCATAAAAAAATAAAACATCCATATACATCATAAAAGCATAAACCACCTCATAATCCATACATAACCATAAAATGCATCCATAAACACATCAATACACCACCAAAATGATCATCTCATATAAATCCATATACATATCCATCAATGGTCATAATACAAAATGTGCTTAAAGTACTAAAATACATTCATAGGCCCGAAGGCATATACAAAATCACTACACTGAACTCCCTTGATGAGAAGGAGTGGGAGAATGAGGTGGTTATGATTGAGGTGATGTGAAAGGTCCTGCGCCTATAGCCCCTGGGGTCGTAGCTAGTGGAGGCATTTGTCTAACCAGTCCTGTCACCGATGATGTCTGGGTCCTCACTGATCTGCTGGCCCCTAAGTGACTCTGCCTACTATAGCTAGCCACTCGTTGATCAAATGGCATAGCTTTATGGTATGCACCATGGTAGTACTTTGCCTGACCTATCACCTCTGATAATTCAGCCTAAAGGCGCATATAATCAGGCCACATTTGATCCATCCCTGTGCCATCCACAATCCCCTACAAATGGGTGACCTACTACTATAGCTGGGATACATGTGCCTCAGCCCATTTCTGCATAACCTTAGCTCCCTACCTCAACACTCTCTCTCCATCTTTCTCTACTGTCCCCTGTGCCAGCTTAGCCCCATCTCCCCCACCTCCCCCATCCACAACCCTTGTAGTTGTTGTACCTCTCCAAGAGTGTTATCACACTCCACTCATAGGGTATCATGCTCTACCGAGAGCTGCCTAATCTTGTCCTCTAGGCTCTCCACTTGAGCCTTTAGAGTATCTACATCCTCCCCATCTCCTGGTGCCTCCACCCTCTGATGCACTTAGAGCCCAGACCCAAAACTAGAACTAGAAGGACCTGCACAAGACATACCTACCCTTGCTACTACAACTGCTACTAGAAGAGGAATACCTCCTATACCTCCACCACCACCCCTCCACCACCACCCCCTCCTCCTCTGTCTCCATGATCGCCATCATCATCCTCTACATCAATCTCAACAATGTACTCCTCCTCCTCATCCACTACCCCTGGTTGATCTGCTGGAATGGTCAACCAAATTGGCTTAGTCTATGCCTACCAAGCCTTGTATGTTGGTGTGGTACCTGCATCAACCACTACTAACCACCAATCCCAATCCACTACCACTAGGTGATCAAACTTTGCAATCACCATGGCTACCTCTAGCTCTGCATCCCACTATCCATAATCCTATTGCACCCAAGAAAAAATGGTTGATACCTACGGTGCATCCTACCACAATCCAAACTAGTACAAAAATTGATCGGGGAGGTACCAATCCAAAATATAGGTCATCCTCCCAATGAGATATCATGGTTGTGTCATAAATGGAAGATGAGCATCATCATCTAGCCATGACTCATCCTATGTATGGCCGCCATACCACTGAAGTCACCTCTATTAGATTTAGGGCTCACAACTGAGAGGGGGGGTGAATCAATTGTACAAAAACTTGCTTCTACTTAGACACTTGATTCTTCTTTGTTAGATAACAGCATATCAATTAACCATTCATGAAAGCAGAAAGCATACACACCAGAGCAAATAAACATCAACACATTAAACACCAAGATTTTTGACGTGGAAAACCCGGTTAAGGGAAAAACCACGGGGTGATTAACCCAAGGATTATTCTTTGTTAGAAGAATAAGGAAAATAAATGGCACATGCCAATCAGGGCTCACTGCCCGAGCACACTGCTCACAAAGAGGCACACTACCTACAAAAGAGACACACTATCTACAAGATCATAAGTATCACAACCTTGAACTGGAGAATGACATCTTCACCATGTCTGGATCAGTTCCATTTACGCTTGAAACACACCTTCTCTACCTTTTGCTCTTTCACTATACCACACTCATCCGCCCACTCAACACACACTAAAAGGATTCACAAACCTTCATTTATACAAGACATCAACTTAGGAATAAGCATCTAAGTTAGCACTCAACCATAAGAACATTCACAAGATGAATAACACATCCGGTCGGCCACCACGAGAACACTTGCAAGATGAACAACTCATTCGGTTGGCTAGTCTGAACAAGAACTTCATCCAGAAGAATATCTTCAAATCTAGGCTCTACCACCAATGCGGACCAATAACACAACCTCAATATGATCTAAGAACCTTCACAAGCTTGCCTGAATGACCAGTAACATCCGCACTTCCTCTACTCACCGGTATCTTTTCTCTTCCTCATATGGAACTTCAAGAACATAGTCTACCGCCACTGTCATACTGAAACATGTTCTTCCAGACCTCCAAATCATGAAAAAATTGATATGACATATCACAAGGACATCCCAAACATGCCATCCAATCTGCAAGATAGGATAATGCACTTTTGGATCTCACTGGACCTCTTTGTAGCACTCTGTCACTCTGGAGCACCTCTCGGAACCGGTTCTACTTGATCAATCACAACGTCTTCAAATCTACATGCAGACCTCTGAAAACTTAACTGGATCATCTCAAGACTCATAGCTACAACCCCTTTAATCCGCATCCTTTGATCATCAACTTATTGAGTACTTTTACCTTCTTCTCATCACTGTTCTTCACTGTTCCTGATTGAGACTAATTTTCTCAATATCCTCAGCACACAGCTCATCCAATCCTTCTTGTCAATGCAATATGAGTATGTTGACATTAATGACAACACTGATTAACCTCATACTTGCAACAATCTGCCCCTTTGTCATTGATGGCAACATATGATGTGAAAAACCATCAAGACAAGATCTTCTTTCTGTCACAGCTCCCACTATCAACAACAACTCTTCACATGTCTTCTCTTCCTTTACTACTCCCCCTTTGATCATCAACCACTTGTTTTTCACATGTCTTCTCTCCCGATTTGACATCAATGGCAAAGGGCTCATACTTGCAACTCTAACACACCAAAATCATACCAGTTGCTCCCCCTTAGTAGCAGCCCCCCATCATCAATCCAGATCACAAGATATGACTGTGATATCCACTGGACTAATGCACATCAGTGCATCCTAGTTCATCACTGGAGGGGCCATAACCCCTAACTTCTCCCGGAGATACTCAAAAGAGTCCTTGGGAAGAGGTTTAGTGAAGATATCTGCAATCTGATCCTTGGAGGGTACATACTCCAATCTGACTTCTCCCTTGTTTACTTGCTCTCTTAGAAAGTGAAACTTGATAGATATGTGTTTAGTCTTAGAATGCAACACCAAATTCTTAGAAATATTTATTGCACTGGAGTTATCATAGAAGATTGTGATAGGCTCTTCATATTCTACTTTCATATCTCTTAGCATCTGCTTCATCCATAAGATCTGAGTGCAACTACTTGCTACTGCAATGTATTCTGCTTCAATTGTAGACAAAGATATTGCCTCTTGTTTCTTGCTTAGCCAAGAAACCAACCTTTTTCCCAAAAAGAATGCTCCTCCACTTGTACTCTTTCAGTCATCCACATCTCCTACCCAATCTGCATCTGTGTATGCATGAAGAGAGAAATCCTAATCTCTAGGATACCATAGACCATACTCAGATGTTCCTTTCAAGTATCTAAAAATTCTTTTGATTGCCATGACATGAGATTCTCTGGGATCAGCCTGAAATCTTGCCACAAGACCAACAGCCTGCATTATATCTGGTCTAGTCTAGGTGAGATACAATAGTCCTCCAATCATTGATCTGTACTTGGTCTGATCTATTTTAGGAGAGTCATCATCTTTGCTCAACTTACATCCGGTTGCCATAGGGGTGTTCATTGGCTTTGAATCTTCCATTCTGAATTTCCTCAACAATTCTTTTGCATATTTGGTTTGACAGATAAAGATGCCTTTCTTTGTCTGAGTAATTTGCAGACCCAAGAAGAAATTCATTTCACCAAGCATTGACATTTCAAACTCACTTTTCATTTGATTTGAAAAAGTTTTACACAAGCTGTCCTTTCCTCCAAAGATGATATCATCAACAAATACTTCAATAATCAAGATGTTGTCCTTATCTATTTGGAAGTATAGGTTACTATCAGCAGTACCTTTGTTGAAGCCAATTTGTACAAGATGCTTATCTAACCTTTCATACCATGCTCTTGGGGCTTGCTTCAAACCATATAGTGCTTTCTTCAACTTGCAGACCATATCATCATGATCAGACAATTGAAATCCATCTGGTTGTTTAATGTACACTTCTTCTTCCAAGTCACCATTTAGGAAGGTAGACTTGACATCCATCTAATATACCTTAAAGTCTTTGAAGGCAGCAAATGCAAGAAATAATTTGACTGCTTCAATTCTTGCCACCAGAGCAAAGGTCTCTTCAAAATCAATTCCTTCTATTTGAGAGTAGCCTTTGCAGACCAATCTAGCTTTGTTTCTGATTACTTCACCAACTTCATTTAGTTTGTTCCAGAAGACCCATTTGTTTCCAATCACATTCTTATTTCTAGGTCTGGGAATAAGATTCCAAGTATGATTTTTCTCAATTTGCATCAATTCTTCCTCCATTGCTTTGGTCCAATTTTCATCATTGCAAGCTTTATTAACTGTCTTAGGTTCAATCTTTGAAATCAAACAGTATTCATTTGAATCTTGAGCAATTCTTCTCCTTGTTTGTACCCCTTTACTTTTGTCAACTATGATCTATTCTTCAGAATGATTTAGAGTTACATACCTTGAAACTTTGGGAGTTTCTTGCACAACTAATTCTTGATCAGGCTCATTTAGACAAACTTCTTCTTCCTGATTTACCGGATCAGTCTGGATCCAAATTTTAGAGGAGGATGGAGCTCCTTGCACCAGAGAATCATTCTGATCATCTTCATCACATTCATAGAATCTTGAAGGCTTCTCAATTCCTTCATCAACCTTTACATTTGTACTTTCTATCATCTTTCTCAATCTCTTATTGTAACACCGGTATGCTTTGCTTTGAGTGGAGTAACCCAAGAAAATTCCTTCATCACTTCTAGCATCAAACTTTCCTAAATCTTCATCTCTTTTGATGTAACACTTGCTACCAAATACTCTGAAATATCTCACAGTGGGAGTTATGTGAAACCAAAGTTCATAAGGAGTCTTACCGGTATTGCTTCTGATTTGAACTTGATTAAGGGTATAGACTACAGTGCTGACAGCTTCTCTCCAAAACATCTGAGGAACACTTCCTTCCATCATCATTGTCATGGCTGCTTCTTGGATGGTCTGGTTCTTTCTCTCAACTACTCCATTTTGTTGTGGAGTCCTAGGAGCAGACAACTGTCTCTTTATACCATGCTTCTCACAAAAATCTATGAATTCATCAGATGTGAATTCACCACCTCTATCAGACCTTAAACATTTCAGTTTCAATCCAGTTTGATTCTCTACCATAGCTTTGAAGACTTTGAACTTCTCAAGGGCTTCTGATTTCTCTTTTAGGAAGGTAACCCACATCATCCGAGAATGATCATCAATCAATAACATAAAATACCTGTCACCTTGCATACTCTTGATTCTTGTTGGACCACAGATATCAGTATGAACTAATTCCAACAATCTAGTAGAGGACTGATCCTTGCTTTTGAAAGAGACTTTGCTCTGTTTACCTAGCTGACATTCTTTGCACAAACTATTTGTAGGTTTCACCAATTTTGGAAGGTCTCTTACAGCATGAGTATTGCTTATCTTGATGATGTTATCAAAATTCACATGACACATTCTTCTATGCCATAACTAACTTTAATCAACTTGAATAAACAAACAACTTTTATTTGAACCAACTAGATGGAAGATATTACCTTTTGTTTGAGTACCAGATGCAATCTCAGTTTTGGAGCTTTCAAAGATCCTGCATCTTCCATTCTTGAACTAGAGATCATAGCCTTTGTCCACCAACTGACCAACACTGAGAAGATTGTGCTTCAATCCTTCAACATATAGTACATTACCAGTTTTTCTCTTTCCATCAAAAGAAATAGTTCCCCTACCTCTGATTCTACCAGCAGAATTATCACCAAACTTTACCATTCCTCCTTCATACCTTTCCAAATCTAAGAACTTGTTCTTGTCACTTGTCATGTGGTGAGAACATCCACTGTTAATAACCCAATCATCCTTTTCTTCAATTTGGGCAGCCAAGGCTCTTTCCACAACATTATGATTGACAGATTCAGAGCATATTGAATTTTCTTCCTTGATGGCAATAAACACCCATTCATTTCTGGATTTGCTTCCCATTTCTGCTTCATCATCTGTTACTCCTTCATTATCATTTTCTTCATGAACATAATAATAGTTCTTTTGGAACCTTTGTCTGTTAGCATTTGACCTTGCAGATCTTTCCAGACATCTTGAAGCAAAATGACCAATCTTATTGCAATTAAAGCACTTAAAGGGTAATTTTCCTTCATACTTACCAGATCCTCTTGGCAGTCTCTTAGCAATGAGGGCTTCAAGATGGGTTGTTTCTACTTCTTCCTCTTCCATGTCTTTTCTTGCTTGATCATACCATGACAGCTTCCTTGAAGAGTTTTCTCCCGGATCAAATCTTTGTTTGCCTTTCACATAGGCACTGGCTTTGAATGCAGATTCAGTCTTGGGGGGATCATCTCCAAACTTAGTCATTTCAAATGCAGCTAGTTTGCCAACCAATTGCTCTCTTGTCATAGTTGCATGGGCTCTGAATTCATCAATGGCAGCAACCTTGATTTTGTAGGCAACAGGAAGGGATCTGAGAATTTTGCAAACAATTTCATTTTCATCCAGAACTCCACCAGCATTCCTGATTCCACATACCAGCTCGTTTACTCTTGGCATAAAGGTAGTGATATTTTCATCATCTCTCATCTTCAATCTTTCAAACTTCCCTTTCAGACTTTGCAACCTTGCACTCTTGACAAATTCATCTCCTTCATACAGAAGTTCTAGTTTAGTCTAGATCTCATATGTAGTTGGTAGGTCAATAACATTTGAGAGATCTGAGTCATTCAATGCGCTTAGAAAAGCTTCTTTGGTCCGCAAATTGTTTTCAGCATCTGTGATTTCATTTAGAGTTGTCAGACCACCCTGTGGAGGTACATAAGCCTTTGTGATCATGGACAGATATGCTTTTCCCATACACTCCAAGTGACATCTCATGCAACCTTTCCAGAGTGAGAAATTGGTTCCATCGAACTTCAGACTATCCTTCTTATATGACGACATCCTGGATCTCCTCAAGCAGTTAAGTTCCTTTCAGAGGAATTTGGCTCTGATACCAATTGTTAGATCTAGGGCTCACAACTGAGAGGGGGGGTGAATCAGTTGTACAAAAACTTGCTTCTACTTAGACACTTGATTCTTCTTTGTTAGATAACAGCATATCAATTAACCATTCATGAAAGCAAAAAGCATACACACCAGAGCAAATAAACATCAACACATTAGACACCAAGATTTTTGATGTGGAAAACCTGGTTAAGGGAAAAACCATGGGGTGATTAACCCAAGGATTATTCTCTATTAGAAGAATAAGGAAAATAAATGGCACATGCCAGTCAGGGCTCACTGCCCGAGCACACTGCTCACAAAGAGGCACACTACCTACAAAAGAGACACACTATCTACAAGATCATAAGTATCACAACCTTGAACTGGAGAATGACATCTTCACCATGTCTGGATCAGTTCCATTTACGCTCGAAACACACATGCTCTGCCTTTCACTCTTTCACTATACCACACTCATCTGCCCACTCAACACACACTAAAAGGATTCACAAACCTTCATTTATACAAGACATCAACTTAGGAATAAGAATCTAAGTCAGCACTCAACCATAAGAACATTCGCAAGATGAATAACACATCCGGTCGACCACCACAAGAACACTTGCAAGATGAACAACTCATCTGGTCGGCTAGTTTGAACAAGAACTTCATCTGGTAGAATATCTTCAAATCCAGGCTCTACCACCAATGCAGACCAATAACACAACCTCAATACGATCTAAGAACCTTCACAAGCTTGCCTGAATGACCAGTAACATCCGCACTTCCTCTGCTCACCGGTATCTTTTCTCTTCCTCATCCAGAACTTCAAGAACACAGTCTACCGCCACTGTCATACTGAAACATTTTCTTCCAGACCTCCAAATCATGAAAAAATTGATATGACATATCACAAGGACATCCCAAACATGCCATCCAATCCGCAAGATAGGATAATGCACTTCCGGATCTCACCGGACCTCTTTGTAGCACTTTGTCACTCCGGAGCACCTCCCGGAACTGGATCTAATTGATCAATCACAACGTCTTCAAATCTGCATGTGGACCTCTGAAAACTTAACTAGATCATCTCAAGACTCATAGCTATAACCCCTTTAATCCGCATCCTTTGATCATCAACTTATTGAGTACTTTTGCCTTCTCATCACTGTTCTTCACTGTTCCTGACTGAGACTAATTTTCTCAATATCCTCAGCACACAGCTCATCCAATCTTTCTTGTCAATGCAATATGAGTATGTTGACATCAATGACAACACTGATTAACCTCATACTTGCAACAACCTCATCAAAAATAAGCCTCCAGAATCTCATGTTTCCCAACTACTGATGTGTCCAAATACCAGTATACACAAACACACAAGGCTAAAATGGTAACCTCACATGCTGACATACTAGCCTCATCACTACAATATGCTCCCATGCCCACACATGGAGAAGCATCACCTCGCAACCAAGGCTTTATCCACTCAGATATAGGACAGTGTGTATATCATGATACGAATTGACCAATAAACATGTCTCCCATGCTATATTGAACCTCGCACAACCATCTACTCCACACAGTCTCCCTATCCCACAGGAAATCACAATAGTGTCGATATGACATCAATACTCCCTTGATAAGTCTATAGATGTACAACTCAAAATCACTAAGGCACCTCCTGAGGGCCACTAACCACAGCATCTCTCACCCATCTATACCCATGTCCAACTATGTTGAGGAAAAATACGCCGCAATGCCACCAAACCTATCGCCTAATCATACACAACTCTCTCGCCATGGATGGGGATCCATAGGATCCTCCACACATCTTCCAAGGTGATCATAATCTCACCTATCGGTAGTAGAAATGTGCAACTCTTACTCCTCCAGTGCTCTACCAAGACTGTCATTATCACTCGATGCACTCACAGTCGAGGCATCTCTAAAATGAACCATAATCCTAGCACTCTTAAGTAGTTTTTCTCTAGAGTCAA
Organism: Cunninghamia lanceolata; assembly: GCA_027924645.1. Classification (NCBI taxonomy): domain Eukaryota; kingdom Viridiplantae; phylum Streptophyta; class Pinopsida; order Cupressales; family Cupressaceae; genus Cunninghamia; species Cunninghamia lanceolata. The sequence goes on along the minus strand of BSBN01000391.1, from coordinate 6,233,216 downwards.
CCTATCTCTACACACCATCATAGGAGGTCACCACTCTTGCGATTGCAAAGCTAGAAACTCAACCTATATTCAAGAAACTAAAAAAATTAGTCTTTTTTCCCAAAAATAGCGCCAAGGTACTATTCCATTAACCCCTAGCACTACTCCAGTCGAAGGCGCTAATAGACTAACCTATAGCACTAATCTAGCTCGATGCACTAATAGAGTGACCCAAAGTGCTAATCCAAATGGAGGTGCTAACCCATTGACGCAAGGCGCTAACAGAGACGGAAGTGCTATTTCAGAAACCTCAGATGCTATTCCACCTAGAAGGCCCAAAAAGCCTATGATTTGGTGCTAATTGAGCCAAAAGTGCTAATTCATTAGCCCAAAGTGTTAATCAAGATGACAGGGCTAATACCAAGGGCATGCACTAATTGAGATGATGAAAATGAACCCCCCTTAAGCCCAACACTAATTGAGTCAATAGAACTAATCCATCAACCATGGGCACTAAACTAGTACCCCTTATACAAACCAAATGTGCTAACCTACCCCTAAACCACCTACCCTACCCCTTTCTAGCTACATAAATACCTTGAAACCTAAGAAAGTACAAAAGAAGGTTAGTCGACATACCCATGCACCAGCTGCCGACAGTCTCTGATACTCCCAGACTCACTCAGATCAGTGCTCCTCACGTGGAATGCCTCATTGTGCCTGTTGCAGGCACAAGACAACTGAGGGGGGGTGAATTAGTTGTATCAAAAAACTTAACTTCTTTAAACACAATCACATTCACATCCACTTATTTTAACTTCTTATTCTATTATGAAGATTAAACATGAATAGTAGAATCAAAACATAAACACATCACCACTAGATTTTTACGTCGACAACCCTAAAAGGGAAAAACCATGGTATGTGTTAGCTCACAATATAATGTAGTAATAATACTGAATAACAAAGAGGCTTACTGCCTTAGGGTTCATTGCCTAGGGCTCACTACCCAAAATGCTCATTTCAAAAATGCTCACTACCAAAGGGTGGCTCATTGCCAAAGGGTGGCTCACTGCCAGAATGGGTGGCTCACTGCCATGAACTGATATATTAGCATCTACAACATGCTTGAGTTAAGTTCCATTGAAGCATAATATATCTTTTATGATCCGCCTTTACAACACACACACTTTATCTTCACACACTCTCTCATCACTCACGGATTCATTACATATATTTATACCGATCATCAACCTTGGAACATTCATCAAGGTCAGCAATACAATCTTCAACCATTGGAACTTTCTCCAAGGTCGGCATACATACATAATTTCGATTAGGTCTTGACCTAAATAAACTTGTGAAGAAAATGAATGAAGGAAGAATAATTCATGCCTTAGCTTATATCCAAATACATCTTCACACACTTCTATAATCCATGAATCACCTCTACAACAAGTGTAAATAACCAAGTTGGCCAGAACTAGTGCAAACATCAAGAAAACTTAAATACACACTTCCAAGAGCTTGCAGATCAAGCACATGCCTTTAGTACATTCTTGAGACATCCAAAAACAACATAGAATCACCTGGGAGCCAAAAAATTCAACCGCAATAGATCTTACTTGAGAACAACAAATATCACCTGAAAATAGATCACAGATTATTCTCAACAAACACTGTCAAACTCTGCTAAACAATAACTTGCTTTTCAGAGCACCAGATCACAAATCCTTTGGAATGAAGATAGCTAAGGACTTTATAAACTTAAGTTTAGAACCACAAGACCAAAATCCAAAATACATAGAAATGCAGAGCAAAATACTTTCTCCCTGTCACACTACAAATGCTATCAAGCATAGTCTTCAAACTAGTGAATATAACTTTTACTACATAGTGATCTGAACCACCAAATTATGGATTTAGCATCTTCAAACACTTCCCTAAATCATATCCAAAACTCATACTCTAGTTTTCAACACAGGGGAAATGCGTAGAAAAATACTTAGACAGTGTTCTTAATATAACAACTCAATCAATCAACGAACAACAATATCAGAAGATATAGTTGGCACCAATGACAACACAAACATATTGACATCAATGACAACACTAGTTAGCAGATACTTGCAACAATCTCCCCCTTTGTCATTGATGGCAACATATGATGTGAAAAACATGTTCCTCCATCAAGACATAACTTTGCATCAGGACTCCCCCTTTCTTTTTACACATTTGAACTCTTTCTACCCCTGAATTTTTCACATAATCTCTCTCCCCCTTTAACATCAATGGAAAAGGGCATCATATCTGTTCCACTACACATACTTGCACATTGTTTCTTTGATTAGTATGAAATCATTCTTTACTCCCCCTAACTGTAACTATCACCTCAAACCACTACTTGCTCCCCCTGAGAGGTAGCTTCCAACATCAATCCAAAAAAGGAGAAATGTACTCTAAGGCACACTAGACTGATACATCTAGTCAAGGAAGGAGGGGCAACAACCCCTAACTTTTCCTAGAGATACTCAAATGTATCCTTTTGAAGAGCCTTAGTGATCATATCAGCAACTTGATCTTTTGTAGGCACATACTCAAGCTTCACATCATCCTCTACAACTTTCTCCCTCAAAAAGTGATACTTAATTGAAATGTGTTTTATCTTTGAATGTATCATTGGATTCTTTGAAATATTTATGGCACTTGTGTTATCAAAAAGAATAGGGATTGGCTTATCATACTCAACTTTGATATCCTTCAAGGTCCATTTCATCCACAGCACCTGAGTACAGCATGATGTTGTAGCAATATATTCTGCCTCTATAGTAGACAAGGAAACTGATTCTTGTTTCTTTCTATGTCAGGACACCATTTTATCTCCAAGGAAGAATGCACCTCCACTTGTGCTTTTCCTGTCATCAACACATACAGACCAATCTGCATTTGTATGCACTTAAAGAAAATTCATTGTTCTTAGGATACCACAAACCATGATCCAGAGTGCCTACCTGAATATCCTCTTCATAGCCACAACATGTGATTCTCTAGGATCTGATTTAAATCTAGCCACAAGATAGACTGCATGCATGATATCCAGTCTAGTAGCCATTAGATAAAGAAGTCCTCCAATCACTGATCTATATTAGCTCTGATCTCCCTTAGGAGATTCATCATTCTTGCTTAACTTACAACTAGTAATCATAGGATTACATACCAATTTAGAGTCCTTCATTCCAAACTTCTTCAACAATTCCTTAGCATACTTGGATTGAGAAATGAAAATGCCTTTATCAATCTGATTGATTTGTAGTCCAAGGAAGAAGTTCATCTCACTACACATAGACATCTCAAACTCTTTTTACATCTCATCTGTAGACTTCTTACACATACCATTTCCACTGAATATAATGTCATCAACATAGACTTCAACAATCAGGATTTGATCTCCACTTATCTTGGTGTATAAATTACCATTTGTGAACCCTTTACTGAATCCTTGTTGTAATAGGTACTTATCCAATCTTGCATACCAAGCTCTAGGACTTGTTTCAATCCATACAAAGCCTTCTTCAACTTACATACCATGTCTAGTTTGTTTGATAGCTAGAACCCATCTGGTTGCTCTATGTAGACTTCTTCTTCTAACTCACCATTCAAGAAAGTAGACTTCATATCTATCTGGTATACCTTGAAATTTTTATTATATGCAAATGTCAAAAATAGTTTGATAGCTTCCAATCTTTCCACTGGAGCAAAGGTCTCTTCATAGTTTATTCCTTCCACTTGTGAGTAGCCTTTACACATAAGTCTTGCCTTGTTTCTCACAACTTCTCCAACTTCATTCAATTTATTCCAGAATACCCACTTTGTTCCAATCACATTCTTGTCTATAGGCCTAGGAATAAGTTCCCAAGTCTTGTTCTTCTCAATCTGCTTTAGTTCTTCTTCAATTGCTTTGACCCAATGTTCATCATTGCATGCCTCATTTACTGTTTTAGGTTCCACCTTTAAGAGTAAACAGAAGTTTACTTGTTCTTCTGTAGCTCTGCTTCTTATCAACACACCTTTCCTTTTGTCACCAATAATCTTATCTTTAGAGTGATCTCTTTGCACATACCTAGGGATTTTAGGAATTCTTTCTAAAGCTTCAACTTGAACTTCTTCTTCTAGAGTAGCTTGAACTTCAATCTTAACTTCCTTATCTTTGTCTTCTTCAACTTTCTCTGTATTATCCGATCCATCTAACTTATATCCAATTAGCTCTAAGGTCTTATCAAAATCTTCATCTACCTTCACATTTGCACTTTCAATGATCTTTCTCAATCTTTTGTTATAGCACCAATAATCCTTGCTCTTAGTAGAATGCCTAAGGAATATGCCTCCATCACATCTAGCATCAAACTTTCCTAATTCTTCATCTCTTCTAATGTAACATTTTCTTCCAAAAACTTTGAAATATTTGACAGTAGGAATTCTTCCATACCATAGCTCATAAGGTGTCTTTGTTCCTTTTTCTCTAACTTGCACTCTATTCTAAATGTAGACAGCAGTGTGTATTGCTTCTTTCCAATATACTTTTGGTAGGTTTTCTTCCTTGATCTTTGTCCTAGCAGCTTCTTGAACATTTCTATTCCTCCTTTCAACCACTCCATTTTGTTGAGGGGTCTGGGGGGCAGACAAATGTCTTTTTATTCTATGTTCTTCACAAAAATTATTAAACTCATTTGAAGTAAACTCACCACCTCTGTCAGATCTCAAACACTTGATTTTCAAATCCAACTCATTTTCAAACAAAGATTTGAATGCCTTGAACTTATTTAGAGCTTTTGATTTTTCTGTAAGAAAGGTAACCCAAGTCATTCTTGAATAGTCATCAATAAGAAGCATGAAGTACCTGTCACCTTGTAGACATCTTGTTCTTATGGGGGCCACATAAGTCTGTATGCTCCAATTCCAACAGACCAGTAGAGAATTATTTGTTGCTTTTGAAAGTAGTCTTTGTCAACTTCCCAAACTGACAATCTTTGCACATAACATTGGCAGGCTTTACAATCTTAGGCAGATCTCTTATAGCTTGCACTATGCTTATTCTCACCAAATTATCAAAGTTAATGTGACACATCCTCCTATGCCATAATTAGCTTTCATTTGTCTGAGCCAACAAACAATAGTTGTTATTCAAATGATAAACATTACCATGAGTCTTCTTACTAGTAGCAATTATAGCTCTGGAGCTTTTCTTTATCTCACATCCATTGTCCTTAAACACCAGATTATACCCTTTGTCACACATTTGACCAACGCTTAGAAGATTATGATTTAAGCCTTTGACATAAAGAACATCATCTGTATTATGCTTGCCATCAAAAGTAATTGATCTCTTTCTACAAATCTTACCAGTTGTATCATCACCAAACCTAACTAGTCCTCCATCATATTTTTCAAACTTAACAAACTTACTCTTATCTCCTGTCATGTGATTTTAACATCTAATGTCAATGATCCATTCATCTTCTTTTTCAGTATGAAATGCAGACAACTCTCCTGGACTTCCTTCCTTCACACAGCTTGCAAGGTTAGCAGAAATAGGTTCTTCTCTAAGTGCAATAAACAAGCATTCACTACTATTACCATCATTAGAATCAGGTTCATCATCAGTTACACCATCATCATCTCTAACATAATAACTCTTTCTTACCATCTTTCCTTTATTTTCATTATTTTTTATCCTCAAGGTTCTGTCAGGACATCTTGAAGCATAGGGGCCAATTTTACCACAATTGAAACATTTGAAAGGTAACTTACCTTTGAACTTTCCTCTACTGCCTCTTTTCATTCTACTTGCAAATTTTGCTTCTAGATCTTCAAAATATTCTTCATTTGATTCCATAGCATATTTATCTGATCTAGCAGTTTTTTCTTCTTTGGCCTTAAAGGCAGTCTCAGTTTTCACAGGGCCATTAGTAATTCCAAATTCTCTCATCTCAAAAGCTATTAGTTTACCAAGCAATTGATCTTTTGTAAGCTACCCATATCAAACAATTCCTCAATGGTAGATACCTTATGACTATAAGATTTGGGAAGAGTTCTAAGTATCTTATCTACAACACCCACATCCTCTACATTTCCACCAAGACCCTTGATGTTGCTAACAACTTCATAAATCTTCTATATCTAACTTGTTATGTTCTCATCCTCAGCCATTCGCACGATTTCATATGTGGTCTTCAAGTTCTGCAACTTATCCTTCTTGACAAATGCATCACCTTCATAGATGTTTTTCAATTTGTCCTAGATCTCATGAGCAATTTCTAGATACACAACTTTTGTCATTTTAGTGTTAGACAAAGCATTTAATAGAGCATTTTTAGCTTTGTGATTAGTCTCATAATCCTGAATCTTTTCATCAGACTTTGGACCATTTTTAGGTACTATGTATTTATCTTTAACCATTGTCCAAACATTATAACTAATAGAAATAAGATAACTTTTCATTCATACCTTCCAATAGGCATAACTAGATCAATCAAACAGGAGAATGTCTTTCTTGTGTGTCATCCTAGATCTACCTTAAGCTGTTAGGCTTTCTTCCAAGGAACCTTGCTCTGATACCAATTATTGTAGACACAAGACAATTAAGAGGGGGGTGAAATAGTTGTATCAAAAACCTTAACTTCTTTAAACACAATCACATTCATATCCACTTACTTTAACTTTTTATTTTGTTATGAAGATTAAACATGAATAGCAAAATCAAAACATAAACACATCAATGCCATACACACATGAACACCAGATTTTTAAGTGGAAAACCCTAAAAGGTAAAAACCATGGTGAGTGTTAGCTCACAATATAATGTAGTAATTATACTGAATAACAAAGAGGCTCACTACCAAAGGGTGGCTCACTGCTAGGATGGGTGGCTCACTACCATGAACTAATATATTAGCATATACAACATGCCTGAGTTTAGTTCTATTGAAGCGTAATATATCTCTTGTGCTCTGCCTTTACAACACACACACTTTATCTTCTCATCTTCACACACTCTCTCATCACTCATGGATTCATTACATGTATTTATACCTATCATCAACCTTGGAACATTCATCAAGGTTAGCAATATAATCTTCAACCATTAGAACTTTCTCCAAGGTCGGCATACATACATAATTCAGATCAGGTCTAGACCTAAACAAACTTGTGGAGAAAATAAATGAAGGAATAACACTTCATGCCTTGGCTTAGACACAAATACATATTCACATGCTTGAACATGCTTCTACAATCCACGAATCACCTCCACAATAAGTGTAAATAACCAAGTCAGCCAAAACTAGTGCAAACGTCAAGAATACTTAAATACACGCTTCCAAGACCTTCATTATAGCTTGCAAATTAAGCACATGCCTTCAATACATTCTTGAGACATCCAAAAACAACATAGAATCACCTGTGAGCCAACAAATTCAACCACAACAGATCTTACTTGAGAACAACAAATATCACTTGAAAACAGATCACAGACTGTTCTCAACAAACACTATCAAACTCTGCTAAATAATGACTTTCTTTCCAAAGCACCAAATCACATATCATTTGGAATGAAGATAGCTAAGGACTTTATAAACCTAAGTCTAGAACTGCAAGACCAAAATCCAAATTGAGGAGAAATGTAGAGAAAAATACTTTCTCCTTGTCACACTATAAATGCTATTAGACACAATTTTCAAACTGGTGAATATAACTTTTGTTGCACAGTGATCTAGACCACCAAATTCTAGATTTAGCATCTTCAAACACTTCCCTAAATCATATCCAAAACTCATACTCCAGTCTTCAATATAGAGAAAATGTGGAGCAAAATACTCAGACGGTGTTCTTAATATGACAACTCAATCAATCAACAAACAACAATATCAAAATATATAGTTGGCACCAATGACAACACAAACATGTTGACATCAATGACAACATTAGTTAGTACATACTTGCAACAATGTCATCATTCTCGCTCTTCTCTATCCAACTCAGCAAGCTTAGGTGTGCAAGTATGGTATGTTGGGCCCACTTTGGCCTATCTACACATAAGCCCTAATCCAATGTTTCTTCTTCCTAGGCCACAAATCATACCCATTTTCACCCATTTTTTCTATCAACCCCATTTTCCATCCTGAACCTCTTTTTCATCACCATTCTCTCTTTTTTGAGAGTTCACCTAAAAAAAATATTTTACCCGATCTCTTAAGGGGGCATCCATCATCCATTTCTATTCCTCCCATCAGCTGGGGCAATATAAATTCTTTGGTCTAATGTCATTCCCCACTCAGTCATGATGCCACATCAAAGAGGGACAAAATGTAGACACCTAAAAATGCCTTGACCCCGCAAGCCACCTTCCTGCATCCTTACACACTAATTATCCCTTCCATGAAATTAATTAAATAAAAATTCAATTTATTTAATTAATTTATCCTAGGCCATCTACCCCTGCCATTCATCTCAATTGTTCACTTGTAATAAATTAATTTATTACTATACCTTATATCATCATCCAATTAATTAAAAAAAATCCTAATATTTATTTGATTAATTTCCCTCATCCCCTAACATAGATTAATTAAATAAAACATACTTATTTGATTAATCTCCCCTAGCCTATGACCTAAACCTAGCATAATTAAATAAATAACATTTATTTAATTAGCTACTATACCCTACCTAGCCCCTAGACCCAAATTAATTAAGTTAACCCTTAATTAATCCTAACCACTAATTAATCCCCTCACTAATTTACAACAGCCATATTAATTAAGTTAATCACTTAATTAGTTGGCTTAAACCTTCATTAACCCATCTCCCCACACCCTTTGAGTAAAAAACATTTTTTATTCAAAGGAGTCACATGTGTCTCCACCTCACCTTTCCTCTTTTGTGCAAGAGCTCTTTTTAATAAAATTTGCTCACACATGTCTTTGCCAAAAGCATGCATGTGTCACATGTCATCCCACTCACCCATAAAACACAATTTTGTATTACACCCTCTCCCATATGAATGAATTTTTAAGTCATTCATATGTCCTAATCTTCATTAATGCAAAGCCTTCCCAAGGTGAATTTAAAATTCAATCATAATAAGAACCCTCCATTTTTGTTGATCAATTCCTAGCCTTCCATCTCATCATTCCATCTCCACCCTTGAATCTCAACCTTCAATCCCCATCATTGATCTAAAATCCTCCCAAAAACTCTATAAATACAAGCCTCCTCCATGCAGTTTTCATATCTCAAGTCATTTGCATCCATACCATGCCAAAATCATTAGCCAATTGCTAGCCAAAATCCTTCACCAAATCCATGTTGTCTTGATTTCATAGAGCAATCCACATACACTTCATTGTTGGGTAAAGCTAGGAGTTGAGTTGGGTGCATCAATCTTCTCCACGTTATCAAGGACAAAGGGGAATGTGAAGATTTGAGGTATAGCATCTTGTTTTGTGTTTTCTTCATGTTTATTTCTCTTCTCACTTTCCTTTGTCTTCAAATATCAAGAAGTTATTCTTGGAGAATTTTGGAGTTCTAGATATTCCTACAGAAGGGGTCAATAAGATGAGAGATTTGATGTAATTGGACAAAGAATCAATAAAGGACTTTGATAAGAGGTTCCAGGAGACAACTAGGAAGTTGGAGGAACCACTAACTGAGAAGAAAAAGATAGAATGGTTCATTTCTGGAATAAGTCCTGAAATAAGATCAGCCTTGGATGGAAGAACATTTGAAACACATGCATAAGAAGTGACACTAGCCTATCAGATAGAGTCTCAATTATGGTGTAGATAAGAAAAGATGAAGGAAAACCTAGAAATGGAGAAGCTGAAATTGGAATTGAAGCAGTTGAAGCTAAGACAGGAGATTTTTACCAAGCAGGAGGAGAATACATAGAAGCAAAGACCTAATATTTGGTTCTCATACTGTACAAGGGAAGGTCACTTGAGAAATGAATGCCCTAGTGTTATGGAGTAAAATGTAGACACATGCCTTTTTACCTCCTAGTTTAGCTCCTAGGTCCCTGTGATTACATTATACATGCAAAATATTCATCCCGATGCAAAATCCCCTGAAACCCATGTAAATTGGAAAGTAGCGGGCCATATTGTACCTTACCTAGACCAAAAAGGTGCCTTGGGACTTGGGAACCCACGCCCAAGTCCTCCCTGATTCGTCAGGGCAAATTTCAATGAATGTCGACATAGGACCTTTAAAAAGGTTTCTCCTTGTCAACTCTTTTGGTTAATTTCATGAATGTTAGTGGGAAAGCATATATAACTGTGTTTTTGAATTCATTTGTAACTAACATGGATATAGAAAACTTATGATCTTGGAGAAAAGAGCATTCAAAGAATTCATTATGTTTCTAGAGCATATTTGTGTTTGCATTGTGTGTGTTGTTACAGATTTGGAATCATCATCCATCTCCTTATGAGTTGAAGGATCTTCATTCCCCTAAGGGATTCACATCTATGGTGATATCATTGTTATTTGAATAATTCTATCATCATTTTGTTTAGCCTCTACCCTTCTAGGGCACACACTCTCTATCAAACAAAGGTATTGGGAAGCTTGAATGCTATACCAAGATTAGCTTGAGGCAAGTCCCTAAACACCATAATCCCCAAACCTCTTGTCTTCTTTTGTGCAGGTTACAGGTGCAAGATCTGGAAAGGTGAAGGTATTGGAATATTGAGTAAGGGAAAGGGTTTCAGGATCTGAAAGCATTTCAAGAATATTCCTCTATAGAAGACTTGGTCACCCATGAAATAGTCTTCTTGCCTAAACAAACATCAAAGTCAACATCAAGATATTCTTTGTTATATTTCTCTAGTTTTCAATTTATGAAGAATCCACCCTTCTAGACTTGGGTGCCAATGAAATAGTCCTCTGACATTCTCACTTCTGAGACACAGGTTCTGATATCTCTCTGATTACTCTTGTGAAATTAGTTTATGATTATCTATTGTACATCTCTTGCTATGATCAAATCTTTACAAATCTAGGGTTTAGTGTATTAGTTGACATGTGGTTTAATGAAAGGCCTAATTGAATTTGATCTTTCCATAGCACTCTTGAGTACAAGATTTGTAACTGAGTCCTCCTCCATTTGGTAGTGACTTGGCTTGGTCTTGTCCTTGAATGTTATTGTGGAAGAGGATTTGATCTAGTGTGCATGCTAGTCTTCATCATTCACCTTTTTCATACATAAAATTTTGGTAAACCTGTAGCCTCAAGCATTTACATCTTACTAAGTGTTAAAATCAGATCTTGCATTGATTCAATGCATATCCTTTCATTATTCATTTGAAAATCTTTCATAATTTTGGAAAAAGTACATATTTAGCTTGCATTTTGTTTAATTTTGTATTAGGGTTTCATAAGTTCTCTTGCATTATCATATTGTCTACAGTAAAAAGTCATTAAATCTAATTTGGTTTGACATTCTTGCATCATTACATATCATAGACATCAAAATTCTTATATTTGTAATTACACATTCTGTATTTCAACATAAGAATATAATATTTCTTTCACATTTTGTAAAACAATCTCAAAGAGACCTAGACTTGCCTTTGTGTGTAGTAGTTTAACATTAGGAATACTTGGTTTGTAGTGACACTTGAGTGTTCTTGATCTTTGCAAAAAGATTCAACAACCCAGTTTCCTCAAGCTAGTGCCTTGTTCAAAAGTCTCACATACATGGCATCTGATCAAAACAAGGGTGGTGTGGTTCCTCCCTGATTTAATAAGAAAAGGAGGGTACCTGAATCCATCATATCATTTACACCACATGAAGTTACAATTAGAGACATTGATGGCCCTCTTTACATTACAACAAAAATAAGTGGAAACCCTACAAGAGGAGTTCTTATTGATCCTAATTGTATGGCGAATGTGATAATCAAAGAATTCTTATACATGCATGATTTGGCACAAGACACTTATGATCCTACACATATAATGATCAAGGCACATAATGGATATTTCCTCCTGGTTATTGGAAAGATTACACTCTTTTTCAAAGTGGTGGAAAAGGCCTTGGAACAACCATTTGTCATCATTCCCACCTCAGACTTATTTTTTGTGAAGTTAGGCCAGTCTTGGCTCAAGTCCATGAAAGCAATCCCTTCTACAATTCATAAATACTTAAAATTCTCTCATCAAGGATGAGTGCATGTTTTACATCATAGTGGATGGAAACCTTTGGTCAATAGTGGAAACTTTAACTTGGACTACTTTTGGTTGCAACCTTCTGAACCAAATCAACCAAGAGAAGATCAACTTTTCCTGGCATATCAAAAATATAAGGAAAAGTTAATAGCTCAACTATCATATGAAAAGAATACTCCTAGACCCTATTAGTCCCCTGAGGCTACAATTCCTCCTATTGAACAAATAGAGAGTGGAAAGTAGCCTGAGCTGAAGCAAACCCCATGACCTGATGGTGTCAGATTGTCATTGATGTCAAAAAGGTTGAGTTGATATTAGTGAACATCTGAAGAACACTAATGAGGAGGTAAGTGCAAGAGGTTGATGCTTGGTCATATCACAGCTTGTTTAGTATACTTGGTTAGTGATCATGCTTCATCAAGAGTTGTGTGAAGTTGTGTGAAGTTGTTGACAGGAGTTGTCATATCACAGCTTGTTCAGTATGCTTGGTCAGTGTTCACAATTTGTCATCTTGATTGTGGCTTGTTGTAATCACAATGGTTTGGAGGTTTGGTATGATCTCAGTATGCATATGGTGTTCATCTCAGTATTTAGGTGGTAAAACTCTTACAAGTGGTTCATGATGTTATGTGACAAGTGACACATATAGTGACAGATTGATCTTCTATGAAATGGTGTGAATAGTTTGGTCATCTCAGTAAAAGTGTGACATTTGATCTTCAGGTTTACTTGATCTTCTTATTGTGACCATATTCTTATCTCTCTATTGTCTAAAAACAAAGGGTGTTGGGTCATGTAATAAGTTTGTTTGTCACAGCTGTCATAAATGATGTCTCATCTTTATTTTAAAGGTTCTGTGACTGGTTTGATCTCTGATTAAATATACTACATCTGCTCTTTTATCTCATGGTTTAAAGGTTCTTAACACCCAAACATTAGTGTTGCCCAAGATATCTCTTTACCCCCTTCTAAGCCTATTAAAACCGTCAAATGCACTTTTGTTCTAATTCAAGGGTGACCGGTCGGGGTGGTTGGTGTCACTTAAGTGACAAGGTTAAAGGGTTTGGCATCATGTTGAAACCGGCCTCCCTTTACACATTTACCGATAGCATCGGTCATTACATAAACGTTTGGGCGGCAAAGTTTAAATCAATGGATATATTTAAAAGTTTGAAAGCACGAAAATAATGATCAATGGTGATCATTCAAATTGCCCCCGACCTCTTTCATTTATGTTTGACAGGCTTTTGGCTGTCAATGGAGTGATAAGGTTTATAAAACTATCTTTAGAATGTTTGTTTAAAGGCAGCTTATTGATGCTTTTTAAAGCATTTTTTTAAGAAAGAAACCCTTCTATTTTTTCACTCTCATGATAGTGAAAGAGAAAGAAATAAATGAATGTTTCCAAGAAAGAAAATCTTCTTTATTAATTTTTTATTTTTGAATGATTTTTTAATCTTTTTGAAGAAGATTTTTGGGCAAAAAGTTTTTGAAGAAGATGAAAAAGATTTTATCAAAGATTTTTTTTCAAAGCATTGATTAGATTGAAGTTGTTTTGTTGATATTTCGTGGAGATAAAGAGTTTTTTTTTGCAAATCATAGAATATGAAGCATCATGCAGAGAGAAGATGAATCAATGAAGGAATATAAAGAGATTTTGTTTATATAGAGAATATATTTTTATGCAGGATTCAATGGATTAAATGAAGGAATTTGTCTTCTTGCACATGGAGATCAGATTTGAAAGAGATTTTATTTTCTCTTTCAAGAGCAACTTATTTTTTATACAGGGAAGTTGGATTTTGTATATGAAGAGTCATTTGCAGACGAAAATGAAATATTGTAATGTGAAGTTTTTGGAAAGAATTTCCAGGTGCTTCAACAAGACTGAGGAAGATGAAGTAATAGGATTTTATTTCAGATGCAAAGTCAAATTAATTTTCTTACAGGGGATTGATTTTGTTTTGGAGAAAATGAAAGGTCAAGTTTGTCATTTTTGTAGATGTCAAGGGTCAGAAAAATGTGTTGGGGTTTTTGGTGAATAGATATCATTTTATGTAAATGATAGTTGCAAAAGGAGGAGATTGATTATTTTTATGAAGAGATTTTATTTTTCTCTTTCAAGGGAAAAAATTTATTGAAGGTTAAATGATATTTTTGAATAAGATTCTTTTGTAGGAATATGAAGGATCTTGCAAAGTTTGAAGATGAATTTGAACAGGCAGATTGAAAAAGCAGAGAATATGATATTTAATGGCTCTACAAGTTTTTTTGATGTGAGATTGTTGAGGGTGCAGATCAATGATGAAATTTTTGTTAATAGAGATGAATGTATAAAATATGAAAAACCAATTTGTAATAAAAGAGAGATGTTTCCCTGATCAGGTGAATTAGATGATTCAAGAATAAAATATCAGAGGATTGGAATGATGGAATGAATGTTGCAGGTGAGTTGATTTGAATGGTACAAATCAGATTGAGCAGCAATCACTTCTTGCACATGAGATTTTTAGTTCTGATTGATTAAGAATGCCAGTGAGGCACAATAGTATGCCAGTGAGGCTTGTAGGTCGGTAAGACCATTTGTCAGTGAGACACTTACATCAGCCAGTGAGGCTTGTAAAGATATTTTCAAGGTTAAGCCAGTGAGGCAGTTCTGGAGTGGTTTTTATACCCCAGGAGGGTTTTCCACTCGTGCAAATTTGTGTTATGTGTCATATTGTTTTCATCTATATGTGTGTATGTTAATACGTTGCTTATAAGGTTTTGTTCTCCTTCCTCATTCTTAGTTTTGTGTATATGTGGTTGACAAATCAATAATAGCTTTCTCTCCTTTGTGCTTTGCAAGTTAAATTTTGAAAAAGATTTAAAAATTCACACAACACTGATTCACCCCCCCTCTCAGTGTTGTCCTTGACTCCTACATGACCATGAGGTAAAGGAATTTTTGCTGAGGTTCCTCCTCCACCATCCTTACAAGGATCGAGAGACAACCTTTAAGAGCGAAGAATTTCATCACAAAAGATCAATTTTGTACCAGTTTCCTCTTCTGAAATGTTAAAAAATGTAGAAACTCATGACACTTCTTTTGCAAATATCACTAACAAGACAAGAAGAAATCAAAATGTGAGAGAAATAAGGAGAAAACAACAAGCTTTAGCTCGACAATAATTACCTCAACAAGAAAATATCCTATCGACAGAAATTGAACCAAAAGAAGAGATAAAAGATGAAGAATTAAAAGAAGTTGCATGTTGGGCCATAGTACCCTATGCACCTATTTCTTCCCACATCTGAGATTGGGAGGAAGATGATTTGCAATGTAGTTGCATTGTACCATAGGTAAGTATTTCTCATCCATTTAGCCACCTTTAATGTAGCACTTCTTTGCGTTGCTCTCACGGGTGGCCTCCTCTTATGTGTTGTGTTTCGTATGCCATGTCAAATGTTGTTTAGGTCTCTTTGGATGACCCTTGATACTCTTGTAAGGCCAAGGATACAAGAAGACCATCCCTGTTGTGACCATTCTTCTATTTGTTTCTTCATTCTTCTATTCCTCTTCTCTATTGTTGTAATTGTTGTGTGTGGTGCCTTGGGGGCATAACATTATGGAGGTTATCTTGGGGGGAATCTTCCCACATTGTGAACCTAAGTCATTTTTGTGTCTTCTCATTTTTAGTGTTTCAATTCTTCAATGGCTCTACTAGTCGGCGGATGATGAAAACAAATAAATACTGATATGGACCGTGTGTCCCTACAGCAATAATAAAAATAGACTCGGTCCATATATGAAGATAGGGTTAATATGTTATTGATGCTTGACTAGTAGAATCCCCTTATGTTGTGATAGTGTATCGTGTCTCTTATAACAAACCTTTACAATACTCTAAATCTGCTTCTATACACTTTGGATTGTTTTGTATCTCACCTTGTAGTTACACTCAGTTCTGAGATACTTGAAGTATAACCTAATGATTATACTCAGTTTTGAACCTGTAAGTGTAGGCTTGGTTTGTTTATGTGGTATGCTACCTTATTTCTATGCATGAATATTATTGATGATTAGAATTTGATACTAATGTGTGTGTTTGTTGGGAACATTCAACGATCCTTGACACATGCCACCTTTGGGGTGTTACCAATATGTGCCAACCGGTGTTGTCATTGATGTCAACATGTTTGTGTTGTTATTGGTGTCAACTGTGTCTTTTGAGATTGCTAGTTGTTAAGTGATTGAGTTGTCATGTTAAGGACACTATCTGAGTATTTTGCTCCGCGTTTCCTCTATATTGAAGACCAGAGTATAAAATTTGGATATTTTTAAACAAGTGTTTGAAGATGCTAAATCCAAAATTTGGTGGTCTGGATCGCTGTGCAGAAAAAGATCTATTCACCAATTTGAAGACTGTGTCTGGCAGTATTTATAGAGTGACAAGGAGAATGTATTTTGCTCCGCATTTCTTCACAGTTTGGATTTTGATCTTGCAGTTCTGGACTTGAGCTTATAAGGTCTTTAGCTATCTTCATTCTAAAGGATTTGTGATTTGGTGCTCTGGAAAGCAAGTTATTGATTAGCAGATTTTGACATTATTTGTTGAGAAGTAGTCTATGATATATCTTCAAGTGATATTAGTTGTACTCAAGTGAGATTTGTTGTAGTTGGATTTGTTGGCTCCCAAATGATTCTATGTTATTCATAGATGTCTCTAGAATGTATAGAAGGCATGTGTTTGATCTGCGAGCTATAATGAAGTTCTTGGAAGCATGTATTCAAGTATTATTGATGTTTACATTAGTTCTAGTTCACCTAGTTATTTACACATGTTGCGGAGGTGATTCATATATTATAGAAGTGTGTTAAAATGTGTGAAGATGTATTTGGGTCCAAGATAAGCCGTGAAGTGTTCCTCTTTAATTCATTTTTCTCCACAAGTTTGTTTAGGTTTAGTCCTAATTTGGTTTATGTATGTATGCCGACCTTGGAGATAGTTCCAATGGTTGCAGATTGTAATGTCGACCTTGATGTACATTCCAAGGTTGATGATGTGTATAAATATATGTAATGAATTCTTGAGTGAATAGTGTGTTGGTTTTTTCCCAGACTGGATGCTTATTCCCAGATTTCCCTACAAGGTAGCCATCAATGATCAACAGGATCTCTGGGCCAGGGGCCAACAGTGTAGGAGATAGACTCTATATTTTATCTCCTCTTCTTCTTCAGGCTCTGCAAGACCTAGGGGGGTATTCCCTACTCAACATCCATGAGGATATGCATACAAGGCTGGGATGCTGACAGAAAGCAGATAAGTCCTCCTGTAAGTAGACCAAAACTGAAAGATAAGAGCAAAGGGGCTAGCTTTGGGCCTA
Source organism: Cunninghamia lanceolata (assembly GCA_027924645.1). Classification (NCBI taxonomy): domain Eukaryota; kingdom Viridiplantae; phylum Streptophyta; class Pinopsida; order Cupressales; family Cupressaceae; genus Cunninghamia; species Cunninghamia lanceolata. The sequence continues at coordinate 6,215,645 of BSBN01000391.1, read as the reverse complement.
TTAGCAGTTGTAGACAGAGGACTGAGGTTCCTAAAACTAATTCTAATGTCCTAATGGTTGTTTTAGATTTTGATTTGGAGTTTAAGTTTGGATGCAAAGCTGGACATGGTTGTAACACAAACACAAAGCAAGATTGGTGCCTATCCAGGGCCTGGAGTCAGTAGACATACACTTGTGAATGTCAGCATGAACAGCTAAAACTGGATTTCAAGGGGATATATGTGATATCTGCCTTACAGATATCTCCCAATACAAAGTGTTAAGTTATCTCTACTTATGGCATCCCTACTGCAGTATACCCTTCCCAATGTTCAACCTGAAAACAGTTTAATCTACCCCTTGAGCAGAAGTTAAAAGATCAGACATTCAACATAGGAATTCTATGCTCTAGAATCTAAACATTACCCAAATATCCAGATTCATAAGAAGAATACATGCAATACTGGAGACAGAATTAACACAACACATGCTAAGATAGCATTTCTCATATAAGATTAATCATGAAATCAGTGGGTTCATGCCAGAAACATACAACAAGAGATACATAAACTCACAGGTAAGCTGTACAGAGCAACCAGATCAGCTTGTTATGCATTACAGAGCCAAAAATCTTCAACTTTCAACAACCACAAATGAGTAACACTTCCTGCTTATAACAGCCAGGTAGTGTACCATAGCAATTAATTACATGGTTGACCAAAAATCCCGCCAGATATACAGTATCAGGAAAATGGCGCTCAAACACTACCAGATTGGCGCCCAAACATGAATGCAGCAGGTAGGGGAGGAGACAGGAAGATATCTCGAGCCCTGCGCCACTGTCCGCTGATGTACACCTTCAATCGGGTACCAGATCCGCCCATACCTCTGCAACATTCGCCATTAATGGCGCACCAACCCGCGGCCTTGGGAAAAACATCTAACAATCGATCGCAACCATTTCCCACCGAGATTCATCATCATGATATTTGAAAATGCAGGATATCAATTATCCCACATGCACCCCGCAGCAACCTCTTTAACACTTTATATACTAGGTCATGAGCATATATGATGTCGGTGCTTTTGCTCCTGACGACACTAGTATAAGACTTCATCATCATCATCCTCCAGCAGCATGATATCCTGTCGCTTGAAATATCACCCTGACGTCAGCATCATATTGCAATATAACCTGCATGATAATCGGCACAACCTGATCCATCGGAGGAACATCCTCCTGCTGAGCTTATACCAAAAGTCTAGCCGATGAACATCCTGATGACATCATCATCATATCCTGCTGACGTCATCATCATATCTGCCTACTGCGCACCTCCTCATATCCGGATGACGTCATCATCATGTTTGCAAATATCGGGGGATCTCCACAAGATGATCAATGTTAGAAATATGACCCCCCCCGGACCTTGATGACGTCATCATCATATCAACATCAGGATGATATTCGGAAGACAACCGGATATTTGGAAATATCATCCTGATGCACAAATATCAGGTTGCACTGTAGCTTCACTATAAGATCAGGGTGATAGATGAATATGATGATGCTTGAAAAGATCACCCCTACTAGATAATGCACGAAGCCGGCAGGCGGATATCTCCTTGATATCAGCATCATCATGACGCTGGAACAAACATACATCCGGATGATATTCAAAAATGAAAATATCACCCCCTCCTTCAGAAATATCATGATGCAGATAAGCAGAGAAAAAGATATCACACTGTCATAAGAATGACGTCAGCATCATCAGGATGACAAAACAACGAACAAGAAGTGATACAACATCATCAGGATGATATTGACTAAGATCATCCTGACGTTCAAAATATGATGACCCCAGTGAAAATCGGGTCGCACTTAGAACTCTTCAACAACATCATCAGGATGATCATAACCAAGATCATCCGATGATAGAAATATCACCCCGGTGAAATATCATGAAGGCAGAAAATATGATGACCCCCGCAAGCAACACGGTGATAACTGGAAATATGATGATGATGACGACGACCCTTAAGAAAAAACAAGTCAGGTCGAACAACTCAAGGAATAACCCCTTCAGAATATCGGGGCAACATCATCATCATGTTTGGGCAAGGTGATAATTGGAAGATCACCGGATACTTGAAAAATCTCCTCCGCAAGCAAATCAGGGCGCACTGTAGCTCATCAGCAGGATCAGGATGATATCCAAACATCACCCGATATTGAAATATGATGATGACGATGAAAAACAAGTCGAAGCAAACATGTTAATGCAGACCATCATCGAAGACAAGATGATGATGATGACCTCCTCCTCAGGAAAATATGATGCTGTAGCTGAAAAATGCTGAGGAGGTCCAATACTTAGGAAAAATGGGCAAGAAGATAAAGGGTTCAAATGAAGAAACCCCCTGATCATGAAAAATCAACCCCAGGTCAAAATGAGTGCTAACAGTGGCTCCGAATGGGGACGTGCAGGTGAAAACCTGCAGCGAGAACCAGATCTCCAGGCAGACCAGACAAAAAGCCAAAAAGCACGAGCTGTACAAGGCATTTACACTACATACATGTTTTTACAAATGTGCACAGCAACAAGTCATTTATGCAAAATAGAACTTAAGGAATTGGCCATGCACAGGCAATTCCAAAACTTCACCATCTAGGGCCTGGAGGAAATAAGAATCCTCCCCATGAGTATTGCAAACCTGATATGGGCCCATCCATAAGGGTTCAAATTTACCATGTTTACCCTTTTCCTGACCTTTAGCATTCCAAATGAGCACCAGATCATTGACTTGAAACTTCCTTTTTGTAGTTCTCCTGTCAAACTGATATTTCACATCTTGTTGTCTTTTGAGATTGATCTGGTGGGCTTTCCTTCTGTCTTCATCCAATGCAACCAGCTGATTCACTCTTTCTGTCATGGAATCTTCAATCTCCTCATCATTTTCCTGAATGAATCTGTAAACTGGTAGGAGATTGTTTATGGGCAGTCTAGCTGATGCACCATATACTAGCTCAAAAGGTGACTTCCCAATAGCCCTTTTCACTATCACTGAAATGGGAAGGACAATTCAGATTTTGCAAGTAGTAGATAATATCCTTGTACCATTCAGATCCTGATACATTTACACTCTCATCTTGGACTGCATTAACTTGGCATGCTTCCAAGTTTGACTGTGCCATCATCTTGGCTAATCCTTGTCCTCTTATCAACCTAGTAACTTGTATGTCTATGTTGAACTCCTGCAGTTTGTTTATCCATCTGCACCTTCTTCCAGTCACCTCCTGCTGAGTGAATATGTCTTTGACTGCTGCATGAGGTACATATGCAATTACATATGATCCTACCAAGTATGGTCTGAAACTTTTGATGGCTCTGACCAGTGCATATGCCTGTTTTTCCATAATATCATACTTCAACTCAGAGGCCTGCAAGGACATACTGAAAAAAGTGATGGGCTGTTCAAAACCATCTTCATTTTTCTGTAACAAACATGCAGCAACAGTATGAAAGGAAGCAAATGAAAATACTTGGAATGGCCTAGAAAAATCAGGAGATTTAAGAACAGGGGCCATCTTGATTGCCTCTTTGATATTCTGAAATGATTCTATTGCTTCCCTTTCCCAATTGACAGCTGCATCCTTCTTCATCATCTTGGAAATGTTCCTTGTGGTTTCTGCAAAGTTGGGAACAAATCTCCTAACAAAATTTATCTATCCAAAGAAGGACTGAACTCCTTTCACAGTTTTTGGCATTTGAATCCTGTCAATAGCAGCCACTCTCTCTGGATCTATCCTGACTCCATCCTTGGAAACAATGTGTCCCAGAAGCTTTCCTTCAACTACCCCAAAGGCACACTTCTTTGGATTTAAAGAAATACCATATTCTAGTGCTCTTATGAAAATCTGCTCCAAATGCAAACAATGCTGCTCTTCTTTCTTTGAGTAAGCAGTCAAGTCATCCTGATATACAGCCAGGATTGAATCAATCAATCCTGCAAAAGCAACATCCATTGCTCTTTGAAATGTAGCACCTGCATTTGTTAGTCCAAATGGCATTCTAACATACACATAAGTTCCCCATGGAGTGGTAAAGGCGGTTTTATACTGTTCTGATTCCTTTACCTTTACCTGATTATATCCTGAAAATCCATCCATCATGGATAGGAGTTCACAACCAGTCACTCTCTGCAACATAGCTTCCATATTAGGCAGTGGATAGTTATCCTTCAAAGAGGATACATTCAAGTTCCTGAAATCAACACAAAGCCTAATATCACCATTCTTTTTTCTGACTGGGACAAGGTTAGACACCCAAGTTGAATGTCTGATTGGCACAATTATTCCAGCTTCCCTGAGCCTTTTGAGTTCTTCTTGCATCTTGGGAGCTAAGGTAGGATTAATAGGTCTTTGCTTTTGTCTAAATGGCTTAGCTCCAGGCTTCAATGGGATCTCATGCTGGAATAAATCTTCCCTATAAGCTTTTAGGTCCTCATATGACCAAGCAAAAACATGTTTATACTTTTTCAGTAATGCAATCAGCATACTTCTAATGTGTGGTTTGAGCTGTTTACCAATGTATACCTTCTGAGGGGCCTGAGATGTCCCCAAATTTATCTCCTCTAAATCTTCCTTATTAGTGGGAGATGTCCTTGTGACCATTTTATCTCTACTGTCAAAAACTCTTTCCAAAGCTACCAACCCTCTAGGGATTTTATTAGTCTTCAATTGAATTATCTCTTTTCCCACAAGAGTTTCTTTTCCATCTACAGTCTCTACAAAAGCTTGGAAATCAATTTGTTGATTCTCATATTCATCTATGCAGTGCAAAAATTTCAGCAAATCCCTATCATCATTAAACACTTGCCAACTGCATATATTTTCTGGTACTGCAGGCCTAATTTTAATTTCTACATTTGTAACACCTGACAGAGTGATGTCATCTGGCCTTATTGCAACATTGGCTAAGAAATCAGCCATAACATTTTTTGACCTCTCTACCCAGCCTATTGAAAATGCATCAAATAATTCAATAGTATCCCAAACAGCATGCTTGTATTGTTTCAATCTTTTATTTTTTGCAGCATACTTATTTCTGATTTGGGATACAATCAGCTCAGAATCCCCTAATACTCTTAACATCCTAATTCCATGTTTGAGAGCAATATTTAGGCCTAAGAGTAAAGCCTCATATTCTGCAATATTGTTTGTGCAATCAAACCTCAGCAAGAAAGAGAATTTGAGGAGCTTACCAGTTGGAGACAGGAAAACAACTCCAGCTCCAGAGCCTTCTTTTGCACAAGCTCCATCAAAAAACATGGTCCATAAGCCTTGCTGATCCAGCTCTCCAATGCATACATTTTTTTCTTTATCTTCAGTATCATCTGAGACAACCTTGAAGTTATCACAGTCAGTGTCTACAAAGCATACCTGTTCATTTGCTTCTTGGTCTTCCACTGTCTCTGATGATCTTTGCTCTCTGATTAGCTTGACATCCCTGCCATTCATTGGAATCATGGCATATGACAGGTCCAGCTGCATACTTCCACCAATTAGTGCTGCCCATCTTCTTGACAGCAACATACCATACTGTGGCTTGATGTCAACCACTGTTATATTCATTTTATATTTCTTTTCAGGAAATGCTGCCAATTTGAAATCTACATCCTTCATGATTCCAATGACTGGTACCTCTCTGGCATCCATAGCATAACATTTTCCACATGCCTTGTCAATTTTCAATCCAGTTTGTTGCATGATGGCCAAAGGCATGACATTTGTGGATGCTCCAGAGTCAAGCATACAATTTCTAATTATTTTTCCATTTATAACCAGGGAAACATAAAATGGTTCCACCTGTGAAGGACACTTTGTCATAGTCACTCCCAAATAGACTTCAGGAGTCTCATCTTCTTCATTACACATGATATGTTTCTCACCCTGGGTCTGAACATTTTGTTTAGCTTGAAAAGGTACCCCTGAGATTAGGGATATTGTCCTATTCTTGATCTCTTCCACTTTCATGAGTTCCATAAGTGGAACTGAGACTTTTACCTGCGAGAGGACCTGAGCTATATCAAATGGAGCATAGTTTTGTACAACAGTTGTAGCTTGCTCCACAATCTTGCTTTTATCCTGAGCTGATTTAGTTTTCATTTTCATAGTTCCCTGATCATCATTCTTGTCTTGGGAACCTCTACTTTGATCTTCAGCCTGAGGGATTTTGTTTTCTGGTCCTTGAGATTCATGACCTGTTCTATGTTTAAAGTTCTGTTTATTATTTACCCACTGCCTTTTTTGTGGTTCAGTTCCTTTATGACCATGCACCAGCTGACCTGCAGAAATATCTTCTGGCTGATGTGGGCTGCCTACTTGATTTTTACCTCTGAGATTGTAGTTGCTTTTGACTTGAGCAACTGCTGCAGCTGTGAAGGCTCTAATTTCCTCATCAGAAGGTCGTTGTAAGTTACTCAGAAAATTGTGTGAGTTCTGAGCATACACATAGTTATCCTCATTATCTTCATCATATGGGAGCTGTTGGCAGGCCTGAATTTGATGATCTGTATTCTCATCAGCATCATAAAAAGTGTATCCATTGCCTATGGACATCATATTAACATCATCATCCTGCACATGATGTGGCTCATTGCATTCATTACAAGATGTAGCATTATCATACAAGGATTGAGCAATCATACACTGTAACTGTGAATGTGGCATCTGACAAATTATACACCACGGAGCATCATCAGCAATATTTATAGCTTTCTTTAGGGGATCAGGAGTTTCTTTGACATGTTGAGCCCTCTGATTTGTGTTGTTACGTGGAAATACAGGCTTACCATCATGCCAATTGGTGTTATAAGGCATATCATGTAATGATGGCCTCTTTTCCTGCCTTTGATAGACTTGCCTATCAGGACCCATCCCTTTTTCACTTCTAGCTAATCTATAGCTTAGGTCCTTAACAACATTTGCCAATTTGTCTATCTTATCTTCAGGAGCAGATGTACTACCTTGAGTGTTCTGAGGCTTGTTTGGATTCTGCAGAATTTTTATATCATCCCTTCTATTTGTTTTGCCCGATGCTTTCCTATTGTTTTCAATATTTACTGCAATTCTGAAAGCATCCCTGAGAGTGGCAGGACCTTTATCTCTTAGTCCATATGCAGTCTTTGCATCAAAGGCATTGATATACAAAATTATGCACATTGGTTCATTTGGCCTCATGTGATGTGGCAATTTGTTCAACACTTTAGTAAATCTTGCATTAAAGTCACCAACCTGCTCATTTGACCCTTTAGTGATACTGGTGAACTCATTTACAAAAAAGCTAGGGTCAGTTTTATCACCATATTGCTCCTTGAACATCCTTTTAAAATCATCCCATGATGAAATACTCCGGTCAGGTAGATTCCTGTACCATTCTCTTGCCTCATCTACTAAGGATTGCATGAATGACTTCATGAAAACATCCTCATGCTCAACCTCAAAATTATCCATGACATTTTGAAAGGCCTTTAGATGATCTTCTCCTGACACTGTGTTATTTCCTGAAAATTTAGGCACTTGCAGCCTCAGATGCTTATCAATGGGGTTAGGATACCCAGGAATACCATCAAACACCAGCTGCCTGAATCTATCTAACTGCATGGGCTGTCTGTTTAACTGATTAACATTAACATTTTTGTTTGCATTTTGGTTTCCTGCATTGTTCAGTGGTATCCTAGCATCATTCACATTTTGTCTCTCATCATGATGCTGATGTTGCACTTCATATCTTTGCTGATGTCTTTGCACATATGCATTCTCTAGGGTAGGAACTGAATCATTTTGGGCAGTTCTTAAGGCTTGCACTTTCTGCTTCATATCATCTCTGATTTTCATGGCTTGTAGGTATTCTAGTTCTGCTCTTAGACTTCTGATTTCCTCAGCCAATTGTTCATCCTTAGGTCTGGAGGTAGATGGTCTCATACCATTCTGGTCATCATCTTCATCATCCCTCAGAGACTCTGCCTCTTCAAACCTTTCACTTGGGTCTAGAAAAGGGCGTTCTTGGAACACCTCTGACCTCATTCTCATGCTACCACCCTGTTGCCTCTCATATGCACCTTGAATATCAGCTTCTGCATTTGAAAAATAAGGCGCATGCTGTCCTGATGGCCTAGGGTTATCTTGTATATCATCACCTTTTCTGGGGGAACTCTCATGACTAACAGAGATAGTTCCCTTTCTTCTGTACATCATTCTTTTTGTTAATGGTAACTCTTCAAATAAAGGATTTTGTTGGGATCTTCTCCCCTGCATATAAATTTTACTTTGACCGGTTGGGAGATTACTTCAGAGTCGCCACCTATTACTAGGAACTGTTTTCTTCTGAAAACCAGGGTTCTTTCACAAGGTTCCCCAGCAGAGTCGCCAATTTCTGTTGGTTTTTTCCCAGACTGGATGCTTATTCCCAGATTTCCCTACAAGGTAGCCATCAATGATCAACAGGATCTCTGGGCCAGGGGCCAACAGTGTAGGAGATAGACTCTATATTTTATCTCCTCTTCTTCTTCAGGCTCTGCAAGACCTAGGGGGGTATTCCCTACTCAACATCCATGAGGATATGCATACAAGGCTGGGATGCTGACAGAAAGCAGATAAGTCCTCCTGTAAGTAGACCAAAACTAAAAGATAAGAGCAAAGGGGCTAGCTTTGGGCCTATTAGCAGTTGTAGACAGAGGACTGAGGTTCCTAAAACTAATTCTAATGTCCTAATGGTTGTTTTAGATTTTGATTTGGAGTTTAAGTTTGGATGCAAAGCTGGACATGGTTGTAACACAAACACAAAGCAAGATTGGTGCCTATCCAGGGCCTGGAGTCAGTAGACATACACCTGTGAATGTCAGCATGAATAGCTAAAACTGGATTTCAAGGGGATATATGTGATATCTGCCTTACAGATATCTCCCAATACAAAGTGTTAAGTTATCTCTACTTATGGCATCCCTACTGCAGTATACCCTTCCCAATGTTCAACCTGAAAACAATTTAATCTACCCCTTGAGCAGAAGTTAAAAGATCAGACATTCAACATAGGAATTCTATGCTCTAGAATCTAAACATTACCCAAATATCCAGATTCATAAGAAGAATACATGCAATACTGGAGACAGAATTAACACAACACATGCTAAGATAGCATTTCTCATATAAGATTAATCATGAAATCAGTGGGTTCATGCCAGAAACATACAACAAGAGATACATAAACTCACAGGTAAGCTGTACAGAGCAACCAGATCAGCTTGTTATGCATTACAGAGCCAAAAATCTTCAACTTTCAACAACCACAAATGAGTAACACTTCCTGCTTATAACAGCCAGGTAGTGTACCATAGCAATTAATTACATGGTTGACCAAAAATCCCGCCAGATATACAGTATCAGGAAAATGGCGCTCAAACACTACCAGATTGGTGCCCAAACATGAATGCAACAGGTAGGGGAGGAGACAGGAAGATATCTCGAGCCCTGCGCCACTGTCTGCTGATGTACACCTTCAATCGGGTACCAGATCCGCCCATACCTCTGCAACCTTCGCCATTAATGGCGCACCAACCCGCGGCCTTGGGAAAAACATCTAACAATCTATCGCAACCATTTCCCGCCGAGATTCATCATCATGATATTTGAAAATGCAGGATATCAATTATCCCACATGCACCCCGCAGCAACCTCTTTAACACTTTATATACTAGGTCATGAGCATATATGATGTCAGTGCTTTTGCTCCTGACGACACTAGTATAAGACTTCATCATCATCATCCTCCAGCAGCATGATATCCTGTCGCTTGAAATATCACCCTGACGTCAGCATCATATTGCAATATAACCTGCATGATAATCGGCACAACCTGATCCATCGGAGGAACATCCTCCTGCTGAGCTTATACCAAAAGTCTGGCCGATGAACATCCTGATGACATCATCATCATATCCTGCTGACGTCATCATCATATCTGCCTACTGCGCACCTCCTCATATCCGGATGACGTCATCATCATGTTTGCAAATATCAGGGGATCTCCACAAGATGATCAGTGTTAGAAATATGACCCCCCCGGACCTTGATGACGTCATCATCATATCAACATCAGGATGATATTCGGAAGACAACCGGATATTTGGAAATATCATCCTGATGCACAAATATCAGGTTGCACTGTAGCTTCACTATAAGATCGGGGCGATAGATGAATATGATGATGCTTGAAAAGATCACCCCTACTAGATAATGCACAAAGCCGGCAGGCGGATATCTCCTTGATATCAGCATCATCATGACGCTGGAACAAACATACATCCGGGTGATATTCAAAAATGAAAATATCACCCCCTCCTTCGGAAATATCATGATGCAGATAAGTAGAGAAAAAGATATCACACTGTCATAAGAATGACGTCAGCATCATCAGGATGACAAAACAACGAACAAGAAGTGATACAACATCATCAGGATGATATTGACTAAGATCATCCTGACGTTCAAAATATGATGACCCCAGTGAAAATCGGGTCGCACTTAGAACTCTTCAACAACATCATCAGGATGATCATAACCAAGATCATCCGATGATAGAAATATCACCCCGGCGAAATATCATGAAGGCAGAAAATATGATGACCCCCGCAAGCAACACGGTGATAACTGGAAATATGATGATGATGACGACGACCCTTAAGAAAAAACAAGTCAGGTCGAACAACTCAAGGAATAACCCCTTCAGAATATCGGGGCAACATCATCATCATGTTTGGGCAAGGTGATAATTGGAAGATCACCGGATACTTGAAAAATCTCCTCCGCAAGCAAAGCAGGGCGCACTGTAGCTCATCAACAGGATCAGGATGATATCCAAACATCACCCGATATTGAAATATGATGATGACGATGAAAAACAAGTCGAAGCAAACATGTTAATGCAGACCATCATCGAAGACAAGATGATGATGATGACCTCCTCCTCAGGAAAATATGATGCTGCAGCTGAAAAATGCTGAGGAGGTCCAATACTTAGGAAAAATGGGCAAGAAGATAAAGGGTTCAAATGAAGAAACCCCCTGATCATGAAAAATCAACCCCAGGTCAAAATGAGTGCTAACATAGTGAATGCGAAGATGCAAAGATAAAAGTGTAAAAGCAGACTAGAGTAGAGGAGATATATTGCACTTCAATGGAATTGAACTTAGGCATGTTATAGATGCTACTATATTAGTTCATGGCAGTGAGCCACCCTTTGGCAGTGAGCCTTTCATTTGGGTAGTGAGCCCTTTGGTAGTGAGCGTCTTTTGTTATTTGGTATTGTTACTACATTATATTGTGAGCTAACACTCACCATAGTTTTTCCCTTTTTTGGGTTTTCAACATAAAAATCTAGTGTTCATGTGTGTATGATGTTGATATGTTTATGTTTTGATTATGCTATTCATGTTTAATCTTCATGACATAATAAGGAGTTAAATTAAGTGAATATGAAAGTAATTTTGTTTGAAGAAGTTAAAAATTTTCATACAACTGATTCACCCCCCCTCTTAGTTGTCTTGTGCCTTTCAACAGTTGGTATCAGAGTCAAGTTCCTTGGAAGAAAGCTTAACATCTTAAGGTAGATCTGAGATGGCACACAAGAAAGACATTCCTCAGTTTGATGGATCTAACTATGCCTACTAGAAGGTATGAATGCAAAGTTATCTTATTTCTATTGGTTATAATGTTTGAACAATGGTTAAAGATAAGTACATTGTACCTAAACATGGTCCAAAGACTGATGAAGAGATTAAGGATTATGAGACTAATCACAAAGCTAAAAATGCTCTATTAAATACCTTGTCTAACACTAAAATGGTGAAAGTTGTGGATTTGGAAACTGCTCATGAGATCTGGGACAAATTGAAAAACATCTATGAAGGTGATGTATCTATCAAGAAGGCTAAGTTACAAAACTTGAAGACCACATATGAAACCATGTGAATGTCTGAAGATGAGAACATAACAAATTACATACAGAAGATTGATGAAGTTGTCAGCAGCATCAAGGGTCTTGGTGGAAAGTTAGAAGATGAGGATGTTGTAGATAAGATACTTAGAACTCTTCCCAAATCTTATAGTCACAAGGTATCTTCCACTAAAGAATCATTTGATATGGGCAAGCTTTCAAAAGATCAATTGCTTGGTAAAATGATTTCTTTTGAGATGAGAGAATTTGGTACTACTGATGACCCTGTGAAAACTGAGACTGTCTTTAAGGCCAAGGAAGAAAAGACTTCTAGATCAGATAAATATGTTGTGGAGTCAGATGAAGAATATTTGGAAGAACTTGAGGAAAAATTTGCAAGCAAAATGAAAAGAGCTAGCAGAGGAAAGTTCAAAGGTAAGTTACCTTTCAAATGTTTCAATTGTGGTAAAATTGGTCACTATGCTTCAAGATGTCCTGACAGAGCTTTGAAGTTGAAAAACAATGAAGATAAAGGAAAGATGGTAAGAAACAATTACTATGTTAGAGATGATGATGGTGTAATTGATGATGAACCTAATTTTGATGATGGTAATAGTAGTGAATGCTTGTTTATTGCACTTAGAGAAGAACATGTTTTTGCTAATCTTGCAAGTTGTGTGAAGGAAGAAAGTCCATGAGAGTTGTCTGCATTTCATGCTGAAAAGGAAGATGAATGGATCATTGGCAGCGGATGCTCAAATCACATGACAAGAGACAAGAGTGAGTTTATTAAGTTTGAAAAGTATGATGGAGGACTTGTTAGGTTTGGTGATGATGCAGCTAGTAAGATTTGTGGAAAAGGATCAATTACTTTTGATGGCAAGAATAATACAGATGATGTTCTTTATGTCAAGGGCTTAAAGCATGATCTTCTAAGTGTTGGACAAATGTGTGAAAAAGGGTATAATCTGGTATTCAAGGACAATGGATGTGAAATAAGGAAAAGTTCTAGAACTTTAATTGTTGCTAGTAAGAAGACTCATGGAAATGTTTATCATTTGAAGGGTACTAAAAATTGTTGTTTGTTGGCTAAGACAGATGAAAGTTGGTTATGGCATAGGAGAATGTGTCACATTAACTTTAATAAATTGGTGAGAATAAGCACTATTCAAGTTGTAAGAGACCTGCCTAAGAATGTGAAGCCTGTAAATGTTATATGCAAAGAATGTCAGTTTGGGAAGATGACAAAGACTAATTTCAAGAGCAAAGAACAATCCTCTACCAATTTGTTGGAGTTGGTGCATACAAACCTGTGTGGTCCTACAAGAACAAGAAGTCTACAAGGTGAAAGTTATTTCATGCTTCTCATTGATGATTTTTCAAGAATGACTTGGGTTAATTTCCTTAGAGAAAAAGCAAAAGCACTAGATAAGTTCAAGGCATTCAAAGCTGTGGTTGAAAATGACTTGGATTTGAGAATCAAGTGTTTAAGGTCTGACATAGGTGGTGAGTTTACTTCAAGTGAGTTCAATGTTGTTGTGAAGAACATGGAATAAAGAGACATTTGTCTGCCCCCTGGACTCCTCAACAAAATGGAGTGGTTGAAAGGAAGAATACAATTGTTCAAGAAGCTGCCAGAATAATGATCAAGGAAGCAGACCTACTGGAAGTATATTGCAAAGAAGAAATACACACTATTGTCTACATTTAGAATAGAGTGCAAATCAAAGCTAAAGAAACAATTATGAGTTTTGGTATGGTAGAACTCCTACTATCAAATACTTCAAATTTTTTGGAAGTAAATGCTACATCAGAAGAGATGAAGAATTAGGAAAGTTTGATGCTAGATGTGATGAAGGCATATTCCTTGGGTACTCTACTAAGAGCAAGGCTTACTGGTGCTATAACAAAAGACTGAGAAAAATCATTAATGTGAAAGTAGATGAAGGTATTCAGTTAGATGGATATGAGTCGGATGGAATTATTAAAGTTTGGAATGGAGGACTCTAAACCGGTATGCACTCCTATGGCTACTAGCTATAAATTGAGCAAGAATGATGAATCTCCTAAGGATGATCAAAGCAAGTACAAATCAATGATTGGAGGATTGCTTTACCTTACTTCTACCAGAGTAGATATCATGCATATAGTATGTCTTGTGGCCAGATTTCAATCAAATCCCAGAGAACCACATGTGATGGCAGTAAAGAGGATATTCAAGTACTTAAAGGGCACTCCAGATCATGGTTTGTGGTATCCTAATAACAATGACTTTCCCTAAGTGTCTATACAAATGTAGATTGGGCTAGATGTGCTAATGATAGGAAAAACACAAGTGGAGGAACATTCTTCCTTGGAGATAGGGTAGTGTCCTAGCATAGCAAGAAATAAGAATCAGTCTCTTTGTCTACTATAGAGGTAGAATATATTGTTGCAGTATCATTTTGCACTCAGGTGTTATGGATGAAACATACCTTGAAGGATATCACAGTTGAGTATGATGAGCCAATTCCTATTCTCTGTGATAACACAAGTGCCATAAATATTTCAAAGAATCCAGTGATGCATTCAAAGACAAAGCACATTTCAATTAAGTATCACTTTTTGAGGGAGAAAGTTGTAGAGAATGAAGTGAAGCTTGAGTATATATCTACAAAAGATCAAGTTGCTGATATATTCACTAGGCCCTGCCAAAGGATACATTTGAGTATCTCTGAGAAAAAATAGGGGTTATTACCCCTCCTTCCTTGAACTAGATGCATAAGAAGATGCATCAGTCTAGTCTGCTTCACAGTACATTTCTTCTTTTGGACTGATGTTGGAGCCTACCTCTCAGGGGGAGTAGGTAGTGGTTTGAGATGATTATTACATTCAGGGGGAGTAACGAATGAGTTTAGATTTATCAAAGAAGTGGTGTGCAAGTATGTGCAGTAGAAGAGATGTGATTCCCTTTGCCATTGATGTCAAAGGGGGAGAGAGATCATGTGAAAAACTTAGGAGGAGAAAGAGTTCAGATGTGTGAAAAGAAAGGGGGAGTTCTGATGCAGAATTGTGTCTTGATGGTGGAACATGTTTTTCACATCATATGTTGCCATTAATGACAAAGGGGGAGATTTCTACAAGTATGTTCCAACTGGTGTTGTCGTTGATGCCACATTTTTGTGTTGTCATTGGTGTCAAATGTGTCTTCTAAGATTACTGGTTGTTGAGTGATTGAGTTGTCATGTTAAGGATAATGTCTGAGTATTTTGCTCCACATTTCCTCTATATTGAAGACTAAAGTATGAGACTTGGATATGTTTTTAAATAAGTGTTTGAAGATGCTAAATCAAGATTTTGGTGGTCTAGATCACTGTGCAGAAAAAGTTCTATTCACCAGTTTGAGGACTGTGCCTGGCAGTGTTTGCAGAGTGACAGGGAGAAAGTATTTTTCTCTGCATTTCTCTACAATTTGGATTTTGGTCTTGCAGTTTTAGATTTAATATTATAAGGTTCTTAGCTATCTTCATTCCAAAGGATTTGTGATTTGGTGCTTTGGAAAGTAATTTATTGATTAGCAGAGTTTGACAGTGTTTGTTGAGAAGCAGTTTGTGATATATCTTCAAGTGATATTTGTTGTACTCAAGTGAGATTTGTTGTGGTTTGATTTGTTGGCTCCCAAATGATTCTATGTTGTTCGTAGATGTCTCCAAAATGTATTGAAGATGTGTGTTTGATCTGCAAGCTATATTGAAGTTTTTAGAAGCGTGTATTCAAGTATTATTGATGTTTGCACTAGTTCTGGTTGACCTGGTTATTTACACTTGTTGCGGAGGTGATTCATGTATTATAGAACCATGTTCAATCATGTGAATATGTATTTGGGTCAAGATAAGTTGTGAAGTGTTCCTCTTTCATTCATTTTTCTCTACAAGTTTGTTTAGGTCTAGTCCTAATCTGGTTTATGTATGTATGCTGACCTTGGAGATAGTTCCAATGGTTGTAGATTGTAATTCCAACCTTGATGTACATTCCAAGGTTGATGATGTCTATAGATATATGTAATGAATTCATGAGTGAATAGTGAGTGAGAAGATGTGAAGATAAAAGTGTAAAAGTAGAGCAGAGTAGAGGAGATATATTGTGCTTCAATGGAACTAAACTCAGGCATGTTGTAGATGCTAGTATATTAGTTCATGGCAGTGAGCCACCCTTTGGTAGTGAGCCTTTCATTTGGGCAGTGAGCCCTTTGGCAATGAGCCTCTTTTATTATTCAGTATTGCTACTACATTATATTGTGAGCTAGCACTCACCGTGGTTTTTTTCTTTTTAGGGTTTTCCACATAAAAATCTAGTGTTCATATGTGTATGGTGTTGATATGTTTATGTTTTGATTTTTCTATTCATGTTTAATCTTCATGACAGAATAAGGAGTTAAATTAAGTGAATGTGAAAGTAATTTTGTTTGAAGAAGTTAAAAAAATTTATACAACTTTTTCACCCCCCCTCTCAATTGTCTTGTGCCTTTCAATAGGGGTCATGGGCTTTGCGAAAGCTCTTGTTCCCTTGTGTGTTTTCACTTTACCTTAAATGTGATTAATACCGGTAATCAAGATCAACCATTTTAAGGTGGGGGCATATATTGTGGTATTATGCTTGGATATTTTAGACATTGTGATAAAGTGTGTTTGTGTATGCTTCATTTTCACTGTAAGGCGTCTGTAGATATAGGTGGGGTTATGTCCTTTATTTTGTTTGTATATACCTCCTTTTCAATGTAAGGCTTATGCAGATGCATGTGGGGTTGTATACTTGGATGCATGCTTCCTTTTCACTATAAGGTGTCTGCGGATGCAAGTGGGGTTGCATTTTGAAAGCCCTTTTGTAGAAGGCAAGATTGTGTCTTCTCTTGAGCAGCTGCACATCCTTTTAAAAGTCCTCTGGGGAGGCAAGGTTGGATCTTGAGTTACATTGGAGTACGAAAGACACTGAGAGGGGGGGTGAATCAGTGTCTTATAAAACATACTTGTTTTTGGCAAAATAAGAAATCATGCATAGAACCATTAATAAACTTTTACCAATTATGGACTTCAATCTTTTATGATGAACTGTAATGAACTATCAACTTGTGAACATGGAAGAAAAAGATAAGGCAGTTTTATAACTTCATTGGACTGAGATAAGTACCAAAAATATTATGCATTTGTACTAATCCAAAATGAACTTCATGTCAACAATAATATACAACAGTTAAATCATGAAACAAAGAACATAAACTCATGAACAGAACCAATGACCATAACACAAAAATTTGACGAGTGGAAAACCCTCTAGGGATGAAAAACCACTCCAAAAAATGCCTCACTAGCTTAACCAAAATGTGCTTCACTAGCAAATATAGATGCCTCACTGGCTATTTGTGCCTCACTAGCTATTTGTGCCTCACTGGCATATTTGTCTTATTGCCTCACCGGCTTAACCATCTGAATACAATGAATGATTAAAATACAATGCAGAGGATTATTTTGTTTCACTATGGCCCAATACTTGACTATCTCATTACTTGAGACTCAACAATCAACTCCTCAACTCAAAATAGATCTGGCATCAATATTCTGTTACAATTTCAATGATAGTGTAACCATACACACGCATTAATCTCCTAACTGATGTTTTTCATCTTATGCCTTTTTATACTTTATCACTGCCCTTTTGTTTCTTTCAATAACCAACTTGTATGAGTAGATGAACCGTTTGAACTAGATTCGAACTAAATCAATAACTGTCAAAAAGAGTGGTCAAACTTACCCACTCTCAGAATATAAAGACCTTTCATATTCCTTTCCAAACTGTGGTTACAAAAACCTTAACCACAACAGTTTAAAAACTTTTAGAGTTAATAAAAAAAATGCCACCATAGATAGACCATAAGGTTAGGTCAAATGGATAAACCTTTTGTATACAGCTATGAAACAACAATGTATATCGTAAGAATGTGCTCTATAAACCTTACAAATGTCTCTGATAAAGAAACAATAAAGCCATATCATGTAATGCCATAGATGTAACAATATTACCCCGTTTCTTCCAAAATCTTCTCACAAATGCATCGACAAAAATATTGTCAAGTAATTTCCTCTTTCACATTAACTACACCATGAAAACCTTCAACATATCTTAAATAATGTACACAACCTCTAAACTGTAAGCAAACTATCTCCATACATAAATCTTTTAACAATCAACAACTAAATTTTTTGTAGAACCTAACAATTACAAAAGATTTAAGCATTATTTAGACAACAAAACCCCTTAATCAAAACTGAATGTGAAAGACTCACACATGCTAAACAAAATCAACAACATTGCAACCTTGCAAATGCAAAATAGAATCAAACTAAATGATATTACCTAGAGAATCTTAAGTCAAACTATCGACTGTAGCTGAGCACTATCTCATCAAACTATTACCATCATTCCTCACCTGTCTGTAAACCCTAACCTCTTCCTCGTGCTCTTTTCCTCAATGAAAAATGATAACAAAAACAACAAAATGCTCTTTTGTGTGTTTGAGAAGATTCATTCATTTCCAAGCCCTAAGTCAGCTGAGTTCACAAAATGAGTAACCATTTAGAGTTTGTGTCGTTACATGCCAAAATCATTATGTCAGGTCTAAACCACATGTTCACTAGGCCTGACAATAATGACCTTTATAAATATTCAAAATCATAATGACTTATCAAAATCACAATGCCCTATCGGTCCATTCAACAAGTTTCCAAGTAAATGTCAATCAAGACACCAAAAGATATTGCCATCAAATGTCCCCTTGCACATAAAATGATATTTCCATCAAATGTCAACATAATCATCAAATGCTAAGACTTGTATAATGAGCACCAAATACTATGACTTGTATAATGACCATATTTAAGCATTGACCAACCACTTATCACAAGATTAATCAAAAACACAAATAAAAATATGCCATACTCATATACTATCACCAAACCCATATACCATGATCAAAACTGAGGACCAATATATGGTCTAACTTCCCTTTTTAAACTGCCATCAATGAAACAAATTAAGTTCTCTATCCATGCCTTGAGTTTTTGAATGCACCTGTAGAATGTAGAATGTGCCTTAACCATCATGACACAAGAGATACATCATCAGAGCCATATGCCACAAGAGATCATGAGCACATCAAATATGAACAACTGTGAACAAATGAACATATCAACTATCATAGAGCATGTAAGAGCATATCATCAAATATGAACTGGTAGAATCAAGTGCATATTCAACTGCATAGAGCATGTCAACTGACACATACCAAAAACATCTACTTTTATATGTAACATGATAGGAACCATGAGAGTCATCAAAGACATTACCATGAGCCAAACCCAAGCAATGAGGAGTGTCAACATGAAACATATCAACTTTACCAATGGAACTCAGTCTATAGGAAGATAGAGTAGGATCTCAACTGTTACAACATACCAAATCAGCTCTACCAACCAATATAACCATCATGAGTATCTTATGAATCAAGAAAAACTTTGCATTAAACATAAAAGGGTCATATAGTCCAAGCTCATTGTCACAAAAACCAATAGCATATGCCATATGTCATGCCAACTGTCAATGTATCACCAACACAAACCTGAGAGTTTGTGTATTTGTCATCAAGGACAACAATTGAGAGGGCAACAAGTTATTCACCCTTAAGCGTGTCTTTGGCAGTTGTGAACTAGCGTAGCTCAACTATCAGGTACTTTTGGTGTGTCTTAGATAGTGTAGCATAGCAATGAGCTCCTCCCTATCACCCGTGTTTACTGTGTATAAGACGTATAGTGTGTCAACAACATACTCTATGGCGCTCAAGTATTCCATGTTTTCTATGTGTTTTCCTTACATGTTTTGCGTGTTTTAGTGGTTTAAAGGTGCATAGCGATGAGCACCCCCCACATCATGTGTTTTGCATGTTTTAAGTGGTTTAAAGGTGCGTAGCAATGAGCTCCCTCCACACTATGTGTTCTGTGTGTCATTGATGGTGGTGCTTAGCGATGAGCTCCCCTAATTGCCTAGTTAGGATTATATATATAATTGTTTCATCATGTATTCTTTGCATATTACGTGACTATATTCATGTCTTCTCTATGTACTACGTGTTTCACTGTGTTCTCCGTGTATTGCATGCTTCCTTATTGTATTCACTATGTCTTATGTGACTGTCCAGTGTTTTCTTATGTTTGCCTAAGCTTGGGGACTAGAAATGGTTCTCCAAACTTAGGATGTATTTTCTCTCTAGTGTTTGATGTGTTTGATATGGTTTGATTGTACTTTAATGCATGTATTAATCATAATACCATACACACATTAAAGTGGGGGCTAAATGTTACGGAGTAAAAAGTGGACACGTGCCTTTTTAGCTCCTAGTTTAGCTCCTAAGTCCCCGTGATTACATTATACATGTAAAATATTCATCCTGATGCAAAATCCCCTAAAACCCGTGTAAATTAGAAACTAGGGGCCCATATTATACCTTACTCCAAACCAAAAAGGTGCCTTGGGACTTGGGCTCCCACGCCCAAGTCCTCCCTAATTGGTTGAGGCAAATTTCAATGAATGTCGACATAGGACCTTTAAAAAGGTTTCTCCTTGTCAGCTCTTTTGGTTAATTTCACTAATGTTAGTGGGAAAGCATATATAAGTGTGTTTTTGAATTCATTTGTACCTAGGATGGATATAGAAAACTTATGATCTTGGAGCAAAGAGAATTCAAAGCATTCATTATGTTTCTAGAGCAAATTTGTGTTTGCATTGTGTGTGTTTTTGCAAATTTAGAATCATCATCCATCTCCTTATGAGTTGAAGGATCTTCATTCTCTTGAGGGCTTCACCTCCAAGGTAATATCATTTTTATTTGAATCATTCTATCATCATTTTGTTTAGCCTATGCCCTACTAGGGCATGCACTCTCTATCAAACAATGGTGTTGGGAAGCTTGAATGCTATCTTGGGATTTGACTGAGGCAAGTCCCTAAACACCATAACCCCCAAACCCCTTTTCTTCTTGTGTGTAGGTTATAGGTATGAGATCTGGAAAGGTGAAGGTACAAGAAGATTGAGTAAGGGAAAGGGTTTCGAGATCTGAAAGCATTTTGGGAATATTCCTCCGTAGAAGACTTGAATGCCCGCGAAATAGTCTTCTTACCTAAACAGATATTAGAGCTGGCATCAGGACATTCTCTGTTACATTTCTCCAATTTTTAGTTTCTGAATATTCCACCCTTCTAGACTTGGGCACCCGTAAAATAGTCCTCCAACATTCCCACTTCTGAGACATAGGTTTTGATATCTCTCTAATTACTCTTGTGAAATTAGTTTCTGATTATCTACTATACATCTCTCGTTGTGATCAGATCTTTATAAATCTAAGGTTTAGTGTGTTAGTTGACCTACGGTTTGATGAAAGGTCTGATTGAATCTGATTTTTCCATAGCACTCTTGAGTACAAGATCTATAGTTGAGTCCTCCTCCATTTGGTAGTAACTTAGCTCAGTCTTTTCCTTGAATGCTATTGTGGAAGAGGGTTTGATCTAGTGTGCATGCTAGTCTTCATCATTCACCTTTTTCATACATAACACCTAGAATAAAAGGTGAAAGGAAAGCCTCTACAATGAAGACAACAAAAAGAATAAATTTAGTATATTGTGGATTGTGTGGAGAATGGGATGACCATGAAACACCAAATTGTCCTTCAAAAAAGAGATATTGATGATGAAGAAGATGAACCATGGTGCAATAACACAAACTCGGTGGAGAGCAACATGTCATATGTAGAAATAAACTCACATGATCAAGGCTACAAGCAACCAAGTTGGAGAAACTAGAGGAATGTTAATAAAATTTAAAATTCAAACTCTAGCAGTCAATCCTATGGGAATAGCTACAATAATGATGATAGAGAAAAGTTTGGAGCCTATAGAGGAGATTGAGGCCATGGAAGAAGTCAAATAAGGAGAGAGGATGCAACATGTTTCAAATGTGGTAAGCTAGGGAACTTTGCTAATGAATGTTGGGGTTAAAGAAAAACACAATATTCATTTTGTAGAAGCATAGAACATGATCTATTTTCTTGTGAGAGAGAACAACAATACTTCTGGAATGCAATAGATAAGAGTGATGAGTTATAGAACCTAAATAATCAAAAAGGGACTAGGATCATAAGAAGGCAACCTAAGGGTCATGGAGCAAGAACTTGCCGGAAGAACAACAGAGAGGAAACATACATATCTTCAACTAAATCTATAGAAGAAGAAGAGTATTACCAGAGAAGAAAGCCAAAACATATCAGAAAAGGTAGAAGAAGGAAGGAGAAACCTATTGGTGCAGGAGCACCCCTTCAACAAGCAACCTAATTATACATCTAAGGGAGAAGACTAAGGTCTCAATATGTTATGCATTTCTATATTAAATGTAATAAGGTCTGTTTGACTAGTACATGTTATTGTAGTTGCATCTAGGTTTCTGTGTAAGTCCCTAGGACACTTGTCGATCTGGAATGACAAGGTTGTTAGTCAGTTAGAGTTTGTTAGAGGGTTGTTATCTCCCAGCTGCTTGGAATTGTCTCCCAGCTGTTGGGAACCAAGTCTGTACTACTCCTAGTGAGTAGATAAATAGCCTAGATCAAATTGATTTTAGGGATAGAATAGATAGAATAGATTGAGAAGAGAGGAGATGTTAAACAAAGTAGTAATTGTGAGATTGAATTGTGGAACTGTGGAATTAGATATCTATATCCATTTCTGAAAGCAATAAGAAGATCATGTTTGTGTTATCTTTCTAGTTTTTGATTCCATTGTGTAATCAATTTTCTACTTTGGAATCAAAATGGGTTCTTAGTCCATTCCACTAGTTGGATTACTTTGTAATCAGTGGAATGGCTATATATATTCACTTGTGTTCTTGTTTTGCATTTTCTGTTTGTTCGTTTCATGTTCACAGGATCATTTGTAGTATGCTTTGATAAACCCTAGCATCCTCATGTGCTAGGTTGGAAAAGTCTTAAAACTGTGTTAGATTGATAGAGAGAAAGTTCTGTGCAATCGCTGAGTATAAAGAGGGTCAAAATAGTGAAAATCTGCTTGGTTTCAATAGACATACAAATTGTGTATATATCGCTTTTGTATGCGGGATATACATTCTATGAGTATATCGCTATTGCATGTTCCTGTGTATATCACATTTGGCCATCGCAGTTGTATGTGGGAAACATACATCGTAAACATTCAATCTGTCGCATATACAAGGGAGAGAGAAAGTTTTAGGTACATGCAAGGTGGTCAACATCGGTCAAACCCTTCAAATGCATAATTGAAATGCATATTGTGGATGTATATTGTTGATATATAATCTTTGTGTATATCGCTAAGGTATATTAGGTTCATTCCCTATGTATCCCACAGTTGAATGGTTATGAGTATCCCGCAGATGCATATGGCGGATTGTATATGTTGAATGTACATTGTGAATGTACATCAATTGATACAAGGAAAGTCAACGGTTGACTTTGGTGAATGCAAGTTCAAGTTGTATGTTTTTGAATGTCTATACATTCCACAGATGCATTGAGTTATATGCAGGAAGTGACCAGTAGGAGTGGTAAGAGGAACCAACCCAGCAAGTCAGAGGTTGTATGTACAAAGCCGAATGTATTAGGGTGACTGTAAGCATCAGGGTGAAACCTATTGAGGAGGCCGATAACATATGTGTTGCCAATATGTAACAAATGCAAAGTGCATTCATTGGTATGAAGTATGTGATCAGTGGAAGGATTTTGAGCTACATCGACAGGAGAAGTCTTGGCGATAGTGGTGTCAGGGACACATTGATCTGAAATAGGACTTCGGTGCAAAAGGAATTTGGTTGGTCGATGAAGATGGTTTTGCCGATGGGTAAACATACAAAGGTAAATGTATGTTAGTTAGTATTTAACACCCACTCTGCACGTTTCCAATGGCTGCTCTGAATCATAGTGGTATCAAAGCAAAGGTTGTATCTTTTGGGAAGAAGAAAAAGACAAGATGTCAGATGAAGAAGGGTCACAAGAGTTTCAGCAAGGATAACCAATGTTAAGTTGGATGTCCTGGTAAGGAAGCAAATTGCAGAAAGCAAAGCAGTTAAAGCTCAGAATCAGGCCTTGAAAGATGAGTTAGAGAAATTGAGGGACAAAGTAGGTTCTGGTAAGGTAGAAGACAGGGATTAAGAGGAGATCCCTAGGCAGGAAGAGATAGAGGTTCCTGCAAACCAGAGACCCTTACTTAATGCCCTCGAATCCATGGAGCGAAGGACCATGGATATGAAAATAGACCTGCCAGTGTTTGTAGGCAAAATGGATCCTGATTCAGTGATGGAGTGGATAGACTCCTTGAATAACTTCTTTGAAACAAAGGAAATACTAGACCATCAAAGGTTGAAGATGGCCCAATCCAAAATGAAAGGGGCTGCACTAACTTGGTGGAATTTCATCCAAGATGGCAGGGTGAAAGAAGGAAAGAGCAGAGTTGCTACTTGGAAGAAGATGGTGACTTTAGTGAAGGAAGCCTATGTTCCATTGGATTACAACATCCAATTACATAAGAGGAGACAAAATTTGAAGCAAAAGGAGTTAGATGTCAATTCATACACTGAAGAGTTCATGAAACTATGTGTCAAGACAAAGGTGAAAGAGAATGAGGAAGAGAGGGTAGCAAGGTATCTCAATGGTTTGAGATTTTCCATCCAAGAAGATTTAAATTTGTATAATCCAGATAGAGTCCAGAAGTGCTACCAATTGGCACTCAAAGTGGAAGAGAAATTAAAGAGAAGACAAGAGCATAATAGTAGAGGAAGAGGAAGACAACAAAGAGAGGGAAGAAGTCCTTTCAGAGGCAGAGGTAATGGATTTGGACACCAAGGTGAATCCAATCAAGAGAACAGCAAAGGAGACAGTAGTCAAACTCAAGGTTGAAGTTACAATCAAAAAGGAAACTTTAGGGGTAGAAGACCACCATTTAGAGGGAGATATCAAGGCAGAGGACTTCTCAGATGTTACAATTGCAATCAAGAAGGCCACATAGCCAGCAGATGTCCAGAAAAAGCAACAAGTTCAATGGGAGAAAGGAGGACAAATCTAATCCAAGAATCTGACTGTCAAAGCGTGACAAGCTCAAACACTTATCAAAGTGTGAATGCTCCTGATGGTTATGGGTTTCCTAAGAAAGGAGAATCTTTGATGATTAGGAGAACAATGACCACCATGAAGGTGCCAGACAAAGAACCCCCACAAAGAAAGTCTCTTTTCAAAACTACTTGCAAGGCAGGAGGAAAGGTATGTAAAGTTCTTATTGATTCTGGATCTACTAAAAATTTTGTGTCTGTTGAAATGGTAGAAAAGATTAAGCTTAGAAGACTACCACATCCTTGTCCATACAAGATTTCATGGCTCACTCAAGGTCAGCAAACAATTGTGGAAGAGAAGGCTTGGGTGGAGTTTCAAATTGGACCATACAAGGAAAAATTATTGTTTGACATAGCTTAGATGGATGCTTGCCATCTCCTATTTGGAAGACCATGGCAATATGACTTGAGAGCACAACATGATGGAGTTAGAAACACATATTCAATCACCAAGGATGGTAAGATGATAGAGTTACTACCATTGATGGAGAATGAGGTAGAATCAAAAGGAAAAGAAGTCAAGGTAATGATAGTAGAAGGTAAACAATTCATGAAAGAGATAGTAGATGAAGGTGCAATAGCATATGCCCTAATTCCATGCCTGAAGGTGAACAAGGAGCAGCAACAAGAAGTCCAGGGAGAGAAGAGGCAAAGGTTCATAGATCCTATTGTCCAAGAGTTGTTGGATAAGTACCAAGGCATCATCTCTGATGGAATGCCAAGGTCCCTACCACCTATAAGGGACATCAGCCATTGCATAGATCTAATCCCAAGATCTACACTTCTAAACAAGGCAGCATACAAGCTTACACTAGAGCAGAATGCAGAGGTAGCAAGGTAGATTAAGGAATTGTTGGAGACATGCCTAATTGGCAAAAGTTTAAGCCCATGTGCAATACTGGCTGTACTAGCACCAAAGAAGGAAGGCACTTGGAGACTTTGTACTAATTCCAGGGCTATTAACAAGATAACAATCAGGTATAGGTTCCCAATCCCAAGGATAGAAGATTTGCTTGATTTCTTAGGAGGTGTCAAATATTTCACAAAAATAGATTTAAAAAGTGGCTGTCATCATATCAGGATTAGGCCAAGAGATGAATGGAAGACTACATTCAAAACCAATGAGGAGTTATATGAGTGGAAGGTCATGCCTTTTGGTTTGTCTAACGCCCCCAGTACCTTTATGAAGCTGATGAATGAGGTCTTGTGAGAATTTATAGGCAAATTTGTCATAGTATATCTAGATGACATCCTGATTTTCAGTAATACAAAGTAAGAACACCTCAAACATATAGACCTGGTTCTCAAAAGGTTACATGAAGAGCAGCTAATGATCAACCTAGAGAAGTGTTTGTTCATGTAGGAGGAGATCATCTACTTGGGTTTTGTCATCTCACATGGCAAACTGAAAATGGATCAAGAGAAGGTAAGTGCCATATTGTCTTGGCCAACTCCTAGAACCATGAATGATGTCAAAACTTTCCATGGGTTAGCAACCTTCTATAGGAAGTTTATGAAAGGGTTTAGTCATGTCTGTGCACCCATGCTTGACACCATAAAAGGAGGACAGAAGTGCAGATTCACTTGGACAAAGGAAGCAGATGATTCATTTGAAACATTGAAGAAGGTGGCACAGCAACCAGTCCTTGCACTTCCTGATTTCAACAAGATTTTTCAAGTAGAATGTGATGCAAGTCACATGGCAATTGGAGCAGTACTCAGTCAAGAAGGTAGGCCTATTACATTTTTCAGTGAGAAACTAAATGATGCTAAGAAAAGATACTCATCCTATGATTTGGAGATGTATGCTCTAGTCTAGTCACTCAAAAAGTGGAGGCATTACTTAATTCCAAAAGAATTCATAGTGTTCACAGATAATCAGGCCCTTATCTTCATAAACAGTCAAGAGAAGCTGAACCATAAGCACATGAAATGGGTAGAGACTTTACAAGCTTTCACCTTCACACTCAAGCACAAGAAAGGGGTGAAGAACAAGGTAGCAGATGCTTTGAGCTAGAGGGTTCTAACCATAAATCAGATTCAATTAGAGAGTATTGGTATTGATTCCTTGAAGACTATGTATGTTGTTGACAAAGACTTTGGAGAGATCTACAAAGTATGCACTTCCTTTGGAGACAACTATCATGTTGAGTACTCTGAATTTCTGATACAAGATGGATTACTTTTCAAAGGTGGACAGTTGTGCATTCCACGGTGTTTAATGAGGCTGAATATCATTAGGGAGAAACATTGTGGGGCCATGGTAGGACATTTCTGTCTAGATAAGACTCTTGATCTAGTAAAGAGACATTACTATTAGCCTAAGTTGCAGTCAGATGTGAGGAGATTTATGGAGGCATGTGTGATATGTCAAAAAGCAAAAGGGAGATCCACTAATGCAGGTTTATATCAGCCACTGCCCATTCCTTCTAGGCCATGGGAGAGCATAAGCATGGATTTTGTGTTGGGTTTACCTGGAACAAGGAAGGGATATGATAGTGTTTTTGTTGTAGTAGACAGATTTAGTAAAATGGCACATTTCTTGCCATGCAAAACCACTTGTGATGCTTCATATGTTGTAGATATGTTTTTCAAAGAAATAGTAAGGATACATGGATTGCCATTGAGCATAGTGTTAGATAGAGATGTAAAATTTATTGGCCATTTTTGGAGGACTCTTTGGAAGAAGCTTGGTACCAATTTATCCTTCTCATCAGCTTATCATCCCCAAACAGATGGACAGACTGAAGTGGTTAATTGTTCATTGGGAAATCTGCTAAGATGTTTGACAAGGCAGCATGGAGAGAAGTGGGATAACATCCTATCACAGGCATAATTTTCCTATAATGACACTGTTAATAGGAGTACAGGGAAATCACCTTTCCAGGTGGTATATGGTATTCATCCAAGAGGTATTTTGGAGTTAAGAGATCTACCTACCGGTGAATCTATTAGTGCAGATGGAGAAGCTTTTGCATCAGCCATCAAAGATGTGCATGATCAAGTCAAGAACCAACTCCAACAAACCACATTGAAGTATAAAGCCTATGCTGATAAGAAGAAGAGAGATGTATAGTTTGATGTTGGAGATTTGGTGTGGGTTCATTTGAAGAAAGGAAGGCTCCCAAAAGGTAAATATACCAAACTCATGTAGAGGAAAATTGGACCATTTTAGATTTTGAAGAAATGTGGACAGAATGCTTATGAGATCTAACTTCCTTCTGATCTTGGATTGTCACCTATTTTCAATGTGTGTGATTTAACTCCATACACACATAATGCGGATATAGAACAGGAATCCTTACAGGGTTCAGCAGTTGATGATATTCCTAAGCATGCTCCACCACAATTGTAGAAGATTTTAGACTCAAGAGTGTCAAAGCAGACAAGGAACAAAGAGTATATGGAATACTTGGTGGCTTGGTAAGGGAAACCTAATTTAGAGGCAGTTTGGATGACTGCAGAACAGATTAGAAAACATGGTGCCGACCTTCAAACTCTCATCTCAGGTGGACTTGAGATTTCTTTTCTCGAGGAGTATGGTGCAGGAGCACCCCTTCAACAAGCAACCTAATTATACATCTAAGGGAGAAGACTAAGGTCTCAATATGTTATGCAATTCTATATTAAATGTAATAAGATCTGTTTGACTAGTACATATTATTGTAGTTGCATCTAGGTTTCTGTGTAAGTCCCTAGGACACTTGTCGATCTAGAATGACAAGGTTGTTAGTCAGTTAGAGTTTGTTAGAGGGTTGTTATCTCCCAGCCACTTGGAATTGTCTCCTAGCTGTTGGGAACCAAGTCTGTACTACTCGTAGTGAGTAGATAAATAGCCTAGATCAGATCAATTTCAGGGATAGAATAGATAGAATAGATTGAGAAGAGAGGAGATGTTAGACAGAGCAGTAATTGTGAGAATGAATTGTGGAACTGTGGAATCAAATATCTATATCCATTTATTAAAGCAATAAGAAGATCCTATTTGTGTTATCTTTCTGGTTTTCGAATTCACTGTGTAATCAATTTTCTACTTTAGAATTGAAATGGGTTCTTAGTCCATTCCACCAGTTGGATTACTTTGTAATCAATGGAATGGATGTATATATTCATTTGTGTTCTTGTTTTGCATTTTCTGTTTGTTCGTTTCATGTTCACAGAACCGTTTGTAGCATACTTTGATAAACCTTAGCATCATCATGTGCTAGGTTGGAAAAGTCTTAAAACTGTGTTAGATTGACAGAGAGAAAGTTCTATGCAATCGCTAAGTATAAAGTGGGTCAAAATAGTGAAAATCTGCATGGTTTCAATAGACATACAGATTGTGTATATATCGCTTTTGTATGCGGGATATACATTTTGTGAGTATATTGCTATCACATGTTCCTGTGTATATCACATTTGGCCATCGCAGTTGTATGTGGAAAACATACATCGTAAACATTCAATCTATCGCATATACAAGGGAGAGAGAGAAAGTTTCAGGTACATGCAAGAAGGTCAACGTCAGTCAAACCCTTCGGATGCATAATCGAAATGCATATTGTGGATGTATATTGTTGATATACAATCTCTGTGTATATCGCTAAGGTATATCGGGTTCATTCCCTGTGTATCCCATAGTTGAATGGTTGTGAGTATCCCACAGATGCATATGGCAGATTATGTTGAATGTACATCAGTTGATACAAGGAAAGTCAATAGTTGACTTTGGCGAATGCAAGTTTGAGTTGTATGTTTTTGAATGTATATGCATTCTGTAGATACATTGAGTTATATGCAGGAAGTGACCAGTAGGAGCGATAAGAGGAACCGGCCCAACAAGTCAAAGGTTGTATGTACAAAGCCAAATGTATCGGGGTGACTGTAAGCATCAGGGTGAAACCTGTAGATTAGGTAAATGCAATAAGGCAAACACTAAATCAAATGCAAAATAAACACAAGATTATACCTCATGAACACAACCTAATCCCATCAAGGGAAGAAGGAGCCTTTGCACCCAAAAGAAGCTCCCAAGACCAAGATGATCCCTAGACTTTGGATTCAAATGTGAAGTACTCTTCAATTGTGCAACTCACTAGCTATTCAAAGGTGATTTTGGCATGGTAACTTTGCATGGAATTGGATGATAAAAATGACTTGTGAGAGGTTGTATTTATAGACTTTTTGAAAGGATTTTGATCCAAGGGTGGAGATTGATTGGAGAGATCAATGGTGGAGGATGAAAGTGATGTGGAGGGCCTAGATTTGATCTTGGAAGATGAAGGGCTAGGAATAAAAGTAAATCTTTTATTCATTTTTGGGAAAGGGGTGAATAAATGAGGTTGGGTGAGATGGATTATTTGTGAATTAAAAATTCACATGGGGAAGGGTAAAATGAATTAAAAATTTATTTGGGGAAGAGAGTTATGACATGTGTAAGAGGAGTAAATGTGATGTGTGATTTATTTGAATTTTAATTTTGGGGAATGTGGAGAGAAGTGCTAATGAGGGTTTGACTTACTTAATTAGGGTGATTAACCTAATTAATGTGGCTGGAATAAATTAGTAGAGGGATTAGAGGGGGGATAAGATTAATTAATTAGTGATTCAATTAATTAATCCTAAGGCTAGGATGAGGTAGGCTAGAGTAGGTAATTAAATAATAGCTATTTAATTGTCTAGGGTAGGGATAGGCTAATTAGTAGGCTGGATTAATTAGTTAACATGGTTTTAACTAATTAATTGGATTTAGGGAAAATGGGGGAATTGATTTAATAAATTTTGCATATTTATTAAATCAATTGGCTAAGGTTTGGACTATTGAATTAATAAAATTAATTCAATTTTAGGGATAAAATGGCATGGATTTAGATGATGAAAGGGGTAATTAAGTAAATAGAAATTTAATTAATTGGTTGGAAAGGAAATTGGTATGTTTAGGGATGTCGGGAGTCAGTTTGGTGGTCGAGACATTTTTAGGTGTCTACATTTGCCCCTCTTTGATGTGGCGTCAGGACCTAGGAGGGAAGTGGCATCAGGTCGAAGAAAAGTATGCCCCAGCTGTCAGGAAGGAATGAGATGGATAGGGGATGCCCCCTCGAGAGGTTGGCGGGAAAAATAACAATTTTGTAGGTAAGCTCTCGAAATGATGCGACGGAAGTGAAAGTTGGAGAGGTGCTGGAAAAAGAAGATGGTAGGAGGAAAAACGGAGGAAAAAGGCTGAGATCTGCACCCTGGAAGAAAAAAGAAGAGATGGAGGGATGACATGGCCCACTCTATTAGGCAAAGTGGGCCCAAAGAGTGCCACATTGGCACACTTTTGACTTTGTAGAAGAAAAGACAAAGGAGAGATGGGCGAGCGCAACCCACAGTTCCCGCGACTTCATCACATTTCAGAGCGATTCTGAGAGGTCGGGCGGTCACCCGAGGCTGGACCCCAGGTAGGGCCTAACCCGAACTTTGTGATTTTTTATTTTACGCACCTTTTTCTGGGTTTTGGGATATGAGTCAAGAGCGCGTGGCGCCAAAGATAAGGCGAATTAGCGCAATCCTGTGGATTAGCGCTATCCGCCAAGGTAGGTTAGGGCAATTTTGTCACCATTTAGGGGGAATTTTGGCACCATCGTCTGGATTAGCGCCAGAAGCTTAGGAAGAAAGAAATATGGCATTTTGGTGCCATATTATGGTTAGAGCAGCGCTATCGTCTGGATTGGCGCCATACTGGGGAATAGCGCTATTTTAAGTTTTAGTGCTAAAATTTGAATTGACGCGAAAATGGAGTGCTGCGCCATCATCTGGATTAGCGTGATATAGGGTGCGCAGTGGCGCCAATGTCTGCATTGGCGCGATACAGGGCACGCAGTGGCACCATTGTCTGTATTGGCGCGATGGGTAGGGAAAAGTAGCGCTATTTTAAAAATAGCACTAGGGACTATTTGTGTGGGGCCACATGATTTGGGCCTGTGAGATATTCAGAAGAAAAAAAGTGTGGGGGGAAATAAGTTAGTATCTAATGAAGAAGTGGTGGCTATAGGATACAGAGCGGTTTATACTGCAGTCACAGGAGAGACGAGTGCGATCCGTGGTGGCACTGTTCGATGAGGAGTGGCGGCCTCGACTGGCGAGGCTGGGGCTTTGGACGGTGGCAGCGATGCCAGTGCCGCGAACTCATAGAGCTCTGATGACGGCCGCAGTGGAGCGATACCGCAGCGAGACTTCCAGCTTTCTGCTGCCGACAGGAGAGATGACCATCACACTTAAGGATGTTTATCGCATCCTCAAGCTGCCGATCTTTGGTCGACGTGTGAGGTATGACACGAGGAGGGGGCGGGCTGCATTGACCAGAGTGTTCAGAGCAGAACACATGGTGTTTTCGGCAGATGGGAGGGAGATGGACTATGATAGGACACTGGCGGTGGGTGCAGATCCCTTTACCTTATTTCTATGTGCGTTGATTGGAGGTGTGGTGCGGCCGGATAGGCGAGGCAGAGGTTTTCCTGTGGGCTGGGGCGGGATGATAGAGGGGATGGTGAGTCATGATATCGTCTACACATGGGGGCTAGTGATGCTAGCACAGCTGCTCCACAAGATGCACACGGTTGCTTAGCTTCATGACAGGGCATTATCTGCTGGGGTTACACTGCTACATGTATGGCTTTAGGAGCACATCCTTGTGACTCGGCCGACATGCGGTTATTATCGGCTGCCGTTTGAGGCGTTTGTGTTCTTGTATTGGGATGCAGAGTATACCTATACTGGACAGGTCCACCACTGGCGGAGGATACTGGATGATGTGATTAGCGTGGTATGGCGTGCATATATTGGTTGTGAGGAGTGGCCTGATGATGTGACCCATCTCCCATACATATTTCAGCAAAGATTTCTTATGGGTCGTGGAGACCATACCATAGAGATGTACCTACCCTTGCGGGTTATGCATCAGTTTGGACTGGTACAGGATGTGCCTCAGCAGATGGTGATATATGTGCGGACGCCATGGGATACAGCTTACTGGCCCGCACCATTACAGCCACAGGTTGCGCTGAATGATTGGGCAACACTTCGGCCAGTTCAGTGGGATTGGAGGAGCACAGTGAGGGATGCAGGTACTATGCCTGCTTATGAGGCATGGTGGTAGACGCATCGGCCCACTCGACTGACAGATCCGACGGGGGAGATATCAGAGGATGAGGGAGATGGGGATGATGAGGTCATTGTGGAGGACTATATCGTGGAGGTGATGGATGATGGGGAGGAGAGGGTGATTGTGAGAGACGTCCAGTGTGTAGAGGAGGTAGTAGTAGTGGCAGCGGGACAGGGACAGGTGGGGCAGGTAGTTCCAGCACAGCAGGGTCTAGTACAGTAGGTCCTGGCACAGTAGATTCCTGCACAGCAGGTCCCTGCACAGCAGATCTCGGCACAGCAGGTCCCGGCACAGCAGGTCCCGGCACAGCAGGCCCTGGTTAGGGGCAGACGACAGCGTAGAGGACCGCGGCGGCGCGGTGGACAGCCAAGGATGGAGTAGGGTGATCTGTCTCCATCATGGGTGGAGCAGCTGCGAGTCGGTAGACATGATGCCAAGGCAGGGAGTTCAGGGGTAGGGATGGAGGCAGAGGTTGAGAAGCTGACGCCTCGGCGACGGTCACGGGAGGAGATGGAGGAGGTAGAGACATTACGTGCTCAGGTGGCCAGCCTAGAGGAGGCGTTAGGGCACCGAGAGGCCGAGTTGGGACAGCTGCAGGGAGTAGATGGGCAGGTGGTAGTTCTAGAGGCTGAGCTGGCTCAGGCTCGAGAGGACATGGAGGATTTGAGGCTAGAGCGGAATGTAGCACTCGTGAGAGCACATCAGGCAGAGACTGCGTTGAGCAGTGCACAGGCTGTGGGTGGGGGCCTTGCCCTGATTTTGGTAGGGATG
The DNA here is from genome assembly GCA_027924645.1 of Cunninghamia lanceolata. Lineage (NCBI taxonomy): Eukaryota > Viridiplantae > Streptophyta > Pinopsida > Cupressales > Cupressaceae > Cunninghamia > Cunninghamia lanceolata. The sequence goes on along the minus strand of BSBN01000391.1, from coordinate 6,181,559 downwards.
CAGACCCAGCTGGCTTAGGCTCAGACACATGCGCATCAGATGCAGGTGCAGTTGAGCCAGGCACAGGGATAGGTAGCTCAGGTACAGGGAGAGCTAGCAGAGGCCAGAGCACGGACGGAGTATTATCGGGGGTTATACTATGCAGTTGTACCTGCAGCGCAGCGAGCACCGAGTTATAGCCAGGTCAGCAGGTCGGGGGCATCAAGATCACATAGATCGAGATCTGTGCAGTTAGTACAGCAGATGATGCCTCCGCCCTCACATGTGCCCCAGCAAGGTCCTCAGGTACCAGTAGCACCACAGCCACAGCCGCCCTCGGGATCACAGGCTCGACCAAGGTTAGCGTCTCCTACCCCCTCAGAGAGAGGATCCTCTATGTGAGTTATATCATGATAGCCCTTGGAAGCATTGTATCAGGACACTTTATTTTTGATGATGTGAGCGATGTACATTTTTTTGCGGTGATTATATATGATGCGAGATTTGTGATGGTTTATGATGTTCTATTGTGATGATGCTTGTATGATGGATGCAGATGTTATATTTTATATGTTGTGGATGTATGATGTTGTTTCAAATGATGTGTGTGATTTGGTGATTGCATGGATGTTTTGTGATATATGCATGGTGTTGTGATTTTATGGACTATATGATGTAACTGAATATGCAGACTAATAAACATTTTATTATGAATGAAAATGTATATGCCACTAGATGATTTAGATGTTTCAAATGGTAATGCTAATAATGTTTGTAATGCACTAATTGTTTATGAGATGTCTATATGAATGGGATGCAATGTGATGATGCTAATTTTAATTTTGTCATGCGCCTATGTGATGTTTTAATGATATGTAGCTAAAATGAATCTATTTTTTTGTTTTATGCAAACTTAAATGTATTAAGATGCAAACTTAAATGGATTAAAATGAATCTAAAAGGAGATGCCAATGGATTAAAATGAACCTAAAATGAGATGCAAATGGATTAAAATGAACCTAAAATGAGATGCAAATGGATTAAAATGAACCTAAAATGAGATGCAAATGGATTAAAATGAACCTAAAATGAGATGCAAATGGATTAAAATGAACCTAAGATGCAAACGGATTAAAATGAACCTAAAATGTGATGCAAATGGATTAAAATGAACCTAAGATGCAAACGGATTAAAATGAACCTAAAATGAGATGCAAATGGATTAAAATGAACCTAAAATGAGATGCAAATGGATTAAAATGAACCTAAAATGAGATGCAAACGGATTAAAATGAACCTAAAATGAGATGCAAACGGATTAAAATGAACCTAAAATGAGATGCAAATGCAGTGGTATGCATACTAGGTGATAGGTGAGGTAGCCTAGTCCTGATACACATGATGTTCCTTGTGTTGACCCTGAATGGTGAGACTTTGGGAGAACATGTTAGGTGTTGGGGATGACAGGGGTGAGAGTGTCTTAGGGGATGGCAATGGGGGGATTGGAGGATGGTTAGGTCATAAGATACCACGTCATTGGGGGGGGGGGGGGGGGGGGGGGTGGGGGGTTTGGTTTGGTTCAATATGTGTTAAGTAGAGATAGGGTGGGAAGATGGGGTTAGTGCGGGAGGTAGGTTGGGGGGGGGGAAGGGAAGTGATTATCAAATCTAGGCCGATATGAGATAGGTGACTGAGTGATTAGGGAGATGATTATGAGCTAGTAACAGTAGTTGCACAAAATTAATTGAGAGCATTTCTTAGTTTAATGTAGCAATGTAAGATATAGTTCACAAAGGTATGAAATGACCTAGGTGATGATGTATATCCGACAATTGCATGGACTAGACCCACAAACAATAGGTTGATTTCATGCATGCCCAAGGTAGTATAATCTTGCCTAGTGAAGGAAGGGGACTCATAGCAGTGAGTGTGAATAATGCATATAAGGTGTTGATACCTGTATATGAAAATAGGACACATCATGCTAGAACCGACCTGGACTTCAAGATATGAATACTATTCTTGGAGTAATGAAACCAACCCACAAGCACAGCATACCAAAACAATGACTATGTCTACTCCAAGGGCTATCCGCTACGTACCATGATATAATGAGATCAAGGTAGCTTTGGAGATTACTTGGAGCGAGACAAAAAGATAAAAATCAATAAGCAAAAAGACCAACGAAAGATACAAATAGCCTTTGTGTGCTCTTGCCAAGAGACGTGATGATAGAATGATAGATTTTTGTCCATTGTAGGAAAGACATATCCTAGGACGCAGATCTGTTTTGGTTGGAGAATTTGTGGAAGATGGGCAAAAGAACGGTCGGGCCAAATGGAAGATTATAGTTGGTTTATTGCTTGATGATTTTTTTTTTGTGCGAGGGACTATGTTTCAATGGTATGTGTAGCATGCATATCATTTTCGTAGATCGAGAAAGCTCAGTGGGTGGGAACCATCCCAATGGGTGGGATGGGTACATCTTAGATACCTGAGTACTAGAAACATCCTTCGTATTCGAGACTGCCTATATACCCTGTGTCCACGGGATCAAGGTACTTTTAAGATGCGGGTGAAATGAATATGTAGTTCTGGCAAGACTTGATGATGTGGGAATGGTTTGCGATGGAATGTGATGAGGGTTGATGGTGTGTGTAGATGATCGTGATGGGATATGAAATTGATGTATAGGGGGGTTGTTTTTGGATTTTCTGATTTTATGATGTTTTTGGATTTTTTGATTTTATGCTATTTTTAGATTTTTTGATTTTATGTTGTTTTTGGATTTTTTGATTTTATGTTGTTTTTAGATTTTTTGATTTTATGAACTGTACAAAGGAGAGCTTACAGGGATCCTTGTTCCATGGATGGGGTTGTGGGTGGGTGAGATAGTGTGGAATGGGCGAACAAACTTGATGTTTCAGAATTTCAAGCCATGGGATGTGTGGGTATGGAGTGTTATGATGAAAAGAGGACTTATTAGATGGTAGAACCGGCCATTACGCATGGCGCCTGAAACAGGTTTTCACCATGGTACTTATCCAAGGCGTCACCGAGGTAATTTTCACCATTGGAAGTTTTTATTGCACTCTGATTTTTCTTGATTTTTTTATTTTTTTGGTGTTTGATTAATTTTTTATATTTTTTTTTATTTTTTTAACTTGTGGTACCAGATGGGTTATGCATAGAATCGCTTGAGATGCAAGATGTTCATTGGCTCATCTAGAGGCTGCCCCTCAGGTGTTGCAAGCTGATAAGCTCCTGACCCATAGTCGGCGGTGACGACATAAGGTCCTAGCCAATTAAGTTCAAATTTTCCTTGCTTTGGACGCTCTTGCAGGTTCTTTTGATTTTTCATTAGGACCAGGTCACCTACCTCAAACTTTCTGGTTCTGATCTTTTTGTTGTAGCTTCTTTTGAGGTGGTTTTGGTATGCCTATAAGTGATTTAATGCATTCAGACATTTCTCATCCAATAATTCAAGTTGATGCAACCTTGCGACGCGATAGTCTTCATCAGAGATAATATTTTGCAATGATACTCGGAGGGATGGGAGCTCGACCTCTATAGGTAAAATGGCTTCTGATCTGAATACTAGTGAGTATGGAGTGGCTCCGGTAGGAGTGCGGATGCTAGTGCGGTAAGCCCATAGGGCAGGGTTGAGTTGGAGGTGCCAATCGTGACCAGCTTCATTGACTGTCTTTTTTAAGATGCGGAGGATGGTTTTGTTAGAAGCCTCTACTTGACTGTTTCCTTGGGGGTAATATGGCGTGGAGAATCAGTGTTTGATGTCGAACTTTTTGCACAAAGTGCGAACTTCTTGGTTTTTGAATGGCTTCCCATTGTCAGTGACAATGGAATGGGGGATACCGTAGTGGTAGATGATGTAGTGGAGAATGAACTTGGAGATTTGGATGCCTGTGGTGAAGGTGAGTGGTATTGCTTCCACCCACTTTGTGAAGTATTCGGTAGCAGTTATTATGAATTTATGGCCGTTGGAAGATGGAGGATGAATTTTCCCTATGAGGTCGAGTCCCCACTGTGAGAAAGGCCATGGTGTTGTGATTGGTTGCAACTCCTGTGCTGGGGCGTGGATGAGATCGCCGTGCTGCTGACATGGGAGGCATTTTCTGATAAACTGATGTGCATCTTTGTCCATGGTGGGCCAATAATAGCCAGTCCTCAGGATCTTCTTAGAAAGAGCTGGTCCACTTGAATGTGCCCCGCAAATACCTGCGTGTACCTCTTCCAAAGCTGCCTCGACTTCCCTAGAGTCTAAACATCATAGAAGCGTGCCATCAAGACTCCTTTTGTAGAGGGTGTCACCTACAAGGATGAAACGGGAGGTTCGACGGATGAAGGATTTTTTCTGTGATGGGGATAGGTTGTTGGGGAGGATGTTATCGTGAAGGTAGAGGTAAGTTTCCTGATACCAGGGGGATAAAGGACCAACGATTTCGCACACTAGTTCAGATTGGGGAACATCATATGCTGGGATGGGGAGCTCTTCGATCAGGAATTCACATTTCTTGCTGCCTTGCTTCATGTCAACCAGAGATCCAATGGTGGCCATGGCATGTGCCGCTTTGTTGTTTAACCTTGGGATCTGCTCAAAGTGGATGTCACCAAAATAATCTTTAAAGTCATCGACCATCTTCTTATAGGGAAGGAGCTTATCATCCTTGGTTTTGTATTCATTATTGACTTGCCTAATGACCAGTTAAGAGTCGCCATACACAGTTAGTTTTTCTATTTTCCATTGGATGGCCATTCGGAGACCTGTGATGAGGGCCTCATATTCTGCTACATTATTGGTGCATGGAAATGTGATTTTAAATGATTTAGGGATCGTGTCACCTTGAGGGGTAACAAATAGGACGCCTGCCCCCGAGCCTCTGTGAGTGTAGGATCCATCAAAGTACATCTTCCATGTATCTGCGGCTGGTGTGATTATCAAGATGGCCTCGTCTGGAAATTCTGCTATTGTAGGATGTTCTGCCTGAATAGGTGCCTCAGCCAGCTAATCTGCTATGACTTGCCCTTTGATTGCCTTTCTCTCTATGTATTCTATGTCGAATTCAGTGAGAATCATGACCCACTTTGCCATTCTTCCAGTGAGAGCTACTCTGTTTAGCAAATATTTGAGTGGGTCGATCTTAGCAATGAGCTTAGTCTTGTGATTGAGCATATAATGTCTTAACTTTTGTGATGTGAAAACTAGGGCAAGACATGCTCGTTCAATCTGTGTGTAGTTAAGCTCATAGGAAATTAAGGTGCGACTGATGTAGTATATGGCTCTTTCCTTCCCCTTCTCATCATGTTGTGCTAACAAAGCCCCGATTGATGTGTCGGTCGCAGATATATACAAGAGGAGGGGCTCGCCTTGTCTTGGTGGAGATAGAATAGGGGGATTGGCCAGATATGCTTTTAGCTGGTCGAAGGCATCCTGACACTGAGTAGTCCAAGTGAAAGCTGTATCTTTCCTGAGGAGATGCTGGAATGGTTGGCATTTGTTAGCAAGTTGAGCAATGAATCGGCGGATAGACTGTAGTTTACCCTGCAGGCTTCTCAGTTGTTTCAAGGTTTTAGGAGGTGGCATTTCAGTAATAGCTTTGACTTTCACTGAGTCCACCTCGATTCCTCATCTGGAGACTATGTATCCCAACAATTTGCCTGAAGTGACGCCAAAGACACACTTTTTTGGATTTAGACGAACATTATATTGCTCTAGCCTATCAAAGATTTTGGCTAGCACGTCTAAGTGTTCTTCTCTGGTTTTTGATTTGCCAAGTAAGTCATCAACGTAGTCCTCCATGATGTGGTGAAAGAGGTCGTGGAAGATGACAGTCATTGCTCGTTGATAAGTAGCTCCTGCATTCTTTAGGCCGAATGGCATTACTACCCAACAGTATGTCCCCCATGGGCATATAAAAGATGTCTTGTGCTAATCTTCTTCGGTAATTTTGATTTGGTTGTATCCTACAAAACCATCCATGAGAGATAGCATCTCATGCCCTGTGGTAAGATCCACGATCATATCAATGTTGGGAAGGGGGAAGTCATCTTTCGGGCAGGCCTTGTTGAGGTCTCTGAAGTTAGTGTAACAGCGGATTCTATCATCTAGTTTAGCAACAGGTACTAGATTCGAGACCCATTCGAGATAATCAATTGGACGTATGAACCCCACATCTAGTAACTTTTTGAGCTCTGCTTTGACAAGAAGGGCCACCTGAGGATTCATCTTTCGGAGCTTCTGTTTGACTGGTTTGGCATCAGGACGTACCGCAAGATGATGAACAACCAAGGCAGGATCTAGCCCTGGCATGTCTGTGTAGGTCCATGCAAAGTTGTGATTTCTGCGTGTGAAGAATGCCAAGAAGTCTTCCTGTTCGAACAGGTTGAGGGATTCTGCTCGATATGTGATTTTCAGCTCTTCCTCTGTCCCTAGATTCATTTCCTGCGCTAGTTCAACCAAGATGGGTGATCTGTCAGGATATACTTTATCTATTTCAGGGAGGCGCATGCTTCCATCCCCTGGCGCCTCATGGAGGTTTTCACCAGGAGATACGTCCTTTATTTTTACTTTTTTAGGATCTGATACTGCCGTGGAACGGTTTTCACCATCAGATCCATTTTTTGTTTCTGTATTTTTGCGACTAGAAGCAGGGGTTGTCTCCCCAAAATAGGCAGCTGGATTGAGTTCCATGATGTATCCAACTCTGTGATCTCCCAAGGGGAAGTTGTCTCTTACTCCCATCATTTCAGCAATGGCTTCGTCATTAGGTGCGATGTCAAAAATAGGAGGTCCTCGTTGGTCCCAGTTGATGAGGTCAGGGTATACTAATGGTAGGTCATTGGATGATGAGGCGAGAGTAGTGACGGAGTAGATGGTGCAAATGGAGGAGGCGAAGAAATCGGTAAAGTCGCTAAAGGAGTCTTGTAGGTCCATTTCATTAATATTGTCGACATCTAGAGAAACTGGAGCAAACTCGGCTAAGATACATTCGTCGGTATTAAGGATGCGTTGTGGTTGACCATACCCTAACCCTTGAGTATAGGGGTTCCTTGTTGCTTGCAGTGGTTCCACAATGCCCTGTTCATGAAGGCCAATGCCACCTTGTCCTTTGTAACCCATGCTTTTGACTATTTCAGAACCTTTGCCGTAACTGGTTGTTGGGATGGTGGGGATGTCTTGTTCTGTTTCCTCGTCCTTGTAAAGCCAGGATGAAATATCTTCAAGTATGTCCTGATCCAGAAGGTGTTTCTTCTCAAAGATGGGCGAGGGTTTGCATTTGATGATGACTGTGTCAGTTGCCTCTGTGTTCGGAGTGCCAAATGTCTTAGGAGTGGGTAATAGGCCCACGAAAAAGGTGCCGTGAAGGTTGTATTCCCCACAGCCTTGGTCGCTGATCTTGATCTTGACCTCAGGTGGTGAAGGTGTTTGTGATGAAGTGGTGGCGATGTTGGTGGGGTCCATGTATGAAGTGGAAGCTGTTGGAGTGATTTGGGTGGTGGCTTTATTGTATGGACAGAAGGTTTGGTTGTGTCCTTCCAGAAAACTACAGTATTGGAAGGGATGGGGGTCAGCATAAATAGTGACTTCGGTGCCGTTGTGGGGGAATTTGAGACATTGATGGAAAGTGGAGGGGACGGCTTGCATGGCATGGATCCATGGGTGGCCGAAAAGAATGTTATAGGGGAGGTCAAGATCAAGAACCTGACATTTGGTTTCAAGGATTTTCTATTCCACTTGAATAGGGAGCTTTATGGTACCCTTGGATAGCCTCTCGGTGTCATCATATCCTTTGATTGTTATGCACTCGCTAGCATCCACAACCACATCTGAGTACCCCAAGTGTTTTAACAATTTTAGAGTGCAAATATTTAGGCCGGAACCACCATCTATTAGGACCCTTTTAATGGTGTGTTTGTGAATACGGACCTCAATGTGTAGTGCATCATTATGTAGGTGTTCGGAAGCAGGGAGATCTTTTTTAGAAAACATGATATGGTGTGGTGTAGTGATGTGGCCAACCATGGCTTGAAATTGATTGACATCCAAGTTTGCGGGGACTTGTGTTTCCAAAAGGGCCTTGTCGAGAATGTCCTTGTGGCGGGGTGATGTGCGAAGCAGCTCAAGGATGGAGATTTGCGCGGGTGTCTTTCCTAGATGGTCTAGGAGGTTGTATCGAGTGGTGGGTGATGGATGGGCATTTGGACAGGGGGGAAGAGGATCAGATGTGGATGGGGGTGTTGGTTCAGTGGGAGGGGCAATGCGGATTGAGACACGGCCTCGACGGGTTGTGACAGGGCAATCGGGTGCTTGTGCCCGAATGGTGATTGTGTTGACAGAGTGGGATGAGGATTCGATGCGGCCGACAATGGAGTCGTAGTGTGTGGGTGGTGGAGTGACATTGTATGCTTGATTGGATGATGAAGCTTTGTTATGGTTGGGCAAAGGATCCTTGTAAGCTCCAAGGTTAGCATTTGGTGATGGCTGTGCACTGTGCTCAAGGTTGACAAGATTTTGATCTATTAGGTCTTGGATACAATGTTTTAATTGCATGCAGTCTGCTGTTTTATGGCCTGCCACGCGGTGGTATTCGCAATAATCATTTTCATTATACCATGCTGCCTTGAGGTCATTGTCTTGGTGTGGTCTAATAGACGGGAGTGTGATTTCTCCTTGCTTGAGGCATCTATCGAGGATGTCCTCAATAGGTTCTGCTAACGGCGTGAAATTTCGGCGAGGTTTGCAGGGTTTATTTGGTCCTCTTTGGTTATTGGTGTTTGCTGCATATGTGTGTGCCAGTGTGTGATTTTGGATGTGTTAGACGGCCTTCACATCGGTGATGCCGTCATTCAGATTATTCTTGCTATTCCCCCAATAACATGATTTATCATTAGGTTGCGGGTTGGTATTATTGTTGGTATTGGGGGTGTTATGATTGGATTTGTGGTTGTTGTTATTGTTGTTGTTGTTGGATTTGTGATCGTAAAGTTTGATGGAACCCTTGGCAATGAGGGCTCGTTCAACAGTAGTGCCTTTGTCAATGACCTCTTCAAAGGTAGATGCGCACAAAATCTGTAAGTGAAAACCTAATTCCTAGTTGAGATTGGCCACGAACATGGTGACAAGTTGTTTTTTAGGAATAGGCCATGGGAGCTTGCTTGCTAGGCCCCTCACCTTTGTAGGAAAGAAGTGAAAGCTTCACCGTTCTTTTGTTTGGTGTTACAAAGGTCGGTCATAGACACCTCATGTTCAAAGTTGTAGGAAAAGTGATTGACAAACTTCTCCACAAGCTCGGGAAATGTTCAAATTCTAGGTGGAAGATGGGCAAACCATTCAGCGGCTTGGCCGCCAAGACTTCTTGGGAAGAGTCTCATAAGATATGTGTCATTGTGAGAGACTTCGAGGCAAGCAATGTAGAATTCCCGAAGGTGGTCCCTAGGATCGCCCTTTCCCTTGTATTTGTCAAATTTTGGCGTTTCAAAGTTTTTAGGGAAAGGGGGCATGTACAAGGTGCGGTCAAATGGGTAGGGGCAAATATCCTCAAAAGAATAGTATTTGCATTTGCCCCTAGTTTGTAAGTCATCCACCTTTTGGATTAAGCTTTGTAGCACGGTGTTGAAATCCTGTGGTTGTTGTGGTTGAAACGTGTAGGGTTGTTGGTTGGTGAGATATTGGAGATGGGGCGGGAGTTGATGTTGGAGATTGGTTTGATTAAGATGTTGGTGTTGCGGATTGGGGTTTGGATTGATTAGTGCTTGCTGTTGTTGGTGTGCGTAGAGTTGTTGGAGAATAAGTGGGGGTATTTGGGGATTGGGATTATGTTGACTTATGGGATTGACGTTGGGTACGTGTATGTTGGATTGGTTAGATGCATTGTGAGATTGTTGTGAGAATAGTTGTCGTAGGTATGCAAGGGTGTGAGGGTTTGGTGGGGGCACACTTGTGGAGGTACTTGCTTGTGTGATGTTGCCGATTGTGAGTGAAGCGGAAGGGTTGACGGTAGTTGTGGTAGTAGAAGTGATGACAGGTTGGGAGATGTTGGGCATAGCCGTGGAAATTGTAGGTGTAGTAGCAGTTGAGGTTGTGGAGGTGGTAGATACATTAGGTGTTGACGTTTGAGAGACGGTGGGTTGGGTATGTGATGTAGATGCTTGGGTATTTGATGTGTTAGGGACAACTGTAGAAGTGGATGGTTGTGATGATGTTGTGATGGGGGGAAGTTGAGCACCAAGCTTGAGAAGATGGTCAAGATATCTCTTTGGGTCTGATCTTAGGACTTTATCAAGTAGGTCTATATTATCGGCATCTTGCATGAAGGTCAAGACATCTAGGTCATCTTGGGATATGGTGGGGACATTTTGTGGTGGTGGTGGTGGTGGTGCTTGTGGTAAGAAGTGAAAAGGGTCGTTGGCGCCAAATGGGGGGATGAAGGAGTATGTTGGTGGATTGTATGTTTGATAAATGGGTATGTTGTTACTATCGGTGTTAGGCATGCCAAAGGGCCATCATTCCGCCATTTCTTGATTTCTTTTGTGTTGTGATCTTGTGGTGGGCATACATGTATGGATTTGATTTCTAGATGTGGGATGAGGTGGAGACCTTAGAGAATCGAATTGATTTTGTTGGACCCAAAGATGGATGTGGTAGTGAGATGGAGTAGGAGGGTATGATGAAGATCGATATGTCTTTCCAAAGGTTTTATCCTAAGGGTGATATGAATGGGTGATATTGATATTTTTGCACAAATTTTGGACCAAAGATGGATGATAAGAAAGGGATTGTGATGTTTTTGATTTTTTGATTGATTTAGGATGGTGAGGATGATGTTGTTGATGTTTTTCAAGTTGAGCTTTTTTTGGATAAGATCTAGATTTTGATTTGGTACACAAAGGATGACGATTTTCTTTGTTTGGGGTAGACTAATGACCTTACGCAAAGAGAGGTGATTTGTTTCTCTTGAAATGTAGACAAATGACTTTTCAAAGAAAACGTGATGTTAATGATAAGATCTAGATCTAACTTTGGCTCAAAAGGACGACAAGCTTTGGTTGATGATTTGTTGATGGGTTTTGTGATTTGGATGTGGATTTTTTTGAAATGATTTGTCTTGGTCCAAGGAGATATGCAAAAAGGATTAAAAGGGGATGGATGGATATGTATTTGTGCTGATAATGGGGTCCAACAATGATGGTGATTAACTCTCTAAGGTCAAGAAGGTGCAAATTTGGAAATTTTTTGAAGAAAATGGCTGGACTATTGGCGGATTTCTGTGAGATGGATACGGATTATGGCAGAACAGAAGGTGTAGATCACAACAAAATGGGTCTTTGCTTCAGGCAAGTCAATCTAACAATAGCGCTAATCCACAGGTGAAAAGGTGCTATAATCAGACAGATATGGCGCTGAAACAGGGTTTGACAGATTTGTGATGACAAAATTTTGGATTTTTGACAGCAAAACTTTGGATTTGTCTGTTTGGGATGTGACTGATTTGTTCTGTCTCAGGCATGTCAATCTAAAAATAGCGCCAATCCATGGATGAAAAGGCGCTATAATTAGACAGATATGGCACTGAAGAAGGGTTTGACAGATTTGTGATGGCAAAATTTTGGATTTCTGACGACAGAATTTTGGATTTGTCTGTTTGGGATGTGACTGATTTGTTTGCTGTCTCAGGCACGTCAATCTAAAAACAACGCCAATCCACGGATGAAAAGGCGCTATAATCAGATAGATATGGCGCTGAAGCAGGGTTTGACAGATTTGTGATGGCAAAATTTTGGATTTCTGACGGCAAAACTTTGGATTTGTTTGTTTGGGATGTGACTGATTTGTTCTGTCTCAGGCACGTCAATCTAAAAATAGCGCCAATCCACAGGTGAAAAGGTGCTACAATCAGATAGATATGGTGCTGAAACAGGGTTTGACAAATTTCTGATTTGTTTTGTCTCTTGGCAAGTTGTTTGTGAAAAAAATCAAAGCACTTTAACACACATTTGAACGCAAAACAAGCAATGATTTTTGTTTGTGAAATAACATGATTTTGTTTAGAACAAGCATACTTTTACAACCTAAGGCAAGATTGTGACAATATTTGTTGAATCCCCTAGCTGCGCCTATTCAAAGTGGGTAGCTCCAGGATCTTGGTAGCACCGGCTCCTCCTTACAATTGCACACACTTCTCACGCATACCAAGATCCGGGTTTCTTATAAGGCTTGACCCTCTCCAAACCTTTAGATTGTCCCTGCTACCTCGGCTAAGAACCACATGAATTGGGGCCACTTCAAGGGTTTTGCCCTCTGCGTCAATAAATAAAAGGATTTTGGCTTTCTACAACAATGGCTCTTAGTAAGGGCATCCGTTTAGGTGGTTATACGTGCGGCAGCGCTACTCTCCGTTATGGAGTCTCCCAGCCTCCAAGGGTTGCACCTTGGAGGGTTTATGGGGAGGTTGGTTGTCGGTATAACAAAACAACACCTGTCGCTTGAGACTTTCGTCCCAAACGCCTTATTTTATATAGTGGCTTAGAAGAGCTTGGCTTTAGTTTGATGTCGCTTGGGTCGTTCCCACCTTTCGAAGTGGGGTGGCAGGCCCTCTAAGGATTACAAAAGCAATACAATCATGAAAACACTTTTGATCCCCAAGTTCATACAAAGATGCGAGGGGAGAGCATACGTGTTCCCTATGATTATATCACACTCAACATGGTTCAATTTTAGATCTTTGGATTTAGATGGGGGGTGATTAATGCAAAGTGTTGTGAGAAGTTTTTGATTCCCAAGATCACCAAAGGGTGCGAGGGAAGAGCATACACTTCTCACTCTACTTAACACAATCATGAAGACACTTCACACAAGCATTAGATTGTCTTGATTAGATGCGTGGAAATGCAAGTTTGTTGTTCTTTTTATCCAATGAAGTATGCAATTTGTTGTTCTTTTTATAGCCCAAATTGAAGTGTTTTGATTGTTTGTTTGTTGGCACACAAAAGAGTATATTTTAGAGCACCAAAATAAATGTTATGATCACACACACACTTCAATCAAAGGAGTTGTTTGGATTAATTATTTAGAACACCAAATTGAAATGCTTGTGTAAGACTTAACATGCAAAAGGGTTCATTTTAGTTTCCAAATTGAAATGTTTGCTAACTAATTAACAAACCATCCTGCAAAAAGATTTCGTTAGTATCCGCAGTACCTGCAACAAACAGAAAAGCAAATTATCGAAATAGCGCTAAAATAGACATGTACAGGCACCACTGCGGGCAGAACAACCCGACTTACGCAAAAAGGTGCTAAACTATTTTTTGGCGCTAATTAAAATCTAAGATAGCGCTAATTATATTAATGGCGTTGATACAGACGATAGCGCTAATAAATCCTAAGTTAAGCACTACTACAGAGGATGGTGATGATCAGTAGTAGTGAAGGCGCCACTGCGCAGTGTTTCTGAATCCGAAAAATACACAGATGGCGCTAATCTAAAGGATGGCATCAAAACGCTGAACTGATGCTGCTTTGTCATTTCTTTTAAAAATCCACCATAACCTCCCCCTGTAATTTTTGGTTTTCCTGCAAAACAGAGAGTAAATAACACAGAAAACAACAAGAAAACCAAAAAAACACAATACGTGAGTAGGGCTAGTATTAAAAATAAATGTGCAGAAATAGCGCTGAAATACGGTAGTAATGGTGCCGCTGCGACGGTCAAATAGCGCTGAACCTGCAAAAAGTTGGATACTAACACAAAAACTCACAAACAAGGATTAGATTGGACCTTGTGGGTCCCACCAGGTGTGCCAATGTAGATTAGGTAAATGCAATAAGGCAAACACTAAATCAAATGCAAAATAAACACAAGATTATACCTCATGAACACAACCTAATCCCATCAAAGGAAGAAGGAGCCTTTGCACCCAAAAGAAGCTCCCAAGACCAAGATGATCCCTAGACTTTGGATTCAAATGTGAAGTGCTCTTCAATTGTGCAACTCACTAGCTATTCAAAGGTGATTTTGGCATGGTAACTTTGCATGGAATTGGATGATGAAAATGACTTGTGAGAGGTTGTATTTATAGACTTTTTGAGAGGATTTTGATCCAAGGGTGGAGATTGATTGGAGAGATCAATGGTGGAGGATGAAAGTGATGTGAAGGGCCTAGATTTGATCTTGGAAGATGGAGGGCTAGGAATAAAAGTAAATCTTTTATTCATTTTTGGGAAAGGGGTGAATAAATGAGGTTGGGTGAGATGGATTATTTGTGAATTAAAAATTCACATGGGGAAGGGTAAAATGAATTAAAAATTTATTTGGGGAAGAGAGTTATGACATGTGTAAGAGGAGTAAATGTGATGTGTGATTTATTTGAATTTTAAATTTGGGGAATGTGGAGAGAAGTGCTAATGAGGGTTTGACTTACTTAATTAGGGTGATTAACCTAATTAATGTGGCTAGAATAAATTAGTAGAGGGATTAGAGGGGGGATAAGTTTAATTAATTAGTGATTCAATTAATTAATCCTAAGGCTAGGATGAGGTAGGCTAGAGTAGGTAATTAAATAATAGCTATTTAATTGTCTAGGGTAGGGATAGGCTAATTAGTAGGCTAGATTAATTAGTTAACATAGTTTTAACTAATTAATTGGATTTGGGGAAAATGGGGGAATTGATTTAATAAATTTTGCATATTTATTAAATCAATTGGCTAAGGTTTGGACTATTGAATTAATAAAATTAATTCAATTTTGGGGATAAAATGGCGTGGATTTAGATGATGAAAGGGGTAATTAATTAAATAGAAATTTAATTAATTGGTTGGAAAGGAAATTGGTATGTTTAGGGATGTTGGGAGTCAGTTTGGTGGTCGAGACATTTTTAGGTGTCTACAAAACCTATTGAGGAGTCGATAGCATATGTGTTGCCGATAGGTAACAAATGCAAAGTGCATTCATCAGTATGAAGTATGTGATCGGTGGAAGGATTTTGAGCTAAACCAATGGGAGAAGTCTTGGCGAGAGTGGTGTCGGGGACACATCGATCTGAAATAGGACTTCGATGTGAAAGGAATTTGGTTGGTCGATGAAGATGGTTTTGCCAATGGGTAAACATACAAAGGTAAATGTATGTTAGCTAGTATTTAACACCCACTCTGCACGTTTCTGTTGGCTGCTTTGCATCACCTATGGTACTGACAAGACAAGGAACAAATACTAGAAGACATTACACCATTGAGACAGAAGAAGAAGACAATGAGGAGGAATAAGAATTTGTTCCTACTAAGAAATAGCATGAGGAAGTTGTGAAGGAAGATAAACAAACAATAAATAAGGAGCAAGAAAAGGAGAAGCAATACAAGTAGTCTGTCACTGAAGAAGAAGTAGAAGCTCTCAATAAGTTAGCCCAATTGACACAGCAACACAGACTCATTGAGAAACTGAAGCAATTCTCTAAATACTAGAACAAGGAGTAGGGCCAGAAGAGTCAACTCCAGAGGATGGGAAGAACAGATAGAGAATGGAAGACAACCACTGATGGTGGATGTTCATATCAATCACAGAAAAGTCTGGAATGTCATGATAGATTTGGGAGCAGATGTCAACATGATAACAAAGAAGCTTTGAGAATAGTTAGGAAGACCTAAACAGATAGAGACAACTTACAACATAATCTTGGTAGATGGATCTAATATGTAGACAATGGGAACATGGCATCAAGTGGAAGTTAACCTCATGGGGATTAAACATGTCTTAGACTTTATTGTTGTAGCCATGAAGGATCAAGGGGAAGCTTTCTTTGCACTTTTGGGTTTGAGATGATTTGTAGATGCAAATGGTATCATAGACTCCCAGAGAGAAAAATTGTCATTTGCTAATGAAAACAAGATTGTCCACATTCCTTTGGGATCATCAATGGAAGAAGTATACATAGAAGAAGTCAATCAGGTAGAAGATGGTGATAAGGATTCAAAGAATATATATACAATTTCAAGGTTAGATGCAGAAGAAGAAATAGAAGAACCTAACTTTGAGGGAGAAATGGAGATAGAGGATGATCATTACAACACAGATAGTGAGGAAGTTATAGAATCTTGGTTGAGAGAAGAACTGGAACTAAAAACATGAAAAATGGTTGGTTATTAGAGGATATTCATGGCCAAAATTGGAGAAGAAGACATACCGCAATCCTCCGCAATTCATCAAAACTCACTGGAGATCACATGTAGCACATCCATGGAGGATATGGATCAAAGACCTTGTCGGGTAAGTCACAATTTGAAAGGGATTTCACATATCAAGTTACCTAGATTGTCAAGAGTATAGAATCTACATACATATCTAGTAGAAATGGAGATAGTTTTTTTCAGATGAAGATATAAGGTTACAAGTTGTACAACACACATTGGTATGCAATGCCGCAAATTGGTGGAACACACACAAAGACACAATCAATCGATGGCCAACATTCAAAATACTCATCAAGACAAGATATTTTCCAAAGGAAGAAGAATATGACATAATACCCAAATACTCAGGTCAAATCTCACTGCAAGAACATTTATCTATGTGTACAATGGTATGTAGAGAAATAAATTAATATAATGAGATATTATATACCCATTTCTTTTATTAGACACTATCGCCAATTGCATATACATGGTATATAAATCAGGAAAGGAGGAAAGAAACTAGATATTGGGAGGAACTACAAAAAGACTTCATTCACACTTCTCATTCTTTAGCCCAAACAAGAACATACACATAAAACTTCTCATAATCAAGGAGATCATCTATCAACAGGATGCAGAAGAAGAAGAAGCAAAACCAAAATAAATCTCAACACTGGCAAGAACATAAGGCATATGGAAAATCATAGAATGGATGGATAAATAATCATATTCAAAGAGACACAAATGCTACAAAACAACACAACAGGAAGATGAAGAGAGTAGGGAACCAGAAATAAAGATTGAGCAAGGAGAAAGAAAACTAGCAGAATCAAAAGCTATCAAGAAAAAATACTACAATAAGACCATCCAGCTCAGGGAAGAGAACATTTCCAAAGAAGGAGATCCTAAGCTATCCAAAATAGGAGATTATTGGGATGAGGAGGTAGTGGCACAAGTAGTAGAAATTTATTTGAGTATGAGGATTTGTTTCCTAGGAAATTCACGGAGATGAAGGGAATCAAAGAGGAGGCCGAAACAATGAAAATTCAACTAAAAGAAGGTAGCAAACAAATCAAGAATGGCCATATAGATTGAATCCAAACATGAAGAAAAAAGTTAAAGTAGAACTTGATAAGATGCTCAAAGAAAGGATCATAAAACCAGTGGAGGAAGCAGAGTGGATCAGTCCAATGGTAGTACAGAATAAGAAAATAGGAGAAATTAGGATCTATGGAGACTATAGAGAATTGAATAAATCTTGCATTCATGATCCTTTCCCTACACCATTCACAAAGGAAATCTTGGAGTTAGTTGTCGGCAAGTAGATTTACTCCTTCATTGATGGATTCTCTGGATACCACCAGGTAAAAATTAGAGAGCAGGACCAACCTAAAACAACATTTACTTTTGAACTAGGATCTTTCATGTATACTGTTATGCCATTTGGATTAAAAAATGTACCTACAGTATTCGGTAGAATTATGGTAAATGCATTCAAGGAGTTTATACATGATTTCCTAGAAGTCTATTTGGATGATTGGAATGTATTTGAACTAGTAAAAGATCACACAGAGACATTGAGGTTGATGCTGAATAAATGTAGAAGCTTGGAAATCTCCCTGAACTTGAAGAAATGCACTTTGGCAGTACCATTTGGAACATTACTAGGTCATATAATATGCAAAGAAGGCTTGATGGTTGATCCCCTCAAAGTTGCAATTATTCAAAACTTACCTCCACCAAAAACTACATCTAATGTCAAAACATTCTTAGGTTATACCCGTTACCACTGAAAATTTATCAAAAGTTGTGCATCAATCTCAACACCTATAGAAGAACTATTGAAGAAGAAACAAGGCACAAGTATTACCTAGAATGAGTAGCACCAAAAGGCATTTGACACATTGAAACAAAAGATAGAAGAAGCACTAATACTCATATTTCTAGATTGGGACAATACATTCCATGTTCATGTTGATACATCAGGGATTGTAGTAGGAGCAGTACTAACTCAGCCTAAAGGTTCTAAGGATCATCCTATAGCACTTGTAAGTAGGAATCTTTCAAATAAGAGAAGAACTATACTACAACTGAAAGAGAAGCCCTAGTGATGGTATATGCATTACATAAGTTCAAACATTACCTCTTGCCAACACATTTTGTCTTCTACGTTGATCATGAACCACTAAAGTATTTACTCAACAAACCAATCATTCAAGGAAGAATTTATTGATGGCTACTCTTGTTTTAGGAGTTTGAATTCTCAATCATGGTGAAACTAGGAAAGCACAATCAAGGACCAGACTACTTGTCCAGAATTGAGACAAGGGAAGATTCGAAGGTATATGAAGAAGAACTACCTATCACAAATCTTTTCAAAGTCCATGTGGTACCGGAAGAACTAAAATATATAGCATACCTACTGGCTACAGGTGAACCTCCAATAGAGATGTCAGCACAAGAAAGATAAAACCTAATGCGAAAGTATTTTCCATATACATTGATAGAAGGAGAGCTACATGTTCAAGAAAAAGATGATATCATCAAAAGGGTGGTATCTGAACATGAAAGAGAAGAAATTCTATGAGAAGCACATGAAGGGATAGTAGGAGGACACAATGTTAGAGAGATGATAGCAAGAAAAATCAAACTAGCTAGGTTTTGGTGGCCTATACTTTTCAAAGATGCAAAGAGATATGTGAAGAATTGTGATATATGTCAAAGAATATAGGGAGACCTACCACAAGAGATGAAATGTCATTAAGACCAGTCTAAGCACAATTACCTTTTCAAAAATGGGCTATTGATTTCATTGGACCTATAGACCCACCGACAAAGCAATCAAAATCTAGATTCATCATCATCAGAGTGGAATATCTGACTAAGTTTGTTGAAGCACAACCAACTAAAGATTGTAATGTAAAAACTGCTACCAAATTCATCTATGAGAATATAATTACCAGATTTGGTTGCCCATTGAGTATAACCAGTGATCAAGGTAAACATTTTGTAAATAAGATGATTTTAGAGCTACTAGACAACTTCATGATAACTGTTATGTAGTAAAAAGTGTCCACATGTCTTTTTACCTCCTTGTTTAGCTCTTAGGTCCTTTAATTACATTATATCTTCAGAATGTTTCTCCTGATGTAGAATTGCTTGACACCAAGTTGAAATTGGAATGTGGGCCACTTGATTTAGTTTACCTTAGACCCAAAGGAGGCTAAAAGACTTGGGCAGTACCACCCAAGTCCCTCCCTTTTGGTTGGGGCTAATTCAAGTGTGTGTCAACCTTACACCTCTCTACAGGTTTCTCCTTGTTAGCTCTTTTGGTTTGATTGTCGATTGTAAGCAGGAAAGCATATATAAGTGTGTGTTTTAGTTCATTATTAAGGAAGATGAGAGAAGCTAACTTGAGATATTGAAGTGAAGCAAGCAAGAGCATTCATTATGATACTGGAGCAAATTTGTGTATTGTTATTATGTGTTGTTGTAGATATGGAGCTATCATCTATCCTTCCTTAGGAGTTAAAGGATCTTCATCATTCTAAGGGTTCATCACGTATGTGATATCATTGTTTATTTATCATCATTTTATTAATCATATTATGATTGTTTTCAGCCTCTATCCCCACAAGGGCATGCACTCTTTATCAATCAATGATGTTGGGAATCTTGAATGCTATCTTGAGATTTGACTGAGGCAAGTCCCTAAACACCATAACCCCCTAAACCCTCTTTTATCTTCCTATGTGCAGGTTACATGAGTGAGATCTGGAAAATATAGAGCTACAGGAAGACTGAGTGTCGATCAGGGTTTCAGGATCTGAAGACAGTTACAGAATATTCCTTCATCAGGGACCTGGATAGAACTGTCCTGGTCCTCCTACCTTTTCTAGGTTTGGATCTAGCATCAAGACAACATCTGGAACAACTTTCTAGTTTACACCTCCAACTAATTCCTTTAGTCAAGACCTGGGCGGTACTACTGAGGTCCTTTGACACCTCTTCTTTCTGGAGATAGGTTCTATCACTCCCCTGATTATCTATGTGTAATTAGTTTCTAGGTTTTTGTCATATTTTCTCCATTATAAGTAAATCCTTGTAAAACTAGGGTTTTCATGTATTGTTAACCTAGGGTTTGAGGAAAAGACTAAGTTAAATTTTATCTATCTATAGCATACAGGAGATTAAGGTTAGTAGCTAAGTTCTCCTTCATTTGGTAGTGATTTGGCTCGGCCTTGTCCTTGAATGTTATATGGAAAAGAGTTTGATCTAGTTTGTGTGCTAGTCATTATCATTCTCCTTTTTCATACCAAACAATAACATACAACAAGAGTTCATCGTATCATCCACAAGCAAATGGAGCAAGTGAAGCATTAAATAAGATCATTGGGGCGGCATTAACAAAGGTGTGCAATGGGAACAAGACAGATGGGAATCTAAAAGTAACTGTGATACTCTAGGCATACAGAACAACCTTCAAAAGAACCACTAATTTCACTCCCTATGAACTAGTGTATGACACAGATGCTACAATACTGGTACACTTCATAATCCTGAACTTCCGCACAACAAGGACTCTCAAGCCAAGTGAAGAAGACTCTCTCACACAAAGGATTGAAAAGTTAGACAAAATGGATGAGGACAGATTGATAGCAACATATAATATGAACTTGGAAAGGAAAAGACATAAGGCCTGGCATGATAGAAACCTGATGAACAAGACATTCAAGGAAGGTGACCTAGTACTCCTATATGACAACAAATTCAAGAAGTAGGGAAAACTAGAAACAAGGTGGTTAGGACCGTTCTACATTGAAGAAATTACAAATTCCAGAGTAGAGTAGTCAGACTCAAAAACACGGAGGGCCAAATATAAGTTGAATATGTCAATGGTGCAAGACCCAAGAAATATTTTCAACTAGATTAGAGCATGTCTTGAGGACAAGACATAATTTTGAGGGGGGGATGATGTTAGTAGGGTGTAGGGCATAGAGTAGAGCCAATCAAAAGCTAGTGCATACACTATGCAGAGGTCAGAAGCTGACAGAAGATGATAAAGAACACGTCCCTATATGTAATAGATATATAATAGGATAAAATGATATATAGATGTTGATATGAGAATGACATAGAAGTCATGTATGTAGATGGTAAGGCAAAGACTTAGACCTGCTGGAGGATGGATATATGATGTATGATTGCTGTTGATATATAGATATATGTGAAGACCTACCGGTACCAGATATTTCCTTGTTGTCTTATGGTTGTAATCTATATGTGATACTCTGTTTCTATTATTCCTTGCATTTTGCTATCAATCTCTAGCTACTTGACTGGGGTATAAATTGACTACAAAGACTTGACTAAGGACTGGATCTTTGGACCAGTATCCCTCCCCATTTCTTGCCAACAAGCCCAAATGTGCATATTGAAAAAAAAATATGGCATGATTAACATTTATGTTATTCAAAATATAATGATGAGTTAAAGCATCTTTTAATGAAGAATCATATCAATTTGCCTTCAACTATATCAGGGGGTTCATCATCTTTTTCTTATTCAAAGTCAAAGAGACAAAAGGGGAAAGAACTCGTTGTAGTTGTAGATTTTGAATCAAGGAGATGGATACTTGATTCTAGAGCTTCACATCATATGGCTTCATCATAGAGTATGTTCTCTTCATTTGAGACTTGTTCATCACTGCACATCTTGATGGCTAACAACACATATATCCATGTTTGTGGGAAATGATCTATTGACATGGATGAAGGATCATTTAATGATGTCCTTTGTGTGCCTTCATTTTCAAGTAATATCCTTTCCATCTATCATTTCACACATGGTGGGGAATGGAAGAGTGTTGAGGTCACACCAAATTTTGTGATAATTCAGGATTTCCATAGCAAAGATATTGTTACAGTTGGGGAGGTAGATCATTAATCATGAATGTACACCTTCTCACATTTTAGTCTTGTTGTTCCTTTGGATGATGTTCACAATCATGTGTACACCTTTGAGGATATACAATATGGCCATTCAAATCTTGGTGTTCTTTCATGGACTAAGGTTCTAGAGACATGTGCTAACACTCTATCTCCTATTGATTCTATAGAGTTTGGTGTTTCTTTGGATGGAGCTTCTAGTGATTTAGTGTAAAAGTATTATCATCTTTCATATACAACTACTCAGTATTCAATACATTTTGTGATTCCTATCTTCTAGATATGGAGGACACTATTGAGGACATTCATCTCCTCTTTGATGTTAGATCTTATGGAGTTGCATCATCTTCTTCGAATGTTATGAGGGCACATTCAATCCCTCTTGTTCTTTCTTTGCCTATTTATTTATTACATTTTGGCATTGGGTTGGAGATCCTTGAGAAAAATCCAAAGGACTCACCTTCATTGTCTTTAGACCATGTTCTACATCCATTTTCACTAGGTTATAGATTCTCATTTTCTTTAGTTATGCTTAGGACTCTTGATTTGATTGTGGCACCTTTCGATATTGACATATCGACACTTGAGCAACTTCTAGAGACATCATACATCTTGATTTTTCTTCCCTCACATTCCTTTCAAGAATGGGAAGATATCTTGCAAATTCATCCTTGGTTTTTTTTCTTCCCAAGGGGAGGAATGTTGTTCGACATTCTAGGATCATCTTCAACATTCATTGTCAAGCATATACCATCACTAAAGGAGATTCTACATTTAGGGGAGTTGCATGGTCTATCTTCTTCTATCTTATGGGGGGCCTTTTTCATCACATGGGGATTTATCCTTCTCATACATTTGGAGAGCATCTTTCTTATGTTTTCTCTTTAAGAGATGGTTTTTCCTACATGTTTTTCTCCTTTTCTCTATTTGTGGGAGAGTTGTTTTGTATATTGGTACTTAACATGGCTTGTAGCTGGAACCCATCTTTGCATCTTTGCATTTGTTTTGTTCTCCCTAAGTTTCACTTAAGGGGGGGTGTTAGTGTGAATGAGTATATAACCTAACTAGTTCCACATTAGGTTTTATTTGCACTTGTCTAGTTAAGTTTACTTGGGGCATACTTAGGGTACACTTAGGATATTTTTCTGTTTGTGTCTTATGCAATATGATTATGACACTATATGGCTGTTGGGTCAAATTTCAGCATGCACACAGACCCTTCCCTCCTTGCCACGGGGCGATCCACCACATCACTCTCGCTCTCATGGAAGTAGTTAGTTGAGAGGAGGTGAGACACGGCGGGGGTCTGGCTCATTGGAGAGCTAGACTTCATGGAGAGGGGTTGACAAGTTATGTGGCCTTTGTTGTTGTGTGCTAAGTTGAATGTTTCATTCGATGTTAGTTGTTGTAGAGATAACCCTATGACCTAAAGGGTCACTAGTTTCTCTCCTCTAGTTGGGGTTTCTTCTATTCCACCTTTGTGTGGGTAAGCGGTTACTCTCGTTTATGTCCTCTTGCCTTTCAATGTGTTGAATGAGTTCTCATTGTATTTGGAGTTGTCTTTGTTCTTCTATTAACAAGAGGACAAATGGATCTTGTTGTGGTAGAGTGAATGTCTCTTGCTGTTGTTGTGGATTGACTTCTTCTATCTCATTGAGAATAGTCCTTGCCCACTCACCTCTTACTCCTAGGCACATTCGTGAGCCAAGATAGAGGTAAATGTGTGAAGACCAACTCTAACTAGACTTTAGGGTTTTGACCTAGGGTTTAGTTGACCTAGGGTTTGGTTATGCTTTGACTTGTTTTTATCTTGTGATGTGATCAAGGGTTTGATTGAATCGTTAATCATGGTTTACCTCATGATGGTTCCAAGGGTTTGCAAGTTATCTATCTTTTCTAGGATTTCTATATGCACGCAAAGCTAAATGATATGCAAACGTGTTTTTTAGTATTTTGGAATGAAAAGTGCTTCTTTAATTTATGAAAGGGAAATATGTATGGAAGCTAATATGATTTTTCCTAATGCAAGTTTAATCTATGTTTTTGGGTTTTTGATTGTTTTGAGGTAATCTAATCTATGAAAGGAAATTGCTTCTACAAATAATCTAGATCTAGGAATATGAGAACAATTATTCTAACATGCAAGATCTACCTATCAAGGAAAAAGCAAAGATTTACTATTCCTAAGAGCAATTTTTGGTTTTCTAATTACTACAAATTGAATAAAGCAATAAAGGAACTTGAAAGAATGAAGATTTGTGTGACTCCACTACCCTCATAAATCCTTGATGTTGGCAACCTCAAGTCCTTTTGAAGTAGTGGGAAGACCTCTTGATGACAGAACGACACAAAGAAGCAAAAAGAAGCTTGTTAAAGCTTGAAAGAGCTCAATGAGAGATTTGGTTGAGCACAATGGCATTGAATGAAGCAATGTAATGATGCTTGGTTGAACAATGAATAAAGCAAAAGGTACCTTTGTCCCATGAGAGCATTAGAATGCTGATTTGGAGAGCAAAAAACTAGCAAGAGCTATGTGCACAATAAATTTGCCTCCGTGGACGAGCTTTGAAGCTATGCAACAATGAAAGCTTTGAAGCTTTGGAAAAACTAAAGAAAGAAATGAAGAAAGAGGCTCAAAGTCATGTGAAGAAGCTTGAAAAAATTGTGAAGATGAGAAGGGTATTCTCCAACTTGCTCAACTTGGAAAATAATGAAGAGGTGACGTGTATTTATAGGTTAGAAGAAGGGATGAGATGTGGAATTGATTGAGACGTTAACTCAATTGATTGATGATTTAACAAGGATTGATTGGGGAGTTGACAAGATTGATTACTCAATGAACTCAATTGATTAGGCAGTAGACTAGGTTGATTGGGAGTTAGCATGCTTTGATAGAATAGTTAACTCATTTGATTGATTAGTTAACTAAATTAATTTATTATTTAACTAATTTGATTGATTGGTTTTTTAAATTAATTTATTAGTTAACTAATTTGATTGTATAGTTAACTAAATTGATTGATGAGTTCACTAATTTGACTTATTAGTTAACTAAATTGATTGCATAGCTAACTAATTTGATTGAAACTTGATTGAGTAGTCAATTTGAGTGATTAATAGGGGAAATTATGGGAGTTAATTTCATGGATAATGGATAATTTAGAAAGTAAATAAAATATTAATTTTATTTACTTGTGATGAGAAAAATGAAAATGAATTTAGGAATTCATGTTCAAAAATAATGTTTTTCATATGAAACTTCCGGGAACTCGTTTGGGCACATACAGACTCCTTTTTGGGCAATATTTTTTTGAAAGTGCGTGATTTTTTGAGAGATACACAGTGGTGCCAATAGTTTGTAATGAAAACATAGAAAAAGTGGGTCACCCCTTTCACCAGTCAGGGTCACCCGAGAGAGATCCTAGGTCGCCCGAGGGAGATCCAGATAGAAAAGGTTTTTTAGAGGAACAACATGATGGGAGATGGTAGGGAAGAGGAAAATGAGGTGTTTTGCCTCTGGAAATGAGTCAATCATGTGCAAGAATCCAAATCTCCACTTGCACCGCAGGATCTCCTAGGGAAGATCTAGAAATAATAGGGGGAGATTTGGATTGGTTGAGTGAAACTGAAAATTGAAAGTTAGAGATGGATGGGGGGGACCTCTAGAAGACTTCTAGGGGGTGTTGAGGATGAAAAACATAGGGGAAAGGTGAAAACTCACCTACAAGATGCTTACAAGGCTTAGGAATAGGGTTGAAAGCTCATAAAACACAAATCGACAAGTGTCACAAAAATGTCAAAAAGTGTAAAAAATGGAGAGAAAGAGAAAATGTCAAAGATGAAACAACACAAGACAAGAAAGAAGACACATCATCAAGATGTTTGCTTCTTAGAGGACATTATTTCATGCTTATATGCACGTGACAAGGATTAAAATCATCATAAGGGTCCTCGTGGAGGCTGTGCATGATTTTTGTGCTTACAGACACTTGTCATAATCTTATGTTGTCATATGTTTCATCTTGGCCTATATAATCAAGGGCTTTTCATTATAATTTATCAATTGCTGTACATATTGTATCATATTTTCATCATTTGATAGAATCAAATTATTCTTTCATGTTGGGTTTGTCTTGTGCTTTCACTGAAGCTCCTAGATCCTAGGTGGCTACCTCCATATCCAAATTTTGCATGGTATAGAGCATTCTATACCAAATCTTACATATAGTTGTCAATATCTAATTCAAATCTCATATGGTTAAGAATAACATAAAGATTGTTAAGATAAAGAATAAGTTACATTGTTTATACTTTAATGCATAGTTACTAGGAAACTCATACCTTGACCCTTGGTACTTGTCTCCAATACCAAAAGCACTCCACATCCTAAAGACCTACATGAGGATGTCTCTAGACATTAGGAGACTTTAGATGAAGTTTCATTGTATCTCTATACATCTCCTAGAAATATCCCTTAAAATTTGGGAAAATTCTTATAGATGTTTCATAAGTTTACCATATAAATTACACATTTTTCTTAAAGTATTGATATGTGCTTGACAAAAGTAAAAGAACTAAACATATACACTAATAGACTTGTAATTTTATATATTTTGTACTAAAATTTACAGGTTTTTTAGCAAAAATTCTTATCAAATCCTAAAGAGGTATTAGTAGAAAGACAAACAATAATAAGGCATGAGATATGTACATGCATTGAATTTTTATCAATTGATTGAAAATATAGTCATCTTTGATGATCCCTGAAGCCACGTCCCACACTCACACCCCAAATCTCTATTTGTCATGTATTATGGTTTAAAATATTTTTTAATATTATGATGATTATCAAATATCAATATAATTAATCTTTTTTAGTTGACATCTATTTCAATACTTGAAGATATTAATTTAATTTTTTTAAAGCATTTTGGTATTTTACATGAACTTTAAATTTGCATTATCATTATACGATTATATTTTTCTAAATTTAAATCACATAAATATTTTTAATTCTTTTATGTATCTAAGTACTCCTCTCCAACTATTTTGAAAATAGCATATTAATACCTATTCCTGTCTCACATACTAGTACTTGTCCTTATCTCCTAGTAACCATGCTTTAATGTTACCCATTTTTTTAGAATTTCCAAAAATGATGTTAAACCAAATCTATTGAAATCTCATTTGCATAAGTCTTTCTTCTCATAGTTTCTATACATGTTAACATTTTGTTTTTATATCAGATACTTTGATTTAATTTAATTTATATATTAATGTTTATATAACATCAAAATTGGCTCATGGGATTGAAAGAGGTACAATGTATAGAGGACAAGGAGAGTGAAATGGCACATCCTAGGGCAAGTACACAAATATATAGCAAAAAATGGAAAAAAAAGAAAGGGCATATTCCATAGACAATCCCTAAAGGTCTTAGGTAGCATTCCTAATATTCATGATCACAAAAAAGTGTAGTGGGCATAAAGCTATGGGATCACTAGATTTGTGGTGCCTTGCACATTTAATATATAAACTTGGAAGCTAGCAATTTGGTCTCTTCCTACTGAAATGAGAAGAATGAATGTAAATTTTAGGACCTAATATTTTTTAAATTCTTTTATGCATCCAAGTACTCGTCTCCAACTATTTTTGAAAATAGCATATCAATACCTATTCCTGTCTCACATACTAGTTCTTGTCCTTGTCTCTTAGTAACCATGCTTTAATGTTACCCAATTTCTTAGAATTTTCAAAAATGATGTTAAACCAAAATCTGTTGAAATCTCATTTGAATAAGTCTTTCTTCTCATAGTTTCTATATATGTTAACATTTTGTTTTTCTATCAAATAATTTAATTTATATATTAATGTTTACAAAACACCAAAATTGGTTCATGAGATTGAAAGAGGTACAATGTATAGAGGACAAGGAGAGTGCAATGGCATAGCCTAGGACAAGTACATAAATATATAGCAAAAAATGGAAAAAAAGAAAGGGCATATTCCATAGACGATTCCTAAAGGTCTTAGGTAACATTCCTAATATTCACGATCACAAAAAGGTGTGGTGGGCATAAGGCTATGGGGTCACTAGATTTGTGGCGCCTTGCACATTTAATATATAAACTTGGAAGCTAGCAAGTTGGTCTCTTACTACTGAAATGAGAAGAATGAATATAAATTTTAGGGCCTAATATTTTTTAAATTCTTTTATGTTTCCAAGTACTCGTCTCCAACTATTTTTGAAAATAGCATATCAATACCTATTCCTGTCTCACATACTAGTACTTGTCCTTGTCTCTTGGTAACCATGCTTTAATGTTACCCAATTTCTAAGAATTTTCAAAAATGATATTAAATCAAAATCTGTTGAAATCTCATTTGAATAAGTCTTTCTTCTCATAGTTTCTATACATGTTAACATTTTGTTTTTCTACCAAATACTTTAATTTAATTTAATTTATATATTAATGTTTACAAAACACCAAAATTGGTTCATGGGATTGAAAGAGGTACAATGTATAGAGGACAAGGAGAGTGCAATGGCATATCCTATGACAAGTACAAAAATATATAGCAAAAAATGGAAACAAAGAAAGGGCATATTCCATAGACGATCCGTAAAGGTCTTAGGTAGCATTCCTAATATTCATGATCACAAAAAAGTGTGGTGGGCATAAGGCTATGGGGTCACTAGATTTGTGGCGCCTTGCACATTTAATATATAAACTTGGAAGCTAGCAAGTTGGTCTCTTCCTACTGAAATGAGAAGAGTGAATGTAAATTTTAGGACCTATATATTTTTTATATTCTTTTATGTATCCAAGTACTCATCTCCAACTATTTTTGAAAATAGCATATCAATGCCTATTCCTGTCTCACATACTAGTACTTGTCCTTGTCTCCTGGTAACCATGCTTTAATATTACCCAATTTCTTAGAATTTTCAAAAATGATGTTAAACCAAAATCTGTTGAAATCTCATTTGCATAAGTCTTTCTTCTCATAGTCTCTATACATGTTAACATTTCATTTTTTATCAAATACTTTAATTTAATTTATTTATATATTAATGTTTATAAAACACCAAAATTGGTTCATGGGATTGAAAGAGGTATAATGTATAGAGGACAAGGAGATTGCAATGGCATATCCCAGGACAAGTACAAAAATATATAGCAAAAAATGGGAAAAAATGGGAAGCATGATAGAATGAAGAATAAGCACTTGGGTAGAAAAGGAGGGCAAGAGGGCAAAAGGACAAGCAGGCTTCAGAGCAAAGCACTCCACGATTGATCATGGTGTTACTCTTAGGCATTTGATTGAAAAAATCTGGGACAAGCAGGGGGAAGAAGCTTTTTGCTACTTTGTTGACTTTAAAAAGGCCTTTAACACGGTGCCTAGAAGTAAGCTTTGGGGCAGAATGGAGGAGTTGGGTATACCGAAGGAGTATAGGGCAGCGATGCATAGATTATTTGAACAGGTGCAGGCAAGATAAAAACTAAAGATGGTATGTTAGAGTGTTTTTGGAGCGACATCGGGGTCAAGCAGGGGTGTCCTTTGTCCCCAACTTTGTTTAGGCTTTACATAGACAAATTAGAGGAATGGCTAGACAAGCGGGGAGGAGAAGGGGTGCACTTGGCCACTTATGTGGTCAAGCTATTGTTATATGCAGATGATCTTACACTAATGGCCAAAACAGTACATAGCCTGCAAGAGCACCTGAGGGCTCTTGAGTCTTTCTGTCAGGAGGTGGGAATGCAAGTAAACATCAGCAAAACAAAAATCATGATCTTCACCTTGAGAAGGACTAAGAAACAAATAAACTTTGAGTTCGAGGGCAACCCCCTTTAGGTGGTAAAGGAATACAAGTACCTGGGTCTGGATTTTTGTAGCAATCTCAGTTGGGAGACATGCAGGACGAAAAGAATACAAGGAGGATGGAAAGCATTGTACATGCTTCAAAATAAATGCAGATCTGCGGAGCTTTGGGACTGGAAATCAAAGCAGAAACTCTTTGGGCTATTGGTTGTACCGGTGATATTGTATGGCTATGAATTTTGGGGCAGCAACACATCAACTTCGAAATGGAGGCAAATAGAAAGATTACAAAAACATCTAATCACACGTAGCTTTAAGATAAAAAGCTTAGTCCCTTATAAGATTATCCTGGTTGAAGCGGGTGCTTATCCTATTGAGGCGATGACGATAACCAGGCTTTTGGGGTATCTGAAGAGAATTGAGAGCATGGGGGAGCACTGCTGGCCCAAAATTGCAGCGGAGGAAAAGATTACCAGAAGGAAGAATACGTGGATGCAACAAAATGCCAAGTGGCTGCACAAGTGGGACATCAACATTCAAGAATGCCGAAGAACAAATGTGGAAATCAAAAAGTTTGTGAGAGGCAAAGTCAAAGCTGCCATGTGGTCTCAACAACTCGGGCAAAAAAGAGAATATTATGTCATTCATTTTAACCCCACATGTGATCACGATAAAAAATGTTATATCATGGCGAATATCAAGTGGAAATATAAAATGTTATTGGCCCAGCTCAGAACTAGCTCACACCATCTTAGGTGTGAAACGGGAAGATGGAAGACACCCAAAGAAGAGTGGACAGATAGGATTTGCCGTCTTTGTACGTTAGGGTTAGTGGAAACAGAATGACATTACATCATGGAGTGCAAAGCTTATGAGGACATTCGTTTCAAATTCAAGGATATCTTGAATGTTGTTTCTTTAACAGCCTTGTTTGTTGAAACAAAGATTGTAAGAGTGGCTGATTTTTTGGACATAATCCATAGAAGAAGATTGACAATCATCAAGGAGATTGAGAGCAGCAGTCAGGTTTAGTTAGCGGCCTGTTTGTGTGGTCTGCTGCTTTTGTGGGTCCCATAGACTGTTTCAGTCTTGTGGACGTCATTAAAAACTTTCATTTCATTTCAAAGGTCTTAGGTAGCATTCTGAATATTCACGATCACAAAAAAGTGTGGTGCACATAAGGCTATGGGGTCACTAGATTTGTGGACCACAAAAAAGTGTGATGGACATAAGGCTATGGGGTCACTAGATTTGTGGCGCCTTACACATTTAATATATAAACTTGGAAGCTAGCAAGTTGGTCTCTTCCTACTGAAATGAGGAGAATGAATTCACTCAAACCAACAAGTGTTGTGGTGTGTGGAACAACTTGAACTTTGATAATAGAAAGAATCAACCAAATCATGAGTCTTGTAATGTGCAAAATCACTCAAACCAACAATTGCCACTATAATAACTCTCTGACTGACACCTTGACCAAGATTTGAACACACAACCACTATCTATCTACCCAATGACATTGCTAATCAATCTACATCCCCAAAATGTAAAATAATAATAATAATTATACTTTTTATTCTATTGATGTTAGAATGTGGAAGATGAAATTTTTATATTGCGAGCCAACGTGTCCACAAACGACGAAGATAAGTCCAAGTGACTGTCCATCCTTATCTCAATTACGAGAGAACAGTTATTAATTTGACCAAAATCAATTTAAAAATTCCCATGCGGCAAATAAATAAATTCGCAGTTAACTGTACAGTTATGCAAAAACATTTAATTATACATTTTTCCTTCGTCTTTAACATAAACTATCGAACCGGTCATCTTAATTTTTTTTAACGATATTTGACTTTGGAACGATCGAGATCGGACGGTGTTGGAGTGTTGTAGTATGGACACGTGTAGGGCCCTCGCCGCTCCGACGGCGTCAAAACAAAAAGTGAACTGGGTCAAAAAAAGGCACAGTGGGTCCCACACACCAGTGTCGGCGATGACCTAGGTAAAACATGAAAACGACGTCTCGCGGTAAACTAGGCCGCGGTATATACGACACAGAGAGAGAGAGAAAGGCAGTAAATTTCTGAAGCGCATAAAATTAAACAACGCAGTAAAAAAATAAAGAATTAAATCACGTCCACGTCATGCGTAACAGTACGGCAAACAGAGCTTCGCGTACGACAAACCGCGCGTTAAAGAGAGCGAAACCGAGAGGTTAAAGGAGCACGCGTACGGAAAACTGCGCTGTAAACCGCGCGGTAAACCGAGCGGAATCTTCGAAAGGCTAGAAAGCCGAGCGAAGAGAAACGAAGATTTCGCATGGTG
This sequence comes from Cunninghamia lanceolata, assembly GCA_027924645.1. Classification (NCBI taxonomy): domain Eukaryota; kingdom Viridiplantae; phylum Streptophyta; class Pinopsida; order Cupressales; family Cupressaceae; genus Cunninghamia; species Cunninghamia lanceolata. Next base: position 6,149,296 of record BSBN01000391.1, on the reverse strand, counting down.
CAGAGCACCCGCAAGAAAATAAAAAATAAAGAAAGAAAAAAAATGTTTATAACAGAAACCTCTGAAACCCTGTAATGGTGGCCAAAGACTTGGATTTAATGCGGTGAAATCAGCCCCGAGGCTTCCAGATCGGCGCGGACGGCTGTTTCCGGAGCGCGAGGAACATTTTTCCGAGCCCGGAATCGTTAAATTTGGCCGCCGTTTCAGCCTTGGGAAGCTCTGGTATGTAGAGTTTGTTGAAAGCAAGGATAAATTGGTATTTTTGTCGGGGGAAATTTGTGTAGTGTTTTTGTTCATTTCTTTCCTTCTTGTGTTTTTGTTGAGATTGAGTTGTTACAGACGTTTAGGCCGAGAAATTTGTTGTTTTTCGATACAAATTTGGTCAGAAAATTTATTTGTATTGCCACATCATTGGAGACTATTATTAGAAGGTTATACGAGAATTGTAGGATAGTTTTTTTGTGTTGTAACTGGTAGATTTTGGGGTGGGGAAGGGAGAATTATATAGTATCAGCTCCTTGGCAGCCATGGTGGACGGCCAGGGGGGTTGTTTTCTTCCACAGATTTTACCTAAGTCCTGCGAACAGTTAGATCAGCAGCAGCATTGGTATTTCAGCTGCAGCATTGGTATGTCATGTTTGTTTGAGCTGCCAAAGATCAAGAGTTTGAGTCCCATGGGTGACAAGGGCAAAGAAAGAGAATTTCAGCCCCCTCGTAAGGCCAGAAAATTGGGTGACATTCAGTCTCAGTGTGGGTCTAGGCAGTGTAGCCTTTCTGCACAATCATCATCATCTGAGTGCACTGACTGCTCTGGGCAGGGAGGATCAAATGAGGGATCAAATGATAATATTATTCCCGGTCTTGATGAAAACAATATTGCCATGAATTGCCTTGCCAGATCATCAAGATCGGACTATGGTGCCCTGGCTCTGGTGAATCGTAGATTCAATTCTTTGGTCCGAAAGGGGGAGCTTTATGTTCTGAGGAGGCAACTTGGAATTGTAGAGCATTGGATTTATTTTCTGTGCAATTTGGTTGCATGGGAGGCCTTCGATCCAAAGCAGCAGCGATGGATGCGCTTGCCCCAGATTCCTTCTGATGAATGCTTTACTTTATCAGATAAGGAGTCTCTGGCAGTGGGTACTGAATTGCTTGTGTTTGGGAGAGAAGTTTATGGATTTGCTATTTGGAGATACAGTATTTTGACTCACAAGTGGTCTAGGGCCCCAACAATGAATCAGCCCAGATGTTTGTTCGGTTCTGGTAGCTCTAAGGAAAGGGCGATTGTGGCAGGGGGCTGTGATACTCTTGGGGTTGTGCTCAAGTCGGCGGAGCTTTATAATTCAGAGCTGGGCACTTGGGAAATGCTGCCTGATATGCATTCTCCCCGAAAACTCTGCTCAGGGTTTTTCATGGATGGCAAATTCTATGTCATCGGTGGGATGATAAATAATACACAGTCTCTGACTTGTGGTGAAGAATTCAATCTTGAAACCAGAACATGGCGGAGGATTCCAGATATGTATCCCGGTGGCAACGGAGCTGCACATGCACCACCCTTGGTTGCAGTAGTGAATGATCAGCTTTATGCTGTAGAGTATTCAAATAATGAAATCAAAAAATATAATAAGGAAACCAATTCGTGGAATGTGTTGGGAGGATTGCCTGTCAGAGCAGATTCAACAAATGGTTGGGGCCTTGCGTTTAAGGCCTGTGGAAATGACCTGATTGTAATTGGAGGCCAGAGAGGACCTGAACGCGAAAGCATTGAGATGGATTCATGGCATCCTACAGCTGATGGAGAACCTCCGCATTGGAATGTGCTGGCAGTCAAGGAGCATGCAGGAGTTTTTGTTTATAATTGTGCAGTAATGGGATGCTAATTTTTTTCACTCTTGATCTTGTCAGGTCTGTTCTATTTATTCACAGAACTCCTGTACAAGAATGCACTGATTTGATGGTAGCAGGTATGATTTTTTATGTCTTGGCATCAGCAAAAGTGGCATATGTAGTTTAATTGATGGTAATGAGTTCAGATCTCAAGTCATCAATGATAGTTTCAAATCTCACAATCAGGCAGACAATATGCTTTTTAGGTATTCTCAAGTTCAATGTTTTTCTCCAAAAAAAAATATTCAAAAAAAGGTTACCCTGGTCAGGCTTCATGATCCTGGAAGTTACCGTGCAGAAGAGCAGAGATAGATAAGTTATGGCAAGTCTCTTGTTTCTTCCATGTAAAGGCTGTTACAGAGCCATTTCAACAGCAACTTCTGCAAAGTTTACATGAAAAAGTAATGAAAGCATATTTTTCTTTTACCATTATGGAATGACTTCTGTTCCTTGAATGAAGCGCAAAATTCTAAATTTTGTATTCGGCTCTCTGTTTATGTTCTACTTCTTGTTATTTAAATTTACAAGCTTTGTAGGGATCAACTGCTATGGATGGTACCGGAGGATAAGAAAGTGACTTTTATTGTGAAAATGAATGTTACCATTGTGTTAGTGATGTTATCATTGCCAAATGACTTTAAATTTTGGTTTCTAGTTGGAAACTTGTCAAGGATTAAGGAGAGCATTTTGAAGTTTTAATTTTGATCACTAATCTTGTATTTTAAAGGGTTATGGTAAAGTTTACATAAGAAGTAACAGAAATTGTCCTCTGTATCAGGTATTATCTATCTTGGAATAGCTTTAGTATCTTTCATATTTATGTAACGGATATATTGATGTGGTCTGACCATTCCTGTTTTTGAAATTTGAATCATTATATGGGATCACCTTATAGGCTTATTCATTTCATCTATGTATGGTCATCGTCATCTTCTGATGGATGTAACTGAATATTACTTGGTAAGAAGAATTTTATTTTCTATTCTTTCTATTCCTTTCTTGATGGGCTATGTTTATCTAGGAAACTGCATTCACAAGTATTGACTTAAGAATAATGTATCAAAATATTTTCTTTATTCTGCTGTTGGTATTTGGTAACAGATATAGGCCAACATATATTCTGTAGATGATAAAAATTGGTACGTCAAATGTCATTTTTTTAGTTTTACAGATAGATGGGTATTTCCACGGCTGAAGTGTTCCATGTGTGCATGCATGAGGAGGTCTGTAAACTGGAATTGAGAAATTAGTTGTGCTTATGTCTACGATCTGTAGGGATTATATGTATCAAGTCAAATCTCAAGTTGCATGGATCATATTGTAAGTAATTTAGTTGTCAACTGGATCACAACTGTGCTGTAGCAAAAACCAGCTCACAACTACCATTGTGATACACTCTCAAGCGGACAGCTCTCTGTTCCACCACTTGTCAATGACTATTCAACATTCCACAGTACTGTTTTTATCTGGTCAATGAGGGAATTCCTTTTAACAGGATCGGTCTTAACGTTGTCAGTATTGGCAGTCTCTTTTTGTGAATTTTTTTTGGGGAATGATATTTGTGTCAAGACATGTCCTAGATCACTTTCTTTGCTCTGTTATGTATTCTGTTACATTTCATGTTAAACTATTAGGCATAACTTGATCATAATACAACTGGTTCTTTTCTTCGGTATTTATATTTCTTTTGGGCACTAATAGTTTTCTTTTTGGTGCTTTTATCTTCTTTGTTTTGGATTATTACCTTTCCATGGTTTCAGTTCAGTACTGTATCTACTTCAATAACGATGAGTTCCCATTTTCTACTTCCAATTTTGATCTTTTTAGAGGTCTAGTTATTGATATTTTTAGATTGTCCGCATGCTTTACAATAGTCTCAGCCTGAATTAGAACCAACTAAACTTAACTGTCCTTGATTATTGCTTCTGTGGAAAACTTATATGTGTCTGCTTGTCTTATTTGATGAAATGCACCAGTATGGTTGTACACTCTTGTTTCTATGTCAAAAAGGCAAGTTTTTCCCTCTTTGAATTTGTGCATGAATGCCCTTATTTGTAAGGTGCAATATAATGCTTTATCAGTTCCTTTTTAAACGTATAAGTATTTACAGGCGATCACTCATCTCTCAAATTCAGTCATAATGTAATGAATCTCTCCTTTTTATGGTATTAGATCTACTGTACTGCTCATTAGGTTTCTGATTATTTGTTTTTTGCTAAATGTCTGTTAAATCTGATGGTTATCTATTGCTGGTATTTGTTCTGGGAGCTTGCAGTCCTTTGCCTTAACTTATGATTCATAGAAATAGACCCAACAAATACTCCATTTATTAGTGTTTTGGACTCCTTAACTGATGATTAATAGAAATAGACCCAACAAATACTCTATTTATTAGTGTTTTGGACTAATATGTTAGTATTAAGGCCACTTTTTGCCCGTTGATGGCTTTGTATGAAATTTTTAATTTTTGCTAGGCATGTAATTTTTTTAATATCTTTTTGTTTCTTGTAACTATAAGATATATTCTGTGTCAAATTTTTCTTTTCAGTTTCTATGTTTTACAATGATCGTTTGTATTTCATTGCTGGTTCCTGCATCTTTCTTTTAGTTTCATAATTTGTTAATGCTGAACCAGCAGATCTTTCTTCTCAGAACTAAATTAATTAAAATGTTTCCTTTGAATTTCCAGTATAGTCTAGAAATTGAAATTCGTGTTTTGTCTTCTTTCTTGCATCTATAAGATATATTCTTTGCGTCCAATTTTTCTTTTCAGTTTCTATGTTTTACAATGATCATTTGTGTTTCATTGCTGGTTCCTGCATCTTTCTTTTAGTTTCATTATTTGTTAATGTTAAACCAGCAGATCTTTCTTTTCAGAATTAAATTAATTAAAATGTTTTCTTTGAATTTTCCAGTATAGTCTTGAAATTGAAATTCTTGTGTTTTGTTTTTGTTAACACGACTAATATAGTCACAGTGTATATGTACTCATTTTATTGATTCACTATGATTTCTGAATATTTAGTATTTTAATTTTTTTTTATTATATTTCTTTGTTAAAGTATTTGTTAGTGGGTACATGGAATAAAGGGCTATTTTTGCAGAGTCAGACTGTGACTCGAACCTGTGCCAACCATGATAGTTATTATGATTTTTCATGGGCCTAGTTTTTTTTCTGATATTTGGCAGTGTGCCTAATTGATTCTTAATCATCAATACAGAGAGCCATTCTTGAATTAAAACTGTTGACTTTAAACCAAAAATCTATTTGTATATTTTCTGTCTGTAATATGTATACACATTATAAGGTCCAAGGCAACATTGTAGTGGATTGTGCAACCTCAATATGATGCATGCCTTAAAAGTATTTGGTGGCATTGCTTATATTTAGCAAGCTGCCTGCCTGATTTTGTAATTTAAATTTTGTGTCAATCTCTTCTACCAGAGCATTGTTACTAGATTTAGATTGTAGATTGTGGAGGCAAGGCACGTCAAGAGGTTTATGTGCATTTATGGATGCCACATCTTATTGGCAGAAGACTACAAATTATAGCTTTTTAGATATCTGCAAACTTTGCTTTGGCTTGCTACCTTCTTTCATATTGAATTACTATACTTTCTTTCATATTGAATTTACTATTAAGGTTGATTGTGCAGCAAATTTATCATTTAGGACACAATTTCATGATTTTTTTCCTTTGTTTTCCGTTTTCTTCTCAAGAAAATTGTGATTATATTCAGTTTTGGTAGGATACTTGACAAAAAAAAACGTTTTTTCAATTAAAAGCTCTTGCATTACGTGAGCAGAATAGTTTTATTGCTATCATAATTTGTTTTGTGCTGGCAATACTTTTATACTCACTTTTATCTCTTAGGTAAAGATTTCATCTGCAAGATTACATGCACAAGGCTTACCATCTCAATCACATGCATAGCTGCTCTTTCTACAAGTCTGAGCATATCCATTAGACCAAGAAAAGCCGTATGGCCTTGATGAACAAAATATGCCAACATGAAAAAGAAACCAAGCAGTTGAAATTACACATCAAATTTGTTAGTTGACCAATGTCAAGGTTCTATAGGCTTCCCAATGCAATACTTGACATCTGTCATCTGGTCTTGGTCTAGCTGGATTTGTATTATGAATTATCAAAATGCATCTGAAAATTATGATTCTAACTGTAAGTAATGAGCGAAGGCACTCTTAAGTGTAAATCCTTTTTTTTCCTTTTCTTATCCTCTTAAATTTGGAGCCCAATTTGCTTTAAGATATTGCATTCTATGTTGATTTCATTGCCACTTCTGCTGTTTGACTTCCGGTATGGGAACACTTGATTGGACTAGTCATTTGAGTAAGACATTTCTACTTTGAGCATTAACTCTCTTCCAACATATAAACTGCCAACAGCTCCACCTGTGCCTGAGATGTTTCCATTCAGTCCCTAAAATATTATTGTGCCCGTGATCTCTCTTGTCAATAGAAACTGTTGCAGGAAGGTACTAGAAGCTCTTCCCACCCAGAGCACAAGATGCTTACATGATAATTAAAAAATTAACCTGATTTTTGTTGGCAATTAAGATGTTGATGTAGAACCATGTAACGTACAGTGGCTTATTCCTTGTTGAGGATTCTGTTCCACATTAATGTCCATCCTTTTTCACCTTTCCATCTGAGTGTCTATGATTTACATGGACCCTGTCGGTCATTAATCCCGCTCCTTTATTTACAATTCCAACTGTCAATAGGTTAAATCCTTTGGTTAGTAGTCCAAATGATTTTTCCATAGCTCATTGTCAACCCTTAAATCTCCGTCAAAAAAGCTATGACACCTCAGTAAATGGTCTTCCAATTTACATTTGACCTAGTTAGTGCCCAACTTAAATCCCCCTTTAAAGAACAACTACCCCGTCTTGCCCATATCCTGAAAAATAATTGTAAATTACAATCTTCTCATGGGGATTCAAATTGAATCCTTCCCTCTTACTCCTCCCAGAAAAAAAGCCGGGTTTCATTGAATTTGTTATTAACTTATTTCAGAATATTTGAGCTGTTTTATAATGGTGTCTGTGTTGTTGATAACATTTTAGTTTCAAACAAATGGCCACTGTTTTGTACAACTGTGATTAATTATGGATAAATAGCTGGCCTCATCCAATATATTGAAATGGGCAATACATTGAAGTGTGCACCTTTTGAGGTTCTCCCTGAATATGATCCTCTGAGCTCTCATTAGATGCTTCAATTGTATTTTCTTGTTTCAATTGTTGTATTTCTGATTCTGATGTCTTTAGTCTGTGTTCATTTTAGCTTGATTTCTTTTCTGGATTTTTTACTTCTTTCAACTTCGGTTGAAATTGAATGCTGGAGTGCTTAATAACATTTTCTTTGCATCTCTTGCAATGAGGTATTTGACCCTGACTGATTTCGATTTCTGAATTGTCTAGAAATTGATGGGACAGCAGACCTACCTTTAGGGCTAGTTTCCTGTCTTTCTATGATCATTCACACTGCATCTCAAAGTCTTCCTGAAGATAAGTGGCATGAGTATCCTGGCCATAAAATCCTCTGTATTTGAATCATTTATTGAACCTCTCAGCCCCCAATTCATACATTTCGGAATACTGTTTTATTTAGAGGATTTTAGAATTCATATATGTTTGCCTTGTATATTTCCTTACAAGAAAGCTATTTGCACAGTACCTTGTCAATCACTCATAAACTTGGCCATATTTTTCCAGTAACCATAGATATCACAGTGGGTTCATCAGCATTAGGTTTAGGTCTATGGGTTTAAGGGAGCAGAAAAATACTGATGTGGCATAAAATGACAAATAAGCGAAGCACATCATTTTGTTAGAGACACAATTGGCCTTTATAAAACGTTGCTATAGTTCAAAGACAGTCCTGAGTAAGGGGCAACTAAATTATTAAGCATATAGACGATTGCTTGACTGTCATTTTATTAAAGTGAATAGATCTTATTCCTGACTTCTAAATCATCTTTGTTAATTATGTAATTTAAAACTATTTTATTGCCAATCTAACTAGAAAATAACCACTTAGCACTCGGGCATTAAAAGGGATTTGCTTTGACTTTTTATTTTAAAATTAGGTCGTAAATTTTTAAAGCCCCCTTTTCAGGCAATTCAATTTGTGTAATTCTTTTTCCAAGAATAAATTGGCGTTTCAAAAAGGGAAAACTGTTGTGTGCGCATTATAGATCAAGAGAGATCTTTGTTGAAAATCTGAGCGATCTAAGCGATTAAAAACTTCTTTCATTATTTTTATTGCTCTCTTGTTGTATAATTTTTATTTGTATATAATGTGTTAAGCAATTGGCTTTTTGACCGTTGGTTAGATTGTTTTCTTAGGCTTGGCATAGTTTACGAGTCTTTGGGGTGCGATCCCATGCTGCCAGCTTCTGTTGTAAATAGTCTCTATATCATTTCGTATCTTGAGTAATATATATTTTTATATTAGCTTAAGCTTAATAAAGTCCAGATTACGTCATAGAAAACAGAGATCAAAGCAGAGGCTTAACCAATAGTACAGACATAAAATTGTCATCACTTTGACTAGAGTGAGAGAACATACATAGCAGGGAATACAAAATTAAAACCATGGGAGTAAAGGGAAACGCCAACACAGAGATCACTAATCAGACTGAGCAGTACTAGCAAAGCTAGAGTTTGAACTTATCCACCACAGGGACGCTAGCATCCAGACCCTCCTTGTCCACTACGTGGTTGACTGCAGCCTGAACATATCAAAGGTAGTGGTAATTGCCCCTGTTGATAAGACCCTCATTATGGAGACTGTCACCAAGAGCAATAGAATCTTGTGAGAGTTTGTCCAGGCACTGAGAGAGGTTGTCAGCCTTATGATCCAATGCCTTGAGTTGTTTGTTGATGTTGGTTCTCTGCTGAGCTATTGCCTTGTTTGTCTTCAAAGTTTCTTGCATTATAGAACGACAATTAGCCATCTGCAAAAGAAGGTTAGAGTAAAGAAGGCTTGAGTAGTATATGGCACTATTTCATGAAAAAAAAGTCATACACATCACATTGATAAGTGGTGCAGGAGCACCAAGGGCTTGGAGCCCATGTATATCCTTTCACATTTTTGGTGTGGCAGGACCACCAAGGGCTTGGAGCCCATGTATATACTTTCACATTTTTGGTGTGAGGGTTTTGATTTTCAAATAGGAAGGAGCGGGAACATGCATTTGGTTCAATAGAGTGGTGACCGACAGTGGTAGTGACAAGAACTGGCGGTAAGGAGTCAACCAATGCATATGAGAAGGCATCCGTGTGATCGGGTGTATTGGTAGATAGGACCGGAGTTCCGCTGAAGTAGTAAGTCTGGCCGATAGGAGGATAAGACATTGCGGGCCCCATCGATAACATGTCAAACTATGTATATTCAAAGTGGATCCATCGGCGTAAGGTTAGACGTCGGAAGAGGAGGAGTGAGGCCGACAGAAACATGTGGTGCCGATGAAGGAAGACTGCAGGGTAAGTATATCGGTGTAAAGGTTACAATTGGGAGAAAAGTTGAATGTCTAGCCAAAGTAGAAGGTCTGGCCAATGGTGAAATGTGGCGTTTCAGCGTGAGAATAGACATCGGGAGAAGATATGGAAGTATGGCCGACGATAGGAGGTCTCGCCGATAGTGAAGTGGATATGAGGCATATCGGTGTGAGATGCAGGATTGGGAGACAGAGTCAAAGTCTGAGCGACGGAAGGAGTCTTGCCGAAAGTGAAGACAATACAATGCATATCGGGATGAGCTTGTATATCGGAGAACAAAGGAAAAGTTACACCGACAGTATAAGTCTGAACGATGAGTTTTATCCATTGGAGAGAAGTTATATATCAGTGAAAGAAATTATGTAGTGGCCGATAAGGTAGGTCAAGCCGATAAGAGAGGAGAGGATCATTTCGGTGAGAAAACAAAGATATCTTGCCGATGATAAGGTAAATGCACATTTCGATATGGTATGATAAAAATGAATGTATCGATAGAAAGCAGGTCGATTGGGAAAGTATGATCGGTGAGCGAAGAACCTGTTTCGCCGATGATAACCGAACAGACAGAAAACCCTAACTGTCCAATAACAGAAAAAGGACGAAGAGTATAAGAACTGGTTTTTTTGGCTTTGTAAATCAGTTAGAATGTTGGAAAAAGTTGAAGGATAGACATTGAATGTAAAAGAAAGAACTCTGATAATAAGAAACATTGACATTTTGAATCTGTTCAAGCATTTCCTATAGAATTCTTGCATAACTCGTTCTATAGAGTAGTCAGTTTTATTTTTGTTCTTTTGTTTCTGTTTGTACAAAATGTCTCTGTCTTGATGTCCCTGCATTTTCTCTGTACATTCATGGAGGGCCATCAAGTAGAGATCTTCTTTCATTTGTTTCTATTTGTGTTAGTGGTTGGATTATCAATGAGAGACAATAGGAACTTGTCCTAGGCGAGCTCTGCTATAGCCTGGCTAGGTATGCAAGTTGCAGTCTAAGAAGACGGGGGTGAAAAATAGGGTAGGAAGAATTGAGCACCAAGCAATCAGAACCCTAGACCCAGAGAGGAGGGTTGATAACGGGCTCAAGAAGGCTATAAGCCTTGGAAATTGGGAATCTTGGAAGCAGTGAGGACAAAGAAGAAGACCTCACACCAAGAAAACAATGTCTGTATTGGGAACAATAGGCAAATAGGTCTTTCACCTCTATAATAGATTGCTTAGGTTGAATGAGGCATTTTGGGGTAGCAAATGTCTATGAGCACTTGAATTGGTAGGGAGACGTGGGGTAAGTCATAGGTCTTGAAGTGTTGTGTCAAGATAGGTTTTCTAAACCCATAGGCCTCCCCATCAAATTGGTATCAAAGCAAGTTAAAGATTTGGGCTATTCGTAGATTAGAATAGAAGAAGTTGTATGTCATCACCGAGTTCGAGTGAGTCTGTAGGTTCATCCAAGAAGATGGTGACTAATACAGAATTGACAAAGAAAGTTGAAGACCAAGAAGAGGAGAATAGGCTCCTACATGAAAGATTCGCAGAAATGGAAAGTAAACTGGGTGTAATGTTGGAAAAGATTGAAGAAGTCAGTCAGAAGATTAAAAATTCTAAAGGTATGGAAAAAGGTGTGTCTATAGAAGATGAAGAGCCCACACCTGATCTTAAGATGGAAGAACCTTTCGTGAAGGCCTTGAAAGCCATGAGTGGTAAGACATTGGAAGGAGTTCCTCTTTTTAGTGGAAAGATGGAACCTGATTTGGTTATGGAATGGATAGAAGGTATAGAAAATCACTTTGAATGTGATGGAGTGATTGAAGCACAAAAGGTGAAGGTGGCTAAATCAAGACTCGAAGGAGCTACTTTAACATGGTGGAAATTTGTCCAAACTGAAAGAGAAAAAGAAGGCAAGAAACCTATAGCTACTTGGAAGGGTATGGTGGCTAAAGTCAAGGAAGTCTACATGCCTGGAGATTATGAAGTCCAGTTGCACAAGAAACGACAAAATTTGAGACAAAGAGAATTAGATGTCAACGCATACACTGAGGAGTTTCAAAAACTATGCCTGAGGTCTAAGGTGATGGAAGATGAAAATGTAAAAGTGGCAAGATATCTCAATGGTTTGAGGTGGAGTATTCAAGAGGAAATCACCCTATTCAGCCCTACAATAGTGCATCAAAGCTATCAGCTAGCACTCAAGGTAGAGGAGAAGAGCAAGAAGAAACAAGAGTCAAGTAGCAGATCAAGAGGAAGAGGTAGAGATAGTAGAGGAAGAGGAATTTATGGTGGTAGGAACACTGATCAAAGGCCCCAAGGAGAATCCAAACTCACAGAGCAGAGTGGAGAGACTAGTAGTAGAGGAAGATCAGGAGGATTAGGCAGAGGATCCTACTTTGCCACTATGAAATGCTACAATTGTGGTCAATTAGGCCATCCAACATACAGGTGTCTTGATAAGGGCACATCTTCTCAAGGAGTTGATAAAAGAAATCATTATGTACAAGATGATGCTTCAAGCAACAAATCAACTGAAGTCAGTCTAGCCTCAGAAGTGGGAGAGAACATCATGGTATGGAGAACTTTGATCAAAGAACCGGTGAAAGCTAAACCAAGCCAAAGGAGAGCTTTATCCAGAATCAGATGCAAGATTATGAATAAGGTATGTTAAGTAATCATAGACTCAGGGTCTACTGATAACATAGTGTCTGATGAAGCAGTTAGAAAATTAAATTTGCAAAGAATACCTCATTCAAATCCATATAGGGTCACGTGGTTAAATAAAGGTCAACATGTGATAGTCAATGAGCAAACTTGGGTAGAGTTTAGTATAGGTGGATACAAAGACAAGGTACTCTGTGATATCCTACCCATGGATGCATGTCATCTCTTATTGGGCAGACCATGGCAGTATGAACAAAAAGCCATACATGATGGTGAGAAGAATGTATATTCTTTTCAAAAAGATGGTGTCACCTATAAAATTCAATCATTGGAAGATGAAGAAGCAAATAAGACAAAAAGCCCTAATGTCTTAATTGTGAGTGGTAAAGAGTTTTTGAATACTCTTAAGGAGGATGGTATTGGTTATGCTATCATACTAAAGCCTAATGAGGAGCAAAAAGACAAAAAGGTAGTGGTCCCAAAAGAGATATAGACTATACTGGAACAGTACAAGGACATAATTAGTGAGGGAACACCAGCAACACTACCTCCACAAAGAACTATTAGCCATCAGATAGATTTGATTCCAGGAGCATCACTGTCTAACAAAGCTCCTTATAAAATGACTCCAGAACAACATAAGGAGATAGCTAGACAAGTACAAGAATTGATTGATCAGGGATTGATTAGGAAAAGCATAAGTCCTTGTGCAGTGCCTACAGTGTTGGCACCAAAGAAAGGAGGGACATGGAGACTATGCACAGACTCTAGAGCTATCAATAAGATCACCATAAGGTACATATTTCCAATTCCCAGAATTGAAGATCTTATGGACTGTCTAGGAGGGGCTAAATACTTCACCAAGATAGACCTGAAAAGTGGTTATCACCAGATCAGAATCAAGGAAGGTGATGAGTGGAAAACAACCTTCAAAACCACAGAAGGACTATATGAATGGCTTGTTATGCCATTTGGTTTATCAAATGCTCCCAGCACATTCATGAGGCTCATGAATGAAGTCCTCAAAGACTATATGGGTAAATTTGTAGTTGTTTATCTAGATGATGTCTTAATTTTTAGTCAAACTAAAGAAGAGCATCTTGAACATGTAAATACTTTTTTGAAAAAGTTACATGATGAACAACTAACCATCAATTTGGAGAAGTGTGAATTCATGCAGCAGAAATTGGTATACCTTGGTTTTGTGTTGTCCAAAGGAGAATTGAAAATGGACAAGTCAAAGGTAGAAGCCATATTGAATTGGCCCACTCCTAGAGCAGCAACTGAGGTGAGAAGTTTTCATGGCTTAGCTCAGTTTTATAGAAAATTCATAAAGAATTTCAGTGCTATTTGTGCACCCATGCTTGATACAATAAAAGGTGGAGTGAAAACAAAGTTTCAATGGACACAAGCAGCTGATAAAATTTTTGAATTGTTGAAGAAAGCAGTAGCCACACAGCCAATGTTAGTGCTGCCTAGTTTTGATAAGTTATTCACTTCAGAATGTGATGCTAGCAATATTGCAGTAGGTGCAGTACTCAGCCAAGAGAATAGACAAGTAGTCTTTTTCAGTGAGAAGCTAAATGAAGCAAAGAGCAGATACTCTTCATATGACTTGGAGCTCTATGCTCTAGTCCAGGCACTTAGAAAATGGAGGCATTACTTCCTACCTAAGGAATTTGTTGTATATACAGACAATCAAGCTTTGAGTTTTTTGAACTCACAAGATAAGTTGAGCCATAGGCATATCAAGTGGATGGAATATTTACAGTCCTACACATTTACAATTAAGCATAAGAAGGATAGCTCAACAAAGTAGCAGATGCTTTGAGCAGGAGGCTGCTCACAGTGCAAGAGGTGAAATTAAGAAGCATAGGAATGACAGAGTTCACAGCCCTCTACAAAGAGGATGAAGATTTTGCTGAAGCATACAAGGTCTGTCAAGACTTTGAAAATCACTTTCATAGTGAATTTGCAGATTACACATTGCAGTAGGGATTGCTATTCAAAGGTGGACAGTTGTGTGTACCAAAAGGATCCATCAGAGAAAGTCTCATACAGGAGAAGCATAATGGCAGTTTGAGTGGACATTTTTGGTCTGAACAAAACATTGGAGTTAGTCCAGAGGTTCTACTATTGGCCGAAGATGCACAAAGATGTCAGAAAGTATGTGGAGCAGTGTATCATCTGTCAGAAGGCCAAGGGAACTCCTTCAAATGCTGGACTGTATCAACCACTACCCATACCTTCCAGACCATGGGACTGTGTAAGTATGGATTTTGTAGTTGGTCTACCAAAGACTAAGACTGGTTTTGATAGTATTTTTGTAGTTGTTGATAGATTTAGCAAGATGAATCATTTCATTCCCTGTAAGGTGACTCATGATGCCAGTCATATAGCTCATTTGTTTTTCAAAGAGGTCATAAGGATTCATGGACTTCCAGCAAGCATCGTGTCTGATAGAGATGCTAAGTTCATGGGACATTTCTGGAAAACTGTATGGCAGAGGTTAGGAACAAATCTGTCTTTTGGATCAACATATCATCCACAGACAGATGGCCAAACAGAAGTGGTGAACAAGACATTGGGCAACCTGTTAAGGTGTTTGACAAAAGAATATGGACATAGTTGGGATCAGGTCATTTATCAGGTAGAATTTGCCTATAATGACAATGTGAATAGGACTACTAGCAAAAGTCCATTTGAGATAGTGTATGGAATGCACCCTCGAGGTGTATGTGAACTCCGACATCTTGGAGACATGGAATATAGAAGTGGTCATGCAGAGGATTTTGCACAATCCATGAAGGAGATTCATGACCAAGTCAAGAAGACATTGATGGAAAATACCCAGAAAATTAACTTGATAGGGTAGATGCACACAGGAAGGATGTTCAGTTTGAAGTTGGCGATTTAGTCATGGTTCATTTAAACAAAGCCAGATTGCAGAAAGGGATGCCAACTAAACTACAGATGAGATGGATTGGTCCTTGTAGAATTCTGAACAAGTATGGCAAAAATGCCTACAGAATTGATTTGCCAGCAGACTTGGCAATTTCACCAGTGTTCAATGTTCAGGACCTGGTACATTATAAAGGTCCTCCTCCAGTAACAGATGGATCTAGTTCAGAGGCTGCACAGACAGTAAGTGATGTAACCTTGCCCCCTACACTCAAACCACAGGTTGAGAAAATTCTAGATTCTCGAGTGCAGAAACAGACCAGACATGGTGTGTACATAGAGCATTTGATCAAATGGAAACAGTTGCCTGACGCAGAGGCTACCTGGGTTGTAGAGTCTGAGTTCAAGAAGCGGGGCATTGATTTTGCCTTGTTGTCACCAGAGGTGACTTGACTTTTTCCGCGCAAGGAGAGTATGGTGCAGGAGCACCAAGGGCTTGGAGCCCATGTATATCCTTTCACATTTTTGGTGTGGCAGGAGCACCAAGGGCTTGGAGCCCATGTATATCCTTTCACATTTTTGGTGTGGCAGGAGCACCAAGGGCTTGGAGCCCATGTATATACTTTCACATTTTTGGTGTGAGGGTTTTGATTTTCAAATAGGAAGGAGAGGGAACATGCATTTGGTTCAATAGAGTGGTGACTGACAGTGGCGGTGAGAAGAACCAGCGGTAAGGAGTCAACCAATGCATATGAGAAGGCATCGGTGTGATCGGGTGTATCGGTAGACAGGACCGGAGTTCCGCCGAAGTAGTAAGTCTGGCTGATAGGAGGATAAGACATTGCGGGCCCCACCGATAACATGTCAAACTATGTATATTCAAAGTGGATCCATCAGCGTAAGGTTAGACGTCGAAAGAGAAGGAGTGAGTTAGGCCGACAAAAACATGTGGTGCCAATGAAGGAAGACTGCAGGGTAAGTATATCGGTGTAAAGGTTACAATCGGGAGAAAAGTTGAATGTCTAGCTGAAGCAGAAGGTCTGGCCGATGGTGAAATGTGGCATTTCGGCATGAGAATAGACATCGGGAGAAGATCTGGAAGTATGGCCGACGATAGGAGGTCTCGCCGATAGCGAAGTGGATATGAGACATATCAGTGTGAGATGCAGGATTGGGAGACAGGGTCAAAGTCTAAGCAACGGAAGGAGTCTTGCCGAAAGCGAAGACAATACAATGCATATCGGGATGAGTTTGTATATCAGAGAACAAAGGAAAAGTTACACCGACAGTATAAGTCTGAACGATGAGTTTTATCCATCGGAGAGAAGTTATATATCGATGAAAGAAATTATGTAGTGGCCGATAAGGTAGGTCAAGCTGATAAGAGAGGAGAGGATCATTTCGGTGAGAAAACAGAGATATCTTGCTGATGATAAGGTAAATGCACATTTCAATATGGTATGATAAAAATGAATGTATCGATAGAAAGCAGGTCGACTGGGAAAGTATGATCGGTGAGTGAAGAACCTGTTTCGTCGATGATAACTGAACAGACAAAAAACCCTAACTGTCCAATAACAGAAAAAGGACGAAGAGTATAAGAACTGGTTTTTTTGGCTTTGTAAATAAGTTAGAATGTTGGAAAAAGTTGAAGGATAGACATTGAATGTAAAAGAAAGAACTCTGATAATAAGAAACATTGACATTTTGAATCTGTTCAAGCATTTCCTGTAGAATTCTTGCATAACTCGTTCTATAGAGTAGTCAGTTTTATTTTTGTTCTTTTGCTTCTATTTGTACAAAATGTCTCTGTCTTGATGTCCCTGCGTTTTCTCTGTACATTCATGGAGGGCCATCAAGTAGAGATCTTCTTTCGTTTGTTTCTGTTTGTGTTAGTGGTTGGATTATCAATGAGAGACAATAGGAACTTGTCCTAGGCGAGCTCTGCTATAGCCCGGCTAGGTATGCATGTTGCAGTCTAAGAAGACGGGGGTGAAAAATAGAGTAGGAAGAATTGAGCACCAAGCAATCAGAACCCTGGACCCAGAGAGGAGGGTTGATAACAGGCTCAAGAAGGCTATAAGCCTTGGAAATTGGGAATCTTGGAAGCAGTGAGGACAAAGAAGAAGACCTCACACCAAGAAAACAATGTCTGTATTGGGAACAACAGGCAAATAGGTCTTTCACCTCTGTAATAGATTGCTTAGGTTGAATGAGGCATTTTGGGGTAGCAAATGTCTATGAGCACTTGAATTGGTAGGGAGACGTGGGGTAAGTCATAGGTCTTGAAGTGTTGTGTCAAGATAAGTTTTCTAAACCCATAGGCCTCCCCATCAATAAGTAACTCTTGTTAATGTTAAGTTTGCATTTCAAGGTGTTAAGAGTAAAGAACATGACAATCCCCCATAATAGCAAAATTCATGATATTGTTTTTAATAGTAACTCTTCTTAATGGTAAGTCTGCATTTGAAGGTGTAAAAGTAAAGAACATGGCATTCTCTCATAATACCAAAATTCATGACATTGTTTTTAAATTATAATCAAATAGTGATTGTAATGTAGCCATATTCTTATGGAGAAAGGATGGTGGATGTTATTCGAGAGTTTGAGTGGACTAAGACAAATACTCCCTTGTCTTTGTTGTTAGTTGCTTTACTTCCATTTGCAAAACAAAACACAACTTTAAGAAGGATATTCAACATGGCCATTGCGCATGAGAGGTATTGAAAGACAAGGAATCATAGTTGGATCCAACATATTTGCAATAATTACAAACTTCAGATGCTTAATGACAATGATTAATTCCTTTTGCAAACTTTTGTAAAGTTGATTGATTATTAAATTTAGAAGCTTTGGCCATACATAAATGGAAGGGCTTATCAATCACACATTTACAATTTTTCAAAATTGTAAAATACTTATTGGGTTGTGTAATGTCCCCAATTTTGGAAGACCCTTAAATTTGCCCTAATATATCAATTTCAATTAATTTATTCTTCCCGAAGCAAAATGGTTTGATAGGGTGTCCAAGAAACCCTCTACCCTAGGCCCAAGAGTGGGTGCTTCACCCCTCTTGGCCCCATGTGGCCTCTTGCCATCTATATGGGGTGGCGTGCCTAGTGAGGCGTCCTATCACCGTACCCCTTATCAAAACCATTTTGTTTCCTCTTATGATTCAATAATTTGCATGATGGGAGGTTGGGGTGCAGCTATAGTAGGGTGTCTCAGAAATCACTCCATCTAAGCCTAAGAGCGGCTTCTCATGCCCTCTTGGCCCACATGTGACAAGCCTCAACCATCCACCATGGGGTGGCATACTTAGAAGATGATCCCAACGCCGTTTCCCTCCTCATAGGCCCTTAATTTCCTCATCATGACATTCATACAAGAATCCACATTAATGCATAATGAACTCATCAACTCATAGTTGCAAACAATTCTATCAGCCATACAAATGAATTATGAAGATGATATCACAATATGCATGATCATACCTAAACACACATAGATCCTACCACACATATATTGACTTACAAATCTACAACCACAAGATAGCTTATGCAAATAGAGATTCTATGGTTTGCTCACTGGGTCTTTATCTTCCTCCTTCAAATCTGCATACTTTTCTTCCAATTCTACCTGAATGCATTCCTTAACACATCTCATGAGTTGATCAGATCATATTAGAAATATATATATAAAACTTAGAAAATATATTCTTAATCACATCATTTTTATTCTATTCCCTCTTTCATAGAAATCATAACATTCAGATATATTAGTTCACACATATTTATTACCTTTTGAAAAGATCCTATGCACATTAGATGATAAAACCATAACACATGAATCTCATTAGTATTTATATCAATTTACTAGTATCTATCCTTACTAATAGAAACAATTGTTAACAAACTATACATTAAACAACATATTAAATTACTACCAAATCATTACCAAGATTGATGCTGATGGTTGGTTCCTTATGATTGTTGCTGTAGACTAGAACTTAGTCCCTTTTAAATTTCTCTGCAAATCCAAGGAGTCATTTAGTTATATATTCCATCAGATATTATTTCTTATTTCTGCCTAATAAAATTATATATCATTCCTTACTGAAATATATATCAGAAATATATATCTTTAATCTCAAAAATATTACTCTCATTTTTTATATAAAATCCCCGTATGATTCTCCATTTTTCCATAAAATATATTTATATCATTATATCCCTATGAAGAGATGCACCTTTTGATAACGATCGCTGCCCTCTTCTTAATCATTAATATCAATGTATTCAATCTACATACAATAGATCACTTCCTTAGAATCGTTGTACCATATGTTATTATAAGGAGTGCTGTTTATAATTTAAATCTGATTTCTTATGGTATCGGCCACCTCTTGTTAGACTTCCCTATATCCTTCATAAAATATATTTGCTGCTGTATAAGACTTCACTCTTATATGAGATTAAATATATAAATATTTATATTTATATTATTGATATTTATATTTTATAATTATATTTATATTTATTATTTATCATTGTTATTTGTAAGAATATACCTTTGTTAATTAAAATAAATATATTATATTTTAACTATATTAAAATAAATATATTATATTTTAATTATATTAAAATAACAATATTATTTATTAAATAATATATATTAATAATATATTTCACAAAAGTACTTCGCGGTTTTTATCATGATGTTTAAATCTTTAATTTAAATAATGCCTTACTATTGGGACATCACAGGCTGCCTGATCAACTGCTGACCTCTTATTATCATTGGAAAAATGGCCTGCTGTCGATCGGACAGAATATCTGTTTTTCCAATTTCAAAATTATAAACCATGTTTAATTGCGTTGACATATTAACTATATGTCCAACAAAATGATAATTGTAGACTTCAATAAATACAATTTACAGAAGTTACTATCCAATTAAAGTTAGATACTAATGAGTTTAATTCTGATTTCTTTTCTTGTAATTGAAACTAGTTAGTTAATAAAATACATACAGTTTTCAGGTTAAAAAACATAATTATATTGAAAAAACATGGTTGAAAGAGTTCTCGTTAGCAAGGTAAATGATTAAATTTTATAAAGTTGAACATAATCATTTCTACTGAGTGTTCTCAACAAGTAGTAAATTTTTTTTCGAGAATTTAGCAGAAGAAAACATAGGTGTAGAGGGCGATCACCAACACATAATGGCAGGTATAGATGCAGATGACCATCACAACATGACATGACTGATAACGTCTTAAGCTATTGCAGTCCCCATTCAGATTATAGCGACACATGTGAAGACCACGTTTAGTTTTGACTGTCAGGGACAAAATTCCTTTTTGTCAGACAATTATTGATAGTGTAAAAGTTGTGGCAATGATCTTTATTATTGGTTTCAAGGGTTAAAAGTATTCTCTGTATGGATGAATCCCACCAAATAATCATGTACATATGAAAGACTTAACGATTTACTCAAGTTTGTCTTTCATGTAATTTTAACATTTTCAGTTAACATTTGTAACTTCACTAATATCTAGTGAGATGGCATATCTGTACCATTTTTTAATTCTAGTAAATGCCACATGCCAACATGATAGATTACATCAATTGAGTACTGTTGCCTTACACGTGGTTATCAACCTGATCTTGACTGGGTAGTTCTCATTTTATTAAGAGCTTTACAGAGGTTTTTGGGTACTTACTGCTACACCCATTAATGAAGAAGAGAACTTCTGTATATTTTTGAAGACATTGCTTGAGCATCTCTGGAAAAAGCTAACCCTGTTGTACTTTTAACTGTTATCCAACTTGTCACCTAACTACATTCAACAACTAAATTCGCCCATGTGAAGATTACTCATCATAAAAGTCTACTTAGAATGATACTAATTGCAAACTGACAACCTTTGATTCATTAGGTCCATCATTATAGACAATTGAAAGAGACAATGAAACCACCATACATAAAACCAGACACAGATCAGAGCACAAATCAACTCTCAAACGATCAATGGAAATGAAAAGCTTTAAATTTGGAATGAAACGAAGATATTATGTTTGGATTAGATGTTGTACATCTAAAATTAATTCCCTTTTATTTGAATACTTAAAATTATTTATAATAAGGGCAGGAGCCCTAGCCTACCCGTCATGTGAAAAAAGTTTACCAGTCGCACTGCAGTTTATAAGGGGGTTACCCAATCCATGTGGTCTAAAAAAATTATTTACAATGGCCTAAGACTAAGATATGAAAAAACACAATGCCCAGCAGGACTGACCTCAGTCTTCTTTGTTTGACCCAAATATAATGGATGAACTACGTCACCCTTGAATTCCAAGTAGATGGTAGGTATGTAGGACGAGATGTGTGACAGATATAGCACGACTCCTTTTTTAGGTGGTCTCAAATTTCAATACTTATTTTATTGGGCATAAGCTAGAGTGATTTGAGAAAGTATTAATTCGTTTAGAACGTACAGTCACATGATATTAGATCTCCATTTGAACCGCAGAAAGATCTCCATTGCATGCCATAGGTAGCTGCTAAAATTGTAATCGCTGGCCACTAAACCTGTACAATGTTCTGCACAGATCGAAGCTATCTTGAAATTGGTAAGAGTGTTTCATATTATTGGCCAGTTTGTAAGCTTCTATGTTTGGTCCTCTGAACAACTTGGTCCTATTTATAGCAACCATTGGATAAATAGGAAAGAACTTAAATTATGGTGTTGCACTGCAAAGACATTCGGGTGACCAGTTGTCAAGAAGATGAATGAAAACAATCTCGGATATTGGCACGACTGCATTGTCAACTCATATCATGTCATATGATACACAATAATATAAACAATAACTCAACTCATACTATCATATCATGCAATCTTTATGCACAATATTATAAACAATTAGTCAAAAAAACTACCTGATAGGCTGATAGTTACATGGACACATCTGTCCAAATCCACCCATGCCTGTGGAGAACATGAGTTCCCTGAGCTAGGCTAGTACAGAGCAATTTTGCACTTTATTGGGCCAAGCTTCATGCACGATATCTCTGCAAGATATTCATGTGAGCTTGATTTTGATTCTATAGCACAGTTCGCTCATATTTTGTAGGGCATATGTTCCTTAGGAAGTTTCAGAGTTTGATCATGTCCGCTAAGGGAAAGGATTAAGCACCAATGTATAGTTGCATCACTAGCCCCACATGCAAGGGTAAATCAAGAAATGATTAGTGGCATCATCACCTTCAAATGATTGGTATGGCAGGCAGATTACTTCTATAAATAAATATTCTCAAGAAATTTGAACATAGTACCTAGCTCAAATTATTTTAGGTATTCCAACTACAACAATTAAAAATCAAATATATTATTTTTCTTCAATTAGTTATTAAATATATATTTTATTTCCTATTTAAAAGATTTTACTATTAAATATTTTTAATTGTAAGGGTGAAAATTGCATGCCTTGCACTTTTCTCGTTTCTTTTGGATGACCTTTTTTAATTCAATAATTAATGTACAAGTGGCATGTTCTATACATAAAGTTGGCAAATAATCTATACCTAACTTGATCCTACCTTCAGATATTCCCAAAGATAGGTCTTGATATTCCGTTTATCCATTCCTTTCCCCAAATTAAATTTGTGGGTGCATAAATGACCTTCAAATTTTTAATTAAACTTAAGGTCTTGATCTTCACTTTATCCATTCATTTCCCCAAATTAAATTTGCCGGTGCATAAATGACCTTAGAATTTTTATTTAAACTAAGGTCTTGACCTTAGAATTTTTATTTAACTAAATGACCTTAGAATTTTTATTTAAATTCAATCATTGGCCCAAGCTGACTCCCTTCCTACCAATTGTTACTTCTCACCTTGAGCACAAAATGTGTTAAGGTGTTGTATAAAAGGACAAAACCTAATTCACTGTTATCCATCTAAGATTCATCAAAACATTACATAACATTATCATTTGAGTATTAAAGCATTCATTGCATTATCATCTTACATCAACATCTACACTTAGCAACAAATTAGGGCATCTTGCAAGGTTTTTTTTTTTTTTTTCTATCTTCAATCCTTAATCTAAAATAGTTAAATTGGAAATGAGAAGATCTTTACCTTTAAACAAACTCCCAAAGGTGTTTGTCAACACATCCTATTCTTCAAATACGTGTCTAAATAGCAAGGCAAGCAAATTCTAGGCATCTTGGAGTGTGTAATTCATTTTGTGCAAAGAGTTCAATTCTACAAATATGATTCATCTCCACAAGTGCAAAGATCAATTTTACAGATGTGAGTTCAAAACAAGATAGAGAATAATACATCCAATCATCTATTAGAGTATACCAACATCATATCAAATTACAAGGCATTATTTAGACCACTAAGCATATTCTTCAACAAAGAGTTCTGAAGCTATACACAAAGCTAAGTCCTAATCCCTCTATCATTTAAAAAAGTGTGCTTATATATTAGTTATTAGTCTCAACTCAATAATCTAAGGTTCTTTATTTCTTTTTGTTTAATTAATTAATTCACCCTAAATTATCTATGTAGGTGTGATTTATTCCCTTACACTAATATTATTGAAAAATAAACTTATCTATGACTCTTAATTAAAAAATAATTCATTAAAGTTTAAATGTATTTTATTTTAGGAATTAAAGTTTATCTTATTTTAAAGAACCAAGTAATTGTAATGGTGAAATTTGCATACCCATGCCATTTCCCATTTAGTTTTGTGCCCATTTTGTGAGAATGACTTAATACATTTACATATTGATAAATGACATAATCTTGTGCAAAGCCCGGTTCCTTTCCCCATCCCCCATACTATTGCTCACCTTCTTACCCACATCCCTACAAATTTATGTCCCAACTTATCTAGGTGAGTGCAAGACCATGATGCTCCAAACACCTTTAAGTGGGAATGAAAATGCTAAAAAAAATTAAAATTAAAATTAATTTTGTGAATATTAGATATTTCAATAAGGCACTACTAGAATTTTTAGAAAACCCTAAAAATTGGGTGTTGTTTTAGCCAACCTAAGTATGAGAAAAAGAAAATACTCCAAACTTTGGATTTAAGTAAAGGACACATGAGTGGATGTGATGCATATTTTTCTGATTTTTTAATAAATAAATAATTATCTATGAAATTTTTAGGGTGACTTTAAAAATATTAAAAAATAATTTTCTAGCCAACCTAACTTGGTAAAAAATATATGAAATTCAAAAAAAATCCAACCTATATCCAATAAAGCTCTTTTGGATTTAAAAAATGATAAATAATTTGAAAGTTATGAATGTTTTTCCATATGTATATTAGTTAGGAAATTAGACATAGTGTATGTAGACAATTATTAATAATTACCTATTAAAATTGTAAGAAGACATATTATATTTTTAGAATCTTGATAGTTTTCTCTACAAACCTTTTTTTTACTAAATCTAGTTATAAAAATGTTTGTCAGCTTCAAGGATAAAGTCATGGAAAAATTTAGGATAAAACTAAACGAATGGTTTTGCAAGTTTATTTGGTAAGTTTTAGGACTCCCACTTGCATAAATCTAAGGTAATCCCAAAGCATTTTAGAGGGAATCCATATTTGAGCTAGAAATATTAACACTTTTTCCATCCAAATCTAATTACATGTCTAAATGTTAGCACTTTTTCATCTAGCAGGATTTTTTTTGACATTGCCACTATTTGGCCCATCATTATCTTGCACTCAGCCATCCATAAATGCACACATTGTGATTTTTTCATCCCAATTATGCATTACTACACCTATTTATGCACCAATCCCAACAGATTTGGTATCCACTTTGATCTAATCATTTATGTGTACTAGGGTATTCTTAAAGGTGTAGGGTTGACCTTGTGGCCACTTATTTGACCACATAAATTTCAAAATATAAAATTAATTTTTTTCTAACTCCACTCATTCCTTTGCCACCACATTTGCATGGTTTATTACTATGCAAGTGCTGCCACAATAATAGGTTACACTTTTTGGGACATCCTAATTTTTGCTGAAATCACATATTTTTAGAAAATATAATGATTTAAGCCTTGAAAGGTTCCATTTAAAAGATTTTAATTGAAGAGGGTTTGATCAAACCCCCTTAGATTCAAACCCCCTTGGATAGAACCCTACTAGTTTTAAACCATACCTATAATGGAGTCTCCTCTACACCTATCAAAATGCTGATAAAAAACTAGATTTGATTTATCTTTTGAGGGATCAAATGAATTCATTTAAAATTTATACTTTGTAATTATGTAGTCCTTATTATAAGCTTCCCAAAAAATATAACTTTAAATATATTTAAATTGATTATTATATTTATTTTTTATTTCTTGTGAATGTATGTTTTTCATCGAACATCAAGTTCTCTATTCTACACACATGGAAAATTAGTAAATTACTGAAACAAAATTCTAAAAAATATCTATACACTAGGTATTGATGTCCTTGTTTCAACAAAAGAAAAAAAATTGAATTTTGATACATACAAAAAAAGTTATGTTTTACAGAATATGCCTATGTCTAAATTATAATTGCTTTGACTTAAAAAATTAATTAAAAAATATATATTGAACAAAACATTATGAAACCAAATGCATACACTATATATCAGTTACCAATCTAAATTAAAAAGAATAATAATTTTATCCTTTGTAGAAAAAAAGTTATGTGCTACGGAATACACATCACTTTAAAAATGTTGTTTACTATTAAAAACCAGTTATCAAAGGAGATGCAAAAAAATTACAATTTAACTCCAAATTTTTTAAAAAATATATATTTAGAATCTACAAACAAAATCTCACAAATCACTAGTTCACATCATCTTCAAATTCCTAATGGTTTAGCGGTATATGTGTCAGAACGTGAAGATTTAGTTCAAAATATTGATTTCAATGTCAGGTTTGGCCAAAAAGTGTAACCCATTATTGTGGGATGATGTATTTAAGGGCATTCAATGCTTTTATTTCACATCTCATACTATCTCCTCATCATCTAATTATTATTTACAAAATTATTCATATTTAAGAAGTAGCATGCTAGGAATATTTCCATTAGTGCACTAAAATGAACCTAGATCTGCATCATATGACTCTAACTTGCCTTCGCATGTTTTGAGATTGTTGTTTACAATCATTGGCTTGACTATAAATATGGTCATTCCTAGGGTTGACCAAGGAGAATATGTTCCATACTTTAGTGCCACATTAAGATTATTCTTGTATCTTGAGTATAGAGATAAATACTTTTACTTATCACATTTACTTTCCTAATTTACTATACATGCTAATTTTGATGGTAGTACATATACTTTGTTACATGTTAGATCATTTCTACTCACTAATTATGACTATTTACATGATAATATCCTCTTGATTAGTGGGTTTACATTATACCTAAGTGGTCTAGCTCTACAATGATTTGATTCATCTTGCTTGCTCCACACTTCCTTTACAAACTTGGCACATGATTTCAATGCTGATTTGTCTAAACCTAGTGCCCATGAGGACAATATGGACATGATGACACCTTCTCATGATTTATCTTTAGATCCTATTATCCACATAGCTTATACATAGATATTCTAGATATATAGAGACATTACATTCAACTTCAAAATTCAAGAACTTATATACAAAGGGAAAATAAACATTAAGCCTACTCATGAGCTCACAATGCCCTCACTTGATAAGACGAGTCATGGGAAAACAAATCATCTAATATGTGAAGAAGTTTGTCTTGTTCACCATAACACATCATATATTGAGGAACTTACACATGACATAAAAGAGAAACCACCTAATCTGAGAGATTAGTTCATTGCTTAGATGTCCAAGTATCTATCCCTCTTATTAATTTCCATATTTTGTGTTTTTTCTTTCCTTTCTTGGATTTATGTTTCCATGTTCCTATCCCACATGTGGATGATGCAAAGACACCTTTAGTGGTGCATGTTAACACAAGTGGCTTTGAACATGTATTGTGTTAATAACCTCACTTCTTCATTATATTTTGTATTATTCCTACTCTGGCCTTTTGTTTATACCATATATGTTGTGATCCCACATGCCTATTCTTACGTTTACCTTATGTGTCCTTACATTTTCCCTCTTTTTATTACATCTTGTTTGTTGTGTTTCTCACACAAATATCACCTTCTATCTTTGGTTCTATGGAGAAAATTTTGGTTTCTATTTTCCTTGCTTGACATATTTCCTCCTATTCTTAGTTACATCCTCTTTAAATGCCTATGATTTACTTTCCTTTTCCTTTTTCCTTATTTCATTTTGTCTAGTGTTTTCCTATTTTACCTTCCATATCCTTATGATTTTTGGCCATTTCTTATCATATTGCTTGTCATGTATTCCCATGCCTACTATGATGCGTTACTTATGTTTGTCCATATTTATTATCATGCTAATGTTACCATACTATGATGCTTGTGCCTTATCCTTTGAACATTGATTAATTTCCATGATCCTACATTGCCATACCATACTATTAGAGCTTACATAGTGAACCTACATTGACTTATCACACTTTTGAGTTACCACATTAGATTGGAGGGCATCATGCCTTCCCCTCTTAGTTTCTAATGATTTCATTGCCACACCTTTACATTAGGGACAACATTCCTCCCCCAACCTTACATCTTATGCCTTCATTGATATATCTTTACATCAGGGACATCATGCCTTCCCCCTAAAATAAAAAACTTAATCTACTTTCATCCTAAAATTAGATCAAATTTATGTTAATCGAGGCATGTTAATTAAACTATGTGAGATAAATTAATTTAATTAAACACAGAAAAGGTAAGTATTGAGAGTTAGATTTTATCCAAATGCAGAAAGCAACAAGGATTAAAGTATTTGAATTTTTATTACATAATAGAAATGCATTACAACATTGAACATGTGAAGAATCTAAAATAAAATAGGAGATATTACAAGAATAGATATTAGGATGATGTCATGGTTCATGATTCTATCATGGTAGCACTATTATATGTGCAATTACAAAAATGTTTGTACTATGCCTATAAAATAGATGTGTTAGAAATAAGATGTATCGAGATATCAAGATTCAAGAACATTATAATAAATAATAAAATAAATAAAACTTCAAAAGTATGAAAAAGAGAAATACAATTGAATGTTGATGTATTGGATCTTGAGAGAAGAGTCACTATGCAACCTACATCTAGGACAGGGGAAGGTGTGACTACATAAGAGCCTACTAAAGTGGTCAGACCCCTATTTTTGTCTTTTAACCTCCATGAGAAGTCAAGATAAAATGGGATGTGTGTGCACTTAGTCTAATTGTGTCTAAGACTAAGAGTTATGTGTATTTGTGTACATTTGTACATGCTTAGCCTAAGTGCCTATAAGACTAAGCTAAAATGTTGTCACTAGTGATAAACTAGGTCTACAAATTTATCATTAATCTATTGTGTATAAAACATAAATAATAGTGAAAAAATCCTATAAGGGTTCTATAACTGTGTAAGTGTGCAAAAGGAGATCAAGGTGGTGACATGATCCAAATGTTCCAACAAGCAATATTGTGTTAGCAATAAAGCTAAATTTGACAACAAGAAGATGTTGAATGAAGCTACTAAAGAACTCCTTAAATATTGTTCAATGAATGAATAATAAAGATAGAAAAATAGATATAATTATTTCATTCCCATAGAGAGGAAATAATTATATAACCAATATAACTTGCAACATTTGAATAAAACCAATATAACTTGTGATAAATTATAAAAACAAGAAGGTCTCTACCAATGGCTGGGAGTTAGACATTACGGAAGACCTCATAGCTTCTATCTCAGGGTTATCTACCAAAGGGAAGAAATTCTTCCATGAACGGAAATATAGCAAGGAAGCCTTGAATAATTTTTTCAAGGGCAATGAATGTGGCAAATTGGTTAAGATGTAGTCTGGAGGGTATAACCATATTTCTATCAAGCCAATATGGGTCGAGGTGGTGGAAGTTAATGAGGTATATCACATTGGACAGGAGGTACATTGCAGTCTATAGCTATCATTTTAATCTGCTCAACCATTTTCACTATGGTATGTATGTCTCCATCTTGTTTTATTTGCTTTCCTCACTGGAGTATGACATAAAGGAAAATTGTAGAAACCCTAAGTTGCCCATTTTGCATGAAAGCCTTATTCTTTTGATTATGGAATATATGAAAACCAACACTCCTAGAAAAGGTCTTAAGGATAAGCACATTGGCAAGAAAAAGGTGTGTATGGTGTCTAGTGAGGAGGAAACTCAATTGGATGATGAGGACTAGGTTGTGGAAGAAGATGAGGAGGAAAGTGAAGCTGAGTCTAGCAAAAAAGGAGAACTCAAAAGAGGGAAGTTAATATTTCTTGGTCAGATGGGTCGAATATGGGAGATGAGTCTAAGGCCTCTCTCAAGGAGGTGAAAGGTAAGAAGACTGCCAGTGAAAAGGAAAAATTCTACTCTGGTGAACAAGGGTAAGTAGTTTCCTGAGAAAGAGTTTAAGGATGTGGGGGTTAACCGAGTGGAGAGAAGAACACTTAGAATCAAGGGAACCATGATGTTATGGTCGATATGGGAGTGGAAAGTGGTTTCAAGGCTAAGGAAACCCCTGGAAAAAATTTGCAGACTCTTGATCCCAAAATTGGCCTCTGTTTTCTTGAGATTCCTGACTCGTCATGCAATCTCCCTGAGGACTTTGATGATTTGCTTTCCAAGGCCAAAAATAGAGACCAGGTGGAGGAAGTGTTTGAATTGGTAAAAAATGCAATCAATTCACAACATAAGATGAACAAATGTTGCTTTGTCGAAATCAACATAATCAACATCAAATTACAGCTATTGCAGGAATGCCTGGGGAAAGGAAGTAACATGGCTATGGAATAGGATAAGTTGATTTTCCAAAACTGGGAAGCTATACCGAAAATGGAAGAAATGGAGTGCAAAATGGGAAAGATGAGGGAAGAGTATGGCACGAGAGTTTAGTATTTGGAGGAAAAATTAATGGATGTTAATAATAATTTGGAGAAGATAATGCACATCAGCAAGTTAACCATTCAGAATAGTTTAAATGGTATGAAGGTGTTGATTGACAAGCTTAGAGAGCTCAAAAAAACCAGTTCAATGACTTCAAAGTAGAGGACATTCTGAATATGGAAGAACTAGGCATACAGGACAAAGAGGAAGGCACGAAGGGAAAAGGCAAATAGGGCGCTATGGAAGATTCTTGTGGCCCTTCAACCCACACAAGAAGAAGTTAAAAGAAACAGTTTGAGGAGGAGAAAAAAGAATTAATAAATTTTGCCAAGATGCATGAGAATTTCTATGAGCAGGAAATAGAGGCAACATACACCCTTAAGAAAATGAATTAATCTGGGTTGTTCTTTTTTGCTATGTTTTTATATGCTTATTTTGTTTATGTAGCTTTCAGTTGGCAGACGGTTGGCTTACTATTTTTTGTTTGCTTCTTTTTGTAAAGGGTTTCAGGGCCCCTTCAAAACCTGTTTGACCAATATAATAAGAAAACATTGAATAAGAGAAATTAAATAACCTGTAGGCAAAGCATAAGAGGGTTATAATAAGCATAGAAATACAATTATGTAAATAAGAATACCACAACCTTAAGATCCTTTGTGAAATAATTAGGAAGCTCTTAAAGTCCTATAGAGTAGAGATTGAGAATAAGAACGTGGAAACAATAATGTAGGATAGAACAAAATATAGATTAAGAAGCTTACACGAAAATACCTAAAAATCTATAGATTTCTCTTAGAATACAATGAATTTTGCATAGAATACTAATTACAAATGTTTTTATATGAGAAAAATGAAATATATTAAAAAGATTTAACAAACAAAATGCCTCGGATAAAAAGTTGTAGTGTAGTATGGCACTATAGAAAATATAAGAAGGCATGCATCTTTTTTCATACAAAAATTAGATTAGGAAGAGATATTGAGTGTGGTGATGGAAATAGAAGAAAGTTTTATTTCTTCCTATCCAAAAGAGATAAATTTTTTCTAGGAAGAGCCATGCCTTTTACATGAGAAACTAGTAAATATAATACAAAAAATTGGTCTATGCTAGAGGAAGACTAAGCTGCTTAGCATCTAGAATAGAGTCAAAGAATGGGAAAAGGGAATAGGAATGAACTATGGAACCTAAAGTTCTGGAAGGGAGGAAAATACTATTAACAAATAATGGAGGCATTAGGAAAGATAATGAATAATATTAATATGGATAGGGATGTATCCTCAAGTATGGAAACATCTGACAATATAGAAATAATGAAATATCAACAACAACAACAACAAATAGACAACAAGATATAAAATTGAAGGAAACAAAAAAGATGTAATAATAACACTTAGATTAGAAGAAGGCTAGAAAATGACCAAGATGGTCCCTAAAATTACACTATGGGGACAAGCACTAAAACAAGTGTAAAATGTAATGTTGAAATTGTAGGGTTGCAATTTTTGGCATTACATGTTGTTGTCACTTTATTCTAGGTTGTGTTACTATGTGATGAAGCCAACTAAAGTATATAAAGTAAATGTAGAAAAAATACCAAAAATATCAAATGTACTATTAAAAGGATACACTATAAAAATGATACACAATAGTCCTTGAGTGGGGTGTTTATGACCTTAGGCTAAGATCTACAAAACCACATGTTAGAAAACACAACATACTTACAACATAGATATGTTCAAAACACATACATTTCCATAGGACATGCCAGAAAATATAACTTGCAATGCAAACATGTTAGCACATCATATATAATCCAACATACACACCAATACATACAAAGGAAAAACACATGTTAGAACTATAAGGATATATACCCCCTTAAATAATTGCAAAAAAAGTGTAAGTGATTAATTTTAAGATAGACATAAGGGGATATAAAAGGGTTGATAATTTTCCCCTAGAAAATAATAAAAAAGAGGTTGTTTCCCTAGAATATAGGCAAAGACAACATGAACAAAGGTTGTTTCTAAATAAGATGGTTGGTTATAACATTATCAAAGACATGGGATGCACTTGAAATCATGCTACCACAACATGGAACCATGCATAGAGAGAAATCTATGACTACCACATAATAAGTAACAACATAGTAAATAAAGGTAGGCATAATCAAGGGTTGAAAACATAAAGAAGAATGCACATGATAAAGTATGAACAAATAGAAGTATAAAAATATAGAACTCTAGGCTAAGTAAGATAGATGTCTAGTCTTCATTGTCATGATCAAGGTAATCTCAATATTATATGTTAGTATCTAAAGTAATATAAAACTATTGGTGAGAAAGACAGAGGTAATCCCAATATCATGCTTCACCTTCCAAAGTATTACAAAGAGGAAATATAATATCTAAAATGTCAGTTTTATGGTGAGACAAAGGTAATTCTCAATGTTATGCATCCCCAACATATATAGATGTATACTTAGAGAGGAATATGAACATATATAGATGGTAGATCACATAGAAGTATTAACAACACATGTATACTAGTAAAAAGCCTATGTAATAGGAAGGAAATGGTCAATAACATGTGTATCATAGGATGAAGATGTGTCATGACTTTTCTTGGGTACATCTACCAAATTAGTGTCATCATTATCTGAAAAAGGTAAAGGTGAATCATAAGAAGAGACACTGATGATACCTATGGCAATAGTGTCTTGTATTTTATCTTTTAGTTCTTGAGATTAATTTGTGGAATAACCTCACACCCTATGGTATGCATAAGAGAGAAACTTTTAATTATTGTGTAGGAAATTTCTTGTGTGTGGGAGGAGGAAGAGTGATCAAGTGAGATTCCAAGAGGATGGCTAGGATATGTTGAAGAGAGTCAACAAGGCACATGTAAGATCTTTTCATGTTTAGATGTAATGAAATGATATTGGTTAGTTGGAAGGGACTCACAAGAAATGAATGGTATTGTTTCCAAGAAGGGAAATAGTATAGAAGGGGTTGTGGGTAAATATGGTGGAGTAATGAAATGGTGAGGACCTATGTCAAGAAGGGTGGCTTAGATATAAGAGGAACAAAGGTTTGAATGATATCATGCAAGGGATCAAAGTCTAGGCTAGATGCCCCAAATATTGGGGTAAAAGTTTAGAACTGTGTCACACTTTTATAAAGGAAATGACCAACTCAAATATATTTTTCCAACTTAACTGACGAAAAAAGTCATATGTATGTTTGTGAATTTTAAAATGACATAACTAATGAAATGTAGAAATTTTAATGTAGTTTATGCTTATAATTTTTTAAAATTTTCAAAATTGGTTGGATATTTTTTATGAATTTGATAGATGAATTTTAATTGTTGATTTATTTTGAAAAAAAGTGACGTTGATGGGGTGTCAAGAAAAATATAACAAAATTAACTTTTTTCTTTAATTTTTTTTCCTAATTAGGAAACTCAAATATCTAATGCATGGAAAAAACATTCTTTGATGAATAATTATTTTTTAATAATTTTTTAAGTCAAATTTTATCAGAATGTTATAGTTTTCATGGGATGTCAAATTTTGTACAATTTTTTATTAAAAAAATAAAAATACCCTTTTAGAGAAAATTATCTCCTTTAGTGCACCATATATTTTACAAAAAAATAAAATATATTTTACCTATTTATTTTTAATTTCTAATCAATTGCGTGTTTGATTATAATAACCTACTTGCAATAAATTTAAAAATAATCCTAACAAAATTAATCAAAATATTAATTTTTTTTTTCTAAGTTCTAGACTCTGACATCTACCAAAGGGTATTATCATAGTTTCATGAAAATACCCTTTGGTTGGAGAAATTTAGAGTTGCACTTAAAGTTTTGTTCAATTTCTTGAAAATGGGGGGGTTGGTTGCCACATGAGATGCCATATAGATAGTTTCAGGCGAGACTATATCACTTGAAAAGTTTCGAGCAAAACTTTCTCACCTAAAACTTTCTATGTAAATAAACACCCTTTTGCAATTCGAAATAATCTTTTATGTTTTTAAAAAATTTGAGTGAAAAAGTTTTGGGTGAAACTATTTATGCCACGTAATGCCATGTAAGTGCTACATGGTTTCGGGTAAATTTATATAGAAACTATTTAGTTGGTTGAAAGTGTGACACAAGTATGAAGTTTTACCCATTGGAGAATAAATAGTGGGCAAATATGTATGAGAAGAAGAAATCATGGAAACATCATCGAACTAAAAATAGGAAGGTTTAGGTAGATGAGGAGGTCTATAACCTAAACCCACATGAGAAAGATGTGGTCTAGGTCTCATAGGGTCCTTAATTCCTTGTTATATGTTAGAGTAAATCATCCAGGAGTATCTACAAACCAAGAGAAAAAACCTTCACAAATGAGAGAAGCAACACGTAGGAGAAGCTATTTCACCAGGAGTGAATGAATACATTGAGATATTTTACAATGTACAAACCCAGGTATAAATAGCTACGTAAAAGATGAGGTACAAGAACAACCAACCCCAACTACCTCAATGGTGAAAAATAAAAAAATGCACCTAAATAATAATTATCTAATAACTTAAATGTTAGATATCCTGAGTAAACTTAAGCCTACTCTAACACTCCCCCTTAAGTGCAACTTAGGGAGATTATTATACAATATGAGTCTTGGCAACAAGGCCATGTTAGGTACCCATGTACAACTACAATGCAATGAAATGCAATCTCTCACAATTGGAGAAAAGGAGAAAAACCCCATGGGAGAAAACTCCTCTCCAAAAGAGAGAAAAATAGAAAATACTAAAAAGAAAAAAGTGAAAGGAAGGAGGACTCATCAAGACACCCCAAGGACAACTTCCTTCACCCCTAACATCGATCACAATAAAATATAGCGAGGAGATGGCAAAGGTTTAGTGAAGATGTCTGCAACCTACTGCTCTGTAGGCAAATACTCCAATCTGAGAACACCCACCTAAATGAGATGCCTTATGAAGTGCATGTCAATCTCAATATGCTTATTACGCTGATGCTCCACTGGGTTGCGAGAAATATGAATGGCACTCTGATTGTCACACCAAACAATAGTGGGATGATCAGCAAGAAAGCCAAACTCAGCCATCAACTATCGAAGCCAAAGAATCTACTAACTAGTCAAGACTGCTCTTCGATACTCAACCTTAGTTGATGATAATGCAATAGTAGTTTGCTTCTTGCAAGACCAAGCAACCGGACCAGAACCAAGACAAAAGACAAAGCCAAAAGTGGACTTCTGATCATTAACATCACCAACCCAATCTGAGTTAGTGAAGCCCACAATCTTAGTACTCCTAATGTATAGTGAATGCCAAACCGTGTAGTTCCCTAAATGTATCACAAGATATGTTTGGCTACCTTCCAATGAATCTCATGAGGATCTTGAGAGAAACAGGAGATAAGACCAACTGCAAAGGAAATATCAGGACGACTATGTGTCAAGTACAAAAGGCTGCCAACCAACTGCTGATACAAGGTAGCATGAACTGATGGAGTAGTGCAAGTGGTAGAAAACACAACACCTGAATAAAAAGGAGTAGGGGTTGGCTTGTAATCAGCCATCCCAAATCTTTGAAGCAAATCAAGAGCATACTTCTGCTAAAAGATAGAAATATTGGCAGAAGACTGATGAATCTAAAGACCAAGGAAGTAATGCAACAGACCAAGGTTAGTCATATCAAAATGATCCATCAAAGCTCCTTGAGTATCCTTAATCATGGTAGGATAACTCCCTATGAGAATCAAGTCATCCACATAAAGAACAAGAATGAGATGATCCCCCCATGTCTCTGAATATAAACTGTAGGATTGGATTGACATCTAGTGAATCCAGAAGCAAGCAGAAAACTATCCATCTTCTCATACCAAGCCCTAGGAGCTTGTTTGAGCCCATACAATGAATGCCTCAACTTGCAAACAAGTGAAAGGTCCTGCACAAACCTTAGTGGCTGCTCCATGTAGATCTCCTCCTGAAGATCACCATGTAGTTTGATACACTGTCCAACCCTGAGATGCAACAATAGAAAGTACAAGACGTACAGAATCCATCTTGGCTACAAGAGAAAAAGTCTCAGAATAGTCAATACCTTCAACCTAAAAGAAGCCCTTAACTACTAGACGAGCCTTATACTTATCAATTGAACCATCAGCTACATACTTGGTATGATATACCCACTTGCATCGAACCAACTTTCTTCCCTTAGGAAGAGGAACTAAGTCCCAAGTATGATTCTTTATTAAAGAAGAATACTCCTCAATCATAGCACTTTCCCATTCTGGAACACCTTAAGCATC
Source organism: Cunninghamia lanceolata (assembly GCA_027924645.1). Taxonomy (NCBI): domain Eukaryota; kingdom Viridiplantae; phylum Streptophyta; class Pinopsida; order Cupressales; family Cupressaceae; genus Cunninghamia; species Cunninghamia lanceolata. Next base: position 6,112,936 of record BSBN01000391.1, on the reverse strand, counting down.
TAAATTTTTTTGAGGATCAATAGAAATTGCATGACTCAAAAGACTGATACCTGAAGCTCAGGAACAAGTGTAGCATGTAGCTATGGGATCACCTACAAGAGAACCAACATTCTCAAGAAGTGTATGAGCCCATAACGATCTTGTGGATGTAGGTGGAGGAGAAGATGGAGAAATGTCATCAATAAGATTAATACCATCATCACGAACATCATCATCATCATCTCATCATCTATAGGAAGCAAAACATCATCTGAAGAACTAGGAAGTAAAGAGGAAGGGACCTGTGATGGAGAATCTTTCAGAGTGAAAGACTCATCAAAATGAACATCATGATGAAAATGTACCTCTCAAGTGACAGGATCAAACAAATGATAACCCTTCACATCCTCACAATAGCTAACAAAAATGAATCGCTGACTTTTCATCTCTATTGCTTTGCTCCTCCCATCTGGAATGGATGTCCATGTATTACTGCCAAATACTCTGAAAAAGGACACCTTGGGCTTGACATGAGACCAAGCCTCCTCGGGAGTCATATTCCGCACTGCCTTGTGAGGCATACGGTTCTTATTGTAGTTGGCACAATTGATAGCCTCTACCCAAAATGCTAGAGCCATGGATTGAGACTGAAGCATACAATTGGCCATCTCCTGTAAGGTTGTATTCTTCCGCTAGGTCACACCATTCTACTGAGGAGTCTATGGCACTATGTGCTGATGAAGAATACCTCAAGCATGGAAAAAATCTTGAAATACCTAATTGACATATTCTCTCCCATTATCTATGTGAATCTTCTGAAGGGAGTGCACTGACTGCTTCTCCACAAATGCAAAGAAGGTCATGAAAAATTGAAGAACCTCATACTTGTACTTTAAAAAGTACACCCATGTGTGCCGAGAGAAGTCATCAATAAAGGTGAGCACATACTTAGCCCAAGAAAATTAAGGAGTTGGGAGTGACATAAGATCACTATGCACCAACTCAAGGAGTACCGAAGCAGTGTGGTCGTACCCTTCAAAAAAGGATCCCTATGATGTTTTGCAAGAACACAACCTTGACAAACTCGATCAGAACAAGAGATCTTAGGTAGGCCAATCACTAAATTTTGTGTGTTTGAAGATATCTATAATTCAGGTGCTTAAACTGTTCATGCCAAAGCTTTCTCATAGAATCTACATGAGCAATAAAGGATGATCCTGATGAAGACTCAAATCCATCAAACCTATACAAATGGGCCACATCATCAACTATCCCTATAGCAACAACCTTCTTAGGAACCTACAACTCTTGAATGGTCACATTAGTGGGAGAAAACTCAACTACCTTCCCATCACCATGATGACAAATCTGATAGATAGAAAGCAGATTCTATGAAATATCAGGAACAAAAAGAAATCATCAATGCAACCATCTTGCATCTTAACTGAGCATGTTCCTACAACTAGAATTTGTGAAGAGTTCCCAACTGCAATATGAGAAGTACTACAAGAGGAAATAGAATAAAAAAATCCTCAGCATGAGTCATATGATGTGAAGCACCGGAATCAAGAATCTAACTATTACTAGTAGAGGTTGAAGCCCTTGCTATGAGATCATGCCCTTTTCCCAAGGAAGAAGACTTAGGCATGGAAATATTGTGCTTCCTCATAGCTTCCTCCAATGCTGCTAACCTCTCAAAACAATGTGCATTATTATGCCCTGACTTTCCACAAAAGGAACAATTTTCCTTCTTCTTAGACTTAGAGGATGACTCCCTAGAGTTAGAAGGAGGAGGAGGAGGTGGAGGATTAGTCTTTTGATCATTCTTTGCCTTAGGTTTGGAGGGAGGCTCACCACCCATAGATGAATATGTCTTGGGCTTCTTCTTGTTCTTACCCTTGTCCTTGGAAGATTGAGTCATCAAAGCATGACTCTTAGGAAGAACATCCATTTGAATCAACTTGGCTTGCTCCCTAGGCAATCGATCACAAAAAACTTCAAATGAAGGCATATTATGATCTTCTCCCATAGCATCCATAGTAGAATAGAAGGTAGAGGCAAACACTTGAAAAGGACCTCTCATCTTAGACAAGATCAAGAAAATACACTCCTTATCATTTTTGGCATGACCACATCCTTTCAATTGCGACAAAATCAACTTGAATTGGGAAAGGAAATCTTGAATAGTGGGGAAGGCATCTAGAGAGAGAGTGAGGTGAGATCGGCTTCAAGTTGCAAGATCTTGAACTGATTGACTTTACCATACAACTCATCAAGCTTATCCCACACTTCTTTAGGTGTCTTACACTCCTCAAAGTGAAACAAAAAATTGTTAGACACATGGAGACCTATGAGTCCTCTAGCCTCATCCATTTTGTTTATATGAACAAATTGCTCAAATGGTTTTGTGAACTTAGTTGATTGGCATCTAACATTTGCCAAAGACCCTTGGATTGCAACAACTATGATATTTTGAGGTTCCATGTGTGATAGTTGTGTGGAGTGAGAAATTCAATCCTTGGATTCAACATGATAAACAAAGGAACACAAAGGGACCAAAATGCATTATACATCCCCAGAATGAATGAAAACTGAATTTGCAATTCCCAACACCAAAATTTCCATGTAGCACTAACAGAAGTAACTAAAACAACTTGCAACTTCAAGCTACTTGAACTATCAATAAATGGCAAAATTTTTAGAAAATACATCATCTACAGCAAAGTTTGTTGAAGCAACTTTCTGACAATATATGGAACTCAAAAAATGACCTTCGTTTGCAAAAGATATGCAAGTTTGAATAAAAAAGCCTATTTTGGGCTCTTCTGAACCAAGCACCCGGTCCCACCATGCGACCACATTCATCCTCAGCAGAAAAAAAGAGCCCTTGAGGGGCGATTGGTGGCGAGTTTCCATGCACACAAAATCACCAAGCCAGACAACCAATCACCAATCACCCTGCGCAAAGATGGAACACCCAGATCATAGGTTTCCACGTGCTAGAGAGAGACCAAACACAGCCTTGTGAGCCTTACTCATAGTAGATAAGTGGGTGAAAAGGCTATATGTATAGAAAAGAACAACACGGCTCCATCAATGTGGGATTAAACTCCCTACAGAATGCTCAAGACTACAACATGGGCCTGCCTCCAACAACAATGAAGAAACCCTAACAATTTTATTTTTTTGCAAACTTTAGACTGGTATATAATCTGAGGTATATATTACTACTCATAGCTGAAAAAGGCACCCATAGATTTGCAGTTCATGTACCTTGTGTGCAGTATCCATGCTAGAGGGAGATAGAATGTGAGGCATGACCTCCTTCTACACAATCTTTCTCATAGATTTAGCATTTCAACAGGGCACTTTCCCCTTTGGCATCACCACTGGGATTTAGAGTTTGACCTTATGGATTGTACCAATTCTTTCCAAGCCATCCCTCCACATGGAAATCAATTCCCCCAAACATATTGACCCTAGCAAGATGCTGACAATAAAGAGAAAAATGCCTGTGCTGAATAGTGACCATCCAGGAATAAAATGCAACCCGTGACCCTCAAAATGTTAGCAAACAAGTAGCCCAAAAAAAAATCAGATAAAAAAACTCCACTGAATAAATGATCTCAGACTCCAATGAAAACTCTCAGCATGGAAGGTGGTTGCATAAGATGGGCTCTGATACCATGTTAGAGTAAAGCATCCAGGAGCATCTACAAACCAAGAGAAAAAACCTTCACGAATGAGAGAAGCAACATGCAGGAGAAGCTATTTTACAAGGAGTGAATGAATAAATTGAGATATTTTACAATGTACAAACCCAAGTATAAATAGCCGAGTAAAAGATGATGTATGGGAACAAACAACCCCAACTACCTCAATGGTGAAAAATAAAAATGCACCTAAATAATAATTATCTAATAACGTAAATGTTAGATAGCCTAAGTAAACTTAAGCCTACTCTAACATTATATATGCCCAAGACCATGTTCATTATATCCATGTTTAAAAATCATTTTGAATCCCAACCCATAATAATCTTCCATTTCAAAAAAGGAGGATCTTCATCATTAGCATGGTCAAAATGTATAGTATAGTCACATGTTTGAGAAATAGTGGAAGAGTTAATAGAAGAATACAAAATAGGTTTACCATAAGAGTGTGGGACCATGTGCAATATAGGGATATCAAAGTGAGTGAGGTCAATCTTATATTCACAAGCACAAGAAGGTGTGAAGTTTGTAGGTCCCTAATCATCACCAAGACATGCATTAAAATAAGAATTATCTAATGACAAAGGGATAATAGATCCAAATATGCAGCCTCCTTTAGACAAATAATAAACTTATGATAGGAATAGAACAAAAAGAAATACTTTGTTTCTTTTTTGTAAACACCAGTTTCTCTAAGCCTTCATAGCATTTAGCTAGAGTTATAGCAAGATAGGAATAGAAAATTGTTGTTATCTGGAGCCTAATCAGACTCAGAGGTAATTTTTCCCCACTTTTATTGGCGCGGTTTCCCCCCAAATTCTTATGGGGTCAAGGGGTAGTGCCCCTTGCAGGGGTTTGGGGGCAACGCCCCCAAGACGGGGTCAAGGGGCAGTGCCCCTAGCGTGCTCCCTGTTGCGATACAGGGCGGGGTCAAGGTGTAGCACCCCTGTGGGGGCTCGGGGGCAACACCACTGAAACCTCACACAGTTTTTTATTATTTTATAAAGGCATCGAGAGTTATTTTTTCATTGACTGACATAAAAAAACCCTATTTTTGTAATCGACAAAAAGCTTGATAAAAGCAGCTAAGGGTTAAGGTTTCTATTGATTGTATTGTAGCATTTGCAGCAGTAATGAGTTGCAAGGATTCCTGGTTGTAATTGGTTTGATTTACTAGATAATAATATTGGACTCTCTGTTTGGTGGATGTAGCCCGCGTTTGGGTGAACCACGTTAAAACTTGTCTCTCACTATTATTAATTTTGTGTATTTCTATTTCTCTATTTAATCTTTATTTGCATTTAATTGATATCTTCTACTGGCTAACCCTAACAAAAATTAGGTATTACCAAAATGGAGTCACCGGTCCAAGATATAGGATAATCTTACAATCACCAATTTACACTACTAACAATGGAGAGAAGACACAAACTTCAAATTTCTTCATTGGTTACAACCACAAGTTTAAATATTAAGAACAATGTAGTTAAGTCACGATTCAGATGGTCTTGGAGTATTGAAATAGACTATTTTATCTCTATTAACAAAGATGTTTGGTCCTACACTGCTACTGCACATGGAAGGAAATGACAAATTTTAAAGGCTCTAAATAGAGAAATCAAAGTTTGCACTAGAGACAACACTAATTACAAGAAAAAAAGGTGTCAAATTTGTTCCTTTGACAATAGTAAACTATTCCAGTTTATGCTTCCAACAGAGAAACAAAGATCTTCCCAATCTCTATGCCCTCACTGGGGGTTCTATTTGTTGAATCCAACATTAATTTAGCTATCTTCTTGCGATGCACCCTTCAGATATTTCTTTCTTTATACTTCTAATCCTTCTCCCCTCATTTTGCTGCTTCTCAAACTTTCTACGACTACTCCAGAACTATTTTTCCTATTTTTTCTTTTTCTTTTCTGAAGTATTCTAACACCTCCTTACTTTCAACCACCAATGTAAAGTTGTTCCAACAATCTCCAAATCAGAAAAAAATGCAATTGTTTTTCTCTTCTTTTGTTTTCTATGTTTTTTCCAAACTCTTTAGCCCATGGACCCCCAAAATTTCTTCCAATAAAAAATCTACCTAATTCTTGATTTTGCTGATGTAACTCGTTTCATTCCCTAGGAAAAGATTTTGTTCATTTTTTTGTTGTGGGAGTAAGAGCATGGTCAAGGTGTACAAGAGTGTCAAAAACTGACTTCTAGACATCCATATGTTCAAACAATTAGAAGCACAAGCCACAAAGGCTAAATAACTAACAAGAGAACTAACAACCTAAACAAGCAAAAATCGAGTGCGAAGACTCGAGAGTAAACCCAAAACAAGAGAAAATAAGCCAAAACTTGCTTCAAAGAAACAGATGCTCCTGCATTAGGCTCCCTGGGAGAGATGATTGTGAGTGTAACTCACAAATGGAGTTGGGTAATAGGACTACCCTTTCAAGTTGTATATAACTTGCAACATACTTCAATGCTCTGAATAGGTATCCTGCAACACTTCACTTCTTTCTATTCTTCTAGCACTTGGTAGGAAGAGACCTTTCATTGCGTGGCAAAATGTAGTCTACACTTTCTTTGTCACTTGTGAACCCTTGTCCACCCTGTATCATGGGATGTGACCCACTATAAACCAATCACCTCCACCAAGCTTCATCTGTATTATTTTTTACAACCTCCAACACAAACATGCCACATCCGCATACATATCGAAAACTACATCTTATACATTCATTCTTGCAAATAAAGGTAAACCAAAGGCAAAATTGTCATAATATACCTCATTTTACTTCATTGTTCCAATATCTTCTTCATCTCTATTCGTTGCACCATTTACCTTTATACCTATACCTACAAGTTTCTCCAACCACTCTGCTTCTACTGCCAGAAGCTGCAACATTAAATCATCCTTGCTTTCACCATTCACTGCAATTTTAACTACCTCTTCTACACTTTTTCCTCTTTCATTTTTACTGTCCACTTTTTCCACTTCCTCGATCACACATGCAATTAATGCCTTTAGGTCCTCCAAAGGACACTTGACCATTCCTGTAACTTCACTCTTCTCTTTGTCATCTTCTGTTGCAAATTTCCTCTTCTCAGTCACTACTGCAACTTCACTCTTTCACTCTTCTTCCTTCTTCATATCATGTATAAATTCTTTGCCACTCATCAGCAATACCTTGCTGTCGCTGCTACTCTTACTATCCATTTCTCCTTTCAAAGGTAATAGTTTCTAGCCATCCTTCTATAGAGTGTAAGTATTGTTTCTTCCATCGTGTATAGCTTTCCTGTCAAATTGCCAAGGTCTACCAAGAAGCACATGGCAAATATACATATGCATAATATCACACATAACAGTGTCCTTATAACTACCTATTTGAAACTCTACTAAGTCTTGCTCATCTACCAACAACTAATGCCCCTTTTGCAACCAAGAAACCTGATAGGGGTTAGGATGTTTAATCCTATTAAGGCCTAGTTTGTCTACCATTTCAATAGCCACAAGATTATCTATACTACCACTACCTATAATGAGTTTGGCTCACTTACCTTTAGCCTTGTAATTGGTTTTGAATAAGGCTCTCCTTTGCAAAATTTCTTGACTCTCCTTTGGTGGCTTCAATAGTACTCTCTTGAACAACAAAGACTCTCCTATCTCAGGTTCTTCTAAGTGATGAGGAGGTGATCCCACACTCTCTTGGTCATCTTGCACAATTTGATTACTTCTCTTAGGCCTTGTGTAACCTTCTTGTGGGAACTCGGGACACTCCCAACCTTTGTGGCTTGCAAAATTGTTACACCTAAAACATTTACCAGAGAAACCTCTTCCTCTTCCTTGGTAACCTCTTTCAAATGGTCTCCCTTCTCTATTTTGGAAATCTCCTCTTTCTGGATTGGTTTACCCATTGGAAGTGCTTGCTTCTCCAACTTGATGTTGTTGTTGTCCTCTACCATTGTTTTGTCCTCTTCCTCTAGATCCTCTTCCTTTCTCATTTGCCTTCTCATAAGCTTCTCCTCTACCTCAATGGCAAACTAATAGGCTTCTTCAAGAGTCCTAGGGGACAAAAGATTCAATTCATCTTGCAAACTATATCTTAATCCATTAAGGTACCTAGCAACCTTCTCCAAATCGTCTTCACTATGCCCTGGATTACCAATTTGTAGAACTCCTCTGTATATTCCTTCACACTCATCTCCTTCTACTTGAGATTTTGTAACCTTTTGAATAGATTAGTCTGATAGTCTCTTGGAAGAATTTTGGCTTTTAGTTTAGCAACCATCCTGTCACAAGAAATTATCTTTTCCTTGTTTTTCTTTCTTCTTTCTAACTGAACATAATCCCACCACATAGTAGCGTGGCTTTTGAGTCTTGTATAGGCAAACTTGACTATTTTCTCCTCTATGACTTCTTTGTACTTAAATTACTTGTTAAGCTCATTGATCTAATCAATGAGTTCCTCTCCATTGAGGTTTACTAAGTAGGTGGGAACCTCTATCTTTGGCTTGGCTCCAACCCCCATGACTGCTCTCAGCAATCTCATCTCAACTCCATTAGGTTCTTCTTCTTGAACCACCTCCTCCTTGGCTTGCCAATCCTCTTCTTCATTTTCACTTATATCTCCCGCAGGAATTCCTCTTCTTTGTGCCTGCTCCATGGCATCTATCCTTGCCGTAATATTCTACAACAATTCAAGAATCCCTTCATCTATGCCTCTTCTGGCACCTCCCCTACCTCCTCTTGGCATTCTTCTAGGTGGCATCTTGCCCAATCTTCTCCTGCCCAATTACTTACTACTTTGCCCAATCACTTCTATTTATGCCCAATCTTCTCTAGCCCAATCTCATGCTCTATCCAGTCACTTCTGGGATCTGATACCAAATTTAATGACAGAGGGATAATAGATCCAAATATGTAGCTTCCTTTAGACAAATAATAAACTTATGACAAGAATAGAGGAAAAAGAAAGACTTTGTTTCTTGTTTGTGAACACTAGTTTCTCTAAGCCTTCACAACATTCTGCTAGAGTTGTAGTAAGATAGGAATAGAAAGTTAGGTATTACCAAAATAGAGTCACTAGTCCAAGATACAAGATAATCTTACAATCACCAATTTATGCTACTAACAATGGAGAGAAGACACAAACTTTAGATTTCTTCATTGGTTCCAACCACAAGTTTAAATATTAAGAACAATGTTGTTAAGTCTTGATTCAGATGGTCTTGGAGTATTGAAATAGACTAGTTTCTCTCTATTAATAGAGACGTCTGGTCCTACACTACTACTACACATGGAAGGAAATGACAAATTTCAAAGGCTCTAAATAGAGAAATCAAAAGTTTACACCAGAGACAACACTAATTACAAGAAAAAAGGTGTTGAATTTGTTCCTTTGACAACAATAAATTGTTTTAGTTTATGCTTCCACTAGAGAAACTGAGATCTTCCCAGTCTCTATTGCTTCACTGGGGGTTCTATTTGTTGAAGCCAATGTTAATTTAGCTATCTTCTGGTGCTGTACCCTTCAGATAATTCTTTCTGCATACTTCTCATCCTTCTCCCCCATTCTATTACTTCTTAAACTTCCTAGGACTGCTCTAGAACTATTTTTCCTATTTTTTCTTTTTCTTTTCTAAAGTATTCTAACCTCTCCTTATTGTTAGCTACTAATGCAAAGATGTTCCATCAGTCTCCAAATCAGAAAATAAATGCAACTGTTTTTCTCTTCTTTTATTTTCTGTCTTTTTCCCAGAGACTCTCTAGGCCGTGGACCCCAAAAAGTTCTTCCAATAAAAAATCTAACTAATTCTTAATTTTTCTGATGTAACTCCTTTCATTCCCTAGGAAAAGTTTTGTTCTTTTTTTTTTGTGGGAGTAGGAGCATGGTCGAGGTGTACAAGAGTGTCAAAAACTGAATTCTAAACATCCATATGTTCAAAATATCAGAAGCACAAGACACAAAGGCTAAAGGACTAACGAGAGAACTAACAACAACCTAAACAAGCAAAAATTAGGTGTGAAGACCTGAGAGAAAACCCAAAACAAGAGAAAACAAACCAAAAGTCGCTTTGGAGAAAGATGCTCCTACATCATTATCATTAGTGTATACAGAGCTAGTAAGATGAGGCACTAGATTGGTGTATCAACTTTAATTGAAGAAGAAGGTATCACTGTATGAAGGATGGAAGAAATCTTGGATGGTGTAGAGAATGCAGAATCAATGGTTTGATAATAATAAAATGGATCACTATTGACTTTAATCATTCAAAAGTATTGCCTCCAAAAACAAACTTTATAGACTAGAGGAAAGTAGATAGAACACCCCCAATGACATGAATACAAGGTCTACCTAAAAGGAGATTATAAGAAAGGTTTCCTAACATAACATGGACTAACATGGGAATAGTAACATGGCCTAACAAGATGAGTATTGTAACAATACCTAAGGGATCTCATCCAACATTATCAAAACCTTTGATAAAAATATTGGAAGGTTTGAGGTTAGAGGCATCAACATGAATACATTTTATAAAGTTAAGGCTACACATATTAAGACTAGAACCAATATAAATTAGTGTACTCTTAGTGCACATTGAGTTAATGTTAATCAAAATCAATAGGACAATTTTGTTGTTGAATCTCATAAAAACAAAGTTCAGTAGGGAGAAAAGAAATCTCCATTGAGTTAATATAAATACAATCAATTAAAGAAACTATTTTAGTGGGCTTAGTAGAAGAAGAAACATGGATGTTTTGTAAGGATTATTGAAACAATCTATAAGTTTGAATAAGATCCCAAAAGGAAATCTTGGCTTGTGTAGCTTGAAGCTAATTATCAAGGTCACTCTTTAGTATTCTTAGGGGTAAGATGAGAAGTGGATGAAATGATAATATTAGGTAGATGAAGGGAAATATGCGCATGATTTATTTTCTTATTTCACTATGTATTATACATATGCACTACAACATGAAATTTGGTAGTAGTAGAAGCCTTAGGTATAACTATCAGGGAAGAAAAGGATGAAATCAAATGTGTTAACAAAGACGGATTTATATAATCATCAAGAAAACCCCAAACATTGATAATCAGATGAGAATGTGGGGCTATATTAGGCATAAACCAATAAAAATAGAAATATTATGAGGATTCACACCCTATTGGTTAGCATTCATTAAGTTATGATTAAGCCCAACAATAATAGGTGTGATTAGGAAATCCAAATCGAAGGTAAAAACACAAACTAAATGCATACAAAACAAGAAGTTATACTTTGGTATGAAGACCCAATCTCATCAAGGGGAAGGAGCTTGCACCCAAAAGTTCCTAAGATGTACCCTAGATAAGGAAAACAATGTGAAATGCTCTATTCTAATGCAACTCACAAGCTAGCTCAAGAGATTTTTGGGCATGGTAACATTACTTGAAAATTGGATCACAAAATGGGTTGGAGGATGTTGTATTTATAGATATTTTGGAGAGATTTTGATCCAATGGTTGAGAATGATTTGGGAGATCAATGGTGGAGGATGAAGATGATGTGGAGGGCCTAGATTTTATTTTGGAGGAATGGAGGGCTAGGAATAAAGATGAATTTTAAATTCATCTTGGGAAAGGGGTGGAGTTAATAAGGTTGGGTGAGATGGAATATGTGTGAATTAAAAATTCACATGGGGAAGGGTAAAATGAATTAAAAATTTATTTGGGGATGAGTGGACATAAATGAGGCATGGCATGGGTAAGGGGTGTAAGAGATATTAAATGTGATGTTGGACATATTTTTATAAAAAATTGACTTATGTGGATATGTTTTCAATTTTTTATTTGGAGGATGTGGGGAAGGGTGTTAAATTAGGTTTGACCACTTAAATGAGAGGTTAAGGTTAATTAAATAAAGTTTTATTTAATTAACCCTAAGGCTAGGATGAGATAGGCTAGGGTAGGCAAATTAAATAATAGCTATTTAATTACCTAGGGTAGGGATAGGTCATTTAATAGGATGAATTAATTAGTTAAACATGTTTTAGCTAATTAATTGGGTTTAGTGAGGAGGGAGAAATTGACCAAATAAATATTGCATATTTATTTAATCAAGGGGCTAAAGTTGAACTATTGAATTAATAGAATTAATCCAATTGTTGGAGATAGAATGATGAAAAATTAGGTGATGAAGGGATAATTAATTAAATAAAAATTTAATTAATTGATTAGAAGGGAAATTGGTATGTTTAGGGATGTCCGGAGTCAGTTTGATAATAAGGACATTTTTAGGTGTCTACATTTGCCCCTCTTTGACGTGGTGTCAGGACCTAGTAGGGAAGTGGTATTAGGTCAAAGAAAGAATATGTCCCAGTTGCTGGGAAGGAATAAGATGGGTGAGGGATGCCCCCTTGAGAGGTCGCTAAAAAAAATAAAAATTTTTCAGGCAAGCTCTCGAAAGGACATGACAGGAGCGAAGGTTGGATAGAGGATGGATAAAGAAGATGACGAGAAGAAAAATGGTGGAGAAAGGTTGTGATCTGCACCCTGGAGGGGGAAAAAAGAGTGGGTGGAAGGATGACATGGATTACTATATTTAGACTAGTGGGCCCTAAGGATGCCACATTTGCACACATTGAACTTGTGAGATGAAGGAGCAGAGGAGAGATGGCAGAGCGCAACCCCAGATTCCCTCGACTTACCCACATTTCTGAGCAGTTTCGATTGTATGGCCAGGCACTAGAGGCTGGACCCTAGGTAGGGCCTAACCTTGGCTTTGTGATTTTTTGATTTTGTCATATTTTTTGTGTTCGGGAATTGGGTTTTGGGATTGTGGCACTATCGCAAGATCGCGCAACGTAAAAACTAAGTGGATTAGCGCAATCCTCTGGATTGGCGCTATCCACTAGGGTAGAATAGAGGCAGATTGGTGCCATGTGTTTAGTGTTTTGGCACTATCTTCTGTAGTAGCACAATGTGTGAAAGAGTTAGGGTTTTGGCATTTTAGCGCCAAATAGGTATTAGGGTAGTGTGATGTTCTCGACTAATGCTATTTTAGGTAGTGGTGCTATATTTAGGTTTAGCGCAATATAGATGATCAGCACCATATGTGATATATGCGCTATCAGGAGAATTGGTGCTATTCTTTAGATTATCACCAAGTGGAAAGGTGATGCCATTTATGAAAATGGCGTAAAGTATCTTTCTTAGTGGCACTATTATCTGTATTAGTGCCTTAGGGAGATGTGGTAGCACCATCTTTAAAAAGGGCGTGAAACATGGTCTGTTGTGGCACCAAAGTGTTTTTGGCTTTCAAAATTAGAAGAAAGGGTTGATTTGAAAAAAGATAGGTAGATTTTTGACTAGAAATTTATGGATGTAGGAGACGAGGTCATTTATAGTGTCCTCACGGGAGCGACGTGTGCCATCTATGATGGCACTATTTGACCAGTTTGATGATGCCACCTGGGCCTGACTGGCGAGGTTGGGGCTCTTGACAGCTACGTCGATGCCAGTACTGCGAGCTCATAGAGCTCTAATTGCCATGGTTGTAGAGTGGTACCGGCCAGAGACTTGTACATTTTTGCTTCCTACTGGCGAGATTACTATCACTCTTGAGGATGTTTATCGCATCCTCAAGCTATCTATTCATGGCCGTTGGGTGACATACGACACAAGGAGGGGACAGAGGGCCTTGATCAGAGTGTTTGGCCAAGATCACATGGTTTTATTAGCAGATAGGAGGGAGATGAGTTATGAGGGGACACTGGCGGCGAGTGCAGACCACTTTGCCCTATCCTTGTGTGCATTGATTAGTGGTGTAGTGATGCCCAATAGGAGGGGCAAGGGATTTCCAGTTGGATGGGGATAGATGATCGAGGGGATGGTCAGACATGAGACCGTGTATGCCTGGGGATTAGCGATGCTAGCGCAAATCTATCATGAGATGCATACAGTTGTCTATCATTATGATTCAGCTTTATCAGCTGGGGTTACTTTGCTGCATGTGAGGATTTGGGAGCATATTGTGATCACTCGACTGAGATGTGGGTACTATCTATTAGACTTAGGGCACACAACTAAGAGGGGGGTGAATCAATTGTGTAAAACTTTCTCCAATTTACACACTTAAATCATCTTAGTGATTAGCAGTATATTAAATATGAAACATAATGCATTCAAATCAAAAGCAAAAACTCATCAACACATAAGACACCAAGATTTTGATGTGGAAAACCCAGTTAAGGGAAAAACCACGAGGTGATTAACCCAACAATGTATTCTCTATTAGAAGAATAGAAAGAACAAAATGGCACATGCCAATTAGGGCTCACAGCTCACAAGAGGCTCACTGTCTACAAGAGACACACTGTCTACAAAGAAATAAGTATCACATACATGAACTAGAGAATAGCATCTTCACCATGCTTGAATCAGTTCCATTAAGCTCAATACTTCTGCTCTACCTTTCGCTCTCCTCTTCACTACCACACTCTCATCCCCACACAAAAAGGTAAGTTCAAACTGACTTTACAATCCCTTATTTATACAAGGCATCAACTTAGGAATGATCATCTAAGTTAGAAAACATTCATAAAATCATCTGGTCGACCTGTCTCAAGAAGAACACCATCATGCATAAGTTACTCTTCAATTGCGAGCTCCAACTTCAATGCAGACCACTAACATGAACTAGACATGATCCAAAGACCTCCACAAGCTTGCCTGAAACATCAAGAACATCCACACTTCTTCTGATTACTGAAATCCTTCTCTCCTTCATCCGAAACCTCAAGAACACAGTCTGTCATAACTGTCACAAAGGAATAGATGCTTGCGGACCTTCAAACCATGAACCAATAGAGTTGATACACCACAAAGACTTCCTAAGTACTCCCTTGAATCCATAGAACAGGAAACTTCATTTCCAAATCTCACCAGACCTTTCTTGTTACACTCTGTCACCTCTGAATACCTACCAGAACTGGTTTTACTTGAGTGGCCACAACTTCTTCATATCTTCATGCGGACCTCTGAAATCTCTACTAGATCACCTACAGACACATATATACAAACCCTTTAATCCGCATCCTCTGATCATCATCCTATCTTGGACTTTTTCCTTACAGTCATCACTGTTCTTCACTGTTCCTAATTGAGACTAATTTTCTCAATATCCTCAGCTCACGATTCATCCAAACCTTATCATTAATGCAACAGGAGTATGTTGACATCAATGACAATATTAGTTAAGCCCATACTTGCAACAATCTCCCCATTTGTCATTGATGGCAACATAAAATGTGAAAAACTATTTTAACCATCAAGTCAAGAACTTCTTCTTATTGTCACAGCTCCCCTTATCAGCATCAACCATTCACATGTCTTCTCTCCCCCTTTGACATCAATGGCAAAGGGCACATACTTGCAATTTCGCCACTTCAGAGTCATACTTGCTGCTCCCCCTGAGTAGCAGCTCCCCAACATCAATTTGGATCACAAGATATGACTGTGATACCCACCAGACTGATGCACATCAGTGCATCTTAGTTCATCACCGGAGGGGCAATAACCCCTAACTTCTCCCTGAAATACTCAAAAGAATCCTTAGGTAGAGGTTTAGTAAAGATATCTGCAATTTGATCCTTGGATGACACAAACTCCAATTTGACTTCATTATTATTCACTTACTCCCTCAGAAAGTGAAAATTGATAGATATATGCTTAGTCTTTGAATGCAACACCAGATTCTTAGATATACTTCTGGCACTTAATTATCACAGAAGATTGTGCTAGGTTTCTCATACTCCACTTTGATATCTCTTAGCATCTGCTTCATCCACAAAACTTGAGTACAACTACCTACTACTGCAATATATTCTGCTTTAGTTGTAGATAGAGATAT
Organism: Cunninghamia lanceolata; assembly: GCA_027924645.1. Lineage (NCBI taxonomy): Eukaryota > Viridiplantae > Streptophyta > Pinopsida > Cupressales > Cupressaceae > Cunninghamia > Cunninghamia lanceolata. The sequence goes on along the minus strand of BSBN01000391.1, from coordinate 6,097,361 downwards.
TGCCTCTTGTTTCTTGCTTAGCCAAGAAACCAATCTTTTCCCCAAAAAGAATGCTCCACCACTGGTACTCTTCTGGTCATCCACATCTCCTACCCAATCAACATTTGTATATGCATGAAGAGAGAAATCATGATTTCTAAGATACCACAGACCATACTCAACCATCCCTTTTAGATATCTAAAAATCCTCTTGATTGCCATGACATGGGATTCTCTAGGATCAGCTTGGAATCTAGCAACAAGACCAACAACTTGCATAATATCTGGTCTAGTTTGAGTGAGATACAACAATCCTCCAATCATTGATCTATACTTTGTCTGGTCTACCTTAGGAGAGTCATCATCTTTTCTCAACTTACATCCAGTTTCCATGGGAGTATTCATTGGCTTTGAATCTTCCATCCCAAATTTTTTCAACAATTCTTTCACATATTTGGTCTAAGAAATGAAGATTCCTTTCTTTGTTTGAGTAATTTGCAGACCCAAAAAGAAATTCATTTCACCAAGCATAGACATCTCAAACTGACTTTTCATTTGATTTGCAAAAGCTTTACACATACTATCTCTTCCTCCAAAGACGATATCATCAACAAATACTTCAACAATCAAGATGTTTTCATGATCAATTTTAAAATATAAGTTATTGTCAGTAGTACCTTTGTTGAAACCAATCTTCAAAAGATGCTTATCCAATCTTTCATACCAGGCTCTTGGGGCTTGCTTTAATCCATACAGTGCCTTCTTCAACTTGCAGACCATATCACCATGATCAAACAACTGAAATCCATCCAGTTGCTCTATATACACTTCATCTTCCAAGTCACCATTTAGAAAGGCAGACTTGACATCCATCTGATATACTTTGAAATCCTTGAAGGCAGCAAAGGCAAGAAATAATCTGACTGCTTCAATTCTTGCCATTGGAGAAAAAGTTTCTTCAAAATCAATTCCTTCTATTTGAGAGTAGCCCTTGTAGACCAATCTGGCTTTATTTCTGATTACTTCACCAACTTCATTTAGTTTGTTCTGGAAGACCCATTTGGTTCCAATCACATTCTTATTTCTAGATTTGGGAAGAAGATCCCAAGTGTGATTTTTCTCTATTTGCACCAGCTCTTCCTCCATTGCTTTAGTCCAGTTTTCATCATTGCAAGCTTCATTCACTATCTTAGGTTCAATCTTTGAAATCAAACAATACTCTTTTGAATCTTGAGCAATTCTCCTTCTTGTTAGTACACCTTTGCTTTTGTCACCTATGATCTGATCTTCAGAGTGGTTCAGTCTTACATACCTTGAAACTTTGGGAGTTTCTTGCACTTCTGCTTCTTGATTAGGCTCATTTAGACCTATCTCTTCTTCCTAATTTACTGGATCAGTTTGAATCTGACTTTCAAAAGATGATTGAACTCCTTGAACCAGAACACCATTCTGATCATCTTCATCATATTCATAAAACCTTGAGGGTTTCTCTATTCCCTCATCAACCTTCACATTTGTACTTTCTATCATCTTACTTAGTCTCTTGTTATAACACCGGTATGCTTTGCTTTGAGTAGAGTAACCCAAGAATATTCCTTCATCACTTCTAGCATCAAACTTGCTTAGATCTTCACCTCTTTTGATGTAACATTTGCTACCAAAGACTCTAAAATACCTTACAGTAGGAGTAATGCCAAACCAAAGTTCATAAGGGGTCTTACTAGTATTGCTTCTGATTTGAACTCAATTGAGAGTATAGACTGCAGTGCTGACAACTTCTCTCTAATAGATCTGAGGAACATTTGCTTCCATCATCATGGTCCTAGATGCTTCTTGGATGGTCTGGTTCTTTCTCTCCACTACTCCATTCTGCTGTGGAGTCCTAGGAGTAGACATTTATCACTTAATTCCATGTTTCTCACAGAACGCTATGAAGTCACCGGATGTGAATTCTCCACCTCTATCAGACCTCAGACATTTCAACTTTAATCCTGTTTCATTCTCTACCATAGCCTTGAATATTTTGAATTTCTCAAGAGCTTCTGATTTCTCCTTTAGAAAGGTTACCCACATCATCTGGGAATAGTCATCAATTAGCAGCATGAAGTATCTATCACCTTGAATACTCTTGGTTCTTGCCGAACCACAAAGATTAGTGTGAACTAAGTCTAATAATCCGGTAGAAGACAGTTCCTTGCTTTTGAATGTGACTCTGCTTAGTTTACCGAACTGACATTCCTTGCACAAGATGTTAGTAGGTTTCACCAATTTTGGAAGATCTCTTACAGCCTGAGTATTTCTTATCTTGATGATATTATCAAAATTCACATGGCACATCCTTCTATGCCATAACCAACTCTGATCAACTTGAACAAATAAGCAGCTTTTACCAGTACCAACCAAGTGGAAGATATTACCTTTAGTTTGAGTACCGGATGCAATCTCTGTTTCAGAACTTTCAAAGATTTTACATTTTCCATCCTTGAATCGGAGATCATAGCCTTTGTCCACCAACTGTCCAACACTGAGAAGATTGTGCTTCAAACCTTCAACATACAGTACATTACCAGTTTTGTTTCTTCCATCAAAAGAAATAGTTCCTCTTCCTCTGATTCTACCAACAGAATTGTCACCAAACTTTACCACTCCTCCTTCATACCTTTCCAAATCTACAAACTTATTTTTGTCACCTATCATATGGTGAGAGCATCCACTGTCAATGACCCAATCATCCTTCTCTTCAATTTGGGTAGCCAGAGCTCTTTCCACGGTCTTAAGATTGACAGATACAGAGGACATTGGATCTTCTTCCTTGATGACAATGAACACCCATTCATTTCCAGATTTGTTTCCTATCTCTGATTCATCATCTATTACTCCTTCATTATCATCATCTTCATGTACACAGTAATAGTTCTTTTGGAACCTTGGCTTGTTAGGATTTTGCCTTGAAAATCTTTCCGGACACCTTGAGGCAAAATGACCAATCTTATTGCAGTTAAAACACTTAAAAGGTAATTTTCCTTCATACTTACCGGATCCTCTTGGCAGCCTTTTTGCAATAAGGGCTTCAAGTTGAGCATTTTCTACTTCTTCTTTTTCTAGATCTTTTCTTGCTTTTTCATACCATGACAATTTCCTTGAAGAATTCTGTCCCGAATCAAACCTTTGTTTACCTTTAACAGAGGCACTGGCTTTGAATGTAGATTCAGTCTTGGGGGGGTCATCTCCAAACTCTGTCATTTCAAATGCAGCCAATTTCCCAGCCAATTGATCTCTTGTGACAGTTGTATGGGCTCTAAATTCTTCAATGGTAGCAGCCTTGATTTTGTAAGAAGCAGGAAGGGATCTAAGAATTTTACCAACAATCTCATTTTCATCCAAGACTCCACCAACATTTCTAATTCCACAAACCAGCTCATTCACTCTTGGCATAAAAGTGGTAATATTTTCATCATCTCTTTTCTTCAATTTTTTAAATTTCCCTTTTAGACTCTATAACCTTGCACATTTAACATACTAGTCTCCTTCATGCAGAAGTTCCAGTTTATTCCAAATCTCAAAGGCAGTTGGTAGGTCAATAACATTTGAGAGCTCTGAGTCAAATAATGTGCTTAGAAGAGCCTCTTTGGTCCGCAGATTGTTTTCAACATCTGTGATTTCATTTAGGGTTGTCGGACCATCCTATGGAGGTACATACAGTTTTGTAACCATGGACCAGTATGCCATTCCCATACACTACAAGTGACATTTTATGTGACCTTTCCAAAGAGCAAAGTTGGTTCCATCAAACTTCAGACTATCCTTCTTGTAAGATGACATCCTGGATCTCCTCAAGCAGTTAAGCTCCTTTTAGAGGAACTTAGCTCTGATACCAATTGTTAGACTTAGGGCACACAACTGAGAGGGGGTGTGAATCAGTTGTGCAAAACTTTCTCCAATTTACACACTTAAATCCTCTTAGTGATTAGCAGTATATTAAATATGAAACATAATGCATTCAAATCAAAAGCAGAAACTCATCAACACATAAGACACCAAGATTTTGACGTGGAAACCCCAGTAAAGAGAAAAACCACAGGGTGATTAACCCAAGAATGTATTTTCTGTTATAAGAATAGAAAGAACAAAATGGCACATGCCAATTAGGGCTCACTGCCTACAAGAGACACACTATCTACAAAGAAATAAGTATCACATACATGAACTAGAGAATAGCACCTTCACCATGCTTGAATCAGTTCCATTAAGCTCAATACTTATGCTCTGCCTTTCACTCTCCTCTTCGCTACCACACTCTCATCCCCACACAAAAAGGCAAGTTTAAACTAACTTCATAATCCCTTATTTATACAAGGCATCAACTTAGGAATGATCATCTAAGTCGACAAACATTCATAAGATCATCCGACAGATGCATAATTCATCCGGTTCGCCTGTCTCAAGAAGAACACCATCATGCATAAGTTACTATTCAATTGCGAGCTCCAACTTTAATGTGGACCACCAACACGAATTGGACATGATCCAAAGACCTCCACAAGCTTGCCTAAAACATCAAGAACATCCACACTTCTTCTGATTACTGAAATCCTTCTCTCCTTCATCCAGAACCTCAAGAACATAGTCTATCATAATTGTCACAAAGGAATAGATGCTTGCAGACCTTCAAACCACGAATCAATAGAGTTAATACACCACAAAGACTTCCTAAGCACTCCCTTGAATTCATAGAATAGGAAACTTCATTTCTGGATCTCACCAGACCTTTCTTGTTACACTCTGTCACCTCTAAATACCTACCAGAACTAGTTTTACTTGAGCTACCACAACTTCTTCATATCTTCATGTGGACCTCTAAAATCTCTACTGGATCACCTACAAACACATATATACAAACCCTTTAATCCACATCCTCTGATCATCATCCTATCTTGGACTTTTTCCTTACAGTCATCACTGTTCTTCACTATTCCTAATTGAGACTAATTTTCTCAATATCCTCAGCTCATGGTTCATCCAAACCTTATCATTAATGCAATAGGAGTATGTTGACATAAATAACAATACTAGTTAAGCCCATACTTGCAACACTATCGCCATCTATTTGAGGCCTTTGTGTTCTTGTATCGGGATGCTAAGTACACATATACTGGATAGGTTCGTTATTAGAGATGGATGCTGGATGATGTCATTTGGGTGACCTGGCGACCTTACGTTGGAGTTGAGCCATGGCTAGATGATGATGTACAGATGCCTTTTACTTTTTAGCAGCGCTACTTGATAGGTCGAGGAGACCATATGATCGACATGTATCTACCGTCTCGAGTTATGCAATAGTTTGGGTTATGGTAGGATGCCCCACAGCAGATGGCAATTTTTGCACGGACCCATCGGGATGTCTATTATTGGCTGGTAGCCATACAACCCCGGGTTGCTTTGGAGGACTTTGCGGCTTTGCAACCATTGCAGTGGGATTGATAGAGTACTATCAGGGATGTAGGTACTACTCCTACATATGAGACATGGAGGCAGATGTGGCGACCGACTCAGTTCACTGACCCATCAGATGAGGTGGTCCTCGCGGAAGAGGTGGCAGGTTCAAGGGATGAGGAGTTTGAGGAGGATGGAGATGATGATTCTGATGGAGATGATTTCCTGGAGGAGGGTGAGGAGATTATTGCAGACTACATCATGTAGGTTAGGGGGGATGGAGAGGAGGGTAAGGTTGGGAGGGATGCGCAGCCGATGGATGTGCTAGTAGTAGCGGTAGCTAGACAAGTGCCTAAGCAATAGGTGAGATAGTAGGCACCTGTACAGTAGGTGCCTGTTGAGCAGGTTCATATTGGAGTGGTGTGATGGCATGGAGGGCCTTGATAGCATGGGGAACAACTGAGGGTGGAGAGGGGTGTTCTACCCCCACTGCAAGTATCACAGTAGCAATAGGTTGTTGCAGCAGGGCAGTAGGTAGAGGCAGGCACCTCAAGGGCACGTGGAGAGTCAGGGCTTTAAGGGTTGACCTCTCGTCGACAGCCTCAAAGTGGAGAGGAGGAGGAGGTTGAGACTCTGCGGGCACAGGTAGCCAGCCTGCAGGAGGCTTTGGAGAGCCGTGAGGCAGAGTTGGTGCAGTTGCGGGGGACAATGGTATTATTAGATGGTTCAGATGGACAAGTGGCTGCATTGCGGGCATAGTTAGCCCAGGCTCAAGGTGATATAGTGGTTTTGACCGGAGAGCGGGATGTGGCACTTGCGAGATCCTGATAGGCAGAGGTTATGGTGAGCAGTTTACAGGCCTCAAGTGCTGGTATGGCCCTAGTTTTGACACTGATGCAAACACAACTATCTCAGGCACAGGGACAGTTGTCAGAGGCCAGTCGATAGGTAGATTATTATCGGGTTCTCTATCATGTGGCAGTGCCAGCAGAGCAACGTGCACTAAGCTATAGTGAGCTTAGTGGGGCCAGGTCATCTAGGTCACACAGATCTAGATCAGTTCAGTCTATCCAACAGGTGATGGGTCCCCCATCACATGTGCCCCAGTAGGTTCCACAGGTACAGGTTTGGCCGCAACCACAGCAATAGCCACAAGCAGGACCACAGCCACCACCAGGGTCAGGATCCCCCACTACATCAAAGAGAGGGTCCTCTATATGACAATGTATCATTTTAGCCCTTAGAGGCATTGTATCATGACATTATATTTTTTGATGTATATATATGAGCGTGTATTTTTGGTGATGATGATATATGAGATGATGCTTTTTTGATGGCCTACTTGTTTATGTATTATGATGATGCTTATGTTGATGGATGCAGTATGCTTTATGGCTTATGTGCTATGGATGTGTGTGTTTGTGCAATGTATGATTTTGATGTTATGGATGTACCTATTGATGTAATATGATGGATGTAATGATGATTTACTTATTTTGATATATGCATGTGATGCAGAGGCATCCACACTAAAACCTTGACATATAGCATGTATGTCCGCAACCCTTCATCATCATCATCATATTTCCCTTAACACTGTCAACATCATCATATTTTCTCTTAACACTGTCAGCATCATCATATTTTCTCTTAACACTGTCAGCATCATCATATTTTCTCTGCCGACCGATATCCTCCTGCAGACAAACCTTCGACCCTTCGCCTGTCAGCAGCATCATCATATCCGGCTATCGGCAGCATCATCACATTCGGCAAGCGCAAACATCCTCCTGATGTTCACTGTTCATCTTACCGCCAAACACTATCTGCAGCATCATGATGTTCAACATCATGTTCATCAACAGGATATAACATATCCGGTTCCCTCCATATATCCTGATGACGACTATCCTGATGACGATGACGTCACATGCAGCTCCTCCAATATCCTGCTGTCGGCCAAACTTAATATTATCAGCCTGCGATGGTTTTATCAACCCGATCTTCTACCTTATGCCGATACGCTCCTCCTCGGCAACACCTGATGATGATCACCCCGAAACGCATTCACCTTATGCAAACGATTGCATCATGCTCACCTCCATCTACTCGGATGACGCCTAAAGTAACTGCAGGATATACACAGAAATATCCTGATGATGCCGTTGTGACGAATTTTCAACCTTAACGGATTCTGATCCGCCGAACCTCCTGAGGTGACCCGATCTATTTCCAGGGCGATCTTCCAGACTCTAACAACCAGCACGACCTAGCACATACCCATGCTAGGGTTCTCAACACCTCTTGACAACGATCCTGCACACCTGCATGCAAACAAACACAAAATGCAACCTAAACCCTAACCTATGGTACATAGCCATTCCACCGATTTAACAAATCAACCGATGGAATGGATCAACGAATCCATGAAACCACCAAAATAGCAAATCGATTACACAATGGAATCCAAACAGAGAATTGACACAACATGATCTCTTTATTGATTTCAAAAGATGCAAATACAGTATTCTGTCTCTCTCTCCCTGCAATCTAGCTTCTCAACATCTATCTAAAACCAACCGATCCTCATGCATAAATAGGATCTCTTGCGAGTACTACCACTCGACTCCAAGCGGCTGGGAAATCTCTCCAGGCGGCTGGGAGATCCAACCGGACATACAGCATACCAGCTGTCCTAACAAACTATCTAAAAATAGTAAAGCATGGTCAACATGACCTTATTACATGCATTGGTCTTATCAGACCTTCTTGGAAACATTAACCAGACCTATAACAAACTAACTGCCTCATGGAGGCCAGCTGTCAGGTAGGTGCTCCTGCACCATACTCCCCAACAGAAAAGAACTCATGTCCCATGAGTTAGGATGTGGAAGTCCTCCACCTTTACACTTTGTCATGTCAGTGTTCTGACCTGTTCCAGCTTTATCCTCTGCTGTCTCTTGGCTGCTCCAAGACTTCTGAACTGTAACTTGCCTTCTTGCAAGTAAATCCTCATGCCTGTCAATGTAGGCCCTTCTCTCACATATCTTGTGTTTGTCAGGTTGTCTGACCAGAACCTCTGTCTGAACTGCCTCTTGAACTTCTGCAATGTTCAACTCTGTCTTTCTTTCAACCTCTATAGGACAAACAATAGTCCCAACTATGACAACATCCTTGTCATTCCTCTCAACTGGTTGCTATTTGCAAACCTGTTTCTGAACCTGCTGCTGACCTCTGTCAGTCAAAACTGAAACTGTCTTCAAACTGTTGTCCGTAACAACTCCTTTCCCTACAGTGTTCGCAACTGCCTTTATGCCTGCTCCTATAGGCATCTGCACAAACTCCTTCTTTCCCATTAAAATGATTTGGGCTGCCCCCTGTGTTGCAGCATCTTCCTGCAATGGTATCAACATAATAGTTTTCCCATCTGTCTTGATGGTGTAGGTATTAGCATACCCATCATACAGTACCCTCCTATCAAATTGCCATGGTCTACCCAACAGTAGGTGACAACATTCCATGGGCAAAATGTCACACAAAACTCTATCCTGATATGCTCCAATATGAAAATCCACATATGCCTGTTCATAGACAAAAAGTGATTGACTATCACTCACCCAAGATGCCTTGTAAGGGTGTTGGTGTGGAATCCTTTCCAAATTTAGTTTATCCACCATTTCCTGAGATACCATGTTGTCTGTTGAACCAGTATCAATGACAACCTTACATACCTTACCTTTGCTCTTGCATGTGGTCTTGAAAAGAGCTCGTCTTTGCATCATATCCTTTGATGCCTGCAAACTAATTCTCCTAAGCATCAATGCTTCTCCCTCCTCAGGATACCCATAACCGTCAGGAACTCTATCTCCTTGATAAGTGTTTGAACTCTGCACACTTTGCTCTACTTTCTCTTCTTGCACAAGTTGTACTCTCTTGTCATTCATTCTATCATTTCTGGATGATGAACCCTTGCTTTCTGGACATTTGAAAAATGGATGACCAAACTCACCACAGGTGTAACACTTTCCTAAAAATGTAGTAGAACCTCCACCACTTCCAAATCTGCCTCTATTACCTTTCCATCCACCTCTGAAATCAGACTGTCCCTGTCCTTTACCAGTGTCTTCTTGACCCTCATTGGTTTGCCTTGTTGTAGGGGCTGCTCCTCTTCCCCTCATATTGCTACCTCTTCCTCTCATGGACTTATCTTGTGTCCTATTCATCTTTTCTTCAATCCTGATTGCCATTTGGTAACAATCCTCCACACTCTTAGGGTTAGCTAAAACTAACTCACCCTGTATGTTCAATCTCAAACCAGCCAAGTACCTAGCCACCTTTTCTACCTCATTCTCATGATGACCAGATCTCATACTCAATTTATAAAACTCCTCAGTATATGCCTTCACATCCATTTCCTTCTGCCTTAAAAATTGCAGCTTCTTAAACATCTGAATTTCATAATCCTTGGGCAAGAATTTACCTTTGATCCTTGCTACCATTTTATCCCATGAAGTGATCTTTGACTTCCCTTGTTTCCTTCTCTCAGATTGTACATAATCGCACCATACCAAAGCATGACCTCCTAACTTGGTCTTTGCAATCTTTACCTTCTGATCCTCAGCAACATCTTCACATTCAAAGTGATTATCAAGTGCAGCAATCCAATCCAGCAACTCATCTTCATTCAAACTTCCATTATACTTGGAAACATCAACCTTTACCTTAGGTTTATCACTCTGCACTGCCTTTAACAGTTTTGCAAATCTCTGGTCTTCAGCATCCAGATCTTCAGCTACCTCTTCATACTCTTCAACAGCATCTTCATCTTCTTCAGACTCACTGTCTTCCACTTCCCTCTTTTTGTTCTTCTCCAAGGCTACAAGCCTGGCTTGAAGTGCTTCAGCAAGCTCCTTCATCTTCCTCATCTCTCTGGCATGTTTTTCCTTCATCTCCTGTAATTCCCTTGCAGTACCATTACCTTTCGGAGGCATTTTGTCAACCCCTCACTCCTTTACCTCTGTCCTTTCGGTGACGGAATCAACTCTACCTCTGCCCTTTCGGTGACAGAATCAACACACAACAGCCCAGACCTTTTGCTGAGCTCTGATACCACTATGATGCAGAGGCATCCACACTAAAACCTTGACATACAACATGTATGTCCGCAACCCTTCATCATCATCATCATATTTCCCTTAACACTGTCAACATCATCATATTTTCTCTTAACACTGTCAGCATCATCATATTTTCTCTGCCGACCGATATCCTCCTGCAGACAAACCTTCGACCCTTCGCCTGTCAGCAGCATCATCATATCCGGCTATCGGCAGCATCATCACATTCGGCAAGCGCAAACATCCTCCTAATGTTCACTGTTCATCTTACCGCCAAACACTATCTGCAGCATCATGATGTTCAACATCATGTTCATCAACAGGATATAACATATCCGGTTCCCTCCATATATCCTGATGACGACTATCCTGATGACGATGACGTCACATGCAGCTCCTCCAATATCCTGCTGTCGGCCAAACTTAATATTATCGGCCCGCGATGGTTTTATCAATCCGATCTTCTACCTTATGCCGATACGCTCCTCCTCGGCAACACCTGATGATGATCACCCCGAAACGCATTCACCTTATGCAAACGATTGCATCATGCTCACCTCCATCTACTCGGATGACGCCCGAAGTAACTGCAGGATATACACAGAAATATCCTGATGATGCCGTTGTGACAAATTTTCAACCTTAACGGATTCTGATCCGCTGAACCTCCTGAGGTGACCCGATCTACTTCTAGGGCGATCTTCCAGACTCTAACAACCAGCACGACCTAGCACATACCCATGCTAGGGTTCTCAACACCTCTTGACGATGATCCTGCACACCTGCATGCAAACAAACACAAAATGCAACCTAAACCCTAACCTATGGTACACAGCCATTCCACCGATTTAACAAATCAACCGGTGGAATGGATCAGCGAATCCATGAAACCACCAAAACAGCAAATCGATTACACAATGGAATCCAAACAAAGAATTGACACAACAGGATCTCTTTATTGATTTCAAAAGATGCAAATATAGTATTCTGTCTCTCTCTCCCTGCAATCTAGCTTCTCAACATCTATCTAAAACCAACCGATCCTCATGCATAAATAGGATCTCTTGCGAGTACTACCACTTGACTCCAAGCAGCTGGGAAATCTCTCCAGGTGGCTGGGAGATCCAACCGGACATACAGCATACCAGCTGTCCTAACAAACTATCTAAAAATAGTAAAGCATGGTCAGCATGACCTTATTACATGCATTGGTCTTATCAGACCTTCTTGGAAACATTAACCAGACCTATAACAAACTAACTGCCTCATGGAGGCCAGCTGTCAGGTAGGTGCTCCTGCACCAGCATGGTTTGTGAGTTATGGACTATGATGTATAATGCAAATAAATGTTTAGGTTAATAAACATTTATTATGGATGTAAAATGTAATGCAATGAAAATATACTTTTATCTTAATAAACACATGTTATGTATGGAAATATGGATATGCAACTAGATGTTTATAAAATGCAGCTAAATGATTATGATTGTGATTATGCAATGTAACTAAATGTTTATGCTATGTATGCACATGTAACTAAATGATTATGAAATGATGTATGGAATGCAATGTAAGGATTGTGGAATGCAAACTAAATGTAATTTAAATGATTATATGCAATTTAACTGAGTATTGTATGTAATGTAAATGTTTATTATATGCAACTAAAGGATTACAAAATGCACTTAAGTAATTACAACCTAAATGATTCTAAAAAATGCAAAGTAAATGATATATGATATGCACCTAAATAAAATGCACTTAAATGATTATGCAAACTAAAGGATTCTGAGATGCACTTAAATGAATTTCAAACTAAAGGATTATGATATGCAATGTTAAATGATATATAATGTGCAACTAAATGATTTTAAAATGTACCTACATGAAATGCAAATTAAATGATTATGATATAGAAACTAAATGACTCTAAAATGCACCTAAATGACATGCAAATTAAAAGATTCTAAAATGCAGCTACATGAAATACCGATGAAATGATATATGATATGCAACTAACTGATTATAAAATGCACCTAATGAAATGTAATTTAAATAATATGTAAACTAAATGATATGTGGGATTGAAACTAATTGATTTAAGAGATGCGCATTAGGTGATATGTGAGATGAAAACTAGGTGATATGTGATATGATTAAGTCTTGATACACATGATCTTTGTTGGACCCTGAGTGGTGTGGCTATGTGATAGGGGAATAGGGTGGATGGATGAGGTACGGGTATGATTGGCTGCGGCTAGATTTGGGGGGGGGGGAGTGGGATGGTTAATGAGGGAGTGGCTAGGTCATGAAACACCACGTCATTAAGGGGGGATATGGTTTGGTTTGGGATATGTTGAGTGGAAATAAGTTGGAGGGATGGAATTAGTAAGAGAAGTTGGGAGGGGTGGGGGGGTAGGCTAGGTGGTTACAAAATCTAGGCCCAGATGGTAGAGTTGAATAGATGATTAGCATGATGATTTGAGCTAGTGACAGTAGTTGCATAACATTAATTGAGAGCATTTCTTGGTTTATTATAGCAATGTAGGATATAATTCACAAAGGTATGAGATGACTGAGGTGATGATATATATCCCACGATTGCATGGACTAGACCCGCAACAATAGGTTGATTTCATGCATACCCAAGGTAGTATAATATTGCCTAGCCTAGGAAGGGGACTCAGCGATGAGTGCTAATAGTACATATAAGGTTTTGATGCCTGTATATACAAATGGGGCACATCATGCTAGAACTGACCCAGGCTTCAAGATATGAATACTAGTCTTGGAGTAATGAACCCAACCCACAAGCACAACATACAAAAACAATGACCGTGTCTACTCCAGGTGTTGTCCACCACTTACCATGATATAATGAGATCAAGGTAGCTTTGGAAATGACCTAGAGTGAGACAAAAAAGATAAAAATCAATAATAAAAAAGACCAACAAAAAGATACAAATAGCCTTTGTGTGCTCTTGCCAAGATACATGTTGATAGGATGATAGATTCTTGTCCATTGTAGGAACGATATTTCCTAGGATGCGAATTGGTTGGATCTAGTTGGATAATTTTTGAAAGGTGGGCAAAAGAATAGTCAAGCCATGTGTGGGATTATAGTTGGTATGTTGATTGATGATTTTTTGCATTAGGGAACATGCTTCAAGCGTATACTCAGCATGTGTATCATTTATTAGGTCCAGGAAGCTTAGTGTATGGGTGCATCTTAGGTACCTGAGTACTAGATATATCCTTCATATTCCAGACTACCTACATACCTTGTGTCCATGGGATCAAGGTACTTTCAAGATGTGGGTGAGATGAATATGTAGTTCTGGTATGACTTGATGATGTGGGAATGGTTTTGTGATGCTGAGAGTTGATGGATGTTGATGGTCATGAGTTATAGTGAGATCGATGTATGGGTGATTTGTGTTGTTTTTGGATTTGTTTGGTTTTCTATTGTTTTTGGATTTTTTGATTTTGCAGCTATACAAAAGGAAGCTTACAAGGATCCTCATTCCATGAGTTAGCCTTGGGTGGGATAGTGCAAGGTGGTGATGATGGGCCTTGATGTTTCAGAATTCCAAGCCATGAGATGTGTGTGATATGGAGTGTTGTGACAAAAAGAGGACTTATTAGATGGTAGAACCCACCACTACACATGGTACCTAAAACAAGTTTTCACCATGGTACCAATCCAAGGCGTCACCGAAGTGATTTTCACCATTGGAAGTCTTTATTGCACTCAGGTTTTTTCTTGATTTTTTTGATTTTCTGATTGGGGTACTTGATGGGTTATGCGTAGAATTTCTTCAGGTGTGGAATGTTCATAGGCTCATCCATAGGCTACCCCTCAGGTGTTGAAAGCTGGTATGCTGTTGATCTATAGCTGGCTATGATGACATAAGGCCCTAGCCAATTGGGTTCAAACTTTTCTTTCTTAGGGCGCTCCTGCAAGTTTTTCTAGTTTTCCATAAGGACAAGGTCACCAACTTCAAATTTTTTGTTTTTGATTCTCTTGTTATAACTTCTTCTGAGGTGATTTTGATAGGCTTGCAAGTGGTACAATGCATCCAGATGTTTCTCATCTAGTAATTCTAGCTGATGCAACCTTGCGACTCGGTATTCCTCATCATTGATTATGTATTGCAGGGATACTCTTAGGGATGGGAGCTTGACCTCAATAGATAAAATGGCTTCAGATCCAAAAACTAGAGAAAATGGAGTGGCTCCTGTGGGGTTGTGGATGCTTGTGCGATAAGCCCATAGGGCAGGGTTGAGTTGGAGGTGCCAGTCACAGCTGGCTTCATTAACTATTTTCTTTAGAATGCGGAGGATGGTTTTGTTTGACGCTTCTGCTTGACCATTTCCTTGAGGGTCATATGGAGTGGAGAAGTGGTGTTGGATTTGAAATTTTTTGCACAAAGTGTAGACTTCCTGGTTCTTGAATGGATTTCCATTGTCGATGATGATGGAATGAGGGATACCATAACAACAAATGATATAATGGAGGATGAACTTGGATATCTGGGTTCTAGTGGTGAAGGTGAGTGGTATTGCTTCCATCCACTTAGTGAAATATTCGGTAGCTGTGATGATGAACTTATGGCAATTGGATGATGGTGGATGTATTTTACCTATGAGGTCGAGCCCCCACTGTGAGAAAGGCCATGGCATCGTGATTGGTTGCAACTCCTGTGCTGGTGCATGAATGAGATCTCCGTGCTATTGACATGGTAGGCATTTTTTTATAAATTGGTAGGCATCTCGTTCCATGGTTGGCCAATCATATCTGGTCCTCAGGATCTTTTTAGCAAGAGTGGGTCCACTTGAATGTGCCCCAAAGATGCCTACATGTACCTCTTGTAAGGCCACTTCAGCTTCCCTAGAGTCTAAACATTGTAAAAGCATGCCATCAAGAGTCCTTTTGTATAGGGTATCTCCTACAAGGATGAAGCGAGAGGCTCGACAGATGAAATATTTTTGTTGTGAGGTGGATAGGTTAGGGGAGATGATGTTATCATGGAGATATAGATAGGTTTCTTGATATCACGGGGATAGGGGACCAATGACTTCGCATACTAGCTCCCGATTGAGGAACATCATATGCTGGGATAGGGAGTTCTTCTATTAGGAATTCATACCTCTTGCTATCTTTCTTCATGTTGACCAGGGATCTGATGGTGGCCATAGCGTCTATAGCTTTGTTGTTTAGCCTTGGGATCTATTCAAAGTAGATGTCATCGAAATAGTCTTTAAAGTCATCAACCATCCTTTTTATAAGGTAGGAGTTTATCATCCTTGGTCTTGTACTCATTAATTTACCTGCCAGATGACTAGTGTAGAGTTTCCATACACTGTCAGCTTCTCAATTTTCCATTTTATTTCTATTCAGAGACCTGTGATAAGAGCCTCATACTCTGCCACATTGTTGGTACATGGGAATGTGATTTTGAATGACTTGGGGATTGTGTCACCTTGAGGGGTAACAAATAGAATGCCTGCCCTTGAGCCTCTATGTGTGTATGATCCATCGAAGTACATTTTCCATGTTTCTGTTGCCAGTGCTATTGTCAAGATGGCTTTGTTAGGGAACACGACCAGAGGAATGGGTGCTTCAGCCAGCTGATTAACGATAACCTGTCCTTTGATGGATTTT
This sequence comes from Cunninghamia lanceolata, assembly GCA_027924645.1. NCBI lineage: Eukaryota > Viridiplantae > Streptophyta > Pinopsida > Cupressales > Cupressaceae > Cunninghamia > Cunninghamia lanceolata. Next base: position 6,081,167 of record BSBN01000391.1, on the reverse strand, counting down.
CTCTAAGTATATTCAATGTCAAATTCAATGAGGATCATGACCCATTTTTCCATTCTCCCAGTAAGAGCAGCTCTATTTAGCAGATATTTTATTGGATCAATCTTGGCAATGAGCTTAGTTTTATGATTAAGCATGTAGTGTCTTAGTTTTTGTGAAGTAAATACCAGGGCCAGACATGCTCATTCAATTGGTGTGTAGTTTAGCTCATAGGAGATTAGGGTGCAACTGATGTAATAAATGGCTCTTCCTTCCCTTGTTCATTGTGTTGTGCTAATAGGCTCCAATAGTTGTTTCTATGGATGAGATGTATAATAGGAGGGGTTCTCCTTGCCTCGGTGGAGTTAGAATAGGGGGATCACCTAGATAATCTTTTAGCTAGTCAAAGGAAACCTGACACTGAGTGTTCCATACAAAAGCTATGTCCTTTCTGAGTAGATGTTGGAACAGTTGACATTTATCGGCAAGTTGAGCAATAAACTAATGAATGGACTGGAGTTTCCCTTGCAGACTTCTTAGCTATTTTAGGGTTTTCAGAGGAGGCATTTCAATGATGGCTCTGACTTTTGCAGGGTCTACTCAATTCCTCTTCTGGAGACTATGTATCCCAAACATTTTCTAGAGGTGACCCTGAAGACACATTTCTTTGGATTCAAGTGAACATTGTATTGCTCTAGTTGATCAAAGATATTTGCTAATACATCTAGGTGTTCCTCCCGTGTCTTTGATTTTCCTAGCAAGTTGTCCACATAGTCTTGCATGATGTGGTGGAAAAGATCATGGAAGATGATAGTCATGGCTTGTTGATATGTGGCTCTGACATTCTTTAGGCCAAATGGCATTACCACCAAACAGTACATCCCCCATGAACATATAAAGGTTGTCTTATGTTGGTCCTCTTCCGCGATCCTAATTTGATTATACCCTAAAAAACCATCCATGAGGGATAACATCTCATGTCCTGTCATAAGATCCACTATCATGTCAATGTTTGGTAACGGGAAGTCATCCTTCGGGAAGGCTTTGTTAAGATCTCATAAGTTAGTGCAGTAGCGGATTCGACCATCTAGTTTGGCTACTGGTACTAGGTTGGAAACCCATTCAGGATAATCAATTGGTCAGATGAACCTGACGTGCAGTAGTTTCCTCAACTCTGCTTTGACTAGGAGGGCTACCTAGGGGTTCATTTTTCTGATCTTCTGTTTCACTGGTTTTGCATCCGGGCGCATTGCAAGGTGATGGATGACCAAAGTGGGATTGAGCCCTGGTATGTCTACATAAATCTATGCAAATTGTGATTTTTGTGTTTGAAGAAGGCCAAAAAAATTTCTTGCTCTATTGTGCTGAGAGATTCTGCCCTGAAGGTGATTTTTGGCTCTTCTTCCATCCCAAGATTCATCTCTTGAGCTGGCTCTACCAAGACAGGTTATCTGTTAGGGTATACCTTGTCTATCTCAGGAAAGCCCATGCTTCCATCTCTTGGTTCCTCGTGGAGCTTTTCACCAGGAGATACGTCTTTTATTTTTACTTTTTTGGGATCTGACACTACTGCAGTGGTTTTCACCATCAGATCCATGTTTGATTTTTATATTTTTGTGACTGGAAGCAGGGGGTTGTCTCCCTAAAATAGGCAGCTGTATCGAGTTCCATGATGTATCCTACTCTATGATCTCCTAGGGGGAAGTGATCTCTAACCCCCATCATTTCAGCGATTGCTTCATCATTGGTGCTACGTCAAAGACAGAACGTCCTTGTTGGTCCCAGTCTATGAGGTCCAGGTATATAAGGGGTAAGTCATTGGATGAAGAGGCTAGGGTGGTGACTGTGTATATGGTGCATATGGATGAGTCAAATAAATTGGCAAAGTCACTAAAGGAATCTTGATGGCCCATTTTGTTGACATTATTGACTTCAGGGGAGACCATAGTGACCTCGGCTAGGATACATTCTCTAGTAGTGAGGATACGTTGTCATTGACCCATATCCTAACCCTTGGGTATAAGGGATTTCTTGTCACTTGGACTAGTTCCATGATCCCCTGTTCATGAAGCCCGATACCGTCTTGTCCTATATAGCCCATGTTTTTAACAATTTCTGACCCTTTACCATAGATCTCTGTTGGTATTGTGGGAGCTTCTTGCTCAGTGTCTTTGTCTTTATATAGCTAGAATGATATGTCTTCGAGCACATCTTGATCTAGGAGATGTTTCTTCTCAAAGGTAGGTGATGGTTTACATTTGATGACCACTGTATTGGCTTCTTCTAGCTTTGGGGTACCAAACATTTTAGGGTTGGGTAATGTGCCCACACAAAAGGTGCCATGTAGGTCGTATTCCCCACATCCCATGTCACTAAGCTTGATCTTGACCTCAGGCGGTGGAGGTGTTTGGGATGAAGTGGTGACAATGTTGGCGGGGGTCAATGTATGAGGTAGATGTGGTGGGATTGGCTTTGGTGATGTGGCTTTGTTATATGGGACAGAAGGTGTGCTCATGGCCTTCCAAGGAACTGTAATATTGAAAGGGGTAGGGATCAACATTGATAGTTACTTCCGTGCCGTTGTGAGGAAACTTAGACATTGATGGAATGTGGAGGGGACCGCTTGCATGGCATGGATCCATGGTCGGCTGAGAAGAATGTTGTAGGGGAGATCAAGATCAAGGGCCTAACATTTTGTCTCCATTATCTTTTGTCCCACTTGGATAGGGAGCTTGATAGTACCCTCAGAGAGTCGTTCAGTGTCATCATACCCTTTTATTGTTATGCATTCACTGGTGTCTACAACCACATCCGAGTATCCCAAGTGTTTTAGTAATTTAAGAGTGCATATGTTTAGGCTGGAGCCACCATCTATTAAGACTCCCTTGATGGTATGCTTGTGGATGCAGACTTTGATGTGTAAGGCATCATTATGTGAGTGTTGTGAAGTGGGAAGATCCTTTTCTAAAAATGTGAGGTGATGAGGTGTGGCGATATGGCCCACCATGGCTTGGAATTGATTCACATTAAGGTTGGTAGGAACTTGGGTTTCCAAGAATGCTTTATCAAGGACTTCTTTATGTAGCGGTGATGTGCGGAGCAGCTCAAGTATGGAGATTTGCACAGGTGTCTTGCCTAGATGTTCTAGGAGGTTGTACTAATTGGCAGGCGATGGGCACGTAGTTGGACAATTAGGGAGGGAGTCTGATGTGGATGCAGGTGTTTGATCAGCGGTAGGGGCTATACGGATGGACATGTAGCCAAAATGAGTTGTGACAGCGCAATCGAGTGCTTGAGCTTGAATGGTAATTGTGTTGACATGGTTAAACGATGGTTCTATCCACCCTATGATAGAGTCATAGGATGCGGGAGGTGGGGTGACGTTGTAGGCTTGATTGTATGAGGAGGCTTTGTTATGATTGGGCAGTGGATCTTTGTAAGCTCCTAGATTAGCATTAGGCGATGGTTGGGTGCTTTGCTCAAGATTGACTTTGTTTTGATTGATGAGGTCTTGCACACAATTCTTTAACTTCATGCAATCATCGGCCTTATGGCCCACAATGCGGTGGTAGTCATAATAATCATTTTCATTGTACCATGTAGCTTTGAGATATCTCTCTTGGTGGGGTTTAACAGGTGGAAGAATGATCAAACCTTTCTTTATACATCTGTTGAGGATATCCTCAATTGGTTCCCCTAAATGTGTGAATTGTCTTCGAGGTTTGTTTTGTTTAAATTGCCCCCTTTGGGTATTTACATTAGCAGTATACGTATTTGAGGGTGTTTGATTCTATACATGTTGGATGGCCTTCACATCAGTGACACCATCATTCAAGGTGTTTTTATTCTTTCCCCAATAGCATGGCTTTTTGTTTGATTGTGTGTTATTGTTGTTTGGATTGGGGACATTGATATTGAGTTTGTTGTTGTTGTTGTTGCTCGACTTGTTGTCATATAATTTGATGGAGCCCCTTGGCGATGAGGGCCCTTTCTATGGTAGTACATTTTTCAATGACTTCTTCAAAGGTGGATGCACAAAGGATCTATAGATGGAACCCTATTTCTTGATTTAGGTTAGTCACAAACATGGTGACTAATTGTTTCTCAGGGAATTGGCCAAGGGAGTTTGCTTGCTAAGATTCTCCACCTCTGCAAGAAGGAAGTGAAGGATTCACCACTCTTTTGTTTTGTGTTGCAAAGGTCTATCATAGAGATTTCATGTTTGAAATTGTAGGAGAAATGGTTGACAATTTTTTCCGTGAGCTCAGGGAAAGACCTAATGCCCGGGGGAAGATGTGTGAACCATTCAGTGGCTTGACCACCGAGGCTTCTTGGAAATAGTCTCATTAGATATGTATCATTGTTCAAGACTTCTAAGAAAGTGAGGTAGAACTCCCTAAGATGATGCCTAGGGTCTCCCTTTCCCTTGTATTTGTCAAATTTGGGTGTTTCAAAATTTTTGGGGGAAAGGGGGCATGTACAATGTTCGATCAAATGGATAGGGATAAATATCCTCAAAGGAATAGTGCTTGTGTTTACCCCAGTTTGTATATCGTCTACTTTTTGAATCAAGGTTTGTACAATGCTCATTAGATCCGGGGTTGGTGGTGTTTGTGGAGTGTAGGTTTGTTGATTGATGAGATGTTGCAGATTGGGTGGGGTTTGATGTTGGAGGTTTTGGGAGATCATGTTTTGGTATTGTGGGGTGGTGTTTTTGGTAGGTGTGGATTTGTTGGAGAATATGGGGAGGTATCTAAGGATTGGGATTATGATGTGTTGATGATGATACATGGTTTTGTAGATACGTGAGATGAGATGGATTGACATTGGATGGGTTGATATTGGATGGATTGATATGAGATGCGTTGACATTAGATGGGTTGGTTGTGTTGTAAAGTGGTTGTGAAAAGAATTATCGCATGAAGGCTATGATTTTAGGGTTGAGTGGAGGCACACTTGTGGAAGCACTTGCATGCGTGAGGTTCCCTTGTATGCCCAAGGTGATTTGCAGAATGGAAGAGTTTACGGTAGTTGTGGTAGTGGATGTGATGATGAGTTGGGAGGTGGTAGGATTGGGGACACTTGTGGGGATTATAGATGTGGTAACATTAGAGCTTGTGGTGGCAGTAGATATGGTGGGAGTTGAGGTTTGTGAGATGATAGGTTGGGTGTTTGATGTAGATGGTTGGGAGGATGTTGTAGGATTGATGCTAGAGGTGGATGGTTGGGACGGTGTTGTGTTATTGGGTGGTTGGGCACCAATTTTGAGGAGGTAGTCAAGATATCTATTTGGATCCGTAGGATTTTGTCAAGCAAGTCCATGTTGTTGGCATCTTGTGTAAAGTTTAATACAGCTTGGTCATCTTGGGACATGGTGGGGATGTTTTGGATGGTTGGTGGTGGTGGTGGTGGTGGTTGCAAGAAATGAAAGGGATTTTCATTGGGATTATATGTCAGAATTTGAAAGACCGTAGGTGGGTTGTGTGTTTGATTGATTGGTAGGTTGTCATCATTAGTATTAGGCATTCCTATGCCCATATATTGTCCAAAATCTACCATTGCCTGATTCTTCTTGTGTTGTGATCTAGTTATGGGCAAGCAAGTGTATGGATTTGATTTTGAGGTGGATGAAAGGGGGATGGAGACATTAGAGAATCTGGATTGATTTTGTTGGACTAAAAAGAGGATGTGGTAGTGGGATGGAAGATGAAACGGTGATGTAGCATGATAAATGTTAGATTTATCACTTCTAAGGTGATTCTTCAAAAAAGTGTCAATCTAGGGATGATAAAAAAGGGGGGGATATTGATGTTTTACAAAAAATTGGACCAAAATGGTAGATGATAGATGAAGCTTGCTTGCGGATGATTTAACAAAAGGGATATTGATGTTGATTTGGATGGTGAAATTTTTAGATGAACTAGATGTTGGTTATGATGTTTTTTGAAAAAAAAGGATTTGAAGGTCAATGAATGAGCTTAGGTAAGATCTAGTTTTTTGTGTTGCACAAATGCATGTTTCTCTTTGTTTGGGGTAGACTAATGACCTTACACAAAGAAGGATGATTATTTTACTTGAAAGGTTGACTAATGACTCTCCAAGCAACTTATGATGAAATCTAGATCTAGCCTTAGCTCAAAGGGATGATGAGTTTTTAGACGTTGATTGATGGTCCTTTGATGGGTGTTTTGGATTTGGAAGATTTTGGATATGTTTTTGATGAGAGAAGTGAAAGGATTTTGGAATGATTTTTTGGTAATAAGGATGTTTGTTTGGTCCAAAAGGTATGCAAAGATTAATGAGGATGAATGGATATGAAATTGAGTGGATTATGGTATTAGCAAAGGGTCTGATAATGATAATGGTTGATTCTCTAAGGTCAAAATGACGGTATGATTGAAAACAATTGGATAAAATGAGTGGGGTATTGATAGATTTTTGGAAGGTGATTATGGATTATGGCAAAACAGGTCCTAAAGATCACAATGGAATTCTCTCTGGTTTCAGGCAAGTCAATTTGCAAATAGCGCCAATCCACAGGTGAAATGGCACCAAAAGCAAATAGAGATGGCACTAAAATAGGCCAGTGTTGGTCAAGGCTCTAAAAAAGATGGATTTTGATGATAGATTTGGATTTGTTTTGATATGGAGTTTGATCAAATGATTTTTATTGTCTCTTGGCAAGTTTCTTGAAAGCACTTCAAGCACAATAACACACAATAACCAAGATTTTGTTTGTGAAAAGATGTGTGATTTTCTTAAGTAAGCACTTTGCAGAACCTAAGGCCAAGATAGGACAGTATTTGTTGAATCCCCTAGGTGCGCCTATTCAAAGCAGGTAGCTCCAGGATCTTAGTAGCACTGTCTCCCCCTTACAGTGCACTCACTTCTCACACATACCAAGAGCTAGGTTTCCATGAAGGCTTGTCCCTCACCAAGCCTTAGGATTGTCCCTACTACCTCGGCTAAGAACCACATGAATCGGGGCCTCTTCAATTGTTACCCTTCTGCGTCAACAAATAGAAGGTTTTTGGCTTGCTAAAATAGAGGTTCGTAGTAAGTGTATTCATTCAGGTGGCCATACGTGTGGCAGCGCTACTCTCCATTATGGAGTCTCCCAGCCTCCAATGGTTACGCCTTGGAGGGTTTTAGGGGAGGTTGGCTGTCAGTATGACACAACAACACTTGTTGCTTGTGTCTTTCATCACAAACACATTATTTTATATATTGGCTTGAAAGACCTTGGCTTTAGCTTGTTGCCGCTTGGGTTGTTCCCCCTTTTGAAGCGGGGTGGCAGGCCCTCTAAAGGATTAACAAAAGCAACACAACCACAAAAATACTTTTGATCCCCAAGTTCATACAAGGATGCAAGAGGAGAGCATACGTATATTTTGTGCTTATGTCATGCTAAACAAGGTTCATTTTAGTTCTTTGGATTATGTTTGGGGTGATTTATGCAAGTGTTGTGAGAAGCTTTTGTTTCCCAAGATCACCAATGGTGTGAGGGAATAGCATACACTTTTCACACCACAAACATCATCATGAAAACACTTCACACAAGTTTGATTTGTTTTCTTGTTTAGATGAGTGAAAAATGCAGATTGTTGTTCTTATTAATCCAATGAGTTATGATGCACTTTATGGTTCTTTTTAAAAGCCCAAAATCAAAATGTTTATGGAGTTTGTTGGCAAGCACTTGTGAATTTTAGAGTACCAAATTCAAATGTTGTCTAAGCTAAGGCACACAAAGATTTGTTTGTTGTTTGTTGTTGTTGATCAATTTTAGGGCACCAAATTGAAGTGCTTGTTTATAAGCTAACAAAGAAGGGTTCCCTTTTTTTTTTAAAGCACCAATTGAAATGATCTTTTAAACTAAAGATAAAAACCCTACAAGAGCTTGTTAGTGGCTGTAGAATGATGGTGAAGACATGCAAACAACTTATCAGTCCCTGCACATAACCCAAAGTCAGCCTGTAAAAATAGCACTAAAATAGAGACCAAATAGTGCCACTGTGGACTCAAATGGCGCTACTGACAGAAACTGACCTAAAAATACCTAGCACCCTAGACAATAGCACTAATGTACATACAGATAGTGCTGATTTACAAAATAGCAATAAAACAGGATACAGACCATGCCGGAATACAAGATAGAGCTAAAACAATATATAGAATGCGCTAGAACAAACAATAGCGCTAAAATGGTTTGCAAAAGGTGCTAAAATAGTCAATAGCACTAATGTGTTTATAATAAGGTGCCACTGCGTATGCAGTTGAACGATCTAGTCAACAGTTGAAAATAGCGCTGCTCTAGGTGCCGATAGCACTGATACGAGCTTGAACTTGTCAGGCCTGCAAAATAGAGGTCTTCCTAACCAAAATAGAGGGTTAGACTACAAAGGAAAGGATCTAGTTAGTCTTGTTAGCCTAATGAATGGAAAGCAAGACAAGATAAATGCCAAAATGTATGTTTGGTTCTTAATAAAATTTCAGCATGACCTCCCCCACTTTGTTCAAGATGCTTGCAAAAATAGAAAGAAGATGACCCAAGAAAACAATAGGAAGACCAAAAAAAGTTAGACAGATTTGTGAGTGAAAGTTAAGAGAGAAAGTGTTGTGGAAAATAAAGCTAAAACTGTGGATAGCACTAAAATGCGCCACAGATTGCGCCACTATGCAGGTAGATAGCACCAGACCTGTAAAGCATGTCTCAAACAACAAAACTCATAAAAAGTTGATTAGATTTAGACCTTGTGGGTCCCACTAGGCATGCCAATGTGATTAAGAAATCCAAATCGAAGGTAAAAACACAAACTAAATGCATACAAAACAAGAAGTTATACCTTGATATGAAGACCCAATCTCATCAAGAGGAAGGAGCTTGCACCCAAAAGTTCCTAAGATGTACCCTAGATAAGGAAAACAATGTGAAATTCTCTATTCTAATGTAACTCACAAGCTAGCTCAAGAGATTTCTGGGCATGGTAACATTACTTGAAAATTGGATCCCAAAATGGGTTGGAGGATGTTGTATTTATAGATATTTTGGAGAGATTTTGATCCAATGGTTGAGAATGATTTGGAGATCAATGGTGGAGGATGAAGATGATGTGGAGGGCCCAGATTTCATCTTGGAGGAATGGAGGGCTAGGAATAAAGATGAATTTTAAATTCATCTTAGGAAAGGGGTGGAGTTAATGAGGTTGGGTGAGATGGAATATGTGTGAATTAAAAATTCACATGGGGAAGGGTAAAATGAATTAAAAATTTATTTGAGGATGAGTGGACATAAATGAGGCATGGCATGGGTAAGGGGTGTAAGAGATATTAAATGTGATGTTGGACATATTTTTATAAAAAATTGACTTATGTGGATATGTTTTCAATTTTTTATTTGGAGGATGTGGGGAAGGGTGCTAAACTGGGTTTGACCACTTAAATGAGAGGTTAAGGTTAATTAAATAAGGTTTTATTTAATTAACCCTAAGGCTAGGATGAGATAGGCTAGGGTAGGCAAATTAAATAATAGCTATTTAATTACCTAGGGTAGGGATAGGTTATTTAATACGCTAAATTAATTAGTTAAACATGATTTTATCTAATTAATTGGGTTTAGTGAGGAGGAAGAAATTGACTTATTTAATCAAGGGGCTAAAGTTGAACTATTGAATTAATAGAATTAATCCAATTGTTGGGGATAGAATGATAAAAAATTAGGTGATAAGGGATAATTAATTAAATAAAAATTTAATTAATTGATTAGAAGGGAAATTGGTATGTTTAGGGATGTCGGGAGTCAGTTTGATGATAAGGACATTTTTAGGTGTCTACAATAGGTGCATAAATTTAGTCACAAGCCATGCATTAACTGAAATAGCCTCTATGATAGAAACATCAAGTATAGGCATGGAGAAGTAAAAAAAATATTCTCTAAATCCTCTAACATATCATTTTATGTAGGAATATAATTGAAGATACTCGAATGTGGGAGATGCAAATAAACATAAAGGAAACCAAAATAAATGATTATACCTCAAGAATCTCCTCCATTCAAGTCTCCTTGATAGAGTGGAGAATGCATGCACCCAATGCATTCTAGCTATACTACATGATTAGGATATGATGTAGATTTCTCACTAAGCATAAACTAGGGCAATGGAGAGGAATGATAAGATATTTGGGCAGCATAAGATTACAATGAGATGAGATGATTTTTGGCTTAGATGAGGGTTCTATTTATAGATTTTTGGTAAAAGGATGGAGGGTTAGGATTGAAAGTTTAGATCAATGGCTAGGGTCGCTTGAGGATTAGGGTTTGGATTGGAGTTGTAGTCATGTGACAAGTATCACATGAAGGTTGAGTGAGAGGAATCAGGGCTTGGATTATGGTTTGATAAGGATTTCTAGGGCATCCTTTTGTGTGAAGGGTCAAGATTGAAAGATGAATAGAGGGTGGAGATTGAGTTGTAGTCACGTGACTTTGATTTTTGTCCTTTAGTGGAGGAATTTTAAATTTGGATTTAGTGTTGAGGATAGTGACATGTGTCTAGGATAACTAATTAAATAATAGGGACTATTTAATTAGTTGTGGGAATGAGATTAGATAGATGTTAGGATTAATTAAATAAGTTTTATTTAATTAATCTAACTAGTACAAGGGATGTTAATTAAATAAATGTGGTTTATTTAATTATCCTAGGGATATGAAGGTTAGAAGGTGGAATTAATTAAATAAAGGGGATTTTATTTAATTAATAATGAATAAAGGGATAAATTAATTAAATAAATATGATTTATTTAATTAACTTAAACTAATGGATAAAGTGATGAATTAATTAAATAAACACATTTATTTAATTAACCTAGGATAAAGGTAAACATAAGGATAAAAATGTCACAAGGTGACACAAGGTGATGTTGACAAGGTGTTACGAGATGTTGAAAATGAGGTAAGTGGTGTTGGAAGGAATTGTCGATTTTAGGTGTCTGCATTTTGCCCCTCTTTGAAATGGTGTTGTGACTAAGTATGTTCATTATTTCAAAGAAGTTTGAAATATAGTGTTGGATTGGATAGAAAAAGACTTTGGTTTAGACGAATAGGATTAGGCTTATGGATGATGGTGAAAGTGATGCCCCCTCGAGAGGATAGGTAGGTTGCAAGAACACGGGTGTGCTCTCGAAATGGATGAAACATGTTGTTTAGGGAGAAGGAAGGATAAGGGATGGAATGGATGAAGGAGGCATTATGCTGTAATATAGTGAGAGCAATCTTTTATTTTGATATAGCACTTGACCTTATGCACCAAGGTATAAAGATCAGGGTGACAATGTGTCTCGTGCATAAAGATGGATGCCTTAGCACAACATAAGGCATTTGACAACATTGGTGGATATTGTTGGGAATTAAGGTGTCTCAACCTTGGTAATTCCTTGCATTTATTATTTGTAATGTATTTATTTATTTATCCTATGTTGTAATTTTGTTGCACATCCTATTTTGTCATTTAGTGTGAAGTGGCACGGTGAGTTGTCACTCCACTTGTAAGATGACTAGGATGGTCAACTCACTCCATGTGGAGATAGGCGTCCCCTTTGTGTGGTAGAGGTTTTCTACCATGTGTCGGCATTTTAACTAGTGTGTAAGTGAATCTTGACTAAAATGGTTATGACAGATTCCTATGACAGAATCTATGATGCGTAAGAGTCGACAATGGAATGTTCTATGACAGGTGAAGACATGTGTCACAAGGCATCTTAGAAGAAGGCATCTTTGGGTACCCCAAGGAGGGTTATGACAAGTTGTAAGAGAATATGCAATTTTTAGCATGTGTATGACAGATTCTCTTACAGCTATAAGATATGACAGTTATGATAGATTCTATGACAGTCGTAAGAGTATTTGTCATAGCCCAACTTGGGAATAGGCAACTTCTTTGGGATGGGGTGATATGACAAGTGTAATGAACACCCTACAATTACAAACATGTGCTTTGAGAGGACATGTAGCATGTGATTGACAGGTACTGTTATGCTGTCAGATTGTCTCTAGATACGAGTGTCGAAGACTCTTGAGAGCTTGCATTGCAAGTATATTGTAAACCATTTAAGTTTTGATAATACATTGTGCACGTTTTGGAGTGTGGGGTTTTTCACCCGATAAGGGTTTTCCCCATGTTATATCTTATCTCTCTCTTCTTCTATCTTACATTCTTGTGTTGTGTATTGCTACAATATCTCCATTGTTGTGTTAAAAATTCTGTAGTTGTAAAGGTTAAAAATAATTTACACTCCTCTCCTCATTAGATTAGTATAGGAAGCGATTTCCACACACCTAGCTTCCTTTCAGTTGGTATCAAAGCTTGATCACCTTTGGTCCTAGTTGTTGGGTAGGGGTTTTTTGAGATAATCTTAGGTTGAGTGGGAGCTTTCTATAGAGTATTCTGTAATCTTGTTGCAGGAAGGAGATGGCAGGCACATCCAGAAGATTAGAGGTGGAGAAATTCAATGGCACAAATTTTAAGTTATGGAAACTTAAGATGGAAGACATGCTTGTTTATCAAGACCTATGGGACACTGTATCTGGTGCAAAACTAACCACAATGGCACAAGATGATTGGGATCTCAAAGATCAGAAGGCTAAGGCTTTCATAAGACTTAGTCTAGCTAATTCTATCTTGTTAAATGTCCATGAGGAGAAGACCACGAAAGACCTTTGGAAGAAGCTTGGAGATGTTTATCAGACCAAATCCTTGGTGAACAAGCTTTTTTTGAGAAAGAAGTTGTATTCTTTGAGGATAGAGGATGGAGGATCTGTTGCAGATCACTGAATGGTTTCAACATGTTAGTTGTACAGTTGACATCTGTTGGTGTGAAGATGGAGGAGGAGGATCATTGTATGACTTTGCTTTGTTCTTTGCTGGACTCATGGGATCATCTTGTTATGGCTATTGGGAGCACCACATCCACTTTCAAAATGAATGAAGTGGTATCTTCACTGTTATCTGAATGGATGCAGAGAAAGTCTTCTGAGGTAGCCAAAGAGGCTCTTACAGTTCGTGGAAAACCCAAGGAGAAAGGGAAAAAGAAGGACAAGAAAGATGAGAAGAGTAGATCCAAATCTTGTGGGAGATCCAAATCTCCTGAAAAGTCCAAGGCTCTCTATTGGAACTATGGCAAAACTAGGCATTTCCAAAAGGAATGCAAAGAGGAAAAGAAAAAGAAGAAAAAGAATGCCCTAGATTCAAATTCTGACAAGTCACAAGATGATGGTGATGCATTCACCGCAGTCCTAGCCACCCATGCATCTGATGATGTGTGGTTGATAGATTTTGGTCCATCATTCCACATGACCTCACATCGAAGCTAGTTCACAAAGTATGCAGAGTTCAATGGTGGAAGAGTGTACCTGGGTGACGATTCTCATCTGAAGATTGTTGGTCATGGAAGAGTCTCAATCTGATTCCTTGATGGATGAATGAAGGGGATTACTGGGATTATGCACATCCCAGGTTTGGCACGAAACTTGCTTTCTATAGGTTGAATGATGCAGGTGTGTAGGTTGTCTTTTCAAAGGATGGATGCAAGATGACTAGAGGATCTCTGGTGCTTGTGAAGGGTACTTGGAGAGGTACTTTGTTTCAGCTGGAGGTATACACTTCACAGTACAATAGTTCTTCTGAATTGAAGAAAAGAGCTACAACCACTTCATCCCCATGATTTGAATAAGCAGTGAAGAAATCTATTGTAACAAATTCTGATGGTAGTGTATCTTGTGTACCAAAGGGTGCTCATGCTTTAGAAGTTAAGCTTCCTGTTGAAAAGACAATGTTATGGCATATGAGATTTGGCCACATTAGTGAGAAGGGTCTTAGAACATTGAAAAATAAAAACATCTTTGAGGGGTTAAATGATTGTAACCTCAAGTTTGAATTTTACAAACATTGTATATATGGAAAGCAAAACTGTGTTTAGTTTTACTCTAGTTCTCACAAGTCTTTTGGTCTATTGGACCTTATTCATTTTGATGTGTTTGGTCCTGTTAGTGTTCGTTCAATTTCTAAATCTGTATATTTTGTATCTTTCATAGATGATTATAGTAGAAGGACATGGATTTATTTTCTTAAAAGCAAGACTGAAGTCTTTAGTTGGTTCAAAGAGTTTAAAGATTTTGTTGAGAATCAGAATAGTAAAAAGATTAAGTGTTTGAGAACTGATAACGGTGATGAGTTTTGTTTGGTAGAGTTTGATAAGTTCTATAAAGAGCAAGGGATTGAAAGACATAAGACAACTCCATATAACCTGCAACAAAATGGAGTTGTAGAGAGGATGAATAGGACACTGATGGAGAGGGCTAGGAGTATTCTTAGTGGAGCAAGCCTCAAAGAAAAGTTTTGGGCTGAAGCTATAGCCACTGCTTGCTACCTGGTTAGCAGGTCTTCTACATCAACTCTTGTTGGTAAGATAATTATGGAGGTGTGGTCTAGTAAGAAGCCTTCAGTTAGACATCTTCGTGTTTTTGGTTGTGAGGCATATGCACATGTGCCTAGGGAGAAATTGTCTAAATTGGAGAACAAGGCTGTTAAGTGTATTTTCATTAGCCATGGTGTCAGTGTGAAAGGATACAAGCTTTGGGATTGTATGGCTGAAAAAGTGTTGTAAAGCAGAAGTGTTATTTTTAGAGAGCTAACACCTTCTCCCATTGTTCTATAGCTAGAAGCAACAGAAAAGAAAGATGATGTGGTTCAGTTTTCTTCTACCCTTGAGAAGACTGAACCGATAGACTTTGTGAGACTTGATGATGAGGAGAGCTGTAGCAGCTCTGAAAGTTCAAAAGAAGAAGCAAACACTCAGCCTCAGCCATTGAGGAGGTCTACATGAACAAGAAAGTAACCTGATAGGTTTGGTTATTCATTGCTTGATTCTAGTTGTGCTTTTGCCTTGCTTACTAACACTGATGAGCCTAGAACTATGACAGAGGCTATGGGCATGAAAGATGTAGGTTCCTGGAAGGAGGCCATGGAAGATGAGATGGCTTCTTTGGAAAAGAATAAAACATGGGACTTGGTGCCTTTTCCTAAAGGACGAAAACCTATTGGATGCAAATGGGTGTTCAAGAAGAAATTCGGTGCAGATGACAATGTTGAAAAGTACAAGGCCAGACTGGTTGCAAAGGGGTATTCACAAGGGGAGGGAATTGATTATGGTGAAATTTTCTCTCCCATTGCAAAGCTGAAATCTATTCGGTTCCTATTATCTTTTGCAGCAACTTATGACTTAGAGGTGGAGAAGATGGATGTGAAGACAACATTCCTCCATGGTGATTTGGAGGAAGAGATTTACATGTCACGGCCAGAGCATTACATAGAGAAAGGTAAAGAAAATTTGGTTTGCAAGTTGAAAAAGTCTTTGTATGGTTTGAAGCAGTTCTTAGGACGTAGTACTTGAAGTTTGATGCCTTTGTGTTGTCAATTGGATTTCTGAGATAGAAATCAGATCATTGTGTGTATTATAAAGTTGGCAATAATTGCATTCTCATTATTGCATTGTATGTTGATGATATGATGTTAATTGGGAATGGTAAGAATATGATTTCTGATTTGAAGTCTTAATTGTCAGCACAGTTTGAGATGAAAAATCTAGAGGCAATCAGGTACATTTTGGGAATAGAAATCAAAAGAGACAGAGCTAACAGAAAACTCTGGTTAAGCTAGAGTAAGTATGTGAAGATCGTGTTGTATAGGTTTAGTATGACATATTGTAGGCCGGTGTGTGTTCCTATTTCTTTGGGGACAAAGTTGTTTGTTAATGATTGTCTAAAATCTCCTAATGATGTGGAGGACATGAACAGAGTACCTTATGCTAGTGTTGTTGGCAATTTGATGTATGTTATGGTCTGCACAAGACCAGACATTGCCCAAGCAGTGGGAGTCCTTAATCGATTTATGGCTAATCCTGGACGGGTACATTGGGATGTAGTAAAGAAAGTGTTCAGATATTTGAGGGGTACTTTTGAGTATTTCATATGCTATCATGGTAATCCTACAGGACCCCTGCATCCAGTTTGTATTCGTGGATTTGTGGATTCTGATTGGGTGAGTGACATTGACAGTAGGAGATCCACCAGTGCCTATGTGTTCACTATGTTTGGTGGTGCAATTAGTTGGATGAGTAAATGACAACCTGTGGTTTCTTTGTCCATGACAGAAGCTGAGTATATAGCAGCAACTTATGCTTGTAAGGAAGCCATTTGGCTTAAGAGATTGTGTTCATATATTGGTGTTGATGCAGGTCAGATTACGATTTGTTGTGACAGTTAGAGTACGATTTGGATAGCAAAGAATCCAACTTTCCATGCCAGAAAAAAACATATTGATGTATAGTTTCACTTCATGTGAGACATGGTAGAGGATGGGAAGGCAAATTTGGATAAGGTAGACACTTTGAAGAATGTTGCGGATGCATTAATGAAACCAATGGGCATAAAGAAGTTTAGATGGTGTTTGGAGTCTATCGGCCTCTCAGTCTATAACAGTTAAATCTTGTTATTTCCATTGGCTCTTACAAGGTGTTCGACAAGTGGGAGAATGTTGAGAATTAAGGTGTCTCAACCTTGGTAATTCCTTGCATTTATTATTTGTAATGTATTTATTTATTTAGCCTATGTTATAATTTTGTTGCACATCCTATTTTGTCATTTAATGTGAAGTGGCACAGTGAGTTGTCACTCCACTTGTAAGATGGCTAGGATGGTCAACTCACTCCATGTGGTGATAGGTGTCCCCTTTGTATGGTAGAGGTTTTCATCCATGTGTTGGCATCTTGACTAGTGTGTAAATGAATCTTGACTGAAACAGTTATGATAGATTCCTATGATAGAATCTATGACGCGTAAGAGTAAAAAATGGAATGTTCTATGACAAGCGAAGACATGTGTCACAAGGCATCTTGGAAGAAGCCATCCTTGGGCATCCCAAGGAGGGTTATGACATGTTGTAAGAGAATATGCTATTTTTAGCTTGTGTATGATAGATTCTCTTACAACTGTAAGATATGACAGTTATGATGGATTCTATGGCAGTCATAAGAGTATCTATGATAGCCCAACTTAGGAATGGTGACTTCTTTGGGATGGAGTGATATGACAAGTGTCATGAACACCTTGCAGTGTTGGACAAGTGTCCCTAGACATGGATTTTTGGCCATGAGGCCATGTTGGATGCCCATCTCAAGATAGGCTCATTTTTGCCTTGTAACTTCTTTATAAATAGGTGCTTTGAGAGGAGATGTAGTATGTGATTGACAAGTACTGTTATGCTATTAGATTGTCTCTAGATATGAGTGTTAAAGACTCCTAAGAGATTGCATTGCAAGTGTATTGTAAACCATTATAGTTTTGATAATACATTGTGTAGGTTTTGGAGTGGGGTTTTTCACCCGATAAGGGTTTTCCCCATGTTATATCTTGTCTCTCTCTTCTTCTATCTTACATTCTTGTGTTGTGTATTTCTGCAATATCTCCATTGTTGTGTTAAACATTCTATAGTTGTAAAGGTTAAAAAGAATTTGTACTCTTCTCTCCTCATTAGATTAGTGTAGTAAGTGATTTCTGCACACCTAGCTTCCTTTTAGATATTGTAATAAGACAATTGAACAAGGTCACAAGAAACATATGCTATTGGGCACCATGATATGGTAGACCATGATGTCATGGTGATAGTATGTTGTAAGGACTTGATATAAATAAAAGGGGTGTTTTTTATGCCCAACGTAATACAACCTTGTCTAGATATGTGAGGAAGTAAACTTTAAAGTCCTAATGCACAAAAGGTATAATCCATAGATGCAAATGACATATGGTATGCAAAAGGTTTATTCCAACACACACAAGATATGAATATTAGCTAGAGCAATAAGAACATCCAACAAATACATGAAATATAATACAAATGCAAGATGAAATGATAGTACACACTAACAAGCAAGCATGCATGAAAAATAAGGTTTATGCCCCTGCCAATCTGAAAACTGATGATGGATGGATTGGATTGATTGGCTAGTGTTGTTGGCCATGTGAGCAACACTAGGATTGATGGATAAAGATAGTGTTGTTGGTCAAGGAACAACACCAGGATAGATAGATGATTTCTATACTTAAGATAGCCTAATGTTCTTGAGCAAGAATTGATTGGGTTTTATTAAATGATTGATAGGTTTGTATAGATTGCTTGGATAGTTTGGTATGGGTTAAAAATTGGTTGCATTTGGATTTCTTACTTGGATTTTTTTATATATTTTGATTTTTTTGGATTTTGAAATGTTTTGTGATTTGGATGGGGTATGGTTTTTTAATGGGATAGATGCATTGGATTGTGTTTAGATAGCCTAGGTGCTAGATACCAATGACAAGGGAACACCAAGTCTAAAGGTAAGAGTGAAGGTAGGATTGGAATAAGGTGGTAGTATTGGGTGGGTGGATTGGTGATGGAAGGTGATGGATAGGATATTCATGATAGATGGATGGATACATGGGGATGAGGGATAGGATGGGGGACACATAATAGATAGATGTGTTAGAAATTTATAGGTAGATCAAACTAATTCCACATAAACCAAAGGAGATAATGATACATACAATCTTACATATTTATCATAATGCAAAGATCAATAGATAATCAACAAGATAACACAAGATATACCCTGGGAAAACCCTCATTGAGGGAAAAAACCCAGTCTCCAAAAGCATCCATACTCAATGTGTTATTCAAGAATAAGAAATTATAATACACTCACATAGTCTCCATGAACACCTCTAAAACATCAAGCTCCTCTACTACAACCTCCATGTATCCAATTATGAATCCACACATCTCATGCCATGCTTTACAATGTGCACTCACAAGAGAAAACTTAATAGAATGATAGCCTCTCATAAACCTCCAGAATAAGAGCCAACCCTAACCACTAACCTTATGCTTGCTTTTATAGACTCAAGCTCACACAAATACATCTTGTGGTATTGGATAAACTAATGTGACTCAAAACCATGAGCACAAAACCATTGACCCCAAAATTAATTTTTTTTCACAAATAATAAATATTTGTGTTATGTCTCCCAATGTTAAATACAACTTTTACAAGTGATACCAAATAAATATTTAATGTGGCTAAACACATCAATTAAGATGCACCACAAAAGAATATTTATTTTACATAATTAAATGAATTAATGTTATGCAAGGTGAACAACATCTTTTTTCCCAACATTCTTCCACTTGTTGTATACATTGCATAAGGGTCAATCAATAAAATTCATCATCATAGGAAAACATGAAACTGTTGAAGGCACAAGACAACTGAGAGGGGGGCAAATCAGTTGTATCAAAAACCTTAACTTCTCTAAACAAAATCACATTCACATTCCTTTACTTTAACTCCTTAATTTGTTATGAAGATAAAATATGAATAGTAGAATCAAAACATAAGCACATCATCACCATACACACATGAACACTAGGTTTTTACGTGGAGAACCCTAAAAAGGGAAAAACCATGGTGAGTGTTAGCTCACAATATAATTTAGTAACAATACTGAATAACAAAGAGGCTCACTGCCCAAATGAATGCTCACTACAAAAAGGTTCACTGCCAACGGGTGGCTCACTACCAAAGGGTGGCTCACTGCTAAACGATGACTCACTTCTATGATGGGTGGCTCACTACCATGAACTAATATAGTAGCATCTACCACATGCCTGAGTTCAGTTCCATTGAAGTGCAATATATCTCCTCTGCTCCGCCTTTAAGACACATACTTTATCTTCATATCTTCATACTTCACACACCACTCATGGATTTAATACATATATTTATACTAGTCATCAACCTTGGAACATTCATCAAGGTCAGCAATACAACATAAATCAAATTAGGTCTGAACTTATACAAACTTATGAATCAAATGAATGAAAGAGGAACACTTCATGGCTTAGCTCAAATCCAAATACATCTTTACACACTTAAACATGCTTCTACAATCCATGAATCACCTCTGCAACAAGTGTAAATAACCAAGTCAGCCAGAACTAGTGCAAACATCAAGAATACTTAAATACACACTTCCAAGAACTTCATTATAGCTTGCAGATCAATCACACACCTTCAATACCTTCTAGACGCATCCACAAACAACACAGAATCACATAGGAGCTGACAAATCCAACCGTAATAGATCTCACTTGAAGAAAACAAATATCACTTGAAGACATATCACAGACTGCTTCTTAACAAACACTGTCAAACTCTACTAATCAATAACTTTCTTTTTGGAGCACCAAATCGCAAATCCTTTTGAATGAAGATAGATAAGGACTTTATAAATTTGAATCTAGAACCACAAGACCAAAATCCAAACTATGGAGAAATGAGCGAAATACTTTCTCCCTATCACTCTACAAACATTGCCAGGCATAGTCTTCAAACTGGTGAATAGAACTTTTTCTACACAAAGATCTGAACCACCAAATTCTAGATTTAGCATCTTCAACACTTCTCTAAAACATATCCAAATCTCATACTCTAGTCTTCAACACAGAGGAAATGTAGAGCAAAATACCCAAACAGTGTTCTTAATATGACAACTCAATCAATCAACAAATAGCAATATCAGAAGATACAGTTGGCACCAATGACAATACAAACATGTTGACATCAATGACAACACCAGTTAGCACATGCTTGCAATAATCTCCCCCTTTGTCATTGATGGTAACATATGATGTAAAAAACTGAATAACATGTTTCTCCATCAAGACATAACTTTGCATCAGAACTCCCCCTTTCTTTTTACACATCTAAACTCTTTCTCCTAAGTTTTTCACATGATTTCTCTCCCCCTTTGACATCAATGGAAAAGGGCATCACATCTCTTCCGCTGTACATACTTGTACACTACTACTTGATCAGTCTAAAATCATTCTTTACTCCCCCTGACTGCAACAATAATCTCAAACCACTACCTACCCCCCTGAGAGGTAGCCTCCAACATCAGTCCAAAAAGAAAAGTATACTTTGAGGTACACTGGACTGATGCACTTGCTTATGCATCTAGTTCAAGGAAGGAGGGGCAACAACCCATAACTTATCTCGGAGGTACTCAAATGTATCCTTTGGAAGAACCTTAGTGAATATATCAACAACTCAATCTTTTGTAGGCATATACTCAAGCTTCACTTCATTCTCTACCACTTTCTCCCTCAAAAGGTGATACTTAATTGAAATATGCTTTGTCTTTGAATGCATCACTGGGTTCTTTGAAATATTTATGGCACTTGTGTTATCACAAAGAATAGGGATTGGCTCATCATACTCAACTTTGATATCCTTCAAGGTCTATTTCATCCACAACACCTGAGTACATCATGTTTTTGTAGCAATATATTCTTCCTCTACAGTAGAAAAAGAAACTAATTCTTGTTTCTTGCTATGCCAGGACATTGCCCTATCTCCAAGGAAGAATGCACCTCCACTTGTGCTTTTTTTGTCATCAACACATCTGACCCAATCTGCATCTGTATAGGCACTTAAGGAAAAATCATTGTTCTTAGGATACAACAAGCCACGATCAGGAGTGCCCTTCAAATACCAAAATATCCTCTTACTAGCACAACATGTGATTCTCTGGGATCTGATTGAAATGTGGCCATATGACAGACTGCATGCATGATATCTGGTCTAGTAGAGGTTAGATAAAGCAGTCCTCCAATCATTGATCTATACTTGGTCTGATCAATCTTAGGAGATTCATCATTCTTACTCAACTTGCAACTAGTAATCATAGGGATACATACTGGTTTAGAGTCCTCCATTCCAAACTTCTTCAACAACTCTTTAACATACTTGGACTAAGAAATAAAAATACCTTTACTAGTCTGAATGATTTACAGTCCAAGGAAACAATTCATTTCAACACACATGGACATTTCAAACTCTTTTTACATCTCATCTACAAACTTCTTAGACATACCTTCATTTCCACCAAATATGATGTCATCAACATAGATCTCCACAATCAGAATTTGGTCTCCACTTATCTTGTTGTACAGGTTACTATTTGTGGATCCTTTACTGAATCCCTGTTGCAAGAGGTACTTATCAGTCTTGAATACCAAGCTCTGGGAGCTTGCTTCAATCCATACAAGGCCTTCTTCAGTTTGCATACCATATTTGGTTTGTCTGATAACTGGAATCCATCTAGTTGCTCTATGTGGACTTCTTCTTCTAACTCACCATTCAGGAAAGCAGACTTCACATCCATCTGTTATACCTTGAAATTTTTATGTACTATAAATGCCAAAAATAGTTGGATGGCTTCCATTCTTGCCACCTAAGCAAATGTCTCTTCATAGTCTATTCCTTCCACTTGTGAGTAACCTTTACACACAAGTCTTGCCTTGTTTCTCACAACTTCTCCAACTTCATTCAGTTTGTTCTGGAATACCCACTTTGTTCCTATCACATTCTTGTCTATAAGTCTAGGGACAAGTTCCCAAGTCTTGTTCTTCTCATTCTACATTAGTTCTTCTTCCATTGATTTGATCCAATATTCATCATTGCATGCTTCTTTTATTGTTTTAGGTTCCACCTTTGAGAGTAGATAGATATTTACTTGAGCTTCTACAGCTCTGCATCCTATCAATACACCTTTCCTTTTGTCACCAATAATCTAATCTTCAGAGTGATCTCTTTGCACATACTTGGGGGTTTTAGGAATTCTTTCTGCAGCTTTAGTTTGAACTTCTTCTTCAGGAGCAGCTTGCACTTCAATCTAAACTTCCTTTTCTTTGTCTTTTTCAACCTTTTCTGTATTAGTAGATCCATCTGACTCATATCCATCTGACTGAATACCTTCATCTACTTGCACATTAATGATTTTCTTAGTCTTTTGTTATAGCACCAGGAAGCCTTTCTCTTAGTAGAGTACCCAAGGAATATGCCTTCATCACATCTAGCATCAAAATTTCCTAAGTCTTCATCTCTTCTGATGTAACATTTGCTTCCAAAAACTTTGAAGTATTTGACAATAGGAGTTCTTCCATACCACAACTCATAAAGTGTCTTTGTTTCTTTTTCTTTGACTAGCACTCTGTACTAAATGTAGACAATAGTGTGTATTTCTTATTTCCAATATACTTCCAGTAGGTCTGCTTCCTTGATCATTGTTCTAGCAGCTTCTTGAACAGTTCTATTCTTTCTTTCAGCAACTCCATTTTGTTGAGAAGTCTGGGGAGCAGACAAGTGTCTCTTTATTCCATGTTCTTCACAAAAAGCATTAAACTCATTTGAAGTAAACTCACCACCTTTGTCAAATCTCAAACACTTGATTCTCAAATCCATCTCATTTTCACCCATAGCTTTGAATGCCTTAAACTTGTCTAGGGCTTATGATTTTTCTCTAAGAAAGGTAACCCAAGTCATTCTTGAATAATCATTAATAAGAATCATGAAATACATGTCACCTTGTAGACTTCTTGTTCTTGTAGGGGCACATAAGTCTATATGCACCAACTCTAGTAAGCCAGTAGAGAATTGTTCTTTTCTCTTGAAAGTAGTCTTTGTCATCTTCCCACACTGACATTCTTTGCACATAGCATTGGCAAGCTTCACAATCTTAGGCAGGTCTCTCATTGCTTGTACTGTGCTTATTCTCACCAAATTGTCAAAGTTAATGTGACACATTCTCCTATGCCATAACGAACTTTCATTTGTCTAAGCCAATAAACAACAATTATTAGTACCCTTCAAATGATAAACATTACCATGAGTCTTCTTACCAGTGGCAATTAAAGTTCTGAAGCTTTTCCTTATCTCACACCCATTGTCCTTAAACATTAGATTATACCCTTTGTCAGACATTTTTCCAACACTTAGAAGATTATGCTTTAAGCCTTTGACATACATAACATCATCTATATTATGCTTGCCGTCAAAAGTAATTAATCCTTTTCTACAAATCTTATCAACTACATCATCACCAAACCTAACTATTCCTCCATCATATTTTTTAAACTTAACAAACTTACTCTTATCTCTAGTTATATGATTTGAACATAATCTATCAATAATCCATTCATATTCCTTTTTAGCATGAAATATAGACAACTTTCCTAGACTTCCTTCCTTCACACAAATTGCAAGATTAGCAGAAACAGGTTCTTCTCTAAGTGCAATAAACAAGCATTCACTACTATTACCATTATCAAAATCAAGTTCATCATCAGATACACCATCATCATCTCTAACATAGTAACTATTTCTTACCATCGTTCCTTTACTTTCATTATTTTTTATCCTTAAATATCTGTCAGGACATCTTGAAGCATAGTGAACAATTTTACCACAATTAAAACATTTGAAAGGTAACTTACCTTTGAACTTTCCTCTATTGCCTCTTTTCATTCTGCTTGCAAATTTAGCCTTAAGTTCTTCAAAATTTTCTTCATTTGATTCCACAACATATTTATCTGATCTAGTAGTCTTTTCTTCCTTGGCTTTAAAGGAAGTCTCAGTTTTTATAGGGCCATCAGCAGTATCAAACTCTCTCATCTCAAAAGGAGTTAGTTTACCAAGTAGTTGATCTTTTGAAAGCTTGCCCATATCAAACAATTTTTCAATGGCAGATACCTTGTGACTATAAGATTTGGGAAGAGTTCTGAGCATCTTATCGACAACATCCACATCCTCTAACTTTCCACCAAGACCCTTGATGCTACTAACAGCTTGATCAATCTCCTATATGTAACTTGTTATATTCTCATCTTCAGCCATTTGCATGGTTTCATAGCTGGTCTTCAAGTTCTGCAACTTAGCCTTCTTGACAGATTCATCACCTTCATAGATGTTCTTCAATTTGTTCCAAATCTCATTAGTAGTTTCCAGATCCACAACTTTTTCCATTTCAGTGTTAGACATGACATTTAATAGAGCATTTTTAGCTTTGTGATTAGTCTCAAAATCTTTAATCTCTTCATCAGTCTTTGGACCACCTTTAGGTACTATGTATTTATCTCTAACCATCTTCCAGACATTATAACTAATAGAAACAAGATAACTTTCCATCCATACCTTCCAGTAGGCATAGTCAAATCCATCAAACTGAGGAATGTCTTTCTTGTGTGCCATCTCGCATCTACCTTAAGTTGTTAGGCTTTCTTCTAAGGAACCTCACTTTGATACCAATTATTGAAGGCACAAGACAACTAAGAGGGGTAGTGAATTAAATGTATCAAAATCCTTAACTTCTCTTAACAAAATCACATTCACATCCCTTTACTTTAACTCCTTAATATGTTATGAAGACAAAACATGAATAGCAAAATCAAAACATAAACACATCAATACCATACACACATGAACACCATATTTTTACGTGGAAAACCCTAAAAAGGGAAAAAACATGGTGAGTGTTAGCTCGCAATATAATGTAATAATAATACCAAATAACAAAGAGGCTCACTTCCTTAGGGCTCACTGCCCAAATGAATGCTCACTGCCAAAGGGTGGCTCACTGTCAGGATGGCTGGCTCACTACCATGAAGTGATATAGTATCATCTACAACATGCCTAAGCTCAGGTCCATTAAGGTGCATTATATCTCCTTTGGTCTACCTTTACAACACACACTTTATCTTCGCATCTCCACACTTCACACACCATTCATGGATTCAATACATATATTTATACCAATCATCAACCTTGGAACATTCATCAAGGGTGGCAATACAACATAAATCAAATTAGGTCTAAACTTATACAAATTTGTGAATCAAATGAATGAAAGAGGAACACTTCATGGCTTAGCTTAGACCCAAATACATCTTTACACACTTGAAAATGCTTCTACAATCCATGAATCACCTCCGTAACAAGTGTAAATAACCAAGTCAGCTAGAACTAGTACAAACATCAAGAATACTTAAATACACGCTTCTAAGAACTTCATTATAGCTTGTGGATAAGGCACATGCCTTCAATACCTTTTGGAACCATCCATGAACAACATAGAATCACTTGGGAGCTAACAAATCCAACCGCAATAGATCTCACTTGAAGACAACAAATATCACTTGAAGACATATCACAAACTGCTTCTCAACAAACACTGTCAAACTCTGCTAATCAATAAATTTCTTTCTAGAGTACCAAAGCACAAATCCTTTGGAATGAAGATAGCTAAGGACTTTATAAACTTGAATCCATAACCACAAGACCAAAATCCAAACTACAAAGAAATGCAGAGCAAAATACTTTCTCCCTGTCACTCTGCAAGCATTGCCAAGCACAATCTTCAAAATGGTGAATAGAACTTTTTCTGTATAACAATCTGGACCACCAAATTCTAGATTTAGCATCTTCAAACACTTCTCTAAAACATATCCAAATCTCATACTCTGGTCTTCAACATAGAGGAAATATGAACCAAATACTTAGACAATGTTCTTAACATGACAACTCAATCAATCAACAAATAGCAATATCAAAAGATATAGTTGACACCAATGACAATAGAAACATGTTGACATCAATGACAACACTAGTTAGCACATACTTGCAATAGAAACCACATGAATCTCCAAATTAAAATGAAAGTAACCACCATCTCGAGTAAGAACTCCTCTCATCCTCCAATGTGCTACCTATGGAAGAAAATGAACATGCCAAGGTGAAGATGCACCAATCCAAAGAACACTAGCATCAAATGCAAGTGATAACACAAGCTCCAAGAAACTATCAAAAGGTAAAAACCTACATGACTGGAAATAACACCACAACATATGCTAATACATCCAACCATCCATACCTCATAGGTATCAACAACATCAGTAAACTCATGCCAACACCATATCAAACCCATATACTACAATAATAAGCTCCATGTATAAAACCTGTCAAATGAAGAACACATACATCTAGGAGCTCCCACTACATGGGTAATGTCAAATCTGAAAATAGATCCAAGGCATACCAAATCTACCAATCAACACTCAAACCAAGGTGTGGCTAAACAACAAGCCAATGTAGTATCAAGAACAATCACAATGATCCACACATGCAAGACAAATCACTGCATACTCTCTCAAAACTTGTCACCATAACTATCCCAAGTCCAACCATATCAAAATGATCTTCCAAGAAGTAGCCATAAGACAAAGATAGAAACCTGTAAATCATAATGTCCTACCAACACCTGGTGCAGTCACGGTAGGAGGGTTCACAAAATGAATTGTCTAGACCGTGCAACAAGAGTAAACACAATAGAAACAACTCAAAGATATGAAACAAATATAGATTCAGTCATTCAATATATCATAGAATTCAAATACAGATCAGCAGACAGCATGCGGGCTTATAATTAGGGCTCACAAGCCTAATTATAGAATATCAGAATATGCACAAGATATAGCTTTGAAGCACCTTCACAAATAATTCAAACTAAGAACTATGAATCAATTGCTAAATACTTTCCAAGGCATCTATTACATCAATATACGTCATCTTCAGAACAATAGATTCCTCCACGTCGGCCAAGGAAGATCACAAACTCCGATGAAGAGTTGTAACATGTGTACATAGATAGGTCAGACCTAAATGGATGGAACTCCTCCACAAATGAATGGGATGATGTGTGGATCTCGGGGAAGGTCGGCCACAAACCATAGATCATTGAATGATGTTTCATTAAACTTTGAAGGTTGTGAAATGCTCCACAAGTCTTCTCCTTTATCCTATTGTCTAAGACTGTCAGGATGCTCTGTTATGAGAAAATAGTTGATCTTCTGATAGTGATATCTTTTTGATACCTTAACTACGGTAGAATGCAAACCAAAATATAGAAACTACTTGAACTAGAAAATGAAAAGAAACAAACTGAAATGTGAACAAACTAGAATGCAAATGTTTTTGGTTGATGCAAGATTTCTCTTGAACCAGGGATACTCCTGCATCAGACATCCGGGGTTATTGAAAAAGTGAGTCCCTCACTTTGCTGGGGCTAGAGGAAAACCAAGACGGTCTACCTTAGCCTAAGAAATCCAAGATGAATCTTCTTCCAATTGGCCTTTCCACTTCATAAGATAATCTTTGTACTATCTTCCTCTAGTGCTATGTCCAACTCTATAATCCAAAATGTCCTCAATTTGCTCCGGTGCTTGTTGTGGTAACTACTTCAAGTCTTCTTCAATGTTGTTACTGAACTCTGCTTCATGATATTGGTATAGGTTTACAATGTTGAAAATAGGTGATATACCCAATGTCTCCCGTAATTCCACTTCATATGCATTTCCTGAATCAAAATTTTTGAGTATCCTACAAAGTCTAAAATTCTTTATCTTCAACTTGTTATATGTTCCAACTAGAAATCTTTCTTTTCTCAAGTATACCATCACTTCATCTCCAACTGCAAATTCATTATGTCTTCTCTTCTCATCTGCTTGTTCTTTATACTTACAGTTCATCTCTTCCAAATGCTTCTTCACTTGATCATGCACTGTCTTCATGTGTCCTACAAATTCTTCCACCTATGCACTTCTCTTTTCTTCCATACTGATATATCTCAACTTTACAACTCTTCTAGGGTTTACATTGGTAACAATCTCAAAATGTGTTCTTCTAGTACTCCTATTCACTAAATTATTATATGCAAACTCTACTTGTGAAAGAATCAAATCCCAACTTCCCGTCTTCTCTCCAACCAAACATCTCAACAATTTTCTAAAACTCCTATTCACTACCTCTATTTGTCCATCAGTCTGTGGATGATATGCTGAATTGAACTTCAAATATGTTTTTATCTTCTTCCAAAGTATCTTCCAAAAGTATCCAAAAAACTTTGTATCTCTGTCTGAAACTATACTCTTAGGTAATCCATGCAATCTCACAATCTCCTTGAAAAATAGGTCAGCTACATGTACTGCATCAGTTGTCTTCTTACAAGGTATGAAATGTGCCATCTTTGAAAATCTGTCCACCACTACAAATATTGAATCATTTCATATCTGTGTCTTAGACAATTCCATTACAAAATCCATACTTATGTCTTCCCAAGGTCTCTTCGGTACTGTCAAAGGTTTATACAATCTAGTATTCTGACTACTCCCTTTTGCAACTTGACAAAATCTACAACTTTGCATAAATTTCCTAACATCCTTATGTATCTGAGGCCAAAAGTAATTGTCACTTACCAAAGTTACCATCTTATCTATGCAAAAATATCCTACCAATCCACCACTATGTTTTTCTTTGATCAAATTATCTCGCATGGAACTTCTAGGTATGCATAGCTAATTTCCTCTTAACAACATATCCTCCTGAATGAAATAATCCAACCACTTACTCCTATCTGTCACAACAGGTTCCTTGCATGCTTTCCGAGGGTCTGTAAAATCAGTGTCTCCCTTATACATATGTTTCAATTCATCAAAACCTATCACTTCAAATCTCATCTCTATCAACAACTTCTTTCTCCTACTCAATGCATCTGCAACTTTGTTTGACTTACCACTCATATGCTTCAACACAAATATATAACTCTGCATGAACTCTACCCATCTCATGTCTCTGATTCAACTTTCCTTGACTGTTCAAATATTACAAATCTTGATGATCTGTATACAACACAAACGCCTTAGGCAACAAGTAATGTCTCCACTTCTTCAAGGCTTGAATTATGGCATATAATTTCTAGTCATAAACTAAATATCTTCTCCTTGCATCATTCAACTTCTCACTGAAATATGCTATTGGCCTACCTTCTTGACTTAATACTTCTCTAATTGCATTTCCACTTAAATCACAATATACTTGAAATACCTTATTGAAAGTTGGTAATGCCAAAATAGGTTGCTCTGTCACTTTCTGCTTCAACAATTTAAAACTTTTATCTACTCCTAATGTCCACTTGAAATCTTTTCTGTCACCTCTCATTGTCTCTATCATAGGGTTACAAACTAAAATAAAATTTCTGATGAACTTCCGGTAGAAACTAGCCAATCCATGAAATGATCTAACTTTTCCAATGCTCTCTAGTGTAGGCCATTCAACAATTACTCTCACTTTCTCAAGGTCCATCTTCAATCCTTCAGCAAAAATCACAAATCCCAAATATACCAACTCTTCCTTCATGAAACTACACTTCTTGATGTTTATCAACAATTTTTCTTCTCTCAGTCTCTGCAAAACTTGTCTCAGGTGCTGTAAATGTTCCTCTTTTGTCTTACTGGAAATCAGAATTTCATCCAAATATACAATAACAAACTTACCCAAGAATTTCTTCAAAACTTCATTCATAAATCTCATTAAAGTACTAGGTGCATTTGTCAATCCAAAAGGCATCACTAATCACTCATACAATCCTTCATTTGTATTAAAAGTAGTTTTCCATTCATCTCCTTCTCTTATTCTGATCTGATGGTATCCGCTCTTCAAATCAATCTTTGTGAAATATCTTGCTCCACTCAAACAATCCCTGATATCATCCATCCTAAGTAAAGGAAATCTATACTTAACTGTGATCTTGTTTATTGCTCTAGAGTTTGTACACATTCTCCATTCTCCATCTTTCTTCAGTGCTAATACTGCAGGTACTGCACAAAGGTTCAAACATTCTCTGATCAAACCTTTCCTCAACAATTCTTGTATCTGTCTATTCAATTCTTCATTCTCTGTTGATGTCATCCTATGTGCTGCTTTATTAGGTAAACTAGCTCTAGGTATAAGATCCATGTGATGAATGATACTCCTGATTGGTGGCAATCCTTCAAGTACATTGTCTAATATGATGTCTTCATATTCTGTCAACAACTCTTTCATCTCCTCTGGTTGTACTTCTTCATTCTCCTTCTTCAATGTTCTAGGCTTCTTAGGGATCAAAGCATAACACATATTCTCATGTTTCAAACCATCCAAAAATTTTCTTCCATCTACCAAACAGATTCTGGCATTCCCACACACTTCACTCTTAGGATCATCCTCCAAAGGAATCAAAGTAATTCTCTTTCCATTTTTTGTTATAGTGTATGTATTCTTTCTTCCATCATGTATATCTTTCCTATCATACTACCAAGGTCTACCCAACAATATATGACAAACATCCATAGGCATAATATTACACAAAACTTCATCATGATAAGATCCAATATGAAATTTCACCAAACATTGTTCACTCACTAGTACCTTATGATCATCTTGAATCCATGCTATGTGATAGGGCTTAGGGTGTTTCAATCTTTCCAACTTTAGCTTAGACACCATCTCCTCTGAAACCAGGTTATCTAAACTATGACTATCAATTACAACTTTACAAGATTTACCTCCTTATTTGCATCTTGTACTAAACAAACTTTTTCGCTGCGGTGGTTCCTCATTTGTCTCTATTTGAAAAAGTGCTCTCCTCATCACAAGTGATTCTCCTTTCTTGGGTTTACCAACTAAACTAGGTGATCCAATAGGTTCTTCTTCCACATAGGCTACTCTTCCACTATTCTTTGTTCTCTTGTTTGTACTCCCCTGATTACATTCAAATGCTCTATGTCCTTCACCTACACACTTGAAACAGTTTCCTTTGAATGTTCTCCTATCAGGACCTCTTCCTTCTCTTCTATATCCTTCATTCTGATATGGACTAGGGTTTCTTCTATAGTAAAAATTTATGTCATCTCTCTGGTAATAATTATTATCTCTGTCATCCTTCTTGAATGTGTTCTCTTGTATGTTATGCTTTGCATATGATCTCTCTCCACAAAATGTTCTACCTTTCTAAAATTTACTCCTCTACCTCTCTATCTCTGATCATGCCTCTTGTTCATCTTCTCTTCAACTTTCAGGGCAAACTGTATGCTTGCTCCAAAGATGTCATCCTTACTAAGCTTAGTTCTTCTTGAATGTTCAATCTCAGTCCATTGATGTGTAGACACCCAAAATTGTCCCAACTTTGTCCATGTCTAGCAACACCTTGTTAAAACATTATCCTAGACAGCTTGTAGCATTTTGTCCTAAATCCCACTCTTAATCCCATTTATCCATTAAGCCAATTAATTAAATAAATTTTATTTATTTAATTAATTTCCACATCATATCTTATCTCATCCTATTCATTTAGCCAATTAATTAAATAAATTTTATTTATTTAATTAATATCCAACTCATATCCCAACTAATTCAAATATTTTATTTGAATTAAGTTCTCATCATAAGCCGACTTTCCAATTAATTAAATAAATTTTATTTATTTAATTAATTTATCTTATCATCTAGCCGACATGTGTGCCTCTTTCATTTAAAAAAAAGATAAGTGGTACTATAGCCTTTTATTTAATATCTTTTATATGTAGTACTTTTTATGTACACAAGCACACATGAGCCCTATTCTCCTTGACACTTGTCAAATGACTACAACTCCCTTGAAGAGTGGGATAACCGAATCAATCCTATCCATCCATTTCATCTAAAGCCCTAATTGATCCTAGCCATCCATTGGAACCAAGCCTTTCCTATAAAACAAGCCTCTCTTGAGCCATTAGGGGGGGATTTTTCAGGATTCTTCTTCATGCAACCTCACTCTGCTGAATTTTCATCTCAAGTCCTCATCCATCATCTTCAATCCATCTAGCTTGCATCCTTATCAACGTTATGCTGCGGAATCGAGCAACCAACACAACAAAGCGATCAATCAATCGAGCTCATCTTGCATCTTCGAGGTATTGAATTATTTGGGTTTAGGTTATGCATTTCAATTGTTTGATCATTTCCATTTACAAATCCAAATTTTTTGATATACATTCTGGCACGCCCGGTGGGACTCACGTCCTTGATTAACCTCTCTTGTTTGAGTTGTTTTTATGAAGTTTAGATCTCTTGGAGCGCCAATCTTTCATTTTTGTAAGCTTTTGTAGCAAAAATTTTCATTTTTCTAACCCTAGTTTGCAAAGATTTGGCTAAAAATGTATGTAGATGATCTCTTAGCCCAAATCTAACCTCACCATTACGTCCGGGATGCCGTTTCCATAAACTTTGAGTACAAATTTGCCTAAATTTGATGAAAAATGGAGCGTTTGGTGAAGAAAACAACAACCGGACTGCAACAATGTGCTTCTGGTAATTCAGGTCGCTTATGATCAAACAGCATTCGCCTGGGCTAAATCAGCTCGCCTTTGGGCAAACAGCAGTCGCTTATGGTCAAATTTGGTTCGCTTTTGAACAAACAGTGCTCGCTTTTGAACAAAAACTGATAGCATATGGTAAACTTGGTCGCTTATGGTTAACATTTGCATTCCGTCTCCGGCAACTTTCCAGATCGCTTTTGGGCTAACAGTAATCGCTTTTTTACATATGTTGATCATTTTTAGTCAGATACTAATCGCTTTTGCTCATATTTTGATCGCTTTTATCTAAATAGTAATCGCTTTTGTCTTTAACCTAATCGCTTTTGGTCTGACAGTAATCGCCTTCTGCAGAACTAGGGTTTCTGTTGCATCTTTCTTTTTGCAGATACAGATCGCTTGTAGGCTAAAATTGGTCGCTTTCAGATTTTTTGCATCGCTTATAAGTGTACAGAGTTCGCATCTGGTGTTCTTTCGATCGCATTTGATCTTCAAGGGTTCGTCTGTGTTAAAATATGAGATCGCTTCTGGACACGCAGTGATCGCCTCTGCATCTTTCGCATCGCTTACAAGCCTACACTGCTCGCATCTAGTGCTTTTCCAGATCACATTTAAGCTGCAGGGGCTCGCATGTTGCTAAAAGGAGATCGCTTATGATTAACAGTAAATCGCCTCTGCACTTGTCTTAACCGCCAAGGTTCACCTGTACCTTCTGCATGCCAAAGGAGGCTATTTTTTTCAAACTTGCATAACTTTCACATACGAAGGCCAAATCACACAAACAAGGACTCGTTGGAAAGCTGGGAGGACAAACTTCACAACTGTACCACTTTTATCAGGTGACTGTATTGTTTTTTAGGCTTTTTTATCAGTTAAAGTTCAGGTTCATTGCAAACTTCATTTGAGCATAACTTGAGCAATTTTGATCGTTTTTCAGCGAAACTTTTTTTCAAATTGCTTAGAATCTCCTGAAATTTCTGTTTATGCAATCTATTTTTCTGTATCAGATCATTTTCATCATAATTTTCAGATTTCATCTTTTTCATGTAATCATATTCTTTGCAAGTTTACTTGTTTCTTTTTGGAATTGGTGACTTGTAAGGGCATCTAAGGAGCTGGAGCAGCATTGGCATCAACATCTACAGCAAATTGGAAAGTGATTGTATCAGGTGCACTCATTCTAATCTTTCATCTTCTAATCTTGTTTGCAAACACATTTGGACTTTGGGCATAAAACGAACAACTTGTTTGCAATCATACCATTGAAATTGGGCTAAAACAAACCATTGTCTTTCATCACATTTGGATTTGGATCTAAAATGAACAAGTGCTTGAACTGTTTGATCACACATTGATTTCTAAGGTTAATGAACCCCATGCGAGTGTGACCAAGTAAATGTGTATGCTCTCTCCTCGCATCCCAACACGAACTTGGAGATCAAAAACATTTACTTGTGTTGCTTTTGTTTAGCCTTAGAGAGGCCTACCTTGGTATCCACCCCAAGGGAACGACCTCAAGCGGTACTTTCATCCGGTCCGCTATAAAAAAAATCAGAGGATAAGGCGAAAGCCAAGTCTAACCGGTATTAGCGCTCACCATACAGTGCTAACTTGAAAGGAGGTGTACCACTGTGTATATTAAAACTCCTAGTAGGGTTAGTTAAAGTCTTAAGTGACTTGCTGGATGCTCGTGGGGTGCCGGTCCCCCGGATTTTCACTAGAACCTTCTTGTGATAGTGGCCTTGCCTTACTAGGACTTGTTGAAGTGTCTTCACGTGCTTGCTTAACCATCATCACATTCTTCCAAACTAACAACTTGCTTATGTGTCTTGCGTGAGTGATTCATGTGTGTATATGCATAATCATTTGTTTGAATATTGCCACATCAAGCTCTAAACACCCAAACACATAAAGACAAGTCATCCTACACATTCTTCCAATAACATTCAAACCCAATCACTTTCATCCCAAACATAGCCAAGTCATCCAAACAAGCCACATCATCATCCAAATCCCTAAGCAAGCACTTGCTAAAAGGACTTAAGACAAACACTTGGTGACAACATGTCTACACTAGAAGACCTAGAAATCAAATTCCAAAGATTCCTCCAAAATCTTTATCAAGGATCACAACCCCTAAACCAAGATGCCATTAAAACATTACAATTCTTCATCCAAAGAGCTCAACCCCATGCAAGCCAATCACCTCAACTACAACACTCCATAGCCCAAGTCCAACACCTTTTAGCCACTAGTCAAGCTCAACAAGTACAACAATCCTTAGCCACTCCATACCAACCTAATCCACCTCATAGCCACATGTCATATCCATCCACTTCATATCAACCCAATCTACCTATCCACCAAGTCAATACCACATCAACCTATGAACATCCACCTCAAGCTTATCCAATCCCTCATACCACCATTCCAATGCATTATCAAGCCCATCCACAAGGCAATCAAGTGATATTACAAGAACAACATCCAAGTCCCAATAGCGCTTTGTACATAAATCAAGCACGTCCAAGTACACCTTTTCAACAAGACCATCAAGCACCATTGATAGACCTAAGTCCACATCTGCAACAAGAAACACATGCAAATCCCAATGGCCCCTTGTACATAGATCAAACAAGCCCAAGTTATCCTATGCAAGATCCAATAACCTTTGATAAGGGAGATACCAATCTAGAGTGGCCTTCATCATCTAATCACACACTAACACAAGAGCCAACTAATCCTATCCCAACACCACCACGTGATCCTATTCTTAGTCCATTGGTCCATCAACCCTCCAAATCACCAAGCCCTTCATTACCTTCCTCGCCATATCATTATAATCGTTCACCAAAGGATGCGGCTGAGAGAGTTTTACAAAGGATGCTTGAAGCAAAACTCATTGAACTTCCCCCCATCAACCCATGTGAAGAAAGTCCATATAATGAACATGATTATTGTGCATACCATAGGACCAAAGGCCACAATACAAATCAATGCCCAATATTTGTCTCAATTGTTTACAAGGTGTACCCACCTATAATGGGAAATCGTGCCACATCACCCCCATCTAGTCCAAATTCTAATCCATCCAATCCAATTAGCTCTCAACCTAATCCTAGTCCTAATCCTAATCCAACACCAACTACCATTATCATCCATCCATTATATTTCCCATCCACCCATACTCTTGCGAAGGATGTGATCCATTGGCTACTAGCTAGGAATAAACTACCCCCATGTCAAACACCAATTCATGAGCCTACCAATGAACTTCCAAAGGTCATGTCCAATCCTATAATCTCATCATGTGGTTCACATATCCTTGAGCCTCTTCAAGAGCCTTCCATTAACATGCCTAGCCCTTTAAGCCCATCATGTGATCTACAAGCCAACAAGTCTATTCAAGAGTCTCCAACCACAAGCCTAAGTCAAGAGCCTATCAAGTCCACTCAAGAACCTTCCACTTCCATCCAAAGTCAAGAGGTATGTCAAGAGCATAATCTTAAACATGTGGAAATATCGAACCCTAGTCTTAATCGAGATCAAAGCACCTCTAAGTTCCACCTATCCATGACCTACTTATGGGTTGCCCTCAAGCTATTAGCCATCACCATGACCTCATTCATGAGCAAATTTATCCCTTTTATAGCCCACTTAATCCTATTTTTGCTCATAGTTATGATCAAGGTTCTAGCTAAGATCATGAAAACCATGATGATCCATTTGGCAAAACTTTATCTATCTCATGATCAAGATGATATCTATGATGAAGAACCTATTAAAAAGTACCTTGATCCTATCCATAATCCCATAACCATCCATGAGCAAGATATCCAAATTGCTCCTAGTCATCCTCCATCTAGCCCTATCCATAATGAGCAAACATCCACTTGTCATGATGAGACATGTGCCTCTCAAGAACACATAAGCATAGAAGATCAAACAAATAACTTGGATCTTAGTGAACACAATGCTAATGATCCTCCCTCCACATCTACCATCGATCCCATTTCAAGTCCACTATCATGTCCTAGTGGTCTTATGACCTTCCTCCATGAATGTTCTTCCTTAGGACAACAACAACCATTGTCCTCCATTTCATCTTCTCCATCCAATAAAGAACTCAAGTCTAGTTCCCAAAACACATCTAGTCCTATAGTCAATCGCATACTCCAAAACATGAACTACAAAGGTAAAGGCCTAGGCCTTCATAAACAAGGTATTTTGGAGCCAAACTATGTCAAAGTTCCTCCATGCTCATATGGCCTTGGATACACACCCCAAGGTAAACAAGGCCAAGATGTTGGTAATCCCTCCATCCAACCTATGTCCACTTTCCATCGCACCCCCCATCATCTACCCAAAACATATATAGTCATTCCATCTCCATCATCCTATAAATGTCAAAAGCATGTGACCATACACCTTCCGCCATCCACTTTACCTCCACTTTTACCAACTCCTAATATCCCTCCATCCACCTTGCCACCATTGCTTCCAACACCTAACATACATATCATTCATAAGTATCCTTACATCCCTAATCATGGCCAACAAAAGCACACATCATATAAGCATAAAGCTTCCAATCATTTCATCCACTCCACCTATGCCATGGGATTCAAAAGCAAAAATTTTGATGCCTCTACCTATAAAGCTAAAAGTCCTACCAAAAATCCAAAGAACTATCATGCCTTAGGGCACAAACATGAAAAATCAATGCAAATAACCAAAGCAAAGCAATCCAAAAAGCTATCCAAGCCCATACCTCCAAAAGCAAAGCCCAAAAGCAAAATGGTTTGGGTTCCTAAGCAAACAGCTAGCAAAGCGAATGAGGCATCCTCATCCACATCTAAGCAACCATCCAAACCCTTACATCCAAAAGCAAAGCCTAAAAGCAAAATGGTTTGGGTTCCTAAGCAAAAAACTAGCAAAGCAAATGAGGCATCCTCCTCTACATCTCAACAATCCCAATCACCTATATCCATCCAAAAGCCTACTTCCATCCAAAACTTCCATTCCCTTCAAAAATCCCACAAGCAAAGCAAAATCACTCAAAATACTAAATCTATGTGGGTTCCTAAATTACTTCATCAACCATCCCCTAAGCAAACATGTCCATTGCTTCCTACACCACCATCTCCCCAAAAGCTTCAATGTTTATCACGGTGTGTGCAACCATTGGTCATGGTTCCCTTCCACTCCGCAACACCTCCACATAACTATAACTCCCCATCCTTCATCCATTATCCTACATATCTTTCCCATCACCTTCCTATGGCCCATGCTTTGGCATAAACTTTCCATCCATCCTCATTCCATAAGCCTATATAAATCCACTATCCCCATCCATCGATCCTTGCATGAATATTGCATAATCCACATCCTAATCCATTGTCTACCTCATCCATCTTGCTTTCACACAATCCCTTATCAACATCTATGAGCATAATGACATGGTCCATGCGAAGACATCATCCATCTCTAATGGGACAATATCACCTCTCATAGCACTAAACACTTGAGTCCCTCCTATCCATTACCATGGTGAAAACCTGGCAAACAGGCGCCATGTGTAATTGTCAACCCATCTAAAAAGCAAAAAACAAAAAAAAAAAAAAAAAAAAAAAAAAATCAAAAATCAAAAAATCAAAAAAGTAAAGAGAAATCCCTTCGTCCAACGGTGAAAACCTAGTAAACAGGCGCCTTGGATAAGTACCATGAGGAAAACCTGGCAAACAGGCGTCATGTGTAGGTTGATCTTCGATGTCACTTACACTTGGGGGCACATTGTCTCATCCAACCTATCCATTTCCCAACTATCTATCCCATTATATCATTTACCATCCTACCATCCTTAGCCATTACATAAACAAGCCTATCCTATTGAACCCATTTATCCATTCATCCATCCTTCTGCCTTTTGATTTTGATGAAGACATAGGGGCAAAATCTTGAAACATGCTTTGGATATCTCTTGGTATACCTCATACCTTCCTCATCAATCCATATTATCATTATCCACCTATCATACACCTTGTCATGTAAAACCTATCATGTCATCCCATGGTCATAAACTTTGTCATGTAAAATCCTAAGCATTACCACCTAGAATGGGGCAAGTTCTTCCTATGCACCATAGCCTTTGGAAATCACATCCTAGCTTCCTTATGATCCATCCACTATGGCATATCCTTATCACGAGCTTTCTATCTTATAGCTTATCCCCATCTCTTTATCATGCGCTTTCCACTATAGCCTATCTATCCGTTTATCATGAGGCATGCATCCATCCCTTATATGGCCTATCCTTTTTATCCATCCAGTTATCATGAACCTTTCACCATATCCACCATCACCCATCCTTTTATCCATCCATCTTACATCCATCCCTTGCACCTAGGCTTGGTTTTCTCCCTTGTCATTGGTATCAAGCACAAAGGCTACCCAAATTGTAAATCCATTGACATCCCAAAACATTCAAAAACTCCAAAAAAAAAAAAAATCAAAATATGCCCAAAAACACAAAAAAATCAAAATATTCCCCAAAACACAAAAAAATCAATATCTAATGAAAAATCCAAGCAATATGATCGATTCAATCACATCATCCAAAACAATCCCCTTCATCAACATTCAATCAAAATCAAATCCTCATCATCATCGATTCTTCTTATCAATAACATTCATTCATCCATTTCAATCAATCATTTCTTCCAATCATATCAATCAACTCAATCTAAGCAATGATCTTAAATCCAAGTCACACTAATCCATATCAAGCAAGCCAATCAATTAAGGAACATTATCCACTTAAATCAACAAGTTTTGATCCTCAACTTGTCATAAGCCCAATCAATCATCATCAATCATCATCAATGGGATATAGCGTTCCCACATCCTTGTGTTGATCTAGGGATATAGCTTTCCCCGCAATGACAACACTATCTATCATTATCAATGAAACAATCAATCATTGGTTTATGACTTGACAAGGGCAATACCTTGTTTGTTTTACATCCTTTGAGCACACTGAGAACACTTGCTTATGCTTAGATTGAGTGGACACTCTAATCATCACAGCATCACTATCATTATTCAAAACAATCCAATCATCAAAACAATCAACCTAGCAATAGCAACCATCAAACCAAAGCACATTAAGCCAACTATCAAAACAAATCCTATCAATCATTAGCATCAACACCAAAGCAAATCAACTCAAGCACATCAACTCTAATCAAAACAATCTGATCACTTCAGCAAATCAAAAGCAGCTTAATCCACCACAATCATCTCATCATCAACATTTCATTAATCAATTCAATCCATTTTTATCATCTCATCAATAAAACACAACATCAGAACTACATCTCATTTCCATCGTTAAGTGCCTTGATCCCGTGGATATAGGGTATGTAGGCAGTCTGGAGTACGAAGGAAGTGCCCAGATTCAGGCACAAGCGATTTTCCTCTTTCTTCTCTCATCATTTCTTCTATCATCTATCTTATACATCATCAATAAACAACTTCTTCCAATCAATCTATCATAGCACATCAATCCAATCATCACTTCATCTAATCATCCTTCAATCATCTTCCAATCATTCCAAGCAATGATCCAAATGCAAGTCAATCCTTAGGCCATACCAATCAAGTTAATCAATCAAGCCAAGTTATCCAAACGCAATCAATGGTCTTGATCCTAGCCTTGTTGTAAGCTAAGTCAATCAACCAACCAGCCAACCAACTCAGCAAACAACTTTGTGTTGATCTAGGGATATAGCTTTCCCTGCAATGACAACACTCTCAACTATCATCAACAATCAATCAAACAATTAGTCATTGGTTTACAGCTTGACAAGGGCAATACCTTGTTTGTTTTTGCATCATTTGTGCATGCTTGCTTGCTTGCTTGTATGTGTTATCATTTTATCTTGCATTTGCATCATATCGATATCATTTACAGCTAATATTCATATCTTGTATTCAGACACGGTTGTATTACGCTGGGGCACGAG
The DNA here is from genome assembly GCA_027924645.1 of Cunninghamia lanceolata. Lineage (NCBI taxonomy): Eukaryota > Viridiplantae > Streptophyta > Pinopsida > Cupressales > Cupressaceae > Cunninghamia > Cunninghamia lanceolata. Next base: position 6,040,018 of record BSBN01000391.1, on the reverse strand, counting down.
ACACATCGTCACCCTGGTCCTTATACCTTGGTGCATAACGTCTAGTGCTATATCAAACATCATGGTTGCTCACATTCATTGCAGCATAACGCATCTTCCTTTCTTCTATCTATCCCCTTATCTTTCTTTTGTAGCCAAGCCATTTCTTTTCGAGAGCATACTTGTGTTTGTCCAACCCACCTATCCTCTCGAGGGGGCATCACCAACCTATCCTTTCTATCATCATCATCATCATCATCATCATCATCATCATCATCATCATCATCATCATCATATCCTTACATCATCATCACTATCCTTTTCCTCTATCCACACCTTAACTTCTTTGAAATGATGTTACTCGACATAAAGCTTATCATCTCAAACATCATCTCAAAGAGGGGCAAAATGTAGACACCCAAAATTGTCCCAACTTTGTCCATGTCTAGCAACACCTTGTTAAAACATTATCCTAGACAGCTTGTAGCATTTTGTCCTAAATCCCACTCTTAATCCCATTTATCCATTAAGCCAATTAATTAAATAAATTTTATTTATTTAATTAATTTCCACATCATATCTTATCTCATCCTATTCATTTAGCTAATTAATTAAATAAATTTTATTTATTTAATTAATATCCAACTCATATCCCAACTAATTCAAATATTTTATTTGAATTAAGTTCTCATCATAAGCCGACTTTCCAATTAATTAAATAAATTTTATTTATTTAATTAATTTATCTTATCATTTAGCCGACATGTGTGCCTCTTTCATTTAAAAAAAAGATAAGTGGTACTATAGCCTTTTATTTAATATCTTTTATATGTAGTACTTTTTATGTACACAAGCACACATGAGCCCTATTCTCCTTGACACTTGTCAAATGACTACAACTCCCTTGAAGAGTGGGATAACCGAATCAATCCTATCCATCCATTTCATCTAAAGCCCTAATTGATCCTAGCCATCCATTGGAACCAAGCCTTTCCTATAAAACAAGCCTCTCTTGAGCCATTAGGGGGGGATTTTTCAGGATTCTTCTTCATGCAACCTCACTCTGCTGAATTTTCATCTCAAGTCCTCATCCATCATCTTCAATCCATCTAGCTTGCATCCTTATCAACGTTATGCTGCGGAATCGAGCAACCAACACAACAAAGCGATCAATCAATCGAGCTCATCTTGCATCTTCGAGGTATTGAATTATTTGGGTTTAGGTTATGCATTTCAATTGTTTGATCATTTCCATTTACAAATCCAAATTTTTCGATATACATGATGTATCTAGCCACTTTCTCCTTGCTTGCTTCACTATGTCCTATCTTTATGATCATCTTATGAAATTCTTTAGTATATTCCTTCACATATTTCTCCTTTTGTTTCAGGTTTTGCAATCTCTTCAATAATTCCAACTCATAGTCAGTAGGTATAAACTGATTCTTCAATTTTGTCACCATCCTATCCCATTTTGTGATCTTTTCTTTTCCTCTTCTATTTCTATCTAATTGAACTTCCTTCCACCATATAGCAACATGTCCTTTCAACTTTGTCTTTGCAAATCTCACCTTCTCTGAAACTTCAACTTCTTCATATTCAAAGTATTCTTCCATGTCATTTATCTAGTCAATCAACTCTTCAGGGTTCAAATTGCCAGTGTAATTAGGTACATCAACTCTAGGTCTCTTTATAATCTTTGAAATAGCTCGCAACATCTTAACTTGATCTGATTCTTCTTCTTCGTCACCTCCTAGGGTTTTGCCAATTTGTTCAACAAATTGAAATTTCTCTTCATCATCACTCTCAACAATAGGTCTCAGTGTCAATCCTCTTCGCCTATCTTCCTCAACAACATCTAATCAAATTATCATCATTTTCATCATTTCCATCATCTCATCCATCCTACTAGCCATTGTTCTAATAGCAGGGATTCTCCTTGGCAGCATTCTTCCTAGGATCAAGTGTAAACTACCTCAAGTTTGACAATCAGCTACAAGGTGACAATTGCCTCATAATTGGTGATTGGTTGTGACACAAGTAACCTACCTTGGATTCGGTGATCTATCCACAACAAGATCTTACAAAATTCCTTCACCAATTTCGCTCACTTCGCTCCCAAAGATTTGAACTTTCACTCTGATACCACTTGGTGTAGTCATGGTAGGAGGGTTCACATAATGAACTGTCGAGACTGTGCAACAAGAGTAAAAATAACAGAAATGACTCAAAGATATGAAACAAATGCAGATTCAGTCATTCAATATTTCATTGAATTCAAATATAGATCTTGTGAGCTTACAATTAGGGCTCATAGGCCTGATTACAAAATAACAGAATATGCACAAGATATAGCTTTGAAGGTCCTTCGCAAAGAATTCAAACTAAGAACTGTGTTAGGATAAAATAGGATCAACAATGAATATGCAACAAACAACATCAAATACCCATAACTCAATAGAATAGTGAAACTAAGAAGATTGAATAAAATGAAGCAATGAATTAAACAATGCAAACCTTCCTTGTTTCGAAGCTTCTATTGTTTGCCTATTAAAACTGTCCTTGCTTGTATGAAGTAGGGCCCTCAGAGAGTGCACTCCTTTGTGTTGTTCAAGGATGTCAATAGTAAATGGCTGTGGTGATAAATGTCCAATGAAGATGAGCTCCAAAGCCAATATGTGATCTCAAGCTAATGAATAGAAATGGGGGTGCCAAAGGCGCGCTAGTGGATTTCTGCAGAGTAACAATACGAATAGCCTGGATGAATAGAATGGAGGAATAAGGTTCCATTTATAGACTCAGAAGAATGAGGATCAATGGTTGAGGAGAAGTATGACGATCAATGGTTGAGAATGGTTGAGGAATGTGCAACTAGTAGGAATATGACAAGTGTCCCACCTCCATGAAAGAGGGGATTTGACAAAATTGATCGGAGAGTTAACTCCATTGACTGATCAGTTAACACACTTGATTAGTCAGTCAGAAAAATGGATTGAGGGATTGACTGAATTAATTGATCAGTTACCTAAATAGATTGAGGAGCTGATAGAATTGATTAGTTAGTTAACAGTTTTGATTGAGAAGTTAACTAATTTTGATTTAGAGAAGAAATAGGACATGTGGGTGAGGGAATATTTGGTAATTAAATATTTAAAATATTTAATTACATGTGCAACATGGTGAGGTGGAAAAGGTGAGGTGGAAAGGTGAGGTGGAAAGATGAGGTGGATTTATGGAATTAGGACTTAGGATAGAGGAATTTATGATTAATTAAATAATGTAGTATTATTTAATTATGTGAGACATTAGAAGAATTTAGGGAATTTAATTAAATAAATTAATTTTATTTAATTAAGGAATAGTGAATCGATTAAATAAATTTAGAATATTTATTTAATTGATAGAAGAAGGGAATAAATATTTAGAATGAATCGTGTCATTTTTAGGCATATACACTATGAATCAATCACTAACTACTTTCCTAGGCATCTATTACATCAATATATATCATCTCTAGAATAATAGATTTCTCCGTGTCAGCCAAGGAAGATCACAAACTCCAATGAAGAGCTGTAACATGTGTACATGGATAGGTTAGACTTAAATGGATGGAACTCCTTCGTAAATAAGTAGGATGATGTGCGGATCTTGTGGAAAGTTAGACACGAACCATAGATCATCAAATAATGTGTCATTAAACTTCAAAGGTTGTGAAATGCTCTGCATGTCTTCTCCTTTATATGATTGTCTGAGATTGTCAGGATGCTTTGTTCTGAGAAAATAGTTGATCTTCTGATAGCAATATCTTTCCAATACCTTAACCAAATGCTCTAAGATTTAGATATGTTGTGTATGAATGTCTCTAGATGCTAAGTTCAGCTTCACAGGGTCTGAAATGCAACTGCGGTAGATTATGGACCGAAATATAGAAACTACCTAAACTGGAAAATGAAAAGAAACAAATTGAAACGTGAACAAATTGAAATGTGAACAAATAGAAATGCAAATGTTTTGGTTGATGCATGATTGCTGTTGAACCAGGGATGCTCCTGCATCAATACCTCAAAGTGCAAAGTTGTGTCAAGTATGATCTCTTCTGCAACCCCAAATGAAAAGCCTCAACAACACCCAATCATTCAATCTCATAGATCAAATGAACATATATATCATGTAACCAACATGGATTTAATCCTCTCTAGTCAAGGTAGATCAAACTCATAACCATTCTATAACCATGAATAAGCCCAATCACATCTCCTAAACTCTTCATAATGGAAATCATAAATCAAACCATATGAACAAAGAGATAACTATGCCAATGTCCCTCAAATGAACCCTTAATATCTATAACCATGAGAAGATAAAACATAAAGCAAAATGTATCTAAAAGGATGGACAATACCTTAGAGATGATAAACCATCGAGTAGACCAAGAGTGGGCAATGAGAATGCCCCTCTAGGATACACTAAGCCACAAAGACTCTCCATGAACAATCTCCTCTAGGTCCATAATGAACTCATGTCCATATCTAGGTGTAGGCTCCTCGGTCTATTTGTTGAAACCTCCAATGAGTAACCATCTCAACAAGTGTCTCTAATCCAAAGAGAACTCTAGCCTCACCTAAGTCTCCAAGTATCCAAGAGTACCTCCATGATCAATCCATGCTAAACTCCAAATGCAATATCGCACTATCATGAAGCTCCCAAGCACATGATCAATGTAGTTAATACTAAGAGAACTATACATGATCACTGTCAATGCTCCTAATGCAGAAACATGAACCCAATCATGACAACATGATCTAACATCTCCTCCAAGGAGATCACACGCACTATTGCACACATCATGTCTCAAGAGATCTTGTATCATGACAATACTCAAACTAGTATCCAAAGTAAAACAATACACAATATCAACATCTCTAAACAAAGGATCAACATGTCAAACTAACGAGTCATAAAGTGACACCTCAACCAAAGACTCCATGAGTCCTCCATGCTAAACCAAGATGTCAACATCTCCAAACACATGAAGATAACCATATCTAGTTAGTAGAACTCAAAATGTCAAAGAACTCTCACTACCAAGAGCTCCTCCATGACACCAACATCCACTACAAAAGATCATCCATCATAAATGATGAATCCATATCACTGCCAAAGCTCCCACTAAATCATGACGCCGAGCTACACATGGTAACAAAGTAACCATCTCCTAAATGAAGATCATCCATGGCCTTGATACAATCAAGGAATCCTGTTGTAACATCAACTCCCAAAAGGTAAAGTACAACCATGATATCCAAACTAAGAAGATAAAACCATCACTATTAAAAGCTCACATAAAAATATGTATTCAATCTATCCATGACATCGTGAAAAACATGCTATAAGTCCCAATAATTGACTATCCAGGAACTCTAATCATCCATCCTCTCATCCCAATGCAACATACCAATGTACACATGACCACAGACAAGGCCAACTAACAAAATTTGCATAAACACTGAATCAATCTCGTGGATAAAGACAATCCACATACGAGTCATCCCATTATAGCCAAGGGGTAGCTAATCCACAAAACTAGATAACTCAAAGATCTAAAACACATGTAACATGCAAACTCATCATCACATTAGTACTATGCAAACTGAGATATTGAAGAAGACAACTTGTAGACTCCAAGACTCAAACACCAAATCAAAGATAGATTTGATTTTCCAAACAAGTCCACAACACAAGTAACCATAATCAAGGAACTACCAAGCATCTAGGAGATAAGAACAATTCCCTAAAATTACACCACAACACCACCTGTAATCATGAATCAAACATCATAGCCCATACCTATCAATCAGATACATGATCATGTCATATCAATGTAAAAGTGTACCTGCATATCCATGACACCATAATCATCATCAACATTGTACTTATACTCAACACCCATTGAAACAAGACTCCAAATCTCACATGTGTATCAATCATGTTCTCATACTAGAAGACAACCTGTGTCCCTGTCTCCATCAAAGCTCAAACTCTAAAAACACCTGTAAACATGTAAATGGAAGCACCAAATCTAAAAACCTACTAAACCATACTGATGGTCACATAGCAACATGTACTCCCAAAATTTTTTTCTTAAAAAACCATCTGAATGCACTCACAAATGCACCTTGAATCTCTAGCTCCCACAGGTGATCAAACAAGTACCAAACTCTCTCTGCACACCAAATTAAAAAACTACATGATCCAATTTGTAGTACACATCAATAACTCTCCAACACCTATCCAAAATCAAAAATTTGATTCTGTATGCAAAAGTTATGAGCATAAAACTCTACCAGAGCAATTCCTGGATTTAGACACCAAATTCTGACACACATAGAAAAATCTAATATCCAAACCTATCACTACGTAGTGCTTGGAGAGACCTTTTTGACACCTATAAGAAGTCAAAAATCTGATACCATGGGTGAAAGTTATGCCTCCTGGAAGAAAATACCCTTTAAGGGCTAAAAATGGGCCCTAGGGGACCCGTTTGTACAAGCTGACATAAGCATGACATCATCACTGACATCATCATGCTGACTAGGCAAGGTGACTATGTCCTGATATGGTAGATGATGTGGCATGTCTAGTGTTGACATGTACGACGGACTTAAAAGGTAATAAAGCCAAGTTTAATTTTTCAATCTTCAAAATTGTCAAACTTTGGAAACTGGACCCAACCAAAAAATCAAAAAGGATTTAATTAATTTTTTTTAATGCCCCATGGGGGGTCTTCCCTGCCTATCGGCGGTGCTATTGCCAGGCCAGTGGCACTCCTACCAGATTGGCAGCCGAGGGCTAGATGATCGACAAGGGGCCCAACTTGACCAGCGCCAACCTGAGCCGACATGGGGCCAGCAGGGGTTGACTGGCTCTAATGCCGGCACACCCACCGGTACCCCCTGCATGTATGGGTCTACAGATCCCATGTAAAAAATCATTTTTTTAAATTTTTTACTTTGCTTTTTTTTTATATCTTGATTTTTGAACATTCAATTTTTGTTTGTTTCAAACTATAGTTGTGACATGCAAAATTAATTTTTTTTCTTCAAACTATAGAAAGAGATTTAGTGCAGTAAAAATAATAATTTTTTTTGTTGTACCTATAGATCTGTATGATGGTACAATCAACCTTAGAGAGCTAATTTTTTTCTTTTTTCTCCAATGACCTAAATAGGTCAAATTGTATATCAATCTTCTTCTCTCATGCCTTTTAAATCCAACGGTGAGGTCCATTTTTGCACAGAAGGCCATTTGTGAAAAATCCCTCCTCAAAACCCTCACAAAGCTCATTCAAGAAAACCTTTTTCCAACTCAGATTTATAAACCTAGATCTGTAAAAAAATCACCACAAATCTGCAACCCCAAATCCCTCAGATCTGCAAACAAAAACCTACACAAAACCTTCATATCTTGTATTTGTCCAAAATCTTTCCAACATTGTCATGGATTTAGCTTTGCACCAGATCTACACAAACAAGGGTTATAACAAAACATGAATTTATGAAACCTCACAAACTCAAACCATGGTTTTGATAATATGGCTACCAATCTCATAGATTTACAAAACAATCTTAACACACAAAAGATCTACTGCAACCCACAATTCCTTCCAAAGATTTTCAAGATGGAGGAAAACACCTAGAACCATTATTGTATAGATACATCACATGCAAGCACATACAAGCAACATGCAAGTATATGCAAGCCATGAAAAAGCCTTAAAGCTTTGATACCACTTGTTAAGAATTTGCAGGTAGATCAAACCAATTCCACATAACCCAAAGGAGATAATGATGCATACAATCTTACAGATTTACCATAATGCAAAGATCAATATATAATCAACAAGATAACACAAGATATACCTTGGGAAAACCCTCATTGAGGGAAAAAACCTAGCCTCCAAAAGCATCCATACTCAATGTATTATTCAATAATAAAAAATTACAATACACTCACAGACTCTCCATGAATACCTCAAAAATATCAAGCCTATCTACTACAACCTCCATGTATCCAAGCATGGATCCACACATCCCATGCCATGCTTTACAATGTGCACTCACAAGAGAAAACTCAATAAAATGATAGCCTCTCACAAACTTCTAGAATAAGAGCCAACCCTAACCACTAACCTTGTGCTTGCTTCTATAGACTCAAGCTCACACAAATACAACTTGTGGTATTGGATAAAAACAATGTGACTCAAAACCATGAGCACAAAACCATTGACCCCAAAATTAATTATTTTGCACAAATGATAAATATTTGCCTTATGTCTCCCAATGTTAAATACAACTTTTACAAGTGATACCAAATAAATATTTAATGTGGCTAAACACATCTTGATTAAGATGCACCACAAAAGAATATTTATTTTACATAATTAAATGAATTAATGTTATGCAAGGTGAACAACACCTTTTTTCACAACATGATGGAGGGGTTCAAGATGATCTCCAAAGCCTATGTTGCATAAGAATCATATGCCCCACTCTAGGTATGATGCTTAGGATTTTGAATGGTGGGTGAATGCTTGGAAGGGATAGATGGACTTTGTAGTAGATGGATGAATGAATGGTATGATTGGAAAGGGACATATGCTGAGAGGTATGCAAAGCATGTTTTTGATAGTTTTCTCTTGTCTTTATCAAGATCCAATAGAATGAAAATAGGATAAGGAAGAAGATATGAAGGATAGGATGGATGGGAGACAATAGGATAGATATGAAGATGGTGTATAGGGATATGATAGGATAAGGATACATAATGGATAATATATGCAAAAGTGATGCAAGAGCATCCCTAGTTCAAGAGCAATCTTGCATCCACCAAAAACATTTGCATTTTAGTTTGTTTGTATTTCAATTTGTTTCTTTTCATTTTCCAGTTCAATTTAGGAAGTTCAGTGAGTAGTAGTTTTGTATTTTGGTCTACATTCTACCACAGTTGCATCTCAGACCTTACGGAGCTAGACTTAGCATCTACTTTCATTCATGCAAAACATATCTAGAATTTAGAGCATTTGGATCAAGTACCAGAAAGATATCACTATCAGAAGATCACATGTTTTCTCAGAGTAGAGCATTCTGACAGTCTTAGTTAATCAATTGAAGGAGAAGACTTGTGGAGCATTTCACAACCTTCAAAGCTTAATGACACATCATTAAATGATCTATGGTTCATGGTTGACCTTCCTTGAGATCCGCACACCATTCCATTCATTTGCGGAAGAGTTCATGTTTAGGTCTGACCTATCCATGTACACACGTTACAACTCTTCATCAGAGTTTGTGATCTTCTTTGGCTAAGGCGGAGGAATATTATGATTCAAAGATGATATATATTGATGTAATAGATGCCTAGGAAAGTAGTTCATCACATTAGAGACAACTGATAGTTTGAATTCTTGAGAAGGAGCTTCAAAGCTATATCTTGTGCATATTCTTATATTCTGTAATCAAGCCCGCGAGCCCTAATTGTAAGCCCACATGTTACCAGTTGATTTGTAATTCAATTCTATGATATACCAAATGACTGAATTGACATTTGATTTATATATTTGAGTTATTTCTGTTGTATTTACTCTAGTTGCACAGTTTGGACAGTTCATTCTATGAACCCTCCTACTATGACAGCACCAAGTGGTATTAGAGTGAAAGTTCAAATCTTTGAGAGAGAATTGAGAGAAGTGGGCAAAGGAATTCCATAAGATCTTGTTGTGGAAATAATACCAAATCTAAGGTAGGTTACTTGTGTTACACCCAATCGCTGATTGTGAGGAAGTTATCACCTTGTATCTCGATCACTGAATTTAAGGCAGTTTGCACTTGATCCTAGGAAGATGCCACCGAGGAGAATCCCTATTGTTGGAACAATAGATGGATGGATGAGATGATGGAAATGATGAAAATAATGAGAATTTGATTGGATGCTATTGAGGAAGATAGGAAAAGAGGATTGATACCTAGACCTAATGTTGAAAGTGATGATGAAGAATTTCAATCTGTTAATCAAATTGGCAAAACCCTAGGAGGTGATAAAGAAGCAGAATTAGATCAGATGAAGATGTTGTGAGATATTTCAAAGATTGGGAAGAGACCTAGACTTGATTTACCTAATTACACTAGTGATTTGAACCTGAAGAGTTGATTGACTAGGTAAATGACATGGAAGAGTACTTTGAATATGAAGAGGTTGAAGATCTAGAGAAGGTGAAATTTACAAAGACAAAGCTAAAAGGACATGCTGCTATATGGTGGAAATGTTGCAAGTATGGGTTTAACCGGTGTTGTCATTGATGTCAACATACTCATGTTGCATTAATGAGAGATTGGAAGAGATGATCACTGAGGATATTGAGTAAATTAGTCTCAGTCAGGAACAGTGAAGAACAGTGATGACAGCAAGGTAAAAGCTCAAGACAGGTTGAGGATCAGAAGATGTGGATTAAAGGGTTTATGGATATGAGTCTTAAGATGTTCCAGTTAAGATTTTAGAGGCTCGCATGAAGATATGAAGAAGTTGTGATCGATCAAGTAGAACCAGTTCTGGGAGATATTCAAAAGTGACAGAGCATTACAGAAAGGTCCGGTGGGATCTAGAAATACTTTATCCTATTCTGCGGATTGGAAGGAGTGTTGGAGAAGTCCTTATGATGTGTAATCTCTATTTGATCATGGTTTGAATGTCTGGAAGCATCCACTCCCTTGTAACAGTAATGGCAGACCGTGTTCTTGAGGTTCTGGAAGCAGGAGAGAGAGATTTTAGCAAGTAGAGGAAGTACGGATGTTCCTGGTGATCCAGGAAAGTTTGTGGAGATCCTTGGATCATGTTCAGTTCGTGTTGTCAGTTCGCATTAGAGTTGGAGCCCAGAATTGAAGAAATACTTCTGGATGAAGGTGTTCTCACTTAGGCTGGCCGACCGGATGAGTTATTCATCTTGCAGATGTTCTTGTGGATGTGTGCTGACTTAGATGTTTGTTCCTAAGTTGATGTCATGTATAAATAAGGGATTGTGAAGTCATTTCAAGGTGTGATTTGTGGAGATGAGTGTGTGGTAGCAAGGAGAAGAGCGAAAGACAGAGTAGAAGGTTTGGGCTTAAATGGAACTGACTCAAGCATGGTGAAGATGCTATCTTCTAGTTCAAGTATGTGATAATCATTCTTTTGTTGACAATGTGTCTCTTGTAGGTAGTGAGCCTCTTGTGAGCAATGTGCTCGGATAGTGAGCCCTAATTGGCATATGCCATTTTGTTCCGTCTATTCTTCTAACAGAGAATACAATCTTGGGTTAATCACCCCGTAGTTTTTTCCCTTAACCAGGTTTTCCACGTCAAAATCTTGGTGTCTCTTGTGTTGATGTGTTATCTGCTCTTGATAAAATGCATTAAGTTTATTGTTTGATTTATTGTTATCCTGCTAAGTGAATTTAAGTGTTGAAAGTAAAGAAAGTTTTGGACAACTGATTCATCCCCCCTCTCAGTTATTTGCTCTAAATCTAACAGGAAAGAAGTTCAATTGGATAGAAATAGAAGAGGAAAAGAAAAGATTACAAAATTGGATAAGATGGTGACAAAATTGAAGAACTAGTTTGTACCTGCTGACTATGAGTTGGAGTTGTTGAAGAGATTGCAAAACCTGAGACAAAAGGAGAAATCTGTAAAGGAGTACATTGAAGAATTTCATAAGATGATCATAAGGACATGACATAGTGAAGCAAGTAAAGATAAAGTGGCTAGATACATCAATGGATTGAGATTGAACATTCAAGAAGAACCGAGTTTAGTAAGGATGACAACACTGGAAGAAGCATATCAGTTTGCCCTAAAAGTTAAAGAAAAGTTGAATAAGAGGCATGATTAGAGGCAGAGAGGCAGAGGAGGTAAATTTTAGAGAGGTAGAATATTTTATGGAGGAGAGAGATCATTTGCAGAGCAAAATAGATAAGAGAATACATTCAAGAAGGAGGACATAGATAACAGTACATGCTAGAGAGATGACAGAACTTACTACTGGAAAGGAAACCCTAATGTATACCAGAGTGAAGGATACAGAAGAGAAGGAAGAGGACCTAATAGGAGAACATTTAGAGGAACCTATTTCAAGTGTGGAGGTGAAGGACATAGAGCATTTGAATGTAATCAGGGGAGTACAAGCAAGAGGATAGAGAATGGTGGAAGAGCAACCTATGTGAAAGAAGAACCTGTTGGATTACCGAGTTTAGTTAGAAAACCTAAGAAAGAAGAATCACTTGTGATGAGGAGAGCACTATTTCAAGGAGAGACAAATGAGGAACCACCATAGAGGAAAATCTTGTTTAGAACTAGATGCAAATTTGGAGGTAAATGTTGTAAAATTATAATTGATAGTGGTAGTTCTGATAACCTAGTTTCAAAGGAGATGGTGACTAAGTCGAAGTTGGAAAGATTGAAACACCCTAAGCCTTATCAGATAGCATGGATTTAGGATGATCATAAGGTACTGGTGAGTGAACAATGTTTGGTGAAATTTCATATTGGATTTTATCATGATGAAGTATTGTGTGATATTATGCCTATGGATGTTTGTCATACACTAGTACAAAAACTAGCAATAAATAACTAAAAAAACTACTAAAAATTGGTCACATGACCATTAGTTTGGTCACGTGACCATTAGTAGTTTATTGCCAGTCATTTATAACACGACCAAATTTATGACAAAACCATTTTTATTCATTTATTGGTTGTTTTGATTGATCAATTTGGTAGTATATTTAGTCATTAATTTAGTCATTGATTGTTGTTAACTGGTCATTTATTTAGTCATGGTAGTCATTTATTTAGTCAGGGTAGTCATTTATTTAGTCATTATAGTCATTTATTTAGTCATGGTGGTCATTTATTTTAGTCATAGTAGTCATTTATTTAGTCATGGTAGTCATTTATTTTAGTCATGGTAGTCTTTTATTTGGGTGAATCAGTGATTCAAGTTACAAATCAAATCTAACTTAATCCTCACAAATTTATGCATATAAACTTCAAGTATCATACTTATTCAAATGTTGAGAGAAGCACCATGAAATTAAGAATAAAATGTTTGAAAAATATGATTGATTAGACACAAACAGATCACAAATGAAGAGGAGCCACTATTGGCAAGAGACACTGCTAAGCATGATAAGTGTTTTCATTGATGGCAAACAAGTCTCTACTTCACATCCGCATTTCATAATTTTCCCATATCGAAAATCAGATTGAAGATTTGTCTAAGTCTGGGAAGTCAAGAACAGAGTCTGTGATAGGGTCCTATTGATGGTTGTTTTTACACACTCATAACAAAAGTTAAAATTCATAAATGAACCTAACTATCTTGAAAGATATGGAAAAATCAATTAAGATTACTCAATCCCAAGTTTCCTTATTGGTCAGGTCTTGACCTGTTGGACCGTTCAGTAGGTTATTATGAAGTTGTAATATGCAAGAGGCCTTATGTAGTTTAAAGTGGATTTGTGACTTACTGGACTCCTATTATGCAAACCAACATGAATATCAACTTTCTAATCATTCATCTGCATAAGACTGTTACTGTACTTCAAAGCTTTATATGATTTATATTCAAACATGCTTTGCCTTTTAAATATATATGAAGATTATCAAATATCAATTTATTGCTCTTAAATCCCTTCAAATGTCAGATAATCTCCTTTGGATTTCAACGTTTAAGCTAAGTATTTCAAAATTGTTGGGAAAATTTAGGGAAAATTAAATCTACCATCATTCATTACAGGATCTAAATGTTCTGTTAAGCACATAGTAAGAAATACAGTAGATTTGATTAACTTAGTAGACTAAATCATTAAATGCAAATGTTCTGAATATTTTCAGAAACAAGCATTCAAGATTGCAAGCTTTTAGAGAAACTATTCCAAATATAACGAGAAATTAGAAGACACTCAGGAAATAGACGCAGACTTCCAGACTCACTTATGTTCAAAACACATAGCCATATATGATTTACAATGTAGGTATGACTCTTAGCTTCATTAATCAAAATCCACAAAAACTCACAGTGCTTTATAGATACAGTAAGGAAGCTAGATGTTTCCACGCATTCCTCAATGTAGACATAGGCGACCTCCTCTAAACTACCATACTCTACTCCAAATTCTCAGAAATGGTTGTAATTTCTTTGTTATTTTCTACAAATCCATGTGTCCTTAAAATACAAGTAGCAATGCACTTAATATAGCATTTCAATTCATACCCTTTCTACGGTTACAACTCCCATTCTACAGTTACAACCCCCCACTCCACAGTTAAGGTCCATTTCATTGTCGACCAATGGTGTGTCTCTATTTCATAACTATAAGCCAGCCCATTACTTGGCATTTTTTCCTCTCATGGGATGCCCTTGGAATCTTTTACAAGTAAGATTCCTGCTTTCTTGACCTTTTCCCATCATAGTTCTTCATTGGATTTTCTCTCAAAATTCTTCACCCTTGATTCTGCATTTTTTTTTACTCTTTCAAAAATTTCTTGAAATTGACAATAACACCCTCCACAAAAGTACGGTCCCCTCCTGGACTTTTTGCAAAAATAAATTCTTGCATCATTACCTTTCTTTTCAACTCCTTTTCTTTGTCTTCTGAGCCTATTGTTCTCTTCATGTATTTCCTCATCTTGGCTCCTTCCTCCATCAGTGTATCCATCAGCTGCTTGTTAAGGATTGCATCAGGATTTTCTGTGTAGGGTGTGAATATGGCTTTGAATTCTATCAAGGCACTCTCTAAATCATATGCTGGTACCTCTGCACATTCATGCTGTATAAGCCTTTCTATGATCTTTTTATGTGTCTTTATCATCTCCTCTGTTTTCTCTTCTAACTCCTGTGCAACTGTTGCACCACTTTTGAGGATATTTTCCTCAAATCTTAATTCCATGATTACCCTTGGCAATCCCTTTGCCAGTGTAACTATGATCGCTCCTTCATGAATTAACTCATCTGCTCTTGCTTCAATCTCAGTCAGCTCTCCTATTTCATATCTACACTCCTCTAGTCTTGTTTGACAATTATTTATAAGTGCCAAACACTTATTCTTTTCTTCTGTTGTCATCCTCCAACTCTTCACTGCCTGCCCTATTACTTGTTCGCCTTCTTGTAAGAAATCGTTGAACCCTTCATAAATAATGTCAGCCTTGAACCTTTTATTTTCCATGTCCTTCACTTCTTCCTTAGATACTATTGCTATGTTAGCAGGGAGATCAGGTACAGTGGCACTGGGGTCAAATATCCCCTTAATTAATTGTTGGAGCTAGACAATGTGTCCTTTCAATACCTCCTATTTATTTTTATCCCTCCTTAAGATACCAGCTGTTACTTGGTGCATGTCCTCCCATTCATGGAGGTGTTGTTCTCTTTTTGAATGCCCAAGATCAATATTCAGTATCTTATATTCTTCTAGGGCAATTTCACCCTTTGCCTTTTCCTTTTGTGGTATAGCTAGGTTTAGAGTTCTTGATCCATCTGGACCTCTCTGGATTGCTGACATTGTCCTAGCTTTTCTTTTCTCTTTCCTTGTAGTTGTCTTTTCTCCTAATCAGCTCTTAATATCAATTGGAGCTAACTGTATTTCTTTCTTTTCCTTTCTTATCTCCCCTCCCAGCCATGTGGGAACCTCTTTTGTGCCCTTTGCAACCCTTTCTTCATTGATTACCTCTTCATGAGGTTTATCCAATCCTGTTTCTCCTTGTTGCTGCTCTTGTTCTTGTTGTTCCCTTTCTGGAACTTGCTGTTGTAGTGGAGGTTCTTGTTGTTGTTGCTCTGGAGCTTGCTCTCATGATTCAACCTCATTTTCTTCTTCTTCTTCTATTTTTGTATCCTCTCCATCCTCAGCTTCTCTTTCAGGGATCTCTTCTGGTTGTTCATCTGTTTTTCCTTCAGTCTGAACCGACTCTATATTTTCAGGTTCTATGTGTATAGGAGAGTCCCCCTTTATTTCATCATCTTTTTCTTCTTCTCCTGTATTCCCAGGATCCTTGATCTCATCCTGTACTCTACCTGCGTCTTCTTCTTGTATTTGTTCTATATTTTTCTCCTCTTCCCTTGATTCACCATACATACCTAGCATATCTAAGGCATCTACACCTGAGGTGTCTTCCTTCCTTTGCCTTCTCTTTTCCTGCCTCCTTTTCCATTTCCTCAATCTTGTGTTCCTTTTCTTGCACATCCTGTATGATTTCTGGAGGAACCAAGGTATCAAAAGGATCAATTGATTCTGTTTTGTCTTGTACCTTTTCTTCTTCAGCCTCTATGTTGTGCTCTGTTTCTGGCTCAGCCTATATGTTCAATTCATCTTCCTCACATAGGAAGTCACTGGAGTCCTCACCTATGTCGATTTATTTTCCTTTATACATTGTTTCTCCTTCACTATCACTACTCTCAATGTTTACTGTCTCCATACTTTGCTTGGCCTCATGAGTTCTTAACTCTTGTAGCATTTCACTGGCCAGCTCTGACTTCACCTTTATATAGGTCTGCTTGGGATCTACTGAAGAGGAAGCACCTTGTATGTTGCTCAATTTTTCTCCAACTTCGTGTGCCCCAGTTGCTCCAACTGTTATCGAAGACTCACCCTTAGATAAACTGATTGGTATTGCCCTCATTGGCTGTTGCCCTACCACTCCACTGGCAGCTTGTGCTTCCTCTGCACCTACCTCATGGCTCATGGATTTTGCATCAACAAAAGTTTTGGATGCAACTGCAATTGTTATGCCCAAGGCATATAGATCCATTAATGTGGCATTTTTATCTTTTTCCACAACTTTAGCCTCAACCATTTTCTTTTCTTCTCATAGAAACATTGCAGGTCCTCACTGGGCTCTGCCTTTCTCTTCCTTCCCACTTTTGGGAATGTAACTTCTTTTCCTTCAGCTTTAAGCTCCTCTATCCTGTCCTTAAGCCATTTTTTTGAAAACAATATTACCGGCTTAGATAATACATCCAATGATGTATTCCAAGGCTGTGACTAGTCAGGCTTTGTAATAGGAGCCAACCTTGCTTGTGCATAACTTTGATGTAATAATTGATCATCTTCCCTGACCTCTGGAGGGACATATATATTGCCAATAGACTTCATTTGCTCCACAGTCAATCTTTTGTGAGCCCTCTTTCTCACCTCTCTGTCGTTTTGGCAATTAGCCCAGAAATCCTCAATATGTGCTTGTTGTTTGTATTTCTTGTCTACAAAATTTTGAATTTTGTGGAAGGGGTCGAACCTCCTTGCTAAATCAAACTCTTTGAAGCCATAATACCTCAATTCTTGCTCTGAATAACTTGCCACATCCTCACTAAAAAAAGAATACCTGCCAATTGCCCATGGCAGTCTCACATTTCCCCTGCCATTAAATTTCCTTTTGTACATCCTGAAAGCATTCAAATTCTGTCTCGAAAACTCCAACACAATTACCTTGTTAGAAGGGTACCTGGGAAGCATGAATGGTTTCCCATCAAAACCCTCAGTCCTTATGTAAGTAAAGTGTTCAAACTATATGAACCATGAATTGTGCAACCCAATTACACTCTCAGCATCCTTAGACAATCTTTTATTAGGTTCTTCCCTTAGTACTCTTACCAAGTAGGTATAAAAAACATCATTTACTAAAGCAAAATTCTTTAAGGTGTTTTCCTCCTAAAGGATAGGGTAATGTTCATATATAAGTTTCTGGTTAGGGCCACTTCCTAAAACACCAATCCTCTCTATCCCATGAATAAAAGGCTTAATCATTATAGCATAGGAGTATAATACATAGGAAGATAAACAAAATGACAAGCCCTTGTGCTGCCTCAACATGGCTTGCCTCCAAATAGCTGTACTAATGGCCTTGGCCCAATGAACTCATCCTTGCTCCTTTTCACCAGCCCTCAGGTACTCTATGACAGTGAACATCCAAGGTTCACACTTGGTGGCATCCCTCAGTCTAATCAGTCTGCTCAGCATGGTGATCATCAAATAAATCTCCTCCTTGAAATGTATTCTCATCAGGTTTTTAGGGATTCTAGCCACTACCTTTGGTTTGTTCTCTAGACTGTACCAGTGGCAAAATATTTTACCTTTATAGTCTCTCTCATTTGTGTAGAAACTCTCATTATACTGATCTATGTCAATATTTGTCATCTTATCGGTGATCTCCAACCCAAAAGTGTTGGCGATCCCCTCTGGAGTTAAGTCCGCAATTATTTTATCATACAACAAGACCATCCTGGTACTGCGGTTATACATTATTACACAGTCTAAGCACAAATCCCTAGCCTCCATTTCCAATGGGAAACCCGTAGCTCGGTATAACCCGCTATCCCAAATGCACTTCATATCGGGAGTAGCATCTGTAGCAATTATCTTTTTTAGCACATCTTCCGCATCATAGTTTCCTAAGTTTGTGTTTGTCCCCACTCTATTAGCGCTGATCAGGGTCGAACACCCTCTATGTATAGGTAATTCTTCTTTATCCACTTCTTTCCGTGGTTGTCTTTCCTTTTTTGTATCTTCCCCTGTATCTTTCTTCAGTTTAGGGGCCATCCTATAGAAGTATACATGTCTCAAATTTTGCTTTTTACTTCATAACCAAGGTTTTACTGTGAAACACCTATTTTCTACCTTTTACCCTAACTTGTAACCTCATTGAATTTGTCAAGCTCTATTTAGCTAATTAACAGTTAAAATGGCAACCTTAACAAATGCATGCATTTTCAAAGTGAAATTACTGGAATCAACAGTCGTACTTTACCATTCAAAATTTAAATGGGGTTACAAGATAAATACATGTTTCCTGTGACCGTTTAACCTTTGATGTTGACTTTACCTTTCACTTTCACCCAGCAACTGTAACCTCACCACTCTGGTAAATTCTGCCCAATTACTGCAACAGTCTTCTTTTTCTGCAAATTTTCACTCCAAACAGTACATTTGAAAGCGATAATAACATGAAAATATTCTAATCCTTGTTAAATTTATTTTTGTTTGAGTGTTAAATTTGCATTAATTATAGCAATTAATGTATTACGTCCTCGGCCTTTATTACAGTGTTCTTGTTTTGCAGACTTTCCTTACCATTAGCATATTTCAACATACAAAATTTTCTTTGTATATTTTGTTGTATGTTTCTTTTGTATATTTTCGTTGTATGTTTCTTTTGTATATTTTTGTTGTATCCTCGCACATACAAGACACTTTATGCAAAAACTCAACTAACGCTTTCACTTTTTTGCTTTCCGTACCTCTTTGTATCTTTCGGTTTGCATATTTTGCTTGTATGCTTTGTTGTATATTAGCTTGTATGTTAAGTATATGTTGTAATATACAAAACTGATATACATGTATTGGGGTCCACTCTCAGCTCCCAAACTTACTTTTACGCGATGATTTTACCCTTTTATCCAATTCAGACCTTAACTTCCTATCAATCATGCTGTACTTGACTTGAAATCCACGATGTATGCCGCTCAATGCATCTCTTGATATTACATTTGGACGCGATGCAACATACTTACCATGTTTCAATTTTCCTGAGTTTCAGGCTGTATGTATAAATTAATGTTCATTTCAAAACATACATACAAACATGGAGTCATGCATCGGTTTAATTCCATCTGATAACCCTTTAATCTGTAATGTATAAAGCTCCATGTATATCAGGTTATATATAAAAATATACAACGCGCTATACATGGAGTTTACCACTTTGTATAATTCTTCAATTCCGGGTTATATAAATCAATGCATAAACAGATATGTTTGAAGTCTGCTTTCATTGATTGTATTGTATTTTAACTTTCTCTCAGCTCCATGTCGTATAAAATGAAATGTATATTTCATTGTATATTTGACATTACCAAATATACAAACCCGAAATATACAACGGTCTAACTTTATTCCATAGTGTTTTCAGTTCCGGCTTGTATAAAGTGCAATGTATATCTCGTTGCATATAAGAAATATACAAACCGAAACATACATCGACTTTATTGTTTTTGATAACCCTTTAGTTCCGTGTTTCATATTTCACAATGTATGTTTCCCGGTACCTTATATGCAAACCCGAAATACACAATGATTACCCATTATTTCATACCCTTTTCAATTCTGCGATGTATAATATTCCTTGTATCTCTTACTTGTATATTTCACATCTGCCATATATACAAGTGCTGAACATATACGATTATACTGACCTTAATAGGTCTTCATTTCTGCGCTATGTATAACTGATTGCATATTTACTTGTATGTCCTCCATTTGCCGAATATACAAACCTCGATATACATGTCGAATTTCAATCATTTATTCACTCCAACCTAACTCCTTTCGGGTCTGACCTGTATGTATGTATCGAACATTTCCTAAATGCATACAAGGCAAAAAGCAACAAAATAAGAAAACTCGATGACTTCCCCTTTGCGATTAATACAAAGCCTGACATACAAACACACTTGTATATGACACCACTTTGTATATACAAAGGACTTGGGTATATACAAAGTACAAACCCTCTAATTGTACATTTACCCAAAACATCCATAACTTGCAAAATACACCGAATTTTGAAATAATTCAAAAAGCAACCCCTGTTTATTTTCAACAAGGAATTCACTTGTACTTTGACCTGGTACTCAAAATGCAAATTTTCTCCATTTATGACAAGGTTTGTATTTTGGCTCTTTTTTTCCTTTTACCACCAAGCAAACCACACCAACAAGCAAAGCAAACCAAAATCAGCAGGGGTCCTCATTTTGCTAAGGAGTAAAATGGGGCATGTTGTGAGCATCACAACAACTAGCAACCGAATAAAATAATTAAATTAAAATCATTAAAGGAAACAAAATGAAGTAAATTCATAATTTCAAACTATCTTTTATGCAAATCGTCATTTAACTTAAGACTCAATGTATTCAATAAGGTGCGTGGATTTTCATTTTCAGTTTAAGTGGGTACGCGTGATTAATTATCCTTATCTTGAAAATTAGTTAAACAAACCAGTGATTGACATTAGGCTACCTAGATGATGTCATTCCCTCATAGCCAATCGGATAGAGCCTTGCTGCCAGTGAGCATTCATAGCCCCGGCAAGGTTATCGTTACAATTCTCCTAAGTAGAGCCCCACTGCCAGCGAGCGTCTATAGCCCCGATAGAGTTACTTAGATGGCTTAACCTAGATTTCAGTAAAATCCATTTTATTCATTCATTTATTTCATATTTTAATAAAGATCAAGATTCCATAAGATATAACAGTTGTAACTTTATGATGCAAGGCATGATCACTTGTTGAAAATAAGTTGAGAATTGTAATGGTAGCAAGGGTGACTTCTAATTTTTCACCTAATATCTACACTGGTAGGTTCAAAAAACCCAAGGATTTTAAGTGCGTCATCGTGAGAATATTCCTTGAATACTCAACCCATTCTTATTGAATACAAAATTTCACAAGTCAACTAACCTTCTACATTTATGACAATCACAACAAATTATGTATAAGTTTCAAATGATTAACTTGAATGTTCTAAATTTTATATTGTTTTCAATGGTTGCTAATCTGCTCCTGTATACTCTAGAGAAAGACAAACACTGCTGGTGAAGCAACAGAAAACCAACAAAAGAAACCAACAGGAACACAAACAAAAGCAAAACAAACCAACCTGTACAACTATCCATATTATGTACAACAGACCAACAACCTTTACCTCAAGCCTGGAAGTAGTGTTTCAAATGTTGGCCATTAACAGGTAATGGCACATCTTCTCTGGTTAGGGTTTTGAGCCTAAAAGTGTTGTCTCCTATTATTTCTGACACTTGTAATGGACCCAACCATAACTTGTCAAATTTTCCATGGCTACCTTTCTTCTCATGTGCTTTATCCCAGCATAGCACTAAGTCTGAAATCCTAAATGTTTTGACTCTTGCTCATTTATCAAACCATCTCTTTACCACTACTTGGTGTTTAGCAAACTTTTCAACAGCTTGATCTCTTTTCTCATCTAATTGCATCATTTGGACAATCCTAGCTTCCCTATGGTCATTGAAGCCTAAGTATTCATTCGCAAACTTCCAGATTGGTATCCTTAGATTTACTGGAAGTATGGGATCAGTCCCATAAACTAAATGGTAAGGTGTATTACGCAGAGTTGCCTTGACCTTGGTCCTATCTACCCATAGTGCATAGTTCAGCAATGTGTTACATTCTCTTGCGTTCTTTTCACTTAGCTTTTTAATGATGTCTAACAAGATTTTATTCATAGATTCAGCTAACCCATTCCCCTACGGATAGTAATTTGAAGAGAACTTTAAAACAATTCCATATTCAAATGCCCATTTAAAAAACTTTAAAGAAGAAAATTCAGGGCCATTGTCACATACCAATGAATAAGGAACTCCAAACCTGGTGATGACGTTCTCTTCAAGAAACTTGATGACTACCTCAGTAGTAGAGAATTTGCAACATGTGGCCTCAGTCCACCTAGTACAGTAATTAGTCACTGTCAATATGAATTTGTGTCCTGCAGATGATGGAGGATTTATGACTCCAATGAAATCCAAGCCCCACTGTGCAAACGGCCTAGACTCAATAACATGCTGTAGCAGATTAGCTTGATTTCTCCCCTTATCTGCTATAACTTGACAAATGTGACATCTTATGATGTGATGCTCCGTGTCTTTAAACATAGTAGGCCAATAATAACTCGCTCTCAATATTATTTGTGCTGTGGCCAAATGGGAACCATGAGCGGTCCCATGCTTATCATGCAGTTCTAGCAACACCTTATCTGCTTCATCTCTATTTAAACATCTTAAATAAATTCCCTCGTGGTTCTTCCTGAATAGAAGACCTCCTTGCACCATACACTTTTGTGCTTTGATCTTCAGAGCCCTCCTCTATGAGGATTTCATCTTGCTTGGGTATTTTCTTGATATTAGAAAAGTACTTAGATCATCGTACCACCCTGATGCATCACTTGCATTTAGCACGTACTGTTGCTTTACCAAATTTGGGTCTGTATTTGCTATGGTTTGTACTAAAGCTTGTCCTCTAACTAACTTCATCAGTATGATTTATATTTCAAACTCCTACAAAGTGGTGATCCACTTAGCTCTCTTCTCTCCAGGCTCATTTTGCATCAGCAGAATCTTCACTGCTGCATCAGGTACTACAGCTTTAACTTGAATGCGTAGAATGTAGTGCCTAAACTTTTTTACTACCCTCAGTAGTGCGAATGCTTGTCTTTCCGTATCTAGGTACTTCAACTGTGCATCCTTCAAAGGTGCACTCATAAAAGTGATAGGCTTTTCTTCATTATCTTTTCCTTTCTGCGTTAGTGCAGCCACAAGCGAGTGTGAGGATGCGAATGAATAAATGTAGAACAGCTTTGTATAGTCTAGACTTGTCAACACAGAAGCATCAGAAATAGCCCCCTTGATATCTTCAAATGCGGCCTTGGCTACTGGTGTCCACTCTATTACTGTATCCTTTTTCAGCATGGCATTCAGCGGTTGTACGATCTCTGCAAATCCTGTAATGAACTTCCTGACGAAGTTAATTTTACCAAAGAATGATTTTAATTCTTTTCTAGTGTTTGGTAACTATAATTTCTTTATCCCTTCTATTCTGTTAGGATCAATGGATATACCATTTTCAGAAATGACATGCCCTAGTAATTTACCCTCTATTACGCCAAATACACATTTTTTAGGGTTGAGAGAAATTCCATACCTCTCGCATCTCTTAAGTACCCTTCTTAAATCCTCAGCATGAGTAGACACATCCTTAGAATACACAGTTAGATCATCCATGTAAATCACAATACACTTACTTGTCAGTCCCCGGAATGTAATGTCCATGGCTCACTAAAATGTGGCACCTGCATTGATTAGACCAAATGGCATTCTTCTATATGCAAAATTACCCCATTTAATGGTAAAAGTGGTTTTTAGTCTATCTTCCTCATCAATTAGGACCTGGTTATAACCTAAAAACCCATCTAGAAAGGACATCATCTTGGCTCCAGTTACTGCCTGTAACACTTCATCCATATAAGGCAGAGGATAATTATCTTTTTGAGATGCTTTATTTAAATTCCTAAAGTCTACGCATAACCGAATGTCCCCACTTTTCTTCCTAACAGGCACTAAGTTAGCTACCCAAGTCAAATATCTAACAGGGAAAATTATTCTGGTAGATAGTAATCTCTTCACTTCCTCAAATATCAATGGTTCTAAAATTGCATTTACAGGCCTTTACTTTTGCCTGAATGGTTTGACATCTGGTTTAATGGTATCACATGTGTTAAAATGGATGTGTCATATGTCTTTAATTCTTCATATGTCCATGCTATAACGTGTTTGTATTCTTTCAGTACATCAATAACTTCTTTTCTAATTTTCTCTGGACAAACCTTTCCAATTTGCACATTTTGGGGATTTTTCTCCGTACCCAAGTTATAGGGATCACATTTACCTCCCTCTATTCTGGGTAGGTCCCTCTGTTTTACTACTCTGTCAAAATCAAAGATTTTCTCTAACTCTATTACCCCTTTAGGCAAGAAATTACTCTTTAGGTTGATGATGTCTTCCTCATCCCAAGACACATCAGGCCTCTCTTGTTCATCAATAATTGGGGTCTCAAATACTTCATTGCAAGTTAGAAAATCTACAATTTGCTGGTCCCCCTTAAATACCTGAAAATGAGTTACATTGTCTGGTACACTAGGCACATTTACTAGTTCTACAACAAATCTCTTTAAACCTGATAGTGTTAAGGGCTCCAAAGTGCTAGCAGCAACAACTAGCGCATCGGGCCTATGGTTCTGTTCTCTGGGGATATGCTCTAAGTTAAAAGCATCAAATGACCCTTTAAATCCTAGATTCTATGTCTATAGGCAACCATTTTCTTATAATTACAAGCGTACAGTCTCCTGACCTGTCTGACTACTAATTCAGAGTCTGAAAATACTCTGATCATTTTTACCCCTTTCTTTATAGCCATGACTAATCCATAAACTAAAGCTTCATATTCAACAACATTGTTAGTGCAAGCAAATTGTAACCTGTATGCTACTAAATATGATTTTCCCTGGGCATCTATGAGCTCTACGCCTGCCCCTGCACCCTATTTAGACTTAGACCCATCACACTTTAATGTCCACATGCCATTCTTATTCTTTTGACATTTTCCTTTGACATATTTTTCTCTGTCTATCACATGTGCAGTGTTTTCTTGTTTATCCATATGTAGCTCATTCTGACTTATTTGCTCATTTACCTTGTTATTGTGTAAATCTGAATGACACACGTCCTTACTTGAATTTTCTCCTAACTCTAGAGTTTCTATATCTATGGGGTTCTGGAAGTACCTCCCTGGTCGACTAGAACTTACCCTTTCTTCACGAAATTCCCACTCCTTTGTGCATTTCAAGTACTAATACTCAATGATATCCTGGCACATTCCACACTTCTCTTCAGAGTGTGGCCTATCGTGAACTCTACACATATCTTTGTATAGCTTGCACTGGACTGAAATATTTAATTCCATGCACTTTTCTATTTCTTGTCTAATGACCTGACTAAAATTATTTAGTGTATTACTTTCTTCCTCAGAAGAATTTCCATCAGATTCAATGAACAGTACAGTATCCTTACTAACTGGTTTTCTTCCAAAATTTAGAATTAATATTTCCTCAATTTGTACCCCTTTGTTAGTAACCCTGTAAACACCAGGCTCAACTGAGGCATAAAATATTTCATTTGTCCTATTGTACTCAGTGATCATGTGTTTCATCCTGGGTTCAGCCTCTATTATGATTTGATAAGGCACACCCCTCCAAGGTAACCACATGTGTGAGAAGTCAGTGGCCATGTATCCATTCAGTGTTTTTGACCAATCCCTGCTTAATAACATCCCATAATTTGCAGGTATATCAACTACCTGGATGTCAATGAACTGGCTTATCCTAGGGTCTGAAGCTAACTGCATCTAAATATGCATTAGTTCTCCTACCACATTAACTTCAATCTTATCTAACTGTGTGACAACTTTGCCAGATTTGATGGGAGTCAGACCTAAGGTTTTACATATACCCAGAGGCATCACATTAGCTGAGGCACCCGAATCCATCATACAATTGTGTATGTTCTTCCCACACAATCTAATAGTTAACAAAAAGGGGGGAGTATCCCTCTTATCAGCATACATTACCACATTTGTGTTAGAAGGCTGCTCAACTTTCTTACCCTTTTCTTTTGGCTGAGTCTCTCTATTAGGCATAAGTACCTCAGTAGAAGTCTCTCCTGTTATGGTGTATCCAAAGATTTTATAAAGGCATTTCTAACCTCCAGACTTTTTAACAGTTCACACAAAGGTACACTGACCTTAATTTTCTTAATTTCTTCTGATAGATAACTCATTAGTCCCAATGTTTCTGCTGTCTTAGTTTTATTTGTCTGGAACATCTGAGTTATTGTTCTATTATTTGCATTATGATTGGCTTTCAATATAGCAGGGTTATTGCTAGCATTCTGATCTGGGGGTGTGTTATAATTGTTAGGAGGAATAGAAGTGGTGAAAGGTCCTCCTGGCCTTGGATTACTTCTTAGGTTGTAAGTATGATTCTTGTTTGACTGCTAGAAGGCTTGCACTTCCTCTACCTCATGCAACACTTCATTTTCAGTTTCAAATGGAAACTGAAAAGCATTCAATACTAAGGTTGTCTCAGGATACAGGCTTTCACAACAATAGGGCTCATCATCTAACGGTTGGTCATCTTCCTCCTCTCTAAATGTAAAAGTCTCCAAAACTAGAGCAGTATCATACCCTGAGGGTACTATTTCATTTCCTTTGGGGACTAAGAACTCAGAAGTAGGGGCCTGCACAGCCACATTGAAAAAGCTTGCTACCAGATGAAACTAGGGACAATCTAACTCAGCATGGGCATTAGTATTGTGAATTCTACACCAGTTCTTTAGTGCCACATTGGTCATTTGAATTCTTGCCATTTGTTTTGCATCCTGGTTGTCCACATTCTCAAATAGAGAAGCCAAAGTGCCATTATTAGGCCCAGTATTCCAAGTTTTGGGTGGCCTAGGCTGATTCTAATTCTTGTTATTGTTATTCTAGGCTCTGTTATCTATAGCTAGTCCTCTATTTTGCATCATTTGTTGTCCTTGGTTATGATTTTGATTTGGACTGTGATTTTGGCCTTGATTAGGACCTTGACCTTGGCTATAACCCTAATTCTGATTGTAGCTCTGATTCTGATTTTGGTTACAACTAGGGCTGCAGTTCTGGCTCTGACTTTGGTTATAACTTTGATTGTACCCCTGGTTGTTTCTACCATAGAAATTCTCATTTCTTAATTGTGTCATCTCAGTGGTTAGTCTTCTCAAACGTGTAGTAATTTCTTTGATATCCTCCCTCTCCTCTTGTACTTTTTCTATAAATGTATCTTGAGGTGGTTAGAAGAAGGCTTGGCCATTATTCTAACTATTACTGACAGTGTTACCAGTGTAGGGTACTATAGTTTGGATTGGGGCTGAATTATATATAGGAGCATATGTGGGGATTGGGTTTAGTGATGGAGTATTCTGCAAAGGAACTCCATTCCATGGTTGCGTTTGATTTTGCACTCCAAGGCTCCCTCCATTGAGGAATGGATTATGAGTTGTCTGCCTCATCTCCTGATTTATAGAGGCTACCTCTTTATAGGCTTTAGACACTGTATCTATATTGGGCTTTCTCTTTACAAACATGGTGGTCAATGGATCCAAAGCCACATAATACATCGCTAGCAAGGTAACTGGGTCTACTGTGTATGGGGCTACAATCCTAGAATAAGCCTTTTGAAACCTATCATTGAAATTATCAATCAATTCCCCCTCTCCTCTCTTAATTGTAGCGAGCTTGTGGTATAGGATGGAAGGGTCTATAGGTCCCCTAAATCTAGATAGAAATACTTCCTACATAAGTGTCCAGGAGGAAACGTAGCCATTAGGCAGGTTTACATACCAGTTAGATGCTTGCTCACTGAAAGTATAAGGAAATAACCTACAGACTACATTTTCATGTTCTAACTAGGCTCTAAAGCAGGCTTCCTTTAATATCCTTATATGATCCTCAAAATCCTGGTGTAACTGGTATTTAGGGCATATTTTCTCAGGGTTCTTCAGCATCTTGTGATAATCAGTAAAATATATGGGTGAGTTGACACTAATATACACCATTGCAGGTATTTGCACTTGACCTAGGCCTGTAGAAATACCTAAGTTTCTCGGTGTTCTTGGACTTCTGGGAGGGCTAAGACCTCCAGAAAAACCTGAGCCAAGACCTAAGGACCTAAATGAAGAGTTGTCAAGGCTGCCAATACTATGGGTGTTAAAAGGTAATCCAGGAGGCATTCCAGAGGAACTTCCTGTATTTGATGTTTTAGGACTCCAAATTAAAGAACCCCTACTTTGTCTCCTATCAAGTAACTGCACAAATACGTCGTCAGGATTAGCCCTAGACCTAGTCAATCTGTCATTCTTATGAGCTAGCTTTACTCAAATTTAACCTTAACCCTAATCAGGCCCTCCTTCTAGCACCAAAAACTGTTGACGGTTGTTTTTACACACTCATAACAAAAGTTAAAATTCATAAATGAACCTAACTATCTTGAAAGATATGGAAAAATCAATTAAGATTACTCAATCCCAAGTTTCCTTATTGGTCAGGTCTTGACCTATTGGACCATTCAGTAGGTTATTATGAAGCTGTAATATGCAAGGGGCCTTACATAGTTTAAAGTGGATTTGTGACTTACTGGACTCCTATTATGCAAACCAACATGAATATCAACTTTCTAATCATTCATCTGCATAAGACTGTTACTGTACTTCAAAGCTTTATATGATTTATATTCAAACATGCTTTGCCTTTCAAATATATATGAAGATTATCAAATATCAATTTATTGCTCTTAAATCCCTTCAAATGTTAGATAATCTCCTTTGGATTTCAACGTTTAAGCTAAGCATTTCAGAATTGTTGGGAAAAGTTAGGGAAAATTAAATCTACCATCATTCATTACAGGATCTAAATGTTCTATTATGCACATAGTAAGAAATACAACAGATTTGATTAACTGAGTAGACTAAATCATTAAATGCAAATGTTCTAAATATTTTCACAAACAAGCATTCAAGATTGCAAGCTTTCAGAGAAACTGTTCCAAATATAACGAGAAATTAGAAGACACTCAGGAAATAGACGCAGACTTCCAGACTCACTTATGTTCAAAACACATAGCCATATATGATTTACAATGTAGGTATGACTCTTAGCTTTATTAATCAAAATCCACAAAAACTCACAGTGCTTTATAGATACAGTAAGGAAGCTGGATGTTTCCACACATTCCTCAATGTAGACACAGGCGACCTACTCTAAACTACCATACTCTACTCAAAATTCTCAGAAAGGGTTGTAATTTCTTTGTTATTTTCTATAAATTCCTGTGTCCTTAAAATACAAGTAGCAATGCACTTAATATAGCATTTCAATTCTTACTCTTTCTACGGTTACAACTCCCATTCTACGGTTACAACCCCCCACTCCATGGTTAAGGTCCCTTTCATTGTCAACCAATGGTGTGTCTCTATTTCATAACCATGAGCCAGCCCATTACTTGGCATTTTTTCCTCTCATGGGATGCCCTTGGAATCTTTTACAAGTAAGATTCTTGCTTTCTTGACCTTTTCCTGCCGTAGTTCTTCATTGGATTTTCTCTCAAAATTCTTCACCCTTGATTTTGCATTTTTTTTTACTCTTTCAAAAATTTCTTGAAATTGTCGATAACACCCTCCACAAAAGTGCGGTCCCCTCCTAGACTTTTTGCAAAAATAAATTCTTGCATCATTACCTTTCTTTTCAACTCCTTTTCTTTGTCTTCTGAGCCTATTGTTCTCTTCATGTATTTCCTCATCTTGGCTCCTTCCTCCATCAGTGTATCCATCATCTGCTTGTTAAGGATTGCATCAGGATTTTCTGTGTAGGGTGTGAATATGGCTTTGAATTCTATCAAGGCACTCTCTAAATCATATGCTGGTACCTCTGCACATTCATGCTGTATAAGCCTTTCTATGATCTTTTTATGTGTCTTTATCATCTCCTCTGTTTTCTCTTCTAACTCCTGTGCAACTGTTGCACCACTTTTGAGGATATTTTCCTCAAATCTTAATTCCATGATTACCCTTGGCAATCCCTTTGCCAGTGTAACTATGATCGCTCCTTCATGAATTAACTCATCTGCTCTTGCTTCAATCTCAGTCAGCTCTCCTATTTCAGATCTACACTCCTCTAGTCTTGTTTGACAATTATTTATAAGTGCCAAACACTTATTCTTTTCTTCTGTTGTCATCCTCCAACTCTTCACTGCCTGCCCTATTACTTGTTTGCCTTCTTGTAAGAAATCCTTGAACCATTCATAAATAATGTCAGCCTTGAACCTTTTATTTTCCATGTCCTTCACTTCTTCCTTAGATACTATTGCTATGTTAGCAGGGAGATCAGGTACAGTGGCACTGGGGTCAAATATCCCCTTAATTAATTGTTGGAGCTAGACAATGTGTCCTTTCAATACCTCCTATTTATTTTTATCCCTCCTTAAGATACCAGCTGTTACTTGGTACATGTCCTCCCATTCATGGAGGTGTTTCTCTCTTTTTGAATGCCCAAGATCAATATTCAGTATCTTATATTCTTCTAGGGCAATTTCACCCTTTGCCTTTTCCTTTTGTGGTATAGCTAGGTTTAGAGTTCTTGATCCATCTGGACCTCTCTGGATTGCTGACATTGTCCTAGCTTTTCTTTTCTCTTTCCTTGTAGTTGTCTTTTCTCCTAATCAGCTCTTAATATCAATTGGAGCTAACTGTATTTCTTTCTTTTCCTTTCTTATCTCCCCTCCCAGCCATGTGGGAACCTCTTTCATGCCCTCTAAAACCCTTTCTTCATTGATTACCTCTTCATGAGGTTTATCCAATCCTGTTTCTCCTTGTTGCTGCTCTTGTTGTTCTTGTTGTTCCCTTTCTGGAACTTGTTGCTGTAGTGGAGGTTCTTGTTGTTGTTGCTCTGGAGCTTGCTCTCCCGATTCAACCTCATTTTCTTCTTCTTCTTCTATTTTCGTATCCCTTCCATCCTCAGCTTCTCTTTTAGGGACCTCTTCTAGTTGTTCATCTATTTTTCCTTCAGTTTGAACCGACTCTGTATTTTTAGGTTCTATGTGTAGAGGAGAGTCCCCCTTTATTTCATCATCTTTTTCTTCTTCTCTTGTATTTCTAGGATCCTTGATCTCATCCTGTACTCTACCTACCTCTTCTTCTTGTATTTGTTCTATATTTTTCTCCTCTTCCCCTGATTCACCATACATACCTAGCATATCTAAGGCATCTACACCTGAGGTGTCTTCCTTTGCCTTTTCTTTTCCTGCCTCCTTTTCCATTTCCTCAATCTCATGTGCCTTTTCTTGTACATCCTGTATAATTTCTGGAGGAACCAAGGTCTCAAAAGGATCAACTGATTTTATTTCATCCTGTACCTTTTCCTCTTCAGGCTCTATGTTGTGCTCTATTTCTAGATCAGCCTGTACATTTAGTTCATCTTCCTCACTCAAGAAGTCACTGGAGTCCTCACCTATGTCGATTGCTTTTCCTTTATACATTGTTTCTCCTTCGCTATCACTGCTCTCAATGTTCACTGTCTCCATACTTTGCTTGGCCTCATGAGTTCTTGACTCTTGCAGCATTTCACCGGCCAGCTCTATCTTCACCTTTATATAGGTCTGCTTGGGATCTACTGAAGAGGAAGCACCTTGTATGTTGCTCAATTTTTCTCCAACTTCCTATGCCCCAATTGCTCCAACTATTTTGGAAGACTCACCCTTAAACTGATTGGGATTGCCCTCATTGGCTGTTGCCCTACCACTCCACTGGCAGCTTGTGCTTCCTCTGCACCTACCTCATGGCTCATGGATTTTGCATCAACAAAAGTTTTGGATGCAACTGCAATTGTTATGCCCAAGGCATATAGATCCATTAATGTGGCATTTTTATCTTTTTCCACAACTTTAGCCTCAACAAATTTTCTTTTCTTCTCATAGAAACATTGCAGGTCCTCACTGGGCTCTGCTTTTCTCTTCCTTCCCACTTTTGGGAATGTAACTTCTTTTCCTTCATCTTTAAGATCCTCTATCCTGTCCTTAAGCCATGTTTTTGAAAACAATATTACCGGCTTAGATAATACATCCAATGATGTATTCCAAGGCTGTGACCAGTCAGGCTCTGTAATAGGAGCCAACCTTGCTTGTGCATAACTTCGATGTAATAATTGATCATCTTCTCTGACCTCTGGAGGGACATATATATTGCCAATAGATTTCATTTTCTCCACAGGCAATCTTTTGTGAGCCCTCTTTCTCACCTCCCTGTTGTTTTGGCAGTCAGGCCAGAAATCCTCAATATGTGCTTGCTGTTTGTATTTCTTGTCTACAAAATTTTGAATTCTGTGGAAGGGGTCGAACCTCCTTGCTAAATCAAACTCTTTGAAGCCATAATACCTCAATTCTTGCTCTGAATAACTTGCCACATCCTCACTAAAAAAAGAATACTTGCCAATTGCCCATGGCAGTCTCACATTTCCCCTGCCATTAAATTTCCTTTTGTACATCTTGAATGCATTCAAATCTTTCTCAAAAACTCTAGCACAATTATCTTGTCAGAAGGGTACCTGGGAAGCATGAATGGTTTCCCATCAAAACCCTCAATCCTTATATAAGTAAAGTGTTCAAACTATATGGACCATGAACTGTGCAACCCAATTACACTCTCAACATCCTTAGACAATCTTTTATCAGGTTCTTCCCTTAGTACTCTTACCAAGTACGTATAAAAAACATCATTTACTAAAGAAAAATTCTTTAAGGTGTTTTCCCCCTAAAGGACAGGGTAATGTTCATATACAAGTTTCTGGTTAGGGCCACTTCCTAAAACACCAATCCTCTCTATCCCATGAATAAAAGGCTTAATCATTGTAGCACAAGAGTATAATACATAGGAAGACAAAGAAAACGGCAAGCCCTTTTGCTGCCTCAGCATGGCCTGCCTGCAGATAACTGTACTAATGGCCTTGGTCCAATGAATTCATCCTTGCTCCTTTTCACCAGCCCTCAGGTACTCTATGACAGTGAACATCCAAGGTTCACACTTGGTGGCATCCTTCAGTCCAACTAGTCTGCTCAGCATGGTGATCATCAAATAAATCTCCTCCCTGAAATGTATTCTCATCAGGTTTTTAGGGATTCTGGCCACTGCGTTTGGTTTGTTCTCTGGACTATACCAGTGGCAAAATATTTTACCTTTACAGTCTCCCTCATATGTGTAGAAACTCTCATTATACTGATCTATGTCAATATTTATCATCTTATCGGTGATCTCCAACCCAAAAGTGTTGGCGATCCCCTCTGGAGTTAAGTTCACAATTATTTTATCATACAGTATGACCATCCTGGTACGGGGTTATACATTATTACATAGTCTAAGCACAAATCCCTGGCCTCCATTGCCAATGGGAATCCCGTAGCTCAGTATAACCCTCTCTCCCAAATGCACTTCATAGCGGGAGGAGCATCTGCAGCAGTTATCTTTTTTAGCACATCTTCCACATCATAGTTTCCGATGTTTGTGTCTGTCCCCACTCCATTAGCGCTGATCAAGGTCAGACACCCTCTGTGTATAGATAATTCTTCTTTCTCCACTTCTTTCCATGGTTTTCTTTCCTTTTTTGTATCTTTCCCTATACCTTTCTTCGGTTTAGGGGCCATCCTGTAGAAGTATACATGTCTCAAATTTTGCTTTTTACTTCATAACCAGGGTTTTACTGTGAAATGCCTATTTTCTACCTTTTACCCTAACTTGTAACCTCCTTGAATTTCTCAAGCTCTATTTAGCTAATTAACAGTTAAAATGGCAACCTTAACAAATGCATGCATTTTCAAAGTGAAATTACTGGAATCAATAGTCATACTTTACCATTTGAAATTTAAACGGGGTTCCAAGATAAATACATGTTTCTTGTGACCGTTTAACCTTTGATGTTGACTTACTTTACCTTTCTCTTTCACCCAGCAACTGTAACCTCGCCACTCTGGTAAATTCTACCCAATTACTGCAACAGTCTTCTTTTTCTGCAAATTTTCACTTCGAACAGTACATTTGAAAGCGATAATAACATGAAAATATTCTAATCCTTTTTTAAAAAAATTTGTTTGAGTGTTAAATTCGCATTAATTATAGCAATTAATGTATTACGTCCTTAGCCTTTATTATAGTGTTCATGTTTTGCAGACTTTCCTTACCGTTAGCATATTTCAACATGCAAAATTTTCTTTGTATATTTCGTTGTATGTTTCTTTTGTATATTTTCGTTGTATGTTTCTTTTGTATATTTTCATTGTATCCTCACACATACAAGACACTTTATACAAAGACTCAACTAACACTTTCACTTTTTTGCTTTCTGTACCTCTTTGTATCTTTCGGTTTGCATATTTTGCTTGTATGCTTTGTTGTATATTATCTTGTATGTTAAGTATACATTGTAATATACAAAACTGATATACATGTAGTGGGGTCCACTCTCAGCTCCCAAACTTACCTTTATGCTATGATTTTACCCTTTTATCCAATTCAGACCTCAACTTCTTATCAATCGCACTGTACTTGCCTTGAAATCTGCAATGTATGTCGCTCAATGATTCTCTTGATATTACATTCAGACGCAATGCAACCTACTTACCATGTTTCAATTTTCCTGAGTTCTGGGTTGTATGTATAAAGTAATGTTCATTTCAAAACATACATACAAACATGTAGTCATGCATCGGTTTAATTCCATCTGATAACCCTTTAATCCATAATGTATAAATCACCATGTATATCAGGTTATATATAAAAATATACAATGCGCTATACATGGACTTTACCGCTTTGTATAATTCTTCAATTCTAGGTTATATAAATCAATGCATAAATAGATATGTTTGAAGTTTGCATGCATTGATTGTATTATATTTTAACTTTCTCTCAGCTCCGTGTTGTATAAAATGAAATGTATATTTCATTGTATATTTGACATTACCAAATATACAAACCTGAAATATACAACGGTTTAACTTTATTCCATAGTGTTTTCAGTTTCGACTTGTATAAAGTGCAATGTATATCTCGTTGCATATAAGAAATATACAAACCAAAACATACATCGACTTTATTATTTTTGATAACCCTTTAGTTCCGCGTTGCATATTTCACAATGTATGTTTCCCGGTACCTTATATGCAAACCCGAAATACACAATGATTACCCATTATTTCATACCCTTTTCAATTCCGCGATGTATAATATTCCTTGTATCTCTTACTTGTATATTTCGCATCCGCCAAATATACAAGTGTTGAACATATACCGATTATACTAACCTTAATAGGTCTTCAGTTTCGCGCTATGTATAGTTGATTGCATATTTACTTGTATGTCCTCCATTTGCTGAATATACAAACCTCGATATACATGTCAGATTTCAATCATTTATTCACTCCAACCTAACTCCTTTCGGGTCTGACCTGTATGTATGTATCGAACATTTCCTAAATGCATACAAGGCAAAAAGCAACAAAATAAGAAAACCTAACGACTTCCCCTTTGCGATTAATACAAAGCCTGACATATAAACACATTTGTATATGACACCACTTTGTATATACAAAGTACAAACCCTCTAATTGTACATTTACCCAAAACATCCATAACTTGCAAAATATAGCGAATTTTGAAATAATTCAAAAAGCAACCCCTATTTATTTTCAACAAGGAATTCACCTGTACTTTGACCTGGTAATCAAAATGCAAATTTTCTCCATTTCTGACAAGGTTTGTATTTTGGCTCTCTTTTCCCTTTTACCACCAAGCAAACCACACCAACAAGCAAAGCAAACCAGAATCAGCAGGGGTCCTCATTTTGCTAAGGAGTAAAATGGGACGTGTTGTGAGCATCACAATAGGTCCAGTATCTTGGTCCAGATCTCTCCAGGAGTAGATCAAAGTTTGCTGTAGATCTAAGGGAGTCATAAGCATTGTCAGGATAATCTAAATCCAGAGTTTTGATCTCTGGTGATGAAGGATTCAATAGTTATTGGCATCTGAGTATTAGGTTAACAGTTTGATAGAACAGGTAGAAGAAGAACAAGCTGACCTTGTAATTGATCTTGGTTCTGGATGTATGGAAGTTGTTGGTTGGACAAGTTGTGATGATCAGTGATAGTAGCTAACCTGATTAATGATTTGTGAGTGCAAGTTTTGGTCCGCGTTACAAGTGTACATGGATTTAGTCGACAGAGCAGAATTCTCAATAAAGTTATAAGTGTTCTTGAAGCTAACTAAAAAGTGGTTGAAGATCAGGATGCAGATATATATAGCAGATGGATTTGAATGATTTTAGTGTGTGTGTATGCAACTATGGAATAAGTACGAAAAGAGAAAAGATCTAAGATTAAGATGTGAGTAGAACAATGAAAAAGGCAGAGTGAAGATGAAGTGTATCAAGTCAGTATTTTGTGCTTAACTGGAACTGAATCCTTGCATTGATAGATGCTAATTATCAATTCAATCTCATTGTAATCTTCTTTCTATAGGCAGTGAGCCTTCTATAGACAGTAAGCCTTCTTTGAGTAGTGAACTCTGGGCATTGAGCCTAAATGCATGTGCATTCCTTTTTGTAATACTTTTAACAAAGTATAATCTTTGTGGGTTAACCCCCACCATGGTTTTTCCCTTAACTGGGTTTCCACATCAAAAATCTTGGTGTCAAGTGTGTTACTTATGTTTCTGCTCATGTGTTATTGATTCATGCTTTAATGTTTATATCATTAATTTGATTAGAAGTTTTAAAAGAGGATTAAAGGCAGAAAAGTTTAAATTGTGTGACAACTAATTCACCCCCCCCTCAGTTGTCCAGACCAATTCCAATAGCCACAACATAGTATTTATGAGTGGAAAAAAGTTTACTTCATTAAGCCTCACTGGAAAATCAAAACATTTGGTTACATTCAATGTCTCACTTGACAACTGCCTCTAGCTATTTTACATCATTTATTGAAGAATTGAAAAAGGCATAAAAATAGAGAATCACTTTGTATCAATGAATTTCTTTTCTTGAAAGTTTCATGGATTTGAAACTCAAGAACCTTTACTTCTACACCTACAATCCAAGCCTGGAAAACATTTTCTATTCAATCCACCTAAAAAATAAGCGTCTCACTTGTCAGATTTATATTTGCATGAATCTCAAAATTTTGATCAAGCTATAAAAAATTAAATAAGATCACTATAAAATATAGATCTGATCTATAATTTACTTTTAAAAAGTAATTATTTTTTTCACATTTCAAAGGCAAATCTGAATATGGACGTAGGTCAAACCCAGAAAAATGGTAGCTTGATAGCTTGACATGGTCGACCCTCAAATTTAGGCCCTGCTCCCAGATGTTGAAAAAATCAAACAAACAAGGGGCATACAATTTTTAAAATTGAAATAGTTATTAATTTTAAAGGCCACAATTAATTTTTACTTGGCATATGCTTATTACATTCTAATTCCAATATTTGGATCCTTACTTGTTCAACTCACCAAAAACAACTTGAGTTGTATGAGAATCCTCAAGACTGAAACAACAATTTTCAAATTTATAGAAAACAGAGGAAAAACTATGTGCATTCAGATATATAAGTCATCTTTCTTATGGTTTTATAGTGCTAAGGGTTCAGTGTGGGACTTGCCAAAAACAAATATTGAGAAGAACACAAACCCCTATTTTATACTAGAAATCACTAAATTATTACATATTAGTTTTGAAAACTACAACCATTCATAAAAACATTACTAGGAGTTTGTGGAAGCTTTTTACAACGATTTAATCTCAATTTCTAAGATGGTAAATCAAGGAGAAGATAATGATTTCACAGTGAACCAATCTCAAATAAAGCTCTAATTTTGAAAATGATTTGATGTTTAAAACTGGAGCAAACTAAAATTTGAATTCTTGGCTCACCAAACGCAAATTTTTAACGGTGACTCAGAGCAGCAGATATACTACAAATTTGCTTTATCACAGTGCATTAATTCAATTTATGTGGGGACACACCCATTACTAAACAACTTCCCTGAGCCTGCCCCTCTAACCCTTGCAAAATCCAAAAAGAAATTCATAAACTTTTATTGTTTGACTCAAAATATCATGCGGTGGGGGTAACAATAAAAGCATACCTTTCTCTTTTTTCTCATCTAGGTCACCATGGCTTATCAACAAATTGAGATCTTAAGCTCACCCACCTGTTGCACTAAGTGCCCTGCTATGCTCTAATCATTCACAACAAAAAATAGAACCCAGAACTGATAAGAGCAAGAAAATAAAAAGGAGATGAAACAAAATAGGTTAGGGTTTCACTATGGCTGCATATAGCGATGGGGGTAACAATGAAAGCATACCTTTCTCTTTTTGCTCATCTAGGTCGCCATGGCTTGAGAGCTTAAGCTCACCCACCTGCTGCACGACGATGAAATTTTAAGCACCCCTACCTATCTAGTCCAGCTCTCGGGTTCGCTACTTTCTCCTCTGCTGTTATGTATCCCGTTCATGGGTTGGGGGGGTCTATAGCGGTTGTGACTGCAATTGGTACTTATAGCTCCCAATCCAGATCTAGTAGAACCGAGTGAGATAGTGACTCTAGAACAAAGGGAATTTCATTTGGATACAAAACTGAGTTGGGGAAAACTGGAACTACTGCTATTTCTACCATAACCTCTTCTTTTGGTCCACTAGACACTCCGCCATCTCTACCTTTGTAGGTTCTCCATCTCGATATGGGACTACTGGGAGTTTCGTAGCTACGTATGGAATAAGCTTTGGATCCTTATCCCCATCTGCTCCAATCATTCACAACAAAAAAGAGAAGTGGTGACTGAGAAGAGTAAGAAAATAAAAAGGAGATGAAACAAAATAGGTTAGGGTTAGGGTTTACCTTTAGGGCACAAAAATGAAATGGTTACTCGAACAAACTCAAGGATTTGGTGCCCATATTATTAAATATATTAAATTATTATATTATATTATAATATAATATTATATAATATATAATATAATATATATTATATAATAATATAATGTTATAATATTAAATATATTATAATATTATATTATTATATAATATATAATATAACTATAATATTGTAATATTAATAATATAATATTATATAATATAAATATAATAATATTATATTATATTATTAATATAATATAATATTATTATATTTATATTATATAATATTATATTATTAATATTACAATATTATAGTTATATTATATAATATATAATAATATAATATTATATTATATTATATTATATTATAAATAAAATAGTACATTATTATATTTATATTATATAATATTATATTACTATATAATATATATAATAATAATATAATATTATATAATATAAATATTATAATATTATATTATATTATTATATAATATATAATATAATATAATACATATATTATAATTTATATTATATTATATTATATCATACTATATTATAATATATTAAATTATATTGTATTGTGATATAATATATTATTATTATATTATATTATATTATAATACAACCCACTCCCTCAATTTGAATTTTTTTTAAATTATCCACTTTAATATCACATTGTTTAATTTTTATTTGTGTGACTAATTACTTAGTTGTGTTTTTAACCCAATGATCAAATTAGTCACTTATGATGATCAAATTAGTCATTTATTTAGTCATTTATAGTTGTGTTGCAAAAAATGAGTAGAATTTAGTCATCTTTAGTTGTTGTGACTAAAAGTTTTAGTCACGTAGTCATTTATTTGCTAAAATTCTACTAGTGATATTTTGTTGGGTAGACCTAGCAGTATGATAGAAAAGCTATACATGATGGGAGAAAGAATACATACACTATAACATCAAATGGAAAGAGAATTACTTTGATTCCTTTGGAGATGATCATAAGAGTGAAGTATGTGGGAATGCTAGAATTTTTTTGGTAGATGGAAGAAAATTTCTGGATGGTTTGAGACATGAGAATATGTGTTATGCTTTGATTTCTAAGAAGCCTGAAACATTGAAGAAGGAGATTGAATCACATTCGAAGGAGATAACTGAGTTGCTGATAGAGTATGAAGACATCATATTGGACAATGTACCTGAAGGATTACCACCTATTAGGAATATCATTCATCACATGGATCTTTTACTAGGAGCTAGTTTTCCTAACAAAGAAGCACACAAAATGACACCGGTAGAGAATGAGGAATTGAATAGACAGATACAAGAATTGTTGAGGAAAGGTTTGATCAGAGAGAGTTTGAGTCTTTGTGTAGTTCCTGCAGTGTTAGCACCTAAGAAAGATGGAGAATGGAGAATGTGTACAGACTCTAGAGCAATAAACAAGATCACAGTTAAGTATAGATTTCCTTTACCTAGGATGGATGATATCATGGATTGTTTGAGTGGAGAAAGATATGTCACAAAGATAGATTCGAAGAGCAGATACCATCAGATCAGGATCAAAGAAGGAGATGAATGGAAGACTGCTTTCAAGACAAATGAAGGATTTTATGAGTGGTTAGTGATGCCTTTTGGATTGACAAATGCACCTAGTACTTTCCTGAGATTGATGAACGAAGTCTTGAAGAAATTCTTGGGTAAGTTTGTTATTATATATTTGGATGACATTATGATTTTCAGTAAGATAAAGGAAGAACATTTGCAACACCTTAGACAAGTCTTGCAGAGACTGAGAGAGGAGAAATTGCTAATGAACATCAAGAAGTGTAGTTTCATGAAGGAAGAATTGGTATATTTGGGATTTGTGATTTCTACGGAAGGACTGAAGATGGATCCTGAGAAAGTGAGGAATTGTTGAATGGCCTACACTGGAGAGCGTTGGAGAAGTCAGAACATTTCATGGATTGGCTAGTTTCTACCGGAAAGTCATCAAAAATTTTAGTTCAGTATGTAACCCTATGACAGAGACAATGAGAGGAGATAGAAAAGATTTCAAGTGGTCATCAAGAGCAAACAAAAGTTTTGAGCTATTGAAGAAAAAAGTGATAGAGAAAACAATTTTGGCATTATTGGATTTCAATAAGGTATTTCAAATAGATTGTGATGCAAGTGGGAATGCAACAGGAGCAATGTTAAGTCAAGAAGGTAGACCTGTAGCATATTTCAGTGAAAAGTTGAATGATGAAAGGAGAAGATATTTTGTTTATGATTAGGACTTCTATGCCATAATTCAAGCCTTGAAGAAGTGGAGATGTTACTTGTTGTTGAAAGAGTTTGTGTTGTATACAGATCATCAAGCTTTACAATATTTGAACAGTCAAGGAAAGTTGAATTAGAGACCTATGAGATGGGTAGAGTTCATGTAGAGTTATACCTTTGTGTTGAAGCATAGGAGTGGAAAATCAAACAAAGTTGTAGATGCATTGAGTAGGAGAAGAAACTTGTTGACAAAGATAAAAGTTGAAGTGTTGGGATTTGATGAATTAAAGAACCTGTATGAGGAAGATAGTGATTCTGCAAAACCTTGGAAAGCATGTAAGGAAGTTGTTGTGATAGATAGGAGCAAGTGGTTGGAATATTTCATTCAAGAAGATATGTTGTTTAGAGGAAAATAGTTATGCATATCTAGAAGTTCAATGAGAGACAATTTGATCAAAGAGAAGTACAGTGGTGGATTGGCAAGACATTTTGGTATTGATAAGACAGTGGCTTTGGTGAGTGAACATTACTTTTGGCCTCATATACATAAGGATGTTAGGAAATTTGTGCAGAGTTGCAGAGTTTATCAAGTTGCAAAAGGAAGTAATCAGAATACTAGATTGTATAAGCCTTTGACAATACCAGAGAGACCTTGGGAAGACATCAATATAGATTTTGTAATGGGATTGCTGAAGACACAGAGATGACATGACTCAATATTTGTAGTGGTGGATAGATTTTCAAAGATGGTACATTTCATACCTTGTAAGAAGACAACTGATGTAGTACATGTAGCTAACCTATTTTCAAAGAGATTGTGAGATTGCATGGATTACCTAAGAGCATAATTTCAGATAGAGACACAAGATTTCTTTGATATTTTTGGAAGACACTTTGGAAGAAGACGAATTTGAAGTTCAATTCAGCATTTCATCCATAGACTGATGGACAGACAGAAGTAGTAAATAGGAGTTTGGGAAACTTGTTGAGATGTTTGGTTGGAGAGAAGGAAGGAAGTTGGGACTTGATTCTTTCACAAGAAGAGTTTGCATATAATAATTCAGTAAATAGGAGTACCAAAAGAACACCTTTTGAGATTGTTACAGGAGTAAACCCTAGAGGAGTTGTAGAATTGAAAGACATCAACATGGAAGAAAAGAGAAGTGCAGAAGCAGAAGAATTTGTAGAACATATGAAGATAATGCATAATCAGGTGAAGAAGCATTTGGAGGAGATGAACTGCAAGTATAAAGAGCAAGAAGATGAGAAGAGGAGACAAGGAATTTGAAGTTAGAGAGGAAGTGATGGTATACCCATGAAAAGAAAGATTTCCAGTTGGGACATATAACAGGTTGAAGATGAAGAATTTTGGACCATGTAGGATACTCAGAAAAATGATTCAAAAAATGTATATGAAGTGGAGCTACCGAAGACATTGGGTATTTCACCTATTTTCAATATTGTAGACCTTCACTAGTATCATGAAGCAGAGTTCAGTGATAGCATTGAAGAAGACTTGAAGAAGAAATTACCACAACAAGCATCAGAGCAGATTGAAGACATTTTGGATAGTAGAGTTGGACGCGACACGAGAGGAAGAGAATACAAAGAATACCTTGTGAAGTGGAAAGGTAGAATAGAAGAAGATTCATCATGGATTTCTTAGGTTGAGGTAAACCGTCTTGGTTTTCCTCTAGCCCCATCAAAGTGAGGGACTCGCTTTCAAAACAAACCTGGGTGTCTGATGTAGGAGCATCCCCGTTTCAAGAGAAATCTTGTATCAACCAAAAACATTTGTATTTTAGTTTGTTTCTTTTCATTTTCTAGTTCAATTTAAGCAGTTCAGTCAATAGCAGTTATGTATTTTGGTCTACATTCTATCACAGTTGCATCTTAGACCTTGTGGAGCTGGACTTAGTATCTACATTCATTCATGCACAACATATCCAAAATTTAGAGCATTTGGATCAAGTACCGGAAAGATATTGCTATCAGAAGATAGCATGTTTTCTCAGAGCAGAGCATTCAGATAGTCTCAGTTAATCAGCTAAAAGAGAAGATCTACGAAGCATTTCACAACCTTTAAAGCTTAATGACACATCATTTAATGATCTATGGTTTGTATCCGACCTTCCCTGAGATCTGTACACCATTCCATTCATTTGCGAAGGAGTTCTTCATGTTTAGGTCCGACCTATCCGTGTACACACGTTACGGCTCTTCATCAAAGTTTGTGATCTTCCTTGGCCGACGCAAAGGAATCTTATGATCTGAAGATGATATATATTGATGTAATAGATGCCAAGGAAAGCAATTCATCACATTAGAGACAATTGATAGTTTGAATTCTTGCGAAGGAGCTTCAAAGCTATATCTTGTGCATATTTTGATATTTTGTAATTAGGCCTGTGAGCCCTAATTGTAAGCCCGCATGTTACCATCTGATTTGTACTTGAATTATATGATATATCGAATGACCAAATTTGCATTTTCTTTATATCTTTGAGTTGTTTCCATTGTGTTTACTCTAGTTGCACGGTCTAGACAGTTCATTTTGTGAACCCTCCTACCATGACTGCACCAAAAAGGATATTATGGATGTGGGTGAATGACATGATGTTGCCCCCAAGTATGGGATACAAATGAATGGAAAAGGGATTACGCATGACACCCACAAGGGGTTTCCATCATGGTACTTACCCAAGGCACCACAAGGAGTGATATTCACCATTGGAATAATAATTTTTCTTTATTATTTTTTTTAATTTTTGTGCTTTTTAAATGGAATAGGGACTCTAGTGTCTATTTCCATAGCAAGGAGAATATTGTCCCATGTTGGATATTTGTCATGCATGGACCATGTTGAGTGGTATGATGTGCATGGATGTTGGTAGATAGGAGAAGGTGGAATGGATGGTGGATAGTGGATTATGACATGGATTATGCAAAAGTATGGACCATAGGGATGTGATGAGGAGATATATGGGATAGGGGATGTAAGATGGGAGAATTGGGGTATGTGGGAATGCCATGGGGTGTAAGTGGTATGGAGTGATGGTTGAGGACTTATTAGATGGTGGAATTGGCCACTACTTATGGCACCTGAAATAGGTTTTCACCATGGTACTTATCCAAGGCGCCACCGAAGTGGTTTTCACCATTGGACGACTTTATTGCACTTAATTTTTCTTATTTTTTTATTTTTATTGGGATATTTGATGGGTTAAGAATAAAACTTCTTAAGATGCATGATGCTCATTAGTTCATCCAGAGGCTGGCCCTAAGGTGTTGCTAGTTGGTAAGCTTTTGATTCATAACTAGCGGTTATTACAAAGGGTCCCAACTAATTTGATTCAAACATGCCTTTCTTGTGCCGCTCCTATAAATTTCTCTAATTTTCCATGAGGATAAGGTCACC
Organism: Cunninghamia lanceolata; assembly: GCA_027924645.1. Taxonomy (NCBI): domain Eukaryota; kingdom Viridiplantae; phylum Streptophyta; class Pinopsida; order Cupressales; family Cupressaceae; genus Cunninghamia; species Cunninghamia lanceolata. Next base: position 5,995,162 of record BSBN01000391.1, on the reverse strand, counting down.
TATCTCAAATTGTAAGGTCTTGATCTTCTTGTTATAAATTCTTTAGAGGCAATTCTAATAAGCTTGCAAGTGATTAAGAGTGTTGAGGCACTTCTCATCCAGGAGTTCTAGCTCATTTAGACATGCAACCCGATACTCCTCATTAATTGTTAGGATTAACGTGCCATCAAGCTTGTAAATCTTATGTAATTTATTATTCCTATTATTGTTTGTAAATCACCCATAAGGGATTAGAGGTTTCACTGGTAGTGATCTTGTTTCAGCCACATGTTTATATTTGATACTTGACGCTAATTCATTTGCAACCGTTCATCATTAGGTCAGAAATCTGACGTAAAGATGTATCTAATATATCATTGTAAATCTGAACAATTTGTCATTAGGTCATAGATTTGACGGTTGATATTATGTTAGTTTTCTTGCCCTAGAAGACAACCCCCTTGTATAAGGATATTTCTACTACATTTTTATTAGAGTTGAAAGTAATAGGCACCACTAGATTGAAGACTAGAGAAGAAGAGGAAGTGCATGTATTGTAATCTCATATTTGAAGATAATACAACTTGAAGCCTCTTTTCTTAGTGGAGTTTTCTACTTGAAAGGGTTTTCTCCATGTTACATACTGTGCTATGTGTTCAGTTCTTAATGCATGTTATTTCTGTGTAGTGGGTTTTATTTTTGTTGTAATCTCCATTAATTCTACATTATTTAGAGGACATTAATAAGGTTTGAATCAAATTTTTATTGTGTTGTTTGCACCTTCATTTCTAACATTTGGTATTAGAGCCTGGCCAATTTTGATTCTTGGATTGTAGTGTGCAGTTTTTTTAGTTACAGTGGGAGATTTGGTTGTTTTTGTTTGTAGATCTTGTGTAGATATAATGGATTCATCCACTACTACTTGTACCTCTTGGTTGGACATTGAAAAGTTCAATGGCATGGGGTATGAATTGTGGAAGCTGAAGATGAAGGATTTGCTCGAGGAAAGAAATCAGTGGTTGTTTGTTATGAAAGAGAATAAATCTGATGATGTTGCTCAAGATGAGTGGGATAGACTGGATAAAAAGGCACGAGGCACAATCTAGCTATGTTTTGCAGATTTTGTTCTACTGAATGTTCCGAATGAGAAGTCTGCACATAGATTGTGGAAGTGTTTGGGTGAGATCTACCAAGTGAATAGTATGGTAAACAAGCTTGATTTAAAGCGTAAATTATTTTCCATGAAAATGAAAGAGGGTGAATCAATTGTAGAGCATTTGAATTCGTTTAATTTGTCATTGAGGCAACTAACATCTGTAGCTGTTGATGTGAATGAGGAAGATAAATGTATATTGCTTATCTATTCTTTACCTAAGTCATGGGAGAATGTTATTTTGGCTATCACTGCTAACCTCGTAGATCTAAAGTTGGATGCTCTTGTTTTAGTTCTGTTGTCACAAGAATTGAGGAAGAAAACTTCACATAGTTCAGGGGATGCTCTCAGTGTTAGGGGAAGGTCTATGGAAAGAGAACCAAAAGGAAATTAGAAGGGGTCTAAAGACAAGTCTAAGGGTCATTCTAAGACTCCTAGAAAGAACAGAGTCAAGTGTTGGAACTATGGAAAGAGAGGACATGTGAAAAAGGAATGTAGAAACCTAAAAAAACAATGGGATTCCGCTACTGATAAGTCTTCGAATGCAAGTGATGAATTTTTACTTTTTGCATGTAATGTTGTTTCTCATGACCATTGATTGGTTGACTTAGGATGCTCGTACCACATGACTCCACATAAAGAATGGTTTTCCACATACGAAGAGTATGATGGAGGAAATGTGTACCTCAGGGACAACTCTACATATCCTATTGTTGGATGAGGGAAGGTAATGTTGTGTTTTAGTGATGGAAGAATTAAAATCCTCCCTGGTATTTTGCATGTTCCTGGATTGGTTAGAAATTTGATTTCTATTTCAAAGTTGAATGATTTGAGAATGCATGTGACATTTGATAAGCATGGCTACAAATTGGTGATAGGAAACTTGGTGGTAGCGAAGGGGAAAAGATTTGGGAACTCTATTTAAGCTAGAATCCACTACTATTTGTAATGCCCCTTATTCATTTGAGGCTAATACTAAAAATACATGTATGTTGTGGCACTATAAATTGGGCACACATAAGTCATTCTAGTTTAAATACTAGCTTAAATAAAAAATTGCTAGATGGTTTATCCTGTTCTGATGAGAGTTTCAAATTTTGTGAACATTGTGTGTTTGGAAAACAAAATAGATCTCCATTTCCTTCAGGCAGTAATAAATCTAATGATAAATTGGAACTTATTCATTTAGATTTTTTTGGTCCAGTGGATGTTAAATCAATTGAAAAATATAGATATTTTGTTTTCTTCATTGATGATGTTTCAAGGTTTACTTGGATTTATTTTATGCATCACAAATCTGAAGTTTTCACTATTTTTAAGAAATTTTAAGTTTTAGTTGAAAAGCAATTAGACCATAAGATAAAGGTTTTGAGATCTAACAATGGATGGGAATACTATTCTAAGAAATTTGATCAATTCTGTAAGCATGTAGGTATTGTTAGACAGAAGACAACTCCATATACACCACAATAGAATGGAGAGGTAGAAAGGATGAATCAAACAATAATGGAAAGAGCCAGAAGAATGTTGAGTGAATCAGAGTTGAAAAAATATTTTTGGGTAGAAGTTGTGTGTACTACAAACTATTTGGTTAACAAATCTCTGTGTAAGGCTCTTGTTTCAATTCCTTATGGAATGTGAATAGGTAAGAAACCTTCTATTTCACATTTAAGGGTATTTGGCTATGAGGCTTATGTTCATGTGCCTAAATAAAACTAAACAAAGTTGGATCCAAAAGTTGAAAAGTCTACTTTCATTGGATATGATGATAATGTAAAAGGTTATAAGCTTTGAAATCCACTAATCCGAAAGATTATCTATTCTAGAGATGTTATTTTTCGGGAACTTAGTGTTATTTCAGAACCTAAACAACCAAAGGAAAAAGAAGAAAAGGTGAAGAGAGTGCACTATTAATTAGAGCATGAAGATGCACCTCAAGAAGAACATAATGATGGATTGGGGGATGACGAAGCAAAAGAAGACTCGAGTGAAAGTTATGATGAGGAAGAATCTATTGTGATAGAAGAGGTTGGTACATATGAGCTTATAGAAGAACCTGAAGAGTCTATTACTCCACCTCTGAAAAGATCCACAAGACAATGGAACCTAGTTGATAGGTATAGCCCACCAGATTTCTGTTATGTATTTGTTTTATTGAGTACTGACGATGATCCTAGATCCTATGGGGAAGCTATTCATGTAGATGATAGTGATTCTTGACAGTTAGCCATGTAGGAGGAAATGATGGCTTTAGACTCTTTTAACACCTGGGATCTTGTTCATTTACCCAAAGGAAGAAAGGCTATAGGATGCAAGTGGGTCTTCAAGAAGAAGTTTGGAGTAGACACTTCCTTGGAGAAGTACAAGGCTAGACTGGTAGCTAAGGGCTACTCCCAGAGAGAGGGAGTTGATTTCAGTGAAATATTCTCCTATTGCTAAATTAACTTCTATTAGATTTCTCTTATCCACTGCTGCAACTTTTGATTGAGAAATAGAGAATGAATGTTAAGACTGTATTTTTGCATGGAGATCTTGAGGAAGAAGTTTACATGCAACAACCTACAGGTTTTGAGGTAAAAGGGAAAGACATTAGATTTGCAAATTAAAGAGGTGTCTTTATGGTTTGAAATAGTCCCTTAGAATGTGTTACAAGAAATTTAATTTATTTGTGTTGAAATTGGGTTTTGTTAGAAGTGAGGAGGATCAATGTGTTTACATTCATTGTATTGATGATTCTATTATGATCATTGCATTGTATGTTGATGACATGTTATTTTTCTGCAATACTAAGGGTGTGATCAGTGAGTTGAAAGCCCAACTTTCAGGTGCATTTGAAATGAAGGATCTTGGAGCTACTAGGTATATTTTGGGGATGGAAATCAAAGGGATAGAGGCAAAAGAAATCTTTGGTTATCACAAAGTAAGTATGTGAATAATATTTTGTAGAGATTTAGTATGTAGGATTGTAACCCAGTTAGAGTTCCTTTACTCATTGGTACTAAGCTCTCATTAGATATGTGTCCAAATAATGAGGATGATTTAGAGGATATGTCTAATGTGCCATATACTAGTGTTATAGGGAGTTTGATGTATGCAATGGTTTGCACTAGACTAGATATTGCCCAAGCAGTGGGAGTTTTGAGCATATTTATGTCTAACCCTAGTAGGCAACTTTAAAATTATGCAAAGAGGGTGTTTAGATATCTAGAAGGGACTCCTAATTACTGTTTGGTTTATTCTGGTATTGATAGTGCTAACAAAACCTTGGACATATAGGGATTTGTTGATGCAGATTGGGTAGGTGACTTGGATAGTCGAAGGTCCATTAGTGGCTATGTTTTACTTTATTTGGTGGAGCAGTGAGTTGGATGAGCAAAAAGTAGCCCACAGTTGCTTTGTCCACCACCGAAGCAGAGTATATGGTTGCTAACCGTGTCTCTAAGGAGGTAGTTTGGTTGAGGAGATTGTGTACAGGTATTGGTTTTGATTGTAGAATCATTCAGATTGGTTGTGATAGCTAGAGTGTTATTTATTTGGCCAAGAATCCTATGTATCATGCTCAGACTAAGCATGTTGATGTACAGTATCACTTTGTTTGAGAAATGGTTGCAAGCAGATAGATTGAGTTGAAGAAGGTAGACAATCAGGAGAATGTTGTAGATGCTTTGATCAAGCCTGTGAGCACAGATAAATTTGTTTGGTGCAGAGAGGCCATGGGCCTTATTTCTAGTGCCTGATTATTTTATTATTTTCCTATGGGTATTTACAATGTATGATGTCATGTGGGAGAAAGTTAAGATTAAGGTGGCATCAACCTTATAAATCCTATGTAATTTATTATTCATATTATTATTTGTAAATCACCCATAAGGGATAAGAGATTTCACCAGTAGCGATCTTGTTTTAGTCGCATATTTATATCCAATATCCAATGCTAATTCATCCAGGATAGGGGGTCACAGGGGTGTTTTCCCCTTGTGAAGGGTCTGGAGGGATCATCCCCCTGGCGAGGGGTTCGAGGGTGATGCGCCTCGGTGGGGGTTCGGGGGAAGTGCCCCCAAAACCACATTTTATTTATATTTTTATCATTGTAAATCTAGATCGCTCGTCATTAGGTCACATTTTGATAATTGATATTATATCAGTTTTCTTGCCCTAGAATGCAAGCCCCTTTTATAAGGATATTTATACTACATTTTTAGTAGAGTTGAGAGTAATAAGCGCCACCAGATTGAAGACTGAAGAAGAAGAGGAAGTGTATGTATTGTAATCCCATATTTGAAGATAATACAACTTGGAGACTCTTTTCTTGGAGTCTTTCACTTGAAAGGGTTTTCTCCACATTATATATTGTGTTGTGTTCAGTTCTTAATGCATCTTATTTCTGTGTAGTGAGTTTTATTTTTGTTGCAATCTCCATTGATTCTACATTATTTAGAGGACATTAATAAGGTTTGAATCAAATTTCCCTTGTGTGGTTTGCACCTTCATTTCTAACATTAATGAGATTCTGCAATAAAATTTTGAGAGAGGGGAGCTTGACCTTAATGGGTAGGATGGCTTCGAAACCAAATACAAGGGAGTATGGAGTGGCTCCTGTGGGTGTATGGATGCTGGTTTGGTAGGCCCAAAGGATGGGGTTAAGTTGTAGATGCCAGGCACGACCAACTTCATTAACTATCTTTTTCAAAACTCTTAGGATAGTTTTGTTTGAAGATTTAGCTTGACCAGTAGCTTGGGGGTAATATGGAGTGGAAAAGTGGTGTTGGATATGAAACTTTTGACAAAGGGTGTGGATTTATTGATTCTTGAATGGTTTCCCATTATCAATGATGATGGTGAGGGGGATACCATAATGGCATATGATGTAATGGAGGATGAATTTGGCTATTTGGGTTCTAGTGGTGTAGGTGAGTGGAATGGTTTCCACCCATTTGATGAAGTATGGTGGCGGTAATAATGAACTCATATCCATTGTATGGTGGTGGATGAATTTTCTCGATGAGATCAATCCCCCACTATGAAAAGGGCCATGAAGTTGTAATCTATTGCAATTCTTGTGACAGAGCATGGATTAGATCTGTGTTGCTAGCAAGGAAGGAATTTCATCACAAATTGGTGTGCATCATTATCTAATATTGGCCAATAATAGCCTGTTCTCATAATCTTCTTTGCAAGGGTAGGTCCACTAGAGTGTGCCCCATAGATACCTTTATGTACCTCTTGTAAAGTTGTTTGTGCTTCTTGAGAATCAAGACACCTTAGAAGGGTACCATCAAGACTCTTTCAATATAATGTGTCACCAATAAGGGTAAAGTGGGAGGCTCAGTAGATGAATGTTTGACGTTAGGTAGATGATAGGTTGGGTGCAAGGATATTGTCATGGAGATAATGGTAGATGTATTGATACCAAGGGGATAGGGGACCAACAATGTCACATAATAATTCAGATTGTAGAACATCATAATTTAGCATCTGTAACTCTTCTATGAGGAATTCACACCACTGACTATTTTTTTGCATGTCTACCAGAGAACCTATGGTGGCCATGGCGTCTACTGATTTATTGTTAAGCCTCGGGACTTGCTCAAATTGGATTTCATGAAAATATTCTTTGAAGTCATCTACCATCCTTTTGTAACGTAGGATATTGTCATCCTTTGTCTTGTATTCATTATTGACCTATTTTATGACCAATTGAGAATCACCATAGACCATGATCTTTTCAATTTTCCATTGGATCTATTTAATTGTAAAATGAGAAGGGAGATGATGAATGTATGTGAGTACACTAGATCAAACCCTCCTTTCACTAAAACATTCAAGGACAAAACTAAGCTTAAGTCACTACAAGATGGAAGAGGATTCAACTACTAATTTTGTGCTCTTGTTTGTCAAGGAAATATGAGATTCAACCAAACCTTTTATCAAACCCTAGGTTAAGTATGAGTGAAACCCTAGTTATGAGATAATCTACTTGAAATAAATAATTGACAACAAAAATCTTGAAACTAAAAGTACAGAGATGATTAGTAAGATGTTGGCACCTATCTCTTGGAAGCTAAGGTGTTGGAGGACAAATTTAGTAACTGTCCAAGTCTAGAAGTGAGGTTTTGCCAGAGGTCAAAATTGAGAATATGTTGCAGATGATGCTTAGAAACCAAATCTAGAACCTGGAAGCCTTGTAGACTAGGGTGCAAACTACCCAAGTCTTTTCAAAGAGATAATCTAGAACTATTTTCAGATCCTAAAACCTTAATTCCTACACTACCTTCATGTAGCTCCACTTTTCCTGAAACCTGTACTTGTAACCTACACACAAGATGAGAAGAGAGGGGTTTGGGCATTGTGGTGTTTAGGGATTTTTCTCACTCAAATCTTGGATTAGCATTCAAGCTTTCCCAACACCATTGTTAGAGAGAGCGTGCCCTTGTAGGACAAAGGCTAAAGATAATGCAAATGATGAAATGATTAAAATGATTCAAATAACAATGATGTCACCTTAGAGGTGAAGTCTTTAGGAGGATGAAGAGGCTTCAACTCATAAGGAGATGGATGATGATGCCAAATTGGCAAGAAACACACAAATACAAACACAAATCTGTGACAACAACACAATGAATGCCTTGAATGCTCTTTGGTCCACTATCATAAGTTCACAATATCCATCTAGGTTTATAATGAAGTCATAAACTCACTTATATATGCTTTTCTGCTAACATTTACAAAATTAAATCACAAAAGCCAACAAAGAGGAACATTTTTAAAAGTCCTAGGCTGACATAACATTTATTAGTCCTGACCAATTAGGTGAGACTTGGGTGATTGGCGCCCGAGTCTAGGGGCCCAAATTAGGTTAGGAATAAGCTAAATGAATGGCCCAAGGTCCCAAATTAACATGGGTGTTGGGATCTTTTCTTCTAGATGCTCAATTATAATGTATAATGAAGCAAATAGGACCTAGGAGCTAAAGTAGGAGCTAAAAAGGCATGTGTCCACTTTTTACTCCATAACATTTAGCCCCGACTTTAATGTGTATGATATTACAATCCATACATGCATTAAAGTACGATCAAAGCACATCAAACACACCCTAAGTTTGAAGACTATCACTAGCCCCCAAGCTTAGGCAAACATAAGAAAACACTTAGCAGTCACATCATACACAATGAAGACAGTAAGGAAGCACACAATACATGAAGAAGACATGAACACAATCACACAATTCACGAGGTATACATGGTGAGAAGACATGATTAAGCAATTTCATATATATATATAATGTTAACTAAAGTAAACCAAACATACATGTGAAGACATGCAAAACACATACAGCATGGGGGACCAAGCCACAAACATGAAAGACATGCAAGGAAGACACATAAAACACATGGAAGACACACAGAATGTACGAGTGCCCCTTAGTATGCCATAGACACACTATACGTCTTATCCACAACAAAAAAAATGATAAAAGGAGCTCATCACTGCACTCCACTATCTAAGACATGCCAAACATATCTGACAGTTGAGCTACACTACTACAACCACCAAAGACATGCTTAAGGGTGAATGACTCAAGATCCAACCCTACCTCATGATGAGGACTTTGTATAAAAGGATGTGCACTAGCTCAAGAGATACCCCATCCTGCCTCGCGATGAGGGCTTTGTATAAAAGGATGCACACTAGCTCAAGAGATATGCCATTCCACCTTGTGATGAGGGATTTTTTCTCTAAAAGGATGTGCACTAGCTCAAGAGATACACCATCCCACCTTGTGATGAGGGATTTCAAACATGCTTTGTCAGTGTCAAAAGTAATCAAGAAAATATCATTATATATACCCCCACCTTAAGGTGGTTGATCCTGCTTGCCAGTATCAATCACATTAAGGTAGAGTGAAAACACACAAGGGAACAAGAGCTTTCACAAAGCCCATGCCCTAAAAGTGACATGTGCCACAATCACCGAATGTTCCCACAAACACATCGAAATCAATTGCTAAGATAATAAACAAGATACAACCTTTGGTTAGAAAATCTTACTCTAAGATAACAACCAAATCAATTTATGAAAAGATATGAAGGAATTGTATATTAAGTTCACATAAAAGACCAAGGCTACACTGTCAGATTCAAAACTGAGTATAGCCATTAGGTTACACTGCAGGTATCTTAGAACCAAGTGTAGCAACAAGGTGAGATACAAAACAATCCAAAGTGTGTAGAAGAATTTTTAGAGTATTGCAAAAGTTTGTTACAAGAAATTTCACACTACGAATCACAACACAGAGTGATTCTACTAGTCAAGTGTCAGATATATATATCAACCCCATCTTCATATATGGACTAGGTCTATTTTTTCTTTTTTGCTGAAGGGACACATGGTCCTTACCAGTCTTTATTTGTTTTCATCATTCACCAACTTAGTATAGTCACTAAAGAATGTAAACAATAAAAATGAGAAAGGGGACAAGAATGACTTGGGTTTACAAAATGGGAGGACACCCCCAATACATTGTCCACAATGTTATGCCCCTAAGGCACAACACACAACAATAAAATAGAGGAGATGAAACATAGAAGAATGTAGAGACAAATCAAAGAATGGTCACATCAGAGGCAATCTTCTTGTATCCTTGATCTTACAAGAGTATCAAGGGTCATCCAAAGAGACCTAAACAACATATAACACAACACGGGGGAACACAACATGACATAAGAGGCCACATAAGGGAGTAATTCAAAGAGATGCTACAACAAAGGTGGCCAAAAATGGTTAGAAATACTTACCTTTTACACAACCGAGCTAGTAGTTGTCATCAAGCAAATCATCTTCCTCCCAATCTTGAATGCAAGAGGAAATAGGTACATAAGGTACAATTGTCCAACTTGAATCATTGTCCTTAATCTCTTCAACCTTTAGCTCTTATTTGATTCTATAGTAGTTGGCAGAATATTTTCTTGTTGAGGTGTTGCTTATCAAGCTAAGGCTTGTCTCTTCCTCCTTTCTCTTTCTTGCCTATTCCTTAGTGTTTTATTAGTGATGTTTGCAAAGGGACTCTCATGATTTTCCACAGTCTTTAACATTTCAGAGGAGGAAGCTGGTACAAAATTGATCTTTTTATATAAACTACTTTGTTCTTTACAGGTATCTCTCGATCCTTGTAAGGATGACAGAGGAGGAACCTTAACAAAGACTCCCTTACCTTGTAGTTGAGGGGGTTCTTTCAATTCAGGATGCTCTTCACTTTCCACTTGTTCAATAGGAGGTCCAAGAAATCTTGTTATTAACTTTGTGTTGTATCCTTGATATCCCAGGAAGATTTGATCATCTCTTGGTTGAGGAGGCTTGGTAGGTTGTGGTCAAAAGTAGTCTAGGCTAAAATTTCCACGAGTAACCATAGGCTTCCATCTACTATGGTGGACAATAGACACTCTCCCTTGGTGAGTAAATTTTAGACATTTATGAATTGTAGAGGGGACCACTTTCATGGACTTGAGCTATGGATGGCCTAGTTTCACATGAAATAGGTTGGATGTAGGAATGATGTCAAATGATTGTTCCAAGGCTATCTTTGCTACTTTAATAAATAATGTAATCTTCCCTATAGCTAAGAGGAAAGCTCCAGTATGTGTCTTGATCATCATATGTGTGGGTTCATACGATTCTTGTATCAAAACATGCACATAGAGGAACTCTTCAGTAATCACATTTGTCATACAATTAGGGTCCATAAGGATCCCTCTTGTAGGATTTCCACTTATACGTGCGATGATGTAAAGAGGTCCCTCAATGTGTCCAATTGTCCTATCATGTGGTGTAAATGTTATTTTAGGTTCAAGAATCTTTCTCTTCCTATAAACTCAAGGAGGGACCATAGTATTATTGTTGTGATGAGAAGCCATGTATGTGAGACTATTTCAAAGCAAAGCACTTGTTTGAGGAAATTAGGTTTTTTAAAGAGAAAAACACACATATTTCATGACAAACAAAGTAAGTATGATGGAAATAGTGTTGCACAACAAGGCAAGATGAATGATTTAAAAGTTTACTTAAAGAAGTATGACGAAAGTGTGTAAAACCCTTAATGTTGTAATACACACTGTGTAATTACACAAAAAAAAAATTAGATCTAAGAATGTCAAATGATGTGATACTACAACTCAAAATTATATTTGAATGAGTGTTAAAGAGAGTAGCAAAATTTGAAACAAGATTTTGACTACAAACCCTAGCTTCTGCAAAAACTAGGTTATATGAAAAATGTAAAATTTAAACAAAACCCTAACAAATGAGATATGCACATGCAAGGTGTGAGATCATGAAATGATTAATTACTGTAATTTGTTTCAGATATGATGTAAAAATTAGATTTTCAAATGCTTCTAATGATATGTAATGAAAATAAAGCAAAACTATGCCTTTATGCAAGCCTAGAATGCTTTGTTTTTTTAATTGTTTTCAAATTTATGCAAGATTTTCCAAAGTAGGATGATATATATGATATTAATTAATGCAAAGACTGATTTTAACACTTAGAAGGATGGAAATATTTGCTTCTATGGGTTCACCAAAATGTTTAATAGTAAAAGGAGAAGGGAGACGATGAATGTATGTGAGTTCACTAGATCAAACCCTCCTTTCACTACAACATTCAAGGACAAAACCGAGCGTAAGTCACTACAAGATGGAAGAGAAATCAACTACTAATTTCATGCTCTTATTTGTCAATGAAAGATGAGATTCAACCAATCCTTTTATCAAACCCTAGGTTTGTTGCAAGTATGTGCTAACCAGTGTTGTCATTGATGTCAACATGTTTGTGTAGTCATTAGTGTCAACTATTCTCTTGTTTTGTTACTTGATTATGATGAGTTATTTACTTTGTATTGTGTTTTATAAGTCCTAAATATTATAATAATATGTTCCTAACATTAAGTATCCAAGTGCTTTTGAGAAAATTTGGCTCATACTGAAGACAGAGTTGTGAAGATGTATTCTGACTTATAGGATATTGTCTGAGTTTTTTCTCCACATTTCTTCTGTATTGAAGACTGGAATGTGAGATTTGGGTATGTTTTAGAGAAGTGTTTGAAGATGATATATTCATAATTTGGTGGTTCAGATCACTGTACAGTAGAAATTCTATTCAGTAGTTTGAAGACTATGTCTGGCAGCATTTACAGTGTGACAGGGAGAAAGTATTTTTCTACGCATTTCTTCACAGTTTGGTTTTTGGTCTTGCAGTTCTAGACATATGTGCATAAGGTCCTTAGCTATCTTCATTCAAAAGTATTTGTGATTTGGTGCTTTGGAAAGAAAGTTATTGATTAGCAGAGTTTGACAGTGTTTGTTGTGAGCAGTCTGTGATTTGTCTTCAAGTGATATTTGTTGTCTTCAAGTGAGATCTGTTACGGATAGATTTGTCAGATCTCAAGTGATTTTATGTTATTTGTGGATATCTCTAGATCATGTTAAAGGCTTGTGCTTGATCCACAAGAAATGATTGAGCTCTTGAAAGTGTGTGTCTAAGTATTCTTGGTGTTTGCACAAGTTAGGCCAACTTGGATGCTAACACTCTTTGTAGATGTGTTTCATGGATTGTAGAAGCATGTTGAAGCATGTGAAGATGTATTTGGGTCTGAGCTAAGTCTTGAAGTGTTCTTCCTTAATTCATTTTCTTCACAAGTTTTTTAAGGTCCATACCTAATTTGAATTATGTATGTTTTCCGACCTTGGAGATTCTTCCAATGGTTGTATATTGTTTTTCCGACCTTGATGTATGCTCCAAGGTTGATGATTAGTATAAATATATGTAATGAATTTGTGTGTTGGTGTGGGGGATGTAAAGATGCATAGATCAGAGTGTGTGTGTTGTAAGGGTAGTGAAGGTGATTTATATTGTGCTTCAATGGAACTGAACTCATACATGTTGTAGATGCTATTATATTAGTTCATGACAGTGAGTCACCCCTCCAGGCAGTGAGCTAACCCTCGGCAGTGAACCACCCCTTGGTAGTGAGCCCTATTTGCAGTGAGCATTTCTTTGGATAGTGAGTCCTTGGGCATTGAGCCTTATATGTTATTTGGTATTGTTACTACATTATATTGTGAGCTAACACTCACTGTAGTTTTTCCCTTTTAAGGTTTTCCACGAAAAAATCTAGTGTTCATGTGTGTATGGTGTTGATGTGTTTAAGTTTTGTTTCTGCATTTCATGTTTAATCTTCATAACATATAAAGAGGTTAAAGTAAGTGAATGTGAATGTGATTTTGTTTAAGAAGAGTTAAAGTATTTTATACAACTAATTCACCCCCATTCTCAGTTGTCTTGTGCCTTCAACAATTGGTATCGGAGCTTTGTTCCTTGGAAGAAAGCCTAACAACTTAAGGTAGATCTGGGATGGCACACAAAGACATTCCTCAATTTGATGGATCTAATTATGCCTTTTGGAAGGTACGAATGCAAAGTTATCTTGCTTCCATTGGTTTTAATGTCTGGAAAATAGTTGAAGATGAATACAAAATACCAAATGGTGGTCCGAGGACTGCAAGTGAGATTAGGGCCTATGAGATAAATGACAAAGCTAAAAATGCTCTACTAAATGCCTTATCCAACACTGAAATGGCAAAAGTTGTGGATCTAGAAACTATTCATGAGATCTGGGAAAAGCTGAAAAGTATCTACAAAGATGATGCATCTGTCAAGAAGGCCAAGTTGCAGAACTTGAAGACTAGATATGAAACTATGAAAATGTCTAAAGATGAGAACATAACAAGGTATATTCAAAAGATTGATGAAGTTGTTAGCAGCATCAAGGGTCTTGGTGGAAAGATAGATGATATGGATGTTGTAGATAAGGTACTCAGAATTGTTCCCAAATCTTATAGTCACAAGTTATTTTCCATTGAAGAATTGTTTGATATGAATAAGCTTTCAAAAGATCAATTTCTTGGTAAACTAGCTACTTTTGAAATGAGAGAATTTGGTACTACTGATGGCCTTATGAAAACTGAGACTACTTTTAAGGCCAAGGAAGAAAATATTGTGATGCAGGAGCATCCAATGGTGTAAGGGTAATCTTGCATCACCCAAAAAGAAGTTGATTCAAAATCATTATAGTCATTTTCATTTCTTTCCATAATTAGTGTTTCTGGTTCCATAATCTCTTGAATAATGATGTAGGACTTTCAGTTTTTCTAAAACTGCTAAAAATAGCAAACTTCCAGTTTTGGAAAGTTTACCTGCCATTTTAGGAAAGTTTGCATTTGGGAACGGATTGAAGCAAAAACTTACAGGAAGCTTCATAATAGAAATATAAGACATTTGGTGAAGGAAAAAAGAAAAGATCATTTGTGACCTGAAAGATATTAAAGTTTCTATCTTCTAAAAAGCCCCTGAAATTTTCCAAAACAAGATATGAGGCACTAAAACTTCTCATAACGTCCCAAAAAGATGATGGAAATCTATTTAATAATTTTCAGCGTGATAGTTCACATTACGAGCTTTCTGACACTTAAAACGGTTCATCAATCAGACACCTGGATCAAAAGTTATGCTTCCCGGAAGTTGACCTACTTTTGGAGGGAGTTGCAAATTTTAAAATTTAGCTAGAGGCCACCAAAAAGTGCTATTTATGACTATTTTGGGAACCCTGGGCAGTAGTATAGTTAAGGGGGGAAAAGTGTAGATTCAAGAATAGGTGGGAAAACATAAACCCTAGCTGATTTAGGGTTATAGAAGGTAGAAGATTCCAGAGCCTGGTGATGTGTAGCTGTAGTGTGTTGCAACCTATGGAGGATTGATTCCTCATATTGTAATTGAGCTTCTGTAATGTAATGAGTCCCCCAAATCAATAAAAGAAAGTTATATTTTCTGTGTGCAATTTCTATTGTTGTGTGTTTTATGATTTACCCCCTTCATCAAATTGCTAGATTAGATAAATATGTTGTGGAATCAGATGAAGAAGACGTTGAGGAGCTTGAGGAAAAAATTGCAAGTAGAATGAAAAGAGGCAATGGAAATTTCAAAGGTAAGTTACCTTTCAAATGTTTCAATTGTGGTAAAATTGGTCACTATGCTTCAATATGTCTTGACAGAACATTGAAGATCAAAAATCATGAAAGTAAAGGTAATATGGTAAGAAAGAGTTACTATGTTGGAGATGATGATGGTGTAACTGATGATGAACTTGATTCTAAAAATGGTAATGGTAGTGAATGCTTGTTTATTGCCCTAAGAGAAGAACATGTTTCTGCTAATCTTGCAAGCTATGTGAAGCAAGTCCAGAAGAAGAAAAGGAGATATCTACATTTCATTCTAAAGAGGAAAATGATGAATGGGTCATTCATAGTGGATGTTCAAATCACATGACTGGAGATAAGAGTAAGTTTGTCAAATTGGAAAGGTATGATAGAGGACTAGTTAGATTTGGTGATGATGCAACTGGTAAGATCTATGAAAAAGGGTTAATTACTTTTGATGGCAAGCATTATACAGATGATGTTATTTATGTCAAAGGCCTAAATCATAATCTTATAAGTGTTGGAAAGATGTGTGACAAAGGATATAATATGATATTTAAATATAATGGATGTGAGATAATAAAAAGATCTGAAACATTAATTGTTGTTGGTAAGAAGACTTATGGTAATGTTTATCATTTGCAAGGTACTAATAATTGTTATTTGTTGGCTCAGATAAATGAATACTAGATATGGCATAAGAGAATGTGTCATATTAACTTTGATAATCTAGTGAGAATAATCTTTGCTCAAGCTGTAAGAGACCTACCTAAGATTGTGAAGCCTGCTAATGCCATCTACAAAGAATGTCAGTTTAGGAAGCAAACAAAGATAAGTTTCAAGAGCAAGGAATAATCCTCTACTAATCTGTTGGAGCTGGTGCATACAGACTTGTGTGGTCCTACAAGAACATGAAGTCTACAAGGTGATGGGTATTTCATGCTTCTTATTGATGATTATTAAAGAATGACTTGGGTTACTTTCCTTAGAGAAAAATCAGAAGCCCTAGACAAGTTCAAGGCATTTAAAGCAATGGTTGAAAATGAAATGGATTTGAGAATCAAGTGTCTGAAAGCTGACAAAGGTGGTGAGTTTACTTCAAATGAATTCAATGCTTTTTTGTGAAGAACGTGGAATAAAGAGACAATTGTTTGCCCCGAGAACTCCTCAGCAAAATGGAGTAGTTGAAAGGAAGAATAGAATAGTTTAGGACACTGCTAGAACAATTATCAAAGAAGCTAATCTTCCAAAAGTTTATTGGAAAGAAGCTATTCATACTGTTGTTTACATTCAGAATAGGGTACAAGTCAAAGAAAATGGAACAAAAACACCTTATGATTTGTGGTATGGAAGAACTCCTACTGATAAGTATTTCAAAGTTTTTGGAAACAAATGTTATATTAGAAGAGATGAAGAATTAGGAAAGTTTGATGCTAGATGTGATGAAGGCATATTCCTTGAGTACTCTTATAAGAGCAAAGCCTACCGGTGCTACAACAAAAGATTGAGGAAAATTATTGAAAGTGTAAATGTGAAGGTAGATGAAGATGTTCAGAAAGTATCAGAGCTAAATGGATACAAATCAGATGGATATGCTGATTCAGAGATAGTTGGAGAAAAATATAAGGAAATTCAGATTGAAGTGAAAGCTATCCCAAAAGAAGAAGCTCAAGTTGAAGAACAAGATGCTCCAAAAAGAGTTCCTAAAACCCCCAGGAATGTGCAAAGAAATCACTCTGAAGATCAAATAATTGGTGACAAGAGGAAAGGAGTATTGACAATAAAAGGAGCTACAGAAGAACAGACAAATCTCTGCTTGATTTCAAAGTTTGAACCTAAGACAATTTGAGAAGCATGTAAAGATGAACACTAGGTCAAGGCAATGGAAGAAGAATTAATGCAAATTGAAAAGAACAAGACTTGGGAACTTGTCCTTAGGCCTGAAAATAAGAATGTGATTGGAACAAAGTGGGTTTTCAAGAATAAGTTGAATGAGATTGGAGAAGTGGTAAGAAACAAAGCTAGACTTGTATGCAAATGCTACTCACAAGTGGAAGGAATAGATTATGATGAAAATTTTTCTTCGGTGGCAAGATTGGAAGCCATCATATTGTTTCTAGCCTATGCAACACAAAAGCATTTCAAAGTGTACTAGATGGATGTGAAGTTTACCTTTCTGAATAGTTAGTTGGAAGAGGAAGTATATATAGAGCAACCAGATGGATTTCAGTTATCAAACAAAGTTGACATGGTATGCAGATTGAAGAAAGCATTGTATGGACTAAAGAAAGCTCCTATGTCTTGGTATGCAAGGTTGGATAGGTATTTGTTGTAGTAGGGATTTAGTAAAGGGTCTATAGATAGTAACTTGTATATCAAGGTAAGCAAAGATCAAATCCAGATTATTAAAGTCTATGTAGATGATATAATCTTTGGTGGAAATGAAGGTATAGATGAGATGCAAAAATAATTTGAGATGTCAATGTGTGGTGAAATAAACTTCTTTCTTGGATTGAAAATTAATCAGATAGATAAGGACATTTTTATTTCACAATCTAAGTATGTCAAGGAGTTGTTAAAGAAGTTTGGAAAGGAAGAATCTAAACCAGTTTGTACTCCCATGACAACTGGTTGCAAGCTTAGCAAAGATGATGAATATCCTAAGGTTGATCAAAGCAAGTATAGGTATATGATTGGAGGATTGCTATACCTAACTGTTACCAGACCTAATATCATGCATGTAGTTTGTCTTGTGGCTAGATTTTGAGCAGATCCTAAAGAGTCACATGTTATGGCAGTAAAGAGGATTTTTAGGCACTTGAAAGGTACTTCTAATTATTTTTTGTGGTATCCTAAGAACAATGACTTCAACCTAAGTACATACACGGATGCAAATTAGGTTGGATACGTAGATGACAAGAAAAGTACAAGTGGTGGTGTGTTCTTTCTTGGAGATAGAGTTGTGTCATGACAAAGAAAGAAGCAAGATTCAGTATCCTTATCTACTGAAGAGGCAGAGTACATTGTAAGAGCATCATGTTGCACACAAGTGTTGTGGATGAGACAAACTTTGAAGGACATTCAAGTTGAGTATAGAGATCAAATTCCTATTTTCTATGACAACACTAGTGCCATTAACATTTCAAAGAACCCAGTGATGAATTCAAGGACTAAGCATATTTCTATCAGATATCAATTTTTGAGAGAGAAGGTTGCAGAGAAAGAAGTGAAGCTTGAGTATGTGCCTACAAAAGATCAAGTTGCTGACATATTCACCAAAGCTCTTCCTAAGAACACATTTGAGTATCTCTAGGAGAAGTTAGGGCTTATTGCCCCTCCTTTGTTGAACTAGATGCATAAGGAAGTGCATTAGTCCAGTGTGGTTTAGGAGTTATTCTTTTCTAGACTGATGATGGGGTCTACCTATCAAAGGGAGCAGCTAGTGATAATGAAGAATGTTGTAGATTGAAGGAAGCATTTAGGGCAGTTAAGAACAAGTGCAAGTATGTGCAGTGGAAAGAGATGTGTTGCCCTTTGCCATTGATGTCAAAGGGGGAGAGAGTTAATGTGAAAAACTTAGAGAAAAAGAAAGCATTCAATGATCAGAGAGAGTTTAGATGTGTAAATAGAAAGGGGGCATTTTGATGTAGATTTGTGTCTTAATGGTGGAACATGTTCATTTTTTCACATCATATGTTTCCATCAATGACAAAGGGGGAGATTGTTACAAGTATGTGCTAATTAGTGTTGTCATTGATGTCAACATGTTTGTGTTGTCATTAGTGTCAATTGTGCTCTTGTTTTGTTACTTTATTATGATGAGTTAATGGATTTGTATTGTGTTGTATAAGTGTTCAAGATGATAAGAATATGTTCCTGACATTGAGTATCCAAGTGCTTTAGAGAAAATTTGGCTCATACTGAAGATAGAGTTGTGAAGATGTATTCTGACTTGCAGGATACTATCTGAGCTTTTTCTCCACATTTCTTCTATGTTGAAGACTGGAGTGTGAGATTTGGATATGTTTTAGAGAAGTTTTTGAAGATGCTAAATTTAGAATTTGGTTGTCCAAATCATTGAGCAGTAGAAGTTCTATTCACCAGTTTGAAGACTATGTCTGGTAGCATTTGCAGTGTGAAAGGGAGAAAGTATTTTCTCCGCATTTCTTCACAGTTAGGTTTTTGATCTTACGATTATGGACATATGTTCATAAGGTCCTTAGCTATCTTCCTTCCAAAGTATTTGTGATTTGGTGATCTAGAAAGAAAGTTATTGATTAGTAGAGTTCGACAGTGTTTGTTGTGACCAGTCTATGATTTGTCTTCAAGTGATATTGTTGTCTTCAAGTGAGATCTGTTGTGGATGGATTTGTTGGCTCCTAGGTGATTTTATGTTATTTGTGGATATCTCCTAATCATGTTAAAGGCTTGTGCTTGATCTACAAACAATGATTGAACTCTTGGAAGCATGTGTCTAAGTATTCTTGGTGTTTGCACAAGTTAGGCTGACATGGATGCTAAAACTCTTTATGGATGTGTTTCATAGATTATAGAAGCATGCTAAAGCATGTGAAGATGTATTTGGGTCCAAGCTAATCCATGAAGTGTTCTTCATTTTCTTCAGAAGTTTGTTTAGGTCTAGACCTTATTTGAATTATGTATGTTTGCCAACCTTGGAGATTGTTCCAATGGTTGTATATTGTATTACCAACCTTGATGTATGTTCCAAGGTTGATGATTGGTATAAATATATGTAATGAATTCATGTGTTGGTGTGGGGGATGCAAAGATGCATAGATGAGAGTGTGTGTGTTGTAAGGGCAGTGAAGGTGATTTGTATTGTGCTTCAATGGAACTGAACTCAAGCATGTTGTAGACGCTATTATATCAATTCATGGAAGTGAGCCAACCCTCAATAGTGAGACAACCCTTGGTAGTGAGCCAACCCTCAGTAGTGAGCCAACCCTTGGTAGTGAGCCAACCCTCAGCAATGAGCCACCCCTTGACAGTGAGCCCTATTTGTAGTGAGCATTTCTTTGGACAATGTGTACTAGGGAAATAAGCCCTTTGGCAGTGAGCCTCATTTGTTATTCAGTATTGTTACTACATTATATTGTGAGCTAACACTCACCGTGATTTTTCCCTTTTAGGGTTTTCCACATAAATATCTGGTGTTCATGTGTGTATGGTGTTGATGTGTTTAAGTTTTGTTTCTACATTTAATCTTCATAACAGATAAAGAGGTTAATGTAAGTGAATGTGAATGTGATTTTGTTTAAGAAGAGTTAAATTTTTTGATACAATTAATTCACCCCCCCACTCTTAGTTGTCTTGTGCCTTCAACAAGGTTAAGTATGAGTGAAACCCTAGTTATGAGATAATCAACTTGAAACAGATGATCGACAACAAAAACCTAGAAACTAAAAGTATAGAGATGATCAATAAGATGTCAAAACCTCTCTCAGAAGTTGAGGTGTCGGAGGACAAATTTGATAACCGCCCAAGTCCAGAAGTGAGATTCTACTGGAGGTCAAAAATGAGAATATGCTACAGATGATGCTCAAAAACTAGATCTAGAACCTAGAAGCCCTATAGACTAAGGCTCTAACTGCCCAAGTCATTTCAGAGAGATAATTTGGAACTATTTTTAAATCTCAAAAACTTAATTCTTGCACTACCTTCATGTAGCTCCACTTTTCCTGAAACCTATACCTGTAACCTGCACATAAGATGACAAGAGAAGGGTTTGGGTGTTGTGGTGTTTAGGGATTTTCCTCAATCAAATCTTCAGCTAGAATTCAAGATTTCCTAACACCATTGTTAGAGAGAGAGTGTGCCCTTGCAAGACAGAGGCTAAAGATAATCCAAATGATGAAATGATTCAAATTATTCAAATAGAAATGATGTCACCTTGGAGGTGAAGTCCTTAGGAGGATGAAGAGGCTTCAACTCATAAGGAGATGGATGATGATGCCAAATATGCAACAAACACACAAATACAAACACAAATCTGTAACAACAACACAATGAATGCCTTCAATGCTCTTTACTCCAATATGATAAGTTTGCAATATCCATCTAGGTTTAAAATTAAGTCATAAACTCACCTATATATGATTTCTCAATAAAATTTACGAAATTAAATCACAAAATCTAACAAAGAGGAACATTTTTGAAGGTCCTAGGCTAACATAGCATTTATTAGCCCCGACCAACCAAGGGAGACTTGGACTGTTAGCACCCAAGTCTAAGGGCCCAAATTAGGTCAGGGGTAAGATAAATGAAGGGCCCAAGTTCCCAAATTCACATGGGTGTCGGGCTCTTTTATTTAGGATGCTCAATTAGAATGTATAATGAATCAAATAGGATCTAGGAGCTAAACTAGGAGGTGAAAAGGCATGTGTCCACTTTTTACTCCATATTAGGATCGTCATGCGGAGTCCTATGATGAGTGCCTCATATTCTTCTATGTTGTTTGTGCAAGGTGATGTTTTTTTGTAGGATTTCAAGATGCAATCTCCTTGAGGGGTGACAAATAGGATTCCTACCCCTGATCCATGATGTGTGTATGATCCATCAAAATACATTTTCCATTCTAATGTGGGTGCAACTGTGAGTATGGACTCATCTATAAATTCTAAGAGAAGCGGATGCTCTATTGGGATTGGTGCATTGGCTAGTTGGTCTGTAATGAGTTGTCCTTTTATAGCCTTCCTTTCTATATATTCAATGTCAACTCACTAAGGATCATCACCCATTTAGCCATACATCCTGTAAGAGCTGCTTGGGACAATAAGTACTTTAGGGGATCTATCTTTTCTATGAGCTTTTATTTATGGTTGAGCATGTAGAGTCTTAATTTTTGAGATGTGAAGACAACTACAAGGCATGCCCTTTCAATAGGTGTGTAATTGAGCTCATATCTCACTAAGGTATGACTAATATAATAGATGGCTCTTTCCTTTCCTTGGTCATCATGATGTGCTAGCAATGCCCCTATTGTTGTCTCTATTGTTGAAATGTAGAGTAATAGAGGTTCTCCTTGCTTTTGTGGTATGAGAATTGGAGGTGTAGCAAGATATTCTTTCAACTGGTCAAAGGTCATTTGACAATTTGAATCGCATATATATGCCACATCTTTGCGAAGGAGATGCTGAAATGGTTGGTGTTATCAGAAAATTGGAATGATTATCAATAGTATCAAAGTAATCCAATAAACTCAATGAAATAAGAAACAAAGAATATTTAAAACAATGAATAATACCTCAACAAACCTCTTTACTTTGTGGCTTCCATTGGTCGCCTATCTCAAATGATCTTGTGTATGAACATGGCCCTCAGAAGGTGCACTTCCTTGCTATTTTCAAAGATGTCAAGTGGGAATGGATATGATATTTCTTGCAATGAATATGAGCTTCACAACAATGGTAATGGTAACAAGATAACAAGTTGATCGCAAGAAATCGAGGAATTTGGTGCCAAAGGCGCGCTGTAATTCCTGCAGAGTAAGGGTACTAAAATCTTGGATGATAGAAATGGAGGACTTGGGTTCAATTTATATACTCACGATAGAGAAGATCAATGGTATAGAAAGAATAAGAAGATCAACGGTTGAAAAACCTTGAGAGGATGTGCACGAATAGAAAGAAGACAAGTGTCACAAAAAGTTGTTTTGTTTGAGTTAACTTCTTTCTTTTATAAAGATAAGATTTGATTTCATAAATTAGAAAGTATTTTTCTAATTTAAGAGTTGTTAATAAAAACAAGGTAGAATAAATCAATTAACTCGACTTGTGATTTGCTTGTTGCATGATTTGAGAGAAATTAAATAATAAATTATTTAATTTTGTGTGCATGAAGAAGAAGATTTGTTTTTAGAAGACTTGGAAGATTTTTGAGGAATTTGAAGATAAGAAAGCAAATTAAATAAATAAATTTATTTAATTTTTGTGCATGCTTTGGAAGAATAAATAAAATATTTGATTATATTTTATTTTTAGAGATTGAGACAATTTAAATAAATTTGATTTATTTATTTAAATTTGGATGAATAAGTTATTTGATTTAATTAAATAATTAAAATTATTTAATTGTTTGGAAGAATGAAGTTGACTTTGATGAAATTAATTAAATAAAGGTAATTTATTCAATTAATGGGAGGAATATGAACCAAATAAATAAATTGATTTATTTATTTATTGATAGAGGAATTTAGATGGAATAAATATTAAGAATATTTATTTAGACAAAGTCATGTCATTTTTAGGTGTATACAGTTGGCATTTATCAACTAGTTGTGCTATGAAGCTTCTGATAGATTGGAGTTTCCCTTGAAGGCTACATAGGTGCTTTAGGTTCTTTGGTGGTGGCATTTCGACTATTGGTTTTACCTTTCCTAGATCCACTTCTATGTCTCATCGTGATACAATGTAGCCAAGGAGTTTTCCTAAGGTAACTCCAAAAGTACACTTCTTTGGATTGAGATGCAATTTGTATTCTTCTAGATGGTCAAAGATTTTAGCTAGAACTTGTAGGTGTTCCTCTCTTGTTTTCAATTTTCCCAATAGCTCATCCACATATACTTCCATGATGTTGTGAAATAAATCATGGAATATAACAGTCATGGCCCTTTGGTAGGTTGCTCCTGCATTTTTAAGGCCGAAAGGCATGACAACCCAACAGTAGGTTCCCCATAGACAAATGAATATCATTTTATGTTGATCCTCTTCAACTATCCTGATTTGATTATACCCTGAAAATCCATCCATAAGTGACAACATTTTGTGCCCAACTGTTAAATCAACTATGATGTCGATGTTTAGTAAAGGAAAGTCCTCCTTGGGGCATGCTTTGTTGAGGTCTCTAAAATCCATACACACACGGATGCCCCCGGTGACTTTAGTTACAAGCATGATGTTTGATACCCATTCAGGATAATCAATAGGGTGAATAAATCCCACATCTAAGATCTTTTTGAGCTCAACTTTTACAAGCAATGCAACATGGGGATTCATTTTTCTTAGCTTTTGTTTTACTAGCTTTACAACAAGATGTACTATAAGATGATGGACCACTAATTTTGGATCTAACCCAAGCATGTCAGCATATGTCCATGCAAAGTTGTGACTTATTTGCTTGAAGAATGCCAAGAAGGCCTCTTGTTCTGTTGGTGTAGGGAAGCTGCTTGAAAAGTGATTTTTGGTGATTCTTCTATACCAAGGTTCATCTCTCGAGATTCTTCTACAAGAATTGGTGATCTTTCTTGGTAGAGCTTTGGGACTTTGGGGAGGTCCATTCTCTCATCTCCTAGAGCCTCAAGGAGGTTTTCACCAAGAGATACGTCCTTTATTTTTACTTATGTATCATCCAAAAGTGCCATAGAGTGGTTTTCACTAGGGGATGTATTTTTTGTTTTTATGTTTTTGTGACTAAGAGACGTGGAAGTCTCCCTGAAGTAGGTGGATGTGTTGAGTTCCATGATATATCCATCTTTTTGATCTCCCAAGGGTATATGGGCTCTAACCCCCATCAATTTATCAATCGCTTCACCATTTTGTGTAACATCTAGGACTGGAGGTCCTTGTTCGTCTGAATTGATAAGTTGGGGATAAACAAGTGGAAGGTCATTGGATGGTGATGGTGTGGTTGAAAGGCTATAAATGGTGAAAATGGAGGATTCAAATAGCTCAATTAAATCCTCAAAAGATTCTTGATGGTCATCTTCATTAGTGTTCTCCATTACAGGAAAGGCCTTAGCGACCTCACTTAAGATATATTCAAGTTCTGTAGAGGTAGGCTCTTGTTTTCTGTACCCTAAACCTTGAAGATAAGGGTTTCTAGTTTCTTAGATTGGTTCAAGAATGCCTTGTTCATGAAGGCTCATACCACCTTGTCCTCTGTAGCCCATGTTGTTGACAATGTCGATACCTTTTCCATACTTTTTAGTAGGTCCTAAGATAGAAGACTTATGTTCTTCATCTTCATCTCTACATAACCATGATGACACATCTTTGAGGATATCTTGTTCTATTAGGTGTCTTCGCTTGAAGATTGGAGATAGTTTGCATTTGATAACAACTGTAGAGATTTCTTGTGACTTAGGTTTACCAAATGCTTTAGGGGATGGTGAGAGTTGTCCTACACAAAATGCGCCATGTAGGTTGTATTCTCCACATACCATATCACTGACTTTGATCTTGATTTTGGGTGGTGGTGAGGGTTGAGAGGTGGATGCGATATTGGATGGATCAATGTAGTTAGTGGAGGGTTTTGGATTATTATCGGGGGTGGATGGTTTAATTGCATTATTATATGGGAAAAAGGTTTTGTCATGTCCTTCCAAGAAGCTATAGTATTGGAAAGGATGGGGATCGACATATATATTAACCTCAATGTCATTGTATGAAAATTGAAGGCATTGGTGAAAAGTAGAGGGGATGACCTACATGGCATGGATCCATGGGCAGCCAAGGAGGATGTTGTAGGGGAGATCAAGATCAAGTACTTGTCATTTTGTCTCCAATATCTTTTGTCCAACCTAGATTGGAAGTTTGATAGTTCCTTCAAACTGTCGCTTTGTGTCATCGTAACCTTTAATGGTTATACATTCACTTGAGTCTACAACCACATCAGAGTATCCCAAGTGTTTTATTAGTTTGAGAGTGCAAAGATTTAGGCCAAATCCACCATCTATTAAGACTCATTTGATGGTATGTTTGTGGATGTGTACTTTGATATGTAAGGCTACATTGTGAGATGAGTTGGAAGCGAGGAGATCTTGTTCGAAGAATGTTAGGTGATGAGGAGAGGAAAGGTGCCCCACCATGGCTTAGAATTGGTTCACATTCAGGTCATTAGGAACACAAATCTCCATCAAAGCTTTGTCAAGGACTTCTTTGTGGAGGGGTGATGTGTGAAGCAATTCAAGGATGGATATTTGGGTGGGGATTTTACCAATATATTCAAGGAGATTGTATTTGTGGGTGGGTGAGATGTTTGTGGGTGCGGAGGTGGTAGCTTGGTCATTAGCTAGGGCTCCCTGAATAGATATGCAGTCACGATGGGTAGTGATGGTGTAATTGGGAGTTTTAACTCATATGGTGATAGTGGCCACACGATTTGGACATTCTTCTATTCGACCCACAACGGAGTCAAAAGGATGAGGAGGAACGACATGGTATGCTTAATTATATGTTGAGGCTTTTGCTTTTTTATGGTTAAGAAGTGGATCTTGGTAAGCTTCTAAGTTCTTGTTGGGTGATCTCTTGGGAGGTTCATCAATTGTAATGTCACCATGGTCTACGATATCTTGTATACAATTTCTCAACCTCATGCAATCGTATGTTTTATGCCCTTTCACTCAATGATATTCACAATAGGCATTGGAGTTAAACCATGAGGGTTTGAATTGATTATCGTCATAAGGAGGAATAGTGGGTAACGTGATTAAGTCATCTTTTAAAAGGTTTCTTAAGACAATTTCAATTGGTTCACCTAGAGGTGTAAATTTTCTTTTGGGTGCATTACTTTGTCTTGGTTGACCTTTAGGAATGCTGACGTTATTGTTACTTGTGGATGGATTTGATGGTGTGGGTGTTTGTATGTTTTGAAATTTCTTGACATCAGTCACACCATCGTTAAGAGTGTTTTTATTTTTTCCCCAAAAATAGAGTTTATTATAAGATTGTTTGGTATTGTTGTTGTTGTTGGAGTTATTGGTGTTGTTGTTGACCTCCTTGTTGTTTCTATTGTTGGTGTTTTCCTTGTAAATTTTGATATTCCCTTTTGCAATAAGAGATATTTTAATGGTAGTACCTTTATCAATAACTTCTTCAAATGTCAAAGCACATTAAATTGGGAGATGGAAGCCCATCTCTTGATTAAGGTTTGTGATAAACATGTTAACCAATTGTTTCTCAGGAATTGGCCATGGAAGCTTGCTTACGAGACTTCTCCATTATTGCAAGAAGACAGCGAAGGTTTCCCCATTCTTTTGTTTTGTTTTGCAAAGATTTGTCATTGATATTTCATGTTTGAAATTGTAGGAGAAATGATTGACAAATTTCTCCACAAGTTCATGAAATGTTTTAATTCTCAGGGGAAGTTGTGCAAACCATTTGGTAGCTTGTCCTCCTAAGCTTCGAGGGAAAGCTCTCATGAGATAGGTATTGTCATAGGAGACTTCTGAGTAAGCAATATAAAATTCCCTAAGATGTTCTCTAGGGTCCCCTTTCCCTTTGTATTTGTCAAACTTTGGTGTTTTGAAATTCTTTGGAAATGGTGGCGTGTGGATGGAACAATCAAAAGGGTATGGGAAAATGTCTTCAAAAGAGTATTGTTTTCTTTTGTGTCCATGTTGCATGTCATCAACCTTTTGTATCAATGTTTGAATAATGTGTGATAAATCTGGGGTGGGTGGTTGTGAGTTGGTTGGTCTTTCTATTGGTGTTTTTGGGGTACCCTTTGGAGTCATGTTGGATTGGCTTGGTTGAGGTGTATGAGGCGGCTATTTGTGCTTCCTTGGGACAACTTTTTTGGCCTTCATAGTTTGCTAGAGTCTAGTGGTTACCATGGGATGCACTAGGACAAAATGTGTTTGAGATGCTTGCTGGGATTTTGTTGTGTTTTTGGAAAAGACAATTTTGATGAACAGTTTACTGGGCCAAAGGTGTTGTATTGTTTGACCAAAGGTGTAGGATTGTGTTACCAAAAGTGATCTACTATGTTACCAAAGGCATTGGACTAAGCTTCTAGAGGTAAGGTACTATTATACCAAAGGTGAGCTACCGTTATACCAAAAGCTAGATACTGTTATACCAAAAGCGAGCTACTATTATACCAAAAGCGAGCTACTGTTATACCAAAAGCGAGCTACTATTATACAAAGGGTGTTGAAGTAGGTTTGCTAGAGGCGAGGTACTGTTATACCAAAGGCAAGCTACTATTATACCAAAGGTGAGTTGCTATTATACCAAAGGTGCTGAGTAGTGTTTGTGATGTTTTATAAGGCAAATTTTGATAGATTTTGTTTTGAGTTCAATTGGATTTGCTTTGGCAAGAGAAAACACATCCAACAAAGTGGAAAAAAGGACTGACACAATAGATAGTGTATGTTTGAGGCTCACAAAAAGCCCAATATTTCCATGAGTATTTAGACAATTGAAAACACTATCAAGCACTTTTTATCCCTTGAGACAAAGGTTCATTGTGGTAGTTTAGCTCACAACGTAATTCTTTGTCGACCAAATGTCATTCCATAAAGGTGTAAGACATTTGTATCTTTGTGAGAGACGATAGGTAGGGATATCTCACCCTCCCCTCAGAAATCTCAAGTAGGTCACAAGAGCTTTATGGCTGAGGAAATACTATCTTTTCTCAAGGGAGGCAATGGTGAGTATCTTGAGGGCTTAAATCAATTCCCCTTGCACTGATGATTACCACAACATTCAGAGGTGGATCAGCTAGCAACTATCTAGATTGGTTCTTAGTAACTTTGAGGGATTAATGCCTTACGAGCAATGTGACAAGCTACTAAAAGCTTTAACCAATCCTACTAAGAGTATTAAACACTTCGCACAATGTGAAAATTCTTTCCACAAAGTGCTAGTACATCTCTTTTCGATTTGGCAGCACAAGGTAAGGCTGACGTCAGTTAGGACTTGGTTTTTGCATTATCCCTCTTATATAGCAGTTCAAAGGAAAAATCCACTTAGGGTCATCCCTTTTGGATGAAGCGCAATCTAAAAGTAGGCCCTTCTAAAGGAATAACTGAAATGTAAGAGCAAGAATGCCAAACAAAGGTTCAATTGTCCCATTACAAGAAAAATAAGGTGCAACTAAATTAGGCACACACACAATTGTAGTTGTAAATTGTCCCTTATGAAATTGAAGTGTTTGGAATTCATGTCTAGTGTCCCTTATAAAATTGAAGTGTTCTTGCAATCATGTGCATTGTCCCTTATAAAATTGAAGTGTTTTTGCATTCATGTCCATTGTCCCTTAAGAAAGCAACATTTTCCTAAGACTTAGATTGTAAAAAAAAGATGTTTTGCCCCTTAAGAAAGCAATATATTTTCTAAGATTGCAAAGATGATTTGTTCAATTGTCCCCTAAGAAAGTAATATGTTCCTAAGGGAATTCTTCAAAGCTTTTCCTACATGAACATGTTAGAAAAAAACCTATTTTCTTTGTTTGAGTGATAAGAAGCTGCAACAAGTTGATTAGTTTGACACAAACTCAAAAGTTAGTAAAAATAAATAAATAAATCAATTGACCAAAAGCGCTTTGTTGTCTAACCAAAAGTGACTCACTGTATAACTGAAAGCGTTGTAATGTATTACCAAAGGCAAGTTGCTACAAAACCAAAAGTGATTTACTATGCTACCAAAAGCATTGTACCGTGCTTCCAAAAGCGTGGTACTATACTACCAAACGCGCTTTGCTGCCCCATATTTAGAAAAAGTGATATTTCATCAAAAAAGCTAGATCCAAAGATGATGTCATGTTGACTTGAGGATCTAGGATGTAATAGATGATAAGACCTATAATCTAAAATCAAGAACAACTCACAAGATGTCGAAAAAAGATAGGTTAACTCAAAAAAAGGCTAATACTCCTAAATACGTCAACTTAGGCAGTATAAATGATAATTGAAAGATAAATAAATTAGCTTGTCAATCAATAAGTGAGATATAGTGAGTAAAAACCCTTTAAATCACAAAACAAGATCAGAAACCCTAATATGCCAAAAGTGTTTTACTATTATGCCAAACGCACTGTACTGTAGTAACAAAAGTGAGGTATTGTGCTACCAAAGGTAGCACAGTATCGCCCGAGGGCACTCTACTATTTTTGTCAAAAGCACTTTACTGTACTGCCAATAGGGATTTTCTGTGTTAGGTGTACTGTTCCATACTGTACTTAAAAAAAATCAATTTTTCAAAGAAAAAGAGGGATTAGTGGGTTCCCCCGGGCATGCCAAAATGTGTATGAGGAAAATCAAGAGGTCGACTAATAAAATCAAAGCAATGATAATAACAACTCAATAACCCATAACATAAAGAGATTGATCTAAGTAAAAAGCCAATATTAATGAATAAATCAAATAAAATAAGAAAGACTTCACCTAGATTGTATTGTTCTCTTTGTAGACATGTAGCTTGCTCAATAACGTTGCAAAACCATGGTTGCAAAAAGCAGATGTAGAGGTATTCGTGCTCAAAAGATCGTAAGGTGCTCAACATTGTGATGTATGCTTAATGCACTGTAAAGAATGCCCAAGAATAAGTGATCAAAGAAGATTTGTTATGGAGATGAGGGGGGTTTATATAGGTTTCAAATATGATCGATCAATGGATGAAATAAATCCATAGAATGAATGGTTGAGATAAATCAAATAACTCATGATGAATGTGCACACGACATGTGTCACTCCAAAAAGCTATTTTTATTAAGATAATTACTTTTTTGATAAAGATAGATTTGATTTCATAGATTTGATTTCATATATTAGAATTTTTTTTCTTCTAATTCATGAGTTGGTGAAAATAAGATAAATTAAAGCAAATTAACTTAATTTTAGATTTGCCTTTTTTAGAGTTCTAAAAATAAGACTGATTGTGCACATGAGTTAACATGATATTTTTAGAGGAATTGGAAAGACAATTGAAATTAAATAAATAAATTTATTTAATTGATTGTGCATGATAGAGGAATATGAAGATTATAAATAAAATACTTGATTTTATTTATTTTTGGAGGATTGAGATAATTTAAATAAATTTGTATAATTTATTTAAATTTAGAAGAACAATTTGATTTAATTAAATAATTTGTAAATTATTTAATTGTAGATAAGAGAGAATTTGTGATGAATTAATTAAATAATTGGATTTATTTAATTAATGTAGACTTGAAATTTGAAAAGGATAATGATTTAATTAAATAATAAAAATTATTTAATTTTGGAAGAATATAGAGGAATTTAATGAAATTAATTAAATAAAGAGGATTTATGTAATTAATGTTGAAAATATGTGATTTGGAAGAATTTCATCAGTGCAAGGGGAATCAATTTAAGCCCTCAAGATACTCACCATTGCCTCCCTTGAGAAGAGATAGTATTCCCTCAGCCATAAAGCTCTTGTGACCTACTTGAGCTTTTTGAGGGGAGGGTGAGATATCCCTACCTATCATCTCTCACAAAGATAAAATGTCTGACACCTTTATGGAATGACATTTGGTCAACGAAGAATTAAGTTGTGAGCTGAACTACCACAATGAACCTTTGTCTCTAGGGATAAAAAGTGCTTGTTAGTGTTTTCAATTGTCTAAATAACCGTGGAAACATTAGGCTTTTTGCGAGCCTCAAACATACACTATCTATTGTGTCAGTCTTTTTTGCCAATTTATTTGATGTGTTTTCTCTTGCCAAAGCAAATCCAATTGAACTCAAAACCAAATCTATCAAAATTTGCGTTATAAAACATCATAGACACTACTCAGCACCTTTGGTATAACAGTAGCTCACCTTTGGTATAACAATAGGTCACCTTTGGTATAATAGTACCTCACCTTTGGCAAACCTACTTTAGCGCCCTTGGTATAATAGTAGCTCTCTTTGGGTATAACAATAGCTCACCTTTTGTATAACAGTACCTCACCTTTGGAAGCTTAGTCCAACACCTTTGGTAACACAGTAGATTGCTTTTGGTAACATAGTTCTGCGCCTTTGGTCAAACAGTATGGTGCCTTTTGTCCAGTAAACTGTTCATCAAAATTGTCTTTCCAAAAACACAACAAAATCCTAGCAAGCATCTTAAACACATTTTGTCCTAGTGCATCCCATGGTAACCACTAGACTCCAGCAAACTATGAAGGCCAAACAAGTTGTCCCAAGGAAGTGCAAATCGTCGCCTCATACACCTCAACCAATCCAATCTAACATGACTCCAAAGGGTACTCCAAAAACACCAATAGAAAGACCAACCAACTCACAAGACATGCCGCTTTAGCAAAATCAAACACATAACAACCTCCTAAAATGCCCACACAAATCGCAAGTGGAACATTGGCTACCCCATCATGAGAAGGTTTTCCACCAAATTACAATCTAGGAAACACTTATGTAGCCATGCAACAAGGGTCTCAACAAACACCACTACCAACATCATCAATCCTTCATATCCTTAACCCAAACAATGTCATGCAACCCCAACCATCGCAAAACATTAACACAACCTATGTCCCTCCACCACAACATTCTTCTACACTCAATCTTAATCAACCTCAACTATCACAAAACACATCTACCTATGTCCCTCCGCCACAACGCTCATTGACACTAACCTTTTTCAACACATTTCCCAATCAACCTCCACCATCACAAAACACATCGACTTATGTCCCTCTACCACAACAATCTTCCACTCTCAACCTAACCCACACCTTTCCCAATCCTCAACATTCCCAACACCAAACTTCCCAAAGCTATGTTCCACCACCGCAACTAAACCCAACAAACTTTGGCTTTCCTCCTCCAAATTCTTTCTTTACACCACCGCAACCAAACCCAACAAACTTTAGCTTTCCTCCACTAAACTCTTATCAACAACCATCACAAATCCTACACTCTTACCTAGCACCACCCCCACCTCCCCAAAATCAAAACACATAATTCCAACCCAATCTAAACCCAACATTCAACACATACGACTCAAGCCAATCATACGACCCTTACAACATCAATACCCATGGCTTCCACTACAATCTTCCATATGGGGAACAACAACCACCTCTTGGACAATAGGAGATGTTTCCAACCCCTCCCACAACTATGGGGCTAAAACTAGAGGAGGTTCAACAACAACTATCTGATCTTACATTTGGCCACACAAAGAAAAATTTCTCCTTGGAGGAGGTTTGCCCTTATCCATTTGATCGGTCATTACCCATGATCCCTTTTCCTCACAATTTCACTATTCCCAAATTTGATAAATACAAAGGAAAAGGAGACCCTAAAGACCATCTTAGAGAATTCTATCTTGCTTACTTTGAGGTCTCACATAATGACACATATCTTATGCACCTCTTTCCTCGCAATCTTGGAGGTCAAGCTATAGAATGGTTCTCACACCTACCCAAAGGTATCAAATCTTTTAACGGGCTTGCAGAGAAATTTTCCACCCATTTCTCTTACAACACAAAACATGAGATTTCCATGACCGACTTATGCAACAATAAACAGAAAAATGGGGAAACTTTCATCTCCTTCAACGATGGAGACAAATGGCTAGCAAATTCCCCTTCAAGATATCTGAAAAGTAACTTGTTAGCATATTTGTGCAAAACCTCAACCAAAAATTAGGTTTCCATTTGTAAATCCTTAGTGCTACAACCTTTGATAAAATTACCTACAAGGGCATCAACATTGAAAAAGCCCTCATCACTAAAGGCTTGGTCAAAATCTTCAAAGACAACAAAGACAATGCTCCCCAACAACAATCAAACGATAAACCAAAATTTTGGAACAAAAATAAAAAACGTGGTCAATGATGATGTGGTAGATTCTAAACATGTCCAGACACTACAAACACCCCTTAATCTTTCAAAACCAAGTCAACCTCCACCTCAACAAAACCAACAACAACAAAGACAACCAAACCAAAACCAATAACAATGACAACAACAGTGACCTCAACAAAATTACCCTCCATAACATCAATTCACTCCCTCAGGAGAACCTATGAGACTGTTTTACAGAAACTTATAAACAATGGACTCATCACCTTACCCGATGCTCCCCAATATGGCAAACCTATTTAAAAAACTGTACAGTACAGAGAAATGAATATTGTGAGTACTATAGGAGCAAAGGACATAGGACCTCATAATGCATTAAACTTAAGCACGTGATCGAAAACCTTATTGATGGAAACCTAATCTCTTTTGAGGATGAACCACCAACTCAAAATACCAATAAAGACATCAACATGTACAAGGAGCCATTCCCTAACCATGGTCATGGTTAAAATCCTGACAAAGGTAAAGGTGTTCACAAAGCTTCAACTTCCTATGACTCTATTGTGGGTCATTTTGAAGAAAGTCATGTATCTACCCTCACAATCAAAGGCAAATCTAAGGATTGCGTTGTTACAACTTGTCATGGCTGTGTCACCATTCGTGGTCCTACACCAAGTCTCACAACTCAATCTGATTATAATCTTGTCAAACATCTAGGGAAAACCCCTGCACAGATCTCTATCTTGGACCTTCTATGGTCATCACCCGCACATAAAGATATGCTAGAAAAGGCCCTACAAGAGTCTTCAGTTCCTAACAACATAGTGGTTAGGGATTTCCAAGCTATTATAGGTAACTTCACCTCACCTTACAATGTGGTCTTTTCTGAAAAAGACCTCCCATCTCGTGATCCATGTCATAACAATGCCCTTCACATTGAAGTCTTCATCCATAAACGCAAAATCAAACACATACTTATAGATGGTGGTGTTGGTCTCAATATCTATTCTCTAAAGTTACTCAAACAATTGGGATACTCTGAGGATCAAGTCAACATTGATCAAAGTATTACAATCAAGGGATATGGTGATGTTGAACACTGGTCAGAAGGTGTTATCCACTTGCCTATACAAGAAGGCCCTGTCATGCTTGAAACGAGGTGCCAAGTCCTTGACATTGAGTTACCCTACAATATTATCCTTGGACATCCATGGATCCATGCCATGAAAGCTATTCCCTCCATGTACCATCAGTCTCTAAAGTTCCCATTTAATGGTATGGAGATAACTATCCCAGGAGATCCTAATCCTTTTGAATTATGTCGTGTCTTGCAAGGTAGTTATAAGAATTCCAACCAAGTGCCCAATAATGACAAAGCCCTTGAATCCCCATTATATGTTGATTCTGAAACTCGAACAAAAGCCTCTATAAGTGAACCTAATCCTCATCCTATTCCTGAAATCAAAGGTCACATCCATGATATAGGCTTTGGAGAATATGATATCTCAAAATCTTGTTGTGTAGGCAGATGTCCCTATCTCCAAAATCCTATGGCCAACCGCCCATAGCCAAAGCAACTAAGAAAGAAGCTATTCCTCCTCCAGTATCCTTAACTCAATTCCAAGAGGGAAAATTATTGGCAGAGAAAACCATTGAAGACATCTCATCTTGGCTCTACAAGGAGAAAGAACTAGTCACAATACTAGTCAAACAATATGGCAATGGATTAAGGATAGTAAAAAACATGGGCTTTAAAGGCAAAGGTGGCCTTGGAAAATAGAATCAAGGAACAATGGAACCCATTATTGTGACAAAGAAACTAGACAAGAAGGGGTTAGGATTTGGTAGGAAGGTACCACGCGCCTTAGACATTGAGGGTATTCTTGACAAGGTGGCAAAAATGTTTTCCACCGATTCGATGTCTAATGAACATTTCATCAATGACTCTTCCCTCCATATGACTAACCTATTTGTAGAATCCTCCATATTCATTCTATCATCCATATACTTAACATCCACCACTCACACCCAGAAACTAACACTAGTCTACCCTAAACTTATTGATTGGGACCAATAAGGGTCCTCTGTTGTAGATGTATTTCAGAATGACGAAGCTATTGCTGAGTTCATGGGACTCTGGGACAGTATCCCTCTTGGAAATCACAAAGCTGGTTTTGTAATGGAACTAGATCTGATAGCTTATTTTGGTGAGAATGCCAAATCCTCCAATCACAAAAGTAAAAAAAAAGATCTCTAGGTGAAAACCACACTGTGGCACCTTTTG
The DNA here is from genome assembly GCA_027924645.1 of Cunninghamia lanceolata. Classification (NCBI taxonomy): domain Eukaryota; kingdom Viridiplantae; phylum Streptophyta; class Pinopsida; order Cupressales; family Cupressaceae; genus Cunninghamia; species Cunninghamia lanceolata. The sequence goes on along the minus strand of BSBN01000391.1, from coordinate 5,959,196 downwards.
ATCAAAAAATAGTAAAAATAAAGGATGTAACCAAAGGTGAAAACCCAACTGTGGCACCTAAGGATGGAGGATTTGACCTTCTCCTACCATCTAAGTACCAAGAGAAATCATCTCTCCTAGTGGAAGATTCTACAGAGATAAATCTTGGCACAGAACAAAATCCAAAGACAACATTCCTTGTAGCATCATTATCAAAATAAGAGCACAAGAATCTTACCAACTTCTTCTAATAGTGAACCATCAACTTTGCGTCGACCTATGTTGATATGCTAGGGTTGGACCCTTCACTAGTAGTTCACTATCTCACAGTTGATCCAAAAGATAAACCAGTCATGCAAAAGTTGAGAAAGATGCATCCACAGATTGCTCTCTTGGTGAAAGTTGAAATACAAAAACTGTTAGATGCAAATTTTATCAAGCCTATTGATTATCCAGAATGGGTCTCAAACATTGTACCTGTGGCTAAACCCAATGGGGGCATCCGCATGTGTTCCAATTTCAGAGATCTCAACAAAGCATGTCCCAAAGATGACTTCTCACTACCAAACATTGATCTCATAGTAGACTTGACTGATGGTCATGAAATGCTTTCTCTAATGAATGGATTTTCTAGCTATAATCAGATAATGATAGTGGAAGAAGATCAACATAAAACAACTTTCACTTGTTCGTGGGGTACCTATTGTTGGTGCGTCATGCCATTTAGTCTTAAAAACACAGGGGCAACCTATCAAAGAGTAATGACAGTGATATTCCACGATCTCTTTCACCACATCATGGAGGACTATGTTGATGATATACTAGCAAAGTCTTCTAGGGCAAATCACATATAGGTTCTAGGACAAATCTTCAACAGACTAGAAAAATATCAATTAAGACTCAATCCAAAGAAGTCTGTCTTCAGGGTAACCTTAGGAAAAATATTGGGATACATTGTTTCTCGCAGAGGCATTGAAGTAGATCCAACAAAAGTTAAGGCTATAGTGGAGATGCCTCCACCAAAGAACCTCAAAGCATTAAGGAGTCTTCAAGGAAGGCTACAGTCTATTAGGCATTTCATTTCACAGCGAGCAGATAAATGTCAACCATTTCAACACTTACCCCAAAAGGATGTCTCATTTCAATGGGATGATAAGTTTCAAGCAGCATTTGATCAGCTCAAAGAATATCTAGCTACACCTCCTATCTTGGTACCACCAATCATCGATAGGCCTTTGATCTTGTACATCTCAACTACAACTGCAGCCCTGGGGGCTCTTCTAGCACAACATGATGAGTCAAGAAAAGAGCATGCAATTTATTATATCAGTCAAACCTTGGTGGGTTATGAACTCAATTATTCACCTATGGAAAGAGCTTGTTTAGCCTTAGTGTTAACTTCCCAAAAGTTGTGGCATTACATGCTAAACCAACATACAAATCTCATAGCAAAAATTGATCCACTGAAGTATCTCCTAGAAAAAGTAGCTCTCATAAGCAAACTAGCTAAATGGGTCATGATCCTTAGTGAGTTTGACATTGAGTATGTGGATCATAAAGCAATCAAGGGACAAGCCTTAGCAAAAGCATCTATGACAGATGTACATCCTATGGTCTCTAACTTTTCGGATGAGAATCTCTTCACTCTTTCTACCTCAGTAATGTGGGAAGTTATATTTTGATGGTTCCTACACACAACATGGTTTAGGGGCCGGCATTCTTTTTATCACACCAAAAAATGACTATATCCCCAAGTCATATCGGCTTGCATTTCCTTGCACCAACAACATAGCCAAGTATGAAGCACTCCTCATAGGTCTCAACACAACAATTCAATGGGACATCACTAAACTACAAGTATATGGAGACTCACAACTAGTCATTCAACAAGTCACTGATGAGTATCAAACAAAGGATGAAAGTTGATCCCTTCCAAGCAACTAGTGGATGCCTACAAACCACACTTTTCTAGCATCACTTTTGAGAAAATTCCAAGAGAGCATAACAAAGCTACAAATTCTATGGCTTCTCTGGGGTCACTTATAGACATGCCTGCAAACACATAGAAATGTGAGTTCTTGATCGAGTAATTGTTGATACCAGTCATCGATGTTCCAACTACTGAAATCATCTGCGAACTTGTTGGTCCCAATTCCCCATGGTACAAAGATATCTATGAATACCTTAAACACGATACCTTTCCCATTGACCTATCCACAAAACAACGCAAAACCTTTATCTGTCGATCCTCCTGTTATTCTGAGTGATACACTTTATCATCGGAGTCTCAACGGTATCCTCTTACGATGTCTTAACACAGAAGAAGGGTCAGTGCAAGAAGTTGGGTCCACTTTTTGACCAAAAAGTGGAAGTGTTTTCTCTGATTTTCAGAATTTGTCACATTTGACCTAAATATTTGAGGCACTTAAAGATTGAATCTTAAAAAAAGTTAGTAATATGAAATGTAGTACTTGGAGTCTAGTTTCTAAATATGTAATTTATTTTAATACCCAGATGATACAAATTAATTTTCAATAGGCATTTCTAAAAATCATTGTTTAAAAGTGATTTTTTTTACCACCATGCACGTGTACGACCAACATAATTTGACCTAAATAAAAGTATTTTTCTAAATCCTTTTGGGCAAAGATGTGTAGTACAATAAAGTTTGATGAAGATATTTTTTATAATTTTTTTATTAATTTTTTATTGGCCCTAATTGTTGTTTTTGAAAACCACTTGTGTATGGCCAACATAATTTGAGCAAAACTAATCATAAAACAATTTTTTTTTTCATTGTGTAAAAAATGATGTGTAGATTGATGACATATAATTTTAAAAAAAACTTTAAAAATTAAAAGTTATTAAAAAAATACAAACACCTCTCATTTCAAGTTTTTGGACTAGTTTGCTCATAAATTAAATAATAAATAGAAAAACAAGTCCAATAAAAAAATTACATATTTGAAAACTAGACACTGTCATCTGTAATGGGTTTTAATTTCGTAAAAAAATTTAGAAAAAAATATCGTCAGCCATATAGGTAAAGTCAGTCTTTTCTCATGTTCTATACTTAGACAAATACTTGCAGGTCTAAGGCTCAAGGTCGGCTACCCATGCCTTTCCCAAGCCTAAAACCAAACCAAAAGCATGGGTGTGAAAATCAAATTTTTTGAAATGGGTACCTATTTTAAAACGGGTACCTATTTTGAAAAACAATAGAAAACAAAATGGGTACCCGTTTTACCCATTCTATAAAACAATAAAAAAGAAAATGGTTACCCGTTTCTAAAAATAATAAAAAATAAAATGGGTACCCATTCTGGGCTTGGGTGCCCATTCCTAAATGGGTACCCGTTCCTATCAGGTTTTTTTTTGTATGACACTTCCCCTATATGTGGACCCAACTTCTTGCTTTTACTTAGAAGCTGAAGCTACCTTACGAGACATACACGAAAGTGTCTCTAGCATACATTCTACTGGTCCTAATCTCACTAAGAAGATACTTAGAACAAGTTATTACTAGCCTACAATAGAACAAGATGCTTTAAAATTTTCTAAGAAGTGTGTACAATGCTAGCAACATGGAGATTCGATTCACACACCAGCTCATGAACTACAACCTGTGACTACTCCATGGCCTTTTTAACAATGGGGTCTCAACCTCGTAGGATAAATCCACCCATCCTCATTCAATGGCCACAAATTTATTATTACCACCACTGAGTATTTCACAAAGTGGTTCAAAGCCATTCCCATGACCTATACCACCAGTAAGCAAATAGCCAAGTTTATCCTTAACTACCTCATTTATCAGTATGGTATTCCCCAAGCCATTGTCACTGATAATGGGAGACCATTCAAGAACCAAGATGTTTGTGCCTTGTGCACCCAATATAATATTCAACATCGCTTTTCCACTCTCTACTATCCGCAGAGTAACGGCCAAGCTGAGGCTTCTAATAAAACCATTCTCAAAATCCTCAAGAAAATGGTCAATGAAGCTAATCATGATTGGCACTTGCAACTCAATCACGCCCTATGCACCTACCACACTAGTATTAGAACACCAACTAGTGCCACACCATATGCCTTGGTCTACGGCTCTGAAGCCATCCTACCTATAGAGGTCGAGATCCCATCCCTTAGAGTATCCATGCAGAACCTAATTGATGGAGAGGAGTATCACACTTCCAAATTAGCTGAGCTAGAACTACTAGATGAGAGGCGCCTTTCCATGCTTAACCATCTCCATGTTTATCAAAACCGCCTCTGACATAATTACAACAAAAAGATCAAAGAAAGATGGTTTCAAGTGGATGATCTTGTCTTAAAAGAAAATCAGAGAAATCAAGTAGATCAAGAAAAGAAGGGTAAGTTTGAGCCTAATTGGTTAGGACCTTTTATTGTCACAACAGCATATGGATTAGGAGATTATACTTTAGCTACACCTGATGACATTCTTCTAGATGAGCCACTCAATAGTGTTCATCTCAAGAAGTTCTATGCCTTATCCTCAGAGTATCAAAAAAAAATCCATCCTATGGTGAAAACCTGGTAAATAGGAATAAGTACCATAGTGAAAACCTGGCAAACAAGATTTATGTGTAGAGTCAGCATCCATCATCTATCGAGTCTTGTTCATTCCATATCTATTTTGTAACAAACTTCATCCATCCATCCATAATAAAACCATTGACCTTGTTTGCATTTCCATCTCGCTATCTAGAATAGCTTGGAAATTTGTCAATGTCCATCGTCGTCATCCCACATCTTGATCTATGTTAACAATTATCAATGTCTTGTTCTAAGCCAAACTTTCTATGTCTTCTCCATGGTTATCCTATGTCAGTCAACCTTAACAACACCTCTACCAGAATGGAGGAAACTCTTTCCTTAACCTAGGTCTAGGAATGGATCCTTGTTCGTGGTTCACAAACACTTCATCCTTCAAACACAACACAAACAAAAGCAAAAACACATCAACAATCCAAACAAAAACACAAGCACTTTAACCATCTCCCCACAACGACAACACTATCCTACATCATCAAACACAAACTAGAACTACATATCATCTCATCTCAATCTTAAGGTACCTTGATCCCATGGATATGGGTATGTAGACAGTCTGGAATATGAAGGAAGTTTCTAGTACTTGGGTACATAAGATATCATCATTTCACCAACCCCAGTTCAAACACCTTGACCCACTCATCACTCTACCGATAACTACATATTATCATTTTTCATCTTTCCTCATAATGTGCCTTAATCCTGTGGATACAGGGTATGTAGGCAGTCTGGAATACGAAGGATGTATCTAGTACTCAGGCACATATGATTCATCACTCTTCTCCCATTTCAATCCACTGACATGTCATCTTTCTAGTCTTCCGTTTATCACAATCGATTCACCTTGATTTAACTAACTTAAGCAGTACAACAACAAACAAATGCATCCTTTCAAAGCAAAAGTCCTTAACAAACCTGAAGCAAAGCAACTTACTTATAGAGCCATATAATATCCTGTATATCAATTGCCAACATCAACTAAATCAATCCCAACTAAGCAACAAGATCAACAAACTTGTCTTTTATAGGATGTGCCTTGCTCGAAACTAGACCAACACACGTGTCTTATGCGGCAAGTTGCATTTCTTGAAACTGGACATTATCTTTTCAACAAATAACACCCTTTAACAAACACATAGCTCCTACGATAAGGCTATTATCTTTTCTATCCAATCTATCTTGATCAACCTCTTTGACAAGAGAATATGTTGGTTGTATGTTTACTTTGTCATTCAATCAATTTGCTTTATGGTTTACCTTTTGTTCCTTTTCCAATACCTATTCAAGACTACCTTGATTTATCTATAATTTTGGTATGTTGCGATGCAGTACGGATTGTGGGCATAGTCGTGTTTGAGGAATGATCTTTAGCATCTTTCTTAGCAGCATATTTATCTTGTGTGTGTTACAACCTAGTATCTTACATATTAATATTCTTCTTGCATTTATGTATTGAAGTTTATTTTATGTTCAAGACTATGGCTCATTCACATGTACAACAAGGTTATATTATGTCTAAGGGATCTAAGTTCAAACCGCTTTCTTACAAAGTCAACATCCTACGCACTCAGATATCATAGCACCTTGGTCATTTATACCTTAGTGGCAAACTATCCATGTTCTATATCAAAAATAAGGATTGCTCTTTATAAACATTTGTGAAACCGTTGCAACAAGCTCATCTATTTACCCATCCATTTATCCATGGCCTTATATAGTTTTCAAGCAATGATCGATCAACAGTCTTTCTATCATGTTCTATTCTATCACCACTTTCTTCTATCCAACCTTATCTATCTCAAACACAATCTTCTAGTCGAGTGTCAACCTAGTTCTTATGTTGCTCCCCTGTCTTTCCTCTCGAGGGCGCATCCTACGCCAGCTACACAAGGGCAACTCGCTACACTGGGGCATCAAACTTGTATCATATCTCCAGCAATCATTTTCTTTGACACAACGTTTTAAACTGCATTGCATCAAAGAGGGGCAAAATGTAGACACCCTAAAATGACCAAGCCTTCGAATCACTTGCATTTTCGTCTAATATGTCTAATCACCTGCATTCAACATTAATTAAATAATTTAATTGTTTAATTAATTTCATCAAATTATTCCAAATCACATATTTTCAACATTAATTAAATAAATCCTCTTTATTTAATTAATTTCATTAAATTCCTTTATATTCTTCCAAAATTAAATAATTTTTATTATTTAATTAAATCATTATCCTTTTCAAATTTCAAGTCTACATTAATTAAATAAATCTAATTATTTAATTAATTCATCACAAATTCTCTCTTATCTACAATTAAATAATTTATAAATTATTTAATTAAATCAAATTGTTCTTCTAAATTTAAATAAATCATGCAATTTTATTTAAATTATCTCAATCCTCTAAAAATAAATAAAATCAATTATTTTATTTATAATCTTCATATTCCTCTATCATGCACAATCAATTAAATAAATTTATTTATTTAATTTCAATTATCTTTCTAATTCCTCTAAAAATATCATGTTAACTCATGTGCACAATCAGTGTTATTTTTAGAACTCTAAAAAAGGCAAATCTAAAGTTAAGTTAATTAGCTTTAATTTGTCTTATTTTCATCAACTCATGAATTAGAAGAAAAAGCATTCTAATTTATGAAATCAAATATATCTTTATCAAAAAAGCAATTATATTAATAAAAATAGCTTTTTAGAGTGACACATGTTGTGTGCACATTCATCATGAGTTATTTGATTTATCTCAACCATTCATTCTATGGATTTATTTCATCCATTGATCGATCATGTTTGAAACCTATATAAACCCCCCTCATCTCCATAACAAATCCTCTTTGATCACTTATTCTCAGGCATTCTTTATAGCACATTGAGCATACATCGCATTATTGAGCACCTTACGATTTTTTGACATCGATCTTTTGAGCATGAATACCCCTACATCCAATTGTTGCAACCATGGTTTTGCAACATTATTGAGCAATCTACATATCTACAAAGAGAACAATACAATCTAGGTGAAGTCTTTCTTGTTTTATTTTATTTATTCATTGATATTGGCTTTTTACTTAGATCAATCTCTTTATGTTATGGGTTATTGAGTTGTTATTATCATTGCTTTGATTTTATCAATCAACCTCTCGATTTTCCTCATACACAATGTTATATTGTTGTTGTTGGATGAGGTGTTGGAGGAAGTTAGGCATTTGTTGTTGTGGTGGGATTTGAGTTTGTTGGTGGTAGGTGATAAGTTGTTGGAGGATGTTTTGTGGTATTTGTTGTTGTTGAGGGTTTTGATTTTTTTGAAATGTTTGGTTGGTGTTGTGTAAAGAAGATGATGTGGGAGGTTGTGAAATAGGAGGTTGTGTGTATGTGAAGGTAGATGTTTGTGAATTGCTATATGGGTTGTTGGATGTATTATGTGGTGGTTGGGAGAAGAGTTGGGTCATGAAGGCGATAGTGTTTGAATCAAATTAGGGAAAACTTGTGGAAGCATTGGTGTAGGTTGTGTTGTTAGGTCTGTTAAGGATAATTTGTGGGATGGACATGACTATAGTTGATGTAGATATGGATGTGGGAATTTCCATTGATGTAGAAGTATTGGATGATGAAGGTTGTGAGCTGCTAGGGACATTATTGGATGAAGATGGTTGGGATGTGTTGGTGGAGGGTTGATTTGGTGCCTTAGCACCATTTTGGATCAATAATTCTAAGTACTTATTGGGATTTACCTTTAGGACTCGGTCTAACAAATCCATGGAGTCAACATCTTGTATAAAGTCTATGAGTTCTTGATTGGTGTTGTTACTATTGGATGGTTGTGGTTGGTTCCCCCAAGGATTTATCATAGTATTTTTGTCATAGGATGTTTGTTGTTGATTTATTATGACATTGTTTTGGTCAGTATTTGGCATTCCATATAACCTATGTGACTCCATTTCTTGGTTCTTCCTAGCTTGGGACCTTGTTTGTGGCATACAATGGAGAAATGTGGATTGGTTTTGTGATGATAATTATAGGTGTATGTGAAGAATATGACCTTAGAAATTGATTTTCAAATTTTTGGACTAGAAATGGATAAGTGGATGGATGATTTTTATGATAGGGTATGAGGATGATTTTGGATGAGTGATCAAGGGATACTTTGGATAATTTGGATGATATTTTTAGATGGATGATTAAGGGATACTTTGGATAATTTGAATGATGTTTTTGGGTGGATGATTAAGGGATACTTTGGATACTTTTGATGATGATTTTGGAAAGGATGATCAAATCAAAAGAGGACTCAAATAAATCTAGATCTTGTTGATCTCAAAAGGATTTTCCTCTTTTCACTTAAGGTAGACTAAGACACTTAAGCAAAAAGGGAATGGGGATTATTTTACTTGGGGTAGACAAGACCTCCAAGCAAAATAGGATCCTTAGAATTCACTAACTTAGGAGTAGTCTAAGATCCTAAGCTAATTTATTCTAAGGTTGATAGGACTAATTTATAAAAGAACTTAAGGTAGACAAATTCTTAAGCTCCTTATAAATTAGAGAATAGGGGTTGGGATCTAGATTTAAGTTTGCACAATTTTGATTTGAAGGATGATTGGGATGTTAATTTGATGAGCATTGGATTTGGTTTGGATAAGATTTGGATAATTGGATTAAGGTTGGGATGATTTGGTTTTAGATTGGATTTTGATTATGGCTTGGAGGATATTAGGATTTTGATTTGGGTGGAATTGTGATGAAAGGTTTGGATGATGTTGATTAGAATTGGAATGGATGGAATGAGGATAATGGTCCAAAGTGAAAAATCAAGATGTTTTCTAAGGTCAAATGGTAGCATATGGGGTGATGGAATTTTGATAAAGGATGGATTTAAATAGATGATGGATGACTTTGGGATGGTTTTCAAATTTTGCCATGTCACAAGGATAGTCAAATTATGCTAGGGAGATCAAATATATGCTAATTGATTATTGTTGGACACAGGAACCAATTGTGCTAAACGGCAAGCCTAAGGCACTAATAGGTGAACCGTATGCACTGAGCAATAAGCCGAAGGCATTGACAGAAAATACTCTGGAACTAACAAATAAGTGAAAGGTGCTAATAGAGAGCCCAATGGTGCTAAATAGATGACCAAAGGCTCTAATAGTCTGTTCTAAGGGCTAAAATAGTTTGATTTTGTGGAAACATTTTGATCTTTTTGGCTCCAAAACTCTTTGGAAAAAGATTAAACAAGCAAGAAGACACAATGGCTTGACTTCAATGCATGGACTTGGTTTTTGGCTTTTTGGCTTTTTGTCTTTTATAGGTTTTGACATGAAAGACACATCATTCACATGGACATCCCTATAATTATTTAGGTAGGAGTGTCATATCCCACGGACTCAGTCAGGTGTGACTTTAATCTCCACTATTAGATAATGGTTATTTCCATCCCCTTGATACCATCTACCATTGCTTAGGTGCATAGAGAATGTAAGGTCATGGACCACCTTATACCCCTTACCTTGGAGACAAAATTATTGCCCAAAGTTTATCCCACCTCAAAACAATGGATGTAATAGCATGAGCTCTTCTCCTCCTATGATAATGATGCACTGAGGATATGACGGCTGAAGGTCTTAGCTAGGCTTTACAAGCTTCTATGGGGTGTCCCAATGTACACAAGGTACAGGGAACGAGTCAATGAATGGGGGTGTCTCAATCCACCCAAGCACCAACAAACACAAGTCTCAGCGGACCTTGGGTCTCAAGGTTTTTGTGAGGGGAACATAGTCATTCCTTTGAAGTGAGTCTTTCAATTCTCACAAGATTTATATCCCACACTAGAATACGTGGTTGAGGTCATCCCTTGGGATGATGAAATCCCTAAGCAGGCCCCCGAAGAAGAAACTATTTCTGACTTTTGATCACTCAAGATCGCATGAAACGCAATGGGAGAGCATACGTGGAAAAGTAACCCCTTTAGGATACAAATAACAAGAAGTTTGCAAATAGACTTTTGATCCCCGAGATCACCCTAAGGTGTGAGGGGAGAGCATACATCCAAGAGCAAACCAAAACATGACAAACAAAGTAAATTTACCCCTACTTTAACCTTAATGTGGAACTAATGCTAGTGGTAAAAACAAGGCTTTGACGATGAATCTGTACAAAACAAGTCAATACTTTTGAAAATGATACTTGGATAGATATTTTAATACTTGCAAAAATGTGTTAGATGCCTACAAAAACCTACAAAATCTGTCAGACCGAAAGCGCTAAAATAGAGACCAAATGCATTGACAAAAAAGACCAAATGCACTAAAACATATATCAAATGTGTTGAAACAAAAGACTGCTACGCTAAAATAGAAGCCTACTGTGCTAAAATAGAAGCCTACTACATTAAAACAATGATCTATTTCACTAAAATAGAAAATAGAGATAGATTTATACATGCGGGCTTTGTCATAGAGGTCAAATGCACTGTTCTAGGTGCTTGAGATGTTGACATGATGGAAAGGGAAAAACCTGCACAAAACAGAGTTATTCTACCACAAAATGGTCACCCAAGGTGCTAAACAACATGCAAGGTCAGTTTAGTAGGTTTAAACTACATTTTTTCACCCAAAAGAGAGTTAATGACGTAAAATATGCAAGGTCGACTAGCCCTAAGTGTTCTTCTCAAAATACAATAGATTAAGTGACTTATCAAGAATATCTCAAGGCCTATAAAACCTACAAGTCAAAAGTTAGAAACCCTACAAGCAATAGTTTGTTAAAAACCAAATATCAGCAATGATTTCAAACAAGAAAAAAAATTTGGTGTTAACAAATGTGCCGAAACAAAGGCTGCAGGCACTGAAGTAGAGACTGCCTACGCTGAAATAGAGGCCTTTTGTGTTGAACTTGAAGCCTTTTCTACTGACAGAAATATCGTTTGTGCTAACAAGAAGGCCTAATGTGCTAAACAAAGAATATGTAAAGCACTAAACCTGCAAAACAAACTTTTAGCAGAGAACAAATGTTAATGAAAACCAAAAGTGCTGACAAAGATGTCGAAGGTGCTAAATAGAGGATCAAATGCACGACTATGAGAGTTGAAGGCACTAAAGAGACTTGCATGACAAAAACCTTCAAAAACTCATAAGAAAATGATTAGTAACAGGGACAGGAGTCCCATTGGGCATGCCAAATGAAGATGAAGGAAAAAATGAAGACCAAATAACATAAAGGAAACTCAAAACAAAGCAAGTTATACCTTCAATTCTTCAAATCTCCTTTCTCCTTGATAAGGTGGAGGAGAGATGCATGCAAGTCAACTTCTCTCTATACCCAAGTATATAAGTTTGTGGATTACAAAATAAGCTTCAACACAACATGGATTTGAGAAGGATTTGGCTTAGCAAATGGATGGGAATTTTAGCATAATATGGATGCAATGAGATGAGATATGAAAATGCTTGGGATGAGCTTGTATTTATAGGTATTTTGGATGGATTTTAGATCAAGGGTGGAGATTGAAAGTTGAAATCCAATGGTGGAGATGAAGAGATGAGATGGAGGGCTAAGATTTCATCAACAAAAATGGAGGGTTGTGATTATTTTTAAATTTTAAATTCATCTTGGGAAGGCTTTGCATTAATAAGGATCAAGACTAGTGAGTGAATAAAAATTAAATTCCATGGGAGAAGGTGGAATAAAAAATTGTCATTTATGGGTGAATGTGATGACATGTGACACATGTGTGCTTTTAGCAAAGACATGTGTGAGCTATTTTTATTAAAAAGAACTCTTACATGGAAGAGGAAAGATGAGTTGGAAGAGTCATGTGACCCCTTTGAATAAAAAATTATTTTTCATTCAAAGGGTGTGGAGAGATGTGTTAATGAGATTTAACTTAATTAATGTGGCTATTGAAAATTAGTGAGGGATTATTTGGAGGTTAGAATTAATTAAGTATTTACTTAATTAATTTGGCCTAGGGATTAGGTAGGGTATAGTAGTAAATTAAATAATGTTATTTATTTAATTAGGCTAGGTTTAGATCATAGGCTAGGGAAGATTAATCAAATAAGTATGTTTTATTTCAAAAATCTTGGTTAGGGAATGAGGGAAATTAATCAAATAAATATTAAGATATTTATTTAATTAATTATGGATGATGTCTAAGGTATAGTAATAAATTAATTAAATTAATTTATTACAAGTGAATAATTTGGGATGAATGGCTAGGGATGGCTTAGGATTAATTGATTAAATAATTTTTTTTTAATTAATTGGTGGAAGGGATAATTAGTAGTGTAAAGATGCAGGAAAGTGGCTTGCAGTGTCAAGACATTTTTAGGTGTCTACAGTTCTATTACTATGGATTCCATAGTCATTGTTGTTCCCATTGTATGTCATTTTTTACATGATTTCATGATACAACTAGCATAGTTTGTTAATATCAAACTAAATTTGAGTGACTCTCTAATCACACTCAAGGCTTGTCTAAATATTTTTCCATAACTTTCAAACTATTTATCCTTTTTCCAATCTAAAAGATGTGTGACACTCTAGGCTTCATTGGCTTCAAGTCTAAAAAATTTGTTGAATTTCATATTTTTTACCAAGTTAGACTGGTTGGAAAATTATTTTGTAGTGTTCTAAAAATTTGTAGTAGAAAAATCATAACTAATCATTTACTTAAAAAAATTCAAAGAAATATACATCGCATCTCCTCATGTGTCCTTTACTTATATCTAAAGTTTGGAATTTTTTTCTCATACTTAGGTTGGCTAGAATGATACTCACTAGGTATGTTGAGAAGATTACATATTTTTAGATTGTGTACATAACCTATTCAAATTTTCACATGAAGTTGCTTAAGTCTACTTTTTAACATTTTCATTGCCACTTAGGGGTATTGTTGGCCCATCATGATCTCACATTCACCCATCTACAAACAAATCAATGTTAGATAAGACAATTTTTTAACATTATCCATCTCCTTTTCCTTATCTTCCAACATATTATTTTCCTACACCATGCCACCTACATAGCATTATTTGTCATGGTCTCTCACATCTATAGAAACTCCTATACATTTCATAGTCTCCATCACTTCCAATTTTATCTTGATTTCTATCAACCATTCAAGAGCCCCTTCCATTTGGTCTATTTTTCTTCTCTTTATAAAATAAAATTTATAAGCCTTTCTAATGCAGGAGCATCCTGGGTTGCTGAGCAATCTTGCATCAACAAAAAATATTTGCATTTATTTCTTTTCTTTCATTTTAGTTGTAGTTTAGTAATTTGCAATTTAGTATTTTCCACTGCATTTTACCACATCTTCATATCAGAGCTCACAGATCATGACTTAGCATCTACATAGTGTCAGTTACATCATATTCAGATTTTAGGAGATTTGGATTTGTCTATAGAAAGTTATCGCTATCAGAAGATTATTAGCTTTCATAGAGCAGAGCATTCATACAGTCTGTTGAAGGAGAAGGTTTGCAGAGCACTTCCCTAACTTGCAGAGCCAAATGGAACATCATACATGACACATAAGGATCAAATAGACCTTCCTTGAGGTCTGCACCATGTTTCATTCATTTGCGGAGCAATACCATGTGTTGTAATCCAACCTACATGTTTCTACACGTTACATCTTTCATTAGAGTTTATAACCTCTTGTGGCCGACATGGAGGATCAATTGAGCTTGAAGATGATATATATGTATCTCCTATATGCATTAGAGATCATTTCATTCATATATGATGATAGTATAGAGTTTAGATAGAGAATTCTTTTCTGGGAGGGCACTTCAATGACATATCTTGCATATTTGTTGTAACCCAGAAAGCAGACCTGTGAGCCCTTTGATTATAGCCTGCATGTTGCCGACTATCATGTCCACATTTCACATGCGTTCACAACACGCAAACCACGCATGTTGTGTCCACATATGACATGTAGACATGATACGAACTATCAAAAAAATTTCCTTTCCTACATGAAATCTTTCCCTCGCACGCGTAAGCGTGCTCGGTTGCATATGTTAAAGTCGTCAACGTCAATGTTGCTAACGGAATAATCTTCTTACGTGTATAGGTTGATATCTATCACTAAGTTTATGTCGGTTTAGTTTGCAACGTTAGGATTCCCTTGGTAGGTTGTTTGACCTTTTATTGGTTTTCTCACCCTATTACAAAATTTGGCTCACAGTTTTCTTTTATTACTTTCCAACGTTACTTATTTATCTAATTATTCCATATCGATAGATTCAGTTTCATAAACTTCCATTCGATATTAATTTAATTTAGAGATTGCATTTCTATCACAGATCGACCCATTGATCTTTAATAGTTAATTGCCAAAATAACTTGTCCCATTAATTATATATTTAAATATTTACCTTTCATCTAATCATTCGTATATTTGTTTTTTAATTTACGTTAAAACATCTTCCATACCTTGGTAGTTCATTAGTAAAAAGAAATACTACTCTTGAAAATAAACACAACTTCCTTATAAATGAATTTTAATGTAATTTGCTATTCGGGCAAATTACAAAAAAACCCATTTAAATTGTATGTATATATATATATACTTTCTTTTTTAAATATGTTTTATTTGCAAGCTTATTCATTTACAATTATTATATATATAAATATACATATATATAGTTATACATATATATATATATATATATATATATATATATCAAATTGTTTAATTGTTATGGATAGTGGAAACTCCACTTAAATTTAATACCATTTTGTTTAAACTTACCAACTCATAGGTTGGGGTTAAATAACCCTAATATTTCTTGTTGTTGTTTGTAATGTTTTGTTGCAGGGTTATGGAGCCACGGCAGTGACACCAGAGAGGGAGGTCAGTGCTGGCAGGGGGGGCTGAGGCCATGAAGTGGGATAGGAAGTGGGGTGGTCGTGGCATAGGTTGCAGAGGTGAGGTGGAAGGTGGAGCGATGCGGCGGGGACAATGTTGGTGGAGAGCTGCACAGATGGCGGCGCTACAGAGAAACCCGCGGACGGCGCGGGGCTTAAGCCATGGTCACGGAGGTGGGGGGGGATGTGGGGAGGGGCGGAGCCCCACCCACATCCCACGTCGTGGGGTGTAGGTGGGGCTCCGCCCCTCCCCACACCCTCCTTGTTGCATAAGATATTCGGTGGGGGTTTAAACCCCCACCACACTACTTTGTAAAATATGCTAGGCTGTGTAAATAGCGATTTCCCACAGTGTTTTTTTTTGTGTTTGCAAATTTTGAAATTTCCAATTTATATTAAATAATGATATATATATATCATTTCCACGATTACATTTAATTTTTAAAACTATTTAAACATATATATATATATAAACAAATTTCCACAATTTCTTTTAATTTAACTATTAACTAAATAAATATATATATATCAGTTTCTCAATTTCATTTAATAAATTAAAAAAAATACAAATATATCAAATTTTCTCCACTATATAAGAAAATAAACATATATATATATATATATATATATATATATATATATATATATATATATATATATATATATATATATATATATATATATATATATATATATATATATATATTTAACGAGTTCATGGTAAATTCATTTCTCACTACCTTTTAACATTTTAATTTCAATATAGTAACTATTCAAATGAAAAAGAAAAATTAACCATTTAAATCTGTATTTGCCATTTGTAATCTATCAAGTAAATTTTTCCATTTCAGTTACGTTTAAAGATCAGAAGTAAATACATGAAACCATTGAATCTTTTTATTTCAATAACACACAATAGTCAAGAAAAATTTGATATAGATTATTTTCCCATTGTATACTTAAATCAATATCAAATCTGTTTTCAAAGGCAAATTTACAATATTCCTAATACTGTAAAAGTAACTTTCTCACCAAATGATACAGGAGATAAATTTTAACAACTAATCCAAATCAACAACCAGTCTTACAACTTACAAAATTAGTAAACAAAGAACAAACAACGGTAAGAATTCCCACAACTCACATACACTCTAAGGGAGGAATTTACATCTTCTCCCTATACAATATTTCTACAACTTTCACAGGGAGCATTCTCTCCTTTTCAAAAGAAACTTAACCAGAAAGATAATAAAGAGACCAAGCTCTCATTACAAATAGGAGGATAGAACATTTTCTTTAACAAGGCAAAAACCCCTTCAATACTCTTAACATGCTCCAACAGTAACCTGCATGACAACAAGAGAGAAAACAACAACCAGCTAGCTCTCCTCCCTACCTTTGACCCGCAAGAGGGTCACCCCCGAGCTAGGGAGACCATCCACATACCCAGGGTAGAATAGACCAAAACACATCACAACATTGAACAATCAACAACAAATCAAATAACACACACACACTCCCATGGTTTACTCACAATACAAAGACTCAGCTTAGGTGAGTTTAGGGAGGGTAGGGAAGTAGACATCTCTCACTCAAGGTGTCATTCTTTACACATTTATCACATTTTATCACAAGGCCTCAAGCCAACAAATTAATCTTCCTCAAGGCCTCAAGCCTTCTAGTTAAATCAAATTACCAGGGATATCCCAATAGGCTCTCAAAGCCTTAAAGCCCTCTTGGCTAAAAGTACCAACATGCCCTCAAGGCATTTTGTATAACAAGAAAACAAGATGACACCCGAGAAAGGTCACACCTTCCCTTCCCTATACAAGATGAGCATTGCCTTCCAACTAGAAGGAGCTCTTTCAACAACCAAAACAAACCCCAACTAACAGAAAAACTCATAGAAGACAATTGCAAATTCATTCATCAAGCAAGAAACAAACATTCATATCAAGCAACAGATCACACAAGAGAGTAGTCTTGTTCACCAACCTTCCAAAGCCCAATTATGGATGAAATTTGATGAAGAGCTCCTCTCTAGCCTCCTTCTCCCAATTCTCCTTCTTTTCACAATAATCCAACCCCCTTACTCTCCTCCTCCTCTCTCTTTTAAAACTAATTCCCTCCATTTTCCTAATTTCCCAAGTGGCATTAAACAACTAATCAACAAATGAATCCATTATCCTAGTGGACCTAAAACAATTAACCCCCACTCAATAGGTTTCCCACTATAGTCCTTTTTACAACACATGGAGAATTAAAAAACAATAAGTAAAATAAAAATACAAAGGGAGTGGATGACACACTACCCTTATTAAGGGGAACCCCACCAAAAGAGAGGCACAAGGAGACAAACACTCCATTATTAGGGGATCATGAAGTTGTTCCATGACTTAGAAGTGGGCCTGAGTGTGGATTCCACTCATCCCATTGTCCCCATGCTTCCAAATTCGTCACTTAACTTCACTGTGAAGTTTAAGTGACCATATGGAGGTTAACCCAAGGTTATCCTAGTCAAAAAGGTCCCTAGACCCATGGGGTATAACCTAGGGTTGATTTTTGCCTAGTTAGAACTCCTAGAGTCAAATAAAAACACAAGAAAAGGGTCTAAAAGAAATAAAGTTTAAACAAGATTAAAAACAACATTTCTTACAACACTTATCATAATAAAAGTAAATCAAAAGATAGCCCTTATTCCCTTGACCTCATGCAACATTAACACATTACAACATTACAACATTCCTCCAAACACGAGGTTGATCTTAGTTCCTCATAGAACTAGGTCGGCTCACAAGGGATACAACATAGGGTATGGGATGATCTCCTGTATATGTGGTTTCGTTAGTAATACTTGCACACTCAAACTTGAAGTCAATAACTCATAAAGATATCATAGCTGAAGCAATTTAAATACATGCATCCTAAACCTTCTACCATATAATCCTACTAAAATCACATTGAAGTTCCATATCCATTCATCATTTTCTTAAAAGCAACATCTACTTATCATTGCACAATTATTTCCTTAAAATTCAATTAGGTTTAATAAACAAGATTCAAGATCAATAGTCTCTCAACATATACATAATAGCAATATCATTGCAAATAGTCTTATGAACAGTAGTGTAAAAAGTAGGCCTCACACCCACATATAAGAATTTTGATTATCAGTTATATTGAGCATTTGAATCTTCCATTTCATTCTATATTTGTGTTGTTTTCTGTTGTGTTTACTCTAGCTGCATGGTTTCGACAGTTCATTCTTTGTACCCTCCTACCATGACTGTACCAAGTGGTATCAAAGAAAAGTTTTGAATCCTTTGGGAAGTGAAGGCATTATATAAGATCTTGTGGTGAATAGTTTGCCAACCTGAGGTAGTCTACTTGTGTTTTTCAATAGAGAACCGATTGTGAGGTAGTTGCTACCTTGTAGTCAAATTGCTGAATTGAGGCAGTTGCACTGGATCCTATGAAGAGATGCCGACAAGGAGGATGCCTGCTATGGCCAATGTTGCTGGAAGAATGGAAGAGATGATAGAGATGATGAGGACAATGAGGGTTAGATTGGATGTTGTAGAAGAAGATAGAAGAAAAGGACTAAACCCTAGACATGAAGATGAAAGTGATGATGATGAAATTCAAGCTGCTAATCAAAATGAAGAAGCCTTACAAGAAGAAGAATCTGATCAAGTAAAGATGTTGAAATCTATTTCTAAGATGGGAAAGAGACTTAGAGTGGAAGTACCGAACTATACTAGAAATTTGAATCTAGAGGAATTGATTGTTGGATAAATGACTTGGAGGAATACTTTGAATTTGAAGAAATTGAAGATCTGGAGAGAGTAAGATTTTCAAAAACTAAGTTGAAAGGACATGCTGCTATTTGGTGGAAAGAAGTTCAATTGCATAGAAATAGGAGAGGGAAAGAGATCATAAAATGGGATAGAATGGTGACAAAGTTGGAGAACTAGTTTATACCTACTAACAATGAGTTGGAATTGTTGAAGAGATTACAAAACCTAAGGCAAAAGGAGAAATATGTGAAGCAGTATACTAAAGAATTTGATAAGATGATCATAAGGACTGGGCATAGTGAAGCAAGCAAGGAGAAAGTGGGAAGATACATAAATGGATTGAGGATGAACATATAAGAAGAACTAAGTTTGGTGAGGATGACAATAGTAGAAGAAGCATATTAGTTTGCCCTGAAAGTTGAAGACAAGTGAATAAAAGGCATGAAAAAAGATAGAGAGGTAGAGGAGGTAAATATTAAAGAGGTAGAACATATTCCGGAGGAGAAAGACATTATGCAGAGAAAAACAAGGAAAGTAGCCCATACAAGAAGGAATATAGAGATAATAATTCATACCGGAGAGATGACAGAAGTTTCTACTGCAACAACAAAGGGAATCATAATTGTTACCGCAATGAAGGATACAGGTGAGATGAAAGAGGGTTTGATAAAAGATTATTCAAAGGAACTTGTTTCAAGTGTGGAGGTGAAGGACACACAGCATTTGAATGTCACCAGGGAAGTACAAACAAGAGAACAAAGAACAGTGTAAGAGAAGCTTATGCAAAGGAAGAACCTATTGGATAAGCTAGTTCATTGGGAAAGCCATAAAAAGGAGAATAATTACTCATGAAGATACCCTATTTCAAGCAGAGACAACTGAGGAGCCACCGCAAAGGAAAAGTTTGTTCCGGAAAAGATGCAAATCAGGAGGTAAATGTTGTAAAGTGATCATTGATAGTGGTAGTACTAATAACTTGGTTTCAGAGGAGATGGTGACTAAGCTGAATCTAGAGAGACTAAAACACCCTAAGCCCTACAAGATAGCATGGATTTAAGATAAACACAAGGTACTGGTGAGTGAGTAATGTTTGGTGAAATTTCATATAGGATCTTATAATGATGAGGTATTGTGTGATATTATGCCTATGGATGTATGTCATATATTGTTGGGGAGACCATGGCAATATGATAGAAAAGATGTACATGATGGGAGGAAGAATACTTACACTATAACATCAAATGGGAAGAAACATATTTTGATATCTTTGGAAGATGAACCTAAGATTGAAGTATGTGGGAATGCTAGAATCTTTTTGGTTGATAGAAGGAAATTCTTGGATGGATTAAGACATGAGAATATGTTTTTTACTTTGATTCCAAAGAAGAGCAAAACCCTAAATACCAAAAACACTGCAGAAAATAAGAACCACCACCAGAGGAGATAACTGAATTGTTGACAGAGTACCAAGATATCATATCAAATAATGTGCCTGAAGGATTACCATCAATCCAGAGTATCAGTCAACATATCGACCTTATACCTGGAGCTAATTTTCCTAACAAAGTAGCACATCAGATGACACTAGCAGAGAATGCAAAGTTGAATAGGCAGATAAAAGAGCTGTTGAGGAAAGGATTGATCAGAGAAAGTTTAAGCCAATGTGTGGTACCTACAGTATTAGCACCGAAGAAAGATCAAGAATGGAGAATGTGCATATACTCTAGAGAAATCAACAAGATCACTGTTAAGTATAGATTTCTATTTCCAAGGATGGATAACATCATGGACTACTTGAGTGGAGCAAAATATTTCACAAAGATAGATTTTAAGAGTAGATACCATCAAATCAAGATTAGAGAGGGAGATGAGTGGAAGACTGCATTTAAGACAAATGAGGGATTGTATGAATGGTTAGTGATGCCTTTTGGATTAACTAATGCACCAAGTACTTTCATGAGGTTGATGAATAAGGTTTTGAATAAATTCTTGGGTAAGTTTGTTATTGTATACTTGGATGATATTTTGATTTTCAATAAGACAAAGGAGGAACATTTGTGGCATATTAGACAAGTATTGCGGAGTTTAAGAGAAGATAAATTGTTGATAAACATCAAGAAATGTAGTTTCATGAAGGAAGAACTGTATATTTGGGATTTGTGATTTCTGCAGAAGGATTAAAGATGGACCCTATGAAAGTTAGAGAAATAATTGAGTCACCAACACCTATGAACATTGGAGAGGTAAGATCATTTCATGGATTAGCAAGTTTCTACTGGAAGTTCATTAGAAATTTCAGTACAATATGCACATGAATGATAGAGACAATGAGAGGTGACAGAAAGAACTTTAAGTCAACATCAGGAGCAAATAAGAATTTTGAATTGTTGAAGTAGAAGGTGAGAGAGCAACCAATGTTAGCATTATCAGATTTTGACAAAGTATTTCAAGTAGATTGTGATGCCAGTGAGAATGCAATAAGAGTAGTGTTAAGTCAAGAAGGGAGTCAAGTAGCATATTTCAATGAGAAGTTGAATGATGCAAAGAGAAGATATTCAATTTATGATCAGGAGTTCTATGCCATAATTCAAGCTTTGAAGAAGTGGAGACATTACTTGTTGCCTAAGGAATTTGTGTTGTACACTGTGGTGGTGCCTACCTAGGGTTAGGGTTTTGAGTCAGGTTTGCAAGCTTATGTTATATTCCCTCAAACTCTCAATGCCTTAGATTTTATTTTTCCCTCGGCCTTCTGTGTTGTATCTTCTATGTTGTTGTTGACCTCTTGTGGCGGGTTCCTGGTTGTTTAAGTTGTATTTTCATGCCTTAGCGTTCATTGGTTGACCGGCCCTTATGCATTGCTTTACCACTTTTTCCCGTCACACTTAAGAAAAAATGCTAAGTTTAAAATCACTATATGTTGCAGTGAATTCTGTCAAATGTATGTGTGTCTTTGTATGTACAAGTCAAAATGTACATTGGCGGGCCAAAAATGTTCAATCGGCCTTCAAAAAAGTGAAAAAATTGATTGTATGCATTTTAAATGCATATCAGGTTTGTATATGCAATGAGGAATCTGTCGTAAATTCTAAGAATATTCCCTGCTTGTATGTTTTTGCTTGCATGTATATTGTGTTGTATGTTTTGACATGCAATGGCTAGATACGAAAGGGATGACATGCATTAGCTACAATGCCAAAGGGTCATCGGCAAGACAGGATGCATCGGTAGCTAACTCCAAAGTTTGCCCAATGGCCGATGCATATACAATGGAAATATGCAAAGGACCGATATGCAAGAGGTTGGGCCTGCAGGCATACAAAAGGGTTTGTATATGTTCGACATACAAAGTAGAATGTATATCAAAATATGCAAGTGCGATATACATTTCTGAGATGCATTGGCCGAACGCAAAAGGTATGCAATGTAGTTGATAAAGGTAGGAGTCCGGGTTAATGTATGTTTTTGCTTGTATGTTTGCATTGCATATGCGATATACAGGGTGAACATACAAAGGAGCGATGTACAAGCCAAATCTGATTTAAAAGTCAAATTTGGCAAATTCAAAGTTGGGGTCCGTGACTTGCATGTATATGGCATTGTATATGTTGATATACAAAAGAATGAAGATGCAAGGCCCGAATTTCAAAATTTTCCAATCTGACTTATAAAATGATTTGGAATCCATATTGTATGTATATTGCATTATATGTGTGCAATATACAAGGCCAAGGTACAAGGGTAAAACATACAATGCCCGGGCCTGAATAAAATTTCAATGTGCTTTATAAAATTTGGGGTCCGTGGTATGTATATTGCATTTGTATGTGCAATATACAAGGCGATATGCAAAGGAAAGGATGTAATCCGGACCCGATAATGATTGCAATTTATTCTATCAAGGTTTGGGGTCCGCCTTGTATATTTGCGATTGTATGTATACACAATCTTATATACAAATGCATATGCAATGACTCATAAGGTGAAATAGATGGCAAAAAAGTCAGTGATGGAAGCACGGGGTGCCTACGTGGCACGTTCTAACTAATGAATGACTTTTTAGCGTGTTTTGATGGCGTGGATTTTGGCAATAGGAAGGGAGATCGACGTCTCAGTTTTAAAGTTTCGGCGATGGATTTGCTTTGTATCTGTAGCTATTTTCAAGCGGGAAAATTTTAGAGGCATGCAGTCTGCTGCATTCCCAAGGCCGCAAGTTGGTATGCCATTAATGACAGATGTTACAAAAGCATGGTCGAAGACATAGACGAGCTAACTACCTTATTAATGAAGAAAACCTTCAGTCAACGGCTCACATCCCGAGTTCACCTGCTCTTTCCTCTTTATCTCTCTACTGCATTGATTATTTTGGGCACCATTCTGATGGTACGGTGTATCTAGCAAAATTTTGAAGTGCCATGTAATTATTGCTGAGTACACGGTCTTGCTATAAAATAAAAATTGTGTTACTCATTTAGGTTATTGAAAACTGGACAAATTTTGGTGGAGTAAGAAGATATAGTCTTGCTGGTGGCTCTGTTTTGGTGTTATGTGACTTTATGAATCATATGTTGTATGTTTTATGCATGATTTTGCTGGTTTCATGTTGTGTTAGATGAGAAATGCATTTGTTGCATGTGTTTAGTTATTTGTCTCCAAGTTGTGGGTATCTTTTCTTTTGAATCTAAATAGCTAAGGGTTATTTGGGATTTAGGAATATAGATTTTTTGTGTTGATTGTTTAATCTCTTACCTTTGTTCAAGGAACAAATTGAATGTTTTAGGTTAAGCATTGGGAAAAGTATGTTGCAATAGGGATATCACTAAGTATGAATAACTAAATACTCAATCTTGGGAAGTATCTGTAAGGTAGACACTATAAAATCCCCTTGAAACCTAGTTATTGATTCAAGTTTATGGTAATCACTCACATATGCATGTCTATTGATTCCAAGCCCAGGATAGGCACCAGTCTGGTCTTGTATTGAGGTTACAACCCAAGGTCCCAATCTTGCATCTAAATACAAAATCCAAATCCAAACTTCAAATACAAACCTTTAGGTTATTAGAAGTAGTTTGAGGTTCAAAATCCTCTGTCTCACAACAGAACATAGGCCCAAAGCTAGGCCCTTTGCACTTATCCCACAGTTTTGGTTTGCATAAGAGAGGATTTATCTGCTTTGTATCAACATCCCAGCAAGTTCATAGATACATTTTATGGATGTTGAATAGGGAATACCCCCCTTGGTTCTGTAGAGCCTAAAGAAGAAGAGGAGATTTCTATAGAGTCTATCTCCTATATTGTTGGCCCCTGGCCCAGAAATCCTGTTGATCAATGATGGCTACCTTGTAGGGATAACTGGGAAGCATCTAATTTGGGAAAAACTCCAACAAATCTAGCAACTCTACTAGGGAGTGCTTTGTGTAAGAACCCTAGTTTAAAAGAAAATAATTCCTAGTTGTAGGTGGCGACTCTGAACAAATCTCCCAACTAGTAAAGTGAAATTTGTATGCAAGGGAGAAGATCCCTACATAATCCTTTGTTTGAAGAATTACCCAGAAAAATGATGTATAGGAAAAAGGGGGCTATTCAGGCCAATCAAGAAGGTTCTCCTAGCCCTAGAAACAATAATAATACTCAAGATGCTCCTAGATCTTCATTGCAGCAGGCACCTTATTTTTCAAACACAAAGGCTGAAATTTAGGATATGTATGAAAGACAACAAGGTAATAGATTGAGAATGAGATCAGAGGTGTTTCACGAATGCCCTTTCTTGGATCCTCCTGATAGATTTGAAGAAGCTGAATCCCCAAGGGATCCTGATGATGACAAAAATAGAATGGGACCATCTTATTCTATGCCCAAAGATGAAGAATTGGCTGAAGAAATCAAAAGCTTGAGGGCTAAACTAGAGTATTTGCAGGCCTTGAAGATCAGGGACGATATGAGATAAAAGGTGCAAGCTCTAAAAATTGCTCAACATAATTCAGTGCCCACCCTTGATAATGCAAATGTGTTGAGAAACCAGCAAAGAGATGAAATCTATAATCAGCAGAATGATCAGAGATAGAATGTAAACAATGTTAGGGTACCATTAAATAATGTGAGGAATCAGAATGCCAATAGGAATGCCAATGTTAATTAGTTTGGTAGACAGCCTATGCAACTGGACAGATTCAAGCAACTTGTTTTGATGGTATTCCTAGTTACCCTAATCCCATTGACAAACATGTGAGGCCGCAGGTACCAAAGTTTTTCAGGAAACAATGTTGTGTCAGGTAAAGATTACTTGAAGGCTTTTCAGAATGTTATGGACAACTTTGAGGTTGAACATGAAGATGTTTTTATGAAATTATTTATGCAATCCTTAGTTGATGAAGCTAGAGAATGGTATAGAAGTTTGCTTGACCAAAGTATCTCATCATGGGATGATTTCATAAGGATTTTTAAAAAACAATATGGTGATAAGACTGACCCAAACTTTTTTGTAAATGAATTCACTAGTATTACTAAGGAGTCAAATGAGCAGGTTGCAGATTTTAATGCTAGGTTCACTAAAGTGTTGAACAAATTACCACCTCACATGAGGCCTAATGAACTAATGTGCATGGTGTTGTACATAAATGTTTTTGATGCTAAGACAGCTTATGGGTTAAGAGATAAGGGTCCTACTAGCCTCAGGATGCTTTCAAAATTGCAACCAACATTGAAAATAGTAGGAAAGCATCTGGTAAGACGAACATAAGGGATGATGTAAAGATTCTGCAAAATCCAAATAATAAGTCTTAGAGTACTCAAGGTAATGCATCTACTTTTGAAGAGAAATTGAATAAATTGACAACTGTTGTTAAGGACCTCAGTTATAGAATTGCTAAAAATGAAAAGGGGATAGGTCCTGAAAGACAGGTTTACCAAAGACAAGAAAAGAGACCATCATTGCATGATATACCATATAACACTAACTAGTATAATGGTAAACCAATTTTCCCAAATAACAACACTAATCAAAGAGCTCAAAATGTTAAGGAGACTCTTGATCCTTTGAAGAAGACTGTTAATATTGTTGATGACACCCCATGGTGCATAACATGTCAAATGCCTCACTCACAGTCTCAATGTATGATTGTCCAATCTTTATATAAAATGTTGTTGCCTGTGATGAGTGTAATGAGCCACATTGTTTGGAGGATGATAGTGTCAATATGTTGTTCACAAATGGGAAGTATTCTTCTTACGATGCTGATGAAAGCACAAGTTATGGAACTCAGGTCTACCAGTAGGTTTCCTATGATGAAGATGATGAAGATAACCACGCTTATGCTCAGGACTCACACATTTTCTAAATAACTTGAGAAGACCTTCTGATGAAGAGATTAGAACTCTCACAACCGCAGCAGTAGCTCAGGTCAAAAGCAACTACAACCTTAGAGGTAAGGCTCAGATAAGTGATCCACGTCAATCAAGAGATACTTTTGTGAGCCAACCAAAGCATAATCATAAAGGGACTGAACCACATAAGAAGCAATGGAACAACGATAAGCAAAATGTTAAGCAAAAGACAGGTCATGATTCTCAAAGACCAAAAAATAAAGTTCCCTAAAATGAGGATCAAAGTAAGAATTCTCAAATCATGGATGACAATCAGAGGGCCATTAAAATTAAGGCTAGATCGGCTCAGGATAAGAATAAAACCATGGCTCAAGCTACAACTGTTATACAAAATTATGTTCCCTTTGACATAACTTAGGTTTTATCTCAGATAAAGGTCTCTGTGCCATTGATGGAGATGATGAAAGTTGAAGAAATCAAGAATAAGGCATTGCCCTTAATTTCAGGAGTAGCTTGTCAGGACAAGTAGAGTATTGAGACTCAAGGAAAGAAACAAGCCTTGTGTATTGAAGAGGATGAGGTTCCTGAAGTATATCTTGGAATGACAATGACAAAATGCCCTTAACAAGTTGAACTATTCTGTCTCCCTTGTTATTAATGGAAAAGTTATCAAGAATTGTATGCTTGATTCTAGAGCATCAACAAATATTATGCCTCTGGCTATCATGCAACAAACTGGATTGAAAATAGATAAGGCATTTGGAAAATGCTATGCAATGGATGCTAGGGAGGTACCAATTATTGGAATCATGAAGGATGTGGATTTTTTGTTGGTAGCATATCTAGAAAAGACTTACAGAATGAATATAACAGTGATTGACATAAAGCCACAATATGGTATGTTGTTGTCAAGAAGATGGGCAACATTGGTTGGAGGAAGTATGTAATTAGATTTATCATATGCCATGATCCCAATGAATGGTAGAAGTGTCAAACTAGTCAGAGAAGAGAGATCACCAGAAATGGTGGAAGACCAAGACTCAGATGAGCATATTTGTTTTGTGGATACTGACTGTGAAAATTTTAGAGTTGTCTTAGATGATCAAGGAAACAAGAAGAGAGATGTTTACATTCAAGATCTTGACCAACAGGGTCTTTGGACTGTGTATTTCGATGGAGCTTGTTCAAAAGAAGGTTTTGGTGCTGGAGTTATGTTTTTGTCTCCAACAGGTAAGCTCTTGAAGTTCTCTTTCCTGTTAAAGTTTGCCTACACAAATAATATTGCAGAATATGAGGCTCTATTACTAGGATTAAATGTTGCTTTGAAGCATGGAATTAAGATGATAAAAGTGTTTGGGGATTCAGAATTAATTGTTTCCTAGGTGAGAGATAAATATGCTTCAAAGAATAAGAGGTTAAAATAGTATAAGCATGTTGTATGGGATACAATTGAATTATTTGATGCTTCTTCAATAAATTGGATCGAGAGATCAAAGAATGTCATGGCAAATTTTTTAGCTAATGTGGCCATAAGGCTTAATGATATCACTCTGTCTGATGTCACGAATGTTGAAGTTAAGATTAGACTTGTAGTACCAGATAATGTATACAGTTGGTAGGTGTTTGATGATGATAGAGATTTGTTGAGGTTCTTACACTGCATAGATGAATATGAGAATCAAGTGATTGATTTTTAGAACTTTGTAGAAGTTGTAAATGGAAAAGAAACTCTTTTGGGGAAGGAAGTGATTCAACTTAAAACAAATAAAATCCCTAGAGGGTTAGTTTCTTTAAAAAGAGCATTTGACAATAGAGACCAGTTTGTTACAAATACATCTCCTACAAACAAAGATGACTTGGAGGAGATAAACTTGGGGACACACCATGCCCCCAAAAAGGTATATATTGGCAAATAGCTCAAGCCACACATCAGGAGTATGTTGATTGCCTTATTAAAAAAATATAAGCATGTCTTTTCCTGGTCATATGAGGACCCACAAGCTTATAGGGAAGACTTATTCTAGCATGAGATTCCTTTGAAACCTAAAGCTAAGCCATTCAGACAAAAACGATGACCTATAAACCCAACTTTGGCTCCAAAAAGGCAAGAAGAACTTATGAAGCTTAGGGAGGCTGGAATAATTGTGCCTATTAGACACTCAACTTGGGTGTCCAATCTTGTCCCAATCAGAAAGAAAAATGGTGATATAAGACTTTGTGTGGACTTCAGAAACTTGAATGTATCTTCTTTGAAAGATAATTATCCACTACTTAACATGGAGGCTATGCTGCAGAAAGTGACTGGTTGTGATCTTTTATCCATGATGGATGGATTTTTAGGATATAATCAGGTAAAAGTAAAAGAATCTGAACAATACAAGACTACCTTCACCACTCCATGGGGAACTATGTATATGTGAGAATGCCATTTGGACTAACAAATGCAGGTGCTACATTTCAAGGGGCTATGGATGTTGCTTTTGCAGGATTGATTGATTCAATTTTGGCTGTATATCAAGATAATTTGACTGCCTATTCAAAAAAGGAGGAGCAACATTGCATGCATCTAGAACAAATTTTTATTAGAGCATTGGAAAATGGCATTTCACTTAACCCAAAGAAATGTACTTTTGGGGTAGTGGAAGGAAAACTATTGGGACACATTGTTTCCAAGGATGGAGTTAGGATTGATCCTAAAAGGGTTGCTGCAATTGACAGGATTCAAATTCCCAAAATGATGAAAGGCATTCAGTCCTTCTTTGGATAGATTAATTTTGTTAGAAGATTCATCCCCAACTTCGTAGAGATTACAAAGGATATTTCTAAAATGTTGAAGAAGGATGAGACTGTCAAATGGGAGAGTGAAGCAATTAAATCATTTCAGAACATCAAAGAAGCTATAAAGATGGCTCCTGTGTTGAAATCTCCTAATTTTTCTAAGCCACTCCAGTTGTTCTCATTTGCTTCTTTTCATACTATTGCTGCATGTTTATTATAGAAAAATGAAGAGGGTTTTGAGCAACCTATTGCTTTCTTTAGCATGTCATTGCAGGCAACTGAGTTAAAATATGATATCATGGAGAAGCAGTTATATGCATTGGTTAGGGTAGTCAAAAGCTTCAGGCCATATTTAGTAGGATCACAGATAATTACATATGTGCCCCATGTAGTAGTTAAAGATAGTTTCACTCAACAGGAAGTGACAAGAAGAAGATGCAGGTGGATTAACAAGTTACAAGAGTTCAACATTGAGATACAAATCACAAAATTGGTAAGAGGACAAGGTTTGGCTAAGATGATGACACAATCAAATTTGGAAGCATGCCAAGTGAATGTAGTTCATAATGAAGTTGTTAATGTGTTAGAATCTGAATGGTACAAGGATATTATGTACTATTTAGAGAATTTAAATTGTCCTTCCCATCTCGGTGATAGTCAGAAAAGGACTTTAAAGTTACATGCTATCAAATACATAATTATTCAAGGAGAATTGTATTGGAAGAATCCTGATGGTGTCTTACTTAGGTGTGTGGATGAAAATCAAGCTACTGGTATTTTAAATGACATGCACAAAGGAATGTGTGGAGGACACTACACTGCTAAGACAACAGCTCACAAAATTCTTAGAGCAGGCTATTGGTGGCCTACCCTTTTCTCATATGCACAAAAGATGGCAAGAAAATGTGATCCTTGTCAAAGGTTCTTAGGAAAATTAAAGTATGAAGGTGCATTACCCCTTAGAACTATAACTGTGGAGGCTCCACTTCAGCAATGGGGAATTGACTTCATAGGGGAAATTTTAGAAAAATCAAGTGGAGGACATAGTTGGATTTTAGTTGCTACTGACTATTTTACCAAATGGGTTGAAGCCATTCCAACTAAGAAAGCTACAAGCAAAGTGGTGATGGATTTCATTTTGGAACATATTGTTATTAGATTTGGAGTGCTAGTCAAAGTGGTCACAGACAATGCCATGTGCTTCAGATCTGGTGAGTTTGTTGATTTTTGCAACAATTATGGGATTGATTTGTCATATGCATCACCATATCATCCACAGGGAAATGGTCAAGCAGAGTCAAGTAACAAAAGCCTCATGAAAATCATTAAAAGGATGGAGGATGGAAGATAAGAACAAAAGGGCTTGGGATTCAAAGTTAAAGATGGCACTATGGGCTGACCGGATAATAGTGAAGAAAGAAATTGGAAGGTCACCTTTTGAGCTAGTATATGGTACAGTAGCCAAGTTACCTGTGAATAATCTCTTGCCAATTTCTAGATTCATACAGGAAAATGAGGAAGAGATTGAGGAATCAATGAATGAAAGGATAAATCAACTGGTTGCACTGGATGAAATCAGAAGAGAGGCACATAAGACAAACATCAAGAAATAGCAAAAGGTAAAATATTTATTTAATAAAAGAGCTACAGAAAGGAAGTTTTAGATAAGTGATTTGGTCCTTGTTTGGAATGCAAAGAACCAGGATAAGGGCAAACATGGTAAATTTGAGCCCTTATGGATGGGCCCATATCAAATCAACAATACTCATGGAGAAGATTCCTACTTTCTCCAGGCCCTAAATGGTGAACTACTGGAATTGTCTGTGCACGGTTAGTTCATGAAGCCCTACTTTTCATAAATGAATAGCTTGTGTGCACGTTGTAAATTAGGTGTAAATAGTTTCTGCATGCCTTGTTTAGTCGGTGATGCTTTGCATTTTGTATTTTGTTTGGTCTGTCCCAGAGAGGTTTGGTTCTCGCTACAGCCTTGCACCTACATGTCCCTAGTCAGAGCCAATGGTGGTGCCCACCTAGGGTTAGGGTTTTGAGTCGGGTCCGTAAGCTTATGTTATATTCCCTCAAACTCTCAATGCCTTAGATTTTATTTTTCCCTCAGCCTTCTGCGTTGTATCTTTTGTGTTGTTGTTGACCTCCTATGGTGGGTTCCTAGTTGTTTAAGTTGTATTTTCATGCCTTAGCACTCATTGGTTGACCGGCCCTTATGCATTGCTTTTTCCCGTCGCACTTAAGAAAAAATGCTAAGTTTAAAATCACTATATGCGGTGGTAAATTTTGTTGAATGTATGTGTCTTTGTATGTACAAGTCCAAATGTACATTGGTGGGCCAAAAATATTCAATCGGCCTTCAAAAAAGTGAAAAAATTGATTGTATGCATTTTGAATGCATATCGGGTTTGTATATGCAATGAGGAATCTGTCACAGATTCTGGGAATATTCCATGCTTGTATGTTTTTTCTTGCATGTATATTGTGTTGTATGTTTAGACATGCAACAGCTAGATACAAAAGGTTTGACATGCATTCGCTATAGTGCCAGAGGGTCATCGGCAAGATAGGATGCATCGACAGCTAACTCCAAAGTTTGCCTGACGGCAGATGCATATACAATGGAAATATGCAAAGGACCGATATGCAAGAGGTGAGGCCTATAGGCATACAAAAAGATTTGTATATGTTCGACATACAAAGCAAAATGTATATCAAAATATGCAAGTGCGATATACATTCCTGAGATGCATTGGTCGGACCTAAAAGGTATGCAATGTAGTTGATAAAGGCAGGAGTTTGGGTGAATGTATGTTTTTGCTTGTATGTTTGCATTGCATATGCGATATACAGGGTGAACATACAAAGGAGCGATGTACAAGCCAGACTCGATTTAAAAGTTAAATTTGGCAAATTCAAAGTTGGGGTCTGCGGCTTGCATGTATATGGCATTGTATATGCTGATATACAAAAGAATGAAGATGCAAGGCCCAAATTTCAAAATTTTCCAATCCAATTTATAAAATGATTTGGAATCCATATTATATGTATATTGCATTGTATGTGTGCAATATACAAGACCAAGATACAAGGGTAAAACATACAATGCCCGGGCCCGAATAAAATTTCAATGTGCTTTATAAAATTTGGGGTCCGCGGTATGTATATTGTATTTGTATGTGCAATATACAAGGTGATATGCAAAGGAAAGGATGCAAGCTGGACCTGATAATGATTGCAATTTGTTCTATCAGGGTTTGGGGTCTGCCTTGTATATTTGCAATTGTATGTATTTACAATCTTATATACAAATGCATATGCAATGACTCATAAGGCAAAATAGATGGTAGAAAAGTCAACGATAGAAGCACGGGGTGCCTACGTGGCACGTTCTAACTGTTGAATGACTTTTCAACGTGTTTTGATGCCGTAGATTTTGGCAATAGGAAGGGAGATTGATGGCTCAGTTTCAAAGTTTCGACGATGGATTTGCTTTGTATCTGTAGCTGTTTTCAGGCAGGAAAATTTTAGAGGCACGCAGTCTGCTATGTTCCCAAGGACGCGAGTTGGTATGCCATTAATGGAAGATGTTATAGAAGCATGGTTGAAGACATAGACGGGCTAACTACTTGATTAATGAAGAAAACCTTCAGTCAACGGCTCACATCCTGAGTTCACCTGCTCTTCCCTCTTTCTCTCTCTACTGCATTGATTATTTTGGGCGCCATTCTGATGGTGCATTGTATCTGGAAAATGTTTAAAGTGCCATGTAATTATTGCTAAGTACATAGTCTTGCTATAAAATAAAAACTATGTTACTCATTTAGGTTGTTGAAAACTAGACGAATTTTGGTGGAGTAATAAGATACAATCTTGCCGGTGGCTCTGTTTTGGTGTTATATGAGTTTATGAATCATATGTTGTATGTTTTATGCATAATTTTGTTGGTTGCATGTTGTGTTATATGAGAAATACATTTACTGCATGTGTTCAGTTATTTGTCTCCAAGTTGTGGGTATCTTTTCTTTTGAATCTAAATAGCTAATGGTTATTTGGGATTCAAGAATACAGATTTTCTATGTTGATTGTTTAATCTCTTACCTTTTTTCAAGGAATAAATTGAATGTTTTAGGTTAAGCATTGGGAAAAGTATGTTGCAACAGGGATATCACTAAGTATGAATGACTAAATACTCAATCTTGGGAAGTATCTGTAAGGTAAACACTATAAAATCCCCTTGAAACCCAGTTATTGATTCAAGTTTATGGTAATCACTCACATATGTATGTCTATTGATTCCGAGCCTAGGATAGGCACCATTCCGGTCTTGTATTGAGGTTACAACCCAAGGTCCCAGTCTTGCATCCAAATACAAAATCCAAATCCAAACTTCAAATACAAACCTTTAGGATATTAGAAGTAGTTTTAGGATCAAAATCCTCTATCTCACAACTGAACATAGGCCCAAAGCTAGCCCCTTTGCACTTATCCCATAGTTTTGGTCTGCATAAGAGAGGATTTATCTGCTTTGTATCAACATCCCAGCAAGTTCATAGATGCATTTTATGGATGTTGAATACGGAATACGCCCCTTGGTTCTACAGAGCCTAAGAAGAAGAGGAGATATCTATAGAGTCTATCTCCTATACTATTGGCCCCTAGCCCAGAAATCATGTTGATCAATGATGGCTACCTTGTAGGTATAACTGGGAAGCATCCAGTTTGGGAAAAATTCCAACACACTGATCACCAAGCTTTGTAGTATTTGAACAGTCAAGAAAAGTTAAATAAGAGACATATGAGATGGGTAGAGTTCATGCAGAGTTATACATCTGTATCGAAGCATAGGAGTGGGAAATCAAACAAATTTGCAAATGCATTAAGCATAAGTATTAGGATTTGAGGAGCTTCAGTATATGTATTAAGAGGATCTTGATTTTGCATAAGCATGGAAAGCATGTAAGGAACCTATTGTGATAGATTATTTCATTCAAGATGATATATTGTTCAAAGGAAATCAATTATATATACCTAGGAGTTCAATGAGAGCTAATTTGATCAAGGAGAAACATAGTGGTGGATTGGCAGGACATTTTGGAATTGACAAGACAGTATCTTTGGTAAGTGAACATTACTTTTGGCCTCAGATATATAAGGATGTAAGGAAATTTGTTCAGAGTTGTAAAGTATGTCAAGTTACAAAA
Source organism: Cunninghamia lanceolata (assembly GCA_027924645.1). Taxonomy (NCBI): domain Eukaryota; kingdom Viridiplantae; phylum Streptophyta; class Pinopsida; order Cupressales; family Cupressaceae; genus Cunninghamia; species Cunninghamia lanceolata. The sequence goes on along the minus strand of BSBN01000391.1, from coordinate 5,924,638 downwards.
GGGAGTAGTTAGAATACTAGTTTGTATAAATAATTGATAGTACTAGAGAGACCTTGGGAAGATATAAGCATGGATTTCATATTGGGTTTGCCAAGAACACAGAAGGGATATGATTCTATATTTGTCATAGTGGATAGATTTTTAAAGATGTCACATTTCATTCCTTGTAAGAAAACAAATGATGATGTACATGTTGCTGACTTATTTTTCATGAAGATTGTGAGATTGCATAGATTACCTAAGAGTATATTTTCAGATAGGGATACAAGGTTCATTGGATATTTTTGGAGAACATTGTGGAAGAAGATGAAGAAAGACCTAAAGTTCAATTCTGCATTTCACACACAAACAGATGGACAAATAGAAGTTGTAAATAGGACTTTGGGTAACCTGTTGAGATGTTTAGTAGGAGACAAGGCATGGAATTGGGATCTAATTCTACCATAAGTAGAGTTTACATACAACAATTCAGTGAATAGGAGTATCAGGAAGATGTCATTTGAAGTTGTGACAGGAATACAACCTAGAGGAGTAGCGGAGCTGAGAGACATGAGTATGAATAACAAGAGAAGTGCAAATGGAGAAGAATCTATAGGATACATGGAGACACTACATAATCAAGTCAGGAAGCATTTGGAGGAGATGAATAGTAAGTATAAGGAGCAAACAAATGAGAAGAGGAGACATAAAGAATTTTCAGTTGGAGATGAAGTAATGGTATATCTAAGAAAGGAGAGATTTCTGATGGGGACATACAACAAGATGAAGATGAAGAAGTATGAACCATGTAGGATACTTAAGAAGTTTGATTCAGGAAATGCATATGAAGTGGAACTACTAGAGACATTTGGTATATCACCTATATTCAACATTGCAGATCTATATCAATATCATGAGGGAGAATCAAGTGACAATCTTGAAGATGGATTGAAGGATCAGTTACCACAACAACAACTGGAGTAGATAGAGAGCATCTTGGACAACAGAGTTGGACGCAGTACCAGAGGAAAGAAATATAAAGAGTATTTGGTGTAGACACCCAAAATTGACCCCAAATTTGTCCATGTCTTGCAACACCTAGTCAAAACATTATTAGAGACATCATGTAGCATTTTGTCCTAATCCCATTCCTAATCCCACTTAACCAATTAATTAAATAAATTTTATTTATTTAATTAATTTCCCATCATAATCTTAATTCCATCCTTATCACTTAGACAATTAATTAAATAAATATTATTTATTTAATTTATTTCACATTCATAATTCCACCTTTCAATTAATTAAATAAATAAAATTTATTTAATTAATTGGCTAATGGAATAAGTGGGATTAAGAATGAGATTAGGACAAAATGCTACATAATGTCTGTAATAATGTATTTGACTAGGTGTTGCAAGACATGGCCAAATTTGGGGACAATTTTGGATGTCTACATTTGGTAAAGTGCAAAGGAAGACTAGTAGAAGATTCATCATGGATTTCTCAGGCTAAGGTAGATTGCCTTGGTTTTCTTCTAGCCCTAGAAAAGTGAGGGACTCACTTTTTTAACAACCTTGGGTGTCTGATGTAGGAGCATCCTAGGTTGCCGAGCAATCTTGCATCAACCAAAAATATTTGCATTTATTTCTTTTCTTTCATTTGCAGTTCAATAATTTGTAGTTTAGCATTTTCAACCAAATTTTGTCGCATCTTCATATCAGAGCTCACGAATCAGGACTTAGCATCTACATAGTGTCAATTACATCATATACAAATTTTAGAAGATTTGGATTTGTTTACAAGTTATCGCTATTAGAAAATCATCAGCTTTCACATAGCAGAGCATTCATACAGTCTGTTGAAGGAGAAGGTTTGGGGAACACTTCCATGACTTGTGGAGCCAATTGGAACATCATACATGGCACATAAGGATTAGATGGACCTTCCTTGAGGTCTGCACCATGTTTCATTCATTTGTGGAGCAATACCATGTGTTGTAGGCTGACCTACATGTTTCTACACATTACATCTTTCCTTGGAGTTTGATACATCTTGTGGCAAACGCGGAGGATTAATTGAGCTTGAAGATGATATATATGTATCTCCTAGATGCATTAGAGATCATTTCATTCATATCTGATGATAGTATAGAGTTTAGATAGAGAATTCTTTTCTGAGAGGGCACTTCAATGCCATATCTTGCATATCTATTGTAGCCCAAAAACTAGGCCTATGATCCCTTTGATTGTAGCCCACATGTTTCCAACATATAAGCAATTTGATTATCAATTATATTGAGCATTTGAATCTTCCATTGCATTCTATATTTGTGTTATTTTCCGTTGTGTTTACTCTAGCTACATGGTTTGGACAGTTCATTCTTTGGACCCTCCTACCATGACTGCACCACTTTCACAAAGCCATTCTAGTCATCCTTCTTCAAGACATTTTCTGACATACACATACAGACCATGAACCATAAAGATAACCAAAAAAATTGCACAATCTTGACTTACTATAGCAATAACTCATGCTCTCAAACTCTCAAACCACAACTTTTTTTCTCAATATCCTACACTTGCCCTCTAACCAACATTGACACTATAAAATGTACATTCTTAAAACTCTATCTACCCACCTCCCACATAGTGGAGGAAATTCCTACACGTACCTAGCACTATCTTTGTTGTGGGGCAACCAACACATTCTTTTAAACATGAAACACCTACTATAACACCATTTTCTCTCACACATAGTGTAAGAACCACCAATAGACTCAAGCTCCAAGGATCACCTACAAGACTAGAAATAACCTTCCACAAGAGAGTAGAAAGAGGATGAATTGCTTGATTGTGCTACAAGATGAAATTATGCTACTAAAAGTACATAAGGGACCTTTCTTATATAGGCAAGGTGATGAGATAGCACAACATAGGATTATGACAAGTGTCAGAATCATATTACATGAGACACAAAGATAACTATCCTAAGTGTGCCCTAAGTAAACTTAAGTAAACTAGTGTGAATATGACCTAATAGGGAAACCAATTAGGTAATATACCTAGTTCACACCAACACCCCCCTTAAGTGCAACTTAGGGAGAATGAGAAAATATGAAAATAATGTAAATATGTAATGATGGATGGGTCCTAGATACAAGGGTTAGGTACCCATGTAAAAAATATCTCTCATAAATGAAGTAAAGGAGAAAAACCTACAAGAAAAATACCTCTCCAAAAGAGAGAAAAAATGAAGTGATGGAAGAAGTAATGGAAGGAGGACTCAATATGACTCCTTAAAGACTACATCTAACACAAATACATAATCAATGACCTCCCCATTGGAGAGTGATATGATATATCCCCCCACAAAGAAGTAGCTCCAATGCCAATGGTGAATGCCTAAAGATAGAACATAATCCACTGCCTACAAACAACATTTATCACCTTGGAAAGAAATAAATATAATAGTGTATGTAGAAGCAACTACCACAATATGGATGAAAAGGGAATCCAAATTAATATATGTGTCTCAAAATTCAACTCTAGTGACCTTATGCTGGAAAAAGATGTCTACTCCAAATCAAGAATTGAATGCCCAATCAAAGAAGTAGAACTAGGAGAGGGAAGAGACTAAACTACATCTGAAAATAGTAAAGATGTAATGACATCACTTCTATCAAATAAGAGAGATAAACCCTCAAATGTGTCCTCCAAATCTAAAATGTAAGACTCCACAAAGAAGGATAAAATGTTTGATAAATAAGAATCCCAATGAGGTGGATCTAGAAATGATCTTGTTGTAAAGAATAACTAGAAGCTCTCAAGGAAGCAACATTGAACTCTAAAGTAGTAACAAGAGATGGAGATATGATATCGATAAGAGGAGGAGAAGAATCAAGAGAATTCTTTGTGTCATCACAACAATCAAGACCTACCAAATATTCAAGCTCTTCTAAAGTATCATTATCAAAGGGTATATTATCTGCATCATAAATGGGTATGAGTCAAGCCATATTCGGATCATCAAGGAATGGAGAAAGATTTGTGTCTCCATAAATATCCCAAATCTTGGTCCAAAGTGTGAGTGGGCACTCAAGGTCCAAAATAGCACACATAGCATATTTTAATTCTACAACATGATTAATATTATTTCCCCATGTAGTTTTCCTCCCAAGTGTATTTGGTTTAGGTATGAGTCCATGAACATAAGGAAAAAGATTAAGCCACCTGCAATGTGTTAAGATGCATTTTTCCAAGACTCATAATTATTCTTATTCAGGGTCACCATAGAAGGATGAATAAAAAAACCCATGATACCTCCTCAAATGATAAAATTAAAAATAAAAATGACAAGATTACCCTCCAATTTCATCAAATTATGAGACCCCCCAACAATATATGATCTTGGAACTTTATACTTAGTGTGATTACAGTTGCCATTAGTCAATACATCAAAGTGGTCTTGATCTTAGTACATCAAATTCTAAGAGTACATACAGATGCCAAATTAGGAAACAAACTAAAAGTACAATTTTGATGTAGAATGAAATTAATCTAATTACATCATTGAGAAGTACACAAAACATTATGAACTTTCAAAAAAATGTTACCTTATGAGCCCAAACGGGGCCCTAAATGTTTCTAAAATGAGAACTACTTAGCAACACCTATGAAAATATGCAATTTCTAGGAAATCCAAACACCAAATTCAAAAAAAATTACACCACTATGAATCCTATGAAATCCTACCTCAAATAAAAAAAATTGCTTGCAAAAAGGAGCCCATATGACTAAGAACAAGGCCTCTGAAGTCTAAGTGCAAAAACTAAACTCAAATGGAGTAGGGAGCTAGATTAGGGAGGAAAATGTGATAATGTCACACTGACATCATGATGACATCATCACACCTCCAATGAAATATTCTCCCTGTGGATAAAATATGCCCTATAGATGCCAAAACTATCAACATTTTTTCATAAAATTGCCTTCTTGAAAGTGAAACCACTATTTTTTCTAAAACCACCCTATGCACTCATACAAAACCACTTATAGGTGAGGTGAGATGTTTTTATGACTTTCTTGGCTAGTTTTAAAGTTGGTGTTTGGGAATATTCCCTAAAATGAAAGAAGATGTTGTTTTCTATGGAGTTAACATCAGCTAAGAAAGGTTTGGCAGGGCTGGGCCACATGGCACCTAGTGGGAGGTGCTGGCTATGCCAATGTGTACCCTATGTAAGGGGTCTTGTACCGTATGGAACCTATGATACCAAGTACAACCTATAAAAATAAATTTAGGATTTTTATTTTTTAAAACCCACAGACAATAAACTAAACCAGTGAATAGCTTTTTTTACCTAGCAATACAAATAGTGTACTAGAGATTTGTTGACGCTTACGTGACACAAGCAGATTTTGCTACACATTATAGAATATTTTACAGAATATTATACATAGTGATCCATATGACTGAGAGGGAAAAAAAATCTCTAATGACCCAAGCTTAAAGTGTCTAATTTTAATGAATTGTCAATCAGTCCTTAGGTTCTTACACCTTCTAGATGTGATGGAAAGGTTATATTTGATCCAAAATTTTCTAAAAATGTAGCTACCTTCTAGATCTTTCAACCACCTCCCAACTTAAAACCCTTTTAGATCTTTCCTCCAATGTACAATTTGGACAAATCAAAAGGTTAAACTAACTTTCTTGGACATCCTAAACTCAATGGTGAGCTTAGACTTGCACCAACATGCTCTAAAATGAACCTGCAATACAAGACCACAAAGAAGAAACTCTCACAAATATAGTATTTATATCAAGTTTTCCTAATTCTCCAAATCATCATTTAATGCAAGAGAAGACCATACTCAACTTTTCGAGAGAAACCAATATTTGTACCTAGCAAAGGCTCTTTCTTGATTCACCCCCAAATTTGAGAAGGGGCTTGTAGATCTAAAGCTCTGCTACCATGTAAGAGTCACCAATGGACTCAAGCTCTAAGGATCACCTACAAAACAAGAAATAACCTTCCATAAGAGAGTAGCAAGAGAATGAATTTCTTGATTGTGATACAAAATGAAATTATGCTACTAAAATTACATGAGGGACCTTTCTTATATAGGTAAGGTGATGAGATAGGACAACATAGGTTTATAACAAGTGTCACAATCATATTACATGAATCACAAAAAGATAATTATCCTAAGTGTAACCTCAATAAACTTAAGTAAACTAGTGTTAATGTGACCTAATAGGGAACCAATTAGGTAATATACCTCATTCACACCAACATAGAGCTTTGTATATTTATAGGACTCCATCTACAATAAACCCACTAGAGCATTAAACATATATTTTAGAAACAAAGACTTCTTTGGTACACTCATGTCTCCTCAAAGTTCTTTATGATTAAAAACTTCATCATACCTACAACAAATCTTCTAGAGCACACAACTCTCTATAGTTACAAACATCTACAAAAAATCCACTAGAGAACAAAGCTCTCTATAGTTACAAGACTTCCACACCTACAACAAATATACTAGAGTCTCCTAAGACAACTTCCACCAATAAATCCTTACTTATACCATCTCATGTAATTTGATGTAATCGCATCAACATACCTAGTGAGTGAATTGTTATGATATAACTTGACACTATCTCCTCAACACACCTAGTGCGTGAACTTTCTCTAAGTTACCACTTTATATAAACTAGATCAAGAGTTATAATGAAAGAATACCCAATACAATAATCTACACTATCTCTCACACATATATGCATAATGGAAGAAATAAATGCTAAACTTCAATAAATTTATTAATCCTTTTGTAGCACAACACAACCTCCTCAAAATTTTATAATAAGCTACAATAATTTTTATTGGCTTCTTGTAGCAACAAATAATTTGTATAACAAAAAAAATACATTGTGATAAGGAAATACAATAGTTCCTATAGCTTGACTCTCCTCTCACAATGAGGCTCTTCATTCATCCTTCATCCTCTCATTCCCTCTTTCCCCACATGGAGTTATATTCTTTAAATTTTCTCAAAAGTGTTTCATTTCTACTTTCAATAGGGTTCTCTCTCTTTCCAAACCTTTTATTCTCTATCTAAAAATAGAGAGTGTCTCTGATGAGGGGGTAAATCCTAGAACACACAACAACATAGATTTCTCACAGAGAAAAGGAATGTTCTTTTATTGAACTGAAAACAAATTACATTACAAAAACTGGGAGGATGAAATCCTCAATAGACTGCAACACATTACAACTTCTTTTCTCTAGAATTTGGAACCTTTTGTCTTCTATAGCTTCAAATCTACTAGGATTTTCTATTTTCCCTCCTTTTTCACAGCTCACCACTTTCCCCCCTTCTCTACTGCCCAAAATATTCCTAAAAAATGGTCAAAAATAGCCCTTTTTGGCACCTTCCAACCAAAATTTTGAAATTTGTGACTCCCTCCAAAAATAGGCCAACTTCTAGAAGCCATAACGTTTGATCCAGGTGTCCAATTGACAAAATTTTTGATGCATTAGAAATATCATGAAGAGATATACATCCTTCTAATCCACTCAATCGATTACACCCATTTTCGGGACCATATGGGGCGTCTAAGTGCCTTATATTTGACTTTGAAACTTTTTCAAGGGTTTTTAAAGAAACAAAAACTTTAATATCTTTCAACCCACAAATGATCTTTGGCCAACTACTTCACCAAAGGTTATATTTTTCAATCTCAAAGATTTGAGTAAATTTTTGTTTCCATACATGCTCAAATGTAAACTTTCTAAAAATAGTAGGTTGCTATTTTTAGTCAGTTGGAAATTTTGAAGGTTCCAAATCATTATTCAAGAAAATGGGTATCATAAATACAAAAATTAAAAATAACATAAAACAAAATCATCATTTTTTGGGTGATGCAAGATTACCCTTACACCATTGGATGCTCCTGCATCAGACACCTGGGGTAATTTGAGAAGTGACCTTGTCACATCTCAAGTGTTTGAGGAAAACCCAAATGGTCAACCTGTCTTAGACAACCAGGAAGAATCTTCAACAGGAATTCCTTTCCACTTAGCCAAATATTCTTCATATTGCTTGTTCCTGGTACTTCTTCCCACACGGCTATCCAAGATTTCTTCTATCTCCTCTTCTAAAGTAAGTGCCAGGATACTCCACTATTCTTTTGTTGGTCCATCCTTTGTGCCACCTTCATGATACTCTATTAAAGAAAAATTTTGAACATAGGGGAAATGTTGATTCCACTCAACAACTCTACCTCATATGCATTTCCTAAATCATGCTTCTTTAGGATCTTGCATGGTCTAATTTTCTTCATCTTCAACTTATTATATGTCCCCATTGGGAGCCTTCCTTTCCTTAGGTGAACCATGACTTCATCACCAACCTTGAATTCATTGAACTTCCACTTCTGATCTACCTTAGCCTTGCACTGAGAATTCATTTTATTAATGTGATGTCATACCTCTTAATGCAAGTTCTTCAAGTGTTCTACAAAGTCTTCAACCTTGACACTACTCTTCTCTCATCTGTATATCTTTCTCAGCTTAGAAGCGTTTGTCAAACTACTCCCATATACACTTTGAAATGGGGATTTACTAGTACTCCTATTGACAAAATTGTTATATGCAAAGTCTACCTGTGGTACTATCAAATCTTATACCTTGGGCTTATCTCCTACTAAGCATCTCAGTAGGTTGCCCAAACTTTGATTCACTACCTATGTCTATCCATTAGTCTATGGGTGATGTGCAGAGATGAACTTCAACTCAATCTTCAACTTCTTCCATAGGGTCCTCAAAAAAATATCTAACAAATTTGGTATACTGATTTGAAACTATGCTCTTTGGAAGACCATGTAGTCTAACTACCTCCTTGAAAAATAATTCTGCAACATGAACAACATCAGTAGTCTTTTGGCATGGAATGAAATGTTCCATCTTTGGAAATCTATCAATCACCACAAATATTGAATCATGTCCGCTCTATGTTCTTGCAATTCCAAGAACAAATTCCATGTTGATATCCTCCCATGGTTTCTCTGGTATAGGTAGTGGATGATACAAGTCAGTATTTTGACCAACTCCCTTGGTCATCTGGCATACTCTGCAACTTTGCATGAATTTATTCACATCCTTGTGCAAATTTGGCTAGTAATAGTTCTCACTAACAAGAACAGTGGTCTTATCTTGACCAAAATTCCTTGCTAACCCTCCACTATGCTTTTCCTTGATTAGGTTCTCTCTCATAGAGCTCCTTAGAATGCACAACTAGCTTCCTCTAAACAACATACCATCTTGGATTATGCAATCTAATCATCTTGTCCTATCTAGGGTAACAAGTTCTTAACAAGCTTTCCAGGCCTCTATAAATTCTAGATCTTAAGGGTATAAATTCTTGAGTTCATTGAACCCAACAACCTCTATCTTCATCTCTGTCAACAAAGTTTGCCTTCTGCTTAAGAAATCCATAACTCTGTCAGACTTTCCACTTTTGTGCTTCAAAACAAAAGTATAAATCTACAAAAACTCAGCCCATTTTAAGTCCCTCTGATTTAATTTTCCTTGAATATTAAGATACTTCAAAGCGTAATGATTAATATATAAAACAAACTCTTTCGGTAACAAATAATGTCTCTATTTCTTTAAAGCCTGAACTATAGCATAAAACTCCTAATCATAAATAGAATACTTTTTATTTGCATCATTAAGCTTCTCACTGAAATAGGCAATGGGCTTACCTTCTTAGCTCAAAATAGCTCCTATGGCACTACCACTGGCATCTCAATCTACCTGAAATACCTTATTGAAATATGGAAGTGCCAAAATAGGTTGCTCTGTGACTTTTTTCTTCAATGTATCAAAACTCTTGGATACTCATGTAGTCCATTTAAACTCCTTTCTATCCCCTCTCATTGTCTCAGTTAGGGATGCACAAATGCTACTAAAATTCATGATAAATTTTCTATAAAAACTTGCCAAACCATGAAAAGATTGTACCTCTATAACACTCCTTGGGTTGGCCATTCAATTATAGCCCTCACTTTCTCTGGATCCATTCTAAGACCCTCACTTGAGATAACAAATCCCAGATACACCAACTCCTTCACAAAACTACATTTCTTCAGATTAATCAGTAACTTCTCTTCCCTCTGCTTCTCAAAACTCATCAAACATGCATCAGGTACTCCTCCAAAGTCTTAATGAAAAATCAAAATATCATCTAAATAAACAATGACAAAATTATGCAAAAACTCTTTTAATACCTTGTTCATGACCCACATGAATGTGTACAATGCATTAGCTAGCCCAAATGGCATGACTAACCATTCATACATGCCCTCCTTAGTATTGAAGGCTTTCTTCCATTCATCTCTTTCTTTAATTTAGATCTAGTGATATCCACTCTTCAGGTCAATCTTCATGAAGTACCTGGCTCCACTCAAGTAATCCATACTATCATCCATCCTCAGTAATGGAAATTTGTACTTAATTGTAATCTTATTGAACCATCTTTCTTCAGTGCTAGTACTATAGGTACTACACATGGACTTAGGCTCTCCTTTATCTATCCTTTCTTTAATTGCTCATGAACTTGTTTGTTCATCTCTTCATGCTCTGCAAGAGTCATGCTATAGGTTGCCTTGTTTGGCAATTTGTCTCTTGGTATCAAATCCACTTCAACTTTAACTTGTTAACCATATCTTCTAAGACAAGATTATCAGTGCTTCCACTATAAATAAAAATATCACAATATTTACCTTCACACTTGCACCTTGTCCAGAATAAACTCTTCCTCTGATCTGGTTCTTTCTCCTCATTTAACAAGGTTCTTCTAACAACTAGGGTTTCTCCCCTTTCAATATCTTCAAAATGCTCAAACTGAGTATCTTCATCTACATGTACAACTCGTGCATTACCTTCAGGTCTTCTATTTATCCTTCCTTGATGTTGTGGACACTCGTAGGCTCAATGTCCTCCTTCTCCACATTGGAAATAGGTTCCTCTAAATCCTCCTCTTCCAAGTCCTTGTCTAGGTCTTCCTCTTCCTCTTTGTTCACCATTATTTTGGTATCGAAGGCAGAAGACATTATCTTCTCTCTGATTTTGACTAGTTCTTGCTTCTTCACTTTTCTTTTGATCTTCATTTTAGCCTCCATAGGATCCTCCACCGGTCCTTCCACAATGACATCTTCCTATTTGATTGATTTCAAATATTTTAATGATCATCTCTTCCACATTCAGAGCAAACTAGTATGCATCTTCTATGGTGGCCATTCTGACTAGGCTTAGCTCCTCTTGAATACTTGGCCTCAACCCATTAATGTAACATCATACCTTCTCCTTGTTGGCCTCTACATGGCATATTCTAATAATAATATTACAAAACTCTTCTATAGACTCCTTAACAGACATGTTACCTTGTTTCAATCCGTGTAGCTTCTTCAACAACTCCAACTCATAGTCCATAGGAATGAATTGCTTCTTTAGTCTATCCACCATCTGATCCCATCTAGTAATCTTTCATTTTCCTCTTCTATTTCTCTCTAACTAGACCTCTTTCCACCAAACATTGGCATGGCCCTTCAACTTCATGTTTACAAACTTGACCTGTTCTAGATTCTCCACCTCTTCATATTAGAGATATTCCTCCATATCATTTATCCAATCAATAAGCTCTTCTAGATTCAGATCCCAAAAATAGGTCAAAACTTCAATCCTAGGCCTCTTTCCAATCTTTGAAATGGCCCTCAACAACCTAAATTGCTCAAAATCTCATGTAACATCTTGTTCTTCTTCGAATGGCTCTTCTTCTTCAGCTTCATCTTCGCTTTCTTCTCTTCTTCTTGGCTCAAACCCTATTTGCAACTCCTCTTGCAATGCATCAATTTGCCTTTACAGGGCTCTAAAACCCTCTTCCATCAAATCTTTTCTCCCACCACCACGGTTTCTTCATGGAGGCATCTTAACCCACAACCACAAGTTCTGATGTAAATTGCCTCACGTTCGATGATTTGCCTACACACTCATGAACTTTTGCTCTGATACCACTTGATGAGGGGGGTAAATTCCAAAACACACAACAACACAAATTACTCAAAGAAAATATAAATCTTCTTTTATTGAACTGAAAACAAATTACATTACAGAAACTGGGAGGATGAAATCCTCAACATGCTACAACACATTACAACTTCTTTTCTCTGGATTCTAGAACGTTCTATCTTCTATAGCTTCAAATCTGCTAGGGTTTTCTATTTTCCTTCCTTTTTCATGACTCACCACTTTCCCCCTTCTCTATTGTCCAAAATATTCTTGAAAAAGTATCACAAATAGCCCCTTTTTTGTGTCTTCCAGCCAAAATTTTGAAATTTGTAACTCCCTTAAAAAATAAGCCAACTTTTGGAAGCCATAACTTTTGATTTAGGTGTTTGATGATAAACCATTTGATGTGTTGGAAAGATTGTGCAAAGATATATTCCATTATAATCTACTCTATTGATTATGCCCATTTTTGGGGTTGTACGGTGCCTCTAAATGCCTCATATTTGACTTTGAAACTTTTCAAGGGTTTTTAAAGAAATGAAAACTTTAATATCTTTCAGCCCACAAATGATCTTTGGCCAATTCTTTTAGCAAAGGTTATATTTTTTAATTTCAAAGATTTGAGTAAATTTTTGTTTCCATACGTGCTTAAATGCAAACTTTCTAAAAATAGCAGGTTGCTATTTTTAGCCATTTGGAAATTTTAAAGGTTCTAAATCATTATTCAAGAAAAAGGGTATCTATAAATGCCAAAATTGAAAATAACAGAAAACAAAATTGTCATTTTTTTGGGTGATGCAATATTGCCCTTACACCACTGGATGCTCATGCATCAGTCTCCTACTAGACTTGAGGACATTCCTTTCAGAAAATAATAATATATATCCCATGACTATTGATTAGCCAATAGATAACTCATGCAAGCTTGTCACCAACTAGCAAGAGGAATAGTATGGAACCACATGTGGTAAATACCCCCTCAAAAATAATGTATAAATAATGAAAACACACATGCAAGAAAATCCACATGGCTAAGGATGTAACTATTTTCTCTAGAAGCAAAGAGTTCAGCCTAGCAAAAATTTTTGAAAAGTTATCACACTACCTGAGAATGATACAAATATTTGTGTAGCAATAGAGAAGATAATAGCCTAAGAAAAAGCCACATAGTCAAAGAGCAAGCCAAAATGGAATAGAACATGGATCAACTTCTCATTCCCTCTTTCCCCACATGGAGTTACATTTTTATTTTCTCAACAAAGTTTCTAATTTCTTCTTTTAGACTTAAGGACATTCTTTCTAAAAAAATAATAATATATATCCCATGAATATTGCTCAAGCAAGCGAGAACTCATGCAAACCTTGATGCTAGCCAGTAAGAGGACAAGCATGGCACCACATGTGGTAACTACCTCCTCCTTGAAAATAATAAACATGTAAGGAAATGAAATATGTAAGACACATGGACAAGGATGTAACTATCTTCTCTATAAGGAAAGAGTTTGATCCAATAAAATGTTTTGAAAAGTCATCACACTCTACTTGAGAATAATTCAATTATTTGTGTATAAACAAAAAAAATAATAGCCTAATAAAAATCCATGTAGTTAAAGAGAAAACCAATTAAAATAGCATGTGGATTTAGAGATGTAACCACCCTTCAAGGCTCAATAAGTGGCTAAGAACAAACTAGAACCTCAATACAATAAAGAGGAAGATTATTGGCCAACTAAATGGCTAGCCCGTAGAAGGATAGGAATGATAATAGATGCCAAATTAGTAAGATGTTGATGCATATAGGAAAACATTCCATGTAAACCATTAGTTAGTTACTACAAAAGAAAGAATGTGGAAAGGCATGATGAGAGTAAATAACTAGCTACCCAAAATTGAAGGAATAAAATCATGACCCCAAATCAACTACTAGGTGCAAAAACTCTACCACACATCACTATGTAATGATCTTAGATTGATAAATAAATGGTAATAATATGAAACAAATCATCCAAATGTTTCCAAATAATACAAAAGACCCCCTTTTAGAAAGACAACAACTGACAATTTTTAAAACATATCCTTATATTGATTATATTATGTAAAGCAATAATAATTAGTTTATCTAATTAACACCATATATATAACTTAGAATTAATATCTATATCATCCCTTATATTTCTTGTCATGGCCTCAAGGCATTACACACATTCCTCCTATAGAAATAACTTAATGCACAAGCACTATAGTAGAAAATATGCAATCCCTATTACCTATTTTGTAGCAATTCATTAACACATGAAACTAACATATAGTAGTTTGGAGAAATCCTATAGCAACCTATAGGTATCATGTAGCACAACTATAATTGGATTTAAACATTTTAAAGCCACACCCTTTTTGTAGTACTCCTAAGAAAGCAAATTGACATGAACCTATAAAGCAAAAAACACACCAAAACTGAATAAAAAATAAAAATAAAAAATTACAACCATTTTTGGAGATGCAGGATTACTTGTGGACCTGGATGATCATGCATCAACACATATAAATTATTGTATTAATTCATGATGCTTATATGTATACATTCATATATTTTGGAACATACATGATATAGTTTCACTAACTTTACAACATTTATGACATGTGCCACATGCATAATTGTTATATTCTTCTAGGGTTTTTATACTATATTGATGATCACATTAGGCCATTTATGGCTATCTTTTCCATTATTTCACAATGATTATGGACTTGCAAAGTGACACATATTTTAAGTCACATTAGGGGCATCATGCCTTCCCCATGTCATGTATTGTCACTACCACATCTTTATGTACAGGGGGTATCATGACTTCCCCCTTTATACACATTCACACATACCATACATATTATCGTGACCATATAGTGGCTTGGTCCTTGATACAAGCTTTGACACTTACATCTTACATTGTTGCATGAGCACATGATTCACTCATGTCCTAAGTAGCTATGGCACTACATTAGGGGGTATCAAGAGTTATGATTTCACAATCACAGTATGTACCTACATGACCTAACCATGTTCAAAGGGTTACATTGGGGCCTTCCCCATATTATTGGTTACATGACATACACTTACATTTTCATCAGCACAAGGGAAATTAATTGCCTTACCTAAACCAATGTATGCTTATGGTCTTAGATTCAATATTGGAGGCATATGCTATTCATGTTTTACCTACTTACATGGGTGTTGCTAGCCACTAATGGTTGCATCACCATTCTTTTCCTATTTTAGAGGTAATTTTATTATTCCCTACTACTATCTCTAGCACATGAGCTTACCACACTTATCACTCAATATATTTATATTCTTCATACATAGCATATTTCTTATAGTTATTTCTTAACATGATCACATGCTTACATGTTCAACTTACATTTACCCTCTATGTACTATTTTTCATTTCTATAATTCCTTTCATCCTATGGATACAACCAATTGTAGGGGCATATTCTATCAGTAACATTTCATGTTAAATTCTATAGATCGCCTAGTTATATTTTCTTATAAGGATTCAAATTTAGTTTTGATGGAGAGAATATTTAGAAGAAAAACCCACATAATGACACCTTGTAGGACCCATTACTTTAAATAAACCCCCAAGACCCCTAGTGATATATTTTAATGTCCAAATATTTACTTTACATGTATTATAATTCTAAAATTCACATACACCTCAAAGTGGGGAAAGATGTAATGATAAAATTTGCACACTCATGCCATTTCCATTTAGTTTTGTGCCTATTTTGAGGAGACTGTCTTAATATATTGACGAATGGCATACCATTGTGCAAAGTCAAGTCCCTTTCCCTATGTAACATACCTACCCCTTACGCACATTAATATGCACTTATCCCCATTTCATCATATGTTAACACATTGATATACATTCACACTATCCATATTCTAAATACACTTCTCTATGCAAAAATTCCCAAATATACACTATCAACATTAATCCATCCCATTTTTAATCCCAAGTCAATTCTATGGTTGTGGGGTTGACCATAGACCTTGAACATGACCCTTTCAAATTCAAAATTAAAATTTTAGATTCAAGCTAACTCCCTTCAAGGGTTGACTAAACACAAATTTATAACATTTATTGTTATGTCCTTTTATTTAAAGGCATCCAATTTATTAATTTTAGACATCCATGATTTGAGAACTATATTTGAATATCATTCATATTTAACAATTCAATTAGAGCACTAAAATGAATCTAGATTTGCATGAACATCTTTAGGAGCATATGCATGGCTAAAGAGTGTTGTTTTCAATCTTGTATACACACTCCCTCAAGTTAACCTAGTAGAATATTTCCCCTTGTGAAACAACAATAAACTTTCCAAGACATTTATATATATTGTCAACCCTCAGAAATCAAGAAAATGTAGAAGAAGCTAAGGTGAATCAGGCAAGAAGAAAAGTAGAATTTCACAAACTACTAGGTCAAGTTCCCAAGTGAAGGATAGATCTACAATCACGGACTTGAACCTGATCCTCAAACTCAACTCTACACAAGGGAAAATAATATTTAGATTCTAAGGAAAATATTAGATTAAGATTCCATGTTCCATATCCCCAATTGTTACACATTTTAGAGTATTCATTTGGATCATTCCTTCTTTAATTATAGAACTTAGTTCCATTATTTCTATTTACATTCTCACATTTAATTATTGCAAATTATCAAAAAACATTAACCCAAAAATATTTACCTCATTTAATTAGTCTAAGTTAATTATGCTTCTATATATACATGTTATTAGATTATTCGTAACTACAAGCTTCACTCATATTTATATGAACATTAAATAAAATAGTCTCCACTAATTAGAAGATATAACTTGCTACAACTTTATGTATAACTGGTTATTTCCTTGAAGTTATTAATGAGATGTGAGTAACATTATGAGATGAATATATTAGTTTTTTGGGTATTTGATATTCTTGTTTATAGAATGTGCAAATTATTGTTTGTAGATAAAGTGATATATTAAACCCTTGTATTTTCAAATTATGTGCAAATCTATGGATTTTACAACGTCTATGTTGGTAATCCTTATGAATGTATTTTGTGCCAAATACACATAAATTTAATTTTAAAGAAGATTTTAAGCTTCCAAAATGATCATTTGCCTTCATAGAATATGCTACTCAAATTTTCATTTTTTTGTGAGAGGAAGGATCCCCTTTCATTTTTACCATTTTGAGTCATCCAAATGAATCTATGTTTATTCCATTCTAGATTTTTCTATTTCTCAACTACCTTTTCCTTTCATGTTGTTTAATTTTTATGCTTTTAGGTTAAAAGTGCTCAAAACCCC
The DNA here is from genome assembly GCA_027924645.1 of Cunninghamia lanceolata. Lineage (NCBI taxonomy): Eukaryota > Viridiplantae > Streptophyta > Pinopsida > Cupressales > Cupressaceae > Cunninghamia > Cunninghamia lanceolata. The sequence goes on along the minus strand of BSBN01000391.1, from coordinate 5,907,216 downwards.
TTATCCTACAAGGGAACTACGCCTCTCAAATATAGAGAAAAATCACTAGTTTAAAGGTTATTTATCCAATATTGTAAGATTTTGCCACTTCCCATAGGGAAAATTAATAAAGAAACCACAATGATAAAAAAATCTTGCTAATCACTATTAGTGATGCAGCCTAACTAGGGTGTCTTACCAAACAGCCTGATCTAGTAGCACACTCACAAATCAATCAGCAACATGACCATTCCCATTATTTACTTATCAATCTATAGCTACAGGAACACCAAATTTCATTTATCTGCAAGGAATTCATTCAATCAAGAAATTGAATACACATATATTTTTCAACCTCAATTTATTAAACTGGCAGCTCATCAAGATTCAGGTTTAAAAATTGACCAAAAATTGAAATTCTCAACTTAATATTAACAAACTTTTTCTATGGAAAGGCCAACCTCTCTGTTTAGAAACAGTGATGCTTCTTAGTTAAACTCTGCTCAACTCTTGCACCATCAACTCATTCATAACCCCTATCCATTTTACCCTTCTATAGCAGCAACTTCAAGTTTCTTTTCCTTCATACTATTAGTTCCCTTGAAACAACAAACTGCTCCCCTATTTTTGGTCTCCTACATTGCCCGCTCAACTCAAGCAATCTCTTCTCTATGATTTATTCATCTTTCTCTATGATTTATTCATCTTTCTCTATGTTTCTAGTCTCTTACTCTGACAAAGCAAACCCCCCACTATTTGTTTTGAATAATTTTTATATCAGAAGCAGCAGCAAAGCATAATGAGCTCCTAGGCAAATGAATCGATGTTTACAAAAGCGTGGCATCTTTTTTTCATTTTCCCACCGCCAATCGTGGGCTTTTGTCTTAACAAATTTATATTTTTTTAATTTCTTTGGGGTGCTAAGCTTCTTATCCAACCGCCAAAATTGTATCATTGATCTACATGGTTGAAAATTATAAGCATTATGCCAAATGCGGCTTTCTAAATTTCAAAGAAGATCAGGTTAAGTAAAGAATGAGGCATCGCCCCTCTTGTTCATCAGCCTTTTTATCTTATAAATCTACCTTTTGTTTTTTTAATTTTAATCTGTGCCCTTTCCTTTTCTCTATTGTTTCTTATTCTGGTTTTCTTCCAAGACTAAACCCCCTTTGAATGATTGGTTTTTTTTTCTTTATGCGATTCCCATTGCTACAACCAATGAAGGGTCACGGTGGAAAATGAAAAGTCATCCAATAGTGGTATCAATTTAATATCTTCCAAGTTTAAAAAGCAACCAATGAATGCACTACCTTTGTGCTCATGGTATTCCATACTTACTAATGAAATCAAATAAGAAGGATGTAATATACAAGCCGCCCAATTGTGGCCTCATGACAAATGGATTTGACTTCACCCAAAATCTTGGCAAGCAATAAACCCCAATTGATCTGAAAAAGCTGACAAAACATCAAACAACCAAACTAAAATGACAAACATAATGAAATCAAACAAAACTAAGTTAACTATTCTTTTTGGTGATGTAGGACTACGCATGCGCCCGTGTAGAGGAAAACTAATGCATTGTAGACTTAAATAAAATTTAGGGGTAAACCTATCTAAACAGTCCACTCTATCATTGTATTCCTACATTGAATTATCGACCAAGGAGCGTAAGTTTATGATGATGCTCACACTATATATGCCTTCAAGACTCGTTTCTATCATAAACTAGCTCATACAGACTTATTCTAATTAACTTAATTTACTAAAATTTGTAGAAATGAAAGAATAGCAAAAATAGTTAAAAATCTAGTTACTACGGGTACCTTTAACATAAGTTGAAGATAACTATAATCAACAGAGAATTAGAGAATTAACTAAAAATACACAGAATGATAAAAGAATTGACGCTAACCTCCAGAGGACTTTAAATATGTGTTCTATGCAAGAATCATAACTACTCAAAATAGCAATCAAGATATCTTACTTATTCCACAATGCAACTTTATAAAATAACATGAAACGGTGTTAACTAGAAATGCATGAATAAATAAGGGAAAATACAAAGTGAGAGTTAGTACCTTGAGTGGCCAGCTCAGGGAACTATCTCACTTGATCTGGAAACTAAATCTACTTTAAATTCTCATAACACATAGTTGTATTCACTTCATATCAGAAACAAAATCTTCCCAGATTGTATTCAATAAAACATGTTTGTATCTTCCAACATAAAAAAATAAAGTAATTGTTGAGCAACTGTAAAATTAAAGTATCTTGAAAAGAAAAATTTCTTCTAACTAACTTCCCATCGAACTCATCCCTTCTAACTTATACAAAAACGGGAGAGTACAATGTAACTAACAACTAACTTGATCATCAATTCATCCCTAGGTATCAGGGTATAGGTTTTGAGATCAATTCATTATTCTAACTGAAACAAAGGAAGCAGAGTCCTACTCAAATAGAAATTCCTATTCAATGGCTCATGAATGAAAATACATAAGCTACGATTAGATTCCTGGAACAAGTCTTCTTCTTCTTGTATTTATTCTTCCATGATGATCACGTTCAACTTTAGTTGGCACCTAACTGTGACATTCATCCATGCTCTGTCTTGCAATGTGTTGTGAATTCTCCTCTCCTTACACTACCAATCTTGTTGTTGCACAACGTTAGTCCATAAAACATATACATACAAAATAGCCTTCATAATTAATCCACAAAATCCCATTTATATACATACATACTTATGTTTAACTCATGCATTTGATAAATATCATCACCATGTTTCACATTGGCATATTAAGTTCAAGGTTTGCAGAATATATATAAAAGACAGCATATTATGGTAGTAATGTCTTAAGAAAGTATCTAAAATAGAATAGGTATAAAGTCTGAAAGCATGAGAAAATAGCATAAAAGAAGTCAACATTTGGACCCATCATTTCCCCCCAACTTAGACTTTTGCTTGTCCTCAAGCAAAATAATCAATAAAACACCTAGGGGAAAAGGTTATAATGTGAAGTTATCTGCCTCAGATCCATATCTTCTCTGACCCCCTTTCCCTATTTGAGATAGAATCCATTGTAACATGCAGGTTTCTCCAATCTGATCAATTCAACACGCCTACACTCATCACCTCTTCCTCCTGTCCAGTGTGGCATTGTATAAAGAAGAATAGGAGGGTGATAAGTAAGGGGTAGCCATTCCACTCCTTTTCACTCTAAGATCTGGATGTACCTGCACAATCTCTCAAACAAATTTATAAAGTTGTGAAGAGAATGAGGCTCCTTCTGCAACTCTGGGGTCAAACTATTCCATCTATTCTACACATAGCTTTTGCAATTCTGAATGATAGATACTACCAACTATTGTATTCTCCTATAATCTTTGAGTCTTAAATCCATGATCACCTTACCCGGACCCTTATGAGAAAGTAGTGTTAGCCATTGGGTCAGGATCACTTTAGGATTTAAGGCTTCTTTCCTAAGTTGTAGTGGCATTTTCTTTTCATGTTCCTCATATCTATCCATTAGCTCTCCTCTTAGCTGCTCATTTCTAAGATAAGACATTAGTGCTCTAACTTGAAGATCACTAGCATAGATCAAGGGATTCCACTCTATATCTTCATCCATCAAATAATTGTGTAGACAATATTCACATAGTTGATCTTGTTCTTCCAAACTAACTCCTTGAAATAACTGAAAGAAATCATTTCTTGAATAGATGGAAATGGACTAATTATTGATAAATCTATTGAATTAAAAACTAAGAAACTTTTCTTTGAGAAACAAGGCATACACTTTTGGTGGAGGTCTGCATTCTATAATTTGAATTTCCCTTTCAACTACATCTATTAGCTTCCTTTCCAACCTTTTCAACTTAGCATTTTTACTGTCTAATGATGTATTAAGAATTTATTTCTCATTTTCCCATTTTTCTTTTTCTTGTTTGAATTCATCATTAAACTTCATCAATTCAAAGCCCATAAATAGAACAGTGAGGCATGTAGGAGGTCTTATTACAAGAGGCTGCAGGATTGGAGCTTCTTTTTCCTCATTTTCCATTTTACTCTCAATCACTTGTGCTAAGAGATACATGTTAGAGCCATGACCATATGTCTGAATCTTTGTCTCTAATTCTTTTATTCTTATCTCTTTCTCCCTATCCTTCTCCTCATACTGTTTCACTTGTTCTTCGAATTGTTTAATTCTGTCAAGGGCTTCCTGAAGTTCTTGCCTCATATTTATATCTTCTAACAACTCCTTTTCTTGTTCAAAATCAAAACCTTCATCCTTACTTTTAGTAACATTAAAAACTTCTCTAACATGGCTGGCTAGAACTATTTTTCCCATCTTTCTTGCAATGGAAATATACTCTCAATCAGAACTAGAGGATGAAGAAACATACCTTCTACATTTGGCAGGCACACTGGCATCAATAGGAGTATTACCAGGGACATTTCCTTCCTTCTCTGAAGCTATGTCCAACAATGTTGGATCTTGTTGCTGCTGTGCTTCCTCCTTTTCTTTTTCCCCTTGTCCCTCATCAACTCTTCTTCCTACATTATGCCTCCTCAATCTTCCTAAACGCCTAGGTGTGACAGTTTTTGGCTTATCCTCTCTTTTTCTCTTTTTCTGACTTCTCCTCTTCTTCCTTCCCCCTGCACCCTTCTCTTTCTCAATTCCCTTATGCTTCTCTACATTCTTCTTACTCTTCTTTTTCTTAGAAGAACTAGAAGCATCACTTCTCATGGTTCCCCTCATGGGTTTAGGGTTAGGAATTGGGGTTTCTTCTATTGTCACTGGCCTAGTTTCTAGAGGAATTTCCTCCTGTAGCTCTTCTTGCTTAGGCTCAGCTTCAGGTTCAACCTCTGGTGCTGGCTTTGGTTCTACATCAGGTTCAATTTTAGGTTCAACCTCCTATTGAGGCTCATCTACTTCCAACAATTCAGAAATATCCTTGTACTGTTTAAAAGCATCCCAGCTAACCTATGGGTGCTAGATTCTCAAACTTATTTTAACCAGTAGAGCTACTAGACAATTATGAGACGATGTAGTCTCTGTTTGTCTTTTCTGATACTCAAATGATATTCTTTTCAACATATTGTACAGATAATTGGGAACATTAACCAATTTGTCATGGCGCAGGTGATTCAATAATTTAAAGTGTGCAGTATACAACAAATTATGCCTACCATCACAAGTGATATATTTGATAATATATGAAGCACATTTCCCCCAGAAGAAAGGAAGGGATAATATTTGTGTACCTTGTGTGGTCCACTTCAGGTTCTCACCACGCTCTCGCAAAATTCCTCCCTCGCCATTGCTACATTAGCACGGGTTGGATACTCAGACCCTGTTTGTGGTAAACTTGTGACTTGGGAAATAGCTATTTTAGAGGTATCCACAACTAATCCCCTCACTATTGCTTTGTCATACTACAGAGTAGCTGCAAAATCCCTTGCCATATCATTATCATAATCTGTTAACTTCATAAAATAGTCTAACCACCCCACTCTAGTAAAGAGTGGGAGAACCAATACATAATATCTCCTTGTGCACCGATGGTTCACTTCTAATTACATCACCCCCCCATTGCACCTGTATTTTGCGCTCTATCACTTCTCAATTCTGCCTAATTTCAATTTTACCACCTCAGAAAACTACCTGTCAATACTTTCACCCCCTAATTGTAGCTTTAAAGAAATATGAAATTCAGCTCACTCACAGGAAAATATCAAGCTCACAATTTAGGGTAGGTCAATCTATCATAGAAAATGGCATAGGAAAACCTTGACAGTAGTTTAAAGAAAATTTGATTGATGGTAAAAAAGAAAAAACTTAAAAATTGACCATATACCCTCCCCCCAACTTAAATGTGAAGTGACCACACTTCACAAACAAATGTGCAGGGATGAAAGAGTAATGATTACATGAAAATGGATGATATATTGCCGCATGCATAAGATAGACACTAAGAAATAATGAATATAAATAGAAACTTTGAAGACAATCATTAAAAGGTTACCTTATGTGCATTGATTATGAAGAGCATGGAGCAGATCGCCTTGGAAAAAGAGATCAGGACATTGGCACGAGTAGAGTGATATGCATAGAGTAGATGGGAGGGTGGCAAGTACGTCAGAATTTATTTGAGTTGACAAGCCGTAAAAGTTGATGTAATGGCCGGTGAATACAATTTAACAAACATGTCGCAACCATTGGATTATGAAACATGATTGAATCACATGGAGCAGTAAGGAAATGCGCATGAAGAAGAATGAAATGTGTGCTAAATGGATGAAAATCACCACAAACACTCATTGCTACAAGCACCCACAGCACAAGTCCCGACTGACTATGTGCAGAAATAGGAAACCAGGGCCCAACTACGACAGGTCCCTATGAAATGTGAAAAATAGGTCCCTCTAAAATTGACAGTGGTCATCATGTACAATGTGTTGTGTGTGCATGCAATTCTAAAGCAAAGAAAATTATGTTTCAACAACAGGGGTTGAGTATTGCAACTCAACCTCTGCATCACTAAACAGTGTTGGTGGATCAGTATTTAAAGGTGTATCATCTGGTGTCATCTCATCATCATCAAGAGTGTCAGGAGGACCATACTGAGCAGCTAGAGAAACAAGAAAGTCATCCCTCTGTAGTGGCTTCTTATACAATTTTAGCATGTGCCCATTTACTAGCAGTGAAAACTGAACTACATCAATAGTCTGTAGTTGAACTACACCATTAGGAAAGACTTTCTTGATCTCATATGGGCCTAACCAACATGATTGAAGATTGCCTTGGAAGTCCATATATCTTGAATCATAAAGGAGTGCCCAGTCACCTACAGTGAATTCCTTTGTCTTGATGTACTTATCATGCCATTTTGCTCTCTATTTCTATATGACCTCAGTATGATGAACAGCCTCTAACTTGATTTCATCCAAAGCATTCAAATGTTGTAGCCTTTCTTGTTGTGTTGTGGTCAAATCCATTCCTAGTGCCACTGTTGTCCTCAGGGTTTTGTGTTCAAATTCTATAGGCAAGACTGTTGTCTTGCCATAGACCAACTCATAAGATATAAACCCTGTAGTTGTCTTCCAGGTTGTTCTGTATGCCCAAACTATTGGAATTAGGGTTGACAACTGAGAGGGGGGTGAATCAGTTGTCTTAAAACTTTCATGCTTGCTGTAGTTAATTCTTCTTTACTACTTCTTAATAGATTAATGATGTAACCATGAAAAGCAAGAATCAATAACACATGAGTAGAAACACAAATAACACAATTGACACTAAGATTTTTAACGTGGAAACTAGGTTAAGGGAAAAACCATGGTGGGGATTAGCTCACAAAGATTATACTATGTTAAAAGTATTATAAAAGAGGAAGGCACATGCCTTCGGGCTTACTGCCCAGAGCTCACTGCCTACAAGAATGATTACAAAAAGATTACAAATTGTTTGAACTAATGAGTACCATCTGCCAATGCAAGAATTTAGTTTCGGTTAAGCACAAAATACTAATCTTATACACTTCATCTTTATTCTGCCCTATTTTATTGTTCTACCATAATCCACGCCTTAGATCTCTTCTCTTTCACACTTTAATCTACCTTTTTTGCACTTACTCCATTATCGCACCTCATTCTCTACACAAAACACTTGAATCCATCAGCTATATATATCCACATCAACAAATTCAATCAACTGTAGTCAGCTTCAATAAAATTAGAACATTTATTAAACACTCTGCTCTTTCAACTGAATCCATGCACAAATATCAATGCAGACCAAAAACTTGTGTTTCAAGATCATCAATCATCTCAGCCAATATAGTTGATTATCACCAATTTCTTATCCAACAACTTTTCTGCATCTAGACCAAGATCAAATACTAGGTTGCCTTGTTCATCTTCTGACTATACTGACTGATTGGAACCCGATACTCAAATCCTTATAACTTTTGAATCCTTTATTACTAGAGGCTAAATCTCTAGATTTAGATAGTCCTGACAATCCTTATCACTCCCTTAGATCTATAGCACACTGTGAATTGTCACCGGAGAGATCCGGACCAAGATACTAGACCCTGTCACATGCTCTATTTCTGATTACTCAGACTTCACCAAATCTTCACTCTGACTTCCGGTATGAACATATTATGAAATACAGATGTGCATGGCAGACTTAGTTGCCATCAATGACAACACCGGTCACGTATAGTAGTGTCTCTTGCCAACAATCTCCCCCTTTGGCATTGATGGCAACACTTAGTGAAAAATGACTAAGTGTCAGAACACTCCTCCTTATTATGTACACTTGTCCTTTTTATTGATCACCAATGCTCCCCCTTTGCTGGATTCCTCATTTTTCACTTCTCTTCACTCTGTCCGCAAACCAAAATTTACACCAAAATTCTACATACTAGGCCGCATATGTACAGTCTTTTAAGTCTTATTTACATAAACTTAAGTACATCACCAAAAATGTTCTTTAATTGTGCCAACTTACTATCCCAGCTCTTCTTCATAGTGTTCAAAATTGATATGTGGCCACTGAATAGAAATTCTTGTGACTCTACCGTCCGCAGATCAATGGGGTCACTTGACTGAGCCACAGTTTGTGCTTCAGTCAAAGCATTAAACATTGTTTCTATTTTAGGGGAAATTAGTCCCCAGAGCTCACTTATCCTTGTCTCAATATTGTCTTTTTCTTTTATCAGTTTCTTTATTTCTTCAAACAAGCTAATTGTTTGACATTCTTGGCTCATCATTGAAACTATCAGAGGATCAAAAGATTTGGATACACTAGATAGTTTCTGCTTAGACTCATTTATTTTATCTTCAATGTCCTTTATAACTTTAGGACAAGATAAGAAGAATTTATATACATTTCCTCCTTCTGTAAGAGCATTCTAAATACTCTTTATGCTGGTATCTAGCACCATTCTATCTACTCCAATCAATCCCTTAAGAGTATCAAATCTTTTATCATTAAATTCCTTTTGAACCTTGACCTCTATGGACTTCTCTAGAGATTCAAAATGAGAACTTACTAAGTTTATTAGATTTTTCAATTGGTCGGATGGAGATGCTGAAGAATCCTTCTGAAAAATGGGCATGATCTTTTCCAAAATTCCTAATGCAAGGCCAAGTAGCTCACTGTCTTCTATGTGAGATTTCAAAATGTCTTCTTTGGCTTTAGCTTGAGCAATGGAAGCCAACTTTATCTTTTGCACCGGAGATAAGGTATCAAAATTTATTGGACTTTGTATAATGTCCTTAACTTCATCAATTTGTTTGTCTCTTTCTAGAATTTCCTTCACTGCTTATGTAGTGTCTCTTGCCTAGAATGATGATGTATCTTTTTGATCTGTTCTAGTACTATCAACTAGGTTGTCCTTCTTGGGGTCAAAATCAATCTTTTCTATCTCTTCCTCTTTTCCATTCTTCTCCTTGACCTTTTCTGCTTCTTTGTCCTTAGCTTCTTCTAATTCATGCTACATATTCTTCAATGAATTATCTTCAACTTGATCATTAGCTTCAATATTCATCTTTGTATCTTCTTTAGATTGATCTGGAGGAGTTTGAATATCTCCTGCATCATTAGTTTCATTTGTCATCTTTTCATCTTCCTTGTTCATTGTTACCTTTTCTGGAACAAAGGAGTCATCTAACTCAGTTTGTTGCTCATTGATCTTCAATTCTTCAATGTCCAGAATTGAGGAGTCATTCCCATCATCAATCTCTTCTTTAACAATAGGAAGATTGTGTCTTTTCAATGCATTCAGGAGAATATTATGAGTATCTTTGACTATCTCATCTATTTCACAAAGCATGAGTTTATTCATTCTCTTCTTTCTCCTAAAGTCATCCTTCACTTCTTTGAATATCATGTTCATCTGATCTGGAGTAATTTGAGGGCACAATTTTATCAACACATGCTCCCTAATCTCAATGTCTTTACCTTTTGTATTTTCTTTTCTTAACTCTGGAATATCTACAAGACTTCATGGAATTTTTGAAGTTGTTTCAGTCAAAGCCTTATTGTAGATGTTCAAATATTTGACAGTTGCTTCCTCTAGGACCCTCTTATCAGCATCATTGTAATAATCAAAGAATTCAGTCATTGATCTTAAGTTCCCATCTACAGTGACTAATTTGATGATGTCATCCATAGAGAGAGTAGGCTTTTCAACAAATATTTCAATCTTTTGCCTCTTGCTTGCCCTTTTGCTTCTGGAGGGCTTCTTCTTAGTTATCTTGGCTTTATTTGTACATGAGGCCTTCAACTCTTTGATCTCAATATTAGAATTAGTTTCTTCTTCATCATTTTCAAGCTTTTATATATCTGGGTGGCCTTAGTTTTCACTCTTTTCCCTTCTTTTCAGAATGATTTTCCTTCCAGTTTCTTAGGATTGGCAGGTTTTGGGGGAACAGAGGCTGCAGTAGAGCTTCTAGTAGTTCTTGATGTGGAGGACAATTCTATCGAAATACTTCCTTGTTTCTTATCCTACTTCTCCTTCTCTGCCTTTTTAGTTCTCTCCCTGAATTGCCTCACAGTTTCCTTAGTGAGGCCTAGATTCTCGGCCAACTACTCAACTTCTTTTCTTACTTTCCTATTGATTTCAGGTTTTCTGAGCTCAACATGTAGTTTTACACTTAGCTCCTTATATGTCCCAAATCTTTCAAATGTTGTGTCTTTTGGCTTGCTCAAAAGGTGTTGAGCATACATATTCAAGATTTTCTCATCTACCTCATACCCCCTGGGCATGATCCAAATAGTTATAGGTTCTACTGCTTCCATTAAGTACTAATCAATGTCAACCATAAAACATATTTTATTCTTGTACTTCTCAACAACTGATTTAGGGATTCTTTCTCTAGAATGCATCATATTCTAAAAATTCTTGAAGTATCCCCAGATTGTAGTTTTTTGTGCTTTATAGTCACCAATGTTGTGTAGATGATCTCTGATCTGAATAGCAACTGGCTCGTCATTAGTCTAGTGCACACCCTTTACTCCAGGTACCTCATTCATAAAGTAGAAAAATAAACATAGAACCAATGTACCATATTTAAAGGTGTTTTTTCTTATCTTTCTTGATTTTCTTCAAGTTCTCAATTAGTTGGTTCTACAATAATTCACACAAGTCATAATCTACATCTTCCTTTAACATTTTGTATGCAGCATATATGGTCATTCTGGAGACAGAGTTCTCCCTACTAGAATGATAAATTTTGTAACCAATTACCATTGAAGCAAACTTGACATCCGGATCAATAATATCATTGATAGTCATTGCCCTTTTGTTGAATTTGGCACCAGTTGCATTAGTTACAGTCTGTTTCTTCACAAATTTTAGCATGGGTAAACCATTGGTAGAATTCAACCCAATCACAATCCTTATAGCATCCTTTGTAATTTTGAATGGTTTCAACAGCCACAAAAACTCATCATGCATTTGGCTTAAAACATACCAGACCCATTCATCTTCATCGAATGTTGTAAACCCCATAATCTGAATAAAATGTTTATCTTGTAGTGCCTTATACTCAGGTTTAAGATTGTGATTTTCATCCCTTAGATGACTCTCAAACAAATCTACAAACCTTGAGTCCCCAAATTCATCTATGCTCGCATGAATATAAACCCTAATATCTTCAACATGTAGCACACCATACAAAATACTTGAAAATGCACCTAATGGGTCGACTTCTACTGATTTGTGTGGGTGCTTCTTAAATTTGGGTTGAGGCCTTTTAGTAATGTCAATGACCAAATGTGTAGCCATTTGCAAAAGATTACAAGTTCAAAGCTTCGCAGATAAATACCTTTTTCATGAAATTAGGGTTGGAGGGCAAATTCGCTGATCGCACTTCAAATCCTTGAAATCTCAGCTTAGACGCTATTCTTCTTGCTCTTTTTAAATGCAAAGTGATTCGAATGAAGAGTGAATGACCTTTTTATGCTCCGCAAAACCTAATTTGCCTATGTAATAAATGTTCTACCCTAACACATCCGATTACACTATTTCTACATACAGTTGACCTTCAATTGCTCCACAAATTGTCATATCCACTTCTTTTCTTCTAGAAATCCTTTCAAATGATCTATAATAACCCAAATTATTTTCTCTCATCGTGCCAGATTCAGGCACCCACTTACTGGTTGGGAGAATTTGACTTTGAATGCTTCTTGCCTTGAGCCAAAGCTCCTAATTCAATTCCCAAAAAAATTGTTAGCACCGGATTCTGGTGTGGACCCATTACTGTTGTCCATAACACTTTTCTTGACCCATGTCTTGCTCATTTCATTTTGGATCTCATTCACATCAATTTTACCCTTGCCTTTATCTTGTCTTTACTCATCCGATTTTCTATTTACTGAACCTCTTCTTCCATTGTTCCTGCTTCTGTAGAATCTTGCAAAATGACTAGATCAATTATAGTTGAAACACACAACATTTGTTTGCCCATTTGATTGGTTTCGTCTTGATCTGCACTAATTTTTCATATGTATAAATCTATTGCATGCAAAGCATTTTTAATTGAAAGAATTGTCATTTCCTCTATTGTTAGAATTATTCATTATTACACTTCTCCATTCATTGGATCTATGACCATACCTCTTACACTTGAAGCATTGACCAGAGAAGGATGGACCACTTTGATTTACTATGCTTCTACATTGAGTAGCTCTATGACCAAATTTCTTACAATTGAAACAATTTCCATTGAAAGATGGATACCTTTGAGCATTAGGTTGTCTTACTGGAGGTTTTCTAGGTCTGTTTCTCCCATTCCTTGATTGAGAATTTCTTTGTCCAGATCCGGAGCTTTCACCTTTCTCATATCCAAGACCATGCTTATCATCAGCCTTCTAACTCTCAAGCAACACTTCAAGTTTAGCTAAGCTTATCTTGAATTTCTCCTTGTATTCATTTGCAGCTTCTAGGTCATGTTTGAGGATAACAATTTGCCTCTCAAGTTCTTCATTTTCCCTAGTTTCTTGTAGATCAGACTCTAGATGGCCAATTATTCTCTCCAATTTGTAGCATTCTTTAGTTCTTTCTTTCAGAGATTGATTCAATTTTTCTTCATTCTTCTTTCTTTCTTCAATATCCTTGGTTAGCCTCATCACCTCGGATTCCACTTCATGTTTTAGAACAACAACTTCTTTTGTTGACTTCTCACATTCCTTTATCTTCTCTTTCAGGGCCTTATCCATGTCATTGTCCTCATTCTATTTTCCTAGTTGAAGAAGTAGTTCCTTTCTCTTCCCATTAGATTTACTCAATTTTTCTTTTAAGATCTCAATGCAGTCTTCAACATCTTTAAGATTTTCTTGCAATTCTTTGATTTATGCTCTAGACTGGTCAAGATCATCTAAAGCAAGTTGAAGTTGTTCTTCAAGGTTGTATGAATCCATTGTAATACCTTCCCAAATCTTCCTCAAGATGTTAGGCTTCTTCCAAGGAACCTTGCTCTGATACCAATTGTTGGAATTAGGGCTGACAACTGAGAGGGGGGTAAATTAGTTGTCTTAAAACTTTGATGCTTGTTGCAGTTAATTCTTCTTTACTACTTCTTAACAGATCAATGATGTAACCATGAAAAGCAGGAATCACTAGCACATGAGTATAAACACAAATAACACACTTGACACCAAAAATTTTAATGTGGAAACCCAATTAAGGGAAAAACCATGGTGGGGATTAGCCCACAAAGATTACACTCTATTAAAAGTATTACAAAAGGGGAAGGCACATGCCTTCGAGCTTACTACCCAGAGCTCACTAGTCAAAAGATGCTCACTACCTACAAGAATGATTACAAAATGATTACAAATTGTTTAAACTGATGAGTAGCATCTGCCAATGCAAGAATTCAGTTCCAGTTAAGCACAGAATACTAATCTTACACACTTCATCTTTATTCTGCCCTATTTTATTATTCTTCCATAATCTGGGCCTTAGATCTCTTCTCTTTCGCACTTTAATCTACCTTTTTTGCACTTACTCCATTATCGTACCTTATTCTCTACACAAAATAGTCAAATCCATCAGTTATATATATCTGCATCAACAAATTCAATCAACTGTAGTTAGCTTCAATAAAACTTAGAACATTTATTAAACACTCTACTTTGTTGGCTGAATCCATGCACAAATATCAACGTGGACCAAAAACTTGTGTTTCTAGATCATCATTCATGTCGGCCAATGCTACTAATTATCAACAATTGCTTATCCAACAACTTTTCTACATCTGCACCAATATCAAATAGTAGGTTGCCCTATTCTTCTGACTGTACTGACTGATTGGAACATGATACTCAGATCCTTATAGCTTTTGAATCTTTTATTACTAGAGGCTAAATCTTTGGATTTAGATAGTCCTAACAATCCTTATCACTCCCTTAGTTCTGCAGCACACTGTGAATTATCACCGGATAGATCTGGACCAAGATACCAGACCCTGTCACATGCTATGTTTTTGACTACCCAGACTTAACCAAATCTTCACTCTGACTTCTAGTATGAATAGATTATAAAATGTGGATGTGCAAGATAGACTTAGTTTCCATCAATGACAACACCTATCATGCGTAGTAGTGTCTCTTGCCAACACAAACAACTTCAAGGAGCCTAGAAACCCAATCTCTTGTATGAAGCTGCACTGTCTTTGTCAAGATGTTCTCAATCTCCCTATTTGTGACCTCCACCTGACCATTGGCTTGATGATGATAGGCAGTGGATTTCTTATGTCTGATCTGATATTCCTCAACCAATTTGGTGATTAAATTAGATGTAAATTGTGGTTCTTGGTTAGTTACTATCTCTCTTGGAACACCATACCTAGTGAAGATGTCTTCATATAGGAATTTGGCCACATTGCCATCTCTGGCAAACTACAATGCCTTCACTTCAACCCATTTAGTTAAGTAGTCAGTACATACTTGGATATATTCTTTTTTGTTGGATGTAGAAGATATAGGACCCAGAAAATCCAATCCCCATTTGTCAAAAGGAGCTAATGAGATTTGTGGCTGCAAGGGCATTTCATCACTTCTTGTAGGCCTCCCCATTCTCTGACATCTATCACAACTCCTAGTGTACTTGACAACATCTTTGTGAAGTGTTGGCCAATAATACCTTGTTGTTAATATTTTGAAGGTTATCCTCTTGACTGCAAAATGTCCCCCACAAGGCTCATCATGACAAGCCTTCAATATATCAAACACCTCATCTTCTCTAATACATCTGTGCATAATATTATCTGGCCGAGTGTAAAATAGAAATCTAGAAATCCATGAATAAGGAAAACATTTGTAAACTAGCTGCCTCTTCTCCCTTAGAGAGAAGTATCCTGGAATCTACCCTGAAACCAAATAATTGGCTATATCTACATACCATGGAGTGTGTATGGTGAGAGCAAATAGATGCTCATCAAGAAAAGAATCATCAACCACTCCTTCTGAAGATTGTGTAGGTAGTCTAGACAGAAAATCAACAACTACATTGGCCTTGCCTAGTTTGTCAACAATTGTAATATCAAACTCCTGCAACAACAATAACCATCTTACAAGTCTACCACCCACTATTGGTTTATTCATCAAATATATGATGGTTGCATGATCTGTATGTATGAAAACCTTGTAACCAGTTATGTAGTGCCTGAATTTATTAATAGCATAAATAACTGCCAACATCTCTTTCTCTATCACAGGGTCGTTTAACTTAGCTCCTTGTAGATTCTTACTTACATAGTATATGGCATACTCATTGTTTCCTTCTTGTTGACCCAGGACTACTCCAATGGAAAAATCAGATGCATCTGTATGGATGTGAAAAGGTAGTGACCAATTTGAACCTCTAAGAATAGGGAATTATGTCAATGATGTTTTTAGGTTCTCAAAAGAAATCTGACAATCTGGTGTTCATTCAAATTCATTTTCTTTTGTTAGCAAAGTGAATAGTGGTGCAGAAATCTTGCTAAAATCCTGAATGAACCTCCTATAGTACCCTACATGGCCCAAGAAGATTCTCACATCCTTCTGTCTTTGTGGAATAGGCAGGGTAGATATGATCTCAATCTTCTTTGGGTCAACTTGGATGCCTGCACTTGAGATGAAATGTCCCAAGACTATTCCTTGTGTCATCATCAGAAAACACCTTTCATTACTCAAGGAGAGGTTGTGCTCTGTACATCTTTTCAACTCTTTCTCCAAATTGTGTAAGGCTTCATCATATGTGTCACCATTGTGGTGAAGTCGTCCATATAAATCTCCATACTGTCATGGGCAAAATCAGAGAAAATACTGAGGACTACTCTTTGAAATGTAGCTAGAGCATTGCACAAACCAAAGGGTAAGACAAAGTATGCATATGTCCCCCAAGGGCAAGTAAACATTTCCTTATCCTAATCCTCTGGAGCAATCTTAATCTGGTTATAACCACTAAAACTAGCAAGAAAGGAAAAATATTTCTTTCCTGCTAAAGAGTCAAGAACTTGGTCAATAAATGGCAATGGAAAGTGATCCTTCCTGGTAGCAGTATTCAATTCCTTGTAATCAACACAAACTCTCCATTTACCACATTTCTTGGGTACTATGACCAATGGTGAAACCCATTCACTATCTGAAATGGGGTATATAAAGCCTACATCCAGAAGCTTTTGAAACTTAGCTTTCACAATCTCTCTGAGGGTAGGGTTCATGCGCCTCTACTGCTGCCTAATAGGTCTATAACCATCATCAATGTATATCTTGTGCATGCATAAGGCAAAATCAATGCCTTTCATGTCACTGTAATCCCAAGTGAATGTTGCTAAGTGTGTATGCAATATTTCATGTAGGGATTGTTGTTGTTCATCAGTCAAGGTATTATTAGTGTTCAACATCTTACCTGGCTTGATTTCTACTTGTTTGGATAGTTCTTGCACATAAGATAAATCATAGCTAGTAATACAAGTAAGCATTGTTGAGGTAATAACATATGGAATATTTGGGAGACTTCTTCTAAGGAACTGTTGGGTATTATGCTACTCAAAGGGTCTTGTAAGCAAGATAGGTAGTCTTACTACTGTGGGTGCCTTCCACAATTGTTTTGTATAACATGAGCAATTAATTCATCTTCATCTGAAATATTTAGTAAAGGGTTACATTCAATAGTCATCAGGGTTTGCATGGAATAGGTGTCCTCATCCTCCAAGCTAGGCTAAATGGTCTACTCAAGCTCATGGTATGGCTAGGCTAGTGGATATAAAACCAATTTCTTGGTCATTGTCCCATTGGATATGATCATGTTACCAGACCTGTAACCTATAAATGCATCAGCAGTGGCAAGCCATGGTCTACCTAGTATAAAAGGATAACTTGCAAGATTAACCTTAGGCTACAAAACTATGAAATCGGTAGAGTATTCCCAAGAATCTAATGCAATGACCAAATCTTCTATGACTCCTTTAGGTTTGACTGTAGACCTATCAACTAATTACAAGACTATCTGAGTAGGCCTAAGGTTGTTCAATTGGAGTTTCTGCATTGTCTCCTTGGTCATGACATTAATTGCATCTCCTAGATCTATCAAAGTATTTTTAATCAGAGTCCCATTGATCTTTACATCCACCACTAGACTACCTGGATCTGTGTATTTGGGAACAGTTATATTACCCAACATGATGTCAACAAGATTACCTAAAACATGTACTATCTGAGGGTCTACTCTATTCCTTCCTGGCTTCTTTATGCAAAGATCTCTAATAGTTTTGGTGTAGATAGGAATATCCTTGATGGCTTAGATTAAGGGAATCTTGATGCTTATATCTTTTAGCTAGCTGATGGTGCAGGAGCACCAAGATGTCAAGATTTTACTTGAGGTTGTTTGGTTTAATAAGGTCTCTCAGACCATTTTCTTGATGTATAAGGCTTAAAAGCCATGTTGTAATGGACTATGTCCAAATAACTAGAATCTACTATGTTTATAGTATTAGTCCTAGGTAGGACAGTCATATGGGCTTACAAGAATCATTTAAGTTTTGATAGGTTAGTCATTTATGTTTTAAATGTTTGTATGAAGAGTCAATTAAATTCTCATGGCTATAAGCCTTAAAAGGCATGTCTTAGGTTAGTAGGTGTGATATAGCCATATCAAAGGTTAATCCAAGTGTCAAAAAAAGCATTAATCCACAAAAATAGTAAATGCAGTCAAGAATGGACAGTTTCTTAAAAATAGTCTTGAAGAAGCTCGATGGTTTTAGGAATATGGAAGGACCACTTTATTTTAGGCTATGTTTGAGGCTTGTTTTAAACCAAGAAAGGAGGGATGGTAAATAATCATTCGAAGGAATAGAAGAAAATACAAAAAGACCATTGTTTTGCTGCCTTTTCCTATTTTTTTCTGTTTTTTAATGCTTTGTAAGTCGTACTACCATACTGTATGGCACTGTCATGAGATGTTGAATTCTTGGAGATGAAGCTTGAGGAGTTAACTATCCATTAAAGCAAGTTTGGGCTCTTGGCATTGAATAAAAAGAATGTTATGATTGTAGAAGATAAATCTGCTCTTTAACCTGCTATTTAAATCAGAAAATTCACTATTTTTGCTGTGTTTTCTGTACCTGTACAGAATAATCTTGGCATGTGTTTGGAATGGAAGGAAAGAAGACTGAAATACCTTTGATTTAAGCCTAGTTTGAAATCTTGATAGTAGATAATGGTAGAGATACTTAGGTTTTCCCAAAACTGCTCTGTGGAGACTATTTTCTGAATTTACACATTGAAACAGTCCGTACCATTCAATAGTACGACACTGTCATAAAACCAAGAATGTTTGGAAATAGAGTTTGATGACGTAACTCCCTCTTGTTATCAGTTTGGGCTTATGATAGTGAATTAGAAGCAAGTTGTAGTCATTTGATATGGGACTGTTTTCTAAAATTTCTATTTTTCTTAAAGAAGAATGCTGCTACATGCCATACAATAGGAAGGTACAACATAGTGTTCACTCTTTCATGTTTTGATTGGTTAGAACATTGAATGGTCTACCATTTTAAGAGGATTTGGGATCTTGACATTAAACTTGAAGGCAGGAGGACAGTTGGTATTGAGAACTCCATGTGAAGGACTCTGCAGAAGTCTTGTGTTAGCAGACTAGACAAGGACAGCATCAAGAAGGTAATAGTTTTTTTGTTCATCATGTTTTTGAGTTGCCAATGAAGACATTAGATGTGAGTGCCATGTTGTTGGGTTGGTTGATTAAATGAGTTTGGAAGGATGTTGTGACTATCTCCCTAATGGAGCAGTGAGATTATGGAAGCCTCTGAAGAGCATAGTGAAGTTTGTTGTCCTGTAGGTCTGTGAAGAAGAGTTGAAGGATTGTTAGATGGAGTTAGGCATCCTTGAAGATGTAGAATGAAGTTGTTGGGTCAGAGACCATGTGTTGATCATGTTGTGATATGCAAAATGCTAGTATGAAGCTGACTGGTTACTTTGCTCTGCATCAGCTGAGAAGGACAATATCTATTTGGGTTGTTTGCTTTTTCATGGCCAAGCGCTCAGGGAAAGGAGGAGACTTCTGTTGCAAGGTAGTTTGGGCATCTTGCATTGATTCAGGTTCTAAAGGTGGGTTATCTGAGGCTTCCTCAGTGGGTTCTTCATCTTCAAGCTCTGTAATTTGGGGAGATAAAGGCCCTGCAAGTTTCTTCCCTAATCTAAGATGAACATTACTCACTTCCACCCCATAGGTGGGATATTGCATTACCTCGTTAGTATAAGCCTACTGAATAGACTTATTGCTAGGGTTAGGTACAGGTTGGGCAGAGATTTGGGTAGGTCTAGGAGCTGGATTTTGAGGTGTTGATGGCAGCATTATGACTGGTTGTTGTGGCTGAGGTGGAATCATAGGTTGCTGAAATTATGTATTTTGTTGCCATTGTTGGCCCTTGTTCCACTGAGGCTTCCATTGTTGCTGCTAAGTAGGCCACTGGGGGTTATAGTTGGGACTTTGGAAATTTTGTTGAGGCCATGAGTTTGGCTATTGTTGGTTCCAACTAGCTTGTGGAGTAGGCCATTGAGGAGTAGGCCTTTGGGGGTTTTGCCATGCATTAGGGTTATCAGGCCATTGTTGAGCATTCCAAGCAGAGAAGTTCTAATTTGCAGTAGGAAAGGGAGAATTAAAACTAAGTGGATTAGAGGGCATACCTTTCCTTTGTTGCCAAGGTCTCCTCTGGGCTATAAAAAATAGTTGTCCATCTTCTCTTTCAAATGGTTGCAATTCTAGCCTTTCAATCTTTTATTGCTGGATATTGGCCACCCTTTTGCATTTACAATTAGCCTTCCTTTGTCTACAGCTGGGGTAATACTCAGTAAGCATTGTGTCTATCTCTTCTTATTTCTTCTTGATATGAAGAGTGTCCAATTGTGTAGCTATATGGCTAATAATGTCCTTCATGTTGGTCAGCAGGTTACTAATCTCCACTCTTGAAACTCCATTAGTTGTCTTACCTGTGATGGTTATTCTTTCTCCCCTTGGTTTTCTAGAAAATGTTCTAGAATAATTTTTGCAGGCTCTACAAACATATTCAAAGGGAAGTTGAGATATATCCCCTATTCCAATGAGATTGAGAGCATCCATGCAGTCATCATTAACTCCTCTCAAAAAGACCAGCTTCAATGATTCTTTAGAGAATCTATTTTGAGGGTTTTTCTTCAAGGCAAATCGGAATCTTTTAACATAATCTTCTAGTGGTTCATCCTCTTTCTATGACATCTTGAAGATGTCATCTCTTCTCCTATCATGTCCTCTATAGTAGTCTTTATATTTTTCCAAGAACTTTGTCTTCATGGTATCCCAGTCTAGAATGACATCTTTCCCTAACCCCATAAACCATCTTAAAGTAGCATCTTTTAGTGTGGCAAGGAATAGCTTGAGTCTGTAAGGATCAGTGGTGTAGTCATAACTCCTAAACAAGACATCAAACTCGAATAGGAAAGTGTCAGGATCTTCGATCACCAAGCCATAGAAAACAAGCAATCCAGAAGGTGGTATATTTTTCAGAGTAGCAACTCATGCTTGGTCTGGGATAGGGAATTCAAACATTGCTTGTCCTGGAGGATCCTCTATTGCAGCTTCTTCCATGCTTCTAAAGGTCCCTTCTGTGGTTGTGGAGGAAGCTGATGGAGATGTAGGAGGTGCTGATGAAGATGTAAGAGGAAACTCTTCTTCAGCACTTTCTACCATGTAGTTGATAAAATCAGTCGTGTCCTTGTTATCCTGAGAAATTGAAGGGAGGAATCTACCTTGGTGATCTCTTTGCCTCCGCATACAATGGTTTTAGCTTAATATTTCCACGGTCCTGCACAATATTAGTAAAATATCTGGTGTTTCCTGAAAAGTGAATTTATTAAGTCTAATGTTGTAAACAGAATTTAATCTATGAAAGCACATAAAACTAATGAGACTATGAAGATAGCACCATCCCTAGAAATGGCACCAAAAATGTAGAGGAAAACTAATGCGTTGTAGACATAAATAAAATTCAAGAGTAAACCTATCTGAACAGTCCACTCTATCATTTCATTCCTATATTGAATTATCAACCAAAGAGCGTAAGCTTATGATGATTCTCACACTTTATATGCCTTCAAGACTCATTTCTATCCTAAACTAGCTCATACAGACTTATTCTAATTAACTTAATTTACTAAAGTTTGCAGAAATAAAAGAACAACAAAATAGTTAAAAATCTAGTTGCTACAGGTACCTTCAGCATAAGTTGAAGATAACTATATTCAACAGAGAATTACATAATTAACTCAAAATACATAGAATGATAAAAGAATTGACACTAACCTTTGGAGGACTTTAAATATGTGTTCTATACAAGAATCATAACTACTCGAAATAGCAATCAAGATATCTTACTTATTGCACAATGCAACTTTATAAAATAACATGAAACAGTGTTAACTAGAAATGAATGAATAAATAAGGGAAAATACAAAGTGAGAGTTAGTACCTTGAGTGGCCAGCTCAGGGAACTATCTCACTTGATCTGGAAACTAAATCTACTTTAGATTCTCATAACACATAGTTGTATTCACTTCATATCAAAAAAAATTCTTCCCAAATTGTATTCAATAAAACATATCTGTATCTTCCAACATAAAAAAAATAGAGTAACTGTTGAGCAACTGTAAAATTAAAGTATCTTTTCTATTATTTTCAATATTTGTTGCACTTTTGAATGCATCCCTGAGGCTGTGAGGACCCTTATCTCTTAATCCATAAGCAGTTTTGGCATCAAAAGCATTTATGTACAACACTATGCACATTGGTTCATTAGGCCTCAGGTGATGTGGCAATTTGTTCAATACCTTCATGAATCTAGCACTGAAATCAACAACCTGTTCATTTGATCCTTTGGTAATGCCAGTGAATTCATTAATGAAGAAACTTGGATCAGTTTTGTCACCATATTGTTCTTTGAATAATCTCCTAAAATCATCCCACGATGAGACACTTCTGTCAGGCAGACCTTTGTACCATTCTCTGGCCACATCAACTAAGGATTACATAAATAATTTCATGAAAACATCCTCATGCTCAACCTCAAAGTTGTCCATGATATTCTAAAAAGCTTTTAAATGGTCTTCCCCTGACAGTATTATTTCCTAAAAATTTAGGCACTTGCAGCCTCACATGTTTGTCAATAGGATTGGGGTAATCAGGAATGTCATACTAAACAAGTTGTCTGAATCTGTCCAGCTGCATCGGTTGTCTACCAAACTGATTAACATTGGCATTTCTATTTGTATTCTAATTTCTTACATTATGTAATGGTATTCTAGCATTAGTTGCATTATGTCTTTGATCATCATGCTGATTTTGAACTTCATTTCTGTGCTAATTTCTCTGCATATTTGCATTTTCAAGGGTAGGAATTGAATCATTCTGAGAAACTCGCAGAGCCTACACCTTCTGTCTCATGTCATCTCTGATTTTCACTGTCTGCAGATATTCTAATTCTTCCCTTAAGCTTTTGATTTCTTTAGCTAATTCCTCCTCTCTAGGCATAGAAGAGGATGTTTTTATTACATTCTGATCATCATTATCATCCCTTGGGGATTCAACTTCCTCAAATCTATCAGGGGAATCATGGAAAGGGCATTCTTGAAACACCTCTGATCTCATTCTCAATCCACCACTCTGTTGTCTTTCATATATGTTTTGGATTTCACCCTCAGTGTTTGAAAAATAAGGTATTATCAGTTTTGAAGATCCTGGATTGTCCTGAATATTATCATTACTTCTGGGAGAACCCTCTTAACTGGCTTGAGCAGTCCCCTTTTTCCTGTACATCATTTTTCTAGGTAATTCTTCAGACAGAGAATAGCGCAGGGATCTTCTCCCTTGCATGCAAATTTTTACTTTACCGGTTGGGAGATTGGTTCGGAGTCGCCACCTATAACTAGGAAATATTTTCTTTTAAAATCAGGGTTCTTCCACAAAGTCCCCAGTAGAGTCGCCAAAATTTGTTGGTGACTCGGATGGGTACAAATTATCACTAGGGATATTAAGATAACACTTTGACTTCACTTCTTCCCCATTAGAGTCACCAAAATCTGTTGGTGACTCGGATGGATAAAATATAACACTTCTTTGTTCATCAATTCCCTAGCTGAGTCACCAAAATTTGTTGGTGTTTTCCCAGACTAGATGCTTATTCCCAATTATCCCTACAAGGTAGCCATCATTGATCAACAAGATTCCTGGGCCAAGGGCCAACAGTATAGGAGATAGACTCTATAAATGTCTCCTCTTCTTCTTTAGGCTCTGCAGAACCAAGGGGGGTATTCCCTACTCAACATCCATGAAATATAACTATGCAAAGACTAGGATGCTGACACAAAGTAGATAAATCCTCTATTATGCAGACCAAAACTATGAGATAAGTGCAAAGGGGCTAGCTTTGGGCCTAGATTCAGTTGTAGACAGAGGATTTTTAGTCCTAAAACTACTTCTAAATCCTAAAGGTTTGTATTTAAAGTTTGATTTATGGTATTTGGATGCAAACCTAGGACCTTGGTTGTAACCTCAACAAAGTACCAGATTGGTGCCTATCCAGGGCTCGAAGTCAATAGACATACACATGTGAATGGTTATCATAAGCTTAAATCAATGACTGAGTTTCAAGGGGAGATTTCTAGTATCTGCCTTACAGGCACTTCCCAAAAATTAAGTGTTTAATCATTCATACTTGATGGTATCCTTATTGCAACATACTTTCTCAATGAATAACCTGAAACATTTAATTTATTCCTTGAACAAAAGTAGGAGATTAAACATTCAATACAGAAAACCCATATCCCTAAATCTTGAATAACCCTTAGCTATTCTGATTCAAAAGGAAATATATCCACAACTTGGAGACAAATGATTAATCACATGCAACAAAGCATTTCTCATATAAATCAGCATGAAATCATCTAACTTATGCATAAAACATACAACATGAGACTCATAAACTCACAAGACACCTAGAATAGAGCCACTAACGAAGTTGTATCTCATCACAGCACCAAAATTTGTCCAGTTTTCAACAACCAAATATGAGTGACACAGTTTGCATTTTTATAGCAAAATTATGTACTCAACCAAATTACAATGGTCAACTCAAAAATTGCCAGATACCATGCATCATGAGAAATGGCACTTAAAATTGAATGCAGCTAGGAAGTAGAGGAAGAGAGCAGGTGGGCTCAGGATCTGAGCTGCCGTTCAAAGACTTGCATCTTAAATCTGGTAGTTGGCATGTCCATCGTCGACCCATACCACTGCATTTCTGCCATTAATGCTCAAACCTACTGCGACCTCTCATGGAATTTGCAGCAGAGCACCCATGGGGTTTTCTCGCTCAAAACACGTTTCTAGACATAGGGAAAAACCAACACTGTAATTTTAAAACTTGGCCATCGATCAATCCTCATCGCTTGAAATCCACAGCACAAAATCCACGTCGAAAAGTCACCTACTCATGACATTGTGCCACATATGCACCTTGCTCCTCTATCGCTAACATTTTCCTGCTTCTTTTTCCACCCTTGCATATGCACAATCAAATGCATATACATACAACAACTCCTTTGAGTCATCGAGGCCCACCACTTGTATATCGGCCCCTTGCATATCGTGGACATACAAGCATTTTATATACAAGCCGGACCTCAAATTTTATTCACTGTATTTGACTCCTCCTTCGCATCCGGGTTGTATGTCTTTGTTTTGTATATCAGCCTGTATATTGCATATACAAATGCAATATACATGCAATCCACAGATTCCAAACATTCATGAAGCAGCTTGAGATCTCCATCAGATCCAGATTGTATATCTTCTGAGACTGTTGACCTTTTGACCACTCCCACTTGTATGTTTCACTTGTATCTTCCTTTGTACATGTGAACACTCTTTTGAACATACATGCAAATCCCTTTGTATATGCAAACCTACAATCGAATGCATATACAACCCTGTGGAGCCCACCACATGCATATATCCTTTGCATGTTTTATTTGTCACCAAATATACAAGGCCCCTTGTATATTATACTGTAGCGAATGCATGTCTGCTCCTTTGCATTTTTTTGCTTTGCAAAAACCTGATGTATATTGGACATATACATTCCCTGCTTGCACATACTTGCGGACCCAACCACCACTTTAGCCCTGATTTGAACCCTTTTTGAGATACACAATGCATCTTCGCATTATATGTTTTATGCATACAACAAAACAAACATACAATCCCACTCGATACAATGGCGGCATATTCCTGGAATCTTTAACAGATTCCCCCAATGTACATGCATCCTTTTGAGCTCGATATGCATTTAAACTTTGCATACAACTGCAGAATATTCCTGGGAATCTGGAAAGATTTCCTCTTTGTATATGCAACCTGATATGCATCTAAAATGCATATAATTCAATTCTTTATCATTTTTGGAGGCCGATAGAGATTTCACAAGCCCGCCAACATACATTTGCAATTGCACATACAAAAACTTAACATTTTGTCAAGTGCAACAAGAAAAAGCAGTAACACATTATATGGAGGCCGAGGAAAATTCAAACTAAGGCACTAAGGGTTTGAAGGGATAAACACAAGAGCTTGCAAACTTAAATTCAGAACCCTAATCTGGGGTGAACACCACCACTACTCAAACAGAAATTCCTATTCAACGGCTCATGAATGAAAATACATAAGTTACGATTAGAGTCCTGGAACAAGTCTTCTTCTTCTTGTATTTATTCTTCCATGATAATCACGTTCAGCTTTAGTTGGTGCCTAACTGTGACTTCCTTCAATGCTCTATCTTGCAATGTGTTGTAAATTATTTCCTTACACTACCAATCTTGCTTATGCATAGGGTTAATCCATAAAACATATACATATAAAATAGCCTTCATATTTAATCGATAAAATCCCATTTATATACATACATACTTATGTTTAACTCATGCATTTGACAAATATCATCACCATTTTTCACATTGGCATATTAAGTTCAAGGTTTGCAAAATATTTATAAAAGACAGCATATTATCGTAGTAATGTCTTAGGAAAGTATCTAAAATAGCATAGGTATAAAGTCTGAAAGCACGAGAAAATAGCACAAAAGAAGTCAACATTTGGACCCATCAGCCCGGGTGCTCTAGACACACCGAGTAAGAGAAAATGTTCTATGAGGCTACATCTCATGAACATTTTTGGAAGCTTCGAATGGTGATTCCATATTCATTCTTAACCCAAATTTCCTCTTCATCAATCAACTTCTTCTCCTTACCTCTTCTTTCTTTTACCTTCCTTCGTTGCTTATGTTGCAACTAACACTCACCTTAGTGGTTACCTCTACTTGCCTCTTCCCAATGATGAAAATCTACTTCAAGCCTTTCATACAAACATGCATCTTGTTCCAATATTAAATTTTGTCTTCCTCTTGGACCTTCTTCACTTCTTTTACAGCTACTTGGTTGCCCCTTACTTTTCTTCTCTTCTTTGTGTAGTTGTTACACCAACTCTTCATCACTTCCCTTGATCTCACTCAGATTCCTATTCTAACAAAACACTGTTGGGCTACTCCCAACCTTACTTGCCATGGTCACAACTTGTTCATTTGCACAAAAACAAACCAATGAACTATCTTCCACTTGTTTCCCTTTGTCCTTCAATGGACTCAAATGATACTTCCTTCCAACTTTTGTGATGGTATACATGTTTGCAAAGCCGTCATACATAGCATGTCTATCATATTGCCATGGTCTACCCAAAAGGATATGACAAGTGTCCATAGGCATCACATCATACAACACCTCATCAACATAACTACCAATCTAAAATTGAATGAAGCATTATTCACTTACCAGAATTTGATGATCCTTATGTAACCAAGTGACTCAATAAGGATTTGGGTGTTTTTTCTTCTTCAGCTGCAACTTCTCTACCATCTCATGTAACACCAAATTATCAGTACTTTCGTTGTCCACAACTACCTTGCAAAACTTGCCACCTGATTCACACGCCGTTTGGAATAAACTTCACCTTTGTATTGGCTCCAGTTGTTCATTTTCTGGTTTCAATAGAACTCTATTCAACATCAATGCCTCTCCTTGTTCAGGCTCTTCCACTTGCTTTGGAGAATTTACGCTTTCTTCATCAACTTGCGTTGCATAGTTCTTTATTGCACTCTTTCTAATAACATCTGGTTGTATTTGAGGGCAATTAAAAGCCCTATGTCCAACCTCTCTGCATTGGAAATATGTACCTCCAAATCCCCTTCCTCTACCTCTACCGAAATAGCCTCTTCCCCTGCTATTTTGACTTGATTCCTCCTTTTGAATGGTGTCATTTGCTTCCTCAAAAACTTGTTTTCCTTTCACATTATTTGCTAGTTCACTTCGTATGACAGACCTTCCTCTTCCTCTTAGATTACCTTGGTGTTTTCTTGACAATTTTTCTTCAACCTTCAAGGAAAATCGATATGCCTCTTCCACCGTATAAACTTGCAACATAGCCAATTCTATTGTTATATGGAGCCTAATCAAACTTGGAGGTTAAATTTTCCCCACTTTTATCAGCACGGTTTCCCCCCAAATTATTTAATGGGGGTTTGAAGGCAGTGCCCCCAAGACGAGGTCAAGGGGCAGTGCCCCTTGCAGGGTCTAGGGGTAGTGCCCTTGGCATGCTCCCTGTCGCAATACAAAGCGGGGCCAAGGGGTAGCACCCCCGAAACCTCAAACAGTTTTTTATTATTTTATAAAGGTGTCGAGAGTTATTTTTTCTATTGGCTGACATAAAAAAACCTATTTTGTAACTAACATAAGTCTTGATAAAATGGCTAAGGGTTAGGTTTTTTGTTGATATTGTATTGTAGCATTTGCAGCGGTATTGAGTTGCAAGGATTGTTGGTTGTAATCGATTCGATTGCTAGATAATGATATTGGACTCTCTGTTGGTGGATGTAGCCCAAGTTTGGGTGAACCATGTTAAAAATTGTCTCTCACTATTGTTATTTCTATGTATTTTGCATTCCTTTGTTTAATATTTATTTGCATTTAATTGATATCTCCTACATACAATTCCTAACAAGTGGTATCAGAGTGGGTTGTGTTCGATTATCATCTGCATGAAGGTCTCACGGTTGAGTGGGAGTCTCAAGGTTGAGTGGAAGCAATGGCGGATGAGGGTAACTTGAAGGTTGATAAATTCAATGGGCAGAACTATCAGTTATGGAAGATGTAGATGGAGGATTATCTCTATCAGAAAGATTTATGGAGGTCATTGGAAGGAATAGCTAAGAAACCGACAACAATGACTGATGAGAATTGGAATCTTCTGGATAGAAAGGCACTGGGAACCATTCGGTTGTGTCTGGCACCATCTGTGGTGTTTAATATAACAGAAGCGAAGACAACAAATGAACTAATGAAAGCTTTGGCTAAATTGTATGAAAAACCCTCAGCCTCAAATAAGGTATTTCTCATGAAGCTTTTGTTTAATCTAAAAATGATTGAAGATGGATTTGTGATAGATCATTTAAATGAGTTTAATATGATTACCAGTTAGTTAAATTCTATAAAAGTGAAATTTGATGAAGAGGTGAGAGCTCTCTTGGTTTTATGTTCTTTACCAAAAAGTGGGAATAGCTTGGTAATGACTATAAATAACTCTGTCTCTTATTCAAATACTTTGAAATTTGATGATGTTGTTGCTGTTATACTTAGCGAGGAAATGTGACAGAAAAGGTCAAGAGGGTCTACATCAGGTAGTGTTTTGAATGCAGAAAGCAGAGGTACATCAAAGGAGAGAGGAAAAGGGTCTGAAGGTCATGGGAAGTCATGAGGAAAATAAAAGGACAAGAGGTCCCAATCCAAAAGACAGAAGGATTGCTGGTACTATGGGAAACCAGATCATCTGAAGAAAGATTGTTGGTCTCAGAAGAATAAAAGAGACAAACAGGAAGGCAATAAAGAGGCAAATGTGGTAAGTAATAAATCTAAATATGATGCTTTGATTCTTTCCCTAGATATTGCTGATGATTCATGAGTTTTAGATTTAGGGGCCTCATTTCATGCTACGCCCCATAGAAGTTATTTTCTTGATTATGTCCAAGGGGATTTTGGGCTGGTTTATTTGGGAGATAATAAACCTTGTCAAATTGTTAGAAAGGGAAGAATCAAGATTAAGTTGTAGAATGGGAATCATTGGCTACTACAAGAGGTAAGGTACATTCCAAGGCTAAGTAGGAATTTAATTTCAGTAGGGCAACTAGCTGATGAAAGTTGCATAGTTACTTTCAGTGATAAAAATTGGAAGGTTTAAGAGGTGCCTTAATAGTAGCAAAAGGTGTGAAAGTAGGCACCTTATATCTTTGTATAGGTCATATTGTTCCTTCTACTTTAGTTGTTGCAGAGAAAAATCAAATAGGTTCAGGAACAGTTGCTGCGGGTTCGTAGGAAGAGACTGAAATAGTTGCTGCATGTTCTGAAACAACACTGTGGCATAACAGACTTGGGCATATGAGTGAAAAAGGTATGAAGGTACTTCATTCTAAGAAAGTTTTACTAAGTCTAAAATATATTAATATGGATTTCTGTAAAATTTGTGTGTATGGCAAACAAAAAAAAGTTTTTTCAAGGATGGGAAGCAAAAGAAAGATGAAAAGTTGGAGCTTGTGCATACAGATGTATGAGGACCAACTCAGATATCTTCTCTTGGTGGCTCTCGGTATTATGTTACATTCATAGATGATGCAACTAGGAAGGTTTGGATTTATTTCCTTAGGCAGAAATCTGATGTATTTGAAACATTTAAGAAATGGAGAAGCTTGGTTGAGAATGAGACAGGTAAAAGATTAAAATGTCTCAGATCTGATAATGGTGGTGAGTATTGCAGCAAAGAATTTGAGGATTATTGTTCCTTTAATAGAATTCGTAGGTAGAAAATTATTCCAAGAACTCCACAGGAGAATGGAGTCACTGAGTGCATGAATAGGACAATAATGGAGTGTGCAAGGACCATGAGATTGCATGTAGGGATGCCTTTAAACATGTGGATAGAGGTTGTCAATACTGTTGTATATTTAATTAAAAGTGGTCCTTCAGTTCCTTTGGGTTGTGGTATTCCAGAGGAAGCGTGGACATGTAAGAAGGTGAGTTATTATTTTCTCAAAACCTTTGGATGTGAAGCATTTGCACATGTAGATACTAAAAATATAACCAAGTTGGATGCAAAATCAATAAAGTGTATCTCCGTTGGATATGGCATTGATGAATTTGGTTATAGGCTTTAGGATGTTGAAAATCTAAAAATTGTGAGAAGTGGGGATATTGTATTCAATGAGAAGGTGTTGTACAAAGATCAATTGTAGCAGCATGAGAAGAAAAAAAAGGATTATGTGGTGCTAGATGATACTCTAGATAATGATGTTCTAGTGGTTCCTCATGCTCCGCAATAGCAACAAGAAATACCACAAACTTCAGTGAATGTTAGACGATCAACAAGGCTAAGTAGACCTCCTGAAAGGTTTTTTCCCTCTTTGTATTCTATTTTATTAACAAATGCTGGTGAACTAGAAGGGTATGATGAAGCTATGCAGGTGGATACAAAGGTTCAGTAGGAGCTTGCAATGAAAGAAGAAATGGACTCCTTGCTAAAAAATCAGACTTGGGAATTATGTAAGTTGTCTGTAGGTACAAAGGTTGTACCAAACAAATAGGTTTATAGGCTAAAAGAGGAAGATGGAGGTAAAAAGAGATTTAAAGCCAAGCTAGTTGTAAAAGGAGTTGCACAGAAAAAAGGTATTGATTTTGATGATATTTTTTCTCCAGTTGTTAAGATGACTTCTATTCGTATTGTCTTAAGTATTGTGGTTGCTGAAGATTTACATTTAGAAGAGCTAGATGTGAAAATTGTCTTTCTCCATGGTGATTTGGAGGAGGAGATATATATGGAACAACCATAGAGATTTGAGGTCAAAGGTAAGGATAAATTGGTGTGCAAATTGAAAAAGAGTTTATATGGTTTGAAACAAGCACCTCGGTAATGGTATTTGAAATTTGATAGTTTTATGGTTGAGCAAGGATACATCCTGTGTAATTCTGACCATTGTGTTTATTTTAAGAGGTTGGACAATGACAGCTATATTATTTTATGTTTATATGTTGATGACATGCTTGTAGCAGGTGTTGGATCTAGGGCATACAACTGAGAGGGGGGGGTGAATCAGTTGTATAAAACTTCTTCTCATTCAAACACTTGATTCTTTGTTGTTAGTTAGCAGCATATCAAATAATCATCCATGGAAGCATAATACATAAACACAAGAGCAGATAAGCATCAACACATTGAACACCAAGATTTTGACGTGGAAAACCCGGTTAAGGGAAAAACCACGGGGTGATTAACCCAAGAATTATTCTCTGTTAGAAGAATAAAGAAAAATGAATGGCACATGCCAATAAGGGCTCACTGCCCGAGCACACTGCTCACAAAGAGGCCCACTGCCTACAAGGAGACACACTATCTACAAAGTGATAAAAATCACAGTCTTGAACTGGAGAATGACATCTCTACCATGTCCGGATCAGTTCCAATTAAGCCCAAAAATCTCTGCTCTGCCTTTCGCACGTTTCTTCGCTATGCCACACTCATCCACCACCACACACTAAAATGAACTCACAAACCGTTATTTATACAAGACATCGACTTAGGAACAAACATCTAAGTCGGCAAACAACCATAGGAGTATCCGCAAGATGAATAACACATCCGGTCGGCCATCACAAGAACATTTGCAGGATGAACAACTCATCCGGTCGGCTAAACAGAGCAAGAACTTCATCCGGAAGAATAACTTCAATTCCGGGCTCTACCATCAATGCGGACCAACAACACAACCTAAACATGATCCAAGAACCTTCACAAGCCTGTCTGAATGTCTGGATACATCCGCACTTCCTCTACTTACTGGGATCTCTTGTCTTCCTCATCCGAAACTTCAAGAACACAGTCTGTCGCCACTGTCATAATGCAAGAGGTACTTCCGGACCTCCAAATCATACACAAATCAGGATGACACATCACAAGGACATCCCAAACACTCCGTCCAATCCGCAGATTAGGATAATACAATTCCGGACCTCACCAGACCTTTTTGTGATCCTCTGTCACCTCTGGATACCTGCCGGAACCGGTTCTATACCGACAGCCACAACTCCTTCAGATCTTCATGCGGACCTCTGAAATCTTAACTAAAGCATCTCAAGACTCATATCTACTAACCCTTTAATCCGCATCCTCCGGTTCTCATCCTATACAGTACATTTGCCTTCTTCTCATCACTGTTCTTCACTGTTCCTGACTGAGGCTAATTTTCTCAATATCCTCAGCACACAGCTCATCAAATCCTTCTTGTCAATGCAATATGAGTATGTTGACATCAATGACAACACTGGCTCACCTCATACTTGCAACAGCAGGGTCTAACATGGATCACATAAGAGAGTTAAAACAACAGTTAGCACAATCATTTGCTATGAAGGATTTGAGGGCAGCAAAATAAATCTTTGGTATGAAAATTTGCAAAGATAGGAATAATAGAAAATTGACTCTATCTCAGGCTTATTATGTTGAAAAGGTGTTGCAGGGATTCCATATGGAGAATCCAAAATTTGTCAGCACACCTTTGCCTAGTCATTTGAAACTGACTAAGGAGATGTGTCCTAAGACACAAGAGGGGGAAGAAAAAATGTCCAAGGTACCATATGTTTCAACTGTAGAAAGTTTAATGTACGCCATGGTATGCCTGAGACTGGATATTATACATGTTGTAGGAGTCGTAAACAGATATATGAGTAATCCCATATTGGAGCATTGGAATGCGGTAAAATGGATTCTCATATATTTGAGAGGTACATCCACTAAACACTTATGTTTTAGGGGCTTTAATACTGATTTACCAGGCTATGTGGACTCAGATTTGGCAAGGAATATTGATACCAGGTGGAGTACTATAAGTTATGTCTTTATTATAGGTGGGACAGTGATGAGTTGGATGTCCAGGTTGCAAAAGGTGGTTTCTTTATCCACCACAGAGGCAGAGTATGTAGCTACAACAGAGGCAAGCAAGGATATGATATGGCTGCAATCTTTCATGGAAGAATTGTGCAAACAACAAGATAACAGTTATTTGTTTACAGACAATTAGAGTGCCATACATCTTGCAAAGAATTTTGCATTGCATTCAAAGACCAAACACATATAGCTAAGGTATCACTTCATCCGGTTCATGTTGGATGATGGACAGTTATGGCTAGAAAAGATACATACATATGAAAATCCAGTGGATATGTTTATGAACGCAGTGACAAGGGAGAAGCTGAGCTCCTCTTCATCTTCAGTTGGTCTTCAAGACTGAAAACAATAAAATCATAACAGCAAGGTCCAAGGTGTTTATTTCTAATGGGAGCTATAGGATCAGCAGTGTTATGATCAGTCTCCAAGTGGGAGATTGTTGTTATATGGAGCCTAATCAGATTCAGAGGTTAAATTTTCCCCACTTTTATTGGCACAGTTTCCCCCCAAATTATTTAATAGGGGTTTGGGGGCAGTGCCCCCAAGATAGCGTCAAGGGCCAGTGCCCCTGGTGCACTCCCTATCGCGATACAAGGAGTGGTCGAGGGGCAGTGCCCCCGAAACCTCAAATGATTTTTTATTATTTTATAAATGCATCAAGAGTTATTTTTTCTATTGGCCGACATAAAAAAACTTATTTTGTAACCAACATAAGTCTTGATAAAATGGCTAAGGGTTAGGGTTTCTGTTGATATTGTATTGTAGCATTTGCAGCAGTATTGAGTTGCAAGGATTATTGGTTGTAATCAGTTTGATTGTTGCATAATAATATTGGACTCTCTGTTGGTGGATGTAGCCTGAGTTTGGGTGAACCACGTTAAAAATTATCTCTCACTATTGTTATTTCTGTGTATTTTTCATTCCTCTATTTAATCTTTATTTGCATTTAATTGATATCTTCTACACACAATTCCTAACAAATTCATCTTGAATGTTATATCTCAATCCATTTACATACCTTGAGACCTTTTATGCATCATCCTCCACATGTCCAATCCAGATATTCATCTTGTAGAAATCCTTGGTATAAGCCTGCACACTTAATTCTTTTTGCTTCAAATTTTGCAATTTACAAAACAAATTTACTTGGTAATCCTTCGGCAAAAATTGAGCTTTCATCTTTGCTACCATCTAATCCCAAGTTCTGATTTTATCTTTGTCTCTTCGTTGTCTATCAATCTGCATATGATCCCACCACAATGATGTGTGTCCCTTCAACTTTGTGCAAGCAAATTTAACTCTTTTTGGATCCTTTATCAACTCATAGTCAAAGTACTTCTCCATTTTTTATATCCAATCAATTAAGTCCTCTAGATTTAGACTTCCATGGTAACTTGGGGTATCCACTATTATCTTGCTACTGATTCTCTCCATTGCTTTCAAAAACCTACTTTCTATTTCATCTCTATGATCATCCTCCATATCAAATTCTGATGTTACTTCCTCAACCTCATCATCATCACTGACATCCACCACCAGAATTCCTCTTCGCTGTGCTAATTCCATTACATCCAATCTTGCTATGATACCTCTCAACACCTCCATGACTATCAGATTTTTATTATTTTGGGGTCCATTTCATGTTCCTTTTCTCCCTCATCCTCTTTGTGCCATGTTTACGAACTCCCTGCAATCATGGGTCTCTTTTTCCTAACAATCATCGACAAAAATTTATGCTAGGGTTTCTTTCCTCAACACACCCACTGCTAGCTCTGATACTAAATGATGGATCCTAACTAGGGTGTCTTACCAAATAGCCTAAGCTAGCAGCACGCTCACAAATCAATCACCAACATGACCATTCCCATTATTTACTCATCAATATATAG
Organism: Cunninghamia lanceolata; assembly: GCA_027924645.1. NCBI lineage: Eukaryota > Viridiplantae > Streptophyta > Pinopsida > Cupressales > Cupressaceae > Cunninghamia > Cunninghamia lanceolata. Next base: position 5,871,697 of record BSBN01000391.1, on the reverse strand, counting down.
CTACAAGAACACCAAACTTCGTTTATCTGCAAGCAATTAATGCAATCAAGAAAATGAATACACATCTATTTTTCAACCTCAATTTATTAAACTGGCAGCTCATCAAGATTCAAGTTTAAAAATTGACCAAAAATTGAAATGCTCAACTTAATATTGACAAACTTTTGCTATGGAAAGGCCAACCTCTTTGTTTGGAAACAGTGATGCTTCTTAGTTAAACTTAGCTCAACCCTTGCACCATCAACTCATTCATCACCCCTATCTATTTTACCCTTCTATAGTAGCAACTTCAAGCTTCTTTTCCTTCATATTGTTAGTTCCCTTGAAACAATGCAGAACTCCCCTATTTTTGCTCTGCTGCATTGCCCGCTAGCAATCTCTTCTCTATGATTTATTCATCTTTCTCTATGTTTTTGGTCTCTTACTCTGGCAAAACAATCCCCCCACTGTTTGTTTTGAGTAATTTTTATATTAGAAGCAGTAGCAAAGCCATGGAATGGGCTCTGAGGTAGATGAATCAATGTTTAAAATAGTTGTGTGGCATTTTTCTTTTCCATTTTCCCACTGCCAATCATGGGCTTGTCTTAACAAATTTATATTTCTTTTTTAATTTCTTTGGGGTGCTATTTCTTATTCTAGTTTTCTTCCAAGACTGAACCCCCTTTAACTGATTTGTTTTTAAATTCTTAATGTGATTTCCATTGCTGCAACCAATGAAGGGTCACAGTGGAAATTGAAAAGTCATCCAATAGTGGTATCAATTAATATGTTCCAAGTTTAAACAACAACCAATGAATGCATTGCCCACGTGCTCATGGTATTCGAACCTTACTAATGAAATCAAATAAGAAGGATGTAATATACAAGTCACCCAATCATGGCCTCATGACAAATGGATTTGACTTCACCCAAAATCTCAGCGAGCGATAAACCCCAGTTGATCCAACAAAGCTGACAAAACATCAAACAACCAAACTGAAACAACAAACATAATGAAATCAAACAAAAATGAGCTAACTATTCTTTTGGTGATGCAGGATTACGTGTGTGCCCGGGTGCTCCTACATCAATTAGCGACTTGGTTATGGATGAGCACTAGAAAGTTATCATGAAGTGGCCTAAAATACTAGTTGATTAGGTTCTTACAAGAAATACTTCTAAGAAAAATGTCTTCCTCTTTATACCCACCTTCAAGGAGAATTAAATCATTGAGGTCATGGATGATCTAACTAAGGTGGATTTCATGAATAATTTCTATAGAGCTACGCAAGTAAAGAAAAGTGCCCAAGTCAAAACCTACACAAGGTGGAGAAAGTGCCAAAAGAAGAGGGTATATATGATAATGTTAAACATAGTCCTGAAGGAATTATTGAGGAGAAGCCAAGTAGAAAAGAGAAAAAGAAGTTTCTAGCAATTTTTAGCATCATCAAATGTTGATTCCAAGCTTACCTTTAAAGGCATCGAAAGATGTTTTGTTTCAACCATTCATGATCAAAGAGCCACAAGAGTATCCATTAAGCAAAAATTTGGAGGTATGTATCATATTATTAACATCAAAAATGTCAATTTGAAATGTTCTCCTTACATTCACAAGGAACATGTGTATCATGTGTTCTATCATGGAAGAAAGTAGTATTTGTATCCTTGTTGTTCATATTCAAGCATTTGAATCTATATGTGTTTTCTTGCCCATGCCAGAGTTGGTTAATCAAACATTTATCTAGACAAGAGGAGTTTAGGTTGATGCTGATACAATATTCTTTTATTTTTTTCTCTTTTGTAATGTAAACCTTAAAGGGGTTGTTAGGAAATAAGGTTTACATATAATACATTAATTATTAAGTAATTAGTTGGGTGGAAATATTTTGGCCAATAGGCCATTCTATATGTGCACACATTTTGTAACTGCCAAAAAAATTTGGTAGTCCTTCCTTTTTTCATGGTCCAAAAATTTGTGTGGAGAGTTAAATGCATGGCTATTTTGAGTAGCCACAATTTGTGTGGAGAGTTAAATGCATGGCTATTTTGAGTAGCCACAATTTATGTGGAGCATCGCTATAACACTTAGTTTTGCAGATTATAAGTATGGCTTTCACTCCATATTTCGAAAGGGGCATGAGGTGCCTGTGCAGATAAAACCACACAAAAACAATGGCACCATTGCCTCCTTCAGCACCACATTTGTTTTCTCCATACATCAAATTCCAGAGATGGAAATATAAGCAAACAAACACTGGTATTCTTGAATCATTCTTTATTTCCGTAGAAGATGTGAATGTAATAAGTTGGGGTTTTGCTCCATACGTTTTTCAACGAGTGCCCGCATGGGAGAAGAGAATGCTGGCATCGCCTTTCTCATGATGCCCTCACCCACACTCCCTGTATTATGTTCTTTGTACTTCCATGATGTAATCCTATTCCTGGAAGCCTCCAACTCGGGGGTGGGGTTGTGAATCAACCCCTATGGTAGGGAGGTGAGCACTCCTGGCCATCCCTATTGACATGCTTGTTGTAGGAAACACCTGTGAAGCTTGAAGAAACAGTTATACAAGGAAAATAAATAAATGTAATATCCCAGTAGAGTACATATCTATGTAATCTGGAATGTGATATGATTCCAAGATTTATGTAAATGTGCTTTTGCAAAGAGACATTTTGGATAATGAGTCTTTTGTTCAAGTTGTATAATATAACAATGATTTAAGTTTTACAGGTTATATTGGAGATCAATGTACTTAAATTGTATTAATTTATCCATGTTTATTATTTTCAATAGTTGGAGTTAGTATTATTTTATTTAAGGTTATGTAATTTAAGGATATAAATATTTGTATATTGTTTCTTATTTATTGGGTTAATAATTGAGAAGAAAAGCTTTATATATGTTTGTATATACTTTGTGTAATTATGATCTATTTACTCAAATATATTATCTATGTTATTATAAACACAATGTTTTATATTAAATGTTTTTCATATAGATCATTGCTTTTCTGAAGTGAATAGAACTAATGTTTCTTTTCTAATATATGTAACCAAGTTATTTATACTTTTCTGTTATCATATAAATATACATTTTAAGTGAGTAGATATAGTAAGAACATATCTCTATACTCCATTCATTAGCACTTCAAATATATATATACTTTAGGGAATTATTGCATGTGGCATATTTATATGTGTGTGTGTGTGTGTATTATTAATAGTTAAACATTAAAAGGAAAAAAAACATATTTTTATATTGTAGACATGATATTTCCACAATCCATAATATGAGTGTATAGTTTCTGGAAACACTATGTATTGCTTTTTTTCTGTCAACGTTTCGGATCACACTCTATGATCCATCATTAGGACAAAAAGAGGAGAATGTAATGGATAAACTTGCAGAGAAGGCTTAATAAGAAGAGAGAGATGGCATGGAGGGCAAGGAACAGCTATAAAACAAAAACCATGAATTAAAAATTTGAGAAAAAGAAAAAAGGATATAAGTTAGAGGGTGCAAGATAGAGAGAAAAAATGATAAAAAGAATGTATATAAAATATAAACTACATAAATGATAAAAATAAACCATAAAATATAAATACATAAACCTTTAAATAAAAATATAAATGATAAAAATATATATAAACGATAAAATATATATATAATTGCTATATTATGTATAATAGGAGCAAGGATATGTAAAAGCAAATGTGTTAATATAATATAAATGTAAAGAAGAAGATAAAGCACTATTAATTGTTGGATCTAGGGCATACAACTGAGAGGGGGGGGTGAATCAGTTGTATAAAACTTCTTCTCATTCAAACACTTAACTCACTGTTGTTAGTTAGCAGCATATCAAATAATCATCCATGGAAGCATAAACACAAGAGCAGATAAGCATCAACACATTGAACACCAAGATTTTGACGTGGAAAACCCGGTTAAGGGAAAAACCACGGGGTGATTAACCCAAGAATTATTCTCTGTTAGAAGAATAAAGGAAAGATGAATGGCACATGCCAATAAGGGCTCACTGCCCGAGCACACTGCTCACAAAGAGGCCCACTGCCTACAAGGAGACACACTGTCTACAAAGTGATGAAAATCACAGTCTTGAACTGGAGAATGACATCTCTACCATGTCCGGATCAGTTCCAATTAAGCCCAACAATCTCTGCTCTGCCTTTTTCACGTTTCTTCGCTATACCATGCTCATCCTTACACCACACTCTGAAATGGACTCACAAACCGTTATTTATACAAGACATCAACTTAGGAACAAACATCTAAGTCGGCAAACAACCATAGGAGTATCCGCAAGATGAATAACACATCCGGTCGGCCATCACAAGAACATTCGCAGGATGAACAACTCATCCGGTCGGCTACACAGAGCAAGAACTTCATCCGGAAGAATAACTTCAATTCCGGGCTCTACTATCAATGCGGACCAACAACAAAACCTAAACATGATCCAAGAACCTTCACAAGCCTGTCTGAATGTCCGGATACATCCGCACTTCCTCTGCTTACTGGGATCTCTCGTCTTCCTCATCCGAAACTTCAAGAACACAGTCTGTCGCCACTGTCACAATGCAAGAGGTACTTCCGGACCTCCAAATCATACACAAATCAGGATGATACATCATAAGGACATCCCAAACACTCCTTCCAATCCGCAGATTAGGATAATACAATTCCGGACCTCACCGGACCTTTTTGTGATTCTCTGTCACCTCCGGATACTTGCCGGACCCGGTTCTATACCGGCAGCCACGACTCCTTCAGATCTTCATGCGGACCTCAGAAATCTTAACTGTAGCATCTCAAGACTCATATCTACTAACCCTTTAATCCGCATCCTCCGGTTCTCGTCCAATATAGTACATTTACCTTCTTCTCATCACTGTTCTTTACTGTTCCTGACTGAGACTAATTTTCTCAATATCCTCAGCACACAGCTCATCAAATCCTTCTTGTTAATGCAATATGAGTATGTTGACATCAATGACAATACTGGATAACCTCATACTTGCAACAATCTCCCCCTTTGTCATTGATGGCAACATATGATGTGAAAAACTATTAAGACAAGAACTTCGACTTTTCATATGTCTTCTCTTCCTTTACTGCTCCCCCTTTGATCATCAACCACTTGTTTTTCACATGTCTTCTCTCCCCCTTTGACATCAATGGCAAAGGGCTCATACTTGCAATTCTCATGCATCAGAATCATACTAGCTGCTCCCCCTTAGTTGCAGCTCCCCATTAGTCCGGATCACAAGATATGGCTGTGATAGCCACCGGACTGATGCACATCAGTGCATCTTAGTTCATCACCGGAGGGGCCATGACCCCTAACTTCTCCCGGAGATATTCAAAAGATTCCTTGGGAAGAGGTTTTGTAAAGATATCTGCAATCTGATCCTTGGAGGGAACATACTCCAATCTGACTTCTTCCTTATTTACTTGTTCTCTCAAGAAGTGAAATTTGATAGATATGTGCTTAGTCTTAGAATGCAATACCGGATTCTTGGAAATATTAATTGCACTTGAATTATCACAGAAAATTGTGATAGGCTCCTCATATTCAACTTTGATGTCTCTTAGCATCTGCTTCATCCACAAGATTTGAGTGCAACTACCTGCTGCTGCAATGTATTCTGCTTCAGTTGTAGACAGAGATATTGCATCTTGTTTCTTGCTTAGCCAAGAAACTAATCTCTTCCCCAAAAAGAATGCTCCACCACTAGTGCTCTTCCGGTCATCCACATCTCCTGCCCAATCTGCATCTGTGTAAGCATGAAGAGAGAAATCCGGATCTCTAGGATACCATAGACCATACTCAACTGTTCCTTTCAAGTATCTAAAAATTCTTTTGATTGCCATAACATGAGATTCTCTAGAATCAGCCTGGAATCTTGCCACAAGACCAACAGCCTGCATTATATCTGGTCTAGTTTGAGTGAGATACAACAATCCACCAATCATTGATCTATAATTTGTCTGATCTGCCTTTGGAGAATCATCATTTTTGCTTAACTTACATCCGGTTGCCATAGGAGTGTTCATAGGCTTTGAGTCTTCCATACCAAATTTCTTTAACAATTCTTTCACATATTTGGTCTGAGAGATGAAGATCCCTTCTTTTGTTTGAGTAATTTGCAGACCCAAGAAGAAATTCATTTCACCAAGCATAGACATTTCAAACTCACTTTTCATCTGATTTGCAAAAGTTTTGCACATACTATCTCTTCCTCCAAAAATGATATCATCCACAAACACTTCAACAATTAGAATGTTTTCATGATCAATTTTGAAATATAAGTTACTGTCAGCAGTACCTTTGTTGAATCCAATCTGCACAAGATGCTTATCCAACCTTTCATACCATGCTCTTGGGGCTTGCTTCAATCCATACAAAGCTTTCTTCAACTTGCAGACCATATCATTATTATCAGACAATTGAAATCCATCCGGTTGTTCAATGTAGACTTCTTCTTCCAGATCACCATTTAGGAAGGCAGACTTGACATCCATCTGATATACCCTGAAGTCTTTGAAGGCAGCAAATGCAAGAAGTAATCTGACTGCTTCAATTCTTGCTACCGGAGCAAAAGTCTCTTCAAAGTCAATTCCTTCTATTTGTGAGTAGCCCTTGCAAACCAATCTAGCTTTGTTTCTGATTACTTCACCAGCTTCATTTAGTTTGTTCCGGAAGACCCACTTGGTTCCAATTACATTCCTGTCTCTAGGTCTGGGAACAAGATCCCAAGTATGATTTTTCTCAATTTGCATCAGTTCATCTTCCATTGCTTTGGTCCAGTTTTCATCATTGCAGGCTTCATTTATTGTTTTAGGTTCAATCTTTGAAATCAGACAACATTCATTCTGATCTTGAGCAATATTCCTTCTAGTTTGTACACCTTTGCTTCTGTCACCTATGATCTGATCTTCAGAGTGATTCAGTCTTACATACCTTGGAATTTTGGGAGTATCCAGCACTGTTGTTTCTTGATCAACCTCATTCAAATCTAACTCTTCTTCCTGATTTACCGGATCAGGCTGACTCTGTCTCACCGGAGAGGATTGAGGTCCTTGAACACTGTCTTGGTCATCTTCATCAAACTCATAAAATCTTGAAGGCTTCTCAATTCCTTCATCAACCTTCACATTGGTGCTTTCTATCATCTTCCTCAATCTCTTATTGTAACACCGGTATGCTTTGCTTTGAGTGGAGTAGCCCAAGAAAATTCCTTCATCACTTCTAGCATCAAACTTTCCTAGATCTTCATCTCTTTTAATATAACACTTGCTACCAAATACTCTGAAATATTTCACAGTAGGAGTGATGCCAAACCAGAGTTCATAGGGGATCTTACCGGTGTTGTTTCTGATTTGAACTCGATTGAGAGTGTAGACTGCAGTGCTGATAGCTTCTTTCCAAAACATTTGAGGAACATTTGCTTCCAACATCATTGTCCTAGCAGCTTCCTGGATGGTCCGGTTCTTTCTCTCAACTACTCCATTCTGCTGTGGAGTCTTAGGAGCAGACAACTGTCTCCTTATACCCTGTTTCTCACAAAAGTCAATGAATTCACCAGATGTAAATTCACCACCTCTATCAGACCTTAGACACTTTAGTTTCAATCCGGTTTGATTCTCCACCATAGCTTTGAAGATTTTGAACTTCTCAAAAGCTTCTGATTTTTCTTTTAGAAAGGTAACCCACATCATCCGGGAATGATCATCAATTAACAACATGAAATATCTATCACCTTGCAGACTCTTGATTCTTGTCGGACCACATAGATCAGTATGTACTAATTCCAATAATCCGGTAGAAGACTGATCTTTGCTTTTAAAAGAGACTCTGCTTTGTTTGCCTAACTGACATTCTTTACACACACTATTTGTAGGTTTTATCAACTTTGGAAGATCTCTCACAGCCTGAGTATTGCTTATTTTGATGATGTTATCAAAATTTACATGACACATTCTTCTATGCCATAACCAACTCTGATCAATTTGAACAAACAAACAACTTTTATTTGAACCAACCAGATGAAAGATGTTACCTTTTGTCTGAGTACCGGATGCAATTTCAGTTCCGGAGCTTGTAAAGATTCTGCATTTTCCATTCTTGAACCGGAGATCATAGCCTTTGTCCACTAACTGACCAACACTGAGAAGATTGTGCTTCAATCCTTCAACATACAGTACATTTCCTGTTTTGCTCTTACCATCAAAGGAAATAGTTCCCCTACCTCTGATTCTGCCAGCAGAATTGTCACCAAACTTTACCATTCCTCCTTCATATCTTTCCAAGTCTAAGAACTTATTCTTGTCACCAGTCATATGATGAGAACATCCACTGTCAATAACCCAATCATCCTTTTCTTCCACTTGAGCAGCCAAGGCTTTTTCAACAACTTTGTGATTGACAGATTCAGAGAGCATGGAATCTTCTTCCTTGATGGCTATAAACACCCACTCATTTCCGGATTTGCTTCCTGGTTCTGATTCATCATCTGTTACTCCTTCATTGTCATCTTCTTCATGAACATAATAGCAATTCTTTTGAAACCTTTGTCTGTGAGTATTAGATCTTGCAGATCTCTCCGGACATCTTGAGGCAAAATGACCAATCTTATTGCAGTTGAAACACTTAAAGGGTAGTTTTCCTTCATACTTACCGGATCCTCTTGGCAGTCTCTTTGCAATGAGGGCTTCAAGTTGAGCTGTTTCTGCTTCTTCTTCTTCCATGTCTCTTCTTGCTTGATCATACCATGACATTTTCCTTGATGAGTTTTCACCCGGATCAAATCTCTGTTTGCCTTTCACATAGGCACTGGCTTTGAAAGCAGATTCAGTCTTGGGAGGATCATCTCCAAACTCGGTCATTTCAAATGCAGCTAGTTTGCCAGCCAGTTGTTCTCTTGTGACAGTTGTGTGGGCTCTGAATTCATCAATGGCAGCAACTTTGATTTTGTAGGCAGCAGGAAGGGATCTTAGGATTTTGCAGACAATCTCATTTTCATCTAAAGTTCCACCAGCATTTCTGATTCCACATACCAGCTCATTTACTCTTGGCATAAAGGTAGTGATGTTTTCATCATCTCTCATTTTCAACCTTTCAAATTTCCCTTTCAGACTTTGCAACCTTGCACTTTTGACAAACTCATCTCCTTCATATAGAAGTTCCAATTTAGTTAGGATCTCATATGCAATGGGTAAGTCAATGACATTCGAGAGATCTGAGTCATTCAATGCGCTTAGAAGAGCTTCCTTGGTCCGCAGATTGTTTTCAGCTTCTGTGATTTCATTCAGAGTTGTCGGACCACCTTGTGGAGGTACATATGGTTTTGAAATCATACCCAGGTATGCTTTTCCCATGCATTCCAAGTGACACTTCATGCGACCTTTCCAGAGAGTGAAGTTGGTTCCATCGAACTTCGGACTATCCTTCTTGTATGACGACATCCTGGATCTCCTCAAGCGGTTAAGCTCTTGTCAGAGGAACTTGGCTCTGATACCAATTGTTGGATCTAGGGCATACAACTGAGAGGGGGGGTGAATCAGTTGTATAAAACTTCTTCTCATTCAAACACTTAACTCACTGTTGTTAGTTAGCAGCATATCAAATAATCATCCATGGAAGCATAAACACAAGAGCAGATAAGCATCAACACATTGAACACCAAGATTTTGACGTGGAAAACCCGGTTAAGGGAAAAACCACGGGGTGATTAACCCAAGAATTATTCTCTGTTAGAAGAATAAAGGAAAGATGAATGGCACATGCCAATAAGGGCTCACTGCCCGAGCACACTGCTCACAAAGAGGCCCACTGCCTACAAGGAGACACACTGTCTACAAAGTGATGAAAATCACAGTCTTGAACTGGAGAATGACATCTCTACCATGTCCGGATCAGTTCCAATTAAGCCCAACAATCTCTGCTCTGCCTTTTTCACGTTTCTTCGCTATACCATGCTCATCCTTACACCACACTCTGAAATGGACTCACAAACCGTTATTTATACAAGACATCGACTTAGGAACAAACATCTAAGTCGGCAAACAACCATAGGAGTATCCGCAAGATGAATAACACATCCGGTCGGCCATCACAAGAACATTCGCAGGATGAACAACTCATCCGGTCGGCTACACAGAGCAAGAACTTCATCCGAAAGAATAACTTCAATTCTGGGCTCTACTATCAATGCGGACCAACAACAAAACCTAAACATGATCCAAGAACCTTCACAAGCCTGTCTGAATGTCCGGATACATCCGCACTTCCTCTGCTTACTGGGATCTCTCGTCTTCCTCATCCGGAACTTCAAGAACACAGTCTGTCGCCACTGTCACAATGCAAGAGGTACTTCCGGACCTCCAAATCATACACAAATCAGGATGATACATCATAAGGACATCCCAAACACTCCTTCCAATCCGCAGATTAGGATAATACAATTCCGGACCTCACCGGACCTTTTTGTGATTCTCTGTCACCTCCGGATACTTGCCGGACCCGGTTCTATACCGGCAGCCACGACTCCTTCAGATCTTCATGCGGACCTCAGAAATCTTAACTGTAGCATCTCAAGACTCATATCTACTAACCCTTTAATCCGCATCCTCCGGTTCTCATCCAATATAGTACATTTACCTTCTTCTCATCACTGTTCTTTACTGTTCCTGACTGAGACTAATTTTCTCAATATCCTCAGCACACAGCTCATCAAATCCTTCTTGTTAATGCAATATGAGTATGTTGACATCAATGACAATACTGGATAACCTCATACTTGCAACATTAATAAAATAAGGAAGGGTGAAAATATATGTATAGGAGAATAAATAATACGAAGTACAATAAAAGTAGAATCAAATTAGGATGGTGAGAATTAAATAAGTATAAGAAATGAAACAAAACAAAGTGTAAAAGTGCATGTAAGGGAAGGACTAGAGATAGAATAAAAATACAAAGTACAATAGAAATAAAATCAAAAAAGGACGATGAAAATTAAATAAGAGGAAAACTAAGAACAAAACAAAGTACAAAGAGCCTATAGGGGAAAGAATAGAGAAAAGTAAAACAAGAAGATGAAATTAATATTGAAAGGAGGACGAGAGGTTATAGAAAAATGAAGGTAGAAATAAATATGATGGAGAATATGATAAGAAGAACACACAAAGGAGAAAAAAGAACCATACAATAAACAAAAGGAAAGAGCAAGAAATTAAGTACAAGTAAGAATTAATACAAGGAGGTGCATGGGGATGCAAATAAATGAGAGAAAGGGGACCAAATTAAATAAGGAATGAATTAGAGGGGCAAAAGCATCAAAGAAAATGAGAGAGGTGTAACTAAGAGAAATGATAGAAGGAAGAAAAATATAAAAAGTAAAAAGAAGAAGAAAATAACAAGAAGGGGCAAGAGGAAGCAGATATGAATAAGAGAAGGAATAAGAGGAAGAGAAGGAAAAAAGGGGGGAAGAAACAAAGAGGAAACAAGGAGAGAAGTGGGAGAAATGACAAAAAAGGAAGTGGGAAGAGTGACGTCCCCAAAAAAGAGGAGCAAGGCCAACAAGGAGGGAGAGTAGGAATAGGAGCACGGGAGAAGGAGAAAGCATGGTGAGAAAAAGACTAGAGAGAGGAGGAAAGGCAAGGGGTAAGGAGGGGAGCCGAAGGAGGTGGGAAAGGTTAATGGGAGAGAAAAGGAGCAAGGGTGGCTAGGGATGAAGGGGGACAAAATGTAGGGTGGAGAGTTATGAACAAAGATAGGAGGAGTGGAAGAGGAAAGAGGGAGGAACTAGAGGTTAGAGGGTAGGGGGAAAGAGGTACCCATATAGATAGGAGGAGGGTGAGAAGAAAGAGGGAAGAGCTAGGTGACAAGGATAGAAGGGGGAAACAAGCAGAGACAAAACTAGTGGAGAGGAAATGAGGAGGGATCAGGTTGAGAGGTACAATTTTTGAGGGAATTTAGAAGAGGATTCCAAGTGTGGCTTAAGGTCCAACCATTGTACCTATTGAGGTTGGTAGGATTATTCCTGATGAATATAGCTTCTTTAAGTTTTCTCTTAAAGAAGTTATCTTCCTTGGCTAAGACGAGGGTATCCTAGAGGCGGATGTGGTGTTTGGTGCTCGAGGAGTGATCTACTAGGGCCAATTTTACAACCCTTTCATACCTAATATATGCACTGTGTTCTTTGATTCTAGTACAAATGGATCTACCTATCTCTCCAAAGTAAGGGGTACCACAGGAACAATCAATTTTGTAGACACCTGGGTTTAAAAGAATTTCATTATGATCTTTGGTGGAAGGGATAAGGTTTCTAATGGTAGAATGAGGTTTAAAGGCACAATGAGACCTTTCTTACAAAGGATTCTGGTGATCTTATTAGAGATGCCTTCGATGAAAGGTAGGGTGGTGCTATAAACAACTTCAGAGTCTTTCGAACAAGGTTTAGAGTTGAGGCAGGTTTGGGCTTGCTTAAAGGCTCTTTTAATGCATTTGTTGTGATAACCATTAAGCTTGATTTCTCATTGGTCTCTCCTCTCATTGGTCATTCTTCTTCCTTCATCAAAGACTCCTCCCAATTTGTTGACTTCATTAAAGACAAAAAAGTCAGTGAGGACGACATTCTTGTTAGTTTTGATGTGGTTTCCCTCTGCACCAAAGTCCCCCTTCTTGACTCCATTATGCTCATCCAACATAAGACCAATGATGAAATTGCTTACTTAGTTGAGTTATGCTTAAAGTCCACATTCTTCACCTTCCAAAATGTGGTTTATGAGCAAACTGATGGGGTAGCCATGGGGTCTCCCCTCTCCCCTGTCATTGCAAACCTATACATGGAACATTTTGAAGAACTAGCCTTGAACTCTTTCCCCCTCAAACCAACTTGGTGGTGGAAGCACTATGTAAATGACACCAACATTTGTTGGCCACATGGTCCTAAACAACTGGAGCTTTTCCACAATCACCTTAATAGCATTGCCCCTTTATTAAGTTCACCAAAGAATTGGAATCTAATAACAAACTTGCCTTCCTCGACATCCTCTTCATCAGAAAAAGTGATGGTTCTCTTGGACGTCGAATCTTTAGAAAATCCACACACAGACCTCTATCTTCATGCTTCCTCACACCACCATCCAGCCCATAAGGCTAGTGTCCTCAAAACTTTGACAATGAGGACTTTCCACATCTGTGACAAGGATCACTTAGACCATGAGTTGTCCCACCTTTCCAAGGTTTTCAAGCTTAATGGTTATTGCAACAAATGCATTAAAAGAGCCTTTAAACAAGCCCAAACCTGCCTCAACTCTAAACCTTGTTTGAAAGACTCTGATGTTGTTTATAGCGCCACCCTACCTTTCATCGAAGGCATCTCTAATAAGATCGCCATAATCCTTCACATGAAAGGTTTCAATTGTCCCTTTAAACCTCTTTCCACCATCAGAAACCTCATCCCTTCCACCAAATACCACAATGACATTCTTTTAAACCCAGGTGTCTACAAAATTGATTATTCCTATGGCACCCCTTACTTCAGAGAGACAGGTAGATCCATTTGCACTAGAATCAAAGAACATAGTGTAGATATTAGGCATGAAAGGATTGCAAAATCAGCCCTGGCAGATCACTCCTTGAGCACCAAACACCACATTCACCTCGAGGATACCCTCGTCTTAGCCAAGAAAGATAACTTCTTTAAGAGAAAACTTATAGAAGCTATCTTCATCAGGAATAACCCTACCAACCTCAATAGGGATGATGGTTGGACCTTAAGCCACACTTGGAATCCTCTTATAAATTCCCTCAAAAATTGCACCTCTCAACCTGATTCCTCCTCCTCATTTCCTCTCCACTAGTTTTGTCTCTACATGTTTTCCCCTTCTATCCTTGTCACCTAGCTCTTCCCTCTTTCTTCTCACCCTCCTCTTCTCTGTATCGATACCTCTTTCCACCTACCCTCTGACCTCTAGTTCCTCCCTCTTTCCTCTTCCACTCCTATCTTTGTCCATAACTCTCCACCCTACATTCTGGCCACCTTCATCCCTAGCTACCCTTGCTCCTCCTTTTCTCTCCCCTTAACCTTTCCCACCTCCTTCAACTCCCCTCCTTACCCCTTGCCTTTCCTCCTCTCTCTAGTCTTCTTCTCACCATGCTTTCTCCTTCTCCCGTGCTCCTGTCCCTACTCTCCCTCCATGTTGGCCTTGCTCCTCTTTTTTGGGGATGTCACTCTTCCCACTTCCTTTTTTGTCATTTCTCCCACTTCTCTCCTTGTTTCCCCTTTGTTTCTTCCCTCCTCTTTTCCTTCTCTTCCTCTTATTCCTTCTCTTGTTCATATCTGCTTCCTCTTGCCCCTTCTTGTTATTTTCTTCTTCTTTTTACTTTTTACATTTTTCGTCCTTCTATCATTTCTCTTAGTTACACCTCTCTCATTTGCTTTGATGTTTTTGCCCCTCTAATTCATTCCTTATTTAATTTGGTCCCGTTTCTTGCATTTATTTGCATCCCCATATACCTCCTTGTATTAATTCTTACTTGTACTTAATTTCTTGCTCTTTCCTTTTGTTTATTTTATTGTTCTTTTTTCTCCTTTGTGTGTTCTTATCATATTCTCCATCATATTTATTTCTACCTTCATTTTTCTATAATCTCTCGTCTTCCTTTCAATAATAATTTCATCTTCCTGTTTTACTTTTCCCTATTATTTCCCTTATAGGCTCTTTGTACTTTGTTTTGTTCTTAGTTTTCCTCTTATTTAATTTTCATCATCCTTTTTTGATTTTATTTCTATTGTACTTTTTATTTTTATTCTATCTCTAGTCCTTCCCTTACATGTACTTTTATACTTTGTTTTGTTTCATTTTTTATACTTATTTAATTCTCACCATCCTAATTTGATTTTACTTTTATTGTAATTCGTATTATTTATTCTCCTATACATATATTTTCACCCTTCCTTATTTTATTAATAGTGCTTTAACTTTTTCTTTACATTTACATTATATTAACACCTTTGTTTTACATATCGTTGCTCCTATTATACATAGTATAGCAATTATATATATATTCTATCATTTATATAGTTTACTGTTTATATTCATTCTTCTTTTTATCATTTATGTATTTATATTTTATGGTTTATGTATTTTTAATCGACAACGATAAAATATATAAACGATAATATATATATAATCATTTTTATATATATTTTATCATTTATATACATTTAATTATTTATATTTTTATTTAAAGGTTTATGTATTTATATTTTATGGTTTATTTTTATCATTTATGTAGTTTATAT
The DNA here is from genome assembly GCA_027924645.1 of Cunninghamia lanceolata. Taxonomy (NCBI): domain Eukaryota; kingdom Viridiplantae; phylum Streptophyta; class Pinopsida; order Cupressales; family Cupressaceae; genus Cunninghamia; species Cunninghamia lanceolata. The sequence goes on along the minus strand of BSBN01000391.1, from coordinate 5,856,376 downwards.
TTTATATACATTCTTTATATCATTTTTTCTCTCTATCTTGCACCCTCTAACTTATATCCTTTTTTCTTTTTCTCAATTTTTTAATTCATGGTTTTTGTTTTATAGCTGTTCCTTGCCCTCTATGCCATCTCTCTCTTCTTATTAAGCCTTCTCTACAAGTTTATCCATTACATTCTCCTCTTTTTGTCCTGATGATGGATCATTGAGTGTGATCCGAAATGTTGATAGAAAAAAAACAATACACAGTGTTTCCATAAACTATACACTCATATTTTTATATTTTCATATCATTGTATATACATACATACATTAATGTTTTAGTTAAATATGTATACAAATAGAAATGTTATATTAGATTATAGATAATTTGTATTTTAATAAGAAAATTCTAGAGAAATAGTTTAAGTTATGTGACACCTTTATTTATGTTAAAAATAGATCTAGCTTAAATTTTAAGAATGATTTTTGTTTAATTTAATTATTGCTAGTGCTATTTACTTTATTTGTTTAATCATATTTATTTTTTTGTATATTTTCCATTAGATCTTTTATCATGCATCTTTCTTTGATTTCAAAACTTATTCAACTATCTTAGCATAGAAAATAATAAATAAATATAAAAATCTTTCTTTTCTTTGAGTAAAGACATGTTTTTGATATAATAAGGCGGCAAAACAAGGGGTTGAACCCTTACAAACCAACCCAAAAAAGGAACAACAAAGGCTCATGAACAAAAGGAGCCACTAACAGCAATTACAACATTGATAGCCGATAACCAGAAAAAAGTAAGTAGTAGCAGTTTGACAGTAGAAAGAAATAGAAAGCAAAGAGACAAAGCTAGGAAGAAACATCCTCTCAGCCTTTGGATAGGAATTCATAAATTCTATCCAACTCTTTAGTCTTCTCCTCATCCGCACCATGTGCAAGGGTATCCTGCTCCTGTAAAAGAGTCAAATTAACCATAGCCGAGCGGCAAAGCATACTGCATATGAAGTGTCTGAGGGAAAGAAACTTTTACTCAAGGGATTCCACTCAGTTTCTGAGAGCAGACATTTCATATTCTTGATTGGCACCTTCCTCTTCAGCATCTTCCTCAGCTTTCTCAACTGTCATCCCCTCCCCATCTTGAGTATGATCTCCTAGCATAGAATCCCCACCATTAGAGTCCTCAACTTACATATCCTTTTCCTCCACCCCTTCAGTCTCCTCTGAGATCTCCTACATTTCGATGCCTTCACCTTTAGACAACTCACCCTCCTGAGTAGACTTATCCAAGTCACTTTCAGAGTATTCAATCAATTTAGCCTAAGGGGTTGGTTTGCCAGCAATTCTGCTAGATCTTCTAACACTCGAAGTGTTACCCTTAGTCTTATCTTTAGCCATTTTAGTTTTAGCCTTTTTTGGTGGTCCCTCACTATCACTTCTTTGAGTCTTATGGGCCCCCATATCCCCCCCTGAGTTAGTGATCTCCAAAGAAGGCTCCACTTCCTTAAGTTTTCATTTCTTCAATTTCACACTACCTTTGGGAGTAGGAGTATGAAGGTCCTTCACAGTAGTCTCTTCCAAGGATTCAGAAAAGGAAACCCCTTTAGTTTCTGGGTGGTAGGGGTAGAATCACTGGGTTTCTCAGAAGTGGTAATGGCAATGGAAGGGTTATTCCCAGGGATTTCAACAATGGTGGGTGGTTGAATGGGTTCCAGCGGCGACAAGGTGAGATGGAATTTATAAAGGTGATGGATGAGGCCTTGGTGAAGGGGGATAGGAGGCTTTGAGGGATTCATAGCATACTTAGCTTTCACATGGTGGATAGAGTGTTCCAACGAAGATAACATATAGAAAGGAAAGCTAATTGTAGACACCTAAAATTGGACTGCTCTGCAAACCAATTTCTGTGCCTCTACACTAATCCACTCCCCCAATCTGCATATCCCTGGTGATCAATTAATTCACCTAATTGGTCCATTTAACCTTACAACCCTATCCTATCAATTAAATGAATATTCCTAATATTCATTTAGATGATTTTCCCTAATCCCTATTAATGAGATAAATCCTATTTATCTGATTAACCTTGTCTCCCACTCATCCACTAAACTGAATTTAAAATTCACTTGTCCCCCACTCTCATCCACTCACTGAATTTAATATTCAGTTGTCCCCCACTCTCATCCACTAAACTGAATTTAATATTCGGTTGTCCCCCATTATCCTTCACTCTCCCCAAAGATGAATTATTTATTCATCCACTCCTCCACTCTTTCCAAAATGGGAATTTTTAATTCATCCACTAAGGAATAAAAGAATCACTTTTATTCCTATCCTTTGATCTTGTCAGATGAATCCTGACCCTCCATTCTCATCTCTAAAATCCTATAAATAGGACCCCTCTCTAAGCCGTTTGAGGGAGCCAAGTCTAGGCATCAGACCTCTGCCTGAATCTCTCCAAGAGACCACTTGAGGTACCAAACCTCTGCCCAAATCTTCTCATATCACCATCCATCATCAGTGTGTTGAAGCTCATCTTCAATCACACAAAGTATCATAGTCGTTTCTCCTTGTCATCTTGAGGAATCGAAGCAAGGAAGCAAGCTCCCTGAGGGCCACCTTCGTCAATCAAGATCAAGAAAGAATAGGCGACTAATGGAAGCCGCAGGGTAACAAGTTTGGTAAGTTTCATGCTTTAATTCATCTATGCTTGTTATTCACACTTTTCATTGTTGTTTGGGTTAATATCATCTTAATAGATTTATCTCATTTTCCCATTCACATTTTGGTGCCCACCGTACTGTTCTCAAATCTGATCGTCGTTTTGTGAAGGTTTCATTGTCAGAATCTTCGTTTTCTAACAATTTTTATCAAGTTTTGTGAAGAAAGTGTTGCAGGTTTCATTTTGAGCAGAAACGGACTGCATTTTCGTGCTCCAGATGCTGTTTCGGTAAATTTTGACAATAAACTCGAATAGGTTCTGAGAAAAAAAATTTGAAAAAATTTAAAAATTTTTAAGGTACGGTCCATACCATATGAAACCATACCCCCTGTGGTGCTAAGTGGTGCATTTGCGGTTTTCTACCATCGTGTGTTGTAGGTATTTTTCGTTGGTTACAAGCTAACAAAATTTATGCAGGGTTAAATGTTTTATTTTGAGGTTTAAGGTCAACTGCTGCTGCCCACGCCTTAACCCCGACCTCCCAGTCCTCCGCCGCTGTGCCACCCGTCACCGCTGCTCCAACCCTCTACCTGTCCCCACCTCACTGCATCCCCGTAGATCTCCTACCGCCACTCCCACCTCCTCCACACCCCTCGCCACCTCCCCTGCTTGGCCTCCACCCGAACACCTGTCCTTGCCGCTGCCCTCAGCCCTCCCGACTCCCGCAACTCACACCTCCAGTCCACCGTCTCCCTGCAGACCACACTCCACCTCACCTTCAGCAGACCCCCACCTCCGACCACCTCCATACATCTCCCTCCCGCCGCCCTCGACCAACTCCATTTCCTGCACACAACAAACAACAACACAAAAACAAAAAAAACAAACCCTAACATTGACCGATGGTCCCCTTATCCATTGGGGATAAGGGTTCTTAAAAAACCCCTTGTATTATCTTTTCTTTTCCAAGTGATAAGCCCCTGGTCATATCAACGACCAGGGGCCTTTGTCAAACATAAACTGCCAACTCATGAAGCTAACCGCCAGAGATACAAACCACTTTCATGTGACCAATTTGCTCTTAACCACTAGTGGTCACAGTTTTAAACAGTCAATTAGCCCCTTTGTGCCTCCAACATGCCGAAATTAGCTATTTTTTTCAAATTTCCATAACTTTTGCAAACGGAGATGGAATTTCACAAACAAATAGTTGTTGGAAAGAGGACTCCGAGTACTTCGCAGTTGTGAGGTTTTCATCAAGTGACGATACCTTTTTCCCACTTTTTTTCGCAGTCAAAGTCAAACTTGCATTTAAACTTCAAATCATCATATCTTTTGCAATTTTGATCAGTTTTCAGCGAATTTTCTTTTTTCAAATTGCATAGAATTTCGCATAGAATCTATTCATGCAATCAGTTTTCTTGTATCAGTTCTTTTGTCATCAAATTTTCTCAGATTCTCAATTTTTGCATCATAATCTATTTGGCTAGTCTACTTGCTCTGTTTTCAGTTTCGTGACTTGCAGGTGATCATTCGGGACTGGAGCAACATCAAGAATAGCAAACACATCAATTTGGACAAGAATTTTATCAGGTGCCTTCGTTTCATCCTTTATCTCATAATCTTGTTTTCATCACAAATTTCAATTTGGGCCTCTAAACTGAACATTGTTTGATCAATCACATATTGAAATCGGGCTTAAAACAAATCAGTGTCTTCAATCACACCTTGAAATTGGGATTTAAAAAGAATCATTGTTTGATGTGTTTGTCATCACATTTCAATTTTCTAAGGTCAATTAATCAACTGTGAGTGTGAATCCAGTGTGTATGCTCTCTCCTTGCACCGCAAGGTGATCTCAGAGATCAAAAACACCTCACTTGATTCGCTTTTGTCAATCCCTATCCTAGGAGGCATGCTAGGGGATTTCATCACCCTTAGGGATGACCTCATTCGAGGCTGAATCGAAAGACACCCTCTTTGAAATCAGAATCCTGTCACTCTTGGCTAAGCCCCAAAGAACTTTCTACCTTTGGGAAGTGAAGGTGAAGGGTGGGTTACCCCCTTCTCCCAGCTGTGTGGCAAGATTTCATTTTCAAATTCCTAGTCAACCTCGTCTAAACATTGACCAAACCTAACTGGCCATACCTTACATCAAACTAGGCATTAGGGCACATTGATTTATTTTGCAAGTGTGCTTGTTTAATCATTATCATATTCTTCAAATTCAAAATTTAAATTTGCTTGTGTCTTATGTGAGTGCTTCTTGTTTATACATGTGATCATTTGCTAAACATTGCCAAATCAAACTACAACATCAAACACATAAGACAAGCCATTCAACTCATCCTTCCAAGCACACTTGTCTAGACTTGTGACACATTCGCACTCTAGTCTGACGCATTTGTTTTTGCACATCCAAACTAGTAAGCTTTTCCAGCCTTGTGTCAATGGCAAACAAATTAGAATATCTTGAACAAAAACTTCAATCTCTGCAAATGCAAATAGACTTAGGTCCCTCACCTGAAGAGTGTATAGCAATTCTTCAACAAGTCCAAGTCTTAAAACAAGAATTGACAAGCTGGAAAGCTGAACAGGCCAGTACTAGCTCTGCCTCGTCCCAAAACCATACCTTCTTTTCCCGTCTTAATGATACTATCGGCAACCACCACTTCAAGAGGGAAATCATATATCACCCCGTCTACTAGTCCTCCTTCACCATACTCTAAGACACCTATCAGTTCTACAACAACACCACCATCTAGGTCCTCAAATTTTAAAGGGACAACCAAAGAAGCCTCCACTAAGTTTTGGGAAAAATATTTTGGAGATTTACACAGCAAAAGAAAAGCTAGGGAGAACTCTAAATCCACTCATCCATCCCTCATTCATCTTCCTATACACCTACGAAGGATGTGATCCAAGGACTACTAGCTGAGAGTCAACCATGTCCCCAAAGTCTGGTCCTTGACCTTGCCAAAGATTCTTCCAATGCCATGTCAAATCCTACAACCCCTTCATGTCATACGCAACCCTTGAGCTTCTCAACGAGCCTTCTACCATGCACCAGAGTCAAGGTCTGTCACACCCTCATGTTGTTGACCACGAGCCCACCCAAGAGCCTTCCACTTCCATTCAAGAAGACCAAGAGATATGTCAAGAGCACACCTTAAAGCATGTGGAAACATCCACCCCTAGTCTAAGTCAAGCTCAAATCACTTTCATGCAACCCATCCATAATATGTATCTTTTCCATGATCAAGAGGATAGCCATAATGATTGATCCTATTCATACCCCTACAACTATCCATGAACAAGACACCCAAGACCTACATGCTTTATCCAATGAAAGTCTTGTTGACCTACTTCAGCATTCACCCCATTTCATGGCCTTCCTTCAAAGCAAAGAGATCTCTTCCTTTAGCCATGATCCCACAACATCCAATTGTCATGATGAGACACTTGTCCCCCAAGTAAGTATAAAAGATCAAACAAATAACTTGGATCTTAGTGAACACAATGCTAATCACGATCCTAATGATTCTCCTTCACCATCCATTATTGACCATGCTACAAAGCCTCCACCATATATCCTTGGTCTTACTACCTTCATGCATGAATGTTCTTTCTTAGAACACCAGCAACCATTATCCACTATCTTGCCTTCTCCATCCAATAAAGAACTTGTGTCTAGTGTTCCACCTACACATAATCCCGCTGTCCACCGTATACTCCAGCATATGAACTATCAAGGTAAAGGCTTAGGCCTTCATGAACAAGGTATTTTGGAGGCTATCCATGTCAACGTTCCTCCACCTTCATACGGTCTTGGATACATACCCCAAGGTGCACAAACTCAAGATGTTGGTACTTCCTCCACTCCTCCTAAGTCTACCACTTTCCATCGCAAACACTATCATATCCCCAAAACATATGTCACCATTCCACCTCCATCATCCTATAATTGTCAAAAGCATGTGTTCATACACCTTCCACCATCCACTTTACCTTCACTCCTTCCAACTCCCAAAGTCTTTCCATCCACCTTGCCACTGTTGCTTCCGACACCTAACATACCTATCATTCATAAGTATCCTTACATCCCTAAACATGGCCGATAAAAGCACACATCATTTAAGCATACGGCTTCCAATCATTCCAATCATTCCATCCATCCCATGGGATTCCAAAGCAAAAATTTTTATGCCTTTGCCTATAAAGCCAAAAATCCAACTAAAACTCCTAAGGACCCTCATGCCTTAGGGTATCAATGTGAAAAGTCTCTAAATCATCCATCTTCTAAGCAAAGTACATCTATAAAGCTATCCAAGCCCATACCTCCAAATACCAAGTCCAAAAGCAAAATAGTTTGGGTCCCTAAGAAAATAGCTAGTAAGTCAAATGAGGCATCCTCATCCACATCTCACGAATCCCAATCACCTATATCCATCCAAACACCTACTTCCATCCAAAACTTCCATCCCCTTCAAAAATCCCACAGGCAAAACAAAAGCACTAAAAATACTAAATCTGTGGGTTCCTAAATCACCTCATCAACCATCTCCTACGCAAACATCTCCATTGCTTCCTACACCACCATATCATCAAAAGCTTCAATGTTTATCACAGTGTGTGCAACCGTTGGTCATGGTTCCTTTCAACTTCACAACACCTCCACATAACTACATCTCCCCATCTTACATCCATTCTCCTACACATCTTCCTCATCCTATGCCTATGGTCCATGCTTTTACATAAGCCCTCCCTCCATATTCTGCATCATAATCCACTATCTACCTATGCCATATCACTTTCATACGATCCCCTACCAACATCTGTGACAACACTGGACATTGTCCATTCGACAGTATATATCTAGCGGGACTATCACCTTTCAAGGAACTCTATACTTGAGTCTTTCCCTATCCACCTTCTCCAATCTCAATATTCAGAAAAACAAAAAAAAAAGAGAAAAAAAGAAAACAGTAAAGAAAAATCCCTTCATCCAATGGTGAAAACTTGGCAAACAGGCACCTTGGATAAGTACCATGATGAAAACCTAGTAAACAGGCGTCATGTGTAAGTTGATCTTCTATGTCACCTACACTTGGGGGCACCTTGTCTCATCGGCATATCACTATTCTCCTACCAGTTTCCTTTCATCCCATTTCCTATCCTATCCTCTATCCGTTGCATGCCTATCATGTCTTGTCCATCTATCCAAACTTCCTTTCCTCTATTATTTGGTCTTGATAGAGATTGTGGGCACAATGTTGACAAATTTTCTAGATGGCTCTTGACATACCTTATCCCTCCAAAACATGCAAATCCTTCATTATCCTTTCATCCTCCTCTCGTCATAAACATTGTCATGACAAATCCCATGTACTCTACCTGCAATGGGGCATGTTATACTTATGCGACATAGTCCTTGGAGATCACATCCTTGGTTCCTTCTACATACTTGTTCTATTCACCCATACATCTATCTATCCGTGGTGGTTCCTTGTCCTTAGTCTTATCTAATCCATATCTAATCCATATCGATTCCATATCGCATCTCATCCGACCCACAACTTAGGTCCATTAGGGCTGTCCCCAAACTACGCTGCCTTTGCGTTGTCACATAGGCAAGGCCATTATCAATGCGCCCCCGAGGCTCCACTTTCCCTATTCGTCCCATGTCTAGTCCTTCTATCTGTCTGAGTCCACTCCACTTCCCTGTCCATCTCATATCTTCTCATCTATCCTCTATTACATCCATGGTCCACGTCCCCAAACTACGCTGCCTCTGCGTTGTCACATAGGCAAGGCCATTATCAATGCACCCTCGAGGCTCCACTTTCCCTATTTGTCCCATGCCTAGTCCTTCTATATGTCTGAGTCCGCTCCGCTTCCCCATCCGTCCCATTTCTTGTCGTCTTTCTTGTTGTCTTTCTTCTAGTCCATCCATGTCTTGTCATCCGTCCCACCAATACGGATTGTGATACCTTCTGCTAGACAAAAAAAGCAACAAAGTCCGCTTCCAAGCAAAAATCCCTCATCATCTTCAATTGATACACGGTTGTGCATCCAAAAACTCTCAAGTTAATTGAGCTACCATTTGTCGATGTCTTCCGAGACCTCTTTGATGTGCACCATTCAACATCAGATAAAGACCCAGAGGAAGCTAAAATGGACCTAGGAGGTTCTTTACCTCGAAAAAGATGTATATGAAGCTCCTCATTTCTATATTCCAATTTACACATAAATTCACATCTTTCTTTGTCCTCTATGCACTCTTTACAGATCTCTGGTTGTGTTCTTAGAGTATGGATTTCACTCATCTTACACTCCTGATCATCAACATTTAAGTCCTCCTTGTTATTGGCACTCCCTTGCAGCTTCCATAAATATCATTTGCTTCAGAATTACATCCAAACAAAAATCTTGACGAAAAACATCAACCTGTCCAAGGCAAAACAGAGCACCATACTGAAACACTCAAGCTAAATCTCATATCAATTATGGCAAGAAACAAACACATCTAATGCCAAAATGTTTTGTGTTGGTTAGATTCAGAGTCTTGATTTATGCTATCATGCCTTTCTATGCTACTCGAGGATGCCAAAAGCTAGAGATGCTAGGATGGGGGCATGATTATTTTCTTTGTCTATTGCTTGTGGATCAAACTTTAGTAATGTGATGACTTTTGTCTAACAACATGATCAGAAAAAGATCATCGAGGACTCCGAGGTCTAAACATGAACAGGGGCAATCCTTGTCTGTTGAAAAATCCATGTAAGTAATACTCAGGTCATCTCGGTTCAATTATACCTAGATGCTTGTATTTTCTTACAACATAATAAATCCCAATGATGAAAGTGCTTCAAAATACTTGCTATATCAAGATGACAAATATTCGTATCCATATCCATACCATATCCAATCACATCTCATATCCATACCATATCCGTACCCATATCCATATCCATACCGTATCCAATTACAAGTCTATCCTTAATCCATATCAACCAAGTCAAATCAATCTTGTCAAATGATCCAATCACAATCAGTGGTCTTGATCCTTGTTTGGTCGTAAACCAACTTGATCAATTCATCAATCAATGGTCTTATATAGATGTTGCATTGTCGAAATCAGACCAACACACACGTCTTACACGACATGCTTCATTTCCTGAAACTAGACACTATCCTTCATGTTACTCTATGGATATATCATTTCCCGCCATAACAACACTGTCGTATCAAATGTCTTAGACTGGATGTTATATTGTCGAAACCAGACCCGGAGTCTTATATGACATATTTCATTTCTAAAACTAGACATCATCGACCCATATCATTGGTTTACCGCTCGACAGGGGCAATACCTTGCTTGTGCTTGTGTCATTTGTGCATACTTGCTTACTTGCTTGTGTGTCATCTTTTTATCTTGCATTCCATATCATTCATCCCTTTTTGCATCCAACCATTTCATCTTCTATCAACCTATCTTATCGTGAGATTGTCTGTCTCACGCCTGCCACCTTCTCCCCAGCCAATCTCCCGAGGGGGCATCCTATCATCATAACTTGTACCAGGGGCAAACTGGGGCATGCATCATTATCAGACTATTTATTCTTTGAAACAACGTGATAAAAACACATTGCTTCAAAGAGGGGCAAAATGTAGACACCTAAAATTGGACTGCTTTGCAAACCAATTTCTGTGCCTCTACACTAATCCACTCCCCCAATCTGCATATCCCTAGTGATCAATTAATTCACCTAATTGGTCCATTTAACCTTACAACCCTATCCTATCAATTAAATGAATATTCCTAATATTCATTTAGATGATTTTCCCTAATCCCTGGTAATGAGATAAATCCTATTTATCTGATTAACCTAGGCTTAAGTTAATTAAGAAAACACTTAATTAACCTTGTCTCCCACTCATCCACTAAACTGAATTTAAAATTCACTTGTCCCCCACTCTCATCCACTCACTGAATTTAATATTCAGTTGTCCCCCACTCTCATCCACTAAACTGAATTTAATATTTAGTTGTCCCCCATTATCCTTCACTCTCCCCAAAGATGAATTATTTATTCATCCACTCCTCCACTCTTCCCAAAATGGGAATTTTTAATTCATCCACTAAGGAATAAAAGAATCACTTTTATTCCTAGCCTTTGATCTTGTCAAATGAATCCTGACTCTCCATTCTCATCTCTAAAATCCTATAAATAGGACCCCTCTCTAAGCCATTTGAGGGAGCCAAGTCTAGGCATCAAACTCTGCCCGAATCTCTCCAAGAGACCACTTGAGGTACCAAACCTCTGCCCAAATCTTCTCATATCACCATCCATCATCAGTGTGTTGAAGCTCATCTTCAATCACACAAAGTATCATAGCCATTTCTCCTTGTCATCTTGAGGAATCGAAGCAAGGAAGCAAGCTCCCTGAGGGCCACCTTCGTCAGTCAAGATCAAGAAATAATAGGCGACCAATGGAAGCTGCAGGGTAACAAGTTTGGTAAGTTTCATGCTTTAATTCATCTATGCTTGTTATTCACACTTTTCATTGTTGTTTGGGTTAGTATCATCTTAATAGATTTATCTCATTTTCCCATTCACACTAATAAGAGAATTTCTCCTAAAGTGATTAAGAAGGGGAAGGTGGTAGTTGTAAAACCTACTATAGAGACCTTCCAAGGTGAAATACTTCATCAGCAGGTAACACATAACATCCCATGGCTCTGATAACTTGGCATGATCAAACCCTCCTTGATATGGAACCAACTCCTGCCCCTCACCCAGAAATAAATTATGATTTTGATGGTCCACAACCCTACCCTTCCTCTTCAATTTCGTGCCTTTAGTGGAAAGACCAGTAGCCATTGCAATGAGCTCCTCAGAAACGTCAAACCCAATCTTTCCAATTTGGACTCTACGGTTATCCCATGAAAGGGCACACTACACAGAAAGATTTTCCTCGTGGCCATTAAGGCATTCCAAGAAAGGGATAATGCCTCCTTCCTTACAATAATGCCACACTAAGGCATTATCCCTGAATTCACTGCAAGTGATGGGTTCAGTTCAGATACTATCCCCCCATGATCAAATTTCCTTCAAAGCCACATAGTAGAAGAGAACTGAACTTCCCAGTTTGATAGTCACAACAGCTTTCTCTCTCTTCAAAGTGCCTCTTTCTAGAATTATCTTTGCTAGCCTTGGGAATAATAATAGTGAAATAAATGATGAAATTAAGAGGCATCCTTAAGTTATCATTACTTGGATACGCCGCTGCATTCCCCACTCTCTGCGTGTCCTTTCCATGCTTCGAAATCCTCCATTTAAAACTCCTGTCAACATCAATCAGCCACCTCATCTTACCACAGGAGATCAACAGTACCAAAATCGCATATGAAAGAAGGGTACATTGTATCATCATTATGTGTCCTTAATCGGCCACCTCAACTTGCCACAGGAGATCAGCAGTGCCAAGTTGGCATCCTCAATAAGGGTGTGTTGGATCATCATTAAAAAGTCTTATCTTTTTGAATTAACTCCCCGATAGCCCAAGGGATATTATGGCATTGGCGCCAACACTGCTAATTTTCAAACTGCTAACCATGGTTGGCAAGGGCGTCAGCGACTCCATTTCCCTCCCTAAAAATGTGGGAGAAATCAACCATAGGAATACCCTGAATAAGGGTTTGGATATTAGTGATGATGTCCTTAAGACGTACCCACACATAGAAACTTTGGTAATGGCATCAATTATGAGTTTTGAATCTCCCTCTATATGCAAATTCTGAATACCCAAGGTGATCGCCTGTTTAACACCCCATAAAAGAGCTGAGGCCTTAGCAAAATTATTACTTTGGAGACCTAATCCCCCTGCATAGGTAGTAACAAGCTCCCCTCTGTCATTCCTAATAACCCCACCTCCACTAGGCTTACCATTAGATTTTGAAGCCCCGTCAAAATTTAATTTGAGCCAACCAAACTTCAGGGGGGTCCACCTGGTATTTAACCTCTGAAGTTTCTTTGAGTTATCAAAGGCAGGGATTTGATTAATTATCCCCCAATTAGCAGCCATACTTTCCTCATGCTGGGTGAGAGGTTTGTCAGCAGTCTTAACATGAGAATTGGTCACATTTTCAATAAGGATCTTAGTGAGAGAATAGTAGACATGAGAATGATCTTTAGCAGCCTCCCTAAAAATTATGTTGTTCCTTTCCTTCCACAGAGTCCAACTAATAAAGGGAAGGGTTTGGTTCCAAAGCTCCACTAACCAGGGTTGAGAGAAAGGAGGGATCTAGTTAGTAATGACTTCCCTAATATCCTTATTACAAACCCATTGCAGACCAAGGTTCAGAAGCACTCTACTCCAAATTTCTCTGGCAAAGTCACAATGCAGAATTAGATGAGGGATAGTTTCCTCTTCCTTGAGGCACAAGACACATCTATTGATCAGATAAAAACCTCTTCTTTGAAGATTGTCTTGGATTAAAATTCTATTATGGATCACTGCCCACCAGAAAAAATTGACTTTTGGAATAAGTTTATGGTTCTAGACTTTCCTCCAAAACTCATCTATGTGGTCTTCCTTGATCAGCAGATGGTAAGTAGATTTGACTGAGAAGAGACCTTTTTTATCTGCAGTCCAAAGTAACTCTTCTAGTCTTGGAAAAAGGGGGATCCGTGTTCCCAAAAGCATCTTTTGAATAGCATTCATTCGAAGGAGAAGATCAGGTCAATTATTACAACATTCAAGCAAGTTTTTCCATTGTCTGATTCCATATCCTTGTTGGATATAATGACAAACTTTAGTACCAAAAAAATGTTTAGCAATAACAACAACTGCCTCATTACCCTCTTGAGTGGAAAGAGCTTTGTCAGCCAACCAAGGATCCTCCCAAAAGTTTATGAGGGTGTCATTCCCAAGTTTCCACTTTAACCCCTTCTTGATTAAGCTCCTGGATTTGATCATTTTATTCTAAATCATTGACCCTTATGGGAGACCCTCCTAATGAAGGAAGTTATAGTTGACAGAACCCTGTAGATATTTAGCTTTCATAATTTCCTTCATCTTTATTGTTGTTGATAAGATTCCAATTGATTTTAGATAAAAGGGCTTTGTTCATATTTTGAATATTTCTAATATTCAGACCACCATGACTTTTAGGGATGTAGGCCTTTTCCCATTTGACCAGGGACATTCTCTTCTTTTCTTTCACTCCTGTCCACAAGAAAGTTCTTTGGATTTGGTCCAGTTTGTCAGCAAGATAATTAGGCATTTTGAAAAGAGAGATAAAGTAAGTGGGAATACCTTGAAGGGAGGCCCAAAGAAGTTGCAATTTTCTAGCACTGCTCAGGAGCTTTCCTTTCCAGCCCACCAATTTCTTTTGGGTTCTTTCTAAGATATTGTTCCAAAAACCCTGAGTTACTTCTTTGCCAGTTAAAGGGATACCAAGGTAGACTGAAGGTAAATTTGTAGCAGCACAACCAAGGATATTAATAATTTTCCTCTGAAGTTCCCTCGAAATATTGAAGAAAAAGACATTGCTCTTTTGGAAGTTGATGTGTTGACCAAAAGCCTTGGCATAGTCATTAAGGATCTTTTTCCAACTTCAGGCTTCCAAAACTGAAGAGATGCCAAAGAGGATGGTGTCAGCCATAAACTACTGTATAGACATTGGAGGGAGAGTAGAGGTTGGTTTTATCCCAACTATTTCCCTGGAATTGATCTTTGAATGAACATACCTCCCAAGAGCTTCAACCAACATGATAAAGAGGTAGGGGGATAGAGGATCCCCCTGCCTAATGCCTCTTGTGGGAGAGAAGAAACCTCTTGGAACCCCATTGACAAGAACCGAGAACTTAGTAGTGGTGACTGCTTCTCGGATAAGGAGGGACACTTTTTCATTGAAGCCAAACTTCTGAATAACTTTAAATAAGAATTGCCAAGAGACTCTATCATAAGCTTTGGATATATCAAGATTAAAAACCATACCTGGGATCCTACTTTTCTCCATAGAGTGGATAGTTTCATGGGTGGCAATAACAACATCCAATATCTGTCTTCTGGGAACAAAGCCTTTTTGAGAAGAGGAAATGATTTTATCCAGAAGGGGTTGGAATCTGTAGACAAGTAACTTGGTGCATATCTTGTACATAGTGTTGCACAGACTAATAGGTTTGAAATTAGCAAGTGACTCAGGGTTGGGTTTCTTAGGGACCATAACAATAAAAGTGTTGATAAATTATTTTAGGAGTTTCCCCGTTCTAAAGAAATCTCTGACAACAGTTGTAACATGATATCTGACAATGTCCCAAAACTCTTGGAAGAATATTGGAGGGAAACCATCAGGGCCTGGGGCTTTAAAGGGGCCCATAGAGAATAAAACTCCCCGGACCTCTTCCTTAGAAATAGGTTTTAAAATGTCAGCATTATCTTCCTCAGAAATCAAAGTAGGAATATTATTAAGGTGCTGATCCATAATCGGCCTATTATCAGCATTATCAGCTTGTTCTGACAACAAGTCCTGAAAGAAACTAACCCCCTGATTACCAATCTCCTTATCATCAATGATCTCACTACCATCTTCCATACACAGTTTAGAGATAGTATTGGACTTTCTGTGTTTCATAGTTGAAAGATGGAAAAAAGCAGTATTATGATCTCCTTCCTTGAGCCACTGGACTCTGGACTTTTGTTTCCAATAGAGCTCCTCTCTGTTCATAAGATTCTTTTGATCCATGATTAATTTGTTTTCTCTTTGAGCAGTGTCCTTGGAAGAATCCCCTTGAATATCAGCCAATTTTCCAAAAATGATCTTCTTCTAGAAAAACACATTCCCAAAACTATACGTATTCCACCCTCAGACCTCTCTCTTAATGTGTAAGAGTTTCTTAGCAAGTCTAAACATAGGAGTGCCCTGAACCTGGAGCTACCACCATCTAGAAAGAAAACTTCTAAAATCCTAGTGTTTGATCCACATCACTTCAAATCTGAAAGGGAAGGGTCCCTCATTTTGTTGTTCAACCCAATTTAGAAGAATATGATTATTATCAGAGATGATCCTTGGGAGGGCATAAAGTTTAAGGGTGAGAGTGTTATCCCAGTTGTTGGAGATAAGGAACCTATCCAGCATAACTTGGATCATTTGATCTCCTCTTCTTCTATTGGTCCAAGTATAATTCTGATTCAGCAACTCTATATCCAGGAGCCCAAAAGTATTGATAAATTTAGCTAAATCAAGCATGCTATCAAAGTAGTCAAGGATGCCCCCAATCTTCTCAAAGGGGTATAAAGGGGTGTTGAAATCTCCTGCTAGCATCCAACGGGAATCAGGAGTAGAGGAGAGGTGAACAAATAGATCCATCCATAGAGTTTTCCTCAACACCCTAGTGTTCGAGGCATATATATTGACCAAGGTCCAATTGAAGGAAGGCAAAGAAAAATTAATTATAAGACAATGTTTATTAAGGAAGGTCAGCATACCTCCAACCCTGGCTTTATTCCACATCATGATAATCCCCCCTGATGCACCAATAGCAGGACTGATATAGTAGGCAGCATTAAGCCAGATCCTATCGACAATCATTTTGAAGCTTTCCTCCAACATTTTAACTTCCTGGAGTAAGAGAATATCAATTTTGTGATCAAGAATACAATTCGTAACTTCATACTATTTTGAAGGGTTGTTAAGGCCCCTCATATTCCACAACAAAATCCTCATTTAAATAGTTTTTGGGAGTGAATCTCCATTGTCTTTTGTTTGCCACTGGCTATCTCCCTAACTACCCCCCTTTGCCTTATTTCCCTTAATGATGGCCTTCCTGATTTGGGGTCTACTCCCACATCAATAGATTTTTTACGACCCCTCTTCTTTGGAGTAATCCACCCTTCTTGGTCACTATGAGTTTCACTAGGCCCTGCTCCGGGAGAAAGTGGAGTTGAACCAGAGTTCAATCTCAAAGATAACTGAGAGTTTATCCCTTCCTTAATAGATTCTTCATTGTGAGTGCCATTAGACCTTGCTCCAGGGGGGAGAGGAGTTGAACTCTGTCTTGGAGAGGGTTGAGAGTTCATCCCTCCTTGAATAAGATCAGACTCCCAAACTTGAAAGATGTCTTAAGAGGGTAGAGCATCTGAAACATTACCTTGTGCCTTAAGGTTTTCACGGGAAGCTTGCAATTGCTCCACCTGATGGGTCCCATTAGATCTGTTGTGAATCTCACCATCTTCCAAGATTGGTGGGAGACTCTCTTTTGAAAACTGTTGGAGATCTTGTTCCCCATTGCCCTCCATCGCCTAGATTTCAACATGATCTTCCAACTTCTTATCCATAGATTGTTCTAAGGAACTGGACTCACTTTTCTTTGTGGGTTCCTTAGCTTTCTTGTGCTTGTAGTGGGAAATCAAATAACCCTTCTTCTTGCAAAGTTGACAAAAGGTGGTGGCATTTTCATAAAGTATTGGTTGCAT
Organism: Cunninghamia lanceolata; assembly: GCA_027924645.1. Lineage (NCBI taxonomy): Eukaryota > Viridiplantae > Streptophyta > Pinopsida > Cupressales > Cupressaceae > Cunninghamia > Cunninghamia lanceolata. Next base: position 5,839,245 of record BSBN01000391.1, on the reverse strand, counting down.
CCAAACCCCATACTTAGAGTTCAACTCAATGGACGTAGGTAGAGCTTTGTGGACTTCCACATTAACACAAAATCTAGCATAAACAAATCGGGATTTAGCCCGAGTGGCATTATCCAAGGTAACAAACTGGCCAAAGGAATTAGCAATAGAAGTAGAAACAGTTTCATCCCAATATTCTAATGAAAATCCTGGAAGTCTAACCCAGACCGGGGCAGATCAGTTCAAATCAGAACTGGGATCAAACCTTGGCTGCCAACTACACAATGAAAGTGAGTGTGTGCCATAGAGCCATGACCCACCTGCTAAAATAGCTATCATGTCCTCTTTGTTGGTAAAATAAAAAAGCCCTCGTGCCATAGCCCTTAAAGTTACATTGCCCTTTATATGCCAACGGTTGGAAACCCATTTCCAGACCATTTCAATATTAGGTCGAAGAGAAAAGAACTTACCCACAAGAGTGAGATCCATGGAGGCAACAATTTTCTCCACCAGGTCCTCTAGTACCACGAGGGTTGTCCCTTCAGAAGTTTCCTTTTTCACTGGGACATCAAAATGACCATTAAGAATAAGGTCCTCCTGTCCCACCAAAACATTTTCCTAGTTCATGGGACTGTCAGCACCCGACACGGGCAGGGGCCCAAAGGTACTGCCTGAGGCAGTACCCTCCATCCCCATGTGACACAGAGATGCCTAGTCAAATCAAAAACCCTAGGATAACATGCAAACCAAATGCAAAGTGCACCAATTCTATTTTTGTAAAGACATGTTGCTTGGAGAAGGAAAAAAAGTAAGTTTTGGAAAAATAAAACTTAGAACATAGAATCAATTGGAAACACAATATCTTTTCTCCATTGTGTCATTGCCTTCCTAAAACTGTTCATGCAATGGGCTTGGCTTGGATAGATAAGTAGGATTTTGCATGTGGATAATCATTCTTGAACCTGTAGATCTGCAAAGAAATAAAAAAAAATTATATATATATGTATGTATGTATAAAAAAATTAGAATGCAACATATTTAATAAAAATAGGATTGTAAATATCTGAAAACATGGGAAAAATTCTTCACCATCAGCGATTTCTGCAAATCACAAAAAATTGAAAGGATTTCGTGCTTGCAAATCGGGGCTTATGGTTTTTCTTTTTCTGAAAATCAAGTCGCGCCACGGGCCTGTTTCTGCATAGAAACGCATTAGGGCATGGAAATTCACCCTTAATAGTCGGGCACAGCAATTTTTTCGCTGGTTGTAGGATCGTGACCAAAATTTATCATTATTTTATTCATGTTGCGCTTGTAATTTCAACTTCGAGGAGGGCGGAAAATTCTGCACAGCAGGTAAACCCTACTGATAATTCCCGTCACCAAAATCCCGTATATTCCAAACTGGCATCTTTGCACATGAAAAGCAAACATCTCCGTTAACACAAAAAAGTGCCCTGAGCAATAATTTAGAATTCGATGAGATGAGATCCTCACATGCGAAAAGGAAAGCTTCATTTTATAAAAGGAAAGTAGACATTGGTCTTTTGCATTTTCACGCAGCAAAGAATGCGATCTCCTACAGCAAAGTAGAAACCAGGGCAGAACAGGCCAATGCAGGTGCAGAGGGTGCTAGCCTGCAAGGAAAGAGAGAGGTATTTGCAAGCTACTGCTATAACTGTTATCTATATGGACACAAGAAGAAGGAATGCAGAAAACTGGTGCAGCCTCACCCTACATATGATCATCTGAAGGAATTCATAGCTAAGCAGAAGAAGCTAGCGGATCAAAATGGTGATTGGAAACTACATGCATTATTCAGCCAAGAAAGACCAAATCCCTTCATTGATGATTTAGCTCTAGGTAATTGCGTCCCTGCAGACCCTAAAGTAGCACAACAACCAGAAGAGCAAGATCTGGCATCTAAGAAAGAAAGACGAAAGAATTATGCTAGGGTTGTAGAGCCCGATTCAGATTCCAGGGCGATTATGGTAAACCCTATAAAAAAAAAGGTTGTTTGCCAAAGGTTTTCTCAGTTCAATCATTGGACCGACAATTGAATATTTTCGCACAAACCAAATATGCGAAAAATGCCAGAAGCTACGGGGATGCCAAAGGGGGAAGATCTGAGAACTATTGTAGAACCTTTGAACCCCTATCTACAAAGGGGGTAGGCAGGATCTTGCCTTCTCAAGCACCTCCTGTGGGCACAACGAAGAATGAGCTAACTTGGCAAGTGGTAAAAAATAGGAAAAAGGGGAACAGGTACCAGCACTCTCATAATCCTTTTAATCTATCTATCAGTAATTCATTTGATGTGCTTAGAGAGGAAGACAGTGGCAGAATGAAATTCTCTCCTCCCCACAAAAGGAATGGGACCCTTGAGGATAAGGGCTATAAGGCGGGACAGAATAAGCTCCATACTAATGTCTCAGAGCCCTACCCACAGAATGAACATACACACAGAAGGAATATAAAAGAAGGTCTAACAGGTAACAATGGGTCAAGGTTGTGTCAAGAACAAAACAAACAGGTATACACGCCCCCTCATAAGCATAATAAAACTATTGAGAGTAACAATGGTAAAATAATAGGTAATTTCTTTCAAAATCCTAACATGATTAGAATAGATCTAGTTGGAAAATGCATAGAACAGAGACAAAATTCTTATGCAGATACAGGGTTGATTTGCCGATGGTCTAGAGTAGGAACCTCCGTCACAGATCTGGTAGCTTGGCTGAAATCTCAACTCCCAAATGAGGTAAGTATATCTATCTTATTAGAAAATTTTATTTTCATTAATTGTAAAGATAGAAATATTAAAAGTAAAATTAGATATGAAGGGTTAGCTAAGTATAAAGACTCTGATTTTTATATTTTTGATTGGGTTCCCCTATTCAACCCAATAAATCTTAAGGACTTTCTTGTAGAAAAAGCGATTGTTCTTAGAAATCTGCCTATAGAATTATCTAATGTAGAAACTGTCAAATTAATAGGAAAACAAATTGGTGACTTTTTAAGAATTATTGATAATGATAATAACCAGTCTGAAAAAATCATCATAGTAAAGATCAACTATCATCAAAAATGGATTCATCCCATTAGATTATGCTTTAATTCAAACTCTATTATTATTAACCCCATTATTCTAGAGGATTTTGTAGAAAGACAAACAAAGGATCTAGAAACCAAAAATTTAGGACAAATTGACACTCATATTCAGAAGACACCGGAATTGATGGTGAGCTTTAACTCAGATAAAGGAGGTTTCACTCTGACGTCTCCTAAGGAAATTAATCCGATCAGCATCTCCACACACCCTTCAGACTCTTTGTGTCAACCCCCTTTGGATATTGAAAATGATATATCAATATATGAGACCTTAAATGTTGAGGTCAAATCTCCCCTACCGTTATCCCCTGAGCATAAGAATAACCTTTGCATTCAGAGTATCAAGCAAGGAATTAACACTGAAATTACCTCTTACAGCCTGAATAGAATCTCCAACAGTCCAGAAGATCAAGAGAGATCACTTCTAAAGGATAACCAAAAAATAGAAGAAGAAATAGTTGAGATCACCAATGAATTAATGGATACCCTTATAGATGAAATATGTGACAAAGAGGAACTCAATCACCAAAAAAGTTTGCTAATTAAAAGCATTAAGGAGATGTCAGCATCAAACAACACTCGGGAAAATGGAGAAGAAAACACGGAAACAAAATGCTTACCAAATCTAGATGAGATAGGAGATATGGAAATGGATCTTAATGATATAGAAGATCCCTTGTATGTTAGGGAAGAAGATATAAATAATACAAGAAATCAAAAAGAGGAAGAGATCAAAATTTGCCTAGAAGAATTCAATAATGATGATAGACAATTAGGCATGGCAACAACCATTGAGGGAATCAAACCCGGCAACAATCTTTCATCGGTTAAGGACTCCATAGAAGGCCTCTTTGGTATCACTAACAAAGACAGGTAGTTAGGTATAGCAATGAAAAGAGGAAGTTTGAGCACCCCTAATATCAATAGAATTAAAAAGAAGAGGGGGAGGAAATCCGCAGTGGAGTTAAGAACTATGAATGTTAATGAAGGAATCCAAAAAGAGATTGTCGATATTCCTAATATTGAAAAAAACTCGAAACACATCCCCTCCGAATCATGCCATCAGACAAAAGAAATGCAAAAAGAAGGAATGGAAAAATCCCCCTTAGTGGAGACCATTGACCAAGGCCCACTGCTAGACTTTTTAGGATTAGACCCTACCTCTATTCTGGAGGATTCTAGGAGTAAAGATATAATAACAGGAATATTATGTTCGCTATCGAATGAAGAACTCTGTGAGGAAAACAAAGAGAACACTGTTAGGAACAATACAAAAACTTTAGGTTTAGGAAAATCAATTAAGGGCAGGTTAGAAGCTGATACGGGGAAACTAGTCAAACAAAGAGGAAGAAAATCCCTTGCTGAATTAAGAGCAAAGGAAGGAATGGCGCCAGGTCAGGTTAAAATTATCGATATTCTATACTCTGGGAAGGGGAAGGTCCTTCCCGAGTGCTCATGAAGATCATTAGTTGGAATGTTAGGGGTTTAAATGCCCCTAACAAATGACGCCTTGTGATAAGGCAATTAGCGAAAATTAAACCAAACATGGCTATGATACGAGAAACTAAACTTTCTAATGAAGGATATGAGAATATAAAAAAAAATAGGATTGTAAATAAATTAAATATCTTAGAATGAAGACCCATCAAACATGATTGCATGCTTGAGAGGAGAGTTGTGTAGCTTCCATGGTTTCTCCGGAGCTACATTTCCAATACTCCATTTTTACCTGCACAACATAAAAATATTAAAGAACAACAAAAAAATGAAATGAGAAGATTTGTAAAATAAAAGAATGTTAGAGTTTATATGATTTTTTTAGGTGAGATTTAAAATAGAATCTTATTATTAAGTTATGTAAACAAATCCGTAGAAAATAGCCCCCTCTTCCTTATTTTATGTGACATAAGGTTTAGTTAATTAGTTTTCATAGATTTTATATGCTAATTTAGGTGTGTATTAAAATCACTTTTGTTTATTAAGTAACCATATCCCCAAATTTTAGCTAAAGGAATTCCTTATTTGGTGGATGCATTTAATTTCATTTATTTTATAGTAGCACTTAATTTTATTTTAAATATAAATGTAATGATTTAAATTTAAATGCATGAATACAATCTTTTCATATTTAGTTAAAATTTATTCATCATGATTGCGTCAATCTAATCCCTTTAAAATAGTTAAAGGAATTTCTATTTTATGGCCTATTTTAAGAGATTTGAATTTCATGTGATATAATTGATAGGTGGGGATATTAATATTTTATTTTATATTAATTGGAATATTTAGTTAGTAAGTATTATTTAGTTAATTGGCCACTATTATATAGAAATATATTTATTAATTAATTACCATTATTTACTTATTTATTTAAAAAAATACATATATATTGCCATATGAACTTTATATAAGTGATTATTCTTAAATTATTTTATTGTGGTTAAAATTAATAATGAAATTAATTATGGTTTTTATTAATATTCTTTTTCTCTATGTTTGTATTCTAATTTGGCATATTAATTGCAAAGTGGGATAAAAAGAAATGATACAATTTAAGGAATAAATTTATTTTAGTAAGTTCTAGAAAATTATTTTTTTTCTAATACATAAATCTACTCCTTAAAAGTAGCTAACAATTTCCCATTTGGTGGAATGATTTATTATAACATTCATTTTTAAATTAATTTAAAAGTGAGTGATAATATTTAAATTTATATTTAAAATGATTTTTTTTAAATCTCAATATGCATTCATATCCCTAAATTTTAGTTATTATAACATGTCTTTTTTAATTAATTTAAGAGTGAGTCATAACATTTATATTTATATTTAAAAATATTTTTTTAAAAAAATTCAATATGCAATCATATCTCTAATTTTTTGTTTATAGATTCCTTAATTAGAGGATGAATTATTATGACGTGTTTTTTTAAATTTTTTTTTAATGAAAACACTATTATGGGTAGGTCACCATTGAGAACAAATGAAATGAGTGTTGGTTGATGTAATAAATTTAATTCATACACATCTTACACACATAAAGTGAATGTCAAAGTTCATTCACATAAACATGTGCACACACGGTGAATACCAAAGCTAACTTTCAAATCTACCCACCCACACACCATGAAAACCATAGTTAATTCACACACACATACACTTGACACAAAGTGAACATCAGTGTTTTTGTACACAGAGTGAGTGTCAAAGCTCATTCATGTCAAAGCTCATTCATAGACACATGCATGCACACACAAAGTGTGACAAATTTTATTCAAACACATAGGCACACACTTCACACAAACTAAATGACAAAACTAAATAAATTTCACACACACACACACACACACTTCACATGAAGTGAATGCCAAAGTTAACTTTCGAACATGCACACAATGAATGTTAAAGTTTATTCTCTCACACACATACACAATGAAAGTCAAAATTTATTCAAACTCACAAAGACTCACAATGAACATCATTGAAGTTTGTTTGTAGACACATTTCACAAAAAGTGAAAATTAAAGTTTATTCATACATCACACAAAATGATATCCAAAGTTCATTCGTGCATACACACAAAAAAAGAATGTTAGTTCTTTCAAGTACATTCCACATAAAGTGAGCATCAAAGTTCATTCATACACTCTACACAAAATGATATCCAAGGCTCATTTGTACACACACAAAATAAAGAATTTCAAATCTTTCAATTGCATTCTGCACAAAATGAACATCAAAGTTTGTTCATACACTCCACAATATTTGATAGTTGAAGTTCATTTACTCCACAAAATGTGTTAGCTTAAGTTCATTCATAAATAAAGAAAAACTAAATGTAAAAGTTCTTTTAAGCTCACATAGATACACAACAAATTCCAAAGTTGGTTCAAACACATACCACACAAAGTGAATACCAAAATTATTTTTTAAAAACACACACCACAAAGTGAATGCCTAAATTAACTTTCCCCCACACACACAATTTACATAAACAAAAAATGAATATGCCAAAGTTCAAACATAATTCATTCACACAAATTTCGTACAAGCATGCATTAACACTTAAGTTCAAACATTCCAAACTCTGAACACACTCATAAAGTGGGTGCCAAATTTATAAAACACGATAAAATTCAAATACACACACTAGACAAAGTGAATTCCCAAATTAAATTTCACACATACAATTCACACAAAATGAATGTCAAAGTTAAAACACACACTTCACACATAGAAAGTGAACACGTGCCAAATTTTAAACATGCTCCATGCACAAAGTTAGTTCAATCACACACAAGTAAACACTCGAGTTCAAATATGCCAAAGAACAAACACACACAAAGTGAATGCCAAAGTTAAAAGCACATTCTTCACACAATGTTAGTTCAATCACTTCACACATAGTTGATTTAAACTCACACTTCATACATATAAGTTTTTAAAAGTTATTTTGTGCAATGTTTGGTCGATAGGAAATTAGTAACATGGATTTTTATTATCCTACATTATTTAGGTACTGCACGGTTCACCTAATCTCTTGATTGCTTAAAATTTATTTAGTTCATTCACGATTTACGATTTACTTCATGTGCTTATTCATTTAAAACTACTCAATTATTTTTATTTGCAAAAAAATTACTGATTTTCTTATTGTATTTATAGCCTTGTCTACCAACAACTACATGTAATGACTTTCCATAAAAATTAAAATAGACTATTTAGTGATAGGCCTATAAATATTTGTGTTCGGCCATTTGATAACACCTTTGGTACTTTTACTAGTTATAAGCCAATTGTATGGAATGTAAAATGATAGAAATAATTATAATAAAAAATTTATTATTATTTGCAATGTAAATCTAAAATATTGTTTTTCAGTTTACTTTTCTACCAAATTTCACACGATGGTCTGCATAAGAAATTATTGTGTCTATATCAAGACATACCCAACTCAACATTATCAGTATTGTTCAATGAGACATACCCAACTGAAATATAATTGATGGGCTACTTATATTCCATTGGTAGGACTCTACGAGTCTGCAATAATGACACGAAATCCTAGTTTCTTTTCTACTTACACCCTGCTGTCATCAATTATCTTTCTTCTCATTCTCCAACGTCTATATAAATTACTCGTGTGCTTTCCCCCTACGATGCATGAGAGCTTCCATTAACCTGGGTCGTACATTCTATGAGTTTGCCCAAGCACATTTTGTTATCCTTTGCTTCTCTTATAAGTAATGTCAATAATTTTAATAATGTTCAGCTTGGTTTAAAGATCAATCGGTTCTAATTTTAGTAATACTTTCAAAATGAATGGTGAAAGCAAAATAAAACTCTAAGAATAGGCTTTAGCCCTATGCATTGGACTAAGTTGGGATGGGAAATTGGGCCTCTCAAAATGCAAGGATTTTGTGTACTTACAAGTCTTGATGTTCCTGCTCATAGTAATGGATTTGGACAAGGAATAGGTGTCTATGAAATAATCAAAGAATTCGTTTCACCCGTGTGTGTATATCATATGAGTTGACAAGTCATGGGCTCCAATTCTCAAGATCCTGTACCTATTCTTTTATCTTCTTAGGAATTGGCATGATCAAGTTTCTTGATGGAAGCAAGAAACAAGGACACGTTTGAGGACGTTGTACCTCTCTCATTTCATAGCCAGCAATAGCAAGCTTTCAGACCTCGTGTTCCCAAGATTTCTTAAAAAGATGAGGAAGTCATGTAAATGTAGGATGATGATGTGACTGTAACTGGAAACTATTTAATCATTTCAGGTTGGTGGGTAATATTCAATGGAGTAGAACTGCATCCCTACTTCCCAGATGCGCATTTTGGGTTTCTTACCATTTGATCTAACTATAGGGTTGTTTCATTAATCTTTTCATCTTTTTGTTAACAAGATGTTTCATTTCTTATAACATTTTATCAAATAGGTCATGTGTTGTGCATCTTGGAGATTCCCAAGGCATTTAGTAAAGTAGTTCCATCCTTTACTTATAACTTTATATTAAGGCATTTTATTAATCAGTTCAGTGTTTCTTTCCTGCTTAGTCGCAACCCACTCTAGTTAAATATCATCCACTTCAATGGTCAAACAGTCAGTAGTAATTTTACACCTCATTCACAATAGAAGGTGCTAAATATTTGTCCTATTTTTATTGGTCAAAATTGACATTTAACTGTTAAAATAAATGACATTTGAGAATAACCATCGCAACCAATATCCTTTCATTTTCTTTTAAAAATTTTATCAAACACATTAAACACTTTGTCTTTATTTAAGCTCAACAGGTCATGGCCTTGCTTCTCATAAACTCGCACTATTTGTTTCCAAAATTTTAGCTGCCATAAATGGTATTCTTAATGTAAATGATTTCAGATCATAAGTCCTCGCCAAAGCGGGTTGCAACCTGTGTACAGTCATATTCTATGTCAAATAACTCACTTTCCTAGCATGTATGTATTCGCAGCTTTTACCTTCTTTTGGAGGCATTCTACCAACCATTTTGTCAAGAAATTCATGTACCTTTTCCATACTTCACCTCCAATTGCCATTGCTTAAAATTTTCACATATCCATCAATGAAATAGGCTATGACTTATTATGCTTTGTTGGGCATTATATTTTGGAACATGCATGGAGAAAGTTGACACAGGTCATTCAATCTGCCAATTGGATTGTCTTAAAAGCTGATAACAAAGCTAATATTCCCCAAATATGTTGTGGCCTGTGTGCCTAGAAACCATATTTCCTTGAGAATTTCACATTTTGTGCATAAGTCTACCAGAGCATTTCTGACTATAATATCTTCCCTTTGTTGTGCTGGGCATAGAGGATGCCAACACAGGTTTTGAAATTTGGATTTTCATTTGCCAAAAGTCTCTGAAACCTTATCACAATCCATTTTATGTATACACCAGTGCTTTTAACTCCTTGCAGAACCAAACGAATAAACATTAGGATTATTTAAATCATATTTTAATTTTAATTTTAAATTTAAATATCGAAATTAAAAACTCTAAACGTTAATTTTCAATATCTATTTGAAAAATAAAAATTTTAATTCGTTTAAATATTAAAAAAAAAGAACATTTAATTTTAAATGTTTGAAACAAAGTAAAATTCAAATTCTAAATATTAAATTTAAATGTTTTCAAATGTATTAAAGACATTTTAAAAGTTCAAATTTGAAATAATTAAATTAAAACTTTTAATATTTTTAGAAATTTGAATGCAATTAGTGAAACCAAACTTGCCACATAACTAGATATACAACATCACAAAATATTGTGGCATAACCGCCAATGTGACAAAGGGCCAAAATATAGAGTGTAATGTAGTGATAAAGACCAAATGCAACAAGTGACACCATAGTTACAAGTAAAAGGAAAGATGTGATGCAAATACAATAACCGACCAAATATGACAAGGAAAATAATGTAATAGGCAAAATGTGAAGGGTAAAATGTGATAAAACACACATGAAAGCATGAACATCAATGTAACTAGTCGCAAATGACCAAGGACGAGAGGGGTGCTTAAAATGCAACATGACTAAACAACACTCAACAAGGAAGGGTCCCCAATTTGGCAAAAATAGGGGTGTGTTGTTAGGGGTCACAGCATGACCTATAGTGAAGTAGGTAACATTAAGAATTATTACAAGCTTCAAATGCTTGCCACATTGATCAAACAAGTCATTGTTGTACATTAAATAGCTAATACAAGTCTCAACTAACTTCTTTGAGTGAACAACACATTTTTGTGATCAATAATACATAGAAATCAAATGGAAGGTTCTAGATACATAAAATAATCTATGATTCCAACTGCAACCAATGAGGACCAACTATGGTGACATGTGGTGCTTTTGATGACTTGATTGTGTTTGTGGTTGTAATTATGAGGTCCTAAATCTTGAAAACATGAGTGTGGTGATATGCAATGGCCCAAATTTGACTTATACTACTACAAGACATTTGTAAATCAACAAAAATACCTAAAAACAAATAAACGTTAAAATATTTTTTTGGGTTGATGTGAGATTGCTCTTACACCTTGGATGCTCTTACATCATTTAATTATTCGATCTTTCCTTGACCATAATTAACACCTAGTTTCTCATGAAGCATAATAGGAGGAATTATCTTGAACTATCAAAATCAAGGGATAACAATGACCCTAACTAGGGATTGCATTCCCTAGAATAATGTAATAGAGATCTAGAATCTTGTACTTTGGAGACTAGTGCCTTATCCTAAATTATAGACATTTTGAGTGGAGTGAATGCAATCCTTTGTCATATGCCTATGGCCTATTATTTATTTGCATTCAACTCATCCAATTTTATGTTTCTTTCCTATGAGTCCCTATTCCATAGAGATCTTCTCTTCATCTATTGATCTTGTGACCAATCATCCATATTATCAATTCCGTTGTAAGCATCTCATGTGTTTTGCATAACAACTAGTTTCAAATTTTTACCTTTTTGGTTTGCAGTCGATGCCATAGCTTGTCCAATATTTGGATTGAGAAGATGGTGGGTTTCCCCAAGGGACTACTTCAACTTTTCAATCATTTGGCCCTCTCTTCTTGAGCCTTGTCTCTACCATACTACTGGGACTTTCTAGTGCTAATGTAGTGATTTTTAGCTTTTAATTTACAAACTTGTACCTTAAGTGCTCTACAACATACTTGAAGTCTTGATCATCAAGACCAAATACCTTTATTTCATTTAATTCATTACTTGTTGATGCATAGATTGAATGTTCACTATTAATCAAATGTGAACTATCGCTCTCTAAAAGCCCCACATTAGGACCAAATTCTTCTTTGCCATCCAAATTTTCCAATCCAATTCTTCACTATCAATCTCTTTCACTTCATCTACTAAGACTTATAAAACTTTTTTATTCATAAATTGTCACTATTAGGACTTTCAACATTGTTGGCATGCTTTTAAGCTACCAAATCATCACACCTATTACCTTCATTATTCCCTAGGCATTGTATAAACTTGTCCTATGCTCATAAAATTGTTGCATTTGTGTGAATTTGGTGTCAACAACAAAGCTAAAGAATATTTTTTATTACCATACATATGAAATCATTTAGGATCTATTAGGTTGATTGGTGATATGCACATTGATTGATGACACCCTTTGCACCTTTTATTGTTGTGTCAACAAAATCACAACTTACCTTATAGAGAGATCTATCATGTAACTTGAATGGTTTTACGAGGTAATTCCCTACATGACTATAGTTCCTTGTTCAATCCCTTGACAAGCCAATTGACTCGATGTCATAAGGAAGAGCTAAAGCATCCCATGTTCTTAAAAGATCCCTCTTGTGAGCCAATGGAGGAGAAATGTCAAGCCATGAATACCATGACAACAAGCTTTGTACATTTTTAAAAGGATGACCAAATGCCTTCCTTTTCAAAACTCCATAAAAAAGCATTTTTTAATTTATTATTGATTTGGTGTAGAAGTCCATCTAATGATGTTGTGTCATGAGTAGACTTTGTAGGCCATGGATCCAATATATCTCCTATAAAAGCATTGATATAACCTCCGTAAGTAAAAGAATACTTTGACTAGAAGACTAAAACTTAAACTTGAAGAGAGAGACATAGGAGGAGTCATAACAGATAAATAAATAGGTGTAACAAGAACATTCATGCCATCTTCATCAAGGATATATAGTCATCATATGCCACACTATCTCAATTTTAAATTAAAACTCCTCTACATCCCACACACTTCCTTCCTTACATAGTGGCAATTGATCAAATAGTTCACACCTTCTCTATGGTTCTAAAAAATTTTGAGGTGTTTTATGAAAAAATTCACTTGCTTTGTTTATGTTTCCACATTTTACACACATATTTTCCAAAGCATTTGCAACTATCTCATTTTATTAAAGTCTGAACTATCCTTTATGCTTTGATGGACATCCATACTCAGTTCCAAAGCTCACATTTTAGCACAAGATGGAAAAACATTGGTAGTGAGAATTGATTGGGTTGAAAATCTAATCATTGCATTTTCTTAAAAGTTTCTAAAGTCCTTTCAGAAATTTCATTGTGTTCCTACCATATATAGCTCCATACTAGTTGTGTGATACTTTCCATTTACATATCCACTACATCTTGTTCTTGGAGCAGCTAGATAATAGTTTGCAAGAAAGTTTGAAAAGCATTATTGCTAGTCATGATAGTGATCTCTAGAGAACTGATAAGAGACTTGTTGAAGTAAAATAATGATTGGCCTCCATAAGAGATGGTAAAATTTGATTGAGACTAAAAGATGTAACTAAATGCTCTTGAGATTTACTTAGGATGGCCCATTGCGATTGTAGTTGGTGAAGATACTACTTTAGTCCTAAGAGGATACAACTTGAATGTTTTTGGCACAAAATTGTCTATGTTTATAGGGGAAATACCTCTGAATAATTTTGTAAGTAAGTTGAGGATTCAAACTTTTATAAAATAATGACACAATCAAACTAAATAATTGTTCAAATCTTTAGGGGGTTCAACTAATGTATTGGGTCATTGCTTCATTGAAGTATAGATTTCATGCTTAAAATCATTATGATGTTTCGAACAATTTATGACAGTATAAGTTGGGATTTTAAAAATATAGAAAACACTCTCAAAGGAGATATATTCCATATCATTGTCACATATAGTTCCATTTGTATGGTGCTATAAAGTCTTCAATTAGAGATTGGTGATTTAACCATGTCACTAGGAAATATTGATGTGGACTCTTTTTATGATCGTGTGCTAGATAATGTTAAATTGGGAGTTAAAATGGAAAGTCTCTATTTTCTAAATGAATTGGGATGGTCTTTCAAGGTCAATATTTTTCTTGCCCCTTCTTTTCTTTGACAACTGAATTGATTACATTCCTTTCCCCACCCCACAAAGAACTTTGGCTACTACTTTTTGAAATGTTTTCATCTATAAGTATGAAATGTGTAGGAGGCTTGGGTCTTGTAATGGAAATGGAATGGCTTTCTTCTTTCTTAAATGGAAAAAATTAAATTAGTTTTCCTATAATATTTGAGCCTTTGATGCATCATCTTGAAGATGAACAATAATTATAGAAAATATACATAGGTTAAAGGCGAACTAAAAGAATGTTTGTTAAACTCATGCATTACTAATCTTTGAATAGTGTAGAGCCTATGTAGTTCTTTAATATTTTCCTTAAATGTATCTTCATGTCTTATCATGTTTCTCATTATTTGTTCCATTTTATTCTCTAAGATATTCTATAGAAAATCCCTCTAGCCAAAAGCATGCACAACTTTGTTGCAATTGTTGTTGATGTTTGCGTGAGGTGGTGGGGTAATTTGAAGATACATCATTAAATATCATTTTGTTGTTCATGCTTTCCAAGGACGGGATGTCCTCGATAGTTCTAATAATCTCCATATTTTAGCATTTGTAGGCTTTTCATTTGATGCTTTGGCTCTTCTTTATATTATTTCAAGAGACTATAGTTTCTTAGTGATATATACATCTCCCAAGATGTCAGCTAATTAGAATTTGAAGACCATAAATCTAAATTATTTCTACAAACATGGGATTGTGACTAAAAAATTATTTAGTAGTTCTAAATGAACTTGTGGAGCTACATCATTCTGCAAATGGTCATAAAAATTAATAGAATTGTGATCTTCAATATCACATGACTAAATTTTGAAAGGAAGTAAGGTTCATAGAAACAGCTTCCTAAACAGATCTAATGAGAAAAGGTTTATGCAAATGTTTATCTCTTACAATTACAAATTAAGATACACATTGAAATAAAGGTAATAACAACATCCAAATGCAAATAGAAAGCTCACAACACAAGATATATGTGGGGAAAACCCTTTCGGGTGAAAAACCCCACACTCCAAAACATGCACATGTATTATCAAATCAAAGGATGGTTGTGTTGAAATGCACAAGACAACTGAGAGGGGGGGTGAATCAGTTGTAACCAAAACTTAACTTCTTTCAAACATCAACACCTCAACCACTTAATCAGTGTTATTATGATTTAACCATGAAAGCATGAAACTAGAAACTTAAACACATTCAACACATGAAACGCTAGATTTGTTACGTGGAAAACCTAATGAGGGAAAAACCACGGTGAGGATTAACTCACAATATAAATGATATATCAAAATTTACAACAAGGCTCACTATCCAGAATGCTCACTGCAAAAGAAGCAGCTCACTACCAAGAGAAGGGGCTCACTGCCAGAAGTTGGTGAACTAAGATAGTAGCATCTCCACTATGCCAAGGTTCAGTTCCATTGAAGCACAACAAATCTCCTCTGCTTTGCTTTACTTTTTCACTTCGCACTTATCTTCACATATATTCGCATTATCATCAATTATTCACAACTTCATTACATGTATTTATATAATTCATCAACCTTGGAATGTACATCAAGGCCGGCATTACAATCATCAACCATTGGAACAATCTCCAAGGTCAGTATACACACATACAATAGAATAGGTTTGGACCTAAACAGATTTGTGAAGAAAAAGAATGAGTGCAGACCACACCACGCCTTAGCTGGGACTCAAATGTAATCTTCCATGCAACAACATGTTATCACAAACTCCAAAGCATAATCGCAAGTAGTGAAAACAACCAAGTCAGCCAAAATTGTTAACACTAAGACCTTTAGGAACATGCTTTAGCCATGATCCAAATTACACTTTGCAGACCAATCAAACGATAGGAACATAATCTAGAGACATCCACAAGCACATTACAATCACCAAGAAATTTTGCACAACCCCCAAACATTCTATCTAGAAGATTCTTCAAACTGAAGCACTTAAACATTACTGTCAGCCACTGTCATAAAGGAAAGACCACTAGTGGAGCACCAAATCACAAACCATTTGAACAGAAGGCACATAACATCATGACAAACTTAATTCTAGGACTGCAGATTGTAAAACTTAAATGCGGAGAAGAATACATTCTCCCTGTCATCATTGAATACTCAAAAAAATAGTTTTTACTATGGTCAACAGAACTCACTCAAATCTTCACACCGAAGACTCAAACCTGAAACATAGCAACTACAGACATCCCTTATCATAACTTCCAAACCGCAGACAAAGATATTCAATCTATAGGATATGTGGAGCAAAACACTGCACTGTTCTTCTCAGACACTTTCTCAAACTCATTCAAATAATTTCCTTAGATGCTGACCTTAGGTGTTGACATCAATGACAACACTTACTACTCATACTTGCAACAATCTTCCCCTTTGTCATTGATGGCAACACATGATGTGAAAAACCATTGAGAAAAACAAACTTGCTTTGCTTCTTTGCTCCCCCTTTATGCTTTCTCTAACTATAACTTTCTCATTAAGTTTTTCACATGAACTTCTCTCCCCCTTTATATCAATGGCAAAGGGTGCCAGATCTTTTCTCTCTTTAGTTATCAAGGCTCAATTCAGATCTTATTAATACTGCACTACTCCCCCTATCAGCAACACTACAACACTTACTACTCTTTATCAAGAACTCATATTAGCACCTTCTACCTACTCCCCCTGAGAGGTAGCCTTCAAAAACATCAATCCAGATCAAAGAATAAGACTTTGGACACCACTAGACTGATGCACTTCCCATGCATCTTAGTTTAGAGCAGGAGGGGTAATAACCCCTAACTTTTCCCTAAGATACTCAAAAGTATCCTTAAGTAGAGGCTTTGTAAAAATATCTGCAATATGATCCTTAGTAGGCACATATTCCATCTTTACTTCATTCTCTATTACCTTTTCTCTCAGAAAGTGATACCTTATTGATATATGCTTTGTTCTTGACTACATCACTCGATTCTTTGAAATGTTTATAGCACTTGTAGTGTCATAAAAGATTGAAATTAGTTCTTCATACACAACTCTTATATCCTTCAATGTTGGCTTCATCCATAGCACTTGAATACAACAACATGCTACAACAATATATTCTACTTCTATAGTAGAAAAAAAATTGATTCTTGTTTTTTGCTTAACCATGAAACCAATCTGTTACCCAAGAGGAAAGCACCTTCACTTGTACTTTTTTTGTCATCAGCATCTCCAACCCAATCTACATCTATATAAGCACTAAGAGTGAAATCAGCATTTTTGGGATACCACAATCCATAGTCTGAAGTGTCTTTTAAATACCTCATGATCCTCTCAACTGCTAGTCACATGTGACTCTCTAGGATCTTGAAATCTTGCCACAAGACAAACTACATGCATTTTATCTGATCTTGTATTGGTTAGATAAAGTAGTCCTCCAATCATAGACCTATATTTTTTCTAATCAGTCTTAGGTGATTCATCATTCTTGCAACCAGTTACCATAGGAGTACATATTGGCTTGGAATCCTCCATTCCAAACTTTTTCAGCAACTCTTTCACATACTTGGACTAAGAAATGAAAATTCATTTTTCTGATTGAGTAATCTGCAATCTTAAAAAGAAATTCATTTCACCAAACATAGACATCTCAAACTCCTTTTGCATTTCCTCTGTAAATCTCTTACACATACATTCATTGCCTCTAAAGATAATATCATTAACAAAGACTACAACAATCAGAATTTGATTGTCATTAATTTTGAAATAGAGATTATTGTCTGCAATACCTTTATTAAACCCTAATTGCATCAAATACTTATCCAACCTTGCATACCAAGCTCTAGGAGCTTGCTTTAGTCCATACAAGGCTTTCTTCAATCTGCACACCATAGACCACCTTGGTCTGATAACTGAAATCTTTCCGGTTATTCAATGTAAACTTCTTCCAGCTCTCCATTCAAGAATGCTGACTTTACATCCATCTAGTACACTTTGAAATCTTTGTGTGTTGCAATTGCCAAAAACATTCTTATTGCTTCAATCCTTTCCACATGAGCATAAGTCTCCTCAAAATCTATGCCTTCAACCTAAGAATATCCTTTCCATAGCAATCTTGCTTTGTTTCTTACTACCTCTCCATTTTTATTCAACTTGTTTCTGAAAACCCATTTAGTTCCAATCGCATTCTTATCAGCGGCTCTAGGAACTAGTTCCCAAGTTTGATTCTTCTCTATCTGCAACAGCTCTTCTTCCATAGCTTTTACCCAACTTTCATCTTTGCAGGCTTCACTTAAAGTTTTAGGTTTAATCTTTGAAAGTAAACAGTAATTCACCTATTCTTCTGCAGCTCTTTTCCTTGTCAATACCCCTTTCATTTTATCACCAATAATCTAATCCTTAGAATGATTAATCCTTACATACCTGGGAGTTTTAACAGCACTTTCCGAAGACTTTTCTTCTTCAACTTGACTGACATCTTGTTCGACTTTTTCTTCATTTGTTGTAGTAGCAGGTTCATCTGATTCATGCCCACTCAGATCTGATATTCTTTCTCTATCTTTGTCAACTTTCACATTAGCACTCTCAATGATCTTTCTCAATCTCTTGTTGTAGCACCGGTAGGCCTTGCTCTTAGTGGAGTATCCATGGAAAGTTCATTCATCACACCTAACATCAAACTTGCCTAACTCTTCATCTCTTCTAATATAACATTTGCTTCCAAAAACTTTGAAATATTTAACTATTGGAATTCTTCCATACCACAATTCATAAGGAGTTTCCGTACCATTACCTTTGACTTGAACTCTGTTTTGAATGTAGACAGCAATATGTATAACTTCTCTCCAACACACTTCCAGTAGGTTAGCCTCCATCATCATTGACCTAGTAGCCTCTTGAACTGTCTTGTTCTTTCTTTCAACAACTCCATTCTCCTCAAGAGTCCTAGGAGCACACAACTATTTATTTATCCCATATTCTTCACAAAAAATATTGAATTCATTTGATGTAAACTCACCTCCTCTATCAGACCTTAAGCATTTGATCTTCAATTTTAGCTCATTTGCAACCATCGCCTTGAAAGCTTTGAACTTGTCTAGGGCTTCAGATTTATCTTTTAAGAAAGTGACCCAAGTCATTCTAGAATAATCATCAATAAGCAACATAAAGTACCTATCTCCTTGCAAACTTCTTATTCTTGTAGGACCACACAAATCTGTATGCACCAACTCAAGCAATCCAGCAGAAAATTATTCTTTACTTTTTAAACTTGTCCTTGTTTGTTTCCCCAATTAACATTCCTTACAAATAGTATTAGCAGGCTTCACAAGCCTGGGCAAATCTCTCATAGCTTGTACTGAGCTTATCTTCACCAAGTTGTCAAACTTGATATGACACATCCTTCTATGCCACAGCCAACTCTCATATGTCTGAGCCAACAGACAACAATCATTAGTTCCTTTCAAATGATAAATATTACCTCTAGTCTTCTTACCAGTAGCAATCGTTGTTCTGGAGCTTTCCATGATCTTGCATCCATTATCCTTGAATCTTAGATCATACCCTTTGTCACACATCTGACCATCACTTTAAAAATTATGCTTCAAACCCTTCACATATAGGACATCCTTTGTATTATGCTTTCCATCAAAAGAAATAGATCCTCTTCCACAAATCTTACCAACGACATCATCTCCAAACCTAACCAGTCCCCCATCATACTTTTCCAAACTTATAAACTTACTTTTATCACTGATCATGTGATGTGAACATCCACTGTCAATAATCCATTCATCCTTATCCTTTTCAACCTGGCAAACAGACAAAGCACTCTCTTCCACTAGTTTTTCTTCCTTCACACAGCTAGTAGGATTAGTAGACAGGGATTCTTCCTTAATAGCAATAAACAAGCATTCATTTGCACTAGTATCATCAGACTTATCATCCGTTACACCATCATCATCAAAGTCTCTAACATAATAGCATTTCTTTATGATTCTAGGTCTACTTTCAAATTTCTTCTTACCTCTCTCAATTCTCTCCAGACACCTAGAGGCATAGTGGCCAATCTTACCACAAGAAAAGCATTTGAATGGTAATTTACCTTTGAAATTATCGGTACCTCTTTGCATTCTATCCACAAAGTTGGCTTCAATCTCATCAAGGTCATTATCTGGTTCCACAACATACTTCTCAGATCTTGAGGTCTTCTCTGAAGTACTAGCTTTGAAAGCAGCCTCAATCTTTGGCAGAGCATCACCGAACTCTCTCATCTCAAATGCGGTGAACTTTCCAAGCAACTGACCTTTGTAATCTAGTTCACACTTATAAGTTCTTCAATTGCAAATACCTTGTGACTGTAGGATTTAGGCATTGACCTAAGAATCTTTAGCACAACCTTATCCTCATTAATAGTTCCTCCAAGACCTTTGATTCCATTGACAATTTCATCAACTTTTTGCATGTAGATGCTATGTTCTCATCTTCACTCATTTTCAAGGCTTCATACCTCGCCTTCAGGTTTTGTAATTTGGCACTCTTCACAAAATCATCTCCTTCATATAAATTTTTCAACTTAACCCAAATCTCATAAGCATTCTCCAAATCTATAACTTTCACTAACTCAGTGTTAGATAAGACATTTAACATAGCATCTCTAGATTTTCCATTTAACTCATACTGTTTGACTTCATCTTCATATGATGGACCATTTGGAGGAAGAGTATACTTGATTTCTGCCATCTTCCAAATACTATAACCAAGAGAAATGAGATGACTTTTCATTCATACCTTCCATAGAGCATAGTATGTTCCATCAAACTGTAGAGACTCCCTCTTGTGCGCCATCCCGGATCTACCTCAAGATGTTAGGTTTTTTTAAGGAACCCTCGCTCTGATACCAATTGTTGAAATGCACAAGACAACTGAGAGGGGGTGGGGTGAATCAGTTGTAACCAAAACTTAACTTCTTTCAAACATCAACACATCAACCACTTAATCATTGTTATAATGATTTAACCATGAAAGCATGAAACCAAAAACTTAAATACATTCAACACATGAGACACCATAATTTTTATGTGGAAAACCCAATGAGGAAAAACCCACGATGAGGATTAACTCACAATATAAATGATATCAAAATTTACAACAAGGCTCACTGCCCAGAATGCTCATTGCAAAAGAAGCGGCTCACTGCCAAGAGAAGGGGCTCACTGCCAAAGGGGCTCACTGCCAAAAGGGCTCGCTACTAGAAGTTGGTGAACTGAGATAGTAGCATCTACAGTATGCCAAGGTTTAGTTTCATTGAAGCACAACAAATCTCCTCTGCTTTGGTCTACTTTTTCACGTTGCATTTATCTTTGCATCTTCACATTATCATCAATTATTCACGACTTCATTACATGTATTTATACAATTCATCAACCTTAGAATGTACATCAAGGTTGGCATCACAATCATCAACCATTGAAACAATCTCCAAGTTTGGCATACACACATACATTAGAATACGTCTGGACCTAAACAGATTTGTGAAGAAAAAGAATGAGTGTGGACCACATGTCTTAGCTGGGACTCAAATGCAATCTTCCACGCAAAAACACGCTATCACAAACTCCAAAGCATAATCTCAAGTAGTGAAAACAACCAAGTCGACCAAAACTGGTGTTAACACTAAGACCTTTAGGAACACGCTTCATCCATGATCCAAATTACACTTTGTGAACCAATCAAAAGGCAGGAACACGATCTAGAGACATCCACAAGCACGTTACAATCACCAAGAACTTCCGCACAGCCCCCAAACATTCTATCCAAAAGATTATTCAAACTGGAGCACTTAAACATTACTGTCAGACACTATCATAAAGGAAAGATCACTTGTGAAGCACCAAATCACAAACCATTTGAACTAAAGGCACATAACATCATCACAAACTTAATTCCAGAACCGTAGACTGTAAAACTTAAATGCGGAGAAATGTGGAGTAGAATACATTCTCCATGCCATCATTGATTACTCAAAAAATTAGTTTTTACTATGGTGAACAGAACTCACTCAAATCTTCACACCAAAGGCTCAAACCTAAAACATAGGAACTACAGACATCCCTTATCATAACTTCCAAACCATAGACAAAGATATTCAATCTACAGGATATGCAAAGAAAAACATTGCATTGTTCTTCTTAGACACTTTCTCAAACTCATTCAAATAATTTCATTTAATGTTGACCTTAAGTGTTGACATCAATGACAACACTTACTACTCATACTTGCAACTGATTGAAACACACTTGCAATGCAAGTTCTTTCAGGGGTTCACAAATGTTGAATACTAGAGTAATTTTGGCAACATAATGGTACCTACAAATGAACCCATACATACACTACTCCAAGCACATGTATTTATAGAGAGATACAAGCATGAAGGAAGCTTCTAGAGCAAGCAACAAGAGATGGGCATCCAAATCCATGTGGCACACTTTTCAAACACATGTTTGACTCCTATGACACTTGTACGGTATTCCCTTATACCTCTTACAACCATCCATATTTGGGCGTCACAAATTTACCCAAAATAGGTATGACATATGCTCTTACACACCTTACAATGTCATAGAATTTGTCATATATGACAACTCTTACAGTTGTAAGAGAATCTATCATAACCGACTAACAATAGCATAGAATACCAATTCTTTTCTATTCATTAGCTTATTGAAAGAAATGAGCTATTTTCTCATCAGTCTAGAATACCATCCAATGAGTTTGATTGTCAGGAATGATACTCTAATCACTAGTAAATAACAATATCCTTGTTCTTGAGAAAGCCTGTCACCAGGTCAAATTAAAAGCTAATCAGGGCCATTCTATTTGCCTCTATGTTTTTATTCTGGGGAATAGCTACCAAGTTGATGGCCTCAAAAGATTCATGCAAATCCCATATCCGGTGCTTGTATGCCTTCATGAGAGTTTTTGGCCATGCGTTATGATCTTACCTACTTGATGATCAACTTTAAGTCACTGTAAATTTGCAATATGTTAATACCTATTTTATTTGCAAAGATTAAACCTTAGAGGAAAGCCTCATATTTGCCAATGTTACTAGTGCAAATGAACTTGAGTCGGTAATGTGAATGGGAAAATGAGAGAGAGTCAAATACATGAAAAACATAAGAACCCAAACATCAATAGAAGTTGAAAGCAAAGAGGAATCAAACCAAACTGAGTAAGAACATACTTACAGCCCTTTTCACTTGTCATTTTCCATTGTTGCCTATCTTGCTTTGATCTTGATTGAAGCCCTCAGAAGCTCTTTTGTGCTTGCTTGCTTGTGTGAAGATGGCAAAGTAAGAATGGTTGTGAATACCTGTTTTTGTGTTGAAAGAGAGTTTCAACACTCAACAATGGAGGACACTTTGGAATAGAATGAATGAGAGAAGAAGAGAAATTTGTGTATAATTATCTTGTCAAATGAAGTGCCTCTCTAATGGCTTAGAAGAGGGTTCTATTTATAGAATTTCTGAAAATAGAATGGAGGGTGAGGATCCAATGATGAGATCAATGGCCCTCATTATTTGTGAATCTTTAATTCATAATGGATGAATTAAAAATTCAAAATGGGGGACAATGGGTTATGACAATTGAATTAAAAATTCAGAGTGGGGGACAATGGGTTATGACAATTGAATTAAAAATTCAGAGTGGAGGATAATGGGTTATGACAATTGAGTGGAGGATAATGGGGAACATTGAATTAAAAATTCAGAGTGGGGGACAATGGGTTATGACAATTGAATTAAAAATTCAGAGTGGAGGATAATGGGGAACATTGAATTAAGAATTCAATTTTGGATTTTGGAGGATATTAGCTAATTAAATATTCAAGAATATTTAATTATGTGCAACATGGTGAGGTGGAAGGGATGATGTGGAAGGATGAGGTGGATTGATGAGGTGGATTTTGTGAGGTGGATTTAGGACTTGAGACATTAGAAGAATTTAGGGATTTCAATTAAATAAAATAATTTTATTTAATTTGTAGGCTAATGAATCAATCAAATAAACTTATAATATTTATTTAATTAACAGAAGGAACTAAGAATTAAGATAAATACCACAGTATTTACTTAATTCAACACGAGCCAATTTTAGGTGTCTACAGGTAATATTGTTGTTATCTTTCTCCTTGAAGTGAGATTAGGTGTATGCTAGTGTTGGCAACTATTTTACAATTTGTGTCATCAAAGTACAATCTCCACGTTCTAGCATTTTCCTCTTTGCTTTTAATGATGTCTGCGATAGGTGAAGCTTCATCATGGATCAAGTATGTTCCGAGGATAGTTTCTTTGAATAATTACTGAAGATTACCTTCTTCATTATCTATTGATAACCACCATGTGCCATGCTCTTTATTTAGAATTTAGTTAGTAGTGTGAACTGTTAGAGTGAATAATTTATCTATTCACTACATCTTAAGTGTACTTAGGTTGGTGAGGTTAGACAACATCTTGTCTAACTGAATGTGCAACCTTTTAGGCCTTAGAGGTTACCTAGTTGTTTGGTAAACCACATGTGCATACCTTTTGGGTTTGAAAGACTTTCCATCTCACCTCAAAAGGCACTTTGTAGTCATCCAACACTTGTCACCAAAGGTTGTTGGTTTGCACATTCTAAGTGATCCAAAAGTTGACACTTATATAACACTTGTCTTCATGCATGTGCCACATCATAGGACACTTGTCAATCCACATGCAAGGTGGATTGCCTCATCCATGCCAATATAATAATGCATTTTTATGTAAATTATCAAGTGAGATTAATATCTATTTATGCTCAAATTAGGTTCATCAATATCATTGATTTCTTATTTCTATTTGTCAATTTCCATATCATGAGAGTGAATATCAAGTGTTATAGACAATCCTTGGCTATTCCAACATGATATCATAGCCTTGTTGCAGACACTAAATCATGCACAGCCTCCACAAAGACCCCAATGATGACTCACAATCCTCGTCACGTATGCATGGAATAATACCCTCTCAATAGCAATTCTCTTGGTAGCATGTGGTTTCTTCTTCCTTTTGTTGTTTCCCCTTTGTCATTCTAACTCTTTCCCCGCTTTCGACACTTGTCAATTTTCGTTTGTGCTTGTGACTTTGTCCCTAAGCCTTGTATTCATCCATTTGTTGTGTTTTAACCTTTCCCTAGTAATTTTAATACATTCCCAGTCCTAGGAGCCCTCTAGAGGACCTTCCAAGCCATCTTCAACTTTTGGTTTTCAGTTCCGGTCAACCAGCACAAATCTCCCCCAGGAGATCCATCGTTTGCAAATGGAGATTTGGTTTTTGACCCCTATTTGACCAGTTTCTCGAGCCAGTTCACCTCCTTGTTCCTTCTTGTTCATCACCAACCCTACCTTTCACCTTGGGACCCCTCCTCTATGGGTTGCCCATGGGTCACCCCCGGGCGACCCTAACTGGTGGAAAGGGGTGACCAGGTGGTGACCTTGTCGTCTTTCCCAGTCGCAAATCAACTCAAGTTTTTCGCCAAAAATAGCTCCATTTTGACTCATTTTTGCTTTTGTTTGCATGGGATTTTGTCCTAAACTTGTAGCTAACTATTTCATGCATTCAAGCATGCATATTTAGCTCCTTTTTATCTTTAGTTGTCAACCCATGCATTCTTTTAACTCCATTTCTTCTTGAGTGATAAGCTATAATGGCTTGTTCACTCCCTAATTAGCCCAGGTCACTCTTGTGTCTTCTGAGTTAATTCTTCATCCTCTCCACCTCTTTTAGCATCTTCAAACCTATAAATACCCCCTCCCTCAAGCATAAAGGGAGGTAATTTCATTTGTGCACACAGTTCTTGTAGGTTTTTGCTCTCCAATTAGCATCCATATGCTCACACAAGATGTCTAATCCTTTTGCTCGTATTGTTCTCTCATCAAGATTTGCTAAAAGCTCACATAGCGTCGATACGCTGCCCACATCACAAGCCACCATGCTCACAAGTTGGTATTGAGCTCTCATTCAAGCTTCCAAAAGCTTTTTTTTGCATCCCTTTTCTTATTGTTGCCAAGAGGATTCCTCTGCTATTGCAAGAGGATAAGAGGCTGCCATACAAGAATTTATGAGGGTAGTGGAGGCTGATGCGTCTCTTTATTCTAGGTTCCTTCATGCTTTTATTTCATAGTAATTAGAAAATCACAATTTGCACTTGGAAACAGTAAATGTGTGTTGCCATTTCCTTGATAGGTTAAGTAGATCTTGCATTGTTAGAATAGTTTACCTTCAAAAGTTCATACAATAGATCCATTTCAAACCAATTTCATTTTCCTATAGTAATCGTTCCACATGTTCAGAAAAACAAAACAAAAACATAGATCAATTGCATTAGATAACTTCATAGTAGATTACATACATATTTTAATTACTAGAATAGAGAAAAAGCACTTTCATTTCCATAAATAGAAAAAAGCACAAAAATATTATTTTTCACTCATATAGGCTTGCATGCATCCAAAAACTGAAAAGCACGAAAACATTAGCATCATAGAGCATTCACAAACCCTTGATTCTAGCACAAAGTCAAACCTTAGGTCAAACAAACCCTAAGTCAAAACCCTAGGTCAAATCAAGGTTAGCTTTAACTATCTCTCTCTTGGCTTGGGCTCATGAACGTGCCCTGGGCTTAGAGACGAGTGGGTGAAGGCAATCCTCAACGAGATAGACAAGATCAACCCTGGACCACAAAAAGACCAACAAACAATTCAACAACAACAAAGGTTGAGGACATTCGAAACACATGTTATCATCCAACAGTTTGAACAACAACGTCAAATCAACAAAAGCATCAATGAAAACAATAGTCAACCTACATAGCGTTGGAACCTTAGGAATCTAAATAGAAGAATGGTGACTAGTGACCCTTTGGGTCATATAGTTATTTTAACTACAACAGTCACAGAACACCAAATTAGAATCAACGCACAAGAAAGGCCCCATAACCAGACGACCACTTTCTCTGAAGTCTAGCTCTCAAGAGAGTCAGACCGCCCCTGTGTCTCGCCTCCTCTTAACTGGCTACTTCCATGAGAGAGAGTGATGTGGAGGTTCACCCCGTGGCAAGGAGAGGGGTCCATGTGCGCACCAAAAATGACTCAACCACCCCAGGCCACTAAGTCATGTTTTTGAGTGTACATATTTAGGTGAACTCTACGTGAAAGGCTAAAGCCTCTTGGTTATGTTTTTTGCATTCCCATTGCTTGGATCCCATTTTCATCATCATTATCACATACAACATCAACTTCACCACATATTTTGGTGAACCCAGCGTGAAAGGCTAAAGCCTCTTGGTTATTCTTTTTGCGTTCCCATTGCTTGGATCCCATTTCCATCATCATTGTCACATACGATGTCAGCTTCACATATTTTGGTGAACCCAACGTGAAACTACAAATCCTTCTAAGACGAGTTGTTTGCATTTCAACTTCAGAAATTCAATCATTATCACTTTCATTTCTGTGACTGTCTTCGCCAGTTCCGCTTGTCACCTTCACCTTTGCTCATTCCATTTATTTTATGGTGTTTATGACACCCCTGAATATGACAGACCCAGAGTTGAACTTAGGGAACATTCCCTCAAGGGAGAAATAAATTCCCTCTTTCGACAGGTATCTGCCACCTGATACCAATGCACCAGTTTCAAATCACTACGACTATGAAGATTCAAACTATGAACAAGACGGAAGAGAGCCCAGATGTTCTCTATCATTCAACAATCCTGCATAGGAGCATAATCCTGCCATGCCAGACACACCTCATAAAGTGAAAAGAATACAAATGAGGTCAGAAGTTGATCGTGTGGATCAACCTTCCACAAGCAATTCAAGCACTCATCTGGACGATGAAGTAAGAAGGCTCGAAAGGAACTTACAAGAAGCAAAGGATGCTCAAGAGGCCTTGAAAGTTGCTCTTCAAGAAGAGCAACAATAAAATGCTATACGAGAAGAAATGAAAATTCACGACAACATTCGCAATGAAATCCCAAGAAACAAAGAAGTGCCTAGAGGTCCTACACCTACAGACCTCATTGCAACACTAGTACAAAGAATCAGAACTCTGGAGGCAAAACAACATGTCCTAGAAAGAAGACAAAAATCGCATGAACATATCAGAATCGAACAGGACTAGGGGGCATCTCAAAATCCCCCTTACTACTCACAAAATGGGAGTAATGACATATTCCCAAATGGGAACCCTCCTATTCAAAACACTCAAGCAATACAAGGAAATCAAGTGAATCAAACAATGGCATTGGGTTATCAAAATCCACCCATGGGGTTAATGTTGTCAACTCCGCAATCACAAAGTGCCTTTTTGGGCACATACTTGGAGTATTTAAAGGAGCCACTTGACATGACTATAAGAAGTGTTTCGTTACCTTGACCATTACCAAATCTCCCAAAGTTCAAAGGAGAAGGAGACCCTAACTCATACATTAAAGCTTATACAACTGCTATAAGAGAACTCCTCCCTTGGGATGGGGTTGTCACCAAAATCTTCCTAAAGACGCTGGAAGGAATAGCCTTGGATTGGTATTATTGCCTACTTGAGACCTCGATACACTCATTCAGACAATTGATAGGAGAGTTTGTCATGGCTTTCGACATGAACAAGCTCATGAAGATAGGGATCCGAGAATTCCTGACCCTAAAACAAGAACCAAACGAATCAGTGGCTCATTTCGTCACTCGATGGAGACAAGTTCTCTATTCTTCGACAAATGCTCCAAACATGGATCATCGCAAGTTGTGCGATCTCTTCTTGCATGCCTTGAACAAATATATGAGAGAAGAAGTCTAGAAATTGCCTTACAAGTCTTACGAAGAAGCCTTGGAAAGTGCCTTACAGATTAACCAAGCAGCCATTGACAGTGGCCGAAGAACTTATGACATGAATGGAAAACTCAAAGTCTCGAAAGGGGCTGAGAAGAATACCTCAAACATCATAATACATAAAGACATCAATGTCATAAAGAGTGCACCCAGTAATGATAAATGGCATCAAAAAGGAAATGAAGGACCAGGTTGTTTCTCCTATGATCCCAACACATATTGTTGGTTCCATGAAACATAAGGTCATGACATGAAGACCTGTTACAGATACAACAAAGCTATCTCAAAGCTTACCCCAGAGCAACAAAAAAAGTTCCTCATTCTCCTACAATCCTAAGGAAAGGAGAAAGAACCTCAGAACAAAAAAGGGAATACCAATAAAAGAAGTTCTAATCATGTTGAATTAAACCAAGAAGTGTTTGTGATCCAAGAAGAGGAACAAACTGACCAAACGGAAGGTGTTTTCTCACAAGTAGTAAACCTATTGAAAAACTCCCCTTCACACCGAAAAATCTTCTTGCAAGTATTGGAAGAGGGATACTCAGCACAAGAGGAACCAAACCCTCTCACATTCGACAACTCAAGACTCCTAAAAGATGAGGGAAACAAGAATAAAGATTCACCATTATACATACAGGTTCAATTTGAAGAGGTCCTCATAAAGAGAGTGGTAGTAGATGAGGGATCGACAGTCAACCTCTTACCAATTTCCTTCCTACGAAGAATGGGATACAGTAAAACAGGCATAAAACAAGCTACCACCTTGAGGATATACGACAGTGAAGACATCCAAACAATTGGGAAAATCAGTCTACCACTCACTTTAATATCTAAAACAGTCCCCACCGACTTCTACGTCATCAAAAAAGAAACCAATTACAACATGATCCTCGGAAGGCCTTGGGTTCATGAGATGAAAACTGTAGCCTCCACATTGTTTCAAGAAATTCACTTTCATCACCTACAAAAAATGCATATCGTGAAGGCAAATCCTAACCTTTTCAGTGTCTATAGGAAGGAACAGGAAGAGAAGGATAAAAAGTCAAATACGTAGGAGACAACAAAGGAAGAGACTCAAAACCCTCATCCAAATGCAAATACTCTCAACATATCATATCAAAACATGGATCACCTCAAAGAGTTCCCCTTTGATCCCCACACTACGAAGTATCATGATCCATTCGGTTTAGCAGCCATCCCCTACATGGATGAGTATGACATTAAAAACCCCTCAATTGAGACAATAGAAATCATCGAACAAAGGGAGGAAAAGGAGGAAAAACAAAAATCAACGTATGAATTCAGAGAAACGTCGAAATCACAAAACATTCAAGACTTATGGACTCTCCAATTTGACGGAGCATGTTGTAAAACGGGGGAAAGAACCAGAATAATCCTAACCTCACCAAAAGGAATACTTCTCCCTTTTGTTTTTAAATTAGAATAACATCACCAAATATGAAGCCATATCCCTAGGAGTTATGCTATCCATGAGGATGGGAATCAAGAACATCTCTACTTTCAAGGACTCCCAAATTATAATCAACCAAGTCACAAAAAATTATGAAACAAAATCAGAACGACTATGACCATACAAAGAAACTATTAGGAAGTTGGTCCAATTCTTTGACTTCTTTTCCATAAGATCCATACCCAGGGAAGAAAATGCAAACTCAATGGCCACCTTAGCTACCCTGTTTTTGCCTCACACTCAACTTTAGAATTAAGAGTTTATTATGTCAATCCAAGGAGAACCACTATTGGAAAGTGAAGAGTTACCAAACATCTTAGACTATGCCACAAACTAAACAGAGAAGCCAGCGTGAGATTATGATGAGAATGACAAAGCCATCTTAGAATATTTGCATGCTTATGATGGGCTTCCAAGAGTGAACCACAAGAAAGGATACATGCTCCTTCCTCATCAAGATGACTATTTTGGAAGAGAAAGAAATCCTTCAGATCGAGGGAAATTCGGATTTACCAAATGTGCCTCAAAAATTTGAAGAGGGACATTCGTCGCTAATCGAAGACCATTGATGTCAATGTAGGAACCCCTGAGAAACCAAAAATGTTGAAATTGGGGGGAGAATTAGATGATGAGGAATTGGAAGAATACACTGAGTTTCTTATCAAATATTCTGATGTCTATGCCTAGACATATTCAGACATGCCTGGGCTAGACCCAAAAATTGTGGTGCATAACTTAGTAACGAAGCCTAACGCAAAACCCATAAAACATAAATTCAGGCCCATAAAACCTCAGATAGCCGAAATGGTAAAAGAAGAATTGAAAAAATTGTTGAATGTAGGTTTCATCAAACCAGTAGAATATTCAAGTTGGGTATCAAACATTGTCCCAATTTTAAAGAAGAATGGGAAAATTCAGATATGTCTTGATTTTAGGGACATAAACCAAGCTTGTCCAAAAAATGACTTCCCCTTACCATCCATCAATCAAATTTTCAATTCACCCATAGAATATGAAGTAGTCTCCCTCATGGATGGATTCTCAGGATACAATCAAATCAAGATCTCAGAAGTAGATCAAAACAAGACGACATTCACAACCCCTTGGGGAACTTTCTGTTACGTTGTCATGCCATTCGGGTTGAAAAATGCGAGGGCTACTTATCAAAGAGCCATGACGCACATCTTCCATGAATACATTCACAAAATAGTGGAAACTTATGTTGATGATCTTTTGGCTAAATCTGAGCAAAGATCAACGCATGTAGGAGACCTTTGCAAGATTTTCAGTAGGCTTCGGGAATACAAAGTAAGACTAAATCCTGATAAGTGTGTTTTCGGGGTTACGACAGGCAAGTTGTTGGGTTTCATTGTTTCACGAAGAGGAATTGATGTAGATCCAACAAAAGTTAAGGCAATCTTAAACGCAACCCCACCAGCTAGTGAGATGACAGTAAGGACTTTCTTGGGACAATTGGGCGCAATCAGGCGTTTCATACTGGATATGACTTTCAAAATTCATCCAATTAATCAGATGTTAAAGAAACAAGTTGGCATAACTTGGACAGTGGATTGCCAAAACACATTTGAACAATTAAAGAAATTCTTGTTGACTCCACCCACATTAATGCTACCAAGACATGATAAACCTTTCATCTTGTATTTCAGAGCTACCAATATTTCTATAACCTGCATGTTGGCTCAAGAGGATGATGATGGAAGGCAAAGAGCAACATACTTCATAAGTCAAACCTTGCTAGAGTATGAGAATAACTATACTAAGAGGATGATGATGGAAGGGAAAGAGCAACATACTTCATAAGTCAAACCTTGCTAGAGTATGAGAAGAACTATACTTGGGCTGAAAGGGAGTGTTTGGCCATAGTTTCCGCAACATGGAGACTACGACATTACATGTTGAATCAAGAAACCAGAGTCATTATACGATCGGAACAGTTTAGAATGCTCTTAACCCAACCAATTTTGTCAAGAACGGATGGCCGATTTGTGACATTATTGAGTTTGAACTAACTTACGTCAATCAAAAAACAATCAAAGGATAGGTAATAGCAAATTGGCTAGCAAAGAACCCGATTCCCCAAGAGGAGCCCATAAATGAAGATTTCCCTGGTGAATAAATTTATGCAATCAAACTTGAGAAATATGTCACTTCATATTGGTATAAAGATATTGTAAGCTATCTAGCAAACAAAACTTATCCTAAGAACATGACTCCATTAGGGAAAAGGCGTTTACGCATCTTGACCGCAAGGTATGTTTTGATTGATGACGTATTATATCAGAGAGCATTGGATGGCATGTTGCTTAGATGTGTTTATAAAGAAGAGACACATAAAATCTTGGAAGAGTGTCGCAGTGAAATTTGTGGACATTTTGGTCGTCACACTACAGCAAGAAAAATACACCTGCTAGGATATTTCTGGCCATGTTTAGAAGGAGATGCAATCAAGTTTGTAAAAAGGTGCCTAAAATGTTAAGCTTGCGCACATGTTCAACACACGCCAACAAGAGATTTACAACCCATAGTTACCCCTTGGCCCTTTTCTACTTGGGGCTTCGACCTGATGGGAACGATCTCCCCACCATCAACAGATGGACATCTATTTATCATCACAACATAATATTTTACCAAATGGGTAGAGGTCATGCCTCTAACTACAGTTTCAGGGACAATAATTGCGAAGTTCATACTAAATTAGATCATATGAAGATTTGGGATTCCCCAAGTGATAGTGATAGACAATGTATCATCATTCAAATATCCACAAGTAAGAGAATTGTGTGAAAGATTTCATATTAATCACAATTCTGTGTCAATTTATTATCCTCAAGGGAATGGACAAGTAGAGGCTACAAATAAAAAATTAAAATCGATATTGGTTAAGATTGTGAAAGACTCTAAAAGAGACTAGCATTTGCAATTATATCCCGCTCTGTGGGCTTATAAAACAAGCATACGGACTCCAATCGAGACCACCCCTTATGCCCTCACCTTTGGGTCAAAAGTGGTTCTATCGTTAGAAGTAGAATTACCTAGTCTAAGAGTGTCATTACAAGGCTTGTTAGACAATGAAGAATATCGAGCTGTGAGATTGGCCTAGTTAGAAATGATGGACGAAAGATGACTAAGAGTCATACAAAGACATGACTCCTACCTTGCAAGGGTAAAGAAGCAATACAACAAGAAAGTTATCCCAAGACCATTCCAAGTGGGAGACTTAGTACTCCAGATCGACAATCTAATCAATAAAAGAGCTGGTTAAGGATGCAAGTTCAAACCCAAGTGGATAGGTCACTACATAGTTAAGGAAGATGTAGGTAATGGTGCCTATCTCTTGTGCACAATGGAAGGTGAGGAATTTGGCAAGATAGTCAATGCCTTTCACCTCAAGAAGTACTATGTCTAAAATCATAAAAATCATAGAACATAAAAACACAAAAAATCAAATATTCCAAAAATACAAAAAAATTGCAAATATCAAAAAAAATTGTTTATTGCATTTCAGTATCATTTTGTCCATCTTGCATTTCAATGAATGACTCACTCTTATATTATTTTCATTGCAGTAAGGAATCTAAGGTTGCCTAGGAATAGGTGATCCTTTTAGGTCTTGACATTCCCCTATGATTCATAATCACCATTCTCCCCCTTTATTCCTAATGATTCTAATCAAAGCCTAGCTCTTAGCTTTACACTGATCACAGTCTTAAGAAGCCATTATGTTAGGTCTAAACAAAGTCAGTATTCACACCTACAGTGTTCAAAGGAAGCTTGCAAGTAGACCTTCCCAATTTTTCCCTAGTAAAAAGAAAGTCCAACTAGATTATAAAACTTTTGGTGGCGCTCAGCCCCTTATCCTTCATGGCCAAAAACGTCAAGAGGATTAAAACTCTGTAGGAAGCAATCTAAAATATGAGTGAATAAAAATATGAGTGATGAGAAAAGTGAGAATTGAGAGATCAAACTATTGGATATCCAAAGACCAAAAGCATTCATTTTCATAAAAGTCAAAAATCCAAAAAAATGAGAAAATCAAGTGAGGTATTGCAAAAATTCAGCCATATTTTTCCTTTACCCCAGGTCTATCTAGCTTGTCATCTATGATCTAAGTCTAGCGAGCACCAATAAAATTTGTTACTTGTCCAAGTTGAAATCTTGTCAAATTGTTTTATCTAGATAAGGATTGGTGTTTAGCCTCTAGCAAAGCCTAAAATTCAGAACTCCTTGTTCCCCTTTTGAGTTCTAAAATCTCTATCTCACAAACTTGAATAGGTCTCCTATACCAGGATAACCCGAAATCCCCTGGATTGAAAATCATACTAAAGAGCAAACATATTGTTTGTTCCATAATGCATTCATACCAAAATTAGAAAAAGAGTTCCAAAGCAATAAGACTAAATGTCATAACTCATGGCATTCCATAGAAGTAGAGGTTTTATTTCAGCACTTGTGTTCTTGCATTTGCATATCGTCCCCTGCATTCATATATATTCCAAAAAAGAACTATAAATATGTCATCGTTCTCATGCTTGCATTCTTATAGTTGAAGGTCTAAACATAATCAAAAAGTTCTAAAAACATCCAAAGTGCACAAGAGATGAGCATTCATACGATAAGCAAATAACCATAAAGAGACGATTTTTCATTAATTATTTTCAGTTCAAGTTTTACAAGAGTACAAGCCAAGACAAAATACTCTCAAGGGATGGCCCCCTCCAACCAAACCATCAAGACTCCTACTCCTCTGCCTCTGAATGGCACTAGTATCTCTATGAGATCTATGGGAACGAGGAACCCAGCTCCGAGTCCAAGAATGAGAACCTGTTGTGCTAGATTCAGGATGTCGAATCCCAAAGCAAGCCATATCACGAAGAACGACATTCTCGCCCCTAAGGATGACAGCCTCCAACCTCAAGGAAGCATTCTCCTTGCACCCATGGTAGGCAGGAGAAAAGATGTCGGTGTGTCAGCCAGCTCTAGAAGGCACACCAGGATCGACTAGAAGTCTCTCTCATGGTAAGCCAGTGAAGGGACTAATCAAATCAACAGAAACCTCAGGTACAAAATCTATCTACTCCTTGACACTACCTACAAGACAAAGATAAAAGGAATGATGCTTCATAATTTTAAGCAAAAACGGACAATGCAAAATTCAAAAACGAAAGCAAGCTTACAAGGATCGTCAGGCTGCCAGGAAGGATCAAAGTGTTGCATCACATCATCAAAATGAGGAGGTGTAGGGCTTGAAGAAGAAGTATCTGGTATCTCCCCCTCATTGGAGTCAGCCTCTTGAGCATCTCTAGTTGACCCATCGTCTAACAAATCATCTCCATCAGGAATGTAGTCATCAGTAGAATCTAAATCCTTCACAATAATAAGTCCACAAGAAGGAGCTCCTCTCCCTCCCCTCCGTCCACCTCTCAGGGTCCTAGAGGTTTTGGTAATCATAACCCCAGGAGTCAAAGGAGTCTAAACTACGAGCCTCTGTCCAACCTCGCCTATCTCCTGGACAGATCGGTAGCATGTAGGAATTGCGGGAAAGTCCTCAAGAAAGTCATAACCTAGTTGTTGAAGAACTCACTCAATGCAATGAGCCTCGATGAGACCATTACAGTCTGAAAGCTCAAAAATGTTACGGCAGTAATCTCAAGTCTGCCTATCATGAGACTAGACACCCTCCATATCCACGTAAGGGCCAGCAATCATATCTGTGTTTGTAAGAGAGGCCACAACACGCAAATAAGTATATAAGTGGCCCACACAAGCCCATCTAGTGGTTCTTGGAAGTCTACAATAAGGAAGAGGAATCTCCTTCTGATATGGCCTGATATGCTCAAAGATCCAGGTCATGATCAGAGCGGAATGGCTAAACCCAAGAGCCCCACGACGAGCAATACGGTAGAAGTCTTTGTAAACCATTCCAAGAGTATCAAGAGTCCATGCAAAAATGGTACCCTGCTCAATGCCCTAGATGATTGGTGCCCAACATCATCACAGACGAGCTAAGGCCTTGTCTCCAAATAGCCTCGAAGCAATCAACCCAATCAGGAACTTCCTCAAGAGAGGAATACGAAGCTTTGGTACAGTGACAAGATGAACACCATAAATAGGATGAACAACTCGAACATGGCAAATGCTCGCCAAGCCTACACTCTTTAGGACAACAAGATCATCAAGAGACAATGAATCATACATCTTAGAGAGCCACAACTTCTCACAATTAGCATTGCACCGAATGTGCATATCCTGACATCAGAAAAGAACTTTTGATTAGATCCCATCAACTCAGAAAATACCTAAAAATCATATAATCTACGAAAATGTCAAAAAAAGCATATAAAACCTTCAAAATTGCAATAAATTGGCGAATTCAATGTTCAAATTAGACCGAAATGGAGTGAAATAAACGTCAGAAAACATCAAATGTTAGTCAGAATCAATCTGTCAGAGTTGATCCTTTCAACAGACCGGATCTCCCCCAAGCGACCCAAATGTTCAACAGGATCTCCCTTGGGCGACCCTATTGCATAGGCAGATCTCCACCGAGTGATCCTGTTGTTTATCCAGATCTCCCCCAAGTGACCTGGATTGGTAAAAGGGGCGACCCTGTTTGCCTACCCACATGCAAAAAAGCTCTAAAAACCACAATTTTTGACCGAGTTCGATAAACAAAAGACAAGTTCTACTCTACACGACAAGACAAATAGAATGCAATAGAGAAAATCAACAAAAACTGACAATTTTACAAGATTTTTCATAAAATGAAAACTAGGGTTTAGAGAAGAGTCTTTTATTGAAATGAAGACTAGGGTTTGGAGAAGGGTTTTTGACTGATTGTGCACCTAACTCCCAGCAGCAAAAGAAGCGGTCATTTTTGGAATTACTCGGCAATACCTTCCCAATGAGTGCTTACACAATAGATTTCGTCGACGTTTCACTCTAATCACACTAATTTCTTCATTCTTTTCCTCTTTTAGCTTAGTTTGCATTATGCATTTTTAGAATAGTTCTTGCTTTTATGCATCTCTCGTGCTCTCATTTTGCATGCTTTCATCCCTATAGGTTTCTTTGACAAAGGAAAACAACTAGGCAAATTCACACAATCTATGGTATGTTTGTCATTTCAGTTCTCATCACTTGTTTTGATATATTCAAATGTCGAACTAATACTAGTTATTACAAGTACTATTGCAGAAAAATCAACAATAGGTAAGGCCTAGTTTGGGAACGGTACATATCTTTCATATTGACTACTATCCCCGAGGGGGCAAATATGTAAGCACCAAAATCACGCACAGCCTCCACGAGGACCACGATGATGACTCACAATCCTTGCCACGTACAAGTAAGCATGGAATAATGCCCTCTCAGCAACGATTCTCTTGGTAGCATGTGGTTTCTTCTTACATTTGTTGTTTCCCCTTTGTCATGCTAACCCTTTCCCCGCTTTCAACACTTTTTGACACTTGTCGATTTTCATTTCCTGTGCTTGAGATTTTGTCCCTAAGCTTTGTATTCATCCATTTGTTGTGTTTTAACTTTTTCCTAGTGATTTTCATCCATTCCCACCCCTAGGAGCCCTCTAGAGGACCTCCCAAGCCATCTCCAACTTTAGGTTTTCAATTCCAATCAACCAGTACAAATCTCCCCCTATTATTTCCAAATCTCCCCTGAGAGATCCGTCATTTGCAAGTGGAGATTTGGTTTTTGACCCCTGTTTGACCAATTTCTAGAGGCAGTTCACCTCCTATTCCCTTCTTGTTCATCTCCAACCCTTCATTTCACCCTGGAACCCCTCCTTTGTGGGTCACCCCGGGCAACCATGACTAGTGAAAGGGGCGACCAAGTGGCGACCCTGCCATCTTTCCCAGCCACAAATCAACTCAAGTTTTTGGCCAAAAATAGCTCTATTTTGACTCATTTTTGCTTCTATTTGCATGGGATTTTGTTCTAAACTTGGAGTTAACTATTTCATGCATTCAAGCATGCACATTTAGCTCTTTTTGCACAAAAATATTGTTTTGCACTCATATAGGCTTGCATGCATCCAAAAACTGAAAAGCACAAAAACATTAGCATCATAGAGTGCTTCATAAACCCTTGATTCTAACACAAGGTCAACTTTGGTCAACATTAGACAAAACCCTTAATTCCAACACAAGGCCAAACCTTAGGTCAAACAAACCCTAAGTCAAAACCTTAGGTCAAATCGAGGTTAGCTTTAACTATCTCTCTCTTGGTTTGGGCTCACGAATCTGCCCTGGGCTTAGAGACTAGTGGGTGGAGGCAATCCTCGACGAGATAGAGGAGATCCACCCTACACCACATAAAGACCAACAAACAATTCAACAACACAGGTTGAGGACATTCCAAAT
The DNA here is from genome assembly GCA_027924645.1 of Cunninghamia lanceolata. Taxonomy (NCBI): domain Eukaryota; kingdom Viridiplantae; phylum Streptophyta; class Pinopsida; order Cupressales; family Cupressaceae; genus Cunninghamia; species Cunninghamia lanceolata. The sequence continues at coordinate 5,800,475 of BSBN01000391.1, read as the reverse complement.
ACAGGTTATGATCCAATAGTTCAAACAAGGCCAAATCGACAGAAGTACCAACGAAAACAATAGTCAACCTACACAGTGTCGGAACCTTAGGAATCTAAATAGAATGGTGACTAGTGACCCTTTGGGTCATATAGTTATTTTAACTACAACTGTCACAGAACATCGAATTAGAATCAATGCACAAGAAAGGCCTTAGGACCGACTGACCACTCTCCGCAAAGTCCAGCTCTCAAGCGAGCCAGACCGCCCCCATGTCTCATCTCCTCTCGATTGGCTACTTCCACGAGAGTGAGAATGACGTGGAGGTTCACCCCGTGGCAACGAGAGGGGTCCATGTGCGTGCCAAAGCTGACTTGACCTCCCTAGGCCACTTAGTTGCATTTTTGAGTGTATAGACACACTCTTCGTTTTTAGAGGATCAGGAGGGGAGGTGAAAACCAATGCATTCTAGAGTGAAACCGATCTCACAAGAAAATTTGAAAAAGCAAAAAAAAATTGAAAATTTGATTTTGCTGTGTAATTTTGTGCAATTTTTTTTGCTGGACTCAAAGCAAGTGGTAGTTCGATTGTTGGTACCTGATTTGCAAGTTTTGCTATGTTCAAAGGTCATTTATATTGTTGCAAAGGACAAGTGAATTCGCGCAGCTTGCATAAAGAGCCATAGCATGTGCAAGGAGGATGAAATAGCACCCACAAGAAGTTCACGACTTGCATATTTGGAGGCAACCCGAGCCACATAAAGGGTGTCCACAACTTTGCAAGGGTTCATATTCCCTCTATGTGGGTCAAATCTCCTCTCAACAAGGTATTTTTACATCTTTGTGGGTCGAACCCTCCAAGCAAGGTGTTTTTTGATGTGCAAGACATTTTTTGAGCTGGGCAAGACATTTTTTGATGTGTAGAGTATTTTGACCTTTAGTTGCCTCAAATTGACCTATGGCTGCCTAATATTGACCTGAGAGGAAGAAATTCAGTCTATAGAACTAAATTTTGGCTGCACCGGCAATTTTTTGGGCACTTTTTGCCGTAATCCGCCTAGTTTTTGCCCTATTTTTTGCTCATCAAAATAGCATTTACATTTTGTTTTTAATAAAAATTTAAATTATGTTTATTAAGATACTATAAATGCATAATTTGGGGGGTTTATTGTAAATTACGAGGCAAATTCAAAGGGCATTTTTTTTCATTTGAAGTAATGGTTTCAAAACACTTGTCTCTTTGTGTGACAAACATGAACGGTGAGACCCAGGTTGGCACCATTGAGTAGTGGGAAGGCAAGGTTTATCTCTCCATAGGCATTTTTTCTGATTTATAATGCAAGTGTATTAAAATAGGCCTATTTTACTAGAAATTGATTTTTGTCATAACTTTTGATCGATAGCTCGAAATTGAGCACCGTTTTTTGCAAAGTTAATGTTTTCCAATTTCTCACGCATTTGACCTATTTTTATTGTAAATCGCACTAGGTTATAAAGTGCCAAAATTTGGGGGGGGGGGTCACCTAATTAGGGGGTTGCCTAATGTGTTGATTTCTATTGTCTAAAGGAATTACCCTGTTTGTAATCATGGGATATCAAATTCCCTGTTTTGTAATCCACCTAAAACTGAGAAATTATAAGTCTTGGTGTGAAGGCATCCTGAAACATCTCAGGGTCCACAATCTCATAACCTATCTATATGGACTTGTCCCTGAACCAGGTAACCAATCTAAGAAGAATAAGTGGTTTAATAATCGTGATCACATTGTTGGATTACTCAGCTTACATATACCAGATGATGCTTTGTATGCCATCATGGATATGGATCAAAATTTGGGACATAAATGGAGACTCTAATGTTTCTCCCTTCCCACATGATCCTGCTATGATCACAACTCGCATTTGATGTCATGATTCAGATATAGAGTGTCCACTTGACATAAAGGAAATCATCATTCCTCCACTACCTACTGTTGCTTCATTAGATGTTAGTGTCACTTCTTCGCAAGCTTCGAGTACTTCTTTGCAGCAAGATCACATTTGTCTTCCTAACATTGTTCATTGGAATGTATATCTACACAACATTTTGTCTATTTGTAGAGTCCCGCATTGCTGACATGGAAGCACACATAGATGACATCAATCTTCTTTTCAGTGACATCTTTGATGAAGTTACATCAACTTTGTCTTCCTCAGATACAATTGTTCTTCCTTCGCCTACATCAACTTCTATAGTGACAGTATCAGATTCTTACAGTTCTAGTTATCACCATACATCTATGGTTCATGCGGTTCTTGTTACAGAATCTTCTATGATACCTATTTTATTCCATCAATATTCATCACATGATAGCATTGGCTTGGACATTGGCTTGGAGATTCTTGAGCATTTTTTGAAGACATCATGGGCCTCATCTGAGTGTTTGAATCATGTGCATAGTTCAAATACATTCCTACTTCTTCCTATATGTTTCTATTAGGAATGGGAAGATCACTTGCACACTTATGTGGTTCGATTTCTTCCTAAGTGGAGAAATATGGTTCAGCATTCATAGATTCTCTTCAACATATTTCATCGAGCATCTACACGCACTACAGTATATCTTATGGGGGGCTTCCAAGTCTCTCTTTGTATCTCCTATTTTGGGGAAATTTATTGTACACATGTGATAGAAGTTGTCCTTAGGGAGGATCATGATTTAAGTCGTCCTCCTTCACTTATTTCCTTTTCTTGCATTTTGTTTCTCCTTTTGGAGAGGAGTTTTGTTCCCTCTGGATTTTCTCCTTTACTCTACTTTATGAGAAACTTTGTACATGGGTACCTAACATGGCCTAGTAGTCGGGACCAATATTTATGTCTCTTACACTTTTGTGATCTCCCCAAGTATCACTTAAGGCGGGTAGTGAATAATTTATCTATTCACTATAGCTTAAGTGTACTTAGCTTGATGAGGTTAGACAACATCTTGTTTAACTGAATGTGCAACCTCTCAGACCTTAGAGGTTACCTAGTTGTTTGGCAAACCTCATGTAAATACGTTTTGAGGTTGAAAGACTTTCCATCTCACCTCAAAAGGCACTTTGCAGTCATCCAACACTTGTCACCAAACCAAAGGTTGTTGGTTTGCACATTCCAAGTGATCTAAAGGTTGACACTTTAGGACACTTGTCTTCGTGCATATGCCACATCATGGAGCACTTGTCAATCCACATGCAAGGTGGATTGTTTGCCTCCTCCATACCTATATAATAAGGCATTCTTATGTAAATTATCAAGTGAGATTAATATATGTTTATGCTCAAATTAGGTTTATCAATATCATTGATTTCTTATCTCTATTTGTCGATTTACATATTGTGAGAGTGAATATCAAGTGTTGCAGAGAATCATTGGCTATTCCAACATGAACTTCATCAGTAGTCATTGAGCTCAAGAGAGGATATCTCTTCTTCTATGGCAAAGGAATGCCCTAAATCCTAATGGAATAAAGGCTTGGTCTCAATATGGTGCATGTAGTGCATGTTGAGAGGTTTGAAGGGAATTTTCATGTGTGTTTCATAACTGATGATTAGGAACACATGATTGTAATCAAACAAAAGGTAACCACCTATTTTGGTAGTAAAATCTCTAGATAGGCATATGCCAAATGTGGTAGGTACCTCAATCACATATATATCTTGGTAAACCTTGACATTGGAGAAGGTATATGGAGATAGAGGCAAGTCCTTGTACAACACTCTTAGTGGCATGTTCATAAGATATGCCTAAGACATTGGCAACCTTTCTTGGCATAAAAGAGGTGCTTGATATAGAGTCTACCATACAATTATGGATTAACTTATCCAGCTCAAGTGAAGAAGCACCAAAAATAGCCACAATCATAAATTGCTTGAAAGAAGAAGAGTTCACGCACGTAATTGAATTGTTGTGTGAATATGAAGATTTTTTTAAAGAGGTTATTAAGAAATGAATGATTTGCATCCATTAGTAGGGAAGATGCACATGAAAATCAAGCATTGTACAAAACCAATCAAGAAGAGACCCTATAGGCTTAACCCCAATTTAAAGGTCAAAGTATAAGAAGAAACAAATAAAATGCTAGAAGTTTGAGTCATTTTTCCAATCTAAATGGGCTAGTCTAATGGGCATCTCTATCAAAATGGGTGGCTAGGTCAAAATGTATATAGACTATAGAGTGTTGAAATATGCATGCATAATAGACTTCTTTCCTACACCTTTCATAAAAAAAATATGAGTAGTAGGCAGAGAAGTGTATACTTTTATAAATGGGTTCTTAGATTACCATTACGTTCAAATTGAGATGAGGACAAGGCAAAGACAACATTTGCAACAAAATTGAGCAAATTTTCCTACAATGTGATGTCATTTGGCCTAAAGAATGCACCTATAGTCTTCTTGTGCTTAGTAATCTATGCATTTAGGACTTTATTCATGAGTTTTTACAAGTATATTTGAATGATTAGATAATCTAGAGCATGTTGGCACATGTGGATTTACTATGCCTAATATTTGAATGATGCAACCTTGGAGTTGAACATTGCTCTCAACCAAAACAAATGCACTTTAATCACCCCATTTGCCAAACTTCGAGGTCATTATATACAAGGATGGGATGTTAGTAAACCTAGCAAAAGTAGTGATAATATTACAACTAGAAGTGTGAAATGCCACATGAAGTTCATGCATTCTTAGGGCATGTTGGATATTACCACAAGTTCATCAAAAATTATGTGTGCAACTATATGTCATTAAAAGCTCGATGCATCCGAGGATGGACTCGACTATCTCTAGCATCTATCCATACCATATAGTATATGCCTATCTATAATGCACTTCAATCAATCAACATGCACTTTAAGGCCCGGTGGCCTAGGGCACCACATCATCCATCTATCTATTTGTCCTTTATATACGTGATACCAGTCATCAGTTGCATCACATATCTATTCTTTCGTCGGGATTCTCCATCATTTCGAGATAGGCGGAAGGGCATGAAGTGTCATTTCTAATCCTTATTGTGGCCCTCCCGACCTAATAATATACTGAAGCGGGGGAGCCCACCCTGAACTGCCCATCACCCTCCCACCCACCCCAACTATATTTGCCTCCCACCCACCCCCATTCGGCACTCATCTGACAACATTTCCCCCATCTGAAACTGCGATTATTTTCCCCCCACCCTTTCCTATAATTCTCGAGGGGGGGGTGGGGAAATTCTAGTTAGACCCACTTCAAAAATATTCTAATGTATTGAATGAGACGTTGGCAATTGTACTAATACTACAATTTTTGGATTGGAATACCTCTTTCCATGTTCATGTAGATGCTTCAAGTACTCCTGGGAATGCTTGCATAACCAAGAAATGGGCAAATAAACCACCTAATCTACTTTGTAAATCTTAAGTTGACAACGATTGAGTGCAACTACATTGCCATTGAGTGAGAGGTGTTGGCAATGGTATATGCACTCCAAAGGTTTAGACAATATTTGCCAACCATGCAATTTATACTCTCCATAGATCCTCTTGTAGGTCATAACACAATAATGTGTGAGTTGAGGCACTAAAATGAGTTTTGGAAGGCAACAATCATTAGATATCTTCGAATGTAAAATGTTTGCTACATGTAAATAGTATTCAAATGAAGGTGGAGGAAGTCATGTACAATGCTTCCAAGTACTCAATTTGAGAGTGCTTGCATAACCAAGAAATGGCCAAGTTGACCACCCAATCTACTTTGTCAATCTTAAGTTGACAACAACTGAGTCCAACTACACTACAATTGAGTGAGAGTAGTTGGCAATGGTATATGCACTCTAAACATTTAGAAAACATTTATCAACCATGTCATTCTACATAGATCATCTTGTGGGTCATAGTACAATAGTTTTCCACTTGTGGGATGAGACACAAAAATTAGTTTTCGAAGGCAAAAATCATTAAACATCTTCAAACATAAAATGTCAGCTACGTGTAAATAGGGTTCAAATAAATGTGGAGGAATTTGATAAAAGGCTTTTTTTTCCATTTTTAAATGTTGCACATCTAAAATCCCTATAGGAAGGGATCTTAGAATGAAGGACCTTTGATCAAAAGTCCTTCATTTGAAGGTCCTTATGATGTCCTCCTTCTGCTCACTTAGTTTCCAAAAAAAAATCTACTTCAAAGCAAGATTTGGACCATCAAATAGAGTCACCATGATATGAGATTTTGCAAAATTGTAGACCTTAGAATAAGTAACTTGTAATGTATTTTGTGTAATTATTATATTTACTTTTTGTTTTATGGTGAAAATAAGTTTTTTGCCAAACATAAAAGTTCATGTTTGACACACATGGAAAAATAATTTAAAATGTAGGAAAAAAATAAAAATATGTGCATCCTTTGTATTGATGTCTTTTCAACAACAAAAAAAAAGGATATATATGATGCAGGAGCATCCAGTGGTGTAAAGGCAATCTTGTATCACCCAAAAAAAAAAAATGTGTTTCAAAATTGTTGATGTTCTACCCATTTTTTCTCAAAATCTGTGGTTCTGGTCTCATAATCACCTGAATAATAATGTAGAACTTTCAGTTTTCCCAAACTGCTAAAAATAGTAAACTGCTATTTTTAAAAAGTTTGCATTTGGGCACGGAATGAAGTCAAAATTTACAGGAAGTTACATAACGGGAATATAAGACCTTTGGCAAAGGAATCACACGAAGATCATTTGCAAGCTGAAAGATATTAAAATTTTCGTTTCCCGAAAAATGCCTGAAAATTATTCAAACTCAGGTTTGAGGCACTAAACGGCCTCATATGGGCCCGAAAATGGCCGGAACCGGCAGAGCTGGTTCATAGCACGTAGAGCACTCCGCGAGCTTTCCGACGCATAAAACGGTTCGTTAATCGGAGTCCCGGATCAAAAGTTATGGCTCCCAAAAGTTGACCTATTTTTGGAGGGAGATGCAAAATTCGAAATTAGGTTGTTGGCTGCCAAAAAGGCTATTAATAACCATTTTTGGGAACCCTGGAAGGGAGGAGAGTTAAGGGGACAAGTGTAGAGCCAAGAATAGGGGGAAAATAGAAACCCTAGCTGATTTGGGGGTTACATAGTGGAAGATACCAGACCCTAGTGATGATAGTTGTAGTGTGTTGCAGCCTATAGAGGATTGATTTCTCTGATTATAATTAAACTTCTGTGATGTAATGAGTTGCCCAGATCAATAAAAGAAAGTTCTATTCTTTATGTTCAATTTCTATTATTGTGTGTTTTATGATTTACCCCCTTCATCAATATACAAAAAAAAGTATTATGGCATATTACTCTAAATTATAATTAGTTTCAATTAATAATTAATAATTAATAAAATAAGCAACAAAAATATGCATGCTTTAGATATCAATGATAATGATCTATGTTTAAGAAATCATAAATTTATCTTATTTCTAAGAAAATGTGTTATGACATGGTAAGTATAAATTACAAAAAATGTTTAAAATGAGACATTATTTTTTTTAATTTTAAAAATATATCTTTAGAATCTAAACAAAATCTAATAAATTTCTAGTTCACGTCATCCTCAAATTCTTAACGGTTTACTTGCTATAAGTGACATAAAATGATTTTTTTGTTACAAATGTTGACTTTAGTGTCCCACTTAGACCAAAAAGTGGGACACACTAGTGTGATATCACCCATGTGCTTAAGTTACAAGTGAACAAACCAGTTCTACATAGCCTTGAAGAAACAATTAGTAGTTTGTGCAAAACCCTATCAACTAATTGATAGAAAATTATACATGATGAGAATTGTTGAGGTACTACAAAGGTGTACACATGTATGCACAAAAATAGGCACACTCAACTTTCTAGGGTCATGTGAAGTCAAGCCACCAAGTAGTGGATGAGTTCGAATTTATTGTTGAAGTGGTCACTAAGGTGGATGGTTTGATAGAGTTTGTTTAAGAGACAAATGTTGTTTGGAATCAAGAGGTAAGCTGAGTAGAAATTGCCTATGACTTTGCCTCTGTTCAACAAGCACCCTTTCAATTTACCAACCTCTAACTATTCCAACATGTCTGTTTAGTATGTTGAGTTGATCAACAATGAGAGATTTGTGTGTAAGCAAACAATAACCAATTTAATCCCCACTTATATCTTGTGTCAATGTTCAATTGTGCACACTTTACCCCAAGTTATTCCCAAGCAAAGAAGTTGTAAGGGTAGGCATTTATGGATGTTTGAATATTTTTGAATGTTTAGTCTAGATGTGTTCTTTTCAACTGTTGGAATGTGATTGTGATGCTCAATTGTCTAAAATAAATTCTCATTAGGGATAATTTACATATAAAATGAACCTCCTAAAGATGACATCATCAAAAAAATTAACAAAAATTAACTAAAAGATAACATCAACCTTATGGTGTCATCATCTAAAATAAAAATATAATCATTTTTATTACATTAAACTTTCTAAAATCCTATAGATTAACTCACTAAAGTTATTAATTTGATTCAACATATCTTACTCCATCTAAATATTTTTCTAAAAAATAAAGATTTTTTTGTTTTTTAGATTTATCATTAAGTTGTAGAAATTATTATGCTTTCTAAAAATGATTTTAAAAAATTATAAATAATATATTTTTATGTGTATATTATAATTAAAAAATTAAATGAAGTTGCATATAAAATTCATTTCAATTCAATCAAGCTAGCTTTTTTAATTTTTATTTTTTCCAAAAAAGCGCTTTAAATTTTTTTTAATATTAATATTAATATATATTTAATAGCATTATTATTTACATTTTTTAAAACTTTTTGTTTTATATTTAAAAAATCCAACCACAAAAATAACTTTAAAATAGAATAAAATATTTATAAAATTAAAATTTTAAAAACATTTAAATTTAAAATTTGTTTAAAAATTAAAGAATTCTTAGCTCAGCGTCTTTATTTTTCTTTTATATATATATATATATTTTTAAGAGCAAGCATATGTTGAACCAAAAATTAAAAAATTATTAGAGAAAGAATTGAAAAAAACTAACAAATATTCATAATAAAAGCTAATAAATATTTATTTTTATTTTTTAAACATAAATAGTTTGTTTTAAAATTAGAATTTATTGGCTTTTGAACAAAATTACAAAGTTTATTTTTTTAAACATAACTTAAAAATAAAAGATTTTCTAAGGAAAAAATAAATCAAGAAAAGAAAGGATATGAATAGAAGTGAACTTGAGTTTTTATGGAATTATAATAGAAATATGTACTTAAGTAATTTATATTATATATTAAAAAAAAAAAATTAAAGATGAGAGGCCCATTTTTTATATAAATTTCCCCTAATGTTTCTTTTCTCTATTTTTGAAAACAAGAAATTAAAATAGTTTTTTAAAAGACAAAACTAACATTTTACACACTTCTTCAAACAGTGAACTTTTTCAAAATACACTTTTGCATGTTTTTGGAGATTTCCGTGTAGCTTATGATTTAGAACGTTTAATGCCTATTTCTGCAAAGAATTTACCCAAAAGAACTTCCCTCCAAGGGTTTCCTAGAAGAAGCATACGGTGGAATGTTGCAATCTAGTTTTGGATTATGTGTTTTGTTTTTATCTCAGAAAGACAACTGAATTTGAAATTGAAACTCATATCTAATCAAGCTTGGATCCGAATCTTGCAGATGTTGAGCATATTTGATATGGTTATGTTGTCCTCAATACCAAATCCATTCTCTGATCTAATCAAGCTTGGATCTGAATGTTGTAAATGTCGAGTAAATTTGATATGGTTCCATTGTCTTCAATACAAATCCCTTCTTTTGGTGCCTCCTTACTTGTGTACGACCAGTTGTGGTGTATCTCCAAAGGCACGTAAGCATAACAAAATGAAGGATCTAAATGTTGGGGAATGAAATTCACTGAGTTTGATTGTCTAATTTGGTTGCAAAGAAATTTTGGTAGTCTAAGCTACCTTTTTGATAATTTATTGCACACCAATAAATGACTTGATTTCAATATTTTGTATGAGAAAGCTCTCGTGTTGTGGGAACACAAATTGCAGATCTTGATTGACCAATACTAAGGAAAAACAACAAAAAAATTTGTGTTTTTTAAGTAATCCTTGCACAACTCATCTCAACGAAATTGTTGGTTCACACAAAATTGATGTTAGCACAAAATCACTTATTTCAACAATGGCAAAATTGCCATAAGATTTTTCTTTCACCGCCTATTGGAAGTGGCAATTTTGTTATAAAGTAAAAAGGATAAGTTTCTTAAAAAAAACACTAAGAGACAAATTAAGGTTATCATAGACAACTAGAGGAGTCTAGGAAGTTTGACCCATAGAATTTTACCTTTGAAGATACATACCAATTTTCACATTTCATTTTAGTATGCCATGTTGGCTTTTTAGGGGATTTGTGTCATCATCAAACTTGTCATATTAGCCTATATGCTTCTAGGTGCTTACAATCCCTGAATAGGTGAGAGAAGATGTGTTGCACAAATGTCACAAAGGACAAGCAGAAGGGCATTATCAAGGTCATCCAAGTACACAAAGGGTGTTATAAGAAGACCGCCAATAACGCACAAAGGTGCACAGGACTTTGCCAGAACATGTCATATTTATTGATGCATGGGAAAACTCAATGACGATGACAAGATTCCACTTGCACAAATCTTGATGCTAAAACCCCTTGAGAAGTGGGCAATCGACAATCAATTGAATTGATCCCCATATGTGGCATGGTGTGTGGTACATTATCACTACAAAAGATTACATGTCATAGTGGGTAGAAGCTATGCTCATAAGAGATTACACTACAAAAGATTTCACACAATTTATTTTTTAAAACATTGTCACTAAGTTTGGTTGCTTCTTGATTCTGACAAGCAATTAGGGTATGCACTTTTATTGGATAGACAAAGCAAATTGTGTTGTGTGAGTTCATGCTCCAACACCATAAGAACTCCCCATATAATCCTCAAGCCAAAGGAATAATGGAAGCATTAAACAAAATATTGGAAAAAAATTTTAAAAGTCCACAATGTGGGAAGGAAAGAATTGGATGAGTGCAATCCCTCAATGTTATGTGGTACTAGTAGAGTTCCTTGCGCCAAGTTTACACATCGCGCAAGTTATGTACATAGGTCCAAAAGAATTATTGTGTAAGTAAATTTTTCAATTGGAGCATCTAGAAGAGAAGTGTATGCTGGTGTAATGGAGCCAAAAGGTAGAGAAATGGAGATAGCAAATTTGGCATGGCATACACATAAAAAGGAATAAGTTTCAAGTGGTAAAAAAGGTGTTGATGTATGACTCCATATACAAGAAATATCCAATAAAGTTGCAGGTAATATGGCTAGGATCATTCATAATTAAAGAGATTACAACACATGCCATAAAGAAACTAGAGTTGTTAGATGGGAGTCATGTAGAAGGCATGGTTAATGGAGTCAGCTTATGTTGTACTTTGAAAGGTCTCACATAAAGTAATTATTTCAATTTGAAAAAGAAAAAAAAGTCTTTCAAGACCAAACACGTAGTTTAGGATAGGATAAATTTTTATTTCAACACTTGACCAACATTTACTTTTAGTAAGTAGTAACAAGGGTATATAGAAGAGCTTCAACATGGTACAATTATTTAGTGCAATGTTTACAGGACGAGGAACAAAACATAACATTGCAAAGGACACAAGAAATTAAATGTACTAGCTACGAGACCAAAGACATAGCACAAATAGTTTGCACAAAATAGAGAAAGGAAGTTCAATAGAGTGCACTAAGGGAGGCAATAATAACGATTGAAGAGACACGAGCTATTTTGTGCTCATGCAAGACCAAAGGGAGGAGTGCGCTATGAACAAATTGGGGAGATGTGAGTCGTATAGTGTCACACCATTAGAAAATAAATTGCACAATAGAAAATAATTCAAGACAAAACTAGATCACGCAAAAGACAATGAAGTCAACAAGAAGGAAGGTGCACATCTATCTTTTTTGTGTTTGATAATTAGGGGTGGACTAGCTTGTTTGTGATGAATGCCATCTCTTGGGATAGAATGAGATCAACAAATTCAATATATGATAGTCGTATTGCCTAAACAACCGGAATAAAGGAAGACAATTTGCATAGTGGAATGTATTGGGTACATAGAATAAAATGGTAGTTGCACGATAGTTGTATACGCACAAAAATATAGATGCTTGTCTCCGAGAATAGGGGAATGTCACATAAATGTGTGTGCAATATGGAATACAAATGTCCAAATAAGGGTACAAAGGAGGATGCATATAAATTTTTTTTAAAGGGAGGTAAAGTGACATCTACGATCAACATAATTGCAACTATTGAATGATGTCAAGATGCTCACATAAGATTCAATCATAATGACTAAAAAAAGGAAGTGCTAATATTTACAAAATGGAAGCAATGATTGAGATATACATGAATGGTAACTTAGGAGATCTCAAAAAGTGCAAGGAGCTACAATTAGAACAGAAAAGGTTGGAAATTTAATGAAAATGAATGAATTGAATGCCATAAACTTGGTGGATATTATCATGTATTATAGACTGATATTTGCATTTGACTTTAAAGTTTGTCGTGCAAAAGAGCAGAAAAGAATTGATGTTTGAATCCACAAAATTGAAACAATCAAAGCAAGAATAGGTCATGGATGAGGTTGAGACTGAGTCACCATCAAAGAGCCACAATAGAATATTGGTTGTAGAGGTGGAGGTGTTGTGCAAGTAGGAGTGGAGATACTAGTGCTACTACTCGTGAATGCTCCAATACAATGTACAATGGTGGAGGATATGTATGATCATTTGAAGAACTTCGAGATTGCTGACACTAATCATTTTGATGAGCACTCAACAAATAAGGTTATGGAGGTATAGGGTAGCAATTTCTAGATGAGCACAGCACACTATGCAAGTGGAATGCAAAGAAAATGACCTTAGATGCTACACATATTTGTTACACAAGCTCCCATACTTTGAGATTATTAAGTCATTGGTTCAATTTCTCATGAGCATATTTCACAATGATGTGTTGTATCTATGAGAGCAATGTGTCATGAGCATATTTCTCTAGTCTTTACTAGCAAACAATTAAGGCATTACATGCTATATCAAGAAACCAAGGATGTAGTCAAACTCAAACCTCACTCTTTTGGGAAGATATTTTAGATGTGCCACCTTACTTTCAAGTTAGGCTCACTTGTGAAAACTAGAATTCAATAGAAGGAAAAGTTATCACTAATCAAATAGTTAATCCCCAATAGAGTGTAAAGTAGATGGTTTTCTTGACAAGGAACTTCACCTAGTAGAATCTTCTTCCATAACACAATTCCCATTGTATGCTAATCTCATAAGCTACTTGGTGTAGTAGGATTATTCTAATAGCTTCTCTATTGAGAGGAAAATGCTTGTAAATAAAGCAATCCACTATCTTTCTTAGAGGTGTGTTTTACCATCAATCATTCTGGCAAATCCATTTGCATTGTCTTGATGAATGAAAATCACAAGATATCCTCCAAGGGATCCATAGTGGGGCCTAGTTCTTCACTTAGAATATTTTGTGTGGTACATCTATAACCCACATTGGAAGATGACACTCCCAGATTCGTATGTGAAGCTTTACCAATACACGTGCCCCTCATCCATGCTTGTGATTGAGTCCTAGACCCATTGTCATTTCCTTATCTAATGATTGGAACTTATTAAAAAAATTCCCTTAATATTTGTAGATGGACACAATCACATCACCATAGCCACGATCACAACATACAGTATTTTGGATCAACTATAACTAATCACATATTTAACTTGATCATTTGCATAGTGATCCCTAAGGTAATTATCATTGATAATGGTAGTAATTTAAGAATCAATTACTATAGAACTTTGTAAGTTTAAAATAAAATATATATTCTCTTCTCATACACTCACTAAAAACTCTTAAATCCTTCTTAAAAGTTTAAGGATAATTGGAATGAATACCACCTAAAACTATTCCCGGCCTTTTGGCCTATTGGCCTAGTATGCACACACCCACAGCAGAAACCTCATTTTCACTTGTCTATATTATTGAGGTGGTCGTATGTCTAGAAAAGCTACCGTCCATTAGGATTTCTTTGTAAGGAATTTTTTATCATGATTAATACATGAGTTCCCACCTACTATAAATTGATACCCTCAACAAAAGACATTTCAAATCCATTCATTAATTTGGAATATTATGGAGAAAGTCTCTATTGATCCTACAACAATCAGTTCATTGCCCATCCTCTCAACATAGGAGACCTTGTTCTTTGATGTGCTAACCACGTAAAACTCAGAACTGGAGAAGAATGAAAGCTTAATCCCAACTTACTTGGTACCATGTTATATCATAGAAAGTCAAGGTGATCAAGTTATATCACTTTTGCATTTAAGAGCAAGAGTTACCTTATTATACTTATATCCTATGCTTTTCCTTTTAATACTCGATGCTAACCATTCCCTTCACAAATATTTGAGATTGCAATAACATTACTATCATTATCCAACAGTGGTAAGGGGAATACTACGAAGGGGAATACCGAGAATAAACTTCCCCCACTTGAAACCCTGCAACTGCCTTCACAATGCTTAACACTTTCAAGATTCTCTGCCCCATATTAGAATGCTCACCTGACATTACAATATCAGGTTGGGGCTTCTGAAACATTCTAAGTGGTTGAAAGTAACAGCGAACCAATTCACATGCCTCTGGAAAATTATGTTTGTCTTTAATTGATCTGTACATTATCTTTGCAGTTATGCTTTTATTCATAAAATATTATATAAGTACAACTATTGCCTTCTACACTCTGTAGCTAAACCCAACATATATGCTGAGAAAGGTAGAGAAACCACCAACTGCGAATACACAAGAGCACAGTGTACTATAATCTTCAAAAACTCAAACCATCACAATAATGGAAGCATAAGGTTCCATCTCAATCATTGCATGCTATATCTGACTAATCCATATATATGCTAGAGTTAAAAGATATAGTGCAACAACACAAACGAACTCAAAATCCGGAATATTAACTTCTTGTGGTTTATACAAGATCAGGAGCAAGATGAGGCTATTGAACAGCCAAATCAAGTTTCGGGGGTTATAAGAATGTTCCAAGTCAGAAAACTACTTCCTTACAAAGAGGACTGGGAGAATGGCTTGGGCTTTTAAAACTCAGGCATCAACAGGGCCATTGATGAACAAAAAGTACCACAACAGAATCTATACATGATTATCATACACAAACAGGTGCCTGACCAGTCTGATTCCAATGAATTTTTGCCTAGGTATCAGATTGCAGCACCAGAAGTAAATACAATACAAGAGACTAAAGAGGATCACAATTGATGCTGGAATGCTCCTACAGTGGATATACATAGGCATTCATGAAAATTGAGATACTGCAATGAGAAACTCTTCAATATCAAGTAACCACTGAATAAACTTTTCTGGTTTCACAGTACTACATACTCCAGTCTAATCCTCTAATATCTGCTTCGTCAGTAATGTACTGTTTTAATTCTTGCCTTGCATAGAGAAAATGTTTCAATGCCCACATCACTTATTTTCCAAACCTTGAACACTTTGAATATACTTCTTGAATTATAATGAATTTGTCATTCTATAAGTAGTTATCTGCAGTAATGGCACCTCTTGTATCCATCTCCTGTCCATCTCTTCTAAATTCTTCAGTTCTACAAGTTCCATAGTCTATCCAAATATCAACCCAAGTGATGTCTCATCTGGACCAATAGCATTGCCAACCATGATTGTCTCAATTTCATCCATCGTTGACAGTATAGTTCCTGTTTCAACATACATCAATCAACATTTAGATTGTCAACTGCACTAGTTTCCCAATCAACTCTACCTCATTCTACAGCTCAAGATATTGTCTATCAAACATGTTGGGTTTATCTTGATTCTTCAATTCAATCAATCAATGATGCAGGCGTTTTATTGAATATTAATGTTGAGTAAAATAAACTCATGTTCATAAGCCCTGTGTCCACCCAGATTATTAATATCGGTCAGAGATCTTAAGCTCCATACTGTTGCTAAAATATTTGGTATAATATTATTGATTATTCAATAAGATGTCTTTACAAGAGAGCAACGCTCTATTTAAAGAGGTCAGAAGATGTTTCTATAAAGAGTTTACAGCTAATAAAGCAAAAAGGATAGAAATATTCTAAACTATCCTAAACTAAAACTGAAATAGAAATAAACTACTAGGATGACCATTAAAATAACAACTAATATTTTAATACCCTCCCTTAATGGTCATCGTACAAACAAAAACCCATAACCCTATGGTGTGCTGGTCCTCAAAATGCAAAATATGCAGACTCCTTCTCAGTATGCTCCGCCACTTGAGCACTTTGCTGAGACTTTTTCCTGGTTGGACTTCTCATCGGCCAACCGCTTTTTGCAAAAACTTCTTGATATGACCAATCTTCCCACAGTAATGGCAAGTAATTGACTTCTTGGAGTCTTCCTCCGAATCGCCTCGTCCTTTCTACAGAGTGGACTTGCCTTTGCCAACTTCCTTGGCAGTAAAAGCTTGTTCAACACTAGGAGACTCACTGTTGCTCCCAAACTGCTTCCTCCACCTATCCTGTTGCAAAAGCTTGTTGCACAGCTCATCAAACGTCAAGCTAACATTGGTGGATGTAATGTTAAGTGTTTCGATGAACTACTCGTAGGAACGTGGCAAACTTTTCAAAGTGATCACCACCATATCCTCCTCATCCATCTTACGACCAATGGCCTTCAGTTGGTCGCAAATATCTTTGATTCTCGTCAAGTGCCCCTGCAAAGACACTTGGTCATCCATCATAATAGAGAACAGCATATTCTTCAAAAAGAAAGCCCTTCCCTTGTCTGAGATCTCATGAAGATCTTTCAAATGCTTCCAAATCTCCGCAGTAAACTTACCAGATGGTATTTCCGTTAACATCTCATCGGTGACAGATAATTTTGGAAGCATAACTGCCTCCCTATTACCTTCATCATACTTGTCCTGATTCTTCTCAGGAGTAGCAGGACGAGCGTCTTTACCTAGAACAAGCTTATCCATACACCGGTACTCAAAGATGGTAAGCATCCTCTGCTTCCACGTGTTGTAATTCTTTCCATTGAACCTCTACGTATTTTCCAACATAACATTGGACAAAGACACCATCCTTCCCGTTTTCCAAAGCACAAAAAATGAGGTAACTCAACTGGCACAAACCATGATTTTTCCAAAATCATCTTAAAAAAGAGGTTCAGAAACTGTAAGATTTTTTTTAGAAAAACCTTTGAAAACTCTTTGCAAAAATTTTTATTCTTTCCAAACAATTTCTATCAAAACTGGCTAAAAAAATAAATCAACCCTTCATGCTGCCATGAAATCTCCCCCAAAACAAAATGAAGCCTCCAAACCACGAGTTGCTCAGCAAAAAACTAAGCCAAAGATCCTTGAATTAAAAATTGGGTGCTTGATTGATGGGACCTGTCGATGTTTGTTTTTCGACAAGTCAACAATAGAGTAAAACACTAGAGTATCCCACTCTCTCTTGAATAAAGCTCTTCAAAGGCTAAACTATGTGATCCAGTGAAGTAACTCCAAGGTTCCTTATTTATGATTCATGATGGGTTAACTCAGTGATTACATGTGATCTTGCTGATAATCACAAAGGGACTTACGCAGACTCTTCTTCTTTCATTCAGCTTATTTCTCCTTCAATGTGGATGATTTATATACAAAGTTTCAATGTTAAAGAAATGGAAAAAGATAAAGGTTTAGGAATCTAACCTAAGATCAATGAAGCAATGATGATATATGAACAGACAAACTCCTAAGTAAACCTGACTCCACTTCGCCAAGGATGCCTACAACTACATGGAGTTGGTGCAATCTCCTAAGGTTACGCGAATGGTTTTCAAATCATGAAGGCTTAAATAAGCACCCATTGAATGGCACAGCTCAAACAAGCATCCACAATCGAACTTATGCAAATTATAAGGCTCAGACTAACTTTACACAACACTTCACCGGCGATGAATGTTAAAAGCATGAGCTAGGAGTTGATCAAATATTCAACACATACATACATTACAACATTGAACTTCTAATCTACTTCTAATTTACTTGAAACATCTCTTCATTCAACTCAAGGTACAAAAAACTATGTGATTCCACAAGACAAAACTTAAACACCAAGCAAACTCCAATGTCTTTTGCATTAATCTTGAAAATATTTACAACAATTCCAAGTCCTCTCAGAGAATTTCGAGAGTCTCTCCTATTCTACTCCTACTAGCCTAATCTCTGGTCTCTAATAATTACAAATGAGGCAACAAGGCCTTTATATAGTGCTCCAAATTACAATGAATGGCTAAAATCAATTTGATAGCCAAGGGCTCAGATCGTGCCACCTCAGAGGTAGTTACAACAATTTGCTATTTTTAGCACAAAAGAGAGGCAATGAAGGCACGTTTTCCAATGTGATAAGGTAAGGCGAAATCATTTAAAATATCTTCCACATAGGAATCCCTTTGGCTTCTTTTATTAAATGATACATTTAATGTTATTGAATTGATGTGTACTCACCACATAGATGCCACTTCAGCATACTTTGAAAATTGTATCATCAATGTGGTGATGTATTCAATGTGATTGCTTGAACTTGTATGTTTAGAAATATATCTTGTAGATCTTGCCTTGTTCATTCTTCATGTAGACTGGATGTATGATACTTGTTGCTTCACTTGATTAACTTCATGATTCTTTCTTTTTCTTGTAGGTAAGTTGATGTTAATCTTGTATCCTCATGAAGAATATAGTAGGAGAGTAAATGATGAACCTTCATTCACGAAGAGTAGGAGATCTCTCTTAGACTTTAAGGTTCAAAAGGAACTTGAAATTGAATAAATGAGGTGTCTTCGAACATGTTGCTCTTGAAGATGAAGTAATCCTTCACAATGAAATTCCTCGAGGAACTTAAAGCTTGAATGGATAGATGCCTTAAAGTAGTACACTTGAACTTGATGTGATCTAACATGTCTTCTCCAAAGGTAGCTAGCATGATTGACTTCACTCCTTAAATGAAGGTGACTCCAAGCGCTAGTTCCTCATATAACTACTTATCTTCATCAATGTTCCTACAAAACAACATGAACAATGTATCAACAAAGGAAATAACTTTAAACATACAAATAATGCCACTTCAAACTTAGGCGCATATACAGGTAAACAGAGTAACAAAGGGCGCCTAGCTCAATTTAGTCCCACATTCGTTATTTCAAATGATTTCAATCAATTGTAAGGCTTAAAAGATGTCAATCTCACTTATAACGTTCATTCAAAAAGTGTCTTTTAATGCAAATTGTTCCTTAGGTGCTGAAATGATGTGATTATTAAGTGTATCTTACCCTTAGGTGGCCATTTTGGATAATCTCGACAAGGATTGGCGCCTAGCTATGTTTGGCTATTTTCTTGACAATTTGAAGTTCTAACTCATAAAAGATGCCTTAGAGGGCTTCTCTCTCCCAAGCGCCTACTCTAAAGTGTGAATTAACATGATTCTTCCCAGGGCGCTCATTGAGGATGTTTCAAACATGAATTGGCACCCTCAAACCAACTTACTTCTTGACACTTCAAATGACTTCATTCTCTCACCCAGGGGCAATTCGTTATGGTTCTATCCTTTAAACCTCCACTTCATGCTAAGGCGCCAACATCACTTATCACAGTTAGCCACTTCCTAGGTGCTTATTGAGGTGATTTTGGGGAGTTTATCCACAAGGCGCTAGCTTTAGATGATTTCATTCTTAGTAGGAATGGGCGCCTAAAGACAATTGACTTCAAATTTATCATTTTATGATTTCAACCACTTATTGATGGCTTCAAGGACCCTATACTTCCTTAGGCGCTCATCTAGGATGCAGGTTTATGATGTTTTCCCTAAGGCGCCAATATGAGTGACAGAGGTTTGGAATGAGCGCCTAGCTCTTTATGAAGCTTTATACTCGTCATTTTTATGTCTTAAATGATTGTGAAGATCTTAGGACTTTCCCCTCTAGGCGCTCAAACTTGGATGCCCTTTATCATTGATTGAAACACCTCTTCCATCAAGGCGCTCTTTAAAGTCACTACAACAAGGGGCACCTAAACATCATCTCTTCAACTCAAGGTGCCATTTGATGATAGCTTGAACCTGAAAAGGCGCCTAAATTTAGATGTCTTAATTTTGTGAAATTTTCAATCCCTGAGGTCTTCTGGGCAACTTTTCCATCAAGGCGCCATCTTTGTTTACTCCTATGTTCATCTCATGTCAAGGCGCAATTTTGAAGTTGTTTGGAATGATGGGAGGCGCCCTGAGTTGCAAGCGCCATTTGGAGTCATTGCGAGTAGAGAAATGCGCCCAGAAAAGGAAGTCCATGGGGTAAGGTATATTGAAAAATATATTTAAGTATAAGTTTCTTATACTTTAAATATTTTTCAATATACCTTTCAGGATGTTTGAGAGAGGTCCCGAATCCACCGGATTTAACATGTAGATTATAGAATTTGGAGGATCCACCAGATTTCAGACTTAGTCAATTTTTCAGTGTTTCAAGATATCAGGCTATCAGACTTAGTCATTTTCAGGATCATCTCAAACATACATCAGGATTTCATACTCTTTCCTCCTAAGGCGCAACTTGGAGTTTGTTTGAACACCTTTTTCATGCTAAGGCGCCAAAATGAGGTAGTCCAATGCATGAAGGGCGCCTAGCTTAAGTTTGCTCATTTGGAGTTGTTTACACCCTTGGGAGACTGGATCATCCTTAGGCGCAACTCGGAGTTTGTTCATTCACACTATTGCCAAGGCGCCTAAATGGCAAAAGCAACACTAAATGGTGCCTACACGCATCTACTTTAACCTAAGGCGCAATTCTTATGATTCTCTGAACATGCAATGGGCGCCTAAACTCTTGAATCATTCCTTTGTCCAAAATTTTGATGTTTAAGGTCTCTTATGCCAATTTCAATCAAGGCGCCCTATCTTGAAGCGTTTGGAAGTTCATCTTCCTCTAGGCGCACTTATGAAGCTCAACCTAAGGTGCTCATGTGGGTGTCTGCAAGTGAGAAAATGCGCCTAACCTCACTGAACAAATTCGCGCCTAGATTTGGCAGTCTTAGGGCATAAGGTATATTGAAAAATATATTTAAGTTTAGAGATTGAATTTCTTATACTTTAAATATTTTTCAATATACCTTTCAAGATGTTTGAGATAGGTACCAGATCCACCAGATTTAACATGCAGATTCTAGATTTTTGAGGATCCACCAGATTTCAGACTTAGCCAATTTTCAGGATCTCAAACATCAGGATCAGGTCATCAAGGGACTATAGGACTCAAACACCACTGACTTCATCATGCAATAACTCTAAGACATCATCAAAACTTCATACAAAGCACTGGAATTCAGAAAAAAGGGGGGTCCCCATTTACAATGGGGTGATGTGTGATTTGGTCACAACAGGACCCACAACTTACCACCGAATTTTATTACATAGCAACCAAAAGAAATTAATAGGGAGAAACCGCCGATAAAACACAACAGAAGGTCAACACTAAATCGGCGATCAAAAAACAAAAATTCAACAGCTAAGATTCCAAACAAAGGTTTCTTTGGAAACCGCCAAAGCTGTTCACAAATCTCCCACGATCAAAAGCATTCTTAGAACAGAAACCGCGACCTTGAAAAAGATGTTCCTCTAAGAGGTGCAATTTGTGATTTGAAAAAGATGCAAAGACTTCAGATTTTAAAGAGTGCAAGAACATAATTTGAATGATGCGATCTTTCACCAAAGGTTGCAATCCATGACCAGCATATATAAATGCGATTCAAATCAGATTTGCAAGAGTGTGTGAGAGAAAGGTGATGTGAAATCAGAACAAACGATTATATTTCTTGTGTGGGCATTGAAGTGATAGCATACATCACAAAGAAAGGATTGGAGTGAAGTAAAAAGCAGAATTCAGATTTTCAATTTATCATAAGAGGTTGGTGCCTTTGAAGAGGGAGTTGGTGCTCCTTGTAGGTTGGTGCCTACTAAACCAAGTTAGGGAGTTGGTGCTCCTTGTAGGTTGGTGCCTACAAAATAGTTTAAGAGGTTGGTGCCTACAATCATTATAAACTTATATAAATATAAAGTACATTATTTGTACCGTGGTTTTCTCCCATAAGGGTTTCCATGTAAAATCTTGGAGTCAACTTGTTCATATTGTTATATTCTTGCATAGTTGGCATTGTAATTAATAAGTTTTAAATTGATAAAAAATGTAATATACTGATTCACCCCCCCCCCCAACTTTAATATATTTGTGGGCTCATCATTTGGTATCAAAGCAAGCCCTTCGAATAAGTCTAACAAACTTGAAGGGAGATCCATATAGCACACATCATGAGTGGAGAAGGATTCTCTTCCAACAAGGCTCCATTGTTTGATGGGACAAATTATGCATTTTGGAGTATGAGAATAGAGGCCTATATAAATGCTATAGGACATGACGTTTGGCAATCAGTGTTAAATGGATATAAAGCTCCTTCAACACCTCCAACGGATTCAGCAGGAAAGAAGGCAAGTGAAAATAATGCTAGAGCCAAGAATGCAATCCTATGTGGATTAAATAAATCTGAACTTGTGAAGATAATGCATTGCAAATCTGCCAAAGAGATTTGGGACAAGTTGAAGCACACTTATGAAGGAGACAAGAAAGTGAAGGAAGCCAAATTGCAAACACATAGAAACAATTTTGAGAGTCATAGAATGGGTGAAGAGGAAAATATTGCTGGATTTTTCTTGCGTATGGATGAAGTTGTCAACACCATTCGAGGCCTTGGAGAAGAAATAAAGGAACCAGCCGTAGTTGCAAAAAGTGTTGAGATCACTTCCTCCAAAATTTGACTCTAAAGTATCGGCAATAGAAGAAATGAAGGACTTGGACACCCTAACCATGGATGAACTACATGGAATCCTAACTACTTATGAGATGAGGACCGGAAGATATATATCAATACAAAAGGAGGTTGCATTCAAAACATCTAAGAATTCAAAAGGGAAGAAAGTGGAAGATAATGATTCAATAGATGAGGAAGAAGCAAATTTTATGAGAAAGCTAAAGAAAGGATCAGGAAAATATAAGGGTAAACTACCCTTCAAATGCTTTTCATGTGGTAAGATTGGACATTATGCAAAAGCATGTCCTTATTCTTATAGCAGTGATAGTGAAGAAGAAAATTACAAGCCAAAGAAAGGAAGCAAAAACGATAAGTATCACAAAAACAACAAAAGGGAAAACTTCAAGAAGAGCTTATACTCATATAGAGATAAAGATTCCTCAAGTGACTATGAGGTGGAAAAGTTGTGAAGATGAAATGCTATTCATGGCTGAAATAATAAAGGAAATTGAAGACAAAGATGAAAATCACAAGAAAGAGGTAGAACATAATCCAGAAGATTTGGAAGAAGAATTGGAACTTGCTATAAGTGAAATCGAGAGGCTGAAAAGAAAGAATCAAAGAAGAAAGGCCAGATTTGAAGAGGAAAGGAAGAAGTTTATAGAAACTGAAAAATTAATTTCAGATCTAAAGCTTCAAGTTGAGGAAAGAAAAAGGATAGAAGATCTAACCAAAGCCCAATTTGAAGAGAAAGAAAAAGAATGTGAAAGGTTGAAGTGTGAGATTGTCACACTAAGAAAAGAGTTAGAGAAGATATCAAACAAAAGTTATGTTGAGGTTGTCAAGAGCACTACTAAAGGAGAATGTAGCAAGGAGGAGAATCAAGTTCAGCCTAAAGCCAACAATGTTTCACTAGAGAAAAGCAATATAGAAGGAAGGACCAATTTGCAAAAGCAATTCCGGCCAAACAGGTCATCTCATTCATTTTTTGGTTATTGCTATTCTTGCTACAAATTTGGTCACAAAGCTATGAATTGTAGAAGCTATAACAAGTCTCATGAAAAGAAAATTAACTCTAGTAGACCTGAAAATAGAAATTACAACCCATTTTATCCACTAAACTTTGCAATAGAGTGTTTCAAATGCAATAACTTTGGGCATACAGCAAGGCATTGCAGAACTATTTTTCAAAATACAACTCAAAAGGAGGAAACTCTACCGAAAACACATGGGGAGAGTATGAAAGTTTGGAAACAGAAAAGAAAAGAAGAAAAAGAAAGAGCTATGCCTGTTCAAACAACATTTCATGTGTAAAATGAAAAAAATCATTGGTACATTGATAGCGGTTGTTCAAACCACATGACCGGTAATAAGAATAAGTTTATCCATCTACAAAAAATAGATGGAGGATTAGTAAGGTTTGGAGACAACACTACAGCAAAGATTGCAGGAGGAGGAACCTTGAGTCTAGACAATGGGAAAACAAAGACAAGCAATGTTTTATATGTTGAAAGCCTAAAACACAGCTTACTAAGTGTAAGCCAAATGTGCAAACAAGGTCATACCTTAATCTTTAATGAAGATGGTTGTGAAATTAAAAAGAATGGAAAACATATTGCAGATGCAGATAAAGTTATAAGTTGTATGTTCTAAGTGAGACGAGATCAAAAATGTTTTATAATCCAAGAAGATGAAATTGGTTGTGGCACAGAAGAATGGGACATATGAATTTTGACAACTTGGTTAAGATAAGCAAGAAGGAAGCTGTGAGAGATGCCCAAAATTTGCAAACCAAGCAATGCTATTTGCAAACATTGCCAATTAGGGAAGTAAACAAGGGTTTCTTTCAAGACAAAGGAGTATTCATCATCAAAGCCATTGGAACTTGTTCACACAACAGGGGTTTCTTTCAAGACAAAGGAGTATTCATCATCAAAGCCATTGGAACTTGTTCACACAGACCTTTGTGGACCCACTAGAACAAAAAGTCTACAAGGTGAGCTTTACTTTATGTTTCTCATTGATGATTTTTCTAGGATAACTTGGGTGACTTTCTTAAAAGAAAAATCAGAAGCCTTTGAAAAATTCGAAAAATTCAAGGCACTAGTTGAAAATGAAACTGGTCTCAAGATAAAGTGTTTGAGATCTGATCAAGGGGGAGAATTCACCTCAAATGAATTCATAGAATATTGTGAACAACATGGAATAAAAAGACAATATTCAGCTAATAGAACACCACAACAAAATGGGGTTGTGGAAAGAAAAAACAGAACAGTCCAAGAAATGGCAAGAACTATGCTAAATGAAGCCAAACTACCAGATTCATTTTGGAGAGAAGGGGTTCTTACATCATTCTACATTTTGAACAAAGCACAACTTAGAGGAAATATGGATAAAACTCCATATGAACTATGGAAAGGAAGACTTGGAACAATCAAGTACTTCAAGGTTTTTGGAAGCAAGCGCTACATAAGGAGGGATGATGAAAATTTGGGAAAATTTGATTCCCGATCTGATGAAGGAATATTTTTGAGTTACTCTTTACGAAGCAAAGCTTATCGTTGTTACAACAAAAGATTGAAGAAGATTGTTGAAAGCACAAATGTAAGGGTTGATGAGGAAATGTACTACAAAATTAAGGCACCCGAATTTGATTAAGAAAAAGGAAGTTGGGATGAACGAGAAGAAGAGGTTGAAGAGAATAATGAAGAGAAAAGTATAGAGACTCCACAAGACTCCTATGAAAACACCAAAGACACCATCCAAATTTGTGCAAAGAAATCACCCTGAAGAATTGATCCTTGATGATAGATTTAGATCTACAAGAAGAATGGTGAATGACCAAGAAGATTGTGACTCTGCACTACTATCCAGAATTGAGCCCAAAACCTTCCAAGAAGCAAGTAAAGATAATAGCTGGATTGAGGCAATGAATGAAGAGTTGGACCAAATCGAGAAGAATGACACTTGGGAACTTGTCCCAAGACCAAAAGACAAAAATGTAATTGGTACCAAATGGGTTTTTAGGAACAAACTCAATGAGGATGGACAAGTTGTAAGAAACAAAGCAAGGCTACTTTGCAAAGGCTTTGCTCAAGTTGAAGGTGTGGACTTTGAAGAGACATTTGCACCAGTTGCAAAGATGGAAGCAGTCAGGATGTTCTTAGCCTATGCAAGTCATAAAAACTTCAAAGTATACCAAATGGATGTGAAATCGGCCATCCTAAATGGAGATTTAGAGGAGGAAGTCTCTGTTGAGCAGCCTGAAGGATTTCTACTATCAAAAAACAAGGATTATGTTTGCAGGTTGAAGAAAGCACTCTATGGTTTGAAACAAGCCCCAAGAGCGTGGTATGCCAAGCTTGATAAATATCTTCAACAACAAGGCTTCAAAAGAGGAGTGGCTAATAGTAACTTGTATATCAAAACTATAGGAAAAGATCAATTGATAATAGTTGTATATGTGGATGACATTATTTTTGGAGGTAAGAATAATATGTGTCAAGAATTTGCTATAATGATGCAAAAGGAGTTTGAAATGTCAATGTTGGGAGAACTATCTTTCTTCCTTGGTTTACAAATCTCACAATCAAACAAAGGAATCTTCATCTCCCAAACCAAGTATGTGAAAGAGGTATTGAAGAAGTTCAAGATGGAAGATTGCAATCCTGTAAGTACCCCCATGGTTACAGGTTGCAAATTGACCAAAGAAAATGAATCCCAAGAAGCTAACCAAACACTCTATAGATAAATGATTGGAAGCTTGTTGTACTTAACTGCCACACGACCAGATATAATGCAAGCCATTGGTAAAGTTGCAAGATTTCAATCTGCACCAAAGGAAACACATGTTCAAGCAGTAAAAAGAATATTCAAGTACTTGTTTGGAATATGGTCTATGGTATCCTAGTGGAAAGGACTTCACTCTAGAGGCTTATACTGATGTTGATTGGGCTAGAAGCTTGGATGATAGGAAAAGCACAAGTGGAGGAGCCTTTTTCCTTGGTGGAAACTTAGTTTCTTGGATAAGCAGAAAACAAGCATCAATCTCTTTATCCACTGCAGACGCTGAATACATAGCAGCAGCGACATGTTGCACTCAAGTTCTATGGATGAGACAAACTTTGAAAGATATTAAGGTGGAATACAATCATCCTATCATCATCTATTGTGACAACACAAGTGCAATCAACATTTCAAAAAACCCGGTGATGCACTCAAGGACCAAACACATACCCATCAAATATCACTTCCTAAGGGAACAAGTAAGTTTGAAATACATTGCTACCAAAGAACAAATTGCTGATATATTCACCAAACCACTACCAAGGGATACATTTGAGTATCTAAGGGACAAATTGGGAGTGGTCCTGCACCCATCAAATTAATAGATGGGAGCATACATTCAGGGGGAGCTATACACAGTATCTTGTAGCTCCATGAAATAGAAAATGCAAGGCATTGTTGGATGACCCCTTGCCATTGATGTCAAAGGGGGAGAAATAGAATAAGGGGGAGCAATACAAAAAGAAAGAATTATGATTGTTGCCATCAATGACAAAGGGGGAGATTGTTGGAGATATTGTCATTGATGTCAAAGGCACTCAATTCAGATTGTTGGAAATATTGTCATTGATGTCAAGGGAAAGCACGACTAAAGATAACATATTATTGTGAATATCAGCATGACTAAAAATTTATATGCCTTGTTGAAGTATGTTGATCAGTTTCTATAACATAAAAGCAACGATGAACAGATTTGAAGAAGGTAACAAACAGCATACAAATCGCCTTGCTAAAACTAATATCAAAAAGTGCATAAACAGATCGCTAGTTCAATAAAATGATATCTTTCAGATTACTAAAACAAATGATAACAAAACAATTATGATACAAAAGGGAGACACAATGAAAAGAGACGATTTATGAAAAGACACTCTAATCGACCTCATAAAAAATAACAAAATGTTGTTAATACTTGAAAATGCACGATTTATTATTTGCAAAGGGAACAACTCAATAAAATGCCACGATTTCTTAAAAGGCGATTAAGATCTGAAATAATATTATTTCTTCTTGAAGAAATACGAGTTTAGAAGCGCCTCTTGATTTATACAACTTCAGATTTAAATTACTAACAAGTATGAAATGATATGATTAGTGAAGAAGCATGACTTTCTACAAAATGCTGATTGCTAATGGAGAAGTGTGATTCTTTTGCTGAAGCTATTCATTTGTAAAAGTCATTAAAGAGATGCGACTTTATGAAAAAGAACGATTGGTTTTTTAAATCAGATTTATTAAAAATTAAACATGACAAAAGCAGCGATTAATGTAATGATGCAAATCTATAAGATGAAATGGTGCGCTCAATGTAATAAAGAAAATAATAAATATTAAAGACAGATTTTAAAGGGGTGCATTTACTTCTTGGTAAGAAAAATAATGTTCCTCTAAGAGGTGCAATTTGTGATTTGAAAAAGATGCAAAGACTTCAGATTTTAAAGAGTGCAAGAACATAATTTGAATGATGTAATCTTTCACCAAAGGTTGCAATCCATGACCAGCATATATAAATGTGATTCAAATCAGATTTGCAAGAGTGTGTGTGAGAGAATGGTGATGTGAAATCAGAACAGAAGATTATATTTCTTGTGTGGGCATTGAAGTGATAGCATACATCACAAAGAAAGGATTGGAGTGAAGTAAAAAGCAGAATTCAGATTTTCAGTTTATCATAATAGGTTGGTGCCTCTTGTTAGCCAAGGTTGGTGCCTTTGAAGAGGGAGTTGGTGCTCCTTGTAGGTTGGTGCCTACAAAATAGTTTAAGAGGTTGGTGCCTACAATCATTATAAACTTATATAAATATAAAGTACATTATTTGTACCGTGGTTTTCTCCCGTAAGGGTTTCCATGTAAAATCTTGGAGTCAACTTGTTCATATTGTTATGTTCTTGCATAGTTGGCATTGTGAATAATAAGTTTTAATTTGGTAAAAATTGTAATATACTGATTACCCCCCCGCCCCCCCTCAGTATATTTGTGTGCTCATCAGAATGATGGTCACTCTTTCAGGGAAGGAGTTCAAACAGAAAATGTTGTTTGAAAGGACAAGATTGAACATTACTTTACACAAGAAATTTAGAAAACTTGATATTACATCTGCTCAATGATACCTTTAACACAATGATCCACTTATTATTATGACCGGTAGTGTCATCTTCTATTTTCTTGGACTTCACTGACATGCCCATTGAACAAGTTATGGAGGAATGGTAAACATTCAACACAAAGTTATGTACAAGTAATGCTAGAGTCAAAATTCAACTTTAAGCAGAATGAAATCCTGAAACAAAGTTTGGATGTATACGAATCAATGTTACCGGTTCCCTCCTGCAAACCCCCAGATCCAGGTCCAGTTCGAAGCCAGTCCGGGTTCGGGTCCAGATCCCCTGTAGGGTCATCCAGGGTCCTGCAAAATGGACCTGGATTCGGCCAGGTCTGTTGCAGAGCAGACCCAGGCTGTTTTGCAAGACCTGCTTGAACCCAGCTAAAAAATGGTATTTTTTTCCCCTTTTTTGATGCCTCAGTTGATTATTTGGGATTTATAGATAAGGCCTGGATTGGCTGCTCTTTCAGGATTTATATATCCAGCACCTGTAGAAAATATGTCTGCCGCCATATAATTGTTTCCATCGTCAAGAATCAGCGTGCCTTTCTTATAGAGGTGGTCTATTGTGGTGATGAGAGCAGACTTAATGGCCACAGGACTCCAGTGCAGGCGAGCATTTTTTAGCAAAGCAGCCACCCCACTCACATGTGGAGTGACCATTGACATGCCTTGCATGATTTTGAACATTACTCTTCTGCTGCCGTTTCACAGAAAGAATATTCACCAGAAGCCAATGAGTGTGTGCATAAAAATGATTATGTTGAACATTACTCTTCTGTTGCTGTTTCACAGAACGAATATTCACCGGAAGCCAATGAGTGTGTGCATAAAAATGATGCTGTCTTGGTGGTGGTGTTATTATTATTAGTGCTGCTGCTGTTTTAAGTTCGCATGGTGCTCTTTCACATTTTTTTTTTAGTTTTGGGGATTTATACAGCTGTCTGGAGGTTTTGTGGCTTGTCAATTTTATGGCAAGTCTGTAAGTCTATTACCTGCTTCATTTCTATGTAAAAAGCAAATATTGTTGGCTTCACATTATTAAAAACAACACATGTTTTACTTTTTAGCGCCTTTTAAGTGTCCACACAAAGGGGATTACAGCTTTTAATATTTAAGTCCATGCAATCTTATAAAACATTTAGTTTTGTTTTGTTTATTATATGACTGTTCCGTGCCTATCTAAACTTAATTTCTGTTTTTATGCTAAAAGATGTATATATTTATTATTTTTATATATTTTTTGTACAGAAAAACCCAAAATGAACCCAACCCCCCAAAACAATTGTCCTACTGGCATACCCAAACCCGAACTGGTAACTTAGATAAAATAGCATATCAAAAAATTTCTATGTTGCCGATCTTGGTACAGGATCGGGTACAGGTTCGAGGATCAGGTACGTGGATACAGCAAATTTTTTTTGCCCAGGTACAGGTACAGCAACACACATAATATTATTATTATTATTATTATTATTATTATATAACTATAATTTATGATTTCATTCCAAGATTCTCTACCCTTTATTATTTTAGAAAAGCATTCATTGATCCCTATCTGAAAATCATTAAAAACAATAGACAAACATACATACATACATATATACATTAATTGATCCCTATCTGAAAATCATTAAAAACAATACACAAACATACATACATACATACATACATATATATACAATATTTAAAGCACAAAAAAACAAGGTAGCAGGGAGACGCGTCTCCCCCTACCTGGGACATTTTTCCGGGATGGGAACTTGTCTCCTGTCTCCAAGACACGGGTTGAGACATCCCTCCTCCCAGGAGACGGTCGGACACGTCTCCCGCACATCTCCGAGTACCGCACTTGGATTAAAGGGGTGTGTTTTATATTTTTTTTGTTTGAAAACCTTCTTCTGCCTCCGCCTTCTCTCACACGACCATTTCTGCACAATTTTAGAGCCCTATTTCAGAACAAAGACATAGAATATTATTTAGACCATTTCTACGCAATTCTATGATCTGCCCTTAGATGTTTTTGACTTTTTTTAGGGTTTCAAAAAACAGATAATGAGGATTTGGTTGTAAAGGAGCTTGACATCACTAACTCTAGATGCATTAGTCAATCTGCTTCACAGATACTAAGCATGAATATTGGAGTTGAAAAGATGGGGAGGAAAACCAATAGGCAAAAGAGAAAAGAGATGGCTCATGAAAAGAAACAATCGAATCTAAAGGAATATCTATTGAGATCTTAGGGAAGAAACACCTCCCTTAGAGAACTATGAAGATAGTCACATGGAATGTTAGGGACTTAAACGCCCCTAACAAACAACACCTAACCAAGTGCCAATTAGAGCTCATGTTGGTCGACAGTATTTTACTACAGGAAACCAAATTGAATTCGCAAGAAGCTATTACTTTCACTAACCACTATCACGGATGGGTTGGCTTGTGGGTGGAAGCGGTTGGAGCGACTAGTGGTTTGGGAATTATGTGGAACCCAAACAAAATTAAAATTGATTGCCTGCAATCAAACAACAATTGGATGATTTGTAAGGTATGCACTTATACTTCAAATTTAAACTTCATTTTATGCAATGTTTATGGACCTGTTAAGCCTGAAGATCAGGGTTGCACCGAGACGCGCACCCTGCTACCTGGGACACGTATCCGAGACGAGGACGTGACCCTTGTCTTCGAGACGCGGGAGAGACGTCTGGTCGTCTCAGGAGATGGTGAGCCGCACACCCCGCGAAGTCTCCCAATACCTCGTTGAAATTTTAGGGTTCGGCACACTTTTAAACTTCATTTTATGCAATGTTTATGGACCTGTTAAGCCTGAAGATCAGGGTTGCACGGAGACGCGCACCCTGCTACCTAGGACGGGTCTCCGAGACAAGGACGTGACTCCCGTCTCCAAGACGCGAGAGAGACGTTTGGTTGTCTCAGGAGACGGCAAGCCGCACACCACGCAAAGTCTCCCAGTACCCCGTCGAAATTTTAGGGTTCGGCACACTTTTAAAGGTAAAAAAACATTCTTCTTTCACCGTTTCTTCACGTCGCGACGCCCAGCAAACATTTCGACTTTAAGATAGGAGTATATATGTTTCACCTCTGCAACGCAAAGACAACATTACTGGTGTAAGGTAGGTTTGGAGTTTCTATGGGGAGTGTGTTTACGGTTTTGCGTTTTTTATGAGACGTCTCTCCCTATTTTATTTTTCGAAACTTCAGTTCTGTGTGTTGGGGCATCAGGCAAAAAGGGCAAGATTCGTGTTCCTTCAACATTGCTACTTCTCATGCAGGTTAGTGATGCATTTTACTAATGGACAACGGCATCCAACAGGCAGAAACCATGACAAGCAATTTGGGATGCAGGATGGGCGGCTCATAGTCTTCAACAATCCATTATTTTGAATTATCGTCGACTCATTAACTTCAATGAGTTCAATCCCTTTATAATAGTTAAACAAAGAAACCTTGCTAATAAAAAAATAATTGTGGTAATCAATAAATCTTATGTAATGATATTTTATTATTTTACTTGTTTAAGATATTATCATATTATCAATTATGTTAATATGCTATTTTAATAATTAGTTGTTTATGACTCATGAGTTAAGATTCAAACATTTATTTAAATGTTAATATTTATTATTTATAATTAAATATTTCACATTTTTTAATTTTTTATTTTAGCAAATTATATATATGACGTCTCCAAGTACCCAGGTCTCCTATTTTTAAAAATATTGTGTACTGGTACCCGTACCCGTACCAGTACCAGTCTCCTGGCAACTATGCTGAAGATAAAGCTAAATTGTGGGACAAGATACATGAGAATCTTAGGATGCATATAAATGAGAAAATAGTTTTGGGAGGGGACTTTAACGCAATCTTGAACAAAAAAGAAAAAATAGGAGGTCTGGGAAATGAATCTCAAGCTCAGAGAGATTTTGCCCAATTTGTTAATACTACTAATCTAATAGATGTAGTCCCTAAGAATGGTTTATACGCATGGGTCAATAGGAGAGAACGCAATGCACAAGTGGTTGAGAGGTTGGACAGATTTCTAATCTCAACCAACTGATTAAATTCAAACGATATAACGGAATCCAATATCAGGGTAGTCTCTAGATCCGATCACCTACCTGTTGATCTTGTGATTTGGGAAGATCAATCTTCAAAGAGATGTAGCTTCAAATTTGAAAAGATGTGGTTTTGCCGAGGAGATCTGATTGATCTGATCGAGTGTTGGTGGAAAGAAGCCCCAGAAAGTAAAGGAACAAGAATGTTTCAATTTGTTAAGAAATTGAATTTTATTTAAAATAAGTTTAAGGATTCGAATGCAGCCTCCTTTAAAAATATCTTTGTAGAGAAAGGTCGAATAGAGAAGGAATTGGAAGATCTAAACACAAAAGTTATTGCCCAAGGAATGTATCAAATGGATTATCTGAAAGAGAAGGAACTCATGGCTGAACATGCATAGATCTTAGCAAGGGAAGAAATTTTTTGGAAGCTGAAATCCAAAGAAACTTCGCTTGCTGAAGGAGATTTAAACACAGAACTCTTCCATAATACTACAAAGGTGCAAAGATATCAAAATAGGATTGAGAGTATAAAAACCCCAGATGGTTGCATGTTAAGAAAACGGAAGGATATAGAAACAGAAGCAGTAGATTTATTTAAAAATCTCCTTGTGCTAGCGATGTTGCGGATAGACTGGATGTGAATGAGTTGCTTAATAACATTTCCAACATTATTACGAAGGCTGAAAAGAGCGAGATGATGGCCCCTTTCACAGAAGAGGGAGTAAGGATGGAAGTTAAGCAACTACACACAGACAAAGCCCCAGGCCCAGATGGATTTCCTATCCTTTTTTACCATAAATGCTAGCACATTATTTGGGAAGGAGGTATGGGAGATAAGTAGAAGATTTTCGGAGATCTAAGAAGTTACTTAAAGATTTGAACATATTTGTGGCCCTCATCCCCAAGAAATTGGATTGCTATTACTTCTCAGACTTTAGGCCCATTTCCTTATGCAACACACTCCACAAAATTACCTCCAAAGCATTTTCGAACACACTAAAAGTTGTTCTCTCTAGGATCATATCTCAAGAACAGAGTGGATTCACGCCTAGGAAAGATATTATGGACAGGATTATAATTGCAAATGAAATAATAAATTCGATAGAAATTTTGAAGCAGAGAAGCATGATGATTAAGTTAGACATAAGCAAGGCATATGACAGGGTTAGTTGGAGATTTCTCATGTTGATTCTAGGCAAATTTGGCTTTGGGATGGATTGGATGCAATGCAATTTTCAATGCATCGCTTTGGCTAGGTTTTCAATCCTAGTGAATGGATCTGTTGTGGTTTTTTCGCTAGTACAAATGGACTATGGCAGGGAGATCCCATCTCCCCCCTCCTATTTGTTATGATGGCGGAAGCGCTGGTTAGAACCATCAAACACAACTAATCAATAGGGAGATGGAAAGGAGTGCAGGTGGCTTGAAATGTTGAACCTCTATCACACCAACAATTCGTAGATGACATAGTACTTTACAGAGAATCTAATGTGGAGGAAGCCATAGAGATAAAGGAGATCTTGAACAAATACATCGTTGCCTCAGCTCAATTGATCAATTAGGATAAATCTAGAATTTTCTTTTTTAATACAAATAAGGCAACTCAGAGAAGAATAGCAAAATTTTTGGGCTTTGGAATTGATCACATCCCTTGCAAATATTTAGGCGTACCTCTGTTCAAAGGTGATGTAAGGATGAGTTTATGGAAAAACACAATTGAAAATTGCAAATCAAATCGTGGAGAGGTAGATGGTTGACTTTGGCTGGTCATGTACTCATGGTGATATCAATCTTGGCAACGATTCCAATATACCTTATGTCCTGCATCCAACTTACTAGAGGTGCCGCTTCTAACATGAACAGCATCTTGAAGAAATTCTTGTGGGACAGTTTGAATGAATAACAAAAGATTCCACTAGTGCATTGGGACACTATAAGGAGAAGTAAAGAAGATGGTGCAACCGGAATCAGAGACCTCACTTAGCACAATAAAGCTCTTGGTGCTAAGCTTATTTGGAGAATGTATTCTTCTTCAAATGAGCTTTGGTGCAGAATATTACAAAACAAATACTTGGATTCGAATGCCCTGGAAAGAATTTTGACCATAGCCAACACATCAAGAGGGTCACATTTATGTAAGTTTACGATGGATTGTCGCTCCATCATTACAGAGCATTTAACATGGGTGATCAATGATGGCAAGAATGCCAACTTTTGGTCAGACTCATGAAATGGACTAATCCCTTTAAGTGAAATTGACGAGCTAAAGGATTGCAAAGAGATTATGGAGGATATTTGGGGCGATAAGGTGGCAGATTATGTGGTCAGGAAGGAGGATGAGTTTGGTATACATTGGGAGTGGAAAGATCTTAGCAATGTCCCACTGGATGAGAGAGCTAAAAATAGGTTGGGGTGGAGTTAAACATTTAAAAGATTGTTTTAAGTCCTAGAAAAGACAAGATTATTTGGTGCGGCTCCAAATTGGGCTCATACTCTGTAAAGATTGGATATCAGATTCAAAACACGCGGCTAGAAAGTGAGAAGTGGTCGACTGATATGTGCCGGAATCATATGGTTCTACCAAACGCTGGCGCGTTCACATGGACGGCTTGGCAAAAAAGAATCCTAACTATGGATCGACTGCATACCATTGGGATTGCTGGTCCTAGCAAATGTCCATTGTGTAAGTGCAGTAATGAAATTGTCGATCATCTGCTGTTAACATGTCCATATGTGAGTCAGTGCTAGGATTGGCTAAGCAACAAATTGCACTGGAGTAGTGTGCGATAGGAAGACTTATAAAAGTGTTTAAGTGTTGGCCAAGATTAAACAACGAATCCCTATGCAGTGGAATTTGGATGGTACATTAATGCTCATCTAACACATCTAGAAAGAACAGAATAGGAGAGCTTTAATGAGAGAGTGCCAAGTGGAGCAGCTATGCAGGAAGATTGAGGCAGCAATATGTGAACTCCTAAATGTGAAAACAAGGGAAACAAGGAATGCTTCTTTCACCAATTGGGATAACAAACTAATGAAGAGCTGGTCTGGTCTCAAAATTCCGTCGACAAAAGCAATAAAAAAAACAGGGAATCCAAAAATAAGAGAAAGGAGGTAAAATGGCTGGCCCCTCCGCGAGGTAGACTCAAAATGAACTTTATTGGGCCTCTAGAGGTAATCCTGGGGCCTCCGGTGCTGGATGCATTATCATAGATGAGGCGGGAGTCCTCATCTAGGTTTCCTCAAATAAGCTCATAATCAGTACTAACAATGATGCGCAAATGGAAGCATTAAATGAATGATTGAGAATATGCTTATAGAAAAACATAAAGGAAATCGATATTGAAGGTGATTCATTAATATGCATAAACGCAATAAAAAGGAAGTAAATAATGAATTGGAAACTTCGAAGATGGGTAGAGGTGATCTAGGACTCATTGAACAAATTAGAAAGTTTCACCATTAATCATAACTATAGGGAAGCAAACAAGGCCATGGATTTTGAACAAATTAGAAAGTTTCACTATTAATCATAACTATAGGGAAGCAAACAAGGCCGCAAATAATGAAATAACAAACTAATGAAGAGCTGATCTAGTCTCAAAATTCTGTCGACAAAAATAATAAAAGGAAGCAGGGAATCCAAAAATAAGAGAAAGGAGGCAAAATGGTTGGCCCCTCCGCGAGGTAGACTCAAAATGAACTTTGATGGGGCCTCTAGAGGTAATCCTGGGGCCTTCGGTGCTGGGTGCATTATCAGAGATGAGGCAAGAGTCTTCATCTGGGTTTCCTTAAATACGCTCGGAATCGGTACTAACAATGATGCGCAAATGGAAGCATTAAATGAATGATTGAGAATATGTTTATAGAAAAACATAAAGGAAATCGATATTGAAGGTGATTCATTGATATGCATAAACGCAATAAAAAGGAAAGAAATAATGAATTGGAAACTTCGAAGATGGATAGAGGTGATCTGGGACTCATTGAACAAATTAGAAAGTTTCACTATTAATCATAACTATAGGGAAGCAAACAAGGCCGGGGATTTTCTCATGAACCAAGGAATAGTGCAAACTAAGATCTGAAAAGTATCCAACTTGGACTTAGAATGGGATAGATTGGTGGCAATCTTAGAGATGGACAAGCAGAGGCCAAAGGAGAAATGTCCTACGAATTCAGGTGCAGAGATACAAAAAACAGGGAATCGGATGAAGGAAGGCATAGTGCTTCACGGGATCTGTGTGAAGCGCTTATCATGTTGGTTATAAGACTCGAATCTCTAATGTTCAGAATTAAAATGGTGCAGCTGATGATCTTTGAACGTGAGTGTGCTTGAAATGAAGAGGAGACTGAGGAGATGGAGGAAGAAACGAAGGAGGCACAGATCAAAAGAATCTTCAATGCAGACAAGGAAGGTGTGGTGATAGCAATCAAACAAGTCATCAGTGCCCATATTTTCACAAGGGAACACAACCATGATGGTAAGCTTTATGAGGAATTTCTGATGAACGTTGTTCTGATTATGGGCAAGAAGCGAAGTGGGAAATTGATGGCTCATGCATTCGTGAAGAAGGCAATGAGAGAAAGGGCATATGCGGCAATCTTTGCATTTGATAAGAGGCCCAAATCAAGTAGGTTGGGTGGGGTGTTTGATGCAGCTGCTCCTAAGAAAAATAACATTACCACGCAGGCCCTGAATCTATTTCGGGATGGCATTCTATTAGAATAATTAAATTATATCTCTTAGTAATGGTCAATTATGTACATGTATATATTAGGTAGTTTCTATTTTGTGTCTGTGTTTACGATTGTTTCGTAATAGAAACATCGTTCCTTGTAATTGCTATATGTGCATTCCATTCTTTTAATAATATTATGCAATTACTTCGAAATCTTTTTGTTTCATGGTATCAGAGCGGGCGAATTGATTTTTTTCTGAAAAAATAAAAAAAATAAGGAGTTTTCGTGAGATCTGTTTTGCCCAAAATCCCGACTCTCTTTCTGCTAAAAATCAAGGGTTCTTGTTTGAAAATTTTGTGAGTATTTCCTCTCTGAAAATCTCGATCCTCCTGCAAAATCGTGGGTGTTTTCAGTCAAAAATCGTGCAGATTTGTGATGTGTTTTCTGGCTGCATTCTTTCTTTGTGGTTGGACACGATTTTTAGCTATCTTTGGCCGCGATTTTCCACCTTGTTAGATGAGATTTTCAATCGTTTTTTTGGCGCATTTTTCAACACTTCTTCTGGCGCGATATTTCTTCATTTTCTGGGCGGAATCTAGGCGTGATTTTCAGGCGTTTTTAATAAAAACGTGTTTTCTGCAACGAAAAAAAACGCAACCTACATTTGGCGGCTAGGGTTTCACTTAAATCCTCTTTTCAAGCCGGAAACTTTTTTATAACAGATTTTTTGTGGTTTTTTATAAAGATTTATGGGTTTTCATCAGAATTTTCTGGGTGCTTTGAAATCCGTGCATTGGGATTTGTGCATGCGGGTTTGCCTCGAAATTTGTGTCTACAACTACCTCAGTTTTTCGGGATCAGTGCAATCAGTTTTATCGCCTCTTTTGTTTGCCTTGTTTTTCGTGCCTCGAAAAGATTGCAAGATGGCGAGTTTGACCAACATAATGTTGGAAGGCAATCAGTGATTTAATGGTAGAAACTATAATACTTGGAAGCAGCGAATGATGACTATCTTCAAATATCATTGCCTTGATCAGATCATTCTAGGCAACACTACTCGTCCCAACACGGCGGGTAAGGACCAGGAAAAGTTTGACGAGCAGAATCATTAAGCAATGATACTCATTAAACTCTCAGTTACCGATGATCGGCTACCTCAGATTCCGCTTGGTAAATCAGCAAAGGAAATTTGGGACCATATGAAGAGTTTGCATGAGACTTCCAACAAAAGCCGTGTGTTCTTCCTGAAGAACATACTATTTTCTATCATGATGGATGAGAAGACAACTTTGCAAGCACACTTGAACAAGATCCAAGAGATCCGAGATCAGTTGGAGGCTATTGGTCGAAAAATGGAGGAAGAAGACATGGTTGTGATCACTCTGAAGTCTACCTAAGTCTTATGAACATTTCATCGAGACTCTCAACATTACGTCTGCTAATGTTGATCTGAAGTTTCTGGAGCTTTGTACTATCCTCTTGCAGCACGATCGTTGGAAACGACAGTTTGGTAGTAGGGCTTCTTCGTCCTCTGCAGGGCAAGCTTTTGCAGCCAAGTCTCACGCTTAGCATAAAGGGAAAGGTCATCCTCCGCAGCAGAAAGGCTCAAGTCAACCTCAGGATAGCACCAACAAGAACATTCAATGTAATTATTGCCACAAATATGGTCACATGAAGAAGGATTGTTGTCATCATTTGGCTTCTAACCAGGAGAAGCAAGGGGGGTCCCAGCCGAAAGCTAATGTTGTCGAGCACACTGAGCAAAAGGATTTTGCCTTCTACGCCTTTATGGCTAAAAGACCTACAGCTCATGTAAAGTCCTCTGCCTGGTATATTGATTCAGGTGCCTCGAGACACTTCACCCATCAGCATGATTGGTTGAAAGTTTTTTCTCCCTTCAGTAACTCAGTTATTTTTGGAGGAGGTGAAGAGTATACAGTTGTCGACAAGGGCACTGTTCACATTCAGTCTGGTGGGAGGAATCTCATATTCCTCAATGTCTACTGCGTTCCTGGCATGGAACTAAACCTTCTCTCTGTCAGTTAGATCATGCGGCACTCTTCTCAGTTGGATGTGGTATTCAGTGCACACAAATGTTCGATTGTTGATCAGGAGACTCGCACCACTGTAGTTGTTGGCATTAAGGATCATGGTCTATATAGACTTGTGGATACTGGTGATTCTCCAGAGTTAGCCATGGCAGCCAGAAATTCTTCCATCACTAGTCTTTGGCATCAGCGGTATGGGCACTTAAATGTGCACTATCTCTCTCAGCTAGCTCGGGAGGGACTTGTAGCTGGTTTACTAAGATCCAGACTCAGCATCATGGCATTTGTGGAGCTTGTAACGCTGGGAAGCAGCACAGGACACCATTCCCGAATGGTGACTCATGGCGAGCCTCTAAGGTACTGTAGTTGGTTCACGCTAATGTATGTGGGCCAATGAATACACCTTTTGTTACTGGTTGCGAGTATTTTTTGCTTTTTGTTGATGATCTAAGTCGTAAAATGTGGGTGTACTTTCTCAAACAGAAATCAGATGTGTTTACTGTATTTCAGAAGTTTAAGGCCTTAGTAGAGAAGAGTCTGGCTATTCCATAGTCACTCTTAGGTCAAATAATGGGGGGGAATTTTGTTCTACTGATTTCTCCAACTTCTGTGATATACACGGCATCAAACGCTAGTTAACCACACCCTATACTCCTCAGCAAAACAGTGTTGTAGAGCGGCGCAACCGCACAATCACGGAGATGGCCCGTTCCATGTTAGAACACAGGAGTGTTCCTAAGAAATATTGGGCAAAAGCAATCTACACTATCTATCTCCTACACATGTTGTTAAAGGGAAGACTCTTGAGGAAGCTTGGACTGGTCGCAAACCTCAGATCAGTCATCTGAGAATATTTGGCTCTTTAGCTTATGTATGGATTCTAGATGCCAAGCGCTCAAAGTTAGATTCCAAGAGTCAAAAGCTTATGTTCACAAGGTACAGTGACAAACATAAGGCTTATCGGTTGATTGATATAGATATTGATCATCTTATCTTCAGTCGGGATGTTGTCTTTGATGAAGAACAAGGACCTTTTCATCTTTCCTCGTCTGTGCAGCATTCTGAGGATCAGCCTTTGCAGGCTTTTGATTTGGGTGTTCATCTTCCGTTAGGTCCACCTAATGGGAGGGATGATGATGCAGATTCTGTTTTTGATGATGCTCAACCCGAATTTCCTCCGGATGATGTTGATCTTCCACTTGTTGAACCTGTTCCAAGTATAGTTCCAACTCCTCCTATTGCATCCGATGTTGGCACTTCTACTCTCTGGCCTAAATGGTGGGCTAAGACTATTGGAGATCTTCATGATGATGAGCTCATTAAAGGTAGATCACCCAGAAACAAGAGCAAACAGCATACAGCTAATTTTGCTATCATGGCCAACATTCACAGTGTCTATGAGCCTCAAACATATTTAGAGGCTAAAGGAATTCCTGAGTGGGAAAAGGCTATGGAGTCTGAATACCAGAGTCTTCAGAAAAATCACACTTGGGTCCTTTCTGATCTTCCTCTAGGGAAGAAGCCCATTAGCTACAAATGGGTGTATAAGGTGAAATACAAAGCTGACGGAACCCTTGACAAGTACAAAGCTCGTCTCGTTGCTAGGGGGTTCTCACAGAAGGAAGGCATTGACTACGAGGAGACTTTTGCTCCTACAGCCAAGATGAGTACAATTTCGCTTGTCCTTGCCTTAGCAGCCCAGTTTGGTTGGAAAGTCCATCAGATGGATGTTAAGAGTGCTTTCCTCAACGGTGAGTTGAAGAAGTCTATATGACGCAACCTCCAGGGTTCAAGGTTGCCGATCAAGAACACAAGGTGTGCAGATTGGTAAAAGCACTCTATGGCCTGAAACAGGCTCCTCGGGCTTGGTACATCAAGATTGACAAGTACCTCACAGATCATGGCTTTCAGAGGAGTCCATCTGACTCTAATCTGTATGTCAAACATACTGGTAGTGATATTCTTATTCTAGTTGTCTATGTGGATGACCTGATCATTATTGACAGCTCGGCACATTTGATCACTGAGATCAAACAGGATTTGTGCAGCACATTTGACATGACAGATTTGAGACTTTTGCATTACTGTTTAGGTGTTGAGGTTTGACAGACCGAGAGCAATATCTTCATCTCCCAGTCCAAGTATGCTCGAAGTCTTCTAGATAAATTTCGTATGCAAGATTGCAAACCTGCGTCCACACCCATGGAAAAAGGGCTCAAGTTGTCAACTAGATCAGCCTCCCCTATAGCGGATGAATCATTGTTCAGGCAACTAGTGGGCAGCCTCATCTATCTCACTGCCACTAGACCTAACCTCAGTTTTGCAGTGAGCTAGATTTCACACTTCATGACAGCCCCCAAGGATGATCATTGGGTAGCAACGAAGCCAGTGCTGCATTATGTGAAGAGCACTTCTAATTATGGACTTCTTTACACTAGGAATCACGATCCTAGCCTCATTGGTTACACAGACTCAGATTGGGCAGATTCGGTTGATGACAGTAAATCAACATCTGGGTATGCTTTCAATTTAGGATCTGGTGCAGTCACTTGGACTAGTAAAAAGCAGCAAGCAGTGGCTCTTTCCTTGACAGAAGCAGAGTATCGAGGAGCAGTTAAGGCAGCTTATGAGGCAGTTTGGCTTCATCGGATGCTTGCGGATATGCAAATATCTCAAGCAGGTCCAACTCCCTTGTTCTGTGATAATCAGGGAGTTCTCAAACTTGCCAAAAATCCAGTCTTCCATGAAAGAACCAAGCATGTTGAAACTCATTGTCACTTCATTCGGAAGCTTGTTGAAGACGGATCAGTTCAGTTGTTGTATGTTCCAACAGAGGATCAAACAGCAGATATTCTCACCAAGTCTCTCAGTCTAGATAAGTTTGTAAAATTCATGGGGCATCTTGGTGTAGTTGACAGATTGACCATTAAGGGAGGGTATTAGAATAATTAAATTATATCTTATTAATGGTCAATTATGTACATATTGTGTATATTAGGTAGTTTCTATTTTTTTGTCTTTGTTTACAATTGTTTTGTAATAGAAACATCGTTCCCTGTAATTGCTATATGTACATTCCATTTTTTTAATAATATTATGCAATTACTTCGAAATCTTTCTATTTCACATTCACCAGAACAATATGGAAGTGTTTAACTTCCATCTCAGCCAATATGGAGACTTGTTGTCCCCACCCCAGATTGATCGTGCATTTGAGCTCTCAGAAGGTCTGCGTTTTCTATGGCATCTAAGGATGCCTAATGAATGAAAATTGTATGAATGCATGCTTAGTAGAGCTGATGTTGTATCTATTTTCCTTTTTCTAATGAATATAATAGAAAGGGACCTACCACTATGGTAGTGCTTATCTATCCAAAAAAAGAAAATTAAACAAATAATTATTATTTATTATTTATTATTTATTATTTATATTTAATATTATATTTGACATTTTAAATTTTAAATTCTAACATATATTATTATTTATAATTATT
This sequence comes from Cunninghamia lanceolata, assembly GCA_027924645.1. Classification (NCBI taxonomy): domain Eukaryota; kingdom Viridiplantae; phylum Streptophyta; class Pinopsida; order Cupressales; family Cupressaceae; genus Cunninghamia; species Cunninghamia lanceolata. The sequence continues at coordinate 5,757,020 of BSBN01000391.1, read as the reverse complement.
AATTTGTTATACATATGTTAATATTTAAATTTTAAAATGTGAAATATATAATATTAATTATAAATAATAAATAGTCGTTCATGGCACAATATGATGGTTAGAGCATGGCGTTGTTATCCATGCCACCAAGGTTCAAACCCCCGCTGGGCTAACGAGCTCGCGACTTATACCCCCCATTGAACCAATGAGCTCACAGCTTAAAGCCCCCGCTGGGCCAATGAGCTCACGGATTTGACCCACCAGCATTAATGCCAAGGGATGAGGTCCCCAGTGTTCTGGCCTCACTGGTTCATAGCTCCAACGAAAGGCATTCATTAATCCAAAAAAAATTATAAATAATAAATAATAAATATTAATTATAAATTTGTTATATATATAATATTAATAATATTTAGTGTTTTAATATTAATATTATATATATATATATAATTAGCGTCTCAAGTACCCCTGTCTCCTTTTTTCAAGTACAAGTCTCTCGTACCAATACCAGTCTCTCTTACCGATACTGATACCAGTCTCTTGGCAACTATGCAAAATAACAATTATATAAAGAACTAAAAGATAATTTCATTTTGTAATAACTTTGATTAAATATTTTTCTTGCAACAATATAATCCGATTTGTAAAATGAGACACTTGCACATTTCACTTAATTAATGTTATTCACACAAATGCAACCTAAGTTAGATGCACCTAGGCGTGTATGTGTGTGTGTGAACAAATTTTCTCACGTCAAGTCAACTTCAAACTACTAGAAACCTTCTCCCCGATGATACTCTCTGCATTCACGAGAGAGTGTCGATTCTTTTCTGTCGCACTCAAAAAGACTAGAAATGGGAGTTAGTCTTTATCAAAATCATGATTAGATCTAACATTTAAAATATCAATTAAATAATGTCATAATTCAACATCAACATTTCACAAAACGTCTAACATTACTTGCAATCATTATTATTAGCAAGTCGAATAATAATCAACATAATAAAGAAAATTCCTTATTGTTTGCCAATCAACAATTAAATACATTATCAAAAGAATTTATAACTAGGCATAGAAAATAGAGATGTGCCATTCAATCCTTTTGTTGGGTGATGCAAATTGGGTTTCCTACAGGGACACCCGCCCCCTTCCTGGCTATTTGTCTTATTTGTTGGGCCTACACTTCCTTGTCTCATTTGATTCTTAAGTCTATGATGGGTTCTCTTTGAGGTCTACATGGCTTAATGGTGGGGCCACCTCATTTTTCTCTTACGGTTTAAAACCTTATGCTTAGCTTTTATATCTACTAGGGCCCGCCAAAAGTTTCCTGGGCATTGATATTTCTTTCTCCTTGCTGGTACTAGCTGATTCTGTGGGACCCAGGGAATCGCCCATATTGGGTGGGCGCTTAAATTGGAGCTTTCTTTCTTTAGCTGTTACTATTTCCATTCAAAAAAGGCAGCTGTTTCATAAGGACCCACATAGGCTTTTTAGTCATAGTAATCCTCCTTGGCAGCTCCAACAAAGGCAGCAGTTACGTTGTTTATTTTAAGTGAGTGGCAGCAATGAAGACTTTTTTTAGAGTTCAACGTAGAAATGGAGGAGGTTCTGGAGTCTAAGAGGCCCAGTATATAAAGAGCATATCATGATTAGAGTTGGCAGAAAAATTGGTGAAAAGAACGAAGGAACCGCACAAGTGCTGCTGGGCAGAAATGATACATAATTTTAATGTCTTGGGTTATTTATCTATGTATTAAGCTGAATCTGTAAGTAAATAAAGAGGGAAAAATTATTCCAACAGTGCATAAAGAAAATATGATTAAATCATTATCTGCAGTCCCGAACCATCTGTTGAAGGCTATATAATACAAGCAGGATATAGGAAGCTGATCAAAGTGTTTTCCAGAACTAAAGCAAATGAAAGTTAGTGTGTGTAAGGTGAGCGGAGAAACTATCACCTAACTTTAAACTATATTTTCAGATGATTTCATGATTGTTGTAAGCTGCAAATTTCTGAGGGATGTTTGAAGGTCCCTGTAGCTGGACATTGTGCCTGTGAGACCAATATGTAATTGAAATTTGATTAATAAAGTTAAGGTAGGTCATTATTGCTTCCATAATGTGTTCGTGTGTGGGTTTGGCTACGTGGGTTAGTTGCCCTTCATTGGGTACCCGATCCTCGTCTGCATCAATTTTGCAACTCTTTGGTCACCACATTATGTGGAGAAAACTGCAATCTTCCCTTTCCCAGAATGGCAAATCTAATAGATGGATAAAAGGTTGGTAGAAATCTATAGAACATAGAGTACATTATTGCTGCACCCATCTTGCATCTCAACTTTTTTTGATCCTAAAACATCAATGTGTAAAGAGTTACCCGTTGAAATCTTTGGAGTGCTGCTATCGGAGATGGAAGTGAGCAGCTCTTGAGAATTACTGAATTAGTCATATAATGAGAGGCAATTGGATCCAATACCCAATGAATACAAGAAGATGCAATTAAAGCTTGTGCTAAGAGGGCCTTTCCCTTATCATTGGGATTTGAGAAAAAAGGCTTAGAGAGAGAAATCTTGTTTTGTTTCATAGCTTCTGCTATAGCTGCCATCTTTGCCCAACAACAGGTCTCAAAGTGTCCACCTTTACCACAAAAGGAACAAGTCTTATTTTGTCCTCTACTTAGGCTAATTTGTAAAGGGGAGCTTAGAGGTAGAAATTCATTGGATGGCAGCTTGTTACTTTTAGGCTTAGGCTTAGTTGAGTTCATGCCTCTTTTAGAAGTATTAGCAACTAAGGCTTGGCTTTGGAGCTAGATGCGTCATCAATTTGGATAAGTTTTGTTTGCTCTCTAGTGAGGTGTTCACAAAAGGGCATCTTAAACTCTGTACTTAAGGCATCCATGGTAGAATAGAAAGTGGACACAAAAATTTGGAACATATTCTTCAACTTAGACAAGATCAAAAGAACTATTTGTGTATCTTCTCTGTCCTTGCCATATTCTTTCAATTGTGCCCGAATAGACATAGATATGGAAAGATAGTCCTCAATGGTGGGGAAATCACTAGGATTTATAGAAGTTTATTATGTTTCCAATTGAAAGGCTCTGAATTCATAGAATAACAAAATTTTAAACTTGTCCCGTGCTACAAGTGGTTTCTTACAATCTTGAATGTGAATATGCTAACTCTTTGAACCATACATCCAAATAAGACGCAATGCTTCATCATGTTAGTTAAGCCAAGAAATCTTTCAGATTCCTTAGTTGGTTTCGGAGTTGTATGGAATATCATTTGCTATAAACCTTTAGATTGTGAGAACTTTTGCATTTGTGATTTTGATGTGTCATAGTTATGTGGAGTACACGGACACATTCAAATCAGCCATGACAACAAGTACAAGAAACCAGAATCACACAATGAACCAAGGAAAAGGGATGTAAGGGTGATAGAAGACGAAGCACCAAAATTTTGCCTAACAATCCCCCCAAAATTGTATAAAGCACTTAAAAGTGCAAAAAATGACCTTCCAAGTTGTACTTTCTTGTCTTTACAAAAGACCAAATTTGAAGTAATAAAATAGTACATGAAGTACAATGCAAGAGTAAGAGAAAACGAGAGTTTATAATGTCAAAACTTGATCAAAAACAACTTCTCAAAAGATCTTCAAACAAGTCCGATAAAGATTTGTTTTTAAAACCTGCTCAAATGGCACAAAAAAGTACAAACAATTTGCACCACATGGTAGAGCTCAGAATTAGCTTTACAATGACTATAAAAACACAAAAAACAAATAAATGGGTCAAAAGATAATGACAATTTCTGTAAAAATGTTCCAATAAGCCAAAAAGTGGGGCCTAGGCAAGTGATGACATCATGTTGATTGAGTGTTTGTATAGTTGAAATGCCATTCCATATGGATGGCATGATAGGGTGTTGCGATGACATGTTGTATTGCTGATGTGGTAGGTAACGTGCCATTGTTGGTGTGGCAACTGACATGTTGCCGATATAAGCAAAGGAATATTCTGCAGAGATGGTGGTCTATTCTTGTGCCATGTGGCACGTCTAGGAGTGTTCACTGTGGGTGGTTGTGGCACTCCCTTGAGCAACAAGAGGTGGTGCTGTGTTGTTGGTGGCGTTTGGGTTGCAAGCCAACAGTGGTAGTGGTGATGGCGACACTTGGGCACTGCCAAAATAATCCTTCTTGAATTGCACGTTGTTCGTACAACAAATTTGGTAAAAGTTTTGGGGCTTCTATAAAAAGTGTTAGGTTTTGATGATTTGACAGTTGATTTGTATGTTATCAGGCTTTCTAAACGCACTGACAAACTCAGATTTTCTCTAGCATGCTTCCCAAGAAAATTATTTGCAAAAACAAAACCTACAAACTTGCAAGAAGCTTAGATTTTGATTTGGGTTTTCATTTCAGATGAAATGGAAGGCGAAAATGAGGGTTTAGATTTTCTTCAACACACTCCCATAAAAAGCTGGCTTCTGACATTCTAATTGCTTTCGTGTGAGATTTGGAACTAGGCCTCCTGCACAAGGGATATGCGCAAAACATGACACCAACAAAAGGAACCTCACGATGGAAAGGGGTTTGAACGGATAAACTTTGATGCCATGTAGGAATAAAACAGTATTCCTATATCTCAGAATACATTAAAGAAACAAACCTATCACTAAGTTCTACACAAATGCAAAAATGAATATAGGGAAAAACAACAGAATAATAGTAGCTAACCAACTTAATTACAAAGTACATATGAGCCCTTGCTTATCTAGAGCAAGGGTGAAGCTGACAATTGCAGATAGATGGTAGCTAACTCTACTTGATCTAGCATGATAGATGGTAGAGAACTCAACCAAAAATAACTAAGTTTGACATATGGCAATCAGGTGCAGAAGACATGGAATGGAATGTGCACCATATCTAGTGCATCTGATTGACTAATGCAAGTAGAAAACTCATACAGCCTAAGTAACTAGTGTGAGCATAAATAAAGATAATACTGGTCTAGTGAAAAAGACAAGACATCTAGCCTATTGTGAACACACCAACAAGAATAAGGAATAAGATAGGATGCTTTCACAAGAAAATTAGCAGTGATGGCACCTGCAGATGCTAAGAATACACAGTACTACTTTAATTACATCACCAATAGTGGAGGATGAAACCATGAACCAAATGTATCAAAATATTTCTTCTTAATAAATAAAGTTGGTCAATGTCATCAAGTGAATGAGTCAATATGGCAACAATGAGTTGAGGAAAAAGGCAAAAGATGAGGCAGTCACCACAAAAACTGAGCAGGTGGTAGAATTAGAAAAGTTAAGCAAACCCTAGCAGACGGAGAAACTGCCAAGGCAGAAGCTGAGGACAATTGCACATCTATATTATCCACTTCACCATAATTCGTATAATATCATGTACATATGAAGCGTGACAGAAGAAATGAAGGTAGGGATTGTGAAATTGAACAATTCATTGGCAGTATGTGAAAAGGTAAATATGAACTTGTAAATTGAGTTTGATAAGTTGAAGAATCCACAAAAGAACATCTCAAAGAAAGTGTATTCTGTTGAAATAATTCAGATGCAACGCTTATGTAGAGTTAATGGAGTGGAACCTTTATTATCACGATCTCAGGGATCTCCTGGTTTACACATTCATGAATTAGCCATAGTACAAGAGGGAACTGCTAATTTAGTGCATCAAGAGGATCTGTCTCGTGCAGAGCCTCAAAAGGAAAAGCAGTTAAATAAGGTTCCGACTACAGATCAAGAGATGGCTCTGGCCATTCAAGGGCAGATTCAAGTGGCTCAAGTTCACGGAGTAAAATATGGAGAACAAACAAAGATGTAAAGGACACTATAAGCTTAATGTATCTTACTATAAGCTTAATGTATCTTATGAGATTCCACAATATTGAAATTCTTCAAAAGATCTACGGCAGTCATAGGTGCGACAGATAATGTCAACATCTAGTGGTTAATATGAATAACAAGATAGTAATGCAATGAGCCAAAGTCTCTCCATATCAGATGTTTCTTAAGATTTATCCTCTGACTAAATATCATTGCAATTGTACATGCTGAATGCACAACTTTGTAAATAACTGACAATAGATAAAATCCATAATAAACAAAGGAATGGCTGCTTTCGCATACCATTCTCTAGGTGTCTACTTCACCAATTTAAAAACGAGGGAAGAAGTTAAATCTGCACAATACCAAATGTTGCTGCATGTAAACCTACTTGTGCAAGTTCGTGCTAATAAAAACACATTTCACATCCATTTGGGGAAGTTCCTAGTGAAAGCTAACAGCGAGAGAAGTACAATCTTTTAACAGGAATGCACTTATCAATAGACACTTAACATTGGTAATGCAGATATATGTTGTCTGCTACACATCCAAAAGCTATGGTCAATGATATTAATTGTAGTATCCACTCTCTTGACACCACCTATCATGGACTTTGATGCTAGACCTGGAATTTTGGGATTCTTTGATTAGTATGTTTAAGAGTTAAATATGGATGTAGGGGTGATCTGTAAACTCTCAAATTAAAATAGAATTTCAGATCACAAGTTTATTATTTATTGTTATACATGATTTATCAAATGACAGCATTAAAGAGAGATGGATGTTGTTGCAAAATAGGAAAATGACATGCTGGAAGTGAAAGGAATTTAATACAATAAACTCAGAAATTTTTGCCCTCAAAACACCTAAGGGGAAAAACCAGCTTTGTTAGTGGCAGCTGCATTTTTATTATAATAATTTACAATAAACTCAGAATATTTTACCCTCGAAACCCCCTAAGGAATAAACCAGTTTTTCTAGTGGCAACTGCATTTTGTTCATCATAATATTAAAAGATCAGGCAAGTACCCCCGTGCTCCACTAATTGCATACACTATTGTCAAGCTTCCAATTACAACCATGAAACAACCGATTTCTCTTTTATTTTTTGATCAATACAACATTCTATTTTTTCCTCCCATGCTATAAAACACACTTCTCACTTCTATTTATAATTGTAGTTCATGTACACCTTTCAGAACCTAGAAGGAATCCCAAAATCTGGAAGCGGAAAAGTTGGCTTTTTTAATTCAAAATCCAAATTTACACAGTGGTTAAAACTGTATGTGCGGGTTCATCCCTGCAGGTGTGGGTCTGTGCTGCTTAGTTGGATTCCACCTTCCAAACTCAAAATTGTGTCTGTTGTTGATCTTTTCATGAATTCATCTTACTGTTCATACATATTTATATTTTTACATTTTTCATGATCCCTATGGATCACACTTCCCTTGTTAGAGAGGCTTTTGGTCCCACAAAGTCTTATTAAGACTTTGAGTGAGGAAATGATTTGCCCACTTCCTCCTCTATGGAGGGTGTTTGATGTTCTTTGCTTTCCACATAATATGCCTGGAAAAGTCCAAGTCTTGTGGGTTGGTGGCAACTACTCTTCATTTGACGTAGGTGTGAAGACATCTGAGATACCTAATAAGCTAAGTTGCTGGTCGTGATATGCTGACTGGTATGGGTTTGAGGTTAGGGTATGCTGGTATGGGTGCATGCGTGCGGGCAAACGGGCGTCCGTGTGGTATTATTGTATTGTGTATATAAATTATAGTTATATTGAATATTATTGTATTTATTTTATGTATATATACACACAACAATAAATACAGTAATCCTCAATATAACTATAATTCAATGATTTGTCAAATGTCAATACAAAATGAAAATTACAATCAACCGAAGAACTTGCAACCTATTGAAATGTACTTTAAGCAAAATAAGTTATGTTCCATAGAGTCTTGGGCGGGGGGATGCAAGAACGAGGGGACCAAAGGCCTTAGATTTGAGGATGGCGACTAGTGGGGTTTTGGGGGGCGCAGTGCCCAATGAGGTTGTGGGGCAGCACCCCTCGCGGGGTCGAGAGGTAACGCCCCTAGTGTATTCCATGTCACAATAGAGGGTAGGGTCGAGGGTGGGAGCCCCTATCACCAAGTCCAAATTAAGGCCTTTGAAACCACACAAACCTTCATGGCCCACGCCATTTTCACAATTTTTAAAAATGAATTAAAACATTATACGAACATAGCCAAATGAGTAATTAGACAATGAGATGCAACTTTGTCCAAACTCATAAATAGATTTACTATGGAGAAAAACACAGTTGACTTGTGAGGGAACAAAATATTTGGTGAAAGGAAAGGACAATGCTTATTTCGTAATCATGGAGCCAAATTATTATGGTCTACCCACAGTCAACTAGCTTAGTAGCCACCCATTCCCCTCACCCTTGTTCTAAACAATTCATTAGCTCAATCTCTCTAGTTCAAATTCTAATACGAAAGCTTTTTGAGTGATGGTTGATGGCAAAATGAGCTTTCAACACTTGGATAAAAGCAGCCCTTTGATGGTTTTTTTGTTGACTTTCACTTGGATACACCCGAGTCCTCCTAGGTCCAGCTCTGGTTTGCCTAGGGTCCACCTCGAGCACCCCAGGTTCAATGTGGGTCCTTCCTATGAAGGACCCACAGCGAACTTGAGGTACCTAGGGTGGACCCCAAGCCATCCTATTCCCGAACCTAGCCCCAATCCGGACCCATATGTGAAGGACCCAAAGTGAACTCAGGGTGCCCAAGGCGTACCCCAAGCCATCTTGGCCCCAAACTGGACCCATATGGGTATGGGGGCAATCCTGAAGAACCCAATAACTTAGTTAATAAGCATATCCTCATCCTCCAAGTCCATACCTTCCAACGTGGCTTGTCTTCTAATTTTCGTGGTGCAATCCTACACAGTTTGCCCATTTTCTTGTCTAAGATACAACCACTTAATTTTCTAGTTAGTTTATGCCCAATAGGATAGAAATTCATTCATAGCAATTCCTTAAATTCTTCCCTTTTAGACACAACCGGCTTCCTTCTCTTTTCGGAAGATAACATATAACCTTTCAATCATGCAAGAGCATGTCCACTCATTTTGAGATGTGCAAAAGATATCTTTCACACCTCACTAACTTTATGCACAATGAAATAAACTTCCATTTGTTTAATCCAACTATCTAAAAACTCAACATTTATTTGTCCATCAAAATATTTTATTTCTCCCTTTGTTTCAACTTTAAATGAGGGGATTTTACCCGGATCTCTTCATCGCCTTCCAAGAAAGCATTTTGCTCCTCTAAATTTTTTATTGCATTTCCAATACCAAATTTCTTGGCAAGTGCTCTCACTACTAATCCCACAGAAGATTGATCTTAGCTTATGCGCTCTTCTTGTTGTATCATATGTTCTTGTTGTTGCCTCATCCAATTCTCATTTTTTTGTAACAATCTCCATGTTGTTCTTAAGGGTTGTTACTCATTTATTCAGATTTTTGAGATACTAAATTTTCACCTCTTTATTCCACTTTTGGATAGAGATTCTAGATTGTCTGGTAGTAGCTCCTTTTCTTTTTGTGACCTAGTAATTGTCCTACAAAAATTCACTTCCACAAATCCCACAAAGATCAAAACTACTTTGATACCAAAATGATCCATAAATTATCAAATTAAAGTAGAATTTCGAATCACAAATTTTTTGTTTATTGTTCTACTTGATTTATCAAATGACAGCTTTACAGAGAGGAATGTTGTTGCAAAATTGGAAAATAACATGCTAGAAATGAAAGGAATTTAATAAAATGAACTCAAAAAGTTTTACCCTCGAAACCCCCTAAGGGGATTTATTATAATAATATTAAAAGATTAGGCAAGTATAATGAGTTGCTATGGATGTAATATATCCCTTGCTCCACTAATTGCATGCACTATTCTCCTTTATTTTGATCAATTTAACATTCTATTCCCCCCCATGATTGTTGTTTGTGCTGAAGCATCCCTCTTGGGTCCTAGAGGGATCCCTTGAAAGCTAGAAGCGGAAAAGTCACCTTTTTGTTTCGAATTCCGAGTTACACAGTTGGGGGTCAAATCCAAACATGCAATTTCATCCCCACATGTGCAAGTTCGTCCTGCATAGTCGGATTTGACCCTGCAAACTCAAGACTATATATTGTTGATCTTTTTAAGAAATCATTGTTATCAACTAGGATTGCACCGGTGATGCAAAGCTGGAAAGCTCAACAATCCTGTGTAACATGGGAATACCTTTAGGTTGTGGGTACCCTATGACGAAGGTAAACCTCCAGATTATGGGTTGGTTCCCTTATGATTTTCTAATGAATTAATGACTTTGCAGGAAAAGGGTTAGAAGGCTTTTTAATGGATGTACTAAAAATGGATTTAAATGGGTGGTGATGCACCTAAATGATAGAAACATGCAGCCCTGATTCACAACTACTTTCAGAATATCTATCCACACAAATCAATTTGGCAATATGACCACAAAAATAATTCAAAGGAAGGCTTGAATAAACTCTCTTGAAGGAAAATTGGGTTTTCACAACATGGAAGAAATGATTATTCGATTGCACAACCTAAGACCTATGATTCTTCACTGCTTTTGAATGCATGCAAGTATGAATGAGACAAAGAATTAAAGATTCTAATGCTAAAACACAATAAAATTGCATCCAATCATTCATAAAACAGCACAATCGAGAAGGTAAATACTTGATCTTACTAAAAATGAAGGAATATCTGCATAGATGACAAAAAAAAAAACTTGTAACCTGTTGTACTGTATAAATCTATAAAAATGAGTTACAAACACCCCCTTCTCTCTGCAATGCACAAGAGAGCAAAAAGACAAGAACTAGGAGAAAAAACATAAGTTTTTTCCTCCTATATACAAAAGATGACTCCAAAGTGCCAAGAGGTGGCATTAACAGCTAAATGGAAGTGAAAAAATCTCCCAGAATCTCTCCCACGAGCAAAGATGAAAACCCATGAAAAGGGGGCCCACAACTAATGTAAACTGCAATATCAAATGGCCAAACTCATCCTACATGATGGTTGACCCCAAAAGGCTCCTAAAAAGACTCTACCAACTGAAAATGTGACTCAAAATGCATGTTGAACTCCACCTTTAACTTTGCATGATATGAGGACTTCAAAGGCATTTCAGTTATCTCCACCTCCTGATTTTGCATGAATTTGGGATGAAAGTAATAGTTTGAACAAATAATAAAGTAATCACGATGACTTACTTTATTAGGTGTCATGCATTTGCTCAATTTCTTACATTTTTAAGACAAATAATAAAGTAATTTATAAACTAATACTTCATTATTTGTTTACATAATGAACTTTATCTCACACTTATGCAAGACTCAAGGGGAATAATTTTCATCATTTCACTCTTGGTCAATTAAATAAACAAATACATAACCACCTTATGACTCCCTTTGACATTTACTTCATCACATGCATCGACCTTGAAAGAATCATTAAAAAATCACAAAAAACATTTTCATGCCCGTAATGATTTGAAAAGACCTTCATTGTGCATCATTAGGTCTGACCACGGGCATTTTTTTGGATAACAATGATTAAATAAAAAGAGAAGTCAAAAAGCCCACTGTCAGGCTAGGGCAACTTAGTACAAAGTTGAGAAAACCCTAAATGCCTTCATTTCATTCTTTGCTTCTTCTCCATCGTGCTCTGTCTCGCCGCCATGCTAGGGTTTCACTGCTCTGTGTGAGGGCTCTTGAAGGTTTTGGAGGCTTCTGAGACTATTTTCGACATATAATCTCGCAAACTCTGCATTCGACAGGTAATTTTACTTTTCTTGGTGATATTTAATACTCCATCTGTATATTTGCTTCAGATACTCTGCTATTTAGGAGGTTTCCTGCATATTATGCTTGAAGATTTGCTTGAAAAGCTCTAGAATGAGTAAAAACACTATTAAAACACGTGTTTATTTTGTTGTATCTCCTGTAGACATGAATAAAACCCTGAGACTTCATTTCTCTTTTCCATTAATGCTCCCTTGCTCACAGCATGAATGGTATTTGTTTGGGTTTACTTTGAGAAAAGATGGTTCTCTCTGTGGTTAACCCTAGCTAGGGTTTTTGAAACTTTAGATATACCGTTTCTCACACAACTCTCTGCAATACTTTCCCCATGGTCCTGAATGAGACACTGGTTTTATTGTTCTTTATTATGCTTATGGGTCACAGCTAGGGTTTCACCTTTTATATTATAACTTGCTCATTGTCACTGCATCAATAGTGATTGTATCTTCTTACTGTGATTGCCTCTGCATTTTTTCACTGTCTTTGCATTCCCAAATGCATCTAAGAGTGGATTAGATTCAGAACTTATCATTCAACTATTCTTCCATCTGTAGCAACCCGACCACCCATATAAGCTAAAAACTGCATCATGAGCTTTGTTGTCTCTATTTTGTCATTAATGCTGGATATATAACATTGTCACCTCTTGTAGCTTCACTATATTTTGGCAGTGATAGAGGTCCTTGACAATGTGTATGTTCAATATCACACTCACACCCCACACAGCCCACGCAATGCCCATTCATATCTTCTTTAGCTTTGATGATGGCATAAAATTCCAATGATAAAGAGTTTGTATCACCATCACTTCCTTTATCTACTGTCTACTGCATATTTCTTAATCATCTGTGTTTTCACTGTATCCTGAAAGTAGCACTCATACACTATCTTGTTTTTGATAATGCAGCTTTGCATGAGGGCAAAGGCACTGTGATCCCTTGGTATAGTGACTTGTGAATGAATCATATTGTATTTTGAACAACTTTACTTTACTCGAACATCACCTTTTATCTCTGTCACTCTGTCAAGGCGCTAAGCATTCACTGTATCTCTGATAAAACACATTATTGTAAAGCTCATCCTATTGTGTTTGAGCATATATATGGAATAGCACTGTAACCTATCACCTTCAGTCCACTTGTAAATGGTGAATGCCAATTATTCCTTCAATACTCATGCAATCACTGCTCTGTAGTATTACAGCATTAATTCACTGTCTTGTCTCATGATTACACCATGATGCTGTACTTTTCCATGTTTATGGCCTGCACATGTGACTGTATTTTTTGATAGTGTACTCTATGACATTGAGATGATAGTGTATATCTGACTGTCCTGACATTTATTGATTGTTCCATTATGTAGCTGTACTAGTCATTAATGACTGTACATGTGTGATCAATACACCTTGATTGTATCATATCTTGATCTCTTTGACATTTAAGCATGAGTACACTTATCTGTTAGTGATCTATGATTGTCCTTGTCACTCATTTCTATTAATCTTTGCTTTCATATGGCTGTGTATACATCCAAAAGTGTACAATTTCCATTGATGACTGTCACCTACAGGTTTGACTGTTCCTTTCTTCCTTCCATTTTGCATCCTGTGCATGCTGCTTTGACTGTCCTGTCTAGTTGATCTCTGAGTCCATGATACTTATGCATTTGTTTACTATGGTGATTGACTATGTGCTGCCCATTGTGGCTATTATATTTTGGTGTTTATTAACTACATCCACCACATGAAGGCAGTCACCATTCTAAGCACACACTTGAAGGCTTGAAAACAGGAGGTACATCTGAGCAACGAGAGGATACTTTTCACAATGGCACCCTAGTCATTGGTTTAGGGCGGTGACCACCCTTCATGTGTTGACTGTCTTTGTAAGCACTACCAATACTGTAAGCTGTAGTCATTATCATTGTCTTCATCTGTACTTCATTCACTTTTTGTACTTTATGGCTGCTATGAATGAACAATGTTACATTGATTTTCAATCAGAATATGCTTTTATTTGAAAAGCCAAACCATGTTTCTCACTTGTACATATCCCTCTTAAGACTTAAGGTCAGCATGTTGAGCTCAACCCTTGTGGGAGCCCACTTTTCACCACATGCTGAAATGTCAAACAAAATGGAATATGAAATGAAATATGAACCTGTACCTGATAATTGATGACTGATTTAATGCATCCTGAATGAAGGTTATATTTTTGTTGGTAGGACATATGATCAAAATTTATATCCTGAGCTCTAACCCAATCTTTTCATCATCATGCAGGTTCATATGAAGATCAGCAATAAGAAGGAGTTGGAACAACCAAGAAGATCAACACAAGACTGCCCACAAGCAATGATGGATATGCCTTCTTCTCATATGTTTTTTCTATTTTTACCTTCAGTTGTATAGCTTTCCTTCATGCTGTATTAAATCAGTCATGCCCACGGCTTGTGTGGGACATTTTAACATTATTCTGATCTTAATGTATGAAATGGAAACATTGTATACATTTTTCATTAAAAAAATGAATGAAAGATAGCAATATCATGCAATTTGTGAAATTTATTTCTGTTGTAAAACATTGCATAATAAAAACTGAATTCCATTTGAAAGTACTCACATGCAAATGGTTGAGCTTTAGCAGAAATTTGTTCAAGTACTTTTCACCTTTGAAGTAATAAGTTGTTTCAGCTCTACCAAATTGAGCTATAGGTGAAATTTTGGTAACAATCATCTTATTGTTAATACATTTTTTTCATTTTTCATGATCTTTATGGATCAAGGGAACCTGTATGTAATTTGGGTCCCCCATTTTGTGAATACCTGATACGTTGATGATCTTACAATGATTTACGATACTATGGGTGTATAAGACAAAACACAAGGTTGATGGATATCTAGAAAAGTACGAGGCAAAACTATTGGCAAAAGGGTTTGCTAGTAGGGGATGTAGACTTCAAGGAGAGCTTTGCTCCACTGCAAAGATGCCATCAATCAGGAGGTTTGTTTTAGCCATTGCATCACAATTAGCGAGAAATTTTACCAAATGGGTGTGACGAGTGCATTACTCAACTGCTATTTGGAGGATGAAGTGTATGACTTACCCACACTAGTTTGAAGCTATAGGGAAAGATCATCTTGTGTACGTTGGTCTAAGCTCTTAACAGTTTGAAGCAAGCTCCATTACCCTAGCATACTAATTTGTCTTCCAAAGCCTTTCTAATCCACATTTATATGTGGAGAATTAACATGACGATATAGTTATTCTCACTGACTATGCAAATGACTTAATCATCATAGACAACTTGATCAACACAATTCAACAAGTAAAATCAGATCTATGCCTTGCTTTTGACATGACTGAGTTGGGTCTCTTGCACTATTGCCAAGGAGTTGTGTTACTGTGTTTCCCTGAAAACCAGTTGGATCTGGGTCTAGTTCGAACCCAGTTCGTGGTTCGGAACCGATCCGCCTATGGTCCGTCCAAGTTTCTGAAAAACTTCTATGTGTTCGTCTAGGACGAACTCGTCGCGATTTAAACCCATTCCGAGATGCCGCAACGGATCTAGGTATTTTTTGTTATTTTTCTTCCCTGCTTTTCATGAATTTCGACGCATTTTTTAGCGTGAATCCATTCACAAAAAGATTACCATTGATTTTTTTCTTGGAAAGAGTTCTTTTCTGTTGTCTTTTTATTCGGCGAAGGACTGTCACTAGTCAGTATGCATGGAATAAGAGTTCATGGTTTTATGGCAAAACTAGGTTGTTCTAAAGCCCACAGGAACCATATTTTTATCCAAAACATGTATCCTTCACAAAGATGCCTTTTTGGATTCGATCTTGTTATAAATTGTGTTGATGAAGATTTGGATTTGCATCATTGATCTTTATAACCAATCAGATTTGTATTTATAAATGTATTCTAATGTTTTCTGGATTCAATTATGTTGTTATAAATCGAATTCACAAATATGCGTACAATATTATTGTTATTGGAGTTTCGGTTAATTTTTTAATTTATCACTTTAATTCATTTATAATTTTTAATATATATAATTTATATAACTTGTAATTCAAAATATCTAATAAAACTATGTTACAGAATCAGAGGCGACAATGAGCGACAAAAAGAAGGGTGAAGATCTTGACGTGAAGAGGTTCACGGATAGCAAAGGCAGAGAGACGAAGGGGAGATAGAATTGGATGGCAAAGATGAGGCGCAGGCAATTGGCAATCTACTCAAGGAGGTAGAGAAGGCTCTCAATAGAGAAGAATGTAGGGCTAGATGGATGTCGATAGGGAATGTTAATTTGGAAATTTCAGATGAAATCCCTGAGATTTGCATCCCGATGGAATTTCTCAACTCCAAGGCCAAAACACTCAAGAAGAATGCTGCGATTGCTAAATTCATTGGGATTTGGCCTTCTTTGGAAAGAATCAAGATTGGATGGGGCTTAACCCGAAGGTGAGATTTTTGGCCGTAGGATTTATCCAAATTGTGTGAGTCGGAATTCGAGAGAGATAATGTGCTTAAGGGAGGCCCCTGGTTCATGGGGAATGCAGGGTTATATATCAGGGCATGGGTGCCAAGGTTCAATCCTCACAAAGAATTGATCAAGGAGGCTCTAATTTGGATTTAGATGTACAAATTGCTGCAAGAATTATGGACAGAGGAGAATTTTTAAGCTGTTAGGGCAATCTTTGGGGGAGTTTGTGTGTTGCTCTAATGCTACACGAGGAGGAAGATTGGGAAACTATGCTAGAATCTATGTGAAAATTGATTTAAGCAAGCCAATAAGACATGCTATCAGGCTATCATCCGTTTTAGGGGAATGGACGCAGGATTTGGAGTATGAATGCCTCCCCATTAGATGCTTTAATTGCTGGAAGGTTGGGCACATAGCCAAAATAAGGCAAAAAAATAGAAGGAATAAGCTGGATATCCCTAAGGACTTCAGAGCACAAAATTCTCCCTCTCTCAGGTTAGATGTGAGACCCTCTGAGATTAGAGATGTCGAGTTGCAAAAGGGAGATCAAGTTGACCTAGGCCCGGTCATAGAACAATTAGCAGATTTTTGCAAGGAGTTTGGGAAGGATCAGGATGTGCCCTCCTCCCAAGGGCTCAAGAGTGGGGAAGAGCAATAGATGAAAGGGGTGGTAATGGTTACTTCTCCCACAAAATTTGGAGTAGATCTAGCAGAGGAAGCACCCTCGAGGACACTTCAGACAATTGATAATAGGAGTCCAAGCCTTGAGGCACATAAGGATGATATTCTTGAGTGTAGCTAAGGGAGAGAGGTGAGGCTAGGACGAGACAAAGATCTCGGGTGGGAGGAGGAGGATAAGGAAAACTCTTCGAAGATGGTAACCAGGAGTGGCAAGAAAGGGGGGAAGGTCAATTTAGTGATGGACGCAGGAGGAACTAACCTAAGGGCAAGAAGAAGGAGGTGAGTAGAGCCAAGCAAAATGCCCTAGCTAAGATAGAGAAAGGCACACAGGAATCGATAAATAAGTATGTCAAAAAAGGAGAAAAGCACCTCCCTAGTGCACAAAAGAAATGAAGATAGCCAGCTAGAACGTATGCGACCTTAATGGCCCGAAGAAACACCACTTGGTCAAGCGATTGGTAGAGTCAGAAGGTCTAGACGTGCTTCTTATGCAAGAAACAAAGGTGGATGACACTTCTTTGTTGTGGATGATTCCTAGGTTTTGGCGGAATGGAGGTGTAGGGGTGGATGCAGAAGGTACGGCAGGAGGATTAGCCATTGTGTGGAATAAATATAGGTATTGTTGTGACGTTTTCACACATCGCCCCATCGCAAATGGGGACCCCCTCTTTTTTCCACTTTCTGTCTTAGTTTTGTTTTAGTGTTTTGGTTTTCTTTGAGTTCGTAGGTTTGCTGGTATTGATTTGTCCAAGTCTTGCTAAGTTCTTGCTCAAATCCAGGAAGTGATTGAAGAAATTGCTTGAGGGATGGATATTCAACTGAGGAATCCATATGCCTTCATCCTGATGCATGTCCCTGAAATCCTGAAATTGACTAAGTCTGATGTCCTAAAGTCTGATGTCCTAAAACCCTGAAAAACTGACTAAGTTTGAAATCTGGTGGATCCTCAAAAATCTAGAATCTGCATGTTAAATCCCATGGATCCGAGACCTATCTCAAACATCCTGAAAGTATATTTCAAAATATTTAAAGTATAGGAAATTCATATACTTATAAATATTTTGAAATATATAGGATTTCAGGTACTGAAAAAATCGCTATGTGAGGAAAAATCGCAAATTCTAGGCTCATGAGGAAAATGCGAAATTCCAAGCCATCACAAAAATTGTGAAATTCCAAGAGGGTAGCAAATTTGCGACATTGATTTAACAACTCAAGAAGGAGAAAGGTGCGATCAAGATTCCTCCACGAACTCATCAAACTTGTGACCAAAATCTTATCCAGAACATGCCAAAAAATGCAAAATCCTCAAGGAGCTTGAAAATGCGAAATTCCAAGCCGTCACAAAAATTGCGAAATTCCTTAAGGGAGTGAAATATGCGATGAAGATTTAATCCTCAACATGTTTGAAAATATGCGAAATTCCAAGACAAGATCAAAGGAGTGAGACAAGTTTGAAAGGTAAAAGGTGCTAATGAAAAATCGCAAATTCCATGAGTATATGGAAATTGAGACTAAAAATGCAAATTTCCATGCTGGAGAGGAAATTGCACAACTTCTAATTCACTTGCCTTGTCCAATAAAACTCACCAACTTGAGAAGGAAAATCGCAAATTCCACTCTCATGTGGAAATTGCGCCCATTTTGATTATATAAAATTTCAAGAAGATTGAAATTTTGATTAAGTATCCTTTGAATCATCAAGCGAACTTCAAAATCTTTGAGAAATGTTTGAAGAGAAACATCATGAGAAAGTCGCAAATTTTGACAAGCGGAAATTTTGCAATTTCCATGCTAGAGAGGAAATTGCACCACTCTTTTGGATCTCATCAAAAATCAATAAAAGTCAATCCTCAAGTGTTCTTCGAAAACGTTAAGTAAAACCTTGAAATGTTGCTAAGAAATCATAGAAATCAATGAAGAAGAACAAGCATCATGGAGAAGGAAAATCACAAATTCCATGCTCATGTGGAAAATGTGACAAAATCAAGTGCTCAAGATTTTAGTCCAAAGCAAAAAGATACATCAAAATCCTCCTTGAAATACATTGAAAAATCCTTTAAAATCACTTGAAATTTGTAAAAGAGATCCATTTGAAATCATTTGCAAACATTTGCCAAAGAGAATAGAAAAGTTTCAAAAGAGTATCCTAAGGCAAAATCGCAAATTCCAGGCATGACTGGAAATTGCACTCAAAAGGCGCAAATTCCACAGGCAAGTGGAAATTCCGACATTCACTTTGCATTCAACAAAATCCACCAAACATAGAGACAAGTCGGCCTTTGGATAAAATTCAATGAAAGATTGTTTTACAATGATGATTTGTTTATCTCACATTGGCAAGGATGATGAGATTTATCATGATTTACCCTTTATATTGAGATATTTTTTTACTTGTAGGTTGATGATGAACGCTAAGGAGTGCCAAGCATTGATCGAGAGCGACACCAACTTGAGACACACCGATATGGACGAAATCAAGAGTAAGATCAAAGAATTCGGAGGCGAGCCATCCAAAGGAGCATCAAGACATCATCAAGATCATCCACCTTGCATCCAAAGAAGGCGTCATCACTAGAACACTACACTTCATCGAGATATCATCAAGTTCACCATTATCCTACTTCAAGAGAGGAGATTTCATCATCACCTTGCAAGCTCCATCATCTGAGTATCCAGAAGATCACTTCCACGTTCAAGAGCCTTCCATTTCATGCACCAGAAGAAGATCAAGAGCAAACATCATGAGGTCTACTCTAGGAATTCACGCCCAAAGCATGCCCTCTACTTCAACGTCCAAAGCAAGAATCCTACACAAGTATCACAAGACAAGTTAGTCAACTGAGCATAAGTATCAAGAAAATCCACAAATTACATCCAGAAATGTAAGGAATGCAAATACAACAAGGAGTGAAGAACAAGGACAAGTTCCAAAATTCCACATTTGAGAAGAAATAGTTCCAGAAGTGAAAATCCAGTTTCAAGACTTTGCAAAGAAAAGAAGATAAAATTTGGGACTAGCATCAAGAAATTGAAAAAATATTGAAAATCAAGCAAATTTGCTCAAGAAATGCTCAAGTGGCATCTATACATCATTGATCAATCAAAGTTCGCCATGTCACTTGTCCATGTTCAATGTACCTGCAACAAAGTCCAAGAGAAAGAGGGCGCCCTATCTAGAAGATTCCCATAGATTCAATTTCATGCTTATCACTTTGGGAAACGTGCCTTCATTGCCTTTAGGTTTTTATGTACACGGGTTGTGTCAACTTTTACTTTTTGCTAAAAATAGTTGGTTGTTGTAACTAATTGTCGATGTGGCAAAATCTTGGCCATTGGTTGCTCAAATCAATCTTGGCCCTTCATTGTATTTTGAGGACTATAAAAAGGCCCATTCGCCTTATTTGTAATCATAAGAGTTGTTGTAGGTAAGTAGAGTAGGAGTAGAGTACAAGAAGCTCTTCTAAGTTGTTGGAGAGAACTCATGAAATTGTTGTACTCACTTCCAAGATTAATACATTTCTCATTGAAGCTTGGTGACAATTGTGTTGTTTTGGAACGTAGCATGGTTTCTTGTTTCTCGAAGATGATTGAGATGTGTTTCCAAGTAGAAGTAGAATATTATTGGAAAGTTCATTGATATAGTGAATGCATTGTGAAGATATTTGATGAATTCCTAGGTTCATACCTTTGATGGTTTGTCGCTGGTAAGTCATTGTGCAAAGGTAGCCTGAACCTCAACTTATTGCAATAGTTCGATTGTTGATGCTTGTTCAAGTTGTTCCAGTTGTGGGTACTTGAATATGTGTTTGCAATATGAAAATCCTTAGTCATCCTTGGGAGATTGCACTTGTTCTACGTAGTTGTTGAATTCATCATGGCAAAGTGGAGCTTGTTATAAGGAATTTGTCTATCTTGTCATCATTCATTGTCTCATTGTCCTTAGAAGTAAAGTAGATTCTCTCTAAACCCTTGACCTTTTTACATTTTCTTTGTAAAGTGGAATCAGGAGGTTTCTTTTCATGAAAAGGAGTAATAAGTCGAGTGAGTGAAGAAGTAAATCCAGCGTAAGTCCCTTTGTGTTAACAGCATATCACATCAAACTACTAAGTCTATCCATTATAAATCACGAATAATGAACCTTGGAGTTGTCTCACTGGATCACATAGTTTAGCCTTTGAGAGACTTTGTTCAAGAGAGGATAGAATACTTAGTATTTTATTATTCATGTTGCCTTGTGCATAAAAAACATATCAACAGGTACTATGGTTTCTTTCTGCGTAGCACAAATAGTTTTGTGTCAATTAGACTCAAGGATATCCAAGGGAATAGCGATGTAGTCATATCTAATGTACATGGTCCAAATCTTGAGAGGGATAGAATAACATGTTGGGACAGTCTAAAGTTCTTCAAGGATTATGTCTTGGATACCAATTGGGTGGTTGGGGGAGGTTTCAATGCTACCCTAAGCCCTGCGGAAAAGAAAGGAGGGAGATATATTGGCAATTTAGGCTCCACTAGCGTCAGGAAATTCTATGAGGATTTAGCATTGGCTGACATAGCCCCTAAGGCTGGTTGGTTTACCTGGAGCAATAAGAGGATGCCAGAGGACAATATTCTTTGTAGGTTGGACCAATTCCTTGTTAATTCAAACTAGTTGATGTCCCATGTTAGCTTTATCTCTGAAGTCAAGCAATACAGGGGCTCTAATCACTGGCCAATCCTCCTACATATCAACATAAGTCAGAAACCGCGAGGTATCCCTTTCAAAATGGAAGCTTTTTGGTCTGAGCACCCAAATTTTCTGAGGGCTCTGGAGGGCTGGTGGAGAATGGAGATTAAAGTTAACAAAAGGTTTGTAGTTTTTAAGAAATTAGGTGAGATTAAAAATCTGGCTAAGGCTTGGAATAAAGGATTTATGGGAGATTTGTTTGAGAATAATAGAAAGGTGGAACAAGAGCTAAGACTTATTGAGGAAGAGATTGCGTCGAAGGGTATGTCTATGGAGCTTAGAGGGAAGGAAAAGGATAAATTAGAAGAACAAAGTAGGATTCTCAGGATGGAGATCTTCTGGCAATAGAAGTCAAGAATTAAGTGGTTAAAGGAAGGGGACAATAATACTAAGTTCTTCCATTCAGCAACTAATATCAAAAGCCAATTCAACAAGAATCTTACAATCCAACTTCCTAATGGCTCATTGGTGGAAGATATAGGTGCAATCAAAGAGGAGAGCACAATGTACTTCAAGGAATTATTGGGTGTTGAAGCTGTCGTAAACCAACAGGCACAGGATGATATGTTGAGTACCATTCCTACTATGGTCGATGAGGCAATGAACAAGGAGTTAATGGCTCCCTTTACAGCAGAGGAAATAAGGACTGCAGCTTTCTCACTTGGGGCCAAGAAAGCCCCAGGCCCTGATGGTTTCCAGATTGGCTTCTTTCAGAGATATTGGGATATAGTTAGAGAAGATGTTTGGGGAGCGGCAGAAGAATGTAGAAGCAAGAAGGCAATGATGAAAGCTTGGAATTCCACCTATTTGGCTCTAGTCCCTAAGACTTAAAACCCCAAATATTTTTATGAATATAGGCCGATAGCGCTATGTAATGGGATTTATAAGATAGTCACAAAAGCTATGGCCAATAGGTTGAAGTAGTGCTTGGAGAGCATTATCTCGGAAGAACAAAGCGGGTTTCTTAAAGGGAGACATATCATTAATGGAATCATGATGGCGCATGAAACTATACATTCAATCAAGACTAGGAAATAGGAAGGGATGATCCTAAAGCTTGATATGAATAAAGCCTATGATAGAATTCCCTGAGGGGTCCTGATTAGAGTAATGAGGAAGTTTGGCTTCAGTCATGATTGGTGCAGTTGGGTGTATAGTTGTATATTCACAGCATCTTTTGTGGTACTGATTAATGGGGTTGTAATAAGCACCCCAATTTTTTTTGAAATTCCACACACAGAGAAAGATGGTTAAGTTCTTCCACACTCTTCTGATTCACCCAGATACCTATGCAGGCAAGGTGAGAGAATAAAAGTGCTTCCGAGTTGGCATTTAAAACCAACATGCAATAATAACAACTTCCACTTATCCAATTAGCATCCGCTTATGCAGTGGGCATCCCCTTAATCGTGGGAATGTGTGTAGGCCACTGGCAGAATTTCTAAGCTTGACTCAAACCAATAAGGTTGATATGCCAACTTGTTCATGCCAAAACAGGCTATGAGTTCATGCTATAATTTATTGGTGACAAACCGTCCAATATTACAAAATGACGCACAATTTTATGAAGTACCCGATGGTCCTACCATCCAGTATTACAAACACAAATTTATTGCAACATATAAAGGAAACATGAGAGTTAGGGCACGCTGCAATATTTTATTAATTCTGATCAGAACTGAAATAAACTGATGTAGCATTAAAAATCAGAATATGAGTTGAGAAGTTACCAAACATCACCCTTAAGCATACCGATGAAGCTCTGTCATTGATTATGGATGTAATGAAGCTCAAACACTTAAAATACACCTCTGAAAGCACTCTAACCGCAAAATACTCAGGTCTGATAGAAAACCCAGCAAACTAGAAATACACAAAAAATACTTCTCACAACCGCAAAACTCTTCACACACCACAACTCACCCCAAAACTTAGCACAAAATACTCAAAAAATATCACTGAAAAATATCTCAAACCTTCACACATCAAAATACATCAAAACTATTCAACCCAAAATCTCTGCATCATGAATCCATTGAAGCTCCTTGTGATTTCTGAATAAAATCACCAGATATCCAACTAGGGTTAATCTTCCACAACCGAAACCAGATGAGAAGTTGAGGCTAACCAACCCCAAGAAGAAACTCTGCTCAGCAGCAAAAGTTTTCAGAAGAAATGAAAATATATTCAACACCATAAACCTACAAATGAGCCCAAAACCCCTTTATAAAGACACTTTTAGGGCAACAAGAGGAAATAAAAATAATAATTTCACTTTTCTTTTAATTTCCTCCTCACATAAGAATAACCTTTTTAATTGCTCACTTTATGTCTCTCTTGCCTAGCATTCCTTTTATGAGAGCATTAAATAATACTTTTCAACACCTTTCCAAAGAGCTATTACACTTAAGTTATCTTTTAATATTTTCCATCCTTAGACAACTTAAGTGAATTAATAATTAAATAACTCAATAAATTACCCAAGTTGCGAAAAGCATCCAAATGATATAATTTTGCAATTCTGATCATACCAACAAGATACTAAAACGACTTGGAATGAAATTCGAAGGTCGTCGAGTGACTATCTAAAAATAGCATGTTTCTCCGAGAGGTTGGAACTAAATTTCGAAAGCATCTGTGAACTCCAAATGACTAGCCGAACTTAAAAACACGAACAACTACTCTGTAAGACTGAGCCACGACCACTCCAAGAATGTTGGAGTTCTTCCAAACAAGCCTCCGAAAGACTAGGAACATGCATAATGCACACAAAAAGTCTATGCGCCAAAAAGGGGACATTGCAGGTGTTGCCACGGACATCTTCCCTCAGGCAGGGTTTGAGGCAGGGAGATTCGTTGTCCTTGTTCCTTTTTTCTAATTGTAGCAGAGGTTCAAGGCAGAGCAATTAGGAGAGAGGGCTTCAGGTCTCGGGTGGTATTCCAAACATGACACACTTGCAGTTTTTGGACGATACTCTTGTTCGGGGAAGCCACTGCAAGGGAGGCCAGAGGGTTCAAAAAAGTTCTACACAATTACGAGCTAGCTACGAGTCAAAAGGTCAACATAAGTAAGTCAAGAGTTTTCTTTTTAAAAGATTTTGGTGAAAGTCTCTAGATATTCAAAGGATCCTTGGGTTTGAAGTGGATTTCTTACCTAGTAATTATCTAGAGGTGCCCCTAGTAGACAAAAGAACATCTGAAGTAGAATGGAAAAAAGCGGTGGGTAGAATTCATAACAAGCTTGCCTCATGGAAAGGGCATTGGGTCTCTCTAGCAAGAAGAATAACACTCATTAAAGCCTCCCTTGCTTCAGTCCCTATATATACTATGTCTGCTTTTCAAATCCCTTCTAAGGTGGCTAAGGTGTTGGAGGATACACAGAAATTTTTTGTGGAGAGGATCAGAAGAACTTTTATAATATAACTTAGTCAAGTGGGAGGAAGTGTGTAGGCCTAAAGATTTAGGCGAAGTGGGAATTAGAAGCCTAAGGAAAATGAATAAGGCTCTAGGCACAAAACTCTCTTGGCGTATTTATGAGAAGGGCATATTATGGAGTAAGATGTTGCAAGCCAAGTATATGCAGAATGATCCCGACAACCTTCTTAAGACCTCTTCAATTCTCCCTATGGGGTCAGGTATTTGGAATTTTTTGAGAAATTATTGTTAACACATCAAACCTGATATTATATGGAGACTGGGCAGAGGGGACATGATTAAGTTTTGGAGGGACAACTGGATTGAGGAGTCAACCTTGAGGGATCATTAGCAATTGAGGCCATTAGCTAATGCTCTAGAACTGAAGGTTGGGCAAATGCTCAGGGATTATATCACGAGTCAGCTGAGTCAATTGCAATGGATCATGCCTGAAGTACAAGGGGAAGAGATGACCAAGAAGTGGAGGGAGGTTTGTAGCAAATTGAATAGGCTATCTATATCTAGTTTGGAGGACAAAATGATGTGGAAAGGTAATAATGTTGGCAAGGTCATGATTGGCTCTCCATATACACAATTTTTGTGGCGTGGCCCTCCCCTCAATAGGGCAATGACTGGGAGAATATGGAATAAGATGTGACTCCCTAAAGCCAACTCAATCATGTGGATTGCTTGAAAACGGAGAGCACTGATATGGGACAGACTTCAGTTGATGGGACGCAAAGGCCCATCCCAGTGTGTTATGTGCGAGGGCAATGATCATCTATTCATCCATTGCACAATGGCAGGAAAGATTTGGAGCAAGTTCTTGAATAAGTGGGCGCTGGCATGGGTTACCCCACAAAATGTGCCGAGGTTGCTAGAAAGTTGGGAGTTCAAGATCAAAAGTTCTAGGCTGATATTCGTTTGGAATACCGCTCCAGCAGTCATAGTTTGGAACCTCTGGGTGGAGCGTAATAGAAAAAAATTTCAGAAGCATGTTAGGGGGGTGGATAGAATTTGGGATGTGGTGGAAAATGTGCTTTCTGAACTAGGGGATGTTCAAAAAGAAAGAGGACTAGAAGGTGGTTGAGGAGACTGAGTGGGCCAATGAGTGGCCTCGATTTAAGTGGTTGGGTGGAAACGAAGGAGGGATAAGGGTAGCCAAAGTAAATGGTCCTGCCCAGAGCAAGAGTGGGTAAACTCAATTCTGATGGGGCTGCTAAGGGTAATCCTAGCAAGGTAAGCGAAGGAGTGTTCAGGGATCACAATGGTCGACCTCTGGGAATCTATGTGAATGACTTCGGGATTGAATCCAATAACATTGCTGAAGCCAGGGCCTTATGGGAGGAATTACTGATTGCTCGGAGGAAAGATTGGGGGAATGTTTGGGTTGAAGGTGACTCTAAAATCATGATTAACATCATGAATGGTTGTTCCCCTCAGAACTGGACGCTGGAAATGATTATGGAAGAAACAAGTGTCTCGCTCGGGGATTCAGAAGAATCAAATTCTCCCATATTGGGAGGGATGGTAAAAGAGTGGCGGACTGGGCGGCGAATCAAGGGATCAACTTGGGGGATAGAGGAGATAACACAGACTCCATGTGGTGGGATGAGTATCTGAGGTCGGTTTTGAGTCTGATCTAGGACGAAATCAAGGAGCACCCGCCAGATAAGGTGCCGGACAAATGGTGATCTCTAAGTATTAAGCAGTGTCATTTTAATTTGCTGGATAGGACAATTGAGGTGACAGAGCTGGCAAAGGTATTATTAGCAAGTATGCTAGCAGTGGCAGTGGTGTTGACGATATGACTGCTGGCAACGAGGGAGGTTAACTAATATATGTCATCAGATTGAATCCTTGTATCATTTCTCTTCAAAGGTTTGTTGTCTTTGCAAGTTCAATGGCGTCAGGTAGTGATAAGGCAGGGGTTGGGGGGAGGTGTGGAGATAAGAATGCTCACCTGGGAGGCCGGAGGAGACAATTGGTGAGGAGAGTTGTGAGCAGCTCGGTGGGGGGGGAGAAGGTGGTGGAGGAGGTGTTGCCTGCTGGAGGAAAGGGGAAGCGTGGTAGGAAGCGGAGAATCTTTGGGGAGGCGGCGACTTATAGTTTTGTGAATTGTGTGGACAGAGAGATTAGGAATCCCTCCTTGTGGCGCTGGTTGACAAAAATTATGGAGATTTCCAACAAGATAGAAGGTGAACCTGAGGTTAACATTTGTTCCTCCATGGCTAACCTGTTGTTAGACCCAGGGCACACTAGAGGAAGGTGGAATTCGGTTGGTGCTGCACCTACAATCTCGGCAACATCATTGCTCGTTGTGGCTGCCAGCTCTATTCTGCTCCATGACGACTTGATTGACAATTCGAAGCAGGCGGAGATGCACCTGGATTTTGTCATGGGTCCTCTACATGACATCCAGGGAAGGTTGTAATGTCCCCATTTTGGGGTTTTCTTGCAACACAGTCGGAGCTGACTTTCTAGGTTGGTGACAGCCTAATCAAAGGAGTATTTCGATGTAACCAATGTGTTCAGGTGATCTAATGGAGTTGTATGACACTTTTCGAAGAGATTTCGGACAACTTGTCCGAACTTGCTATTTATAGTAAGTGCTTGCAGGGCGACAATCTTTCTGGGTTTTCTGGGTTTGTTCTCTTTGGTCCTCGGAAAACACTTATATTTATAGTAAGTGTAAATCTAGCGTTGTTTTGGTGACTTGGCAATCTGTCGTTGGCTATCTCAGATGTTGCATTGAGCTCGGTGATATCAAATGGTTTGTGGTGATGTTTTTCGGGGCGATTTCAGACTTTTGGGCCATTCTTAGTATTCTTGGCAAATTAGGATTTCTATTCGTTTCGGGATTTTTAGTGTTGGAGATGAAGCATCTTGGCAAGACCTTTCCAACAGTCTATAGATCATTGGATTCCGAGATCATTTGGGCCTCCGTTTTAAAGTCCGTAAATTATTAATGTTTATTTAATATTGGACTTTGGGTTATAATGGTTAAATGTCAAAAATGAAATATTAATAAAGTCACTATAGTCATAATTTTGGAGCACTCACCTTGGGATTATAAAAAGTGACTTTAATTAAATATTGCCTCCAAAAAGGTGAATTAACCCCCTTGGAGAATTATAAAAAGGGGAAAAAGCAATTCATTTGATATGTTTTGATTATTCATTTGCTTTGGCGTTTGGCTCTGCAAAGAGTCTGAGGGTTTTGGAGAAATTCGAAACCATGGTTGTTCGAAACGAAAACTTCCATCAGCAACAGCATTCCATGGGTGTGAAAGATCATCTAAGGGTGCTTGAAGAGGCAAATACACTCAATGTTTGCATTTGTGCTTCATGTTGATACATTTTGGAGGAGATTTGAGGAGATAATGGACATTTTTATGCAGATTTTGAGGACAGCGGAGAACAGATTTTGTAGTCACATATTGGTGCAGATTTGGTGAAGGTTTTTTTAGAGATTTGGGATTGTACTATATTTCCTTGCTGGCCGTAGCTTCCCAGGCCTGGTCGTACACCTGTAGCAGCATATTATTGTGTGTTTGAAGCCTTCTTTCATCTTGTATTTGGGGCGATAGGATCTCTTCATTACTGCAGATATTCACAGGGAATTTTATGACAGTTTTAGCACCATTTTGAGGGTATATCAGCTGCAGCAAGCAACCATAGAGGTCATACAGCAGTAAAGGGAATGTGGGTCTTCAAGAAGACTGGAATCTCTTCATTTTTGGGGTTTCAAACTTTAGCATCATGGATACCTAGTAGTGTAAATTTCATTGTAGATCATTGCTTGAGGAGAACATTCATATGTATGCATACTGGAGGTGCTTTCGTAGCTCAAGTAGTGCTGGTTCATGTACAGCACATGTATCAAGTTGAAGAAATGCAAATGGGTATGCATCTATAATTCATTTTGAGTGATTCTATGATCTAGGTCAATGTTATTTTGTGCATATCTATTATAGTTTTTCTAGGTTATCATTGCATGTCATAATTTCATTGTTATCTGGGATAACAATCGCATGCAAAACCAAAACCCCCTTCTGCAACTTCTGTCTAGTCTAAAAGACCACAAAAAAATAAAAAAAGAATAACATAATATAATAAACTAAAAGAACAAACAGGGGTAGCCCATTTCATAGGCAATTTGATATTCTGACGACCCTGGACAAAATTGTTGAGAAGACGAGCGTGGAGCTGCCGAAGTGCCCAAAGGCCTCGCTGTCATGTGGATGTGACTTGAAGGAGGATGTTGTGTGGGAAACTGCCATGGACCCAAATGCTAAGGTGGGATATGTTGATTGTACTGATAAGCCTCTCGAGGGTGGGCCTATGTAACTTGCCCAGCCCTATATAGAATTATATACAGTGTTTTAGTTAGGGTGGGGTGCTAGGACAGTTCTTTTTTGTGGCTAGTACTGGGTTTTAGGTTTCATTCTCTGTTGGTTTAAGACAATATACTATGTGTATGTGTTAAAACATATGGTTACTGGGTTCACACCCAATTTTGGCAAGTTCTTGGACTTATAATCAAGTTATAAATATATATATATATATATATATATATATATATATATATATATATTAAAATATAATAATGGTCATTAAAAATATTAATTATTATTATATTTTAATATTATTATGAGGCCAAATTATGGAGTGACCATTGATTTTTTTATTTATAGCTTTAATTAATTTAAAATTTTAATATATATATATATATATATATATTAAAATTAATATAATATTTATTGAAATATTATATATTATTAATATAATAATAATAAAAATAATATTATTATTATTATATATATAGTATTGACGAACCGAACCCAAACCTTTTTTTTTACTGAATCCATGAACCAAACCCCCAAACCCAACCCAAGATCCAAACCAGAAACTTAGCCAAGAAGTACAGTTTTAACAGGTTAGCGATGGAGTGCTCATTTCTCAAATGAAGTATGCCAAAATTTTGTATGAACATTTTTAAGCAGGTCTCTACTCCTATAGATGTTGATCAAAAATATGTGTTGATGAGTCCCTTTCAGAAGTTGGTGAGAAGCTTGATTTCTCTCAGCCACAAGGCCTGTTCTCACTATTGTTGTGAGCTATATGTCCAGGTCCACAAGATTAGAGAGCCAAAAAATGAATTCTGAGATACGCATAATGCATAATAGAGTTTGGTATTTCGTATGGTTGGATTGATTATCTTCAGCTTGTTGGTTTTACTAATGTTGACTTTGCAGGTCCAACAGATGATAGGATTTCTACACAGGATATGCTTTTGGCCTTGGAGGATTTGTTTCATGGGCTAGCAAGTAACAATTAACAATATCTCTTTCTTACCTTGAGAGAGGACCATAAAGTTGTCCTTACAGCTTGTGAAACAGTTTAGTAGAGGAGATTACTTGTTGAATTGGAAGTTGTTCAAATAGAAGCAACAATGATTCATTGTAACAATTAGAGCAAAATCAAGGTTACCAAGAACTCATTATTTCATGCACACACAGGGCACATTGAGGTGCATTTTGTAACTGACAACTTGCTGTCACTGGAGAGATAGAGTTACAACATGGTGTGACTCAATTGCAGACTGGAAATCCTTCCAAAAATCACGTATAGACCAAACAAGCTTGTTAAGTTTTAAAGTAAGATTTATGTTGTACCACATGTATGACCATCGAGGGAGGGTATTAGAATATATGTAATGGTCATAACAGCTGTGAGTTACTTGGTAGTTATGAGTTGGTTGTTAGCAATGAGGTTGTTGACATTTAGGAGCTAGCTGAGAGATTCTAATCAATTCACAAAGGATATTTCTAATCTAATGCAGACTTTTTAACACACAATATTTCGTTCTCTGTTCTGTTGCATTTTGTTCTTTCTTCACCAGAATTCAAATCCTGTCTATAATTTTCCTTTACAAGAATATGCATGCTATGATTGCCTCATTGAGTTGCTGACCTTGTTTCCTATTACTTGTTTTAAAATATACAATTATTTCTTATGAAACTTAAAAGCTCATTCTTGAGAAATCCTTCTCAACCTAAAGGGAGAGCCATATATGTCTGCATTCACTCCAGTGATAAGAAAAGCTTATCTGGCTCCCAAGAGACATCTGTTGTACAATATTCTAAATTGCTCAAAGTTTGATCTGTTAAATGCAGAGTTGCATGGACACGGATACGGTATCGGATCCGATACCGTACGGATACGACTATTTTTCAAGACCCCTAATATGAATACGGCTAGATATGACATACATATATATTAGCAATAAATAATATTAAATAATTTAAATTTTATAATAATATAATCTTATATAAATAAATATATATTCAACAAATATATTATATATATTAATAAATTAAACTTAAATTAAAAGTTAAATGTATTATAATTATAAATAAAAGTTTACAATGTAAAAGTAAAACAAAAAAGGCAAAAATTAAAAAAAGTATCACCAATTAATATAATTTGCCTCTTCCTCCATTGCTTGTTGACACTATATCTCCAACTTTAAAATGAACGCAATTATTTGAGTAAATACGATCGCGTAGAAAGACTGATGAGCACACGATTAACTAAGAGAACACAAACTTTTACTTTTCAAAACTTAATTAACCACGGCAATAATAAACATGCAACATCTAGCAATTACAAACACAGAAAGAACACACGATTTACGTGGAAACCCTTGCGCGAGAAAACCACAGCAAAATGTTGCTTATATATATTGATCTTCTTTTGTAGGCATCAACCTACTTCTCTTACAATTCTTCTTTTGTGAGCACCAACCCACTGGAAACACCAATCCCCACTTGTAGAATTTGTAGGTACCAACCCCAATCCCCACTTGTACAATTTGTAGGCACCAACCCACTGTAGACACCAACCCAGCAAGACACCAACCTACAAATTCTTCAATGGATGATATGTCTTCACAAGATCTAAATGTTAATACTCTTCCTCTCACAAAACTGATCACAACCAACACAATATCCTTCCTTCACAAATCTAATCACAACTACACAATCTCTTTTCATAAATCTAATCATAAGTATGTCAATATGTTCACATTAATTTGTCTTTATATATGCTCTAATCTCTTAACAATTTGCTCTTAATCTTCTCATATATTCTTCACATATATTTTCCTTAATCCTTCATACATGGGTTGCATATACTCTTTCAAAACAAATCTCAATTACTCTTCATTTTTCTGCCTTTTGCATTCCTTCTAACTCTGCTCTTACATCAGAAAATATTTCATTAATTGCTTGCTTTCTAACCAAACTTCCTTTCATACTTTATAGATCTCAAGGGAGATGTCTTCAACGAATGGTTATGTCTTTTTACAAAGGAGATCACCCTTCATATTGATCGCAGCTTTTCACAAACAAAACGACTCCTTTGACATCAATGATAACAATCTTGTTGCTAGTCTCGTATATACACCTTTGACATTAACGATAACATGCAATCAATCTCTTCATTCTTCCTTTGACATCAATAACAAAATTTTATACTTTGCATTTACTGATATTGCCACTTTGACATCAATGACAACCATTTCCTATACTCTTGTCTATTCATTAATGATATCAGTAATGACTACCTTCTTGACATCAATTACAACATGTCCATGCACTTTTGACGTCAATGACAACATTTCCAACAAAGACATTTCCGATCGCGTGTGTGCTGGTCCAGAGTAGTTTCCTGCAATAAGAAATTAGCATGCCAAGACATGGAGCAGTTGCTTGTGGCAATTTTTAACATTCTAGGGTTAATATTTTTGGGATATGGCACAAATATCATGAGAATGTCGTATCTGCACATATCCGACACGAAAAAAATAGGGTTTTTTTGGTATGGCCAAACACGGTATCCAAGACACATATCCAGTAACTATGATTAAATGTGAATCCAAAGTATAAACAAGAAACTTCAAAGGGGTGAGCTTAAATGGTAATATATTGGGGCTTCCAAATTGGAGCTCTAGTTAAAAGCAAAGGCAGGTTGTAAATGTTGTGGGAAGAATTGTTGGGTTTTCCACTGTTACAGGTGGAACATTCAAGCTAATTAAGAGTAGTTGCCATGATAAATTTATATTGTCAATTTGTTATGGTTGCTTTTTTCTGATATGGCGGCACTCTTCTCTAATTTTTTAACTTTTATTTGTCTTGCAGGGAATATCCACAAATGGTGATGCCCCAATAGAAAAAGTAGTAAATCCAAAAAAGAACATTAATCGTCCATTATCACCTCATCTTTAGTATTTACGAGCCACAACTTACTTCAACGTATTCAATTTTCAATAGAATCTCCGGAGCATTCTTAACTGCTGTACTTTTGTCTGGTGTTCTTTTTGTCTTGGAAATAGGTCCATTAAGCCTTACTTATCCCAGTCTCTACCTATCTTCAGTCTCTGTCAATTTTCCGAAATTGATACTATGCTTGGCCAATTTTTCTTTATTTGCCCTTTGCTATCATATAGGTAATGGACTTCGTCATATATGGTGGGATCTGGGTTATTCTCTAGAATCATTTCAAGTAATCCGGATTTCTGAATTTCTTATGCTATGTATAGCTTTCTCAGCTTTTGCAAAGATTATCCAAAAAATCTATTTCTGAGGAACAAAGTGCAGTGAGTGGCAATAAACTCACCTTCATCATGAACATTGGAGGGCAAGTAACAGTTTTTGTTTTCCTTAAGTAGAACAGAACTGTTTTTTTCTTGAATTGATGTTTGGCTAAGTGCCTGAACGTTCCCAAATTTGATTTGTTAAACTCATTAATGAATATTACTTGTGGCTGTTTTTTCCTTAATTTCAACTTTTGCTAGAAGCATCTAATGCATAGATTATTGAAATTGCATTCAAAATTGACCATTGCTCTTCACTCCCTGCCAAACCTTGAGATGCTGTGTAAGATGTATAAAAACAAAAGTGTTTTCTAAGTGTCCCTTCAAATAGTAGGATGTTGAAAGTGGGCTGGGAATTTGGATTGTCCATAGGAAGGCCCAAAGTAGTTGCAAGACAACATTACTATCATCCATCTTATGTTTAAGGTGCCCACACTATTGCCATCATAAGACATGGAGAGTTATGCATGCCATTCTCATGATTACAGTGTGCAAAGTGCCAAATTTTATGATGTGAAAGGTAAGGTTGAATTTGTTTATAAACTTGTCCTGTAAGGAGCATCTGTGGCATTCATTCTATAACACAAGGTGTGTGATTGTTATGACGATCTGGAGAGTGTACAAACCCTAGATGAAATCTGGTGGTGGTAACCATGATCTGTGACTGAAATCACTCCATGATTGTTATGGCAGCCTGGACAATGTACGGATTTTAGAGTGAATTCTGTGGGATGGTAACCATGACTTGTGACTGAAATAACTTCCTATCGTTCGTCATTCCAATTTCACAACATATATGTGCTTTTCTCATCACTGAATGTCGTGCACTACAACAACCCACACACAATTCAAAAAAATGAAACGCAATTCCTATAAACTATAGTATGTCTATTTTTCCAAGCATGCAGCTGATCTTCATGTACTTGCAATGATCCAATATCATAATCCTGACTTTGTCATAATCCATTATCAGTCCCTTTTGTAATTATTCCAATAGCCTGGACAGAAGCAACTTCCTTAACAGTTACACAGAGAATTGTTAGCAAAATAAAACAGCATGAAACAATGTCAGTGCTACAATGAGTTATTCTAAGTCCAATTTCAAGTAAGTGGGGCTTTGTCATTTCAACTCTTCTAATCCAGCACTTAAGTTCTTTGGGAAAATCCTTGGTACTGTCTGTAATTCAAATACACCAGATGCTCTTCATCATGGAGCTACTTCAGA
Organism: Cunninghamia lanceolata; assembly: GCA_027924645.1. NCBI lineage: Eukaryota > Viridiplantae > Streptophyta > Pinopsida > Cupressales > Cupressaceae > Cunninghamia > Cunninghamia lanceolata. Next base: position 5,722,085 of record BSBN01000391.1, on the reverse strand, counting down.
TTAAAATTGACTCATCTAAAACATAATGGTCTTGCTGACACAAAAAATTCTAACCACAGCAGAAGAAAGCTAAAGAAAGAGGGAGAATCTATCACTTTAAATTAAAGAAGAGAATACTATGACTGTCATGTGGGTATATACTTCACTAAAAAATTCAATCATGTCTTTCTACCATAGAAAACTCTAGCAGCAGTAGAACAAAGACAGCTAATGCATAAACAGTGGAATAGACATGACCATATATTGAAATTTACAACAAAATTCATAGGTGAAATAAAATGCCCATTATTTTTGTACTTCAGAAATTCTGCCAGCAGGAGAGGAAAAAAAGAAAAGCAGAATAAAATGTAAGAACCCTGCTGGTTCTAACTCTGTCTGCTGCTGAAAGAGGAATTGTTTTTATGTGTTTTTTGATTGGTTTTATGATTTTTTTTTATATATGTATTCTTATAGACTAGACAGAAGATGCAGAAGGGGTTTCAGTTTTCTTGAGATGTGTTGTTTTGCCAGATTTGCATAGAAATATAACATGCAAGTGAAACCCAAAAAAAGTGAAATACAACTTCATGCTCACCCATTTTGCATATCATTTCATTGGATTCAATTGCCTCATTATTTCCATTCTATAAGAAATCCATATGACAGGTGATTCATTGGCCTGTTCCATTTCGCAATGCCTGCTCCTACGAGAATTAGGAATAAACAAATGTGTTGGGTTGCATAATAACCCTAAACCCAACACATTAAACTTAAATTCCCTTTCCCTCAATCCTACAACCTTATACCCTAAAACTAAGACACTAAACTTAAATTTCCTAAACACTCAATCTTAATCTCGGGACCCTTAACCCTCAACCTAGGACCCCATACACTACATCCTAAACCCTACACCCTATGGACCCGACACCATAAACCCTAAACTTAAAATTCCTCAAACCTTAAACTTAAACTCAAGACCCTAAACGCTAAACCCAAGATCCTAAACCCTGATTCTTACACTCTAAACCCTACGTCGGTTGAAACCATAAAATTGTATCCCTCGATTTCTTTATAGAAGCAGAAAATTTAGAAAATTGTTTAGGCTTTAGGGTTCAGGATTTGAGGTTTAAAGGGTTTACGGTTTACGTCTATTACTTCGACTAGGTACATTACATCTTGTTTCACTCTGTTTTACTTTTTTCTTATCATAAAAGAAAATTGAACAGTTATTGTGGCATAATGGCATCTACTCTATGCTCCCTTCTGACCAAATGTGAGCTTAACAAAACTAAATAAACCCAACACAAAGCTGGGCTAAATATTCGAGTAAATTTTCATTGTGCATCTAGAAAAAATCAAAATGGACAACTCTTGCATTTCTAAATGATCAAAGTCACATCCATAAATCCGTCACATAAAATCAAATGAAGAAAAAAGTAACAAAAATAAGGGTTAACCTAAATAACAGAATACTCATAACCAGAAATCTCTTTCAAAATCCAATAGGGAAAAAATGCTCATTATTATTTTTCTCCGCCATCGATAAGGGAACCATTTAAAACATAACAATTCAATTACCTGTAGCAATCTATTTCACCACAAAATTCATCGACTTGGAATTAAGCTGATCAATGACGAACTTATCAACAACCCTCTTATTCCTCCCCAAACTCTGCGGAAGAAACGCCACAAAACCCGAAACAGCCACAGCATAACCTCTGTTCACTTTCCCAAGAACAACGCCCTGGACCTTCCTATTCCTCCGCCAATACTTATTCAACTCGATCCAAGCCCTGTGCTGCCTGAATTTGTAGGGAGATATAATCTGCGGCTCCCCAGCCACGGAATCCGCAAACCCCACCATGTCATTCAATCTCATTGCTGCGCGACCTTTTGCCACTTCATCCCCCGCCACGATATCCACAAATAATCTCTCCAAAATTTTGGACCCCGGCATTTGACCCCCCATTTTGACGTCTGCAAGGCCTGCTTTGCTTAGGCCGGCTGCTGACCTGGAATTGCCACCTGCTACATCTAGAAACCCTACCCTGTTGATAAACCTGGCGGTGCGGTTAGCGGGGACTCTGGTTAGCTCGTCGTGAGTGCAGGCAACGGGAGCTGCGAGGCCCGCGTCGAGGAGAAAAATTTTGTCTCTCAGGCGGATGACTGAGGATTGCAGGGCGTTTCCGCATTGCAGATAGACGCTTGAATTTGATTTTTGAAATAATCGCCCAAAATGGCTGCTCATTTTGTAGAAAAAATTTGAAGACTTCTTTCAATTCACTTCCCTGGTAAAATCAGAAATCCTCCTTATCTGTGTTGCCGCTTGTCTATGCTGGCTTACCGTTGAGCAGAGTGTCTGCAAGATTCGGGTTAGGGTTATGAAAATTCTTTTAACGTTAGTAATCCCTGCTTTGGCGAAATTTCATCTCGAAAGAGGCAACGTCTATCCAGCGTTCTTGATGCACATTTCATCGTATTTATTAATTAATTAACTGTTGGTGACATGTTGATTGAAAATGTATTTATATTTGCAATGAAATTGTTAAAATGAGTAGTAGGAATATATTGGAACATATTGTATAAGGTTAATTGACACCCGTTGATTAATTGAAATCAAAGTAAAATAAAACAAGTAAAACTACTACTTGCACCTATAGGAGGTTCAAGGAATATTTTAATAGGAACGAGAAATAAAGTGTGAGACAATTCCGAACACTATAATGTCGACATACCTATCAACTAATATTATATTGTTGAGTCACATATATGTGTAATAATTACACCTCTCGTAATAATTATCCCGAGGCGTTCCTAAATTCATTTTAAATATAAATATACTAGTTTAAATAGTTATTAAAATGTAATGTTTATGAAGGAATGTAAAAAAAATTATGGAAATAAAAAATTACATAGATAATTATCAAAATTTTATATTTATATGGAAAAAAATCTATTAAAATTAAAATAAAATAAATAATTAAATTTTGTATATAGTTTTATATTAAATTATTGTTTTAAATAAAATAAAATAACCAATCACAAAACTAGACTGAATACATAATATTTATATGGAAAAAAAATCTATTAAAATTAAAATAAAATAAATAATTAAATTTTGTTTATTGTTTTATATTAAAATATTGTTTTAAATAAAATAAAATAACCAATCACAAAACTAGACTGAATACATAGTAACAAATAATAAATAATAATTTTTATCAAAGCTTCTTTAGTCACATGCAAGATTTCGTGGGAACATTTGTATTGTGAGAATGTCATAATAATTAGAAATGAATTTGGATTGCAACAAATAACTTATATCTAATATAAAGGTCTATATATTATATAATGATATAATAACTCAGTCACTTCAAATTACACAACTATATGTTATATACATTAATAACTTATAGAATATGGGGAGAGATTTTATCTATAAGTTAACATTTACGCAATCCCAACTAAAAGTTTAACAAGTTAGAGTTTTTGATTGAGAAATAGATAGATGCAAGTTGTAGGGACTTCAAGATTATTTTGATACAGCTACATATGTAGGTTTAAAACCATGAACAATGGGATTTACAACTAGGGTTTGTGAAAAAGGTTATGCGTTACACAAGGATGCCCTAAACTAGGGATCGTTTCCTTACCCCCAACTCACGATACACTTAAACTCCAATAATCACAACATGAAATGCAACATAAAGGAAATAATTTTTTCCAAATTAATCAACTTTTGAAACCCTAGCTATGAACAAAACTGAACCTTTTAAAATCTACATTAAATTCATTTTAATGTGCATGTCCTTCTTTGCATGGTTATTTAATGAAATAACATAGAAGTTTAGAACTTCAATCAAATTGAGGCCAAAGAATTCTCTTTGGTTAGCGGTTCTTAATGCCACACAAACCTTTTTGTTTCTATTTCTTGTATAGAAACTCTTTGATCCATTGAATGTTATGGCTGGTACCATATAATATACATCTCGTGGCTACCAGCTAATGTAATTCTGCTAGTTGTACAAAATCCTACACCTGAAAAAAGTAAGATGAAACAAAATTAATAAGTCTTTGGTCCTCAAATTCTTGACTATGAACCACGAAAGTTTGTTTTTAGAATGAAGCGAAAATTTACTCAGATCATTAAAACAAGCTTCAATTTAATTCCTTACACTACATTGTATCAAACTTCAATAAGAGTACAACTATAACACAATCCAAGAAATGTCAGACAAATTTAGTGCCTTGTCTCCATTGATTTTAAAAGACAGTAAAATTGAAATAATAATTTCATTTTTGCACTTACTATTCATGTAACTTGAACCAGTAGAAAAATATATAAATGATATTTTTAAATTTATTGGATAAAGAAAATAATTATAAACTTTAGCATTGTTACTCAAATTTTTTAATTCTATATGATGGTCGGTTGAATATATATCAAATAATTGCACTGAATAGATGCATTAGTATTCTTGTCTCTAACAGGAACTAATAGATACCATCAAATGTGCACCCTCATAGCCAATACCTGAAGTTGGAATTCTTAGGTGTCTCAAATATGGGTATATAGGTTTCATATCCAAGAACAGCTAGGTGCCTCCTATATGGTGGGAGTATGAGGTCCCACATGTTATAAGTTGCCTTTAAGGCCACCAAACATCATGAACTATAAAAGGATTTTTTCTTTTCTATGTGAGTGACGAATTATAATAATATTTTTCTTTTTAATATTCTTTATTTTTATTTTAAAGGAACCTTAGACAACAAGAACTTTTATTGGTAATGCTTTTGCTTTGAATTTCATATTGTTGTAATGGTGAAAATTCCATACCCATACTATTTTCCTTTATGTTTTGGTCCAACAATGATTAGGCTATCTTTAAGGCGTCGACTAATGTGTAAAGTGGTCTATTTTATATGGAAGTTGGCAAATGATGTTATCCATTCATGATCCCAATATCACTCATCTCCAAAAATTGAACCCATCCCCAAATATTTCATTTCTTAGATCAGTTTAAAGACATGAGTGTGGGATTGATCTAGACCAATTATGCATTTTGGGTTGAAATAATTGCCCAAAATGGCTGCTCATTTTGTAGAAATATTTTGAAGGCTTCTTTCAATTCACTTCCCTGGTAAAATAAAAAATCCTCCTTATCAATGTTGTTGCTTGTCTATGCTAGCTTACCATTGAGCAAAGTGTCTACAAAATTCAAGTTAGGGTTATGAAAATCCTTTTAATGTTAGTAGTCCCTGCTTTGGCGAAATTTCATCTCGAAAGAGGCAACGTCTATCAAGCATTCTAGATGCACATTTCACTGTCTTTATTAATTAATTGAAATACAAAATTATGTTATATTTGAATTAATTATGCCAGAGGCATCCTAAAGTTATAGTGGGGTGGAGATGTAGAGCACTCATTTTTTGCTAGTAAATATATAGCAAAATAAAATTAAAAAAAAATGGAAAAAACTAAAAATAAAAACTAAAAAAAATTGGAGAAAATAAAAAATGAAAACCAGGATAGAAAGGTGGAGAAAATCACAAAAAAAATATGAACTAAAAAAAGAAATTAGAAAAAATAAAAAATCAATTTCTACACTGTGAGCTGGCCTGGAAGATCTAGTGCAATTTTTGGTCCAAGTGGGGAATTGGGTGGGTAATGTCAAAAACTGTTGCAGATCTTCTTGAGTCATGGAATTACAAGATTAAGAGTCTAGGGTTGCAATTGGTTTGGGATGTCGCGTCTGCTGTCATTATTTGGTCTCTATGGTTGGAAAGAAATCGTCAGGTTTTTAGAGAGAAGTGTACTATGGATAGGCTGTGGGACAGGTGGTTGGCATCATTGGTGAGTTGGGAGAAGTTCATAAGAGTGACAATTGGTTTCTCAAGGAGGAGGAGAAGGAATGGGCCAAACCTTGGCCTTGCTTCAGATGGCTGGATTCGCCCCATGCCTCTTTGCACGTGAGTGGTTTGGAGCACAAATGGGAGAAACCAAATAGAGGGTGGGTCGAGTTCAACTTTGATGGGGCTGCCAAAAACAATCCAGGCATTGCTGGAGGCGGTGGTGCATTCAAAGATTCTTTGGGCAGGCCTCTATTAATATATGCGGTAAACTTTGGTACCGATACCAACAATATGGCTGAGGCTAGAGCCATGCTCTAGGGCTTGATGATTGCTAGGGAGAAAGGTTGGAGGAAGCTTTGGATTGAGGACGATTCCAAGCTTGTTATAGGGGCCTTGAAGGGTGGTAACATCAATAATTGGCGTTTGGAGGTGGTCATTGATGCAACCAAAAGTTTGATTGGTGATCTGGAAGGAGTCATGATATTGCATATAGGCAAAGTTGGTAATGTGGTTGTTGATTGGGCTACTAATGCTAGCGCCAATCTCAGTACTTATGGTGGCAGGTTTTCAAAGGAATGGTGTGAATGTCTCCCTTTTGATGTCAAGTTGTTGGTTACAAGTGACATGATGGATTAGCTTTTGGGTTCTCATTTAGGATTATAGCTGTCTATTTTTCTTTCTACTCTGTGTAGCTGGGGCACCTCTATGCATGATTTTTTTATTCTTTCAGGTTCTTGGTCCCTTAAAATCAAGTTTATACCATAAAAAAAATCAAAATAAAAAAAGAAATTGTAAACAATTGAAAAAAAAGTAGAGAAAATCACAAAAGGTATGGAAAAGCAAAAAGTAAGTACATAACCTCTAAAATATATCTCTCGGCATACTATAGATATATTTTTTTAAATATAAATATACTAGTTATGCCGAGAGGCATTCTACAATCACATGGGGGTGGAGATGAGAGCACTCATTTTCCGTGTAAATATATAGCAAAAAAAAAAAACCAAAAAAAGAAATTGGTGAAGGAACAAAAAAGTGTAGAAAATAAAAATAAAAATAAAAAATGCAGAAAATAAAAAAACTATGGAACCAAAAAAGAAATTGCAAAAAATAAAAAGGTCAAAGGAAAAAAAGGTGGAAAAAATTCACAAAAACCATGCAAACGCAAAAAAACATGAAAAATAAGCTATTAACAGAGAAAAATGGCAAAGAGGAGCGAAAGGTGCGAAAAAGCAAAAGGAAGTGAAGAGTAGAAGATTGTGGAGGTTGCAGATCAGATTGATGTTCCTCTCACTGGTTGGGTGACAGGAACAACAAGCGACGGAAAAGGGGCTTCAGGATCTACCTCTTGGGCTGACAATGCATGACATGAATTCCCTTTTGAGAAGATTCAAGAATGGGCTCAAGTGGAGGCTTGGTGCAAGCAGTTAGATCATGATAGACTCAATGACTGAGGCTTCAATGGATGGCATGGGCGGCATTCGCAGGGGAACAAGTGAAATCATCCTCAACGGTGCAACAAGCATTGGCAAGAAATTCATGATCCTCCCGTTGGATCTAGGCGGATGCCCTCACATAGGGTGGGAAACCCTAAGGCATTTAGAAAGGGTGGTATCGGTAAGGAGACAGTTACAGAGTGTGGCACTTAGTCAGGTCAAGGAAACAAGAAGACAATGGTTATGAGCTCCAAACTGCTTGACGCTTCGATAGATCGACTAAAAAAAATTGGATTAATTGCAAGATGGTATGGGTCAATCTTAAATTGGGATGGTTTGATCCGCTGGTGGCAGGAACGGTGGGGAGCAGAAATGAGTTTTAAAGCCTTTGCAAATGGATACTTTTTGGTTATCTATCCTTCGCCATCAATCAGAGGAGAAATATTGGAAGGAATTTGGCTGATAGATCATGGGTTTGGTTTCTACATCTACAAGTGGGAAGTTGGGTTTGATCCATTTCTTCATCATATGGAGTATGCACAGGATTAGTACAAATTACCCAACCTTCCAATAGAATTTTGGCAACCTGGTATTTTGGAGGAAATAGGAAATTACCTAGGCAAGTTCATTTATGCGGAAGAATGGTCGAAGAGGGATGGAATTAGAACATATGTAAGGGTATGTGTGAAAATCAGCCTTCTTACCCATGATGGAAGGAAATTGAAATCTTCACGAACTAGGGCATTCTTAAGTAACCTTTGGCTTTTGAGTTAAAGCCGAAGGGCCGTTTGGTAGGAGCATTGGGATGGCAATCTTGGGATCTGCCCTTAAATCTGGATGTAAGGAGAATGGGGATCCTGCCCCTGGAGATCTCGGCGGTGTTAGTTTGAATGAGAACCTAGTCTCTAATGGTGATTACAAAGAATTTCATCACCCCTCTGATGATAGAGTGCACTCGATCGGAGTAAATCGGGTAAAAGAGCCTAAAGATTTGGATTAGGCTTTAAATGAGAAGATGAATGAAGTAATAGACCTGATTGGTAACAATATTAGAATGGAAAATATTAACTCCCTGCTTGAGGCTAGTAAGGAATTAGTGGAATTAGCTCAAGAAGCTAAAGATGCCCCTCAGGATTGTCTCTACGAAGGGCCAACTAGAGTTGTAGATTGGGAAGATTATGAAGACTTTGTTGATGCAGGACTGGAATTGGGTAAAATTGACCCACACTTGGTGCATATGGGGCAGGAGAAGTTAGGCATACATAAAAAAGAAATGGTAAAATCTTCCCCAGATTGTGGGGAAAACAAAAAAATGTGGAAGGATTCCCAACTTTAAAAAACTCAAGATTGGTGGGGAGGCAAATGGACAGATGAAGATCATTGAGATGTTAAAAGTAGGGAAGGGCGAGTCCCTTCCTAAAGGGAAATGAAAATCTTAACATAGAATGTTAGGGGCATTAATGCCTCTAACAAGAAGCGCCTGGTGAAGCGGCATTTAGAGTTGTCACAGGCGCAAATTTGTCTTCTTCAGGAAACTAAATTGTGCTCAAAGAAGGTCATGTCTTTCAAAAAATGAATGGGATCTTAGAAGATTCTGGCAGTTTGTTCGAATGGGCAGGCTAGTAGTTATTGACTTTGTGGCAACCCAATAAAGTGGTTGTGGAAAAAGTGAATGCAAATCATAGATGGATGGCTTGCAAAGTCAAAAGTTTTGCTTCTAACTTGATCTTTTTATTAATCAATGTTTATGGCCCAAACTCGTGTATTCAGAAAAGGGAAGTTTGGAAAGAAATGGATCTTTTTTACAGCAATGATGGTTTTGATTTTTGTTTTATGGGGGGTGATTTCAATGCAATCCTGCACTCTGAGGATAAGCGCGGTGGAGTGACGCGGAAGCTCCATTCCCAAATCAATTTTGAGGACTTTGTTGAAAGGAACAACTTAATAGAGATCCCTACCGCTAATGGTCAATATACATTGACTAACAGGAGGATTGGTTTCTGCTCTATTGCTGAAAAGTTGGATAGGTTCCTTTTTAAAGGGGATCTAGGGGTTTTCCCTTTGATCTTGGATTGTAAGATTCTCCCTTACTCTGGGTGGGACCATTTTCCTGTTCTGCCAGAGTTAGCAGGTGAGAAGAAATTGTTCAAGAGTCCCTTCAAGTTTGAACAAATGTGGTTTAAAGACCCAAACTTTATGGATCTAATGGCTTAATGGTGGAGCGAATCTTTGGTGACAGGTTCAAAGATGTTTATTCTAGCAACTAAACTGAAACAGATAAAACTTCATCTTAAAGAATGGAATAGGGACTGCTTTAAAAACATCTTTGCAAGGAAGAAGTTGATTGAGGAAGAGTTGAGGGCTCTAAATGAGGAAGTTTACATCTATGGGATTAACAATGTCAGGTTCTTGAAAGAAAAAGAGTTGCTCACTAGTATGGGAGATATTCTGGACAAGGAAGAAATTTTTTGGCACCAAAAGTCAAGGGAGATTTAGCTAAACGCAGGAGACAAAAATACAAAATTCTTTCACAACTCCACCAAAGTAAGGAGAGAAGTCAACAGAATCACTAGCATCAAAACTGCGAATGGAAGGTTGAACTGGACAAACAAGAAGAGATTTCTGCGGTTGTTGTTGATTTCTTTTCCAACTTGCTCAACGATTGGGAAGGATCTAGGCTATTAGACCAGTAGCATATTATCGAGTGCATTCCAAAACTTGTCTCAGGTGCACGAACCAATTGCTCTGAAGAAGTTTCTCTGAGGAGGAAGTTAGAGTTGCACTCTTTCAACTGCACCCGGATAAGGCCCCAGGCCCTGATGGGTTTCTTGTTTCTTTCTTTCAGCATTGCTGGGAGATTGTTGATCCAGATGTAATGGCAACAATTGAAGATTCAAGGGAGTCAGGTATGGCTCTAAAAGAGATTAATACCACATTCATTACCTTAATCCCAACAAAGGAGAAACTAGAGAAATTGGAAGAATTTTGACCAATTTCATTATACAATATTGTTTACAAGATACTAGCAAAGGCAGTGGGAAATCAACTCAAGATCCTTCTACCTGGTTTAATCTTTGAGGAGTAAACATGTTTTGTGCTAGGGAGATCAATTTTTGATAGGGTGATTATTGCACAAGAAGCAATTCATTCAATCACAAAGACTAGGAAACAATCTATGCTATTGAAGCTGGACATAAAAAAAGCTTATGACAAGGTAAACTGGAGATTCTTATTTAAAGTTCTTGAGGCTTTTGGTTTTCAGTCTTCTTGGCTTGATCGGATCTTTAATTGGATTGCTTGTCCAAGATATTCAATTCTGGTCAATGGGACTCCTAGAGGATTTTTTGGTGCATCTAGAGGGTTAAGGCAGGGTGATCCTCTCTCTCCGTTTCTTTTCATCATTATGGTGGAGACATTAGGAAGATCAATCTCTAGGGCTGCTAAGCTTGGGCTAATCAAAGGGATTTAGATTACCAATGGCATGCCTATAGTTACACATCAATAATTTGTTGATGATACCATGTTGATGGGTCATCCTAAGATTGCGGAAGCAAGGGTATTCAAGAGAATTCTTTTAGACTACTCTACGGCTTCTGGACTAGAGGTAAGTCTAGAAAAATTTGAAGCCTTTTTCTTTTTTACTAATCCCAATTATGAAAAACAAATTTTGCAAATTCTCAAATTCAAAAAAGGCAAGCTTACTTATAAATACCTTGGCTTGCCACTGGCAAAAGGAGTTTTGTTGGGGAAGCTTTGGGATCCGCTGGTTGAAAGGATTGAGAGAAAATTATCCTCTTGGAAAGGGAGGTGGCTATCCTGGGTAGGGAGACTCACTTTGCTCAAGTCAATTATTGCGGCTATGTCAGTTTACATGCTTTCATATTTTCCTTTATCAAGTGGAGCAAGCATCAAAATAAATTAAAAGATGAAAAACTTCTTCTGGCAAGGGAACTTAGATCAGAAAAAGTTTCCATTAATAAGCTAGGAGAAGATTTGTAGGTCAAGGGAGGCAGTTGGAATAGGTCTAAAAATTTGGCTCTACATAACAAATCTTTGGGAGCTAAGTTGGTGTGGTAGATTTACGCAAATTAGGACCTTAAGTGGGTCAAACTTCTGAAAGCAAAGTATCTAGATGTGGATGAAACAAGTATATTCACCTCTAGATCTCTTTCTAAAGGATCGAGGGTATGGAATTTCCTGAGTAGTTGTAGGGATCTGGTTTCTGATTTCCTCACTTGGGATATAAGAGAGGGGAAAACAACTCTATTCTGGGAGGAGTCATGGTGTGGTTTTAGCAAGTTAGTGGATATTGAAGCTCTGAGACAAGTCAGGGAAGTTACAAAACTACTTTAGGGCAATCATGTGAGGGATTATTTGGATTTCTTCTTGGTACATGGACATATGGAATGGCAGTGGAAAGACATAACGCTTTTGGGGCTTAGCAAAAATGAGGTGCTAGCTTTTGAAGAAGTTATGAAGGGTCATATGATTTGCATTAGGGAAGGGTGTGATGTGTTGAGATGGAATGGTGCGGCTACAGGTTTCTATAACGTCCATGATGGTCACAAAATTCTGATCAGAAATCACAAGGTGATTTTGGATCTACCTAGCACACTATGTTGGAACATCAATTGTCTTCCAAAAGCAAGTATCTTTGCCTCGGCGGTGATCCAAGGCAGAGTGTTGACTATGGAGAGGTTTAAGAAACTGGGCTTTAGCAGTCTTTCTAGGTGTGTTTTGTGCAAAGTTGAAGAAGAATCCAGAGACCACCTCTTTCTCAATTGCCCTTTCACTGCCAAGTGTTGGAGGTGGCTTTGTGCTAAGCTTCACCTGAGCATTTCCCTCTTGAAAGATATTCTTAACTTTTGTTCAAAAGCTGGCCCATTCTCTACAGGTATTCCTTATTCATCGGCATGTGGTTGTCTTGCCCCTCTCTCCTACTATGGGAGGTTTGGAAGGAGAGGAATCGATGAATTTTTCAGGATAATGTAACTCCCCTCCCATCTTTCTTAAATAAAGTAGAAGCATGAATTATAGAGGTGGTAAACTCAAGATTAGAGGTGGCAAGTAAATCAAAAACCTCCTTTTCTTGCTAGGATGTAATAATGAGACATAGTTGGAATTGTTTGAAGATTCCACCCCATGTGGGATCGGATGGCTTAAAGACGAAAGAGGAACACAAAAACATCAAATAGCAACCTCCTGATGTTGGTTGGTACAAGATGAATTTTGATCATAGGGCTTCCAGAGGGAACCCGAGTTGTTCTAGGGTAGGCTGCATCATGAGAAATTGGGAAGGTGCTGTGATCGGGAATATTGCTCAACCTCTAAATCCTGGCACTAACAACGCGACAAAGTTGCAGGCCACGCATCTTGGAATAAAACTATGTACATAACTACAGCTATCAAACTTAGTGATTGAGGGAGATTCAATGATAATTGTAAATGCTCTTCAATCAGGGAAGCTTCAGAATTGGAAGTTGGGAGCTCTATTGGAGGATACACTAGATCTACTTAAGAGGTTTCAACATTATTCAATCAACCACATTCTGCATGAGGCCAATACAAAGGCGGATCTCCTTTCAAACCTTGGGGCGGACGGGATTTTTCTGAAAGAAATTGTTCTCAGTGAGGATGATGGTTGGCGTGCCATCAAGTGGGCAGTTGGGCGGGTGCCACTCCACAATTTCATGTGTGGAGTGGCCGACTCGATGGGGATGGGTGAGGTGGATGCCACATCAAATTCTATTTGGTGATAACGGGGCTCAAGATTTTGATGGTTCTCATCATGGGAGTACGATGGAACCTCATATCGACACCATCTATAATGATTTCTTGCAAAGGCCAAAGATTAATTGAATGAATGTGTCTTTCTCAAGTTGGCTGATAAGATAGGAAAGACGCCTCGCACACCAAATTTTTTTTTGAAAGAGTGAAGGGTTATGTGACAGGACTCATTAATCATTTGTAAGAAAGGAAACTGCCAATCATCAGATTTCTGATATCTGCCAGACTAAGCAGGAGTAGTTGGAATCGAGGTGGTTAAGAGTTGTGAGGACTTCACACGTTTCATTATAAATAAGCAGACAGAGCCAGCCAAGCAAATAAATACTATAGGTAGGTTAGGATTTCCCACGACAGAGTTTATAAAATTAGAATTTATATGGCAGTAGCTCCCAATTTGGTGTTTCATTTGACGATAGAAAACCTGGCATGCGGCGAAATGGACACGCCTATCTGTTTAACCAGCAAGGTTAGACAGATGGCTTTCCTGGGTAAAGTCACGGACCAGCGGCTGAGGAGAGTTTTATTGTAGAATGATGCTTTTATGATCAGAGCCACCAAGCTCATCCTTGGGAGGGCTTTTGTTGAGGATGGAGAGTGATACAGAGTAGATTCAGATATCGCCTCTCGGTTTGTTGCTTCTTTGCTGGATTTGAATCTGCCTAAGGAGGAGATAAACACTTTAATGTGCTGCCTAATCAAGGCAAAGTTGCTTGAAGGGTTGGACAAGGTGTTGGAGCTGGCAGTGTATGGTGCAAGACTACCACGACCGCGTGATTTGAATAAAATCAATAAGCCCAGGGAGGTGGTGAAATATTTTCCTTTTTTATTGGACTTAAGGGGAGGTGACCTGCTAATCCACAAGATTAGAGCACGTAAGGGTTGTGACTTTCTGAAGAAAATGTTGCAGATGACTGTAGTGGAGGGTTTTGCTTGGGTTACAGAATTCAGAGATTTCCTTTACAAGCAGGGTGAAATTTGACATGGTAAATAGTTAGTGGTTGTGTTTGGTTTTCTATTCAAAATTCCAATAGTATAGTTTATTTTGTTAGTTTACATCATTTCAAAATTCTAAACATATATGTCACTTTTTAGTGATTCAAGTTTAAAAGTTGGATCAGTGTTGGCCATTTCCTTTATAAAAGTGTGACACAACTCTGTACTTTTACCCATAGGGATAACCACTAAATTGCATTTACCAAGATTGAGTTGTACATATATAGGCAAGAGAAAGGAACTGTCGTGCATAATTAGAGGAGTTAACTGAAGTCAACTCCAACTAAATATAGAATTGGTGGCAAGTTCTATTCCTAAAGACTCACATGCAAAGGCAAGTCGACACTCACTAACTGGACACCTAAAATAGGCTTAATGCCATGTGGAATTATCAATGTGCATGTAAAATATGCATGGGATAATATATACACTAGCATAACTATCCAACCATGCATCATTAACACAAAATATTCATAAGATTCATTCAAAAAATATAATGCATAGGAAATGAGTAGAACAATTATTTTATAAAATCATAGTCTAAATTACATCAATGTATTCTACCACTAGAGCTTATAATCGAAAATATGACCTTTGTCTTGAATTACAATGAAGTATAAGCATAAACAATGTGTGGTTCCTCAAACTATATCTTATGAGATGATATGCAATATGATGTTGTCTAATCTTCTCAATCATTGATTTTCTACCAAACTTCATAAGTGAATGCTCTTCAATCCTCCTTGTCCTTGTATTATGAATTAATCTTATTTTCTAGCAAGCAAGGATGAAATGTCATGATACCAACCAAAAATGTCATATAATATCCTTTGGACATGTATTGGGAATCATGGGTCTAGCCTTGAATGGTTTCTCCTTTGATCTTCATAAGGAAATGTGTATGTATGGTCCCTCTTAAGATAATTGTGGTAAGATGTAAACATTAGATCTCAATGTGATCTTGATCATGAGATTCCCTAGGACCAATAAACTTTTGAATCACATTATATATTAGTGTGAGATTCAAATGTATGTTGCATCACTGATTTAGGCCTTTGCTAAATGAATTTGACAAGTCACATCACATTAACCCATTAGAAAAATCTTCGTAACTATGTGGCATGATAGAATATGACTTGATGAAGGGATCAAAATGTGCTACTTCACAATGGAAATATTGTCTGGAACTTTGATGTGCTAAAATGATAATTATAGAGACAATTGACTTTTACAACAAGAACAAAACGATTATGATAGCTCTAGGTGCCTCAAAACAAAACAAACATGAAAGAAAATATTTTGGGTCGATGAAAGATTGCTTTTATACCCTAGATACTCCTAGGCTAGTCTTTAAATGCCACGGCATGGTAACATGTTGTACATCAAATTGACTCATAATAACTAGTAAAAAATGATATAGATTTCAATGTGTTTTTTTCCCCTTCAAGACCACGTGTAAAATTTAGGACAATGGTTTGTGCTCATTATCATTAAGGATTCTTAATAGAAATTAATTTATTAAATGAAAACTAAAATCTATTCATTGAAAACTATGGGGATATTTCTTCGAGTGAAGTGATGGAAACTAAAATCTATTCATTGAAAAGTATGGTGAGATTTCATCGGGTGTAGTGTTTGTCAAGGTGGGGTTCTAAGTGGGAAATGTTAACTTGAACTTGTCTCTCACCTTCAAATTTTGTATTTTTTCAGGCGGAGCCCTAGTTTAGTCAAAAGCACGTGTATATCATAATCGCAATGTCAAAAGTTACGTGTATACCAAAAGTAGTGTAAATATTTCATTGGCTTGTTTTCAATTAAATGGAAGACTATGAAATGGAAGATTATAGAGTGCCACTCTACTTAAATAACAAGATTGAAATGAAAAATTATAGGGTGGCACTTTATTCAAATAAAGAGATTGAAAGAGATGGAAATGAAAGATTACAGGGTGCCACTTTATTCAAATAAAGAGATTGAAATGGATGAATATAGGGTGCCATTCTATTCAAATAAAGAGATTGAAAGAGATTAAAATGGAAGATTATAGGGCGTCACACTATTCAAATAAAAAGATTGAAAGAGATTGAACCCGTCTCTCACCGTTGAAATTTGTATTTTTCAGGCAGAGCCCCAGTTTAGTCAAAAGCACGTGTATATCATAATCACGAGGTCAAAAGTTACGTGTATACCAAAAGTAGTGTAAATATTTTATTGGCTCGTTTTCAATTAAATGGAAGACTATGAAATGGAAGATTATAGGGTGTCACTCTTATTAAATAAAGAGATTGAAATGAAAAATTATAGGGTGCCACTTATTCAAATAAAGAGATTGAAATGAAAATTATAGGGTGCAATTTTATTCAAATAAAGAGATTGAAAGAGATTGAAATGGAAGATTATAGGGCATCACACTATTCAAATAAAAAGATTGAATCCGTCTCTCACCTTTGAAATTTGTATTTTTCAGGCGGAGCCCGAGTTTAGTCAAAAGCGCGTGTATATCATAATCACGAGGTCAAAAGTTACGTGTATACCAAAAGTAGTGTAAATATTTTGTTGGCTCGTTTTCAATTAAATAGAAGATTATAGGGTGTCACTCTACTTAAATAAAGAGATTGAAATGAAAAATTATAGGGTGCCACTTATTCAAATAAAGAGATTGAAATGAAAATTATAGGGTACCATTTTATTCAAATAAAGAGATTGAAAGAGATGGAAATGAAAGATTATAGGGTGCCACTTTATTCAAATAAAGAGATTGAAATGGACAATTATAAGGTGCTATTCTACTCAAATAAAGAGATTGAAAGAGATTGAAATGGAAGATTATAGGGGGTCACACTATTCAAATAAAAAGATTGAAAGAGATTGAAATGAAAGATTGAAAGAGATTGAAATGTTAGATTAAATATCATCCATTTTAATGGTCATTAATAACATTTTTACAATAAAAAGTGGTAAATACTTGTTCTCTATTAATTGTAACTTTTGACTGTTAAAATTGATGATATTTAAGAATAGGGTGATATAATTCAATGGATAAACTTGCCACAATTACTGTTGGTTGTTGGTTATTGGTTGTTGTGAGGTTAAGCAAAGTGGTAACTTTTGACTGTTAAAATTGATGATGTTTAAGAATAGGGTGATATAATTCAATGGATAAACTTACCACAGTTACTGTTGGTTGTTTGTGAGGTTAAGCAAAGTGTATATATAAATGCACTTGCATGTTGATAGCAGTAGGAATCGCAGTTGCCATATAATCAATCCATCCCTCCGTCATGGAGAAAATAGTGAGTGCAAGTAATAATGTTGGCCTCCTCCGTTTATTGCAATCCCCCATTGTGGAAGGCACTGCCATATTGCTTATACTAGCCGGGCTGCTTGCCGTATATGTTTGCCCCTTGTTGTTAACCAGTAAGAAGAATAAGTGGCCTCCGTCTCCACCGGGTCTGCCATTATTGGGCAACTTGCATCAGATGAAGGCGGGTGGCAATCTTCTTTCGACGTTGACAAATATGGCAAAATCTTGTGGCCCTGTGATGACAGTGTGGATGGGAGGATTACCTTTTGTAGTTCTCACCGGCCAAACTGCTATCTGGGAGGCGCTGGTAAATCAGGCGTCCAATTTCGCAGGCCGTCCCCCACTCTACTCCAGGCAGTTCACCTCTGCCAACTATAAAACCATCATTACTTCTCCCTCTGGCGAGCACTGGAGTAAGCTCAGAAAGCTTCTTCGCAACAATGTTCTCAGTCCCTTTCACGTTGAATGCCAGAGCTCTTCTCATCATGCAAGTGTGAGCCATCTCATCAACAACTTGGAGAAGGATATGGAAGATAATAAGGGCCTGGTGAGGCCTTTTCATGCCTTCAAAATGATGGCCATGAGTTTTATTGCCCCGTTATGCTTTGGTCCTCACTTCGAAGGCCAAAGTTTCTTGATCGAATTGGAACAGCTAATAGCTGAAGATATTAGCTTAAGTAAAAGAGGAGATATACTGCTGGATTCGTTTCCATACTCTCGCTACTTCGTTCCTTCCTCAATTAGAACGGATAAGGAGTTGAAAGCTCTCCGAGCTAATGTTCTGCAGCTGTTATTGCCTTTGATAAAATTTGCTCGTAGTTATCGTGGATACCTGATGCAGAGTGCTCCCAACTGTTTCTTGAATTGTTTGCTTTCCATTGGCGAAGGAGAAGATGAAGAGCACAAGTTAAAGTTATCGGATGAAGAAATAGCCTTCACCTTGCATGAGCTGTTCCTTCTTGCGGTAGACAGCACCTCCACAGCCATAGAATGGGCTCTGGCTTATCTCATAACCCATCCTCACATGCAAGAAAGGGCTTATGAAGAAGTGAGCAGACGGGAATTTGGTGAGATGTTACGATTAGAGGATTTGGGAAAGCTGCCATATCTACAGGCCGTTGTGAAGGAGACACTGAGAAAGGAGTCAATTGCTCCTCTCTCCGTCATTCACCAAACTGTGAATGAGTGTAAGGTGATGGGCATCACTATACCTGCCAAATCAGGAGTGCTTTTTAATCTGCACAGCGTCTCCAACGACCCTGGAGTGTGGAAGGAGCCTGATGAGTTCAGGCCGGAGAGATTCTTAGGCAATGTGGAGGACGACAAGGTAAGAATGTCATATCTTCCGTTTGGAGCAGGAAGGCGAGTCTGTGCAGGAATGGATATTGCAAGCGTATATGTTCCCATCACTCTTGCTAACTTGCTCAACAAATTCCACTGGGGATGTGTCAATGAAGGGAATCCTCCAGATCTTACCCGGGATATTCCTAATATGCTCATGTTTATGAAATATCCACTCCAGGCTCGCATCACCCGCCGAAACAGAAACCTGCTTTGATGCTTCTTATGCTTATCATTAGATTGTGGTTGTCCGTTGTTCTTAAATATCGTCCACTTTAATTTGGACCAATAAAAATAGGATAAATATTTACCACTTTTTATTGTGAATGAGGTGTAAAATTGCTATTGAGTGTTTGACCATTGAAATGGATGATATTTAACTAGAGTGGTTGTGCGCTTAATGCCTGCAATGTTTTTCCTATTTCTGTCTGTGAGTTATGAAAGCTTAAAATAAGGTTACCTATAATCGTTCGTGACTGTGAAGACCAATGTGAAAATAATAGACTTTATCCATATTTCTTTGTTTATGAGATTTTCTTATGATTTGTTCTTACGACGAAAATTCATATGTTTTTTTACTATTTTAAATTTATTTTTCAAATTTTTAATTCTATATTTATAAGATATTTTAAGTGATATTCTACTAGTATATTTATATTTTAAAAAATAAATGTAAAGTACGCCAAGGGATATTTTTTTTCATAGTTTCTTTGATTTTCTAGAGTTTTTATTTTTTACTAGTATATTTATGAACATGATATATAGACTCATGTATGAAGGATTTAGTCCTCTTGTATTACAACTTGATGTAATTGTAAGTATTCAAACTATATGTTATGACTAGCATTGAACAATTATGATAGGTTGGTTTCATATGCTGGGAATTCATGATGAGTAGTTGTCATTGCAAAGATTTTGTAATTTTGTCATCTGTGAAAAAGTTATGGAGCTAATCATTACCTTATCGGATTACTACTCTAATCGTGGATGAGATTTGATATTATGATTTATTATTTCAAAGAGGTATTATGCAATTATTGTTTTCCTTATTGTATCACTTATGTGAAACCGGTGATTTAAGGATTAATTCTTTGATATCCTTATGATTGATGGTTATGGGTTGATGTAAATCATGTTTTTATTATTACATTACTATAATAATGCCCTTATATATTTATTATTTGTGTATTATGGAGTGTTGTTACAACATTTTATATTATAATTTGTTGGGGACATTACAAGAACTCACAAATCTAATTTGGGACAACTTAATAGTTTGCAACTTGTTCATTTTAATTCTTGATATCATAATTTGTGTAAGGATAGGTGGTGTTTATATACACTTTTGGGAAATTTGTTGAATCGTGAGGGTCAAGTTCTCTTTAGTTAGACCCTTAGATGGATTGATTTAATGACGATAAACCAATGTCAAGGACAACAAGCAAGCATGCAATATGCTCTTAAGATAATGATGTAATGTTGATGTAAACTCCCTTTACCCACTTGTAATTGAATTCATAGACATGCTTAATAGATTCATAGATCATTCTTAGACAATACATTCCAAATAGGGTTAGTCTTTAAATACACCACTTTAGTGTGCAATTTGAAAAAATTCATATTTTAGTCCGCTCATGCCGATGAAATGAAAATGAGAGGTTTAGACCCAGACTGCAGAATCGGTCCGGATCAATCCCACACTCATCTCTTTAAACTGATCTAAGAAATGAAATATTTGGGGATGGGTTCAATTTTTGGGGATGAATGATCTGTTGGGATCAGGAATGGATAACATCATTTGCCAACTTCCATATAAAATAGGCCACTTTACACATTAATCGATGCCTTAAAGATAACCTAATCATAGTTGGCCCAAAACATAAAGGAAAATAGTATGGGTATGGAATTTTCACCATTACAACAATATGAAATTCAAATCAAAAGCATTACCAATAAAAGTTCTTGTTGTCTAAGGTTCCTTTAAAATAAAAATAAAGAATATTAAAAAAAAAAATTATTATAATTTGTCACTCACATAGAAAAGAAAAAATCTTTTTATAGTTCATAATGTCTAGTGGCCTAACTTAGAGGCAACTTATAACATGTGGGACCTCATACTCCCACCATATAGGAGGCACCAAGTTGTTCTTGGATATGAAACCTATATACCCATATATGAGACACCTGAGAATTCCAACTTCAGGTATTGGCTATGAGGGTGCACATTTGACAGTATCTATTAGTTCCTGCCAGAGATAGGAATACTAATGCATCTATTGAGTGCAATTATTTGATTTATATTCAACTAATCATCATATAGAATTAAAAAATTTGAGCAACAATACTAAAGTTTATAATTGTTTTCTTAATCCAATAAATTTAAAAATATCATCTATGTATTTTTCTATTGGTTCAAGTTGTGAACAGTCAGTGCAAAAATGAAATTATTGTTTCAATTTTATTGTCTTTTAAAATCAATGGAGATAAGGCATTAAATATTTCTGACATTTCTTGGGTTGTGTTATAGTTGTACTCTTATTGAAGTTTGATATGACGTAGTGTAAGGAATTGAATTGAAGCTTGTTTTAATGATTTGAGTAAATTTTTGCTTCATTCTAAAAACAAACTTTTGTGGTCTGTAGTCAAGAATCTGAGGACCAGAGACTTATTGATTTTGTTTCATCTTACTTTTTTTAGGTGTAGGATTTTGTACAACTAGCAGAATTATATTATGTTGGTAGCCACGAGATGGATATTATGGTACCAACAATAACATTCAATGGATCAAAGAGTTTCTATACAAGAAATAGAGACAAAAAGGTTTGTGTGGCATTGAGAACTGCTAACCAAAGAGAATGCTTTGGCCTCAATTTGATTGAAGTTTTAAACTTCTATGTTATTTCGTTAAATGACCATGCAAAGAAGGACATGCACATTAAAATGCATTTAATGTAGATTTTAAAAGGTTCAGTTTTGTTAGTAGCTAGGGTTTCAAAAGGTGATTAATTTGGAAAAAAAAATATTTCCTTTATGTTGCATTTCATGTTTTGATTATTGGAGTTTAAGTGTATCATCAATTGGGGGTAAGGAAATGATCCCTAGTTAAGGGCATCCTTGTGTAACGCATAACCTTTTCCACAAACCCTAGTTGTAAATCCTATTGTTCACAGTTTTATGTAGCCGTATCAAAATAATCTTGAAGTCCCTACAACTTGCATCTATTTCTCAAAAACTTTAACTTGTCAAACTTTTAGTTGGGATTGCATAAATGTTAACTTCTAGATAGAATCTCCCCCTATATTCTATAAGTTATTAAACATACATGTATAACATATAGTTGTGTAATTTGAAGTGAATGAGTTATTATATCAATATATAATATATAGACCTTTGTATTAGATATAAGTTATTTGTTGCAATCCAAATTCATTTCTAATTATTATGACATTCTAACAATACAAATGTTCCAGTACAATCTTGCATGTGACTAAAGAAGCTTTGGTAAAAGTTATTATTTATTATTTGTTACTATGCATTCAGTCTAGTTTTGTGATCGGTTATTTTATTTTATTTAAAACAATAATTTAATATAAAATTATACACAAAATTTAATTATTTATTTTATTTTAATAGATTTTTTTCCATATAAATATAAAATTTTGATAGTTATTTATACATTTTTTTATTTCCATAGTATTTTTACATTCCTTCATAAACATTACATTTTAATAACTATTTAAATTACTACATATATATGTGATTCAACAATATTTAACAAAACCAAAATATTCTTTTACCTTTTCTACATATGTAGACTGTAATTGAAAGAATAATATTAATAAATAAAATGGGGGAGTTGCTCCTCTACATGAGGTGTCCCCTTTAAAGGGAGGACTGACCTCTCTTTAAGGAGGCACAATCTCTCTTACAAGGGCTTGCTTCTCTTAAAGAAGGTGCAACCTCTCTAAGAGAGGGGCCACCCCTCTAAAGGAGGCACAACCTCTCTTAAGAGGGCTCACCCCTATACATGAGGGCATATCCTCTCATTTAAACCTTAGCTTAAATAAAATATATTTTATATATTTACTTCTAGTTGTCAAAAGAAGAATAAACTTCCAAAAATTTTCCTGTGGGTACTTCTGCCAGACATTCTGACCATAAACAATTAAATCAAGATATATGAATTCAAATTTTCTGTGTTTACTAGATTTCTGCCTGTGAAGAACAAAAGATAAGAAAGTTTTTCCACCCAGACATACATAGACATCCATCAATAAGAAATTTGGGAATTTGTTTAGACAAGAAGATTAAACAATTTCTCTATATGGAGGGTTTGAACGTGCTAAGCTGCCAGAGCCGTGGGACGAGATGTGCTTTCTTTTGATGAAGTATTTCACCCTGGAAGGTCGTTTCACCAGGTTTTATAATTATCACCTTCCCCTACTCAATCATTTTAGGTGAAATGCTTTGATTAGCTTTCCTTTTTATCTGTTATCTTCACTTCAACACTCTATTTTTAGGGTGAAAGCCAAATTTGACAAGAAACCCTCTAAATGCCATGTTCCTCTACATCAAGCTCTCATCCTTCGTCTGTATAATTTCCACCTTGCCTTGGACCCTCCTAAGCCAATCCAACCCTCCATTGTTGAGGTCCCTACTAGTACTTCCCCCACTCATGCTTCTATTTCTGTGGAACTCGACCCTACTCCTAATTCCCAAAAGTTGAAAGGGGTTTCCTTCTTCGAGACCCTTGAGCATACCATTTTGCATACTCTGATTTCTAAAGGGAGTGTGAAAAGTAAGAAGAGAAAATTCAAGGAGATGGATGCTATTGGGGTGTTACTGGGGACACAGTAGGGACCCATAAGAATCTTAACAGTGACGATGTGGGCCCTGTGAAAAAACACAAAACTAAAATGGAGTGTAAGAATGAGGGTTTTTCTTCTGGAGTGAGAAGATCGAGGAGAATTGTGAGTAAACCGGCCCCACAGGCCAAGTTAATTGATTATTCTGAAAGTGATTTAGAAGCTTCCACTTAGGGGGATGATCAGTTGAAAGCTGGAGCCATTGAGGTTCAAGAGATTTCTGAAGAGGAGGCAGATGAGGGAGAAGATAAGCAGGCTGAGGATTCTGGTGGTGGTCTTGTGGACAACGCTGGTGAAGGGGAGAAGATGATTGTGGAGGAGGTTGAAGAGGAGACCAAGGAGGAGGGATTTGATCAGGGGAATGATATTTCTATCCTCCGGGGACGGGTTGATGATTTGGAGTAGAAAGTTTGATCTATGGGAGATTTTATCAGCAGTATGCTCTGTTGCTCGGCTATCCTCAACCTTACTATGCTGTAGGAACATGGGACTCGAACTGATGAAGAGGATGAGGACAAATTCAAGAAACTTGATGAAATTGTGGAATTTCTGGTTAAAGGCTGGGAGAATGTCTCTCCTTAGTCTTGGTTTTCTTTATGTTTTATGCTGTCTTTCTACTACTATATACTATCTTCTGTTAATCAGTTGTACTTGTTGTTAATGTTGTAGTTGGTTTTAGTGGCTCTTTTTGTCTATGAGCCTTTGCTGTCTCTTTTTGTTATGATGTTGTAAGGGTTCGGCTCTAGCTTTTGCCACCTTATATAATAAAAAATAGAACATCAAAATTTAGATATTTTCGTGCCCAGAACTAAGACATGTTTCTATTTTGTCACTAGTATTCATAATTTCTACTCAGTAAATAACTAGGAGGTAGAATTTAATCTTTAAATTTGCCCATATTTCTGTGGCCTTGATTTCTTCAAACTAGGTATTTGCTCAATTAATCTAGAAATGATTTAAAAGAATGGAAAAGAAAAACCCCATTTTCACACAGATATTACACCAAATAGCTAGGGTTCCTAGTTTTACAATTGCATAAACAATGTAAGGATAACCATTCTCATGGCAACTAGGAGATGAAATTTTATACAAAGAAATTTCGAACAATGAAATTTGCTCACAATGCCCTTACCTTGTGAAATTACTTCATCTGATAAACATTATCTAAACATATTTTGATCCCAGAATTTCTGATTGCAATTGTAAGAACAATGAATTAGGAACATTACCTGTGTGCTGGGATATTAGCTTTACAATCTCTAAATTGTTTTTCTAGAATTAACTCCTCTATTCTCCAAAGGATCCTTCTTCCCTGCAAATTCCAATTTCTCTCCTTCCTTTTTCCCTGCAAATTCTCATATGCCTCCCTTTTCCTTTCCCCCCAAAACCCAATAAAACCCCCCAATAGCTTTAATTAAATTTCTTATATCTCCCTTAGCAGCTATCATGAAAGAGGTCACACAACAAACATTTGTTTTTGCTTTATTTTGACATTTGTCAAATAAAAATCCTATTTTAATTCCAAGCAACATAATACTTTAAGGACATAAGCACTCATTTAATCATAAGCAAAATAATTTAATAACCTCCTGTTTCTTTTTTTAATCATTTTTTAAATAAATTTTATCGTAATAATGATTAAATATATGTATGAATATTTTAATAATCAAAGCAATGAAGGTATTTTTTATTTATGAAACTAGAATATAATATACGCTTAAGCATTCAAGGAGAGCTAATCAAATTCATTTATTCATTTCCACGGAAGAAAAAGGCTATTTTCTTTATACTCAAACACACATAGTAAACACAAATGTTATTTTCGCTACGATGAATGCAACAAATTTACATGCGACTGCTTGATGGTGTGTGGGTGGTTTCATGCATGTCAACCTTCAGAAGCTAGGCATCTCTTCTCAATGATACTCTCTCTTTTGGTGAGAGGGTCATCTTTGGTCCTAACCAAATCTGTAGTTAGTCGTATTCCAATAAACCATTAAAATCATATTATATAACATTAATCTCTATCATAATGATAACATAAACATTAAAATTAGTTGCCATTATTGCATAACATTAATTGCATCATATAATCAACTCATTAGTTATGTTTTAACATATTAAACATCAAAAATCGCAACTACATATATGTTTATATTATTTACACATATTTGCTGGCAACTGAAGTAGTATACAAAATTGGGCTATGACAAATGTTCGCCACATTTTAATCACCCAAGTCCCTTGAGGGCAAGGTGAGAGCATATAGTGGATGAATAATGATTTTTATATATTATTCAAATAACAATACTACCTAGAAAGATGTAACAATGGAGAGTACGAATCATATAAATATGTTGAAGCTTCAAATAGATAACACACAAATATGAATAAAGCTTCTTCCAAAATATATTGCTGCTTCAAAATACAAACTTGTTGAAATTACAAAATATATACATTGAAAATCCAAGCAAGCTATGAAGTACAAATACAACTTTTGTGTGAGATCACCCTCAAGAAATCAAATGGTTTTCATCCTCCAATCTCCAAATTCCAAATGTTTTTGTATTTGAATTCAATTGATAAGAACAATTCCCAACTAATTCAAAAAAATATGAGAAAAGCCAAAAAGATGAGAATAGGCGTTTTAGCATCTAATTTATAGCCAAATTAGGTGCCCAAATCTAAGCAAGATTCTAACACCTCAAATAAGCTAACTGGCAGTAAAATAGAAAATGTTTCTTTCATGAATGATTTCTTCATGCATGCATGCATAGCCTTTTCATGCATGCTTTGCTTTTCATTCATGTGTGCATGAATACATAGCATTTTCATGATTTAGTGAATGTTAGTGTGAAAAGTGTTATTAGCTAACTAGCTATTATCCTACCTAGTTGGTCCTATTCACCCTACACTTAAGCTCATTTAGAGAGACTCTTTTACTTTTGTCTCGTCTCATGTAGAACTTACATGTGTCCTCACACTTGTCTCAACTGTGCCCACATGTGTCATTCATTTTGGAGGGGTAGTCAATCTTTCTATCCTACCTTCTCACCTCCTCATCCTTGACTTTATATGCAAAGGCTTCTATGTACTTTTGACACACTTTGTATGATAGTTCTATTATCTTGCATACTCTTGTTTATTGAAGTTTGTGATCTTACAAGTTTATCTTGGCTACTCCAACACGGTATTAGAGAGATCTTGCAAATCCCTTCCTAAATTGCCTTGAATTTGCAAGATTCTTCTCTCATTTAGGGGGTTTGGGCACATACATACAGTGCATCCTAGGGAAAAATTGACCTCACGGTTGCACTCAGAAAGCTCAAAAATGTATATTTTTCATGTAAGACATGATAGGGTTTGGCAACATTAAAGTTTAGAGGTTTTGGGGGGCATCCATTAGTGTCCTTACAAGAATTCATACCTTTTTTGCATTGAAGTCATACAATCCCTACTTTTTTTGTCCTACACAGTGTTGCATCAACTTTATACAAAGGCAAAAAAGAAAATTTAATTATATTTTAATATTTTATAGGGTACAAGCCTGCGTAGGGCTGACACAAGTATATGTGTTGACGGTGTACAATTCTATGTGTGGTTCATTTCAAGCTAAGTTAGAGAATGGTCATATGGGTGCGATCCCTTGGTTTTTTCTAGCATACGGGAGCTTGTTTGCAACAGGTGGCACTGAGTCTGTCACCCCACCTCCATTAGCTCCTACCACCAATTGGGCCACCATCACCCCTATTCTTTGCCGCCCAAATGAGTGGTTGCACCGATCTAGCCACCTAGCATCACCTGGCGACCACCATCACTATTGGTTATTTTTTATTGCATAAGAGTCATATTTTCACAAAATTATAGTCAACATAAAGCTGGTTCTACCAACTATGCCACAATATAATTATGTTTTTCCCATTCTTCTATTTTTCTAGGGTTTACCTTTGAATGTTCATTTTGTACTCTTTTTTTTGACATTTTTTACAAGGCATAACTTTTGCCCACATTATCAAAGTTTTACTTGTTTTTTTTTTAATTATCAAAAAAATGCAAGGAATCTAATGATACATTTAGCTTTTTGCCTTGAAATACTTATTTTCTCATTAATTTGTAGAATCATCATGTGTTATAAATGGTTGATTTGGGCTTCCAACTTGCACAATTTGTACTCAATCTTGTAATTTTTTTCTGGAGGCATATTTTACAACCTTTTTTGTTTCGGGCTAATTTTTGAGGGTTGTAAGGCATATGTCTTCTTGTGGTCACCTCATGACATAAACTAAATGGTCCTTTTTTGGACACTTGTAAGAACTATGAAATAACACATTTGATTAAAAATACACTATAATAAAGTGCCACAATTGATTGTGTTCTCTTGAGGATTATTACACATCATATTGTTTCTTTATATTGGCACTATTTTATAAAGTGCCATGGGGATGTGTATGTGCCTTGTTATTTGCCATCACAACTTTGTCTAGTGAGTGTCCCTCCATGATAATGAAGAATTCAAGAGATTATAGCCTCATGCATATGTGCCTTGTTAGTTACACACCCTTTTAGTAGCCTATACATCATATTGGACGTGATGATGCATCCCTTTACACACCTTTGTGCCATATTTCAACTACCTCTTCCTTATTAGTATTATGGGGTACCATCACATGGTTATGCCAAGGACCTTGTTGTCAAGACCAATCCTTGCATCTTTGCATTTTTAGTTTTTAATTTTCTCCCTAAGTATCACTTAAGGGGGGAGAGAGGGTAGCTACAGGCGGTGGGGTGGGAGTTGTTTGTGTGAAAAGTGTCATTACCTAACTAGTTATTATCCTACTTAGTTGGTCCTATTCACACTACACTTAAGCTCGGTTAGAGAGACTTTTTTACTTTCGTCTCACCTCATGTGGACTTTACACTGTTGGCCATATGAGTTGTCATTGATGTTAACATAATATATATTGATGTCAACATAACAGAAGGAAATGTATAGACAAACTTGTACAAAGGAAGATTTAGTATGGTCAAGGCAAACCAGTCTGAGAGAAGAGTAAACAACCTAAGTTTGGATCAGTTTTGGGTTTGAACATGATGCAAAGGTAAATACGCATATCCTTGCATGATTCTTGTATACATATCTCATCAGTCAGGTGTACTGCACTCAAGGGTAAGAAGTGGAAGATTGACTAAGACATTCACAACACAAATCCTAAGGTATAGTCTACTTGATTCGATCTGCACTTCTCCATAAAGGAAGTTTTTGCCTTGCGGTTCTAAAGATAGCCTCTTGCGTGTATTGAAATGATATATCCAAGGTTTCAGCCTCTCACTTATTCAACATGAAAAGTTACAAGGGATAGTGCATCGGCCATCACTCAGACAGAGCAAAGCAGTAATGGGGAGACAATGGAATGCTTAGCATTCCTCTGAAAGAGATCTGTTTGTCATGTGGTTCTAAGGAGTGACAATGTGTTCCGAAGCTTGAATGCACACTTGTTAAGTTCTACAAAAGTTATTTAACATATACAGTTCTACTCTCTGAGCTTATGTGGAGGTTCTAAATTGTCCATAATACATCAATTATGATCTGCATGTAGATAATCGTCATTTTTTGGTACCACATCAAAGTATAATGGCTGTAAGTAAAGTTGGAAGTATAATTGTCCTCCGGAAATCTAAGTACCTAAGTCATTCTTGAATTACTCTGGAAACTTCAGAAAAAGGTGTGTAGATCTAGTAAGTTCTATGATTATCCTCAAAAGGTTTTAGGCCTTGCATTCTACCGCAACATCATATTTTGGGTTGTGAAGCATTACATAAGGTCCGGAAGACCTTGTTCTCTACAGATAGATATACTTCTTGTCTTGTGGATACACATTTTGGCATGATAATTCTTCTACAAAGAGTATGGATGTTATTGAGTTCATATGTGATCAAATCCTTGATCTGCATTGAGTTTTTGGCTTCTCCCCAATAGTTGAAAGATGAACAATCAACTGTGCTAAGCAGTATGAGTCGACTGGTTAAGTACCTATTGCATGCAGAGGCTCCTTATTAGTTTCCTTGAGTCTGAAAGGTATGGAAAGGTGTGTCCTAATGTTTTTCATAATGCCTTGAGGTCCACAAAAAATTTGTTATCACTTTACATGTGTTGTGGCCGACCAGTGACTAGCTACACGTTACATTCAATATTGTTCTGGATGCCAACCTAATCAATGTTTTAAGATCTTGCGAAGGATATATATAGAAGATATAATTCATTTGAAATGTAAAAAAGGTGAAGGTGAATATAGAATAGCAGAGAAAGATATGAAATGCGCAAAATTAATTTGAGGACATGTATTGAGCAAGAACCATCAACATACAACAGATGTACTCTCCATAGTAGTCCTTATATAGATATATTGCCATTGTAATAGCAGTGAGCTAAGTATTCAGGGAGTAGTAGCTTCCTTGGGTTGTAACCCTAAATCAAAGTTGTAAATCAGGAAGTAGTAGCTTCCTTGGGTTGAAGCCTTAAAGCAATGTTGCACTACTTTTGCAGTGAGCATAATATATTGTGAGCTAATTCTCACCGTGGTTTTTCCCTATTCTAGGGTTTTCCACATAAAACCTCTGGTGTTATGTGTTGATTCTTGAAATGTATGTTTTTCCTTATGTTTTCAAAGTTATTTAGTTTTATTAGAAAATGGTTGAGTAAAGTTTTTAAGTGTGCTGATTCACCTCCCCCTCAGCACCCCATTGTGTTCAACATACACATGTCCTCACACTTGTCTCAAGTGTGCCCACATGTGTCATTCACTTTAGAGGGGTAGTCAATCTTTCTATCCTACCTTCTCACCTCCTTATTCTTGCATTTATATGCAAGGGCTTCTATGTACTTTTGACATGCTTTGTATGATAGTTCTATTATCTTACATACTAGATTATTTGTGGAAGTTTGTGATCTTGTAAGTTGATCTTGGCTCTTCCAATAGTGAAAAGAGGACATGACAGTTTTGAGTTTAGATTTATGTGTTTGGTTCAGGTATGCACACATGGATATCACCTCTGCACTTACAAAAGTGAACCTAGACAATGCATAATCAAATTTACAAGTTAGTGATATGTTATAAAATATGGCACCTAGACAAATAGATTCTTGACATCTACACAAATATTTACATCAAAATCAAAGCTAAGTACCCATGCATTTATTTTATTTTAAAAATTGACATTGATTTGAACATTAATTATAATATTAATTTCAATTATTATGTTATGACATTTCTTGGAAATAAATACAAAAATGGATCCTCCATGATTCACTGGTAGAGTCTTCTCCTTGCTTCGGAATCATTCATTGGTGAAATCTACTGCATTCAACCATATTGGTTCTATGTGATAAATCATAACTGGTTAAAATAGTTAGTTTTTTAGAATGTTTGGTTATTGTCTTATGCATGTTTTTTTGTTTATGATGTTCTGTCGGTTAAAAGTTTTCAAAAATTTAAACACAAAATAGTTCTTTTCCCACTGGAAGGCAGACGCCACTAGCCGTAGACACCACATCCCAATGCCCACGGATCGCCATAGGGAGTACACATTGTGTGCCTCAACAATTATTGCTGGGTTGATCTGAAGTTATGGAGGAGTCGGAGAGTCATAAATCCAAAACATTTGATGGGTATGAAGAAACCATGAAATTGTATTGAGAGGCTCTACATAGTGAGGATGCTGAAACACCACCTCAAAATGCAAGCTTTGAGATATGCATTGTATTTGGAGGAGACTGTAGAGTCTCTAACATCGAGGAGGAAAGAAGTGAAGGAGGTTGTGGAAAAAAAGGTGAGGACTTATGTTTGCCTAGGAAACTCTTGCTAAATCCAAATGATCATATGAAGAAAGCTCTAAGTGCTAAAGAATCTAGGCTTGAAAATGTTGCTATTTTCTTTGCTTGTTTACACATTGATAAAATTCCATCAAGAAGGTTTTTTGATAATTGGTTGGGTTCAGTATGGGGGAAAAAATTGTGGATTCATATCTCGTTTTGTAGAATGATTCAACATGGGCTATTTGTTATTTTCTTGTGAACCCATAATATTCAGAAAAGGGTCCTAGAGAGAAGCTATTGGAATATAGGCCAAACACTGTAATAGAGAGAAGCTATTGGAATATAGGCTTGTAATAGCTGTGAAATGTTTTACAACCAAACACATACTCTGAATTGCACTCTACACATAACTAAAAACCTCCTAAAGTAGAACCAATGACTACACATTAATCTCGACCTTCGCAGGACAATGCAATAAACTGTGGGTTTCACGTCTATGGTGCGGTGCAGGAGATAAAAACATTGCTCTCATTTTGAAGATGATAAAAACACGCAGGCTACGATTGTTAACAAATAACACTTTGTATCTTCAATCAAATTCTATGTTCCATCGAAATGCAAGTGAAGACATTATTTATTATAAGAAAAACTACTACTGCGCAGTGAAGAGAAGAAGAGAACCTATAGATAGTCTCTTGAGTCTGCTTACAGATTGGTCCGCGGCATTTGATATTCGCTAAGCCATTCACCCTTGCTTCTTGCACCATATCCTCTCTCCAAAACTGACTCTTACTACTCCCTAAATCCCATCTAACTACAAAGGGATAACTGTCTCCTCCACTCACAAGACCATGCCTGTCGATAAGGGTAACTACCCAGCATGCAAAAACGTTCTCCTTCTTATGTGACCACAACCAGAAAATGGTTTGCCATTCCACTCATTCCACGATTATTCTCCAAGATGGAGCTCCACACTTGGCAAGGTGGCGGTTGGCAGTTTTAACAAACTGTCTTACTACTCATATCTGCTATGAGTATAAATCAAATGCATGGACTACAAAATAAAAGCTAGATCGACAACCAACATGAGGTCTAAAGCTTGAAGGCAAAAGACTATTTGAAATAAAAGACATCTTAGAAAAAAGCTTAAGTGTGTCCCTCTTGAGCCTTTGCCCGATTATTGACATCACTAAAGAATAAAGGAATTATCTCAAAATGACACTTTAATTATAACTAACAATAATATTACATATTCCCATACCATACGACCAAGGGTACTACACACCATGGTCTCTGGATTTAAAACATTATTTAAACCCTTTAATAATCGATAATAGCCCAATAAAGAACAATTCAACATCTGTCAAATTTTGCAAGGAAACGTTTACGTCATACGCTCGTAGCGCTTTACGGCGATAACGACGAATTGAGCACAAATGTAGAACAAGGCTTGGGATCGACTTACACACAACTTTCAACTTTTGTGCCGAACCAATAACAAGACACGACTTACAACTCGATCATAAGTATATACATATATTTACATATAAGCAATATATCAATCATTTATATTTGATGACACGATTCAGAGTATTACGACATTGATGTCAATTTCCCATACTCAATACGACGACTTACAAAAGGAGAAAGACCTATTCTTGCAAACCTTGACATCTCGACTAAAATTGACTTAGCCCGAACTCAAAGCTTAACTCAAAGCATCTAGGTTTGTCTACCTGATATTTATTTTTAATGGCAAGCACCCATGGGTTATTCCAGAGTCTATTCTCTCTTTCTCAAAGATACTTTCTCTTCTTCTTTCTTCCTGGTGAATATGTACCATCTATTCTTGTCTTTGACAATCTCACATACAATTTGTGGTCAGAGTACCAATGTTCTAATCAAAACATATTTATACCAAATCATTTCATTTTCATATCGAAAGACATTTTAATTCATAACATCAAATTGATCATAATCAAGTAGATTCCATAATTTCATAAAATTAACCTTTTCTATTCATATCATCAATTCCTATGATGTTAAAACATATCCACATAACTGTTCTAGTTAAGAAAAAGTAAATAGTAATATTGAATCCAAAAAGGGGATGTAACATATCTTTCCCCTATAGAATCATCGTCCCCGATGATTGAGTTTACCAAGCAAAATTTTAACATAAAACAAACTTTTATAGTTTAACATTAATGTTTTTGAAAAGATAAGGAAATCTTTGGTAGATGTCATTATAGTCTTCCCAAGTGGCGCTGTCCTCACCATATTGGTCCCGTTGAATTTTGCATTGCAAAACCTCTCGATTACGTAAACAAAGTTTACACATTTCGAGCACCTTGAGTGGCTTGATCACAACCACTCCTGGCTCTTGTATCTGTAAAGAATTCCATTTAAGAATGTGGTCATTACCTACAAACTATTTCTTTAGGTATGAAACATGAAAAACATTATGCATTTTGGACAAGACTGGAGGTAGAGCAACTTTGTAGGCCATTGGATTGATAATCTTAAGGACTTCAAAAGGTCTGACATATCAAGGAGCCAATTTTGATGATTTACCAAATTTGATTGAGCTTTTATGGGGTTTCACTCATAAAAGAACTTTCTCACCAACAGAGAAATGTCTAGGCACCCATTTGCGATCTGCATAACTTTTCTGCCTGTCATTGGCTTGCCAACCTCTTCCTAATCATTTTCACTTTTTCTTCCATATCTACAAGCATTTTAGGTCCAATGCTTATCGTATCTTCCAACTTATCCCAGCTTATAGTAGTTCCACATTTCCTTCCATATAATGCTTCAAACGGTGCCATATGAATGGCAGAATGATAGGAATTGTTACAGGCAAATTCAACAAGAGGTAAATATTCCTCCCATCTGTATTGCTGATCCATGCAATACATTCTGAAAAGATCCTCTAGGACATGATTAACCCTTTCTGTTTGTCCATCGGTTTTAGGATGGTAATTGGTGCTCACATTGAGTTTAGTCCCTAATGCTGAAAATAAAGTTTACCAAAACCGAGAGGTTATTCAAGCATCTCTATCGGATATAATCTTTTCAGGTAACCCATGCAATCTGAATATTTCTTGCACAAATTTCTGAGCCAAAATATGAGCTCCATCTGTCAAATTTCCTGGTATAAAATGTGCTACCTTGGTTAGTTTATCTACAACAACCAATATTGCATCATGTCTATTCTTAGACATTGGTAACCCTTGAACAAAATCCATACTAACAACCTACCATTTCCATTCTCGAATATCATGCGGGTATAACAATCTAGCAAGATGTTGGTGTTCTGCCTTCACTCTCTGACACTCCAAGCAACTTGCTACAAACCTTGCAGCGTCACTTTTCATTCCCTTCCAGAAATATAGTAGTGACATGAGCTAACAGTTTTGTTACTCCTGGGTGTCCGAAATAAGGTGCACAATGAACTTCCTTCCAAACAAGGTTTCTAAGTTCTACAGAATTAGGAACGTAGATTCTTCCCTTAAATCTCATCAATCCATCTAACTCAAAACATAATCCATCATACCTTGGATCCCTAGGGTTTAATTGCAGATCTTGCTTCACCTGCTCATAATATTCATCTCTAAATAAACTTTGCAATACTAAATCTTTAAAATTAGCATGAATTGAGATTATAGAAGCTATGTGTCTTCTTCTGCTTAAAGCATCAGCTACTCAATTTTCTTTACCTTTGATGTAAGAAATCTCAAAGTCATAATCTAATATTCAGCTTGTCAATTGTCAAGGGCGGCATGAATCCTTTGTTGAAACGCTTCTTGCTATGAAGGAAGTACCGTATTCCTAAGCTGCCCGTTCTACTTTTTATTAGGACAACGGTTAGCATAATGATCTCCACCACATGAAAAACATCCTCCAGCTAGTCCTCTCTTCTTAGATGGTCTACTCATAGCATCATTGTTCTTCTTAAAATTGTCATTTTTCTTATAGTCTTCATTTCTACGTTCATTACCAAATCCCCCTTTATTTTTTTGATTTCCTTTATTGAACCTCCTATTTCCATATCCTTTATCATTCTTCCTTTTATACGTCTGATCATTTAAGTTCTTATCAAATCTCTTATGTTTCTTTTCACGATAAGTAGAAATGGATTTGATCTTCTGTTCCTACTTAATTGCTTTCTCATAAACTTGGTCCATTGTGTTTGGACCATGCACCTCTGCCTCACCACCAATCTGAGGATTGAGTCCCATAATAAATTTTCTTATTCGAAATCTTTCATCCTTTTGATATTGAGGAACATACATCAACAATCTAGTAAATTTTTCTGCATATTCAACCACAGACAAATCACCTTGCCTGAGGTTTTTGAAATCTGTTAGCTTTTGATCAAAATATAGCTATGGTAACCACCTCTTTCGAAAAAGTTCCACAAATTCATTCCATGTCACCTTCAAGTGGCTTAATTCTTGTTCCATTTTCTTGTTCATCCACCAAGTGGATGCTTCTCCAGATAACTGATATGCTCCCCATATTGCCTTTGTAATCTCAGAGTAATTTCTGATTTCAAAGTATTTCTCCATTTCTGTTAACCATGCTTCTGCTGCATCACCAGTTTTTGTTCCGTCAAATTTGGGAGGGATAATCTTTTTCATATCCTTAGATAGTTCCAGTGCAAGTTTGTCTTTTGTCTCCCTCTGGGTTTCACTATCATCTTGGTTTTCACTTGACGTGCCATGATCCTGTTGTTTACTTTTACTTGCATTATTAGAATTCTCATTTTCACCCTCCGTATTCCCAGTTTCATTCACTTTCTTTTCTAATTTGCCCAACCTTTCCTTAGTTTCAGTAAGCATATTAAGAATTTTGTCCAATTTATCGGTGGAGTTTTCCTGAGAGTTGTGACCTTCCTGATCTTCTCTCTCATTAAACTCTGATTGGTCCATGATTGTTTGTTTTCTCACCTGCTTAAGCAAGTACTAATTAGTTCTATGATTTATCATTTTGTATATTATCAAAACATAACAATTGCTCATAACCATAGTTATTCTCAAACCAAAATTTGTCTTTATTATACTTTGCAAAACTGTATATACATTCTTTAAGGATAGACATATCTCATGTTTCACTCAGTATTTACAAGTGGGGTGTAACCTTTGGGTTCATTGTCTGACACATATTCATGAGGTGTATAACCCTCAGACTCGCTATCAGATGATAGTACAATGATTTCAACTCTAGGTGGTATAAGGGGATCCCTAGTGATCATGGGTACAATAATAGGGCAATAATTGACCATAATTGAAGCTGTCGTCCTAGCTATCTCTAGGAGTTCTTTTTTCATTCATTTGAGTCGTGACAAAGCATTAGCAAAAGTTTCCACATCATCTAGCCAAATGTCATTTTCATCGTTCATTTTCTCAATAGTCTTGATCATTGCAAGTCGTTTCTACTTATCTTGCAGATAACGTTCCTTACCAGCGAAGGACTTCCTTGCAATTTTTTTGATACGTACCATCCTGGCACAGTAAATCAAATCATTAGCTACCTACATAAAGTTGATTCCAAATTAGGTTAGTGGACACATCAGCCCTAGTGCTGAACCTGGTTAGCTCTGATACCATATGTAACACCCAGTTTTGTTTTCACCCTAAAAACTAAGTTTTAACCAATGGTAATATTTTTTTTTTTGAAAGTTAAAAACAACAAAGTAATTTGTTTCCAATTCATATAACCAAGGAGAACATCCATCGACTAACAATAATCATGAATTTATAACTTATACAAAAGGATATAATCATCCATAACATTTAAACAATATGTTGTTAAAAGTTACTTGGAACAAATCCAAAATAGAAACTTACCAAAGTCACCACATCTCAATTGATGGCCATCCAAATTCAAGTCTTGGCAATCCTCAAGAATTTAGAAGAGAAAGTATCTTCAAGGAGCTTAACCTCCAACCACAGACCGTCGGTCTCCCGCACTCCTTCCTATCTGGAAGTGGCCCTACCCTACTCAAAGAGGATAGACTTAGGATAACCAATGGTGTTTGCCATCTGAGTACTGGCGTTGTGACCTACGTAACTTGTTTTCATGCAATCCCCTAGATACCCTCTAGTCAAGCATGACCACTCCACAAGCTACGCCATCCTGTCATAGTGAACTATCAATGCACTTGAGGATCATGCATTACCTTGGCCAAAGGATTTGAATATAATTAACATTATAGCAATGCAAGTAATAAGTTCACCCACCCCACTCGACTCGAATTAATCGCAATCCTATAGTTACCTATATATAAGTTCTATATAACAATCTCAATAACCTCAAGGTGTTTGAAATTCATCATGCATTAACACATGGCATTGAGGTTTACTCTCTCTCTACAAGCTCATGGAAACATCTTCGTCTACATGATAAAAGAATGGTTTCCTAGCATATCGATTATTCGGATAATGCTAAAAGTTATTTCATTGATCTTTAAGTTAGCCCACTACTTAATTTATCCACTCAAGAGTGGTCACTAAACTCATCTTTGTTGTTTTCAGAAGGGTTTCACAAAAAGCCACTTAAAGAATACAATGTTTGAAGATCCTACGATAAAATTTAACACTCAAGATTCTACTTCAACTTGTCAAAATCTTCGACATAGCTGAAACTTTGTCAATCTAAACATTAGAAAACCCTAGCATATTGTTTCTACTCGCAATAAGATTGCATGCAAGTCTAAGCTTGAAACTTGACAAAAGACTCATTACATTGTTTTTAAAACTTCATAATATTAATTTGTATGACTAAAAAGTCTTCTCTCAGGGACACAACAGTTTAAATACTTTAGTAGTAAAAGAATTACTTACAAAGGCAAAAAGACTAAAGCTTGTTATTATTCGCAGCTAGGTTAGTAATTTTGCCATGGTCGATCGACCAGTTTTAAACTCAGAAATAGAGGAGGACTGTGAAGTCTTGCATGTTTTCAACTTACACTTCACACCTTTGATTCTCCTCTGTCGATGATTATCACAAAATAAATCTTTTACTTTAAAACTAGCTAACTGTTATACTTGACAGAATCAAGCAATGGCATTCGACTATCCAAAAGAGAACTCAGTCTATGTCGTCGAAGGTTTTGCCACTGTGGCTTGTAATAGCTGTGAAATATTTTACGACCAAACACATACTTTGAATTGCACTCTACACATAACTAAAAACCTCCTAAAGTAGAACCAATGACTACACATTAATCTCGACCTTTGCAGGACAATGCAATAAACTATGGGTTTCACGTCTATGGTGCCGTGCAGGAGACAAAAACATTGCTCTCATTTTGAAGATGATAAAAACACGTAGGCTACGGTGGTTAACAAATAACACTTTGTATCTTCAAGCAAATTCTATGTTCCATCGAAATACAAGTGAAGACATTACTTATTACAAGAAAAACTATGACTGTGCAGTGAAGAGAAGAAGAGAACCTGTAGATAGTCTCTTAAGTCTACTTACAGACTGGTCCGCGGCATTTGATATTCGCTAAGCCGTTCACCCTTGCTTCTTGCACCATCTCCTCTCTCCAAAATTGACTCTTACTACTCCCTAAATCCAGTCTAACTGCAAAGGGATAATTGTCTCCTCCACTCACAAGACCATGCCTATCGATAAGGGTAACTACCCGGCATGCAAAAATGTTCTTCTTATGCGACCACAACCAGAAAATGGTTTGCCATTCCACTCATTCTGTGATCATTCTCCAAGATGGAGCTCCACACTTGGCGAGGTGGCGGTTGGCAGTTTTAACAAACTGTCTTACTACTCATAGCTGCTATGAGTATAAATCAAATGCATGGACTACAAAATAAAAGCTAGACCAACGACCAACATGAGGTCTAAAGCTTGAAGGCAAAAGACTATTCAAAATAAAAGACATCTTAGAAAAAGCTTAGGTGTGTCCCTCTCGAGCCTTTGCCCGATTACCAACATCACTAAAGAATAAAGGAATTATCTCAAAACGACACTTTAATTATAACTAACAATAATATTACATATTCAAATACCATATGACCAAGGGTACTACACACCATGGTCTCTAGACTTAAAACATTATTTAAACCCTTTAATATTTGATAATAGCCCAATAAAGAACAATTCAACATCTGTCAAATTTCGCAAGGAGATATTTACATCATACGCTCGTAGCGCTTTACGATGATAACGACGAATTGAGTGTAAACACAGAACAAGGCTTGGGATTGACTTACGCACAACTTTCAATTGCACTGAACTAATAACAAGACATGACTTACAACTCAATCATAAGTATATACA
This sequence comes from Cunninghamia lanceolata, assembly GCA_027924645.1. Classification (NCBI taxonomy): domain Eukaryota; kingdom Viridiplantae; phylum Streptophyta; class Pinopsida; order Cupressales; family Cupressaceae; genus Cunninghamia; species Cunninghamia lanceolata. Next base: position 5,682,404 of record BSBN01000391.1, on the reverse strand, counting down.
TATATTTACATATAAGCAATATATCAGTCATTCATATTTCAGGACATGATTCAGAGTATTATGACACTGATGTCAATTTCCCATACTCAATATGACGACTTACGAAAGGAGAAAGACCTATTCTTGCAAACCTCGACATATCGACTAAAATTGACTTAGCCTGAACTCAAAGCTTAACTCAAAGCATCCAGGTTTTTCTACTTGATATTCGTTTTCAGTGGCAAGCACCCATGGGTTATTCCAGAGGCTATTCTCTCTTTCTCAAAGATACTCTCTCTTCTTCTTTCTTCCTGGCAAATATGTACCATCTATTCCTGTCTTTGACAATCTCACATACAATTTGTGGTCAGAGTACCAATGTTTTAATCAAAACATATTTATATCAAATCATTTCATTTTCATATCGAAAGACATTTTAATTCATAACATCAAATTGATCATAATCAAGTAGATTCCATAATTTCATAAAATTAACCTTTTCTATTCATATCATCAGTTCCTATGATGTTAAAACATATCCACATAACTGTTCTAGTTAAGAAAAAGTAAATAGTAATATTGAATCCAAAAAAGGGATGTAACAGAGGTATTATGCAATTATTGTTTTCCTTATTATATCACTTGTGTGAAACCGGTGATTTAAGGATTAATTCTTTGGTATCCTTATGATTGATGGTTATGGGTTGATGTAAATCATGTTTTTATTATTACATTACTATAATAATGCCTTTATATATTTATTATTTGTGTATTATGGAGTGTTGTTACAACATTTTATATTAAAATTTGTTGGGGACATTACAAGAACTCACAAATCTAATTTGGGACAACTTAACAGTTTGAAACTTGTTCATTTTAATTAGATTGATATCATAATTTGTGTAATGATAGGTGGTGTTTATATACACTTTTGGGAAATTTGTTGAATCATGAGGGTTGAGTTCTCTTTAGTTAGACCCTTAATGGATTGATTTAATGATGATAAACCAATGTCAAGGACAACAAGCAAGCATGCAATATGCTCTTAAGATGATGATGTAATGTTGATGTAAACTCCCTTTACCCACTTGTAATTGAATTCATAGACATGCTTAATAGATTCATAGATCATTCTTAGACAATATATTCCAAATAGGGTTAGTCTTTAAATACACCACTTTAGTGTGCAATTTGAAAAATTCATATTTTAGTCCGCTCATACTGATCAAATGAAAATGTGAGGTTTAGACCTAGACTGCAGAATTGGTTCGGATCAATCTCACACTCATGTCTTTAAACCAATCTAAGAAATGAAATATTTGGGGATGGGTTCAATTTTTGGGGATGAGTGTTGTTGGGATTAGGAATGGATAACATCATTTGCCAACTTCCATATAAAATAGACCACTTTACACATTAGTCAATGCCTTAAAGATAACCTAATCATAGTTGGCCCAAAACATAAAGGAAAATAGTATGGGTATGAAATTTTCACCATTACAACAATATGAAATTCAAAGCAAAAGCATTACCAATAAAAGTTCTTGTTGTCTAAGGTTCCTTTAAAATAAAAATAAAGAATATTAAAAAGAAAAATATTATTATAATTCGTCACTCACATAGAAAAGAAAAAATCCTTTTATAGTTCATGATGTCTGGTGGCCTAACTTATAGGCAACTTATACATGTGGGACCTCATAAGTTCCCACCATATAGGAGGCACCTAGTTGTTCTTGGATATGAAACCTATATACTCATATATGAGACACCTAAGAATTCCAACTTCAAGTATTGGCTATGAGGGTGCACATTTGATGGTATCTATTAGTTCCTGCCAGAGACAGGAATACTAATGCATCTATTGAGTGCAATTATTTGATATATATTCAACCAATCATCATATAGAATTAAAAATTTTGAGCAACAATGCTAAAGTTTATAATTGTTTTCTTTATCCAATAAATTTAAAAATATCATTTATGTATTTTTCTATTGGTTCAAGTTGTGAACCGTTAGTACAAAAATGAAATTATTATTTCAATTTTATTGTCTTTTAAAATCAATGGAGACAAAGCATTAAATTCATCTGACATTTATTGGGTTGTGTTATAGTTGTACTCTTATTGAAGTTTTATACGACGCAGTTTAAGGAATTGAATTAAAGATTGTTTTAATGATTTGAGTAAATTTTCGCTTCATTCTAAAAAAAAACTTTCGTGGTCCTGTTACCTAATTGTGCATTCCAGCCTAATCAGGTTAGGCTGGGACAACACTGATAATTGCTGCTTTGAAGAAGCAGATAGGTTCAAGGGGAGGAATAGGAAAAAAGGACAGGTTGCAACCTACTGTGGAAAGCCTACTACTCAAGTAGAAGGCCTTTCCTATGATCATTTTTACCAGATTCATGTAACAACTCAATAAGAGTTGCTACACAAACCAGATAAAATGGAAGGGCTTCCTACTGGAGCAAGAGGCATCCCAAGGCAGGCAGAATTAAAGAGAGAGCTAATCTATGTGTTGTAGATTGTTTTCATTGTTTATTCATTATAGTTGATACATTATCAAATGAAAAAATAAAGGTACACAAATTTTTCTAAATCTATTCATGATTATGAAAATCTATATCATACAATCATTTTCAGTTTATCTTTGTGCAATTGATTCACGAAGGAGAAGCAATATACAAAAGCATTGCATAAAATAGATGTTCATATTCATAAGGAGAAAGTGTTTATATGCTCCCACACAAGCCATGGGATTAACTGTGCAAGATGCAATGAAAGAAAACAAGTACATCAGAAATAGAAAGGAAACATTTATGAGAAAGAGGGGATCCGTCATTGCCTGAATGACGAATCCCACTGTTGGCAGCATCATCTTCAGTTTTCCTCACTGATCATTCTCCAAGGTCACCTACAAGAGAAAGAGATTAGACACATTAGAGCTCAGGATGCGATCACTCATATATGCAATAATATCAAAATGTACCTGCTACCTTTGATTTAAGCATCTAATCATGAAGATGGAAGAGATAAAAAAATATCAGATGCAGATATATAATCATAAGAAGAAGCAAGAAAGAGTTATAACATCATCAAGAGAGGCTAATCAGCCTCCATGTTTTCTCTAACAAGTTTGCTGAATGTGCATGTATAGGTACATGAAGACATTTCATTGATAATAATACCTTTAAGTTATCATAGCAATCCCACAGGAGCACAAGGACATAGACAACATGATTTGAAGGATTCAAGACCTTGAATGCATATTAGTAAATAGTCACAAGTCAGATAATCCCACATGAAGCATGGACAGTGTGATAGTGTAACAACCAAAACCGAAATGACAAGAAGTAACTAAGTTTTCACAACGATAAATTTTTTTTTTACAAGGTAATCAAATACAAAATAAACTTATTCATAATCCAATACCACATTTTCATTTTATCATAAACATGATTGCATTTTCATAAAAACTGAAAGAAATGATATACATTTGTAACACTTTGTTTTCTAACAAATGAAATTTTCTTGAAATAACAAATATCGGAAACATACCATTATCATGCATCTCGATTGTCAACCCATCACGTTCAAGACTCGGTAGTTCCTCAATATTGGGAAGAGAAAATATCTTCAAGGAGCTTAACCTCCAACCACAGACCGTCGGTCTCCCGCACTCCTTCCTAACCGGAAGTGGCCCTACCCTACTCAAGAGGATAGACTTAGGATAACCATTGGTGTTTGCCATCTGAGCTCTGGTGTTGTAACCTACGTGTCTTGTTATCGCGCAGATCCCTAGATACCCTCTAGTCATGCACGACACTCCACAAGAAACGCCATCCAGTTACGGTGAACGTTCGATGCACTTGAGGATAGTACACCACCTTGGCCAAAGGATTTGTATTTAGTTAGCGTTTTAAAAATGCATGAACTTGGTTCACCCACCCTACTCGACTTGAATTGGTCGAAATCCTACAGTTTCCTATTTGTATAGTTTGAACTTATTTTGCCGACCTCGATGACCTCAAGGCTTAGGATATCCTCCTATAATAGCGCATTGCGCAATATTATTCTAATCTCGAGTTCAGACTTTCATAATCCCATTATCCTGAAAAATCATTAATTTAGACACGTCCACTCCTAAGTGGTTTCAAATCTGTTTACTTGATTCCCATGTTAACACAACATACACAAGTATCTAAATCATTTTTCGTTATCCCGAAATTCGAGGGTTCTAGACTCATATGGTCTACAAGGTTAAACGATTCTAACACCGTCGCATGCAACACAATCTCGACTCACATGCAGGTTTTCAACTCAAATTGATCATTTCGGAACCAAGACGGTTTCCTAAACATTACCAACACTTTTATCTTCCTACTCCTCTTTCCGAGTCATTAGTTTCTCAAGATTTAAATAGCTGAGAGTCGTAAGTAATCTAAAAGGTTTGGGAATCTTTCAAATGTAGATAAAAATATTAAACAGATAAGACATCGGCTGTTTACAAATGCATTTTCTGGCTATACGTCGAACATGCTTACTAACTACGGTTTGACTCCTGCATAGCATGCACGTGGAGCATCGTTCAAAACCTCCAAGGCAGTTTTATGTTCATAACACAGACCTAAAGGCAACTCTTCTATCTTACGTCATTGTTTATCGTTCACAGAAGGTAAATTACGTCTTGCACCCAGACAAGTTCATTCCTAAATGCATATACTTTAGAGAGCAGCGTTCTTTTGCTATACATCGTCATTTATGACGAGAGAAACTACAGTTTCTGAGTTTACAATTCCTAGAAGGCAGTAACACTTCTTTTTCAAAGTTTTCTAATCTTAAAACACAGTAATGTGACAGCATACTTTAGTTTCTGAGTTTATCATATGTCCTACACAGCAATGAAGCTATTTCAAGGAATTAACTACATACTGAAATCATAGTAAACTTACGTTATCATTCTATTCTACTCATATTTAAACGTAATAATCTTCCATAACCATGAGACTCTCTTCCTTACTGTTTTAAACTGAGACAAATGGTAAAGAAAAAGAACCTGTTATTAAAAATGGAGGTTGCTGGAGTGCTCTTTCACACCGAGGGCTCTCTGCCTCTCGTTACTTCACTGCACAGTCTAAACTCTTACTACCTTTTCGCTCTCCTCACTGCACAGCTACAATACCCTCGCTACCTCACTACACAATTCCTATCTCGTGCTCTCCTCACTGCACAAATCCTATCTCGTGCTCTCCTCACTGCACAAATCCTATCTCGTGCTCTCCTCACTGCACAATTCCTATCTCGTGCTCTCCTCACTGCATAATTCTTATCTCTCGTGCTCTCCTCACTGCACAAATCCTATCTCGTGCTCTCCTCACTGCACAATTCCTATCTCGTGCTCTCCTCACTGCACAAATCCTATCTCGTGCTCTCCTCACTGCACAATTCCTATCTCGTGCTCTCCTCACTGCACAATTCTTATCTCTCGTGCTCTCCTCACTGCTCAATTCCTATCACTCGCTGCCTTCTCTACTAACTGCCTTCGACCTTGCCCGACTCCTAGATTTCCTCCACGTTGGAGTAGATCCTCTCCACTCTAACTTCCCCGATGGCCTACACACAAGTAGTCCCTTATCCGTAGCAATAGTTTTGCTTTTTCCGTTGGCGGAGCACAGGAAATAACTCTCTTCACTAACTGCCGCTCCACGCTGCTCTCCACTCCTTCTGCCCACGAAGGAAGTTGCAACTACCTTCCATGATGCGCAGAGATATAGGAAACGTTTTCTCTCTCCGCAGATTCTTCTTCTATTACACTACAACCTCCGAAGCCTCACCACACTCCAAGGTGATGGAGTATTAACTTTTAATAAATGGTTACACCCTTTCTAATTCGCGGGCTAACCTCGCACGCCTTGGTTAAAAGAATCCCATCAAAGAATTTTTGGTTGACGTAAATCTATACACATGGGTTGACATAACTAAACTTGAACCCGACTTCTCATGTAACATGACCATACAAATGGTGGTGGCTCCTCTGGCGACGTGGTCCGCTAGAAGACACAACAATTCCGCCTTCACTCGATAACCAAGGCATCTAAATCAATCCAAAACCACTACAAGATGTATTATGGAGTTTAAGTTCGGCATGGCGGTGATTAGGCAATGACTAGAGCATCGTGTTGATCGAAAATGAAAAGGAGGCAAAAACCTACTTATTAAGAGATCTTCAAGGTTAAATTGACAACAAATCACGGTCTAAACTAGAAGGAAAGACTCACGCTACACGACGACTAAAATAGATTACATCACACTATGGCTTCAAATCGACATTCGTCGATCTACGCGAAAAGAAAATATTTGCAACATAAATTCGACGCGATTTACGACAATCACGACGGATTGATCGTATCGCAAACGAATTCTTACAACGTTAGACGCTCAAGGTCGACTTCTCGCAATTTCGACTTCGAGACAAGATTTGCAAATTCGCCACAAGATGACTCAATAAATACTTATAGACGTAAATATTAAACATCTCAAATATGTCAACTTGCTATTAGGAACTTACGACGCCATCGACGACTCCAAGATTCTACAAGACGACTTTCGACTAGGATGTTATACTTTATCCTTTGGCGTCGACATCAAATTAACTACCCAAACCGACAAACAAGACTTACTTGTTGGTTCTCAGGTTTATCTAACTGTTTGGCGATCTCAATGGCAAACACCCGTGGTTAATTTCCAGAGTCTATACTCCCTCTCGAAGATACTTTCTCTTCCCGTCGGACACGGTCCACCTGTTCCTGCATCGACAAACTTACATACAATTTTTGTGGTCAAAGCATCTATGATCCAAATATAATATATTCAAACATCATTGCATTTAATATTAAGACTTTTAGTCTACATATCACCTTGATCGTAATCAATAGATTCCGCAATTTCATATAACAACTTTGTAAGATAAATTTTCAGTTTTCATGTCGTTCACAACATAGTAATTTACTGAAATTTGTAAGAAAGTAAATAGCATCATTGTTTTCAAAAGGAGGGATGTAACAGATAGTCATACAAAGAGACAATACATCAAAGAGTAGTAAAGGAGAACATCACACAAAATAATTCCTCTAAGATCATAGTCTTACAAAAGGGTAGGAGCAGTCATGTTGAAGTCATACCACTCTCATACCTAATGCTCAAACAAACATGCTGGATAGCCAATACAACAATGACAACAAAGGATAGCAGCAAATGACAGAACAAAGGGACAGAAAAACAAGATGAAGAACAATCCTAAAAGAGATGTAGGACAGTCATTCAAAGTTGAAAAGGACAACATATAGTTAGTAGAGACTGTAAGCACAATATGGAACCACTGATCATCACAACACTCAAATGTCACAAAAAAAAATTCTAGCACACTACAGAGATCAAAGAAGGATTTGAGTTTCATGTTTTCTTGCTAACATTATCCAGAGACTGTGAAAGGATATGATGTTGTAGAATGTATGATCAAAGACATAGGCTAATGGAAAGGTCATGACAGTGATACAAAGGCTAGAAAGGAAGAGTATAAAAGTTAACAGAGGTCAAGATCTAGACAATGACAATAGTTTAAGGAACCTGACAGACCTTGTTGAACTTTTCACAAGCCTCATTAGTTTTGTGATAAAGACAAAGATAGGTCAATATGCAAAAGGACAATGAGCATCATTTAAGAGTTTAAGATATGTGTATATCTCTGCACCATTGGTATGTCCAATAGGAGATCTGTTAGTCTTTTAAAAGGACTACAAGTTATATAAAGCATATCAAAGTTTCTCAAAAGTTTATAGGGTAGAAACTATCTAATATACAATAAGATCTCATGCATTAAGGCTAAAGTTTGAAGGAGGGTAAAAGGGAAACTAAGTGATAAAGGCAAGTTGTGACAAGAGGAGAAAATGTAGAGATTACAGTCAATAGCAGAGGTTTGATTCCTATGAAAGACTATAGCATGAAATGCTCAGGGGCCTAAAGGAAGATGTAAGGTCTCAATGGAATGCCAATCTTATGGTGTGTAGCAAGGACAACATGACTATAGCAAGAACAATTAGCTGTCAAGGAAGAACAATCAAGAAATAATAGACAATTAGCTCTTAAAGACATGCCAATACTGAGATAGCAGTTAGATCAGAGAAGATACAGTCAAACTAGGATAGTAGGAGCAGTCTAAAAGACATGGTCTTCACCATCCAATCCAAATAGAAGAATCCTCCCGAGTCATCCCACAATAATGGGTTAGACTTTTTGGCCAAACTTGACATCGAAATCAACATTTTGAACTAAATCTTCACTTTCTGACACCTATAGCTGCTAAACCATTAGGAATTTGAAGATGACGCGAACTAGTGATTTGTGAGATTTTGTTTGTAGATTCTAAATATATTTTAAAAAAAAATTTAGAGTTAAATTGTAAATTTTTTTGCATCTCCTTTGATAACTAGTTTTTAATAGTAAACAACATTTTTTTAAAGTGATGTGTATTCTGTCACACATAGTTTTTTTCTACAAATGTTAAAATTCTGATTCTTTTGAATTTAGATTGGTAACACCGATATTTAGAGGATGCATTTAGTTTCATAATGTTTTGTTGAATATTTTATTTTTAATTAAGTTTTGAAGTCAAACCAATTATAATTTAGACACAGGCATATTCTGTCCAACATAACCTTTTTTGTATGTATCATAATTCAATTTTTTTTGTTGGAATAAGGACATCAATACCTAGAGGACATGTGTTTTTTAGATTTTTTTCCTCTATTTTCCTAATTTTTCAGGTATGTGTGAAACAAAGATCTTGATGTTCATTGAACAACCTACATTCACAAGAAATTAAAAAATAAATATAATAATCAAATTAAATATATTTAAAATTATACTTTTTGGGAAGCTTATAATAAGGACTACATACTTACAAAACATAAATTTTAAATGAATTCATTTGATCCCCCAAAAGGTAAATCAAAAATAGGTTTTTATCAGCATTTTGATAGGTGTAATGGAGACTCCATTATAGGCATGGTTTAAAACTAGTGGGGTTCTATCCAAGGGGGTCTGAATCTAAGGGGGTTTGATCAAACCCTCTTCAATTAAAATCCTTTAAATGAAACCTTTCAAGGTTTAAATCATTATATTTTCTAAAAAATATGTGATTTCAGCAAGAATCAGGATGTCTCAGAAAGTGTACCCCATTATTGTGGCAGCACCCTCCAGGATACATTTAAAGTTTTCCAGTCATGAAGTTTTAAGGTATCTATGGGATCAAAATGAAAACATATCTTACAGTTTTAACAGGTTCCACTTGTTGCAAGTATGAGCAGTATGTGTTGTCATTGATGTCAACACCTAAGGTAAGCATCAAAGGAATTGGTTGAGAAGTAAGTCTATCTTCCAGAACAATATCATGTTTTGCTTCACATTTTCTATAGATTGAATATCTTTGTATGCGGATTGGAAGTAATGTTAAGGGATGCCTATAGATGCTATGTTTCCAATTTGAGCCTTTGGTATGAAGATTTGAGCGAGTTCTATTCATAGTGTAAAAAATGCTTTTCTATGTATTTAATGGTGACAGGGAGAATGTATTCTGTTTCGCATTTCTTTGCATTCAAGTTTCACAGTCTGCGGTTTTGGAATTAAGTTTGTGATGTTGTTATGTGCCTTTAGTTCAAATGGTTTGTGATTTGGTGCTCCGTAAGCGATCTTTCATTTATGACGGTGGCCGACAGTAATGTTTAAGTGCTCTGGTTTGAAGAATCTTATGGATAAAGTGTTTAGAGGTTGTGTAGATGTTCTTGGTGATTGTAACATGCTTGTGGGAGTCTCTAGATCATGTTCCTACCTTTTGATTAGTCTGTAAAGTATAATCCAGTTCATGAATGAAGCGTGTTCCTAAAAGTTTTAGTGTTAACTCTAGTCTTGGTTGACTTGGTTGTTTTCACTACTTGTGGATATGATTTGAAGATTTTGGAAGTGTATTGTTGCCTGGAAGATTACATTTGAGTCCCAGCTAAGGCTTGGCGCAATTTGTATGCATTTCTCTTCTCCCCTAATTCATTTAGGTCCAAACCTATCTTAATATATGTATGCATGTTTGCCAACCTTGTAGATTGTTCCAATGGTTGATGATTGTAATGCCTACCTTGATGTAAATTGCAAGGTTGATGAATTGTATAAAAACATGAAATGAAGTCGTGAATTGATGTAGGGATGCAAAAATGAAAAGATAATTGTGAAGTGTAAAAGCAGAGCAGAGTAGAGGATACTTATTGTGCTTCAATGGAACTAAACCTTGGCATAGTACATAGATGCTATTATCTCAGTTCACCAACTTTGGCAGTGAGCCACCCACCAACAGTGAGCCACCCCATTGACAGTGAGCCTCTTCTTGCAGTGAGCAATTTTGGTAGTGAGCCTCTGATTTTTGGTATTGTTATAACATATTATATTGTGAGCTAACACTCACCATGGTTTTTTACCTATGGGGTTTTTCACGTAAAATTTGGTGTCTCCTATGTTGAATGTGTGAATGTGTTTAAGTTTCTATTTCATACTTTCATGGTTAAAATACAAACACAGTATCAATTGGTTAATATGTTAATGGTTTTAAAATATTGGTTACAACTAATTCACCCCCTCTTAGTTGTATTGCACTTTGCAACACCACTGTCCTATGACATCATTTCAAAAGACTACCAAGATTGTATTGTAATCCATCTTTGCTAAGAAGAAAATACAGACTTTCCATTGCTTTGGCTCAAAAGAGGAGCACACCAGGCTGAAGAGATACAATATTTAATAATAGAAATCATTCACAAGAGGCTTTCATTAGAGAGAAGATGATTGGAAACAGGGTAAAGATGAAAAGAAGATAGTCATATCAAGAAGCTAGTCCTAAAGGCTATCAAAATATTAATGCCAGTAGTCAAGGGTTTTATTATGCCATGCCATTCAAAGAAGAACAAAACCCTAGATAGTGGTATATACTGTCAATGGTCCACAAGAGACCAGTCAGGGGACAAACCAGTAAAGGTTCAGTTAAGGGAGCAACAAGAAAAGGCTAAAAGGAGCAATCAAAATATGTGGAATAATAGAACCTTTTATAATGCTAAAATACATACAGCCACAGAGCAATGAAGGCAAAATCTCCTCTACACAGAATAGGAGAAACCAAAATATAGGGAACAACATGGATTTTCCAAATTGCAAATAAACCTTAACAGGGTTCCATTACCATCAAAACCCTAACACATGCTAAAGAACAGACAGAATGAGCAGAATAAACAAAGGTTCCTTTCTTTGTCTCTTTGAATAAATAACATACACAGAGGGGGTATCTTTTTCTGGTTTGTCACCGCAAACTTTCCCTTGGTTTCATGCACAATAACTATGAAAAGATAGTAAGCTACCATAGTTTACATAAGAGAAGCAGAGGACCAGCATTTTTACTGAATAGAAAACTTCTAGAGAAGGAGCCACAGTCTAAGAACATGTGAAATAAAGATTCTAGTAGAAACTTTTCACCTTTTTTCCCATCAAAGCAGCAACACAGTTCTTCAAAAGAGGAGCAGGTTTCTCACCTTTCCCACTTTGCACAAGTTTCATCATTTTTATACACAAAAGGGGCAAGGTTTAAGAATATCATGCACTATTGTCTTTCGTATACGGCAGCAGGTCAAACCCTAGCAAGGGTCTTCAAAGAAAGCAAGCAACGTAAAAAGATAATAAAAAAGCAAGGTTTTCATGATGCACACGTAACATGAATCACAATTTTCTCTATTCTTCATTCACTGAAAGCAATAGAAGGGCAATTTTTGACTGCATATATCAAAAGGAGTGGCAATTTCAAGTTAGAATATGAAGGTAACAAAGCAAAAGTGCTAACAAGACTAAATTTTCTCAACTTTTGAAGATGCATATGAAGCTAGAACAACAAGTATGAGTCTTGCTTACTAGAAAGAGTTGCAAGAGGACCATTTAATTGACAGAAACCTTTAACCAAAGCCTTCAAACCCTTAAGAAGCTACATAAGAGCAAACCAGACCTTCAAACCCTCATGGCATCACAAAACTTCAAAGCTTGAACAATGAGAAGAATGAAATAATTCTTTTAGGATTTGAAAGGTATTTTGTTTACAATGAAACCCTAGCCCGTGGGATTTTCTTAAATCTTTTTGACTTTTGTTTTAAAGAAAATCATTTGAAGATAATACCTAGGACGTGGTCTATGACTGTCAAGTGTTGAATGCCTAATAATGCATACGGAACCCATGGGAGGTATAAGGAGATAATGATTTTTTGACCCCTTTGTGATATAATTAACATTGGACCAAGGTGCTATGATGAACTTAAAGGGTTCTTTTTGCTTTGAATTAAGGATTTTTACATCATTAGGGCAAATTTGAGAGCTTTTCATAAGTCCAAGGCAGAAAAAGGGCATTATTATAAACCTTGGGGATCTTTGTGGGATTGGAGAGGATAAGTCAAAATTGTAATCATTATTTTCCCTTTTCTTTCTTGCATGAGTAGGAGTCATTATAATGTATTTTAACATTTATTAAGGGTAATAAATTATAAATTACCTTAATATTTGTTACACAAAACCCAAGAAGATGACCATATAGCACCTATTAAGGTCAAACACAGAAATAGATTATCCTTAATACTTGTCAAAATAGTTTATTTTTGCCTTCCAAGCATGCAAAAAAGAAAAGAGGAGTTAGACTGAGGTGGCAAACTCATGCAGGAGGAGATTCTACTTTTGTTTTTTACTTTGGGTTAAACTGATCTATTTTTGGCATTTTGTTTGGTCAAACACCTTGAGAGGAGTTTTGAGCTTAAATAGCTCATTTTGGAGTAGTTATGGGCTCTATTTTTTAGGCTTTTTCCTCTTGCTTACCCAACAACTGGGAGTTGACTTTTCCAACCTATTCATGCATCAGTTGGAGTCTAATTAGACATGAGATGACTTCCCTTTGCTTTTTGGGACATATTTTTGTATTATAGGAGAAAAAGCTTATGCTTTTTTCTTAGTTCTTACTTTTTCTCTTGCCTTTGCACATTGTAGAGACATAAATTTTCAATATTGTAACTCAACATATTTTACAGGTTTTTATACAAAAGTAGTTTACTTTTCAACAAATTTCATACTTATTATAGAGTATGTTGGTGCCTGCATCATTTATCAGGTTCCAGGTTATTAGCTTGCAGGCACCTTCTCAGTAATCCAGAAAATTTCCTAAGTATTGGACCTTCTCAGTGTTTTTTCAGCATCATCATGATATTCTGAAGTAGGGGATTATCATCATTTCTCATCATGTCCGGATATCCTGTGGTGGTCATCATGTTTTGTTAACCTGACTTTCGTGTACAGGGTGATATTTAACATCGGGTGATCTTGGTCAAGATCATCCTGATGTTGGCGCTGAGAAATTTCTAAGTATGACCCGATGTTTTGGAGGGTCATCACATTTGAATATCGAGTGATCTTTGTTAAGATCACCCTGATGTTATTTTATCACCTTATGTTTGTTTTACACTAGGATGTTGCTGACGTCATTCATGCATCAGGGTGATATTGGCTAAGTCTTGCGGCTTCATCATTTTCTAAGGAAGGGGTGATATTTTCAAATATCGAGTGACATTCAAACATCACCCCGATGTTCCATGATGCTACAGTGCACCCTGATATTTGTGCATCAGGATGATATTTTCAAATATCCGGTTATCTTCCGAATATCATCCTGATGCCAACATGATGGTGACGTCATCAAGGTCTGGAGGGTCATATTTCTAACACTAAGTTATCTTATGGAGATCCCCCGATGTTGCGAATATGACGATGACGTCATCCGGATATGAGGAGGTACGCGATAGGTAGATATGCTGATGACGTCATCAGGATTTTTGTGTTAGGATGTTCATTGGCCAGACATTTGATATTGACTAAGTAGGAGGATCTTCCTCTGATGCATCAAGTTGTGCCGATGAAGGCGATTATCATGTGGGTGACATTGCAATATGATGCTGACGTCATGGGTGATATTTTGAGTATCCAGATATTATGCTGAGGATGATGATGGTGAGGGTATATGCTAGGTGCCGTCGGGAGCAAAATCACCGACATTATATGTGCTTGCGGTCATGCATATAAAGTGATGAGGAGGTCGCCGCAGGGTGCATGTGGGATAATTGATATCCTGCATATTTTGAAATATCAGGGCGATATTTTGGTGGGAAAAGGATGCGATGCACAGTATGATGTTTTTCCCGATGGCTGCGGGTTGGTACGCCATTTATGGTGGTTGTTGTAGAGGTATGGGCGATGGCGCGAATGGTCAAACTGCCCGATTGATGATGTGGATTCCCAGGCGGCAGCGTGTGGCTTGAGATTTCTTCCTGTCTCCTCCCCTACCTACTGCATTCAATGCGTTGAGCACCATTTCCTCAAAGTACTGTATCTAGCAAATTTTGATCTGCCATGTAATTAATGCTGAGGACCTTCCTTGCTGTATATAGCAGGTTGTGTTTCTCATTTTAAATTTGTTGAAAACTGGACATATCTGGCTCTGTAATAAGATACAACTGGTTCTGGTTGCTCCGTGCAAGTGGTCTTGTGAGTTTATGTATCTCTTGTTATATGTCTCATGCATGAATTTACTGATTTCATGATTGGTTTTATATGAGTAATGCTGTATTTGCATGTGTTTTGTTATTCTGTCTCCAGTATTGCATATATCCTTCTTCTGAATCTGGATATCTAAGGGGTGTCTTGGGTTCTAGAATATAGAATTCCTGTATTGAATGCTTGATCTTTCAACTTCTGCTCAAGGGGTAGATTAAATTGTTTTCTGATCAAGTGTTGGGAAAGATATACTGCAACAGGGATGCCATAAGTAGAGATGACTTAACACTCTATTCTGGGAGGTATTTGTAAGGAAGATACCACAACATCCCCTTGAAATCCACTTCTAGTGTTCATGCTGATCATTCACAGGTGTATGTCTACTGACTCCAAGCCCTAGATAGGCACCAGTCTAGCTCTGTGTTGAGGTTATACACCAGGTCCAGGTTTGCACCCAAACACAAATCAAACTCATAATTCCAAATCAAACCATTAAGACTATAGAAGTAGTTTAGGACCAAGATCCTCTGGCTCACAACTGAACATAAGCCCAAAGCTAGCCCCTTTGCACTTATCTCACAGTTTTGGTCTTAATACAGGAGGATTTATCTGCTTTGTATCAACATCCCAAGCCAATCCACAAGCATATTCTCATGGGTGTTGAATAGGGAATACCCCCCTAGGCTTTGTAGAGCCTAAAGAAGAAGAGGAGATAAAAATAGAGTCTATCTCCTATACTGTTGGCCCCTGGCCCAGAGATCCTGTTGATCACTGAAGGCTACCTTGTAGGGAAATCTGGGAATGAGCATCCAGTCAGGGAAAAAACTAACAGAGTATTCCTTCCAATTTTCAATAAAACCAGGTGTTTTTCTTCTCTGATTCAGGTGTCTTGTTCTCTTTTGAATGGCTGATAAAGATTTATTGTGTTTTAATCAAAACCTTTAAGTTTTTTGTCTCATTCATTGAATGCAAGTATACAAAGGTGCAAATTTTACCACAGGATTGTGCAGGTGATTTCTTTCCTTTCTGTGAAATATTTATGTGATAAGATTGTTCAACTGAGTTGTATGAACATATATATTGAGAAATAGTTGTGAATTAAGTTGCAAGTTAGAATTCAATCATTGGTGCATCACCCCTTAGGATAAGTTTTAGTTTTAGTAATCATCCTTCTCTCTTTTTCTCAAAAGTACATCAGATCTAAGGGGCATTTAAAGGGAGCTGACTCTTCTGAAGGTTCACTTACATCATAGACAAACCATAGTCTGAGAGTGATCCAATGTGTCATGGGATTGTTAAGATTATTGCTTTATAGGGTGCAATCCTTCATGATAATAGGTCCATAGTCAAGAATATGAGGAACAGAGACTTATTGATTTTGTTTCACCTTACTTTTTTCAGGTGTAGGATTTTGTACAACTAGCAGAATTATATTATGTTGGTAGCCACGAGATGGATATTATGGTACCATCCATAACATTCAATGGATCAAAAAGTTTCTATACAAGAAATAGAGACACAAAGGTTTGTGTGGCATTGAGAACCACTAACCAAAGAGAATTCTTTGGCCTCGATTTGATTGAAGTTTTAAACTTCTATGTTATTTTGTTAAATAACCATGCAAAGAAGGACATGCACATTAAAATGCATTTAATGTAGATTTTAAAAGGTTTAGTTTTGTTAGTAGCTAGGGTTTCAAAAGTTGATTAATTTGGAAAAAATTATTTCCTTTATGTTGCATTTCATGTTTTGATTGTTGGGATAAGGTACCATTAACCTTGTAAATCCCATTATTGTATTAGTCCATTTATTATTTGTAATTACCCATAAGGGATGTACAAGTTTCACCGGCAGTGGTAAAAAATTATTTACTGTCCACGGTAATTACGGAGTTACTGCATGGTAAGTCCTGGAGTTACTGGTGGTAGTTACAGGATGTCATTTACTATGGTAAATGGTAATTGGTCAAAGTGGGGTGCTCATGTGGAGGAATAATCTATTTTTAGTGTTATGATGCATGTCATAGATGTTGTAAGAAGGTGTAAGACATTCTATGACAACTGTAAGTTGCCATAAGAATCTATGACACTTATAATAGCATATGATGCGTCATAAGATGCTGTAAGTGGCTATTTTTGGCCCCAAGGCTTTCAAGCTTGCATGGGCACATTTTTTTAAGTTTAGGTTGCATGTATGACAACATTTATGACCCCGTAGGAGCCTATTCTTGGCCATGGACGCCCAAGGTTGTTTTGTTGACTCTTGACAAGTGTTATGGGCTTGTAAGAAGTCATTTAATTTTTTGAGGTTGTGTAAATTCTATATAAACCATAGCATAGTAGATGAGGGGCATAATAACAATTTATAGGTACCCAGGTTCTACCGGAGTCAAGGTTGAAGGACATAGGAAGTGAATGTATTTGTAATCTCCTTTTGTGAAGATAATACAACTTGGCCTCTTTTCTTGGTGGAGTTTTTTACCCGCAAGGTTTTTTCCATGTTAAACACTTGTGTTATGTGCTTCATTCTACTTTTGGTATATTTGTGTATTGTGGGTTTATGTTTTGTTACAATCTCCATTGTTAATGCACACTTAAAAGATTATTGAAATTTATCTCGAATCAGATTTCCATTGAAGTAGTGTTGCTTTCATTTCTAACATTTGGTATCAGAGCCTGGCCAGCTTTGACTCTTGGGTGGTAGTGTGGAAGCTGTAGCTGCAATGGGAGATTTGGTTGTGTTTGTTTTGCAGATCTTGTGTTGTTATTATGGTTGCATCCACTGTTGCATCAACCTCTCAATTAGACATTGAGAAGTTCAACGGAATGGGGTATGAGTTGTGGAAGCTGAAAATGGAAGATTTGTTAGAAGAAAGAAACCAATGGTTGGCTATTAAAAAAGAGAATAAACTTGATGATGTCTCTCAAGATGACTGGGATAGACTGATAAGAAGACACAGGGAACCATCCGATTGTGTCTTTCAGACTCTATCCTGTTGAATGTCGCAAAAGAAGAGATTTCATACAAGTTGTGGAAATGGTTGGGTGAGATCTATCAAGCCAAGAGTATGGTAAATAAATTTTATTTAAAAAGAAAATTATTTTCCATGAAAATGTGAGAAGGTGAATCAGTTGCAGAGCATTTAAATTCTTTTAATTTGTTAGTGAGTTAGCTTGATTCAGAAGATGTTGAGGTTAGTGAGGAAGATAAATGCATCTTACTTCTTTGTTCTTTACCTGAGTCTTGGGAGAATTCTATCCTTGCTGTCACTTCTAACCTTGCGGATCTGAAGTTGGATGCTCTTGTTTCAGTGCTACTATAACAAGAATTGAGGAAGAAGAGTTCAGATAGTTCAGGGGATGCTATTAGTATCAGGGGAAGGTCTAAGGAAAGGGGACCTAAAGGAGATCAGAAAGGGGCTAAGGACAAGTCCAAGGGCTAATCTAAGACTCATCGTAAAGAGAATAGAGTTAAGTGTTGGAACTGCAGTAAAAGGGGACATGTGAAGGAGTACAGAAATCCCAAGAAATAGTGGGAGAGTGCTTCAGATAAAACCTCGAATGTAAGTGAAGAAGTTTTACTTTCTGCATGTAAACTTGTTTCTAATGATCACTGGTTGATTGAATCAGGATGCTCATTTCATATGACTTCGCATAAGGAATTGTTCTCCTCATATGAAGAATATGATGGAGGTAATATCTACCTTGGTGACAACTCTTCATATCCGATTGTCGGGAAAGGAAAGGTATTGTTGTGTTTCAGTGATGGGAGGATTAAAACCCTCCTAGGTGTTTTGCATGTTCTTGGATTAGCTAGAAATCTAATTTCAGTTTTGAAGTTGAATGATTTGGGAATGCATGTGACATTTGACAAGCATGGCTGCAGATTAGTAAGAGGGAACTTGGTGGTAGCGAAGGGGAAGAGATTCAGAAGCATGTTCAAGCTTGAAGCCACTACAGTTTATAATGCCTCCTATGTATCTAAGGCTAATACTGAAAATGCATGTATGTTGTGGCACCATAGATTGGGCCACACAAGCAATAATGTATTAAAAACTATTAAGAATAAAAAATTGTTGGATGGTTTCTCCTATTTTGATGAGCACTTTTATTTTTGTGAGCATTGTGTGTTTGGTAAGCAAAATAGAAAATCATTTCCTTCAGGAAGCAATAGAGCAAAAGAGAAGTTATAAATTATTCATACGGATGTGTTTGGACCCGTGGATAATGAATCTATCAGAAAATCTCATTATTTTGTAACTTTCATTGATGATGTATCCAGATTTACATGGATTTATTTTATGAAGCATAAATCTAAAGTTTTCACTAAGTTTAAGGAATTCAAAGTCTTAGTAGAGAACCAATCGGGTTTAAAGATAATATTAAGATCTGACAATGGAGGGGAATATTTCTCTAAGGAATTTGATGAGTTTTGCAAGCATGCAAGTATAATTAGACAAAAGACAACTCCGTATACACCACAACAGAATGGTGTTACAAAAAGGATGAATCAAACAATTATGGAAAGGGCCAGAAGTATGCTTAGTGATGCACAGTTGGATAAATGCTTTTGGGCAGAGGCTGTGTGTACTGCTTGCTACTTGATAAATAGATCTCCTTGTAAGGCTCTTGATTTGACACCTTATGAAGTGTGGACAGGTAAGAAACCTTCTGTTTCACATTTAAGCATTTTTTGTTGTGAGACTTTTGTTCATGTGCCTAAGGAAAAGAAATCTAAGTTGGATCCAAAAGCTGAAAAGTGTACATTCATTGGATATGGTAATAATGTGAAAGGTTATAAGCTTTTGAATCCACTAACCCGCAAGATTATCTTTTCTAGAGATGTTATTTTCAGGGAACTTAGAGCTATTTCTGAACCTAAACAGCCAAAAGAAAAAGATGAAAAGGTAAAGAAGGTGCACTTTGATTTAGAGCAGCAAGATGCACCTTAGGAAGAATAGAATGATGGACTAGGGGGTGAAGAAGAAGAAGAAGATTCAAGTAGTTCTGATGAAGATGAATATGTTGTTACAGAAGAAGTTGGTACAGATGATCATGCAGAAGAACGAGTAGAGTCTCTTACTCCACCCTTGAGGAGATCCACAAGACAATGGAATCTAGTTGACAGGTATAGCCCACCAGATTTCTGTTGTGTATATGCTTTATTGAGTACTAACGATGAACCTAGATCCTACAGGGAAGCTATTTCTGCAGATGATAGTGAGTCTTGGCAGTTAGCCATGCAGGAGGAGATGATGGCTTTAGACTCTTGTACCACCTGGGATCTTGTTCATTTGCCCAAAGGAAGAAAAGCCATAGGTTGTAAGTGGGTCTTCAAAAAGAAGTTTGGAGTAGACGGGTCATTGGAGAAGTACAAGGCTAGACTGCTAGCCAAGGGCTACTCCGAGAGAGAGGGAGTTGATTTTGGTGAGATATTCTCTCCTGTTGCTAAATTGACTTCTATTAGATTTCACTTATCCATTGCTGCAGCTTATGATTGAGAGATTGAGCAAATAGATGTTAAGACTGCATTCTTGCATGGAGATCTTGAAGAAGAAATTTATATGCAATAGCCTACAGGTTTTGAGGTAAAAGGAAAAGAACATTGGGTTTGCAGGTTAAAGAGGTCTCTCTATGGCTTGAAACAGTCCCCCAAAATGTGGTATCAAAAGTTTGATTCGTTTGTTTTGAAATTAGGTTTTGTTAGAAGCGAGGAGGATCATTGTGTTTACATTCATTGTGTTGATGATTCTATATTGTTTATTGCTTTGTATGTTGATGACATGTTGTTTTTTAGCAATACTAAGGGTATGCTCAGTAAGCTTAAAGTCCAACTTTCAGGTGCATTTGAGATGAAGGATCTTGGTGCTGCAAGGTATATTTTGCAAATGGAGATCAGGAGGGACATAGTTAACATAAAGGTTTAGTTGTCACAAAGTAAGTATGTGAATACTATTTTGCAGAGGTTTAGTTTGCAGGACTGTAACCCAGTTAGAGTTCCTTTACCCATTGGTACTAAGCTTTCATTAGATATGTGTCCAAAGACTGAAGATGATCTTGAGGATATGTCTAATGTGCCATATGCTAGTGTTGTAGGGAGTTTGATGTATGCAATGGTTTGTAGTAGACTAGATATTGCCCCAAGCAATGGGAGTTTTGAGCAGATTTATGTCTAACCCTGGTAGACAACATTGGAACTATGTGAAGAGGGTGTTTAAATATCTTGCAAGTACTCCTAATCATTGTTTGGTTTATTCTGGTACTGATAGTGCTGATAAATCTTTGGACATACAGGGTTTTGTTGATGCAGATTGGGCAGGTGACTTAGATAGTCGAAGGTCCACTAGTGGCTATGTATTTACTCTGTTTAGAGGTGCAATGAGTTGGATGAGTAAGAGGTAGCCCATAGTTGCTTTGTCCACCACAGAAGCAGAGTATATGGCTGCTACTCATGTCTCTAAGGAGGTTGTTCTGTTGAGGAGACTGAGTACAGGTATTGGTGTTGATTATAGGATCATTCAGATTGGTTGTGATAGCCAGAGTGCTATTTGTTTGGCCAAGAATCCATGTATCATGCTCAGACTAAGAATGTTGATGTTCAGTATCACTTTGTTCGAGAGTTGGTTGCAAATGGAGAGATTGAGCTGAAGAAGATAGACACTCAAGAGAATGTTGCAGATTCATTGACCAAGCCTGTGAGCACAGAGAAGTTCATATGGTGCAGGGAGGCTATGGGCCTTGTTTCTAGTGCTTGATTATTTTTCATTTGAGTTCCTATGGGTTGATTTACAATGTATAATGTCAAGTGGGAGAATGTTGGGATAAGGTGCCATTAACCTTGTAAATCCCATTATTGTATTATTCCATTTATTATTTGTAATTACCCATAAGGGATGTACAAGTTTCACCGGTAGTGGTAAAAAATTATTTACTTTTCACAGTAATTATGAAGTTACTGCATGGTGAGTCCTAGAGTTACCTGTGGTAGTTACGAGATGTCATTTACTATGGTAAATGGTAATTGGTCAAAGTGGGGTGCACATGTCGAGGAATAATCTATTTTTGGTGTTATGACGTATGTCATAGATGCTGTAAGAAGGTGTAAGAGATTCTATGACAACTGTAAGTTGTCATAAGAATCTATGACACTTATAATAGCATATGGTGCATCATAAGATGCTATAAGTGGCTATTTTTGGCCCCAAGGCGTTCAAGCTTGCATGGGCACATTTTTCCAAGTGTAGGATGCATGTATGACAACATTTATGACCCCGTAAGAGCCTATTCTTGACCATGGACGCCCAAGGTTGTTTTGTTGACTCTTGACAAGTGTTATGGGCTTGTAAGAAGTCATTTAATGTCTTGAGGTTGTGTAAATTCTATATAAACCATAACATAGTAGATGAGAGGCATAATAACAATTTATAGGTACCCAGGTTTTGCCAGAGTCAAGGTTGAAGGATAGAGGAAGTGAATGTATTTGTAATCTCCTTTTGTGAAGATAATACAACTTGGCCTCTTTTCTTGGTGGAGTTTTTACCCGCAAGGATTTTCTCCATGTTAAACACTTGTGTTATGTGCTTCATTCTGCTTCTGGTATATTTATGTATTGTGGGTTTATGTTTTGTTACAATCTCCATTATTAATGCACACTTAAAAGATTGCTGAAATTTATCTCGAATCAAATTTCCATTGAAGTAGTGTTGCTTTCATTTCTAACATTGATTATTAAAGTTTAAGCACATATCATTAGTTGGGGTTAAGGAAACAATCCCTAGTTTAGGGCATCATTGTGTAACTCATAACCTTTTCCACAAACCCTAGTTTTAAATCCCATTGTTCACAGTTTCAAACCTACATATGTAGCCATATCAAAATAATCTTGAAGTCCCTACAACTTGCATCTATTTCTCAAAAACTTTAACTTGTCATACTTTTAGTTGGGATTGCATAAATGTTTACTTATAGATAGAATCTCTCCCTATTTTCTATAAGTTATTAATGTATATAACATATAATTGTGTAATTTGAAGTGAATGAATTATTATATCAATATATAATATATAGACCTTTATATTAGATATAAGTTATTTGTTACAATCCAAATTCATTTCTAATTATTATGACATTCTAACAATACAAATGTTCTAGTACAATCTTCCATGTGATTAAAGAAGCTTTGGTAAAAGTTATTATTTATTAAATTTGTTACTATGCATTCAGTCTAGTTTTGTGATCGGTTATTTTATTTTATTTAAAACAATAATAAACAATAATTTAATATAAAATTATACAAAATTTTTAATTATTTATTTTATTTTAATAGATTTTTTTCCATATAAATATAAAATTTTGACTATTATCTATAATTTTTTTATTTCCATAGTATTTTTACATTCCTTCATAAACATTTCATTTTAATAACTATTTAAATTACTACATATATATGTGACTCAACAATATTTATCAAAACCAAAATATTCTTTTACCTTTTCTACGTATGCAAACTGTAATTGAAAGAATAATATTAATAAATAAAATGGGGGAGTTGCTCCTCTACATGAGGTGTCCCCTTTAAAGGGAGGACTGGCCTCTCTTTAAGGAGGCACAACCTCTCTTAAGAGGGCTCACCCCTATACATGAGGGCATATCCTCTCATTTAAACCTTAGCTTAAATAAAATATATTTTATATATTTACTTCTGGTTGTCAAAAGAATAATAAACTTCTAAAAAATTTCCTGTGGGTACTTACTACCAAACATTTTGACCATAAACAATTAAATCAAGATATATGAATTCAAATTTTTTGTGTTTGTTGGATTTCTACCTATGAAGAACAAAAGATAAGAAAGTTTTTCCACCTAGACATACACAGACATCCAGTAATAAGAAATTTGGGAATTTGTTTAGATAAGAAGATTAAACAATTTCTCTATAAGGATCAACAGAACATCAAAATTTAGACATTTTGGTGCCCAGAACCAAGACATGTTTTTATTTTGTCACAGGTATTCATAATTTCTACTCAGTAAATAACTAGGAGGTAGAATTTAATCTTTAAATTTGCCCATATTTCTGTGGCCTTTATTTCTTCAAACTAGGTATTTTCTCAATTAACCTAGAAATGATTTAAAAGAATGCAAAAGAAAAACCCCATTTTCACACATATATTACACGAAGTAGCTAGGGTTCCTAGTTTTACAATTGCATAAACAATGTAAGGATAACCATTCTCATGGCAACTAGGAGATGAAATTTTATACAAAGAAATTTCAAACAATGAAATTTGCTCACAATTCCCTTACCTTATGAAATTACTTCATCTGATAAACATTATCTAAACATATTTTGATCCTAGAATTTCTGATTGCAATTGTAAGAATAATGAATTAGGAACATTCCCTTTGTGCTGGGATATCAACTTTGCAATCTCTAAATTATTTTTCTAGAATTAACTCCTCTATTCTCCAAAGGACCCTTCTTCCTACAAATTCCAATTTCTCTCCTTCCTTTTTCCCTGCAAATTCTCATATGCCCCCCTTTTCCTTTCCCCCCAAAACCCAATAAAACCCCCAATAACTTTAATTAAATTTCTTATATCTCCCTTGGAAGCTATCATGAAAGAGGTCACACAACAAACATTTGTTTTTCTTTATTTTGACATTTGTCAAATAAAAATCCTATTTTAATTCCAAGCAAAATAATAATCTAAGGACATAAGCACTTATTTAATCATAAGCAAAATAATCTAATAACCTCCAATTTCTTTTTTTAATCATTTTTTAAATAAAATATTGTAATAATGATTAAATATATGTATGGATATTTTAATAATCAAAGCAATGAGGTATTTTTCTATTTATGAAAATAGAATATAATATACGCTTAAGCATTCAAGGAGAGCTAATCAAATTCATTTATTCATTTTCACGGAAGAAAAAGGCTATTTTCTTTAAACTCAAACACACATAGTAAGCACAAATGCTATTTTTGCTATGATGAATGCTACAAATCTACATGTGACTACTTGATGGTGTGTGGGTGGTTTCATGCATGTCAACCTTCAGAAGCTAGGCACATCTTCCCAATGATACTCTCTCTTTTGGTGAGAGAGTTGTCTTTGGTCTTGCCACACTCACATAACCAAATCTGTAGTTAGTCGTATTCCAATAAACCATTAAAATCATATTATACAACATTAATCTCTATCATAATGATAACATAAACATTAAAATTAGTTGTCATTACTGCATAACATTAATTGCATCATATAATCAACTCATTAGATATGTTTTAACATATTAGACATCAAAATTCGCAACGACATATATGTTTATATTATTTACACATATTTATTGGCAACTGAAGTAGTATACAAAATTGGGCTATGACACATATTCACCACATTTTAATCACCCAAATCCCTTGAGGGCAAGGTGAGAGCATATAGTGGATGAATAATGATTTTTATATATTATTCAGATAACAATACTACCCCGAATGATGTAACAATGGAGAACACGAATCATATAAATATGTTGAAGCTTCAAATAGATAACACACAAATTTGAATAAAGCTTCTTCCAAAATATATTGCTGCTTCAAAATACAAACTTGTTGAAATTACAAAATATAGGTTGAAAATCTAAGCAAGCTATGAAGTACAAATACAACTTTTGTGTGAGATCACCCTCAAGAAATCAAATGGTTTTCATCCTCCAATCTCCAAATTCCAAACGTTTTTGTATTTGAATTCAATTGATAAGAACAATTCCCAACTAATTCAAAAAAATATGATAAAAGCCAAAAAGATGAGAATAGGTGTTTTAGCATCTAATTTATAGCCAAATTAGGTGCCCAAATCTAAGAAAGATTCCAGCACCTCAAATAAGCTAACTGACAGTAAAAATAGAAAATGTTTCTTTCATGATTTCTTCATGCATGCATGCATAGCCCATGCTGTTCTTTTCATTCATGTGTGCATGAATACATAGCCTTTTCATGATTTAGTGAATGTTAGTGTGAAAAGTGTTATTACCTAACTAGCTATTATCCTACCTAGTTGGTCCTATTCACCCTACACTTAAGCTCACTTAGAGAGACTTTTTTACTTTTGTCTCACCTCATGTAGACCTTACACGTGTCCTCACACTTGTCTCAATTGTGCCCACATGTTTCATTCATTTTGGAGGGGAAGCCAATCTTTCTATCCTACCTTCTCACCTCCTCATCCTTGCCTTTATATACAAAGGCTTTTATGTACTTTTGACACACTTTGTATGATAGTTCTATTATCTTGCGTACTCTTGTTTATCAAAGTTTGTGATCTTACAAGTTGATCTTGGCTACTCCAACATGATATTAGAGAGATCTTGCAAATCTCTTCCTAAATTTCCTTAAATTTGCAAGATTCTTCTCTCGTTTAGGGGGTTTTGGGCACATACATGCAGTGCGTCCTAGAGAAAAAAATGGCCTCACGGTTGCACTTAGAAAGCTCAAAAATGTATATTTTTCATGTAAGACATGATAGGGTTTGACAACATAAAAGTTTAGAGGTTTTGGAGGCATCCATTAGTGTCCATACGAGAATTCGTACCATTTTTGCATTGAAGTCATAGAATCTCTACCTTTTTAGTCCTACATAGTGTTGCGTCAACTTTATACAAAGGCAAAAAAGAAAATTTAGTTATATATTAATATTTTATAGGGTACAAGCCTATTTAGGACTGACACAAGTATGTGTGTTAACGGTGTACAACTCTATGTGTGGTTCATTTCAAGCTAGAGAATGGTCATATGGGTGTAATCCCTTGGTTTTTTCTAGCCTACGTGAGCTTGTTTGCAATGGGTGGCGCTGAGTCTGTCACCCCACCTCCACTAGCTCCTACCACCGATTAGGCCACCATCACCCCTATTCTCTACCGCCCAAAGGAGTGGTTACACCGATCCAGCCACCTAGTGTCACCTGGGGACCACCATCACTATTGGTTATTTCCTATTGCATAAGAGTCAGATTTTCACAAAATTATAGTCAACATAAAGTTGGTTCTACCAACTACGCCACAATATAATTATGTTTTCCCCATTCTTCTATTTTTTTAGGGTTTACCTCTGAATGTTCATTTTGCACTCTTTTTTTTTTTGACATTTTTTACAAGGCATAACTTTTGCCCACGTTTTCAAAGTTTTACTTGTCTTTTTTAATTTATCAAAAAAATGTAAGGAATCTAATGGTCCATGTAGCTTTTTGCCTTGAAATACTTATTTTCTCATAAATTTGTAGAATCATCATGTGTTATAAACAGTTGATTTGGGCTTCCAACTTGCACAATTTGTACTTAATCTTGTATTTTTTTTCTTTTTCTGGAGGCATATTTTACAATCTTATTTATTTTGGGGGCTTTAATTTTCATTTTTTTAAAATCATTTTTAAGGGTTGTAAGGTATATGTCTTCTTGTGGCTACCTCATGACATAAACTAAATGGTCCTCATTTGGACACTTGTAAGAACTCTGAAATAACACATTTGATTATAAATGCACTTTAACAAAGTGCCACAATTGATTGTGTTCTCTTAAGGATTATTGCACCTCATATTGTGTCTTTATACTGGCACTATTTTATAAAGTGCCATGGGGTTGTGTATGTGCCTTGTTATTTGCCATCACAACTTTGTCTAGTGAGTGTCCCTTCATGATAATAAAGAATTCAAGAGATTATAGCCTCATGCATGTGTGCCTTGTTAGTTACACACCTTTTTTGGTAGCCTGTACATGATATTTGATGTGATGATACATCTCTTTGCACACCTTTGTGGCATATTTCAAATACCTCTTCCTTGTTAGTATTATGGGGGTATCATCACATGGTTATGCTAAGGACCTTGTTGTCAGGACCCATCCTTGCATCTTTCCATTTTTAGTTTTTAGTTTTCTCCCTAAGTATCACTGAAGGGGGGAGAGAGGCCAGCTACAGGCGGTGGGGTGGGGGTTGTTTGTGTGAAAAGTGTTATTACCTAACTAGTTATTATCCTACTTAGTTTGTCCTAGTCACACTACACTTAAGCTTGCTTAGAGAAACCTTTTTAATTTTGTCTCACCTCATGTGGACTTTACACTATTGGCCATATGAGTTTTCATTGATGTCAAACATAGTATATATTTATGTCAACATAACAGAAGGAAATGTGTAGATAGACTTGTACAAAGGAAGAGTCGATATGGTCAAGGAAAACCGGTCTGGGAGAAGAGTAAACATCCTAATTTTGGATTAGTTTTGGGTTTGAACATGATGTAGAGGTAAACACTCCGATTGTTGTATGATTCTTGTGTACATATCTCATCAATCAAGTGTACCGCACTCAAGTGTGAGAAGTGGAAGATTGACTAAGACATTCACAGGACAAATCCTAAGGTAGAGTCTACTTGAGTTGGTTCGCACTTCTCCGCAAAGGAAGTTTTTACCTTGCAGTTCTAAAGATAGCCTCTTGCATGTATTGACATGATATATCCAACGCTTCAACCTCTCACCTATTCAACATGAAAAGTTACAAGGGATAGTACATCGGCCATCACTCAGACAGAGCAGAGTAGTAATGGGGAGACAATGGAATGCTTAGAATTCCTTAGGAAGAGATCTATTTGTCATGTGGTTCTAAGAAGTGACTAAGATTGGTATGATATATACTATGATGGAGTTTCAAGTGGTCTGGTAGTCTGCAAAGACAATGCTCAAGTGATAGAGGCATCACAATGTGTTTTGAAGCTTGAATGCACAAATTAAGTTCTAAAAAAGTTGAAACATATACAGTTCTACTCTTTGAGCTTATGCAGAGGTTCTACATGGTCCATAATACATCAAGTATGATCCACATGTAGATAAGCCTCATTTTTTGGTATCGCATCAAAGTATCATGGTTGTAAGTAAAGTTGGAAGTATAACTGTCCTTTAGAAATCTAAGTACCTAATTCATTCTTGAACTCCTCTGGAAACTTCAGACAAAGGTGTACAAATCTGGTAAGTAGCATACATTGATGTCTATGATCATCCTCAAAAGGTTTTAGGCCCTGCATTCTACTGCAACATCATATTTTAGGTTGTGAAGCATTACATAAGGTCCGGAAGACCCTGTTCTTTATATATATATATACTTCTTGTCTTACGGATACACATTTTGGCATGATACTTCTTCTACAAAGAGTATGGATATTATTGACTTCATATGTGATTGAATCTTTTGTCTGCATTGAGTTTTTGGCTTCTCCCCAGTAGTTGAAAGATGAATAATTAACAGTGCTAAGCAGTATGAGTCGACTGGTTAAGTACCTATTACATGCAGAGGCTCCTAATTAGTTTCCTCAAGTCTGAAAGGTATGGAAAGGTGTGTCCTGATGTTTTTCATAATGCCTTGAGGTACGCAAAATGTTTGTTATCACTTTGCATGTGTTGTGGCCGACCAGTGACTAGCTACACAGTATATTCAATATTGTTATGGATGCTGACCTAATCAATGTTTCAAGATCTTGCAGAGGATATATATAGAAGATATAATTCATTTGAAATGCAAAAAAGGTGAAGGTGAATATAGAATAGTAGAGAAAGATATGAAATGTGCAAAATTAGTTTGAGGACATGTATTGAGCAAGAATAGCATACTATACCATCATCATACAACAGATGTATTCTTCATAGCAGTCCTTATATCTATATTTCCATTGTAATAGCAGTGAGTTGAGCATTTAGGGAGTAGTAGCTTCCTTGGGTTGTAACCCTAAATCAAAGTTGTAAATCAAGGAGTAGTAGCTTCCTTGGGTTGAAGCCCTAAAACAATGTTGTAATACTTTTGCAGTGATCATAATATATTGTGAGCTAATTCTCATTGTGGTTTTTTCCTATTCTAGGGTTTTCCATGAAAAACCTCTGGTGTTATGTGTTGATTCTTAAAATACATGTTTTCCCTTATGTTTTCAAAGTTATTTAGTTTTATCAGAAAATGGTTGAGTAAAGTTTTTAAGTGTGCTTATTCACCCCCCTTCTCAGCACGCCATTGTGTTCAACATACACATGTTCTCACACTTATCTCAAGTGTGCCCACATGTGTCATTCACATTGGAGGGGTAGTCAATCTTTCTATCCTACCTTCTCACCTCCTTATTCTTCCATTTATATGTATGGGCTTCTATGTACTTTTGACATGCTTTGTATGATAGTTCTATTATCTGGCATACTCTTGTTTGTGGAAGTTTGTGATCTTGTAAGTTGATCTTGGTTATTCTAATAGTGAAAAGAGGACATGACCGATTTGAGTTTAGATTTATGTGTTTGGTTCAAGTATGCACACATGGATATCATCTCCGCACTTACAGAAGTGAACCTAGA
The DNA here is from genome assembly GCA_027924645.1 of Cunninghamia lanceolata. Classification (NCBI taxonomy): domain Eukaryota; kingdom Viridiplantae; phylum Streptophyta; class Pinopsida; order Cupressales; family Cupressaceae; genus Cunninghamia; species Cunninghamia lanceolata. The sequence continues at coordinate 5,652,381 of BSBN01000391.1, read as the reverse complement.
CAATGCATAATCAAATTTACAAGTTAGTGATAGGTTATAAAATATGGCACCTTGACAAATAGATTCTTGACATCTACATAAATATTTACATCAAAATCAAAGCTAAGTACCCATGCATTTATTTTATTTTAAAAATTGACATTGATTTGAGCATTAATTATAATATTAATTTCAATTATTATGTTATGATATTTCTTGGAGATAAATACAAAAATGGATCCTCCATGATTCACTGGTAGAGTCTTCTCCTTGCTTCGAAATCCTTCATTGGTGAAATCTACTACATTTAACCATATTGGTTCTCTACATGATAAATCATAACTGGTTAAAATAGTTAGTTTTTGAGTCTATTTGGTTATTTTCTTGTGCATGCTTTTTTGTTTATGATGTTCTGTTAGTTAAAATTTTTCAAAAATTTGAACACAAAATAGCTCTTTTCTTTCCTGAAGGTAGATGTCACAAGCCGTAGACATTGCATCCCAATGCCCACAGACTGCCAGAGAGAGTACACATTGTGTGCCTCAAAAATTATTGCCGGGCTGATTCAAAGTTATGGAGGAGCTAGAGAGTCATAAATCCAAAATGTTTGATAGGTCTGAAGAAACCATGAAATTGTATAGAGAGTCTCTGTGCAGTGAGGATGCCGAAACACTACCTCAAAATGCAAGCTTTGAGATCTGCAATGCATTCGAAGGAGACTGTGGAGTCTCCAATAGTGAGGAGGAAAGAAGTGAAGGAGGTTGTGGAAAAAAAGGTGAGGACTTCTGTTTTCCTAGGAAACTCTCGCTAAATCTGAATGATGATATGAAGAAAGCTCTAAGTGCTAAAGAATCTAGGCTTAAAAATGTTGCTATTTTCTTTGCTTGTTTAAACATTGATAAAATTCCATCAAGAAGGTTTTTTGATAATTGGCTAGGTTTGGTATGAGGGAAAAAATTGGGGATTCATATCTCGTTTTGTAGAATGATTCAACATGGGCTATTTGTTATTTTCTTGCAAATTGATAATATGCAAAAAAGGGTCCTAGAGAGAAGCTATTGGAATATAGGCCAAACACTATTTAAGGCTTTTCCCTAGCCCCAAATGTTACCCATAATGAAATTATGTTCTGTACAGCCCCAAAATGGTTTCTTATTAAGAATGTGCCGTAGCAAATTTAGACCACAAATGATGGGCTCTATCGGGAAAATCTTGAGAGTTGATGAAACTAGGGTTTCCCTTCCCCATATGAATGCTAGGGTCCTAGTTGCTTTGAAATCTGGGATTGATATTCCAGAAATAGTTGAAATTTGATGGAAGGAAAAAAATTTCAATGTGAACTTGTTGGACTAGGGGGTTTGAACTAGATTGTTTTTTGTGCAAAATGGAAGGACACCAAAAAAAGACTATCCAGTCTTAAACAAAAGAAAATTTAAAGAAGGGAGAAATTTTGATACAAACTATTCTAGTAGGGAGGCTAATAATAAAAATAATGAGGAGGTTGTTGCTTCCCCTAAAAATGTTGTGGCTAACCTCCCATCTGAGTTAAAAAACTAGTTAGATAAACAAAACAATTATTCTCCAAGTGAGGCCGACTTTCCATCTAATATGGAAATTCTTATGGAATCTAATAGTGGGCTTAATGATGATGCTAAAAATATTAGTAAGCGCAGTGTTGTAGGTGACGATTCAAAACCTTTTCTCGTTAATGGTTCCATTTTGAACCCTCATATTAAAGAAGGAAAAATAGGAAAGATTGATTCTTCTAGGGATAAAGATAATCTAAAGGATGATAATGTATCCTACTCTTGTTGTTATATGGAGCCTAATCAGACTCGGAGGTTATATTTACCCCACTTTTATCGGTGCGGTTTCCCCCCCAAATTCCTACGGGGTCAAGGGGTAGCGCCCCTTGCGGGGGTTTGGGGGCAGCGCCCCTAAGACGGGATTAAGGGGCAGCGCCCCTAGCGCATTCCTTGTCACGATACAGGGCGGGGTCGAGGGGCAGCGCCCCCGTGGGGGCTCGGGGGCAACGCCCCCGAAACCTCACACAGTTTTTTATTATTTTATAATGCACCGGGAGTTAATTTTTTTATTGACTGACATAAGAAAACCCTATTTTGTAACCAACAAAAAGCTTGATAAAAAGCGGCTAAGGGTTAGGGTTTTGATATTGTATTGTAGCATTTTGCAGCGGTATTAAGTTGCAGGGATTGCTGATTGTAATCGATTTGATTTACTGGATAATAATATTGGACTCTCTGTTTGGTGGATGTAGCCCGAGTTTGGGCGAACCACGTTAAAACTTGTCTCTCGTTGTTATTATTTCTGTGTATTTCCATTTCTCTATTTAATCTTTATTTGCATTTAATTGATATCTTCTACCGGCTAACCCTAACAAGTGGTATCAGAGCGGGTTGTGTTTGATTATCGTCTGTAGGAAAGTCTCACGGTTGAGTGGGAGCAATGGCGGACGAGGGTAAAATGAAGGTTGATAAATTCAATGGGCAGAACTATCAGTTATGGAAGATGCAGATGGAGGATTACCTCTATCAAAAGGATTTGTGGAGGCCGTTGGAAGGAGTAGCCAAGAAACTGGCAACAATGTCTGATGAGGATTGGAATCTTCTTGACAGAAAGGCACTGGGAACTATTTGGTTGTGCCTGGCACCGTCGGTGGCATTCAATATAATGGAAGTGAAGACAACAGATGGTCTAATGAAAGCTTTGGCTAAATTGTATGAAAAACCCTCAGCCTCAAATAAGGTATTTTTCATGAAGCAGTTGTTTAATTTGAAAATGGTTGAAGGTGGATTTGTGACAGGTCATTTAAATGAATTTAATACGATTGTCAGTCAATTGACTTCTGTAAATGTAAAATTTGATGAAGAAGTTAGAGCTCTCTTGATATTATGTTCATTGCCTAAAAGCTGGGATAGTTTGGTAATGGCAGTTAGTAACTCTGTTTCTGGTTCAAATACCTTAAAATTTGATGATGTTGTTGGTGTTATTCTGAGTGAGGAAATTCGTAAGAAAAGCTCAGGTGGATCCAAATCAGGCAGTGTTTTGAATGCAGAAAGCAGGGGCAGATCAAAGGAGAGAGGAAAAGGTTCTGGAGGTCATGGGAAGTCACGAGAAAAATCAAAGGACAAAAGATCCCAAACCAGAGGATAGAAAGATTGCTGGTATTGTGGAAAACTAGGTCATCTGAAGAAAGATTGCTGGTCTTGGAAGAACAAAGAAGGAGACAAACAAGAAGGCAATAAGGAAGTAAATGTGGTAAGCAATAAATCTAAAGATGACGCTTTGATTCTTTCCCTAGATAATGCTGATATTCATGGGTTTTAGATTCAGGGGCCTCATTTCATGCTACGCCCCATAGAAGTTATTTTCTTGATTATGTCCAAGGGGATTTTGGGCTGGTTTATTTGGAAGATAACAAACCCTGTCAGATTGTTGGAAATGGAAGAATCAAGATTAAGTTGTAGAATGAGAATAATTGGCTACTACAAGAGGTAAGGCTTGTTCCAAGGCTCAGTAGGAATTTAATTTCAGCAGGGCAGCTAACTGAACAAGGTTGCACTGTTACATTTACTGATAAAAATTGGAAGGTTTCAAAAGGTGCCTTAGTAGTAGCAAAAGGTGTGAAAGTAGGCACCTTATATCTTTGTACAGGTCATACTGTTCCTTCTACTTTAGCTGTTACAGAGAAAAAATAAACAAGTTCAGGAACAGTTGCTACAGGTTTGCAGGAAGAGACTAGAAAAGTTGCTGCAGGTTCTGAGACAACATTGTGGCATAACAGACTTGGGCATATGAGTGAAAAAGGTATGAAGGTACTTCATTCTAAGAAAGTTTTACCAAGTCTGAAATGTATTAATATGGATTTCTGTGAAAGTTGTGTGTATGGAAAATAAAAGAGAGTCAGTTTTCTCAAGGATGGGAAGCAAAAGAAAAATGAAAAATTGGAGCTTGTGCATACAGATGTATGGGGACCAGCTCAGGTATCTTCTCTCAGTGGCTCTCGGTATTATGTTACATTCACAGATGATGCAACTAGGAAGGTCTGGATTTATTTCCTTAGACAGAAATTTGATGTATTTGAAACATTTAAGAAATGGAAAAGCTTGGTTGAGAATGAGACGGGTAAAAGATTAAAATGTCTCAGATCTGATAATAGCGGTGAGAATTGCAGCAAAGAATTTGAAGATTATTGTTCCTTTAATGGAATTCGTAGGCAGAAAACAGTTCCAGGGACTCCACAGGAAAATGGAGTGGCTGAACGCATGAATAGGACAATAATGGAGCATGCAAGGACCATGAGATTGCATGCTGGGCTGCCTTTAAACATGTGGGCAGAGGCTGTCAACACTGCTGTATATTTAATTAACAGAGGTCCTTCAGTTCCTTTGGGTTGTGGTATTCCAGAGGAAGCATGGACAGGCAAGAAGGTGAGTTATTCTTTTCTGAAAACCTTCGGCTGTGAAGCATTTGCACATATAGATTCTGAAAATAGAACCAAGCTGGATGCAAAATCAAAAAGGTGTACCTTTGTTGGATATGGCATTGATGAATTTGGTTATAGGCTTTGGGATTTTGAAAATCAGAAAATTGTGAGAAGCAGGGATGTTATATTCAATGAGAAGGTGTTGTACAAAGATCAGTTGCAGCAGCATGAGAAGAAAGAAAAGGATTATGTGGTGCTGGACGATACTCTAAATAGTGATGTTCCAGTGGTTCCTCATGCTCCGCAACAACAACCAGAAATACCACAAACTCTAGTGAATGTTAGACGATCAACAAGGATAAGTAGACCTCCTGAAAGGTTTTCTCCCTCTTTGTATTCTATTTTGTTAACAGATGCTAGTGAACCAGAAGGGTATGATGAAGCTATGCAGGTGGATACACAGGTTCAGTGGGAGCTTGCAATAAAAGAAGAAATGGACTCCTTACTGAAAAATCAGACTTGGGAATTATGTAAGTTACCTGCAGGTAAAAGGGCTTTACCAAATAAATGGGTTTACCGGTTGAAAGAGGAAGATGGAGGTAAGAAAATATTTAAGGCCAGGTTAGTTGTAAAAGGATTTGTACAGAAAAAGGGCATTGATTTTGATGAGATATTTTCTCCGGTTGTCAAGATGACTTCTATTCGTACTGTTTTAATTATTGTGGTTGCTGAAGATTTACATTTGGAATAGCTAGATGTTAAAACTGCCTTTCTCCATGGTGATTTGGAGGAGGAGATATATATGGAACAACCCCAAGGATTTAAGGTCAAAGGTAAGGAGAAACTAGTGTGCAGATTGAAGAAGAGTTTGTATGGTCTGAAACAAGCACCTCGGCAATGGTATTTGAAATTTGACAGTTTTATGGCTGAGCAAGGCTACAGCAGGTGTAATTTTGACCATTGTGTTTATTTTAAGAGGTTGGATAATGACAGCTACATTATTTTATGTTTATATGTTGATGACATGCTTGTAGCTGGGTCTAACATGGATCACATAAGAGAGTTAAAATAGCAGTTAGCACAGTCATTTGCTATGAAAGATTTGGGGGCAGCAAAACAAATCCTTGGTATGAAAATTTGTAGAGATAGGAATAACAAAAAATTGACTCTATCTCAGGCTACTTATGTTGAAAAGGTTTTGCAGAGATTCCACATGGAGAATGCCAAAGCTGTCAGCACACCTTTGCCTAGTCATTTGAAATTGACCAAGGAGATGTGTCCTAAGACACAAGAGGAGGAAGAGAAAATGTCCAAGGTACCCTATGCTTTAGCTATAGGAAGTTTAATGTATGCTATGGTATGCACGAGACCGGATATTGCACATGTTGTAGGAGTCGTTAGCAAGTATATGAGTCATCCTGAATTAGAGCATTGGAATGCAGTAAAATGGATTCTCAGATATTTGAGAGGTACATCTAATAAACACTTATGTTTTGGGGGCTCTAATACTAATTTAGCAGGTTATGTAGACTCAGATTTGGCAGGGGATATTGATACCAGGCGGAGTACTACAGGTTATCTCTTTACTGTAGGTGGAACAGCGGTGAGTTGGATTTCCAGGTTACAAAAGGTGGTTGCTTTATCCACCACAAAGGCAGAATATGTAGCTGCAATAGAGGCAAGCAAGGAGATGATATGGCTGCACTCTTTCATGAATGAATTGGGCACACAACAGGTTACCAGTTATTTGTTTACGGACAACCAGAGTGCCATACATCTTGCAAAGAATTCTGCCTTGCATTCAAAGACCAAACACATACAGTTGAGGTATCACTTCATTCGGTCAGTGTTGGATGATGGACAGTTACAGCTGGCAAAGATACATACAGATGACAATCCAGCAGATATGTTTACAAAGGTAGTACCATGGGCGAAGTTGAGCTCCTCTTCAGCTTCGGTTGGTCTTCTAGACTGAAAACAACCAAAAATAGCACAACAGAGTCCAGGGTGCTTATTTCCAGTGGGAGCTACAGGGTTAGTGGTGTTATGATCAGTCTCCAAGTGGGAGATGATATGGTGTGGAGTCTGATCAGTCTCCAAGTGGGAGATTGTTGTTATATGGAGCCTAATCAGACTCGGAGGTTATATTTACCCCACTTTTATCGGTGCGGTTTCCCCCCCAAATTCCTACGGGGTCAAGGGGCAGTGCCCCTTGCAGGGGTTTGGGGGTAGCGCCCCTGGCACGTTCCCTGTTGCGATACAAGGCAGGGTCGAGGGGCAGTGCCCCCGTGGGGGCAACGCCCCCGAAACCTCACACAGTTTTTTATTATTTCATAATGCACCGGGAGTTAATTTTTTTATTGACCGACATAAGAAAACCCTATTTTGTAACCGACAAAAAGCTTGATAAAAAGCGGCTAAGGGTTAGGGTTTTGATATTGTATTGTAGCATTTTGCAGTGGTATTGAGTTGCAGGGATTGCTGATTGTAATCGGTTTGATTTACTGGATAATAATATTGGACTCTTTGTTTGGTGGATGTAGCCCGAGTTTGGGTGAACCATGTTAAAACTTGTCTCTCGTTGTTATTATTTCTATGTATTTCCATTTCTCTGTTTAATCTTTATTTGAATTTAATTGATATCTTCTGTCGGCTAACCCTAACAACTCTAGTGTTGAGTTGGAAGAAACTTTAAACCCTAACAAAAATTCCCTAATGGGAAGAGACATTACTATGTTGAAAACCCATGTTTTGAAAAAATAGATTGTGGAAGTCAAATTGATAGGAATGAGATAGATAAAAGAAAGCCTGGTTATAAAAAAATGCACAAGAACTGGCTCTTGAAAAGATTGGAGAAAATATAGTTAAAGATCAAATGAGGAAGTTTGAAATATTTAAAGAAAAGTTTAAAGAGAAGAAGATAGTAGATCCTATGGGGTTAACTGTGAATAGCCCTAAAACAAGTACTCTGAATTTAGTAGAGGGTTGTGATTCCAGATTGGATATTGAACCCAGAGACACTATTAGTTACAAAGGCAAGGAGACTAATCCTAAGATGAAATAGGAAGTTAAAAAAAGAAAACAATACAACAAAACCAATAGTTCTACTAAGCCAGGAAAAAAGGGCAAGGATGAGCAGATGCCCAAATGTTTTGATAAGCTATACAAAGGAAATAAACTAAACTCTAATTGACTATTGAAACAATGTTAGAGATGCACTATTATAGTTGGAATGTGACAGGGCTTGAATCCTGTGATAGAAAATATGTAGTCAGAGACTTCTACAACAAAAATAAGAAGATGGACTTTTTACTATTACAGGAAGTTATTAAAGTAGTGGGATTCCAATTGGAAAATAATTTAAGATTTATTTGGAAGGATGCAATTGTCCCATCTGATGGAGATTGATTGTCATTGATGTCAAAAAGGAGTTGTGTTGATCATGGTATTATGATGTTGAATTGATATAGAGTTGATTGATCATTATCTTCATGGTGAAGTTCATTTGATGTTTCATTAGTAATCATTCATTCAAGTCATGACATAAGGATGTCTTCAGGATATGAGCAACAAGATGTTCATTGTTGTTCAAGATAAGTTGTATGTGTCATGGTGATAATGATCAGCAAGGTAAGAAAGGCATGGTTTAGTTGTTGTTGACTTGACGAGAATTGATTTAATGTTCAAAGTTGGTATGCTACTTAATGTCTTGTTTCAGTTAGTCTTCATCATCTTGCCTTAGTGATATGTCATGATGGTTTCATCCCATCTTGGTTACTCATGTTGATGTCATGCATCTAGTTCATATTTTTGACATTGTTGTGTTCATTGGTTGACTTGATTCTTTGAGGTGTAGTTGACATTGCATCAATACAAGACATCAAGGAATCAGATCATGTCTGTGTCTTGTAATATGAGATCAGGAGGTTAACATTCTTCATGATTCACTTAATGGGCTTCAGGTATCAGGAGGTTGAATATAAGGTTTCATGCTTTGTTCAATTTTGAAGGCTGTTGATGTGTTGTTTTAAAGGAATGATGTTGGCAGATGGCAAAAAATTAAGTTCTGTATTGAGATGCTTGTAGACTACAATGGTAGAGTGACAGTGGTATTTAATGATCATGTGGTCTTCATTGTCAGGGATTAGTAAAGTACTTAAACCTCTCTAAATCTCTCTGCAAAAGTAAAGGTTCTTGTTTAAATATAGTCTCTTCAGTCACAAAGAATTGCACTTTTGTTTTAAAATTATGTTGACTTGTCATAATAGGTAAAAGGCATTTAAGTGACCTTCTAAAGGGTATCTATCACATTTATCTATCGGCCCCATCAACCTCACTAACCTTTAGCTTTGGTCTCCTTTTAAATGCAATGGGTGCTAAAAATAAATCAAAGACTATTTTTAAATATGTGTGGAGCGCCAAAAAGAAAGGCTATTGGGGAGTTCAAATAAGCATAGTAATATCTTTGTTTTAAATTTAGAAACCTTGTTTTTTTCAACCCCTATATGTCATATCTTTATGACATTAAAGAAAGTGAATTTTATATGCAGAGTCATAAAAGGTCATGGATACGAATTTGGTGGAAAGCCATAAAAGATTTTTTAAGACTATTTTTAGTCTTGAAAAAAAATAGTTTTTTAAGGAAATTTCAATGCATATCTTTGTGGAATCTTTAAGAAGATTTTATAAAGCTTTTTCTTTCTATTTTAAAAATCTCCTTCATGGCAGGAAGAATATTAAGGAGGAATTTATTTTTTTTAAGAGTGAAAGCTTTTTTTAAAAAAGGAATGATTATGGAAGATTAAGAGTTTTTGTGGGATCTGAATATATTTTGTATTCATTATTTTTGGAGGCTCTACAATTATTTTTTATGCAGGAGGTTAGATAGAATGACAAAAATATTATTGAAGATTTTATTCTTTCAAAATGGTGATAAAATATTTCTTGATCTTCATGAAAAAGAGGCTTGGAGAAGTGGATTCAAAGTTTATAATGAGGAATATAAAAAAATTTGCATGTGAATGTTTTTTTTTTGTTTTTGCATGAAGATGAAAAGAAATGTTTTGGAAGATGATGAAAATAAAAATAAGCTTTGAAGATGGAAGATGAAAGAACTTAATATTATTATGCAGGTTGTGAAGAATGTGTGCCAAAAAATTTGTGTGGGAATTTAATATTAATAGATTTGATTGGTGATTGGTAACATTGAAAGATATATCTTCCTATATACATGCAGATTTAATAATGTTGTGAAGGAATTTTCCATGTTTATAGAGGTTGAATATATATAGTGTGTGTTGTAATGAAGACAAAGATGGAAAACATTTGCAGACGCTTTATGTGTATCAGGAGCATATATAGAGATGATTCATTTGTGCAGAGGAAAATTTCAGAGATGGTAAATTAATAAAATCATTTGTTGCAGATGTTGATCACCTCAAATTATAGAGGTTGAAGATTGAATTTTTGTAAAGAATTTGTTGTTAAAAGGAAACGGAAGATATAAGGTTTTTGTACTTGATTGAAATAGGGTAATCCCCTTATAAATTTTATATGTGCACTCAAAGAGTTTGTGATTAGCCAATGAGGCTTGTAGGTCAGTGAGACCTTTCATTTGTTAGTGAGACACATATATCAACCAGTGAGGCCTTGTAAGGAAGTTTTTCAAAGTTAAACCAGTAAGGCAGTTCATGAGTGGTTTTTCTACCCCTAGAGGGTTTTCCACTCCTAATTCTTTGTGTCCTTGTTTCATAAATTATGTGTTGTTGATTGTCTTTCAAGTCTAAACATTCAATGTTTATCTCCTTGATGCAAAATATGATAATTGATTGTTAACATATTCTCCCTCAATTTTGATAAGTTTTAGATTGTCTGGTTTTACACAACACTGATTCACCCCCCCTCTCAATGTTGTCCTGGACTCCAACACCATCTTCTAAACATGAAAAAGGGAAAGGTGGAATTGCCATGTTAATAAATAGAAAATGGAATAAGTGCATTAACTTGCATGGGTGTTCCCCTTGCAATAGATGTCTGTGGGTCATACTAGATATTGATGATGTTAAGGTTGGTCTCTGCTCAATTTATGCACCAAATGAGTATGAGAATAGGGCTTAATTATGGAAGTGGATGGAAAATGAGCTTCCTAGGATTCCTTGGATAATGGGTGGTGACTTCAATATGATAGAACACAAAGATGATAAATCAGGGGGGTCCTTCATGATTGGAAAGGGAATGAAAAGTTCTTTTGGGATAGAATGAAGAAAATGTTGAATCTCTATGATCCTTTATCTGGACAAAAAGAGAACAGTATTGGTATTTGGTTCTCCTGGTGTAATTGTCAAAGAGATAATAGGAGAATATATTATAGATTAGACAGATTTTATGTAAATAAAGATTTTTTTCAATTTTAGTCTTCTCATCATAATAATGTGGTTCAAGTTATTCCAAATACCTTATCAGATCATCACCCAATTATGTTAGTTATTTCCCTAAAATACCATTAAGTTAAACTATGAACTGTTACATGATAAGGACTGTATGTATGGTATTATATGTCTAAGGGAGATCATAAAAGCTCTTGATAGAAAAGTAAGTGAAATTTCTTATTGGAATAAGTTGATTAGGTCTTGTAAAACTCTTTTTCAAATAGTTGGAAAGAAGTATACCCTAGATAGAAGGAAGATGGAGCTCAGGCTCCAAGAGGATTTCCTTAAAATTGAGGAGTAGATATAGAAGGAGCCTAGTAAACCAGAGTTGTCAGATAAATTGGGAGATGTTAAACATAGATTGAGATAATCTCAAGTTAAGAAGGCCTAGGGAGCTAAGATAAGAGCAAAAATAAATTGGCTAGAAGGGGACTAAATATTTCTTTGAGTTGCTAAAATATAAAAATATGAAAGAGAATATTGGCCCTATCCTAGAAGGAGGAGTCCAATATCAAACAAACAATGAAATGATTGAAAATTTTAGGAGCTTCTATGAGAGATTGTTTAAAGCAGAAGATAACAAGGAGGGGTGTATAGAGGCTTAGGATCTGTGCAAAAGAATTTGTAAAAAGAAAATAGACTTTGAAATGTAGAAAAAGTTGGAGGCTAGGATAACCAAATCAGAAATTGGGGTAACCATCAATGTAGAAGTTGTGAAACTAACCTCAGAGGACCTAGTGAACACCTGCAAAACCTAAGATTAACCTTCCACAAGAGAAAAAAGTAAAGAAAGAAATTTGCACAAAAATGATGCAATTAATGAAAATGGATTAATGAATTACATGAGAGAACTTGCTTTTATATTTGCAAGTTAGAAAACCCTAATGTGAGATTCCTAAGTTTAGCTTAAGTGAAATAAAGTAAAGGTGACTTAATTAATTAATCTATATGATTAAATTAATTAAGTAAAGAACCTATTACTCTAACACCCCCCTTAAGATGAACTTAGGGAGAAGCTAAAAAACTAAGGACAAATGCATGAAAGCAAAGATGGGTCCCAAAAACTAGGCCTAATAAGGTATCCATGTACAAAAGAATCTCTCACAAATAGAGAAAAGGAGAAAACCACATGGGAAAACTCCTCTACAAAAGAGAGAACAAACCTCCCTACAAGAGAGAAAGAGTGAAGGACTAAGAAGCCTCCACAAACGATGTCCCAAAAGAATAGAAACATGAAGATGGACACGAAGAACTCCACTGAAGCATGAAGAAGCTGCAAACACTATTGAAGACTAACTACTATAGTGCTGAAGAAGAACCTCCTTTAAAACAAGATGAAGATTAGAATCAAGAAGACAAGAATCTGCATGAGTGCCCCCAACGACACTACTCGAATCAAATGACAAACAAAGGTAAAACATTTGGAACTTGAAGATACAAATGGAGCAGGTACCAAAAGTTAGAAGAACTGATCAATTGAAAATAGAAGGTCACCTCCACAAAAGGAATGCAAGAGTGTCCATATGGTAAATGCTCCATCTCACGGAAATGCATGGGTAACCAGCCACTGATGTACCGTCGCATCCGCCTGTTGGAAAGAGACACTGTTAAGCATGGCAGGTGTTGTCATTGATGGCAACTAAGACTATTCCACACATTTTCATAACATAGCTTGCTCATACCGGAAGTCAGAACAAGAATCTATCTAAGTCCGAGTTGCTAGAAAGCTTGCTCATACCGGAAGTCAGAACAAGAATCTATCTAAGTCCGAGTTGCTAGAAACAAGGCATGTGACAGGGTTTGGTAACTTGGTCTGGATCCCTCCAGTGGTAAATCTTAGTGTGTTGTAGACTTGAGGGAGTGTAGAGGGATGTCAGGATAATTCAAATCCAATATTTTAGTCTCTGGTGACAAAGGGATTAAAATTTATAAGCATCTGAGTACCGAGTCCTAATATGACAAAACAATTCAGTGAAGAACAGGCTGACTTGTGTTTGATCCCTGTGCAGATCCAATAGAAGTGTTTTGGTGAGTTGCGTATGGGATATAATGATTAGTGACTGACATGTGTTGTGACATGCAAGTTCTATTTCTAGTACACATCTTTATTTGTGTATGGATTTAGCCAACTGAACAAAGTATTTGTATTGTGTGTTAAGTTCTTCACAAGGCTGACAGAAAGAAGATTGAATTATTGATGCAGATATATATAGCTGATGGATTCGAGTATTGTGGGGTGTGATAGTGATGTGAATATGAAGTAAGTACAAAAAGGTAGATAGAAGTGCGAAGGAGAAGAGCTTTGAGGTATGGATTATGGAAGAGCAGTAAACAGGGCAGAATAAAGATGAAGTGTGTAAAATTAGTATTCTATGCTTAACCAGAACTGATTCTTGCATTGGTAGATGCTACTCATCAGTTCAAACAATCTGTAATCCTTCTGTAATCATTCTTGTAGGCAATGAGCCTCTCTTGAGCAGTGAGCTCTAGGCAGTGAGCCTGAAGGCATGTGCCTTCTCCTTTTCTAATACTTTTAACAGAGTATAATCTTTGTGGGTTAACCCCCACCGTGGTTTTTCCATGTTAAAAATCATGGTGTCAAGTGTATTATTTGTGTTTTTGCTCATATTCTATTGATTCCTGCTTTTTCATGATTATGTTTTTTTTTTAAGAAGGTGTAAAGAAGAATTAACTTCTACAACCTTTAAAGTTTCAAGACAACTGATTCACCCCCCTCTCAGTTGTCAGCCCTAATTCCAACAATTGGTATCACAGCAAGGTTCCTTGAAAGAAGCCTAATAGCTTGAGGAGGATCTGGGAAGGAGTTTCAATGGTTCACTCAGAGAACAACTTCAATTAGCTTTAGAGGATCTTGAACGGTCCAAAGTAGAAATAGATGATCTAAAAGCAAACCTTAAGGATGCTGATGATTGCATTGACTTGCTAAAAGATAAACTAAAGAAATCAGTGGAAAAAAGGAAGGAACTACTTCATCAACTAGCTAATCTTATTGAAGAAAATGGCATGAATGAGACTTTAGAAGAAAAGATAGAGAAATGTGAGAAGATGACAAAAGAAGTTTCTATTCTAAAACATGAGATGGAATCTAGGGTAATGAGGCTAACCAAAGAAATTGAGCAAAGGAAGAAGACTGAAGAAGACCTAAATCAAACTCTAAAGATAGAACCGAAGAATGCTATAGATTGGATAGAATAGCTGGCCATCTAGAGTCTGATCTACAAGAAAGCAGAGACAATGAGAGAGAACTTGAAAGCCAAATTGTCATTCTCAGACATGACTTAGAAGTTGCAAATGAATACAAGGAGAAGTTCAGGATAAGCTTAGTTAAACTTGAAGCACTGCTTGAAGGACAGAAAAAGGCTGATGACAAGCATGGTCTTAGATATGAGACAGGTGAAAGATCCAGATCCGGACAAAGAAGTTTTCAACCAAGGAATGGGAGAAACAGACCTAGAAGACCTCCAGTAAGACAACCTAATGCTCAAAGATATCCATCCTTCAATAGCAATTATTTCAACTACAATAAATTTGGTCATAGAGCTACTTAGTGCAGAAGTAGAGTAAATCAAAATGGTCCATCCTTCTCTGGTCAATGCTTCAAGTGTAAGAGGTATGGTCATAGATCAAATGAATGCAGAAGTATGATAATGAATAACTCTAACAATAGAGGAAATGGCAACTCTTTTAATGGTTACTGCTTTACTTGAAATGGATTTGGACACATGGCTAATCAGTGTAGATCAAGAGGAAATCAAGCACATAAGCAAAGAAATGTTGTGTGCTTTAATTGCAATAGATCTGGTCATATTGCAAGATTCTTCAGAAGCAGGAATAATGAAAGAAGAGGTCCGGTAAATAGAAAACTGGATGAGCAAAGACAAGACAAAGGCAAGGGCAAAATTGATGTGAATGAAATCCAAAATGAAATGAGCAAGACATGGGTCAAGAAAAATGTTGTGAATAATAGTAATGGGTCAGTACCGGAATTTGGTGCTGATAATTCCATCGGGAATTGAATTTGGAGCTCTAGCTCAGGGGGAGCTGCATTGAAAATCAAATTCCCCCAGCCAGTAAGTAGGTGCCTAGATCTAGCACAATGAGAGAAGATATTTTGAATTGTTTCAGAACTTTTGGAAGGATTTCTGGGAGAAAAGATGTTGATATGGAAACTTGTGGAGTGACTCATGAAGAACTGTTCAAGAAATAGAGTAACTGGATGAAGTTAGGGGAACACATTTATTACAATGCCAAATTAGGTTTTGTGGAGGATAAAAGGTCACTTAGTCATGCATTTGAATCACTTTGCATTCGAAGGAAACAAGAAGAAGAGCATTTGAGCTACAAATCTAGAGATTGAAGCACAAAGAGTGAAGTCAACCAGTAATTAATTAGCCCTAACCCTGCGGAAGAAAAAGGTACTTCTCTGTAAAGCTTTGAATCTAAAATATATTGAGATGGCTACTCCTCTTGTTGTTGACATTACTGAAAGGCCCTGTCCAAAATTTAAGAAGCATCCTTACAAGTCAGTCGAAATCGAACCGTTAGGTGCATTCTCCGGTGTCCCATATGGAGTACTGCATGTAAGATATTAGGGCATACATCCACTGCAATGTAGAAGAATTTCTAAATTTGAAGTTGCTTGAATTATTTAAGAACCATCTAAAGGGTGATAACTATCAACTGAAGCTAGAAATTGAAACCCTGGAAAGCAAACATTTTCTTCAAGTGATTGAATTTTTGACGTTTGATGAAAGTGAATGGGTTCAATATGTGTTGAGCTAGATACATGATGAATTTATATGGCTATTAAAACCATTCAAGATTACCAAGGATGTTATCAAAATTCTGACTGGGTTAAACTCAATCGGTGGATTACCCATGTTAAAATCTGTGAAAAACCAAACTGTTACTGATGCAACTAGTGTAAAGTTTGATAAGAGAGCTCTGACCATAAATGACATTATAGAACTGGATGTGAAGTTTGCTTCCATGGTGATTGGCTACAAGATCTATCACTCTAGCAGAGAGAATTTAGTCTCTGGAACTGATATGCAGCATATCAAATGTTGAAGGAAAATGCAAATTATGACTTATGTGAGCTACTACAGAACCAACTGGTTAAAAATCTGAGCAAAATCAAGAAGGATAAGAAAAACACCTTCAAGTATGGTCCCTTAATTATATGCTTATTCTTCTATTTCATGAATGAAATACCTAGAGCGCAAGGTGTGCACTGGACACATGACAGGCCAGTTGCAATTCAAATAAGGGATCATTCACATAGCATTGGAGACTCAAGTTCACAATTAAATAGAGAAAGAATTGATAAGGCTGAAAAGGAAAAGCAAGACAAGAAACAAGAAGATGCTCTAGTGGAACCATCCTCCACTCCAAGGACTACTAGGAGCTTTGCTGCTGCTTCTGTTCCCCCTAAACCTATAAAACCAGAAGATAGACCATCTGGTGAAGGAAGTAAGAGAAAGAAAACAAAGGCCATAAGAATGTATGTGAGCACAAGAGATGATGAAGAGACGAAAGTTAAAGAGATAAGATCTAAGAGAGCCAAGACTTCAAGGGTTCCTGAGGACCAACCTTTTAGAAGCAAAAAGGAAAGTATTAAGCAAGAGACTGGTAAGGTTGCTATGACTATTGATGAAATTGTAAAAATGATTACTATTCATGGAAATCTAAGGCCTATCAGAAAATATTATGATAGTTTTGATGAAGCAAATAAGAAAATCTTGGAGGATGCCACCATCCTATACTTGAATAAATTCAATAGAGCTCTACTGGAAATTTTGCAAGAAATTCCTAAAAGTTTAAGGAAAATACTAGGGATGAGGAAGGAAGCTGCCAAGAATAAAGACATAGAACTTAGAGAATATGTCCTCTCCACCCTGTGTCCAGTAATTGTTGGAGTCCAGGACAACACTGAGAGGGGGGTGAATCAATGTTGTATAAATTTTTAACTTTTTGCAAACTTTATCTTACAAGACAAACAGAAAGAAAGACATTAATGATTTGTTGAGCTCATATGCACAAGATTGATAATGAAAGATGTGAACAAAAACTTATAAGCAAAGCACTAATATACACACATACAGATGAAGACAACATGAAACATGACACATGCTTTTCACGAGTGGAAAACCCCTGGGGTAGAAAAACCACTCAACACCTGCCTCACCGGCTTAATGAAAATCTCACTGATTACATGGTCTCACTGACCAAAGAAGCTTCACTAGCTTTACAGGATGCCTCACTGGCATACATTATGTCTCACTGACTGATACAAGGCCTCACTGGCAAAATACAATCACCATGATCAACATATAAAATCTAGTGTGCAAGAAATGATTGCAACTCAATCTGATTTGCACCAATATAAACTCTGTGCCTCATCATACATCCTTATACCTCTAGTTTGATTTTTCAAATCAAGACCATCTTCTTTTACACACCTCTACAAACAAGCTCCTCTTACAAATCTCTATAAACAATTATCTCTGCAAATTGTCTCTATCAATCTTTCATCAATCACTGCAATCAATGCTTGATTCCTTGCAATCAAAAACATTACAAACCTCTGCAAGTGTCTTTATACATTCTAATACACCTATAAGAACATTTCACTATGAAGAACATCTCACACAATATGTCTTTTTCTCTACAAATTGGTTCACTCAATCATTCATCTATATCATCAAATTATCTTCATCATTGATCTACACAACAACAACACCATCAAAGCACCTATGATGTCATTAAATATCAGATGACCTTTCACATTCTGCAAAATGATTTTCATCTTTTCTTAATGAAGATCTTGTATAATTGACATTAAGTCCTTTCATCTTCATCTTCAAAGCCTGTTTATATATTTTTTTATCTTCAAAAATTTATTTTGACTTCAATAACAACATGCATCTGCAAAACCTAAAAATAACTCTTGGCTTTTCTTCTCTTTGCATATTCATCTCATATATCATTTTGCACCTGCAATTTATTTTGAAAAACTTTACATAAAAAAACTTCAATATTTCATTTTTGCCCTCATAAGAATAACCCTTCATATGCATATTCATATTCATTATGCCCTACAAAAATGTTCAACAAAATTCCAATAAATTTTCTTCTAACTCTTCATATTATGTGTACTTCAAAAGCCTCTTTCAACTTCAATCTGCAAAAAAAACACTCTTCACCAAATTTGTTAATCTTCATCTGCAAGAATATCGTATTTTTAACTTCAACAATCTTTTCATCTTCTCCACAATATCATAAATGATATTCTTTACACTAGATCTTCAATCTACAATAATAAAATTAACTGCCTTCAATAAAAAATTCCTCCCATATTCGAACTTACCTTCTATCTCTATGAGAATAAGAAATAGATGGTATACCTTTTCACAAAAGATATTAAACTTCCACTTGATAAGATGCCTTTTAAAAAAAATAACAAATCACCATTCTATTTGCCTTTAACTACTTGAATGAAGTCAAAAAATAGAAAGAATATCCTTTAAAGTCGACAAAAATCTGCCTTTAAATCGAGCTAAAAAAAAGCCTCATACTATAGTTTAAACTCTTCTGATATTTAAAAGCACGTCAAAGTGCAATCTTGAGAGGGAGCAACAAAGTTTAAATACGAGCCATTAATTTTATTCTTCGTGCCCATAGATATTTGAATGTAAGCTTTTGATGGCATTTTAGCACCCATGCACTCATCGATGAAACATAAGATGTCAGTAATGTGAAACAAGGAGGCTGGTTGCCCATGACCTCTAAATCCTTCAGTAGGTCACTTTAAATGACTCTGACGTGATATCGTAGGTCACCAACAAAACATAACCAAAGTGATTTTCAATGATGATGAGCAGAGTTAGAGTATTAGGTTTTAAGAAAGCACCTTAAGGGATTTAGGATCTAGGATTTAAAGATTAGTGTCTCAAGCAACAAAATTAAAATCCTAATTTTCTTTCAAACACATCAATGTGACAACAAATCTTAGGACATCTCTAGAACATAAAATTAGATGCAAAGAATACATAAAGTGATGGAAAACCAATACTAGGACTTAATGAAGACTAATATATTCCAAACCCTAGTTTTATAAAAGGGACTTCAAATCAATATAACATCTTTGATATGTTAATTTTCTACCATTCCTTTGTTATGAAGACTCCTACCATACCTATGTCACTTTTTATAAACTGATATTCTGATTCAATCGATAAACACAATTACTGCAACTTGTCATGTGTGACAAACATTATGACCAAAATACACTGCCAAGTTGTCATGGTGAAACACACCATTCAATGACACCATGAAGATATCCTGATCAAATCAAACCATGAAGATGAATATGAACAACTCCTGTAAAAATCAACACATTGTAAACCTGCAAGACCTTTTTGACATCAATGACAATCAATCTCCATCAGTAATGACTAGAAGGGAAGTAGATAAAATCCTTAAGGAAGTTAAGGAGAAATTCAGAAGCAAGATCTGGATGAACAAGCTAATGCTTGGTGAAACTGAGGAAGTTGTAAAGGAAACAAAGGAAATTTTGAAGAAGGCCCTAGATAAAGATAAATATTATATTATTTCAGAAAAACAAGTTGAGGAAGACAATCCTTTAGTTCCGGAACAAGAGACTTCAGAAGGTAAGATTGGAGAGGGCAATGATGACCAAAATGATACTCTAATCCTCTGGAGTAAACCAATGAAGAGACACTAAGTCCTACTCAAGGTGACTCAGAAAAGAAAGAGGATCAGAAATAAGAAGAGGCTGAAGACAAAAGGGATACTCAGAATCAAATAGATAAAATTAACACAAAAGTAAACATGGAAACACAAATTCCCACTAAAGTTAACCCACAACAAAAGAAAGAAGAAGAAGTCAAGGGCAAGGAATATAAAACAGAAGAAGATGGTGCAAATGTTGATGCACCCAAACAAAATAGTCCTACTACTACCACTGGAAAAACTCAAGGAAAAGAAAGTGGTCCAGAAATTGTAGCAAGAGACACTACAGATGCAGTGAAGAGTTTCCTAAGTAAAGAGATGCTAGAGTTTGATGAACCTGAATTGATTCAAGGACCACTCAACTTGGATAATTTCTCTCTAGTCCAATTGATGAAGATAACATCTTTCACACAAGCTAAGGCAAGTGAAAAGATATTGAAATCCCACATAGAGGACAATGAGCTATTAGGCCTTGCATCTAGTATATTAGAGAAGATAATGCCAACTTTCTAGAAGAATCCATCTGATTCTCCCTCTGGAAATCTAAAGAGACTTGTAAATTCTGTAAGTACACACTTTGAATCCTTTGAGAAGTCTGCAGAGATTAAAATCTGGAATAAATTTTTGGATAAGAGATTTAATGAGCTAAAGGGTCTAATAGGGAATGATAAAAGGATACTTGATATCAGTATAAAGAGTATTCAAATGCTCTCAATGACAGAGGTGATGTATACAAATTTTGTCTATCTTGGCCCAAAGTTATCAAGGATATTGAGAAGAAGATAAAGGAGTGGGAACAAAGATTGTTAAATCTATCTCAAAATTTTGATCATCTAACAGTGTCTCTAGCAAGTCAGGAGTGTCAAGCAATCAGCTTGACTGATGAAATAAAGAAGCTTGTTAAAGAAAAGAACAATATTGTGAAGAGAATGTGTGAGTTTTAGGGATTAATTGCTCCCAAGTTAGAAACAATGTTTACTGCTTTATCAGAAGCTCAAGTTGTAGTCTGGACAGGTGATCCTTCAGATTTGAAGAAAGCAAAAACACAAGTATTTCTACTAAGAGAACACAACTCAATTTCGGATGGCATGAAAAGTAGTTGGGCCTCTGAACTTGTGCAGTTGAAAAATAGCTTTGCAGATATCATCAAGTTCATGTAAATATAACACATAGATTATTTGTACATATGCGACCTTATATATAGATCTCTTGTGGAAATTTTGAATTGTGGATCCCACCCTTTGCCGTTGATGTCAAAGGGCGAGTGAGAGACAGCGAAAAATGAAAGAAAATGAAGAATCCATCAAAGGGGGAGCAGTGGAAGAATATATAAGTGTACACAATAGGGGGAATTAGTCATGACACTTAGTCATTTTTCACTAAGTGTTGCCATCAATGCCAAAGGGTGAGATTGTTGGCAAGAGACACTGCTAAGCATGTCAGGTGTTGTCATTCATTACAACTAAGACTATTCCACACATTCGCATAACATAAATTCCTCATACCGAAAGTTAGAACAAGAATCTATCTAAGTCCAGGTTGCCAAAAATAGGGCATGTGACAGGGTCCGGTAACTTGGTCCGGATCCCTCCAGTAGTAAATATTAGTGTGCTACAGATCTGAGGGAGTGTAGAGGGATGTCAGGACAATCCAAATCCAAGATTTTAGCCTCCAATGACAAAGGGATTAAAAGTTATAAGCATCTGAGTACCGGGTCCTAATATGACAGAACAGTTTAGTGAAGAACAGGTCGACTTGTGTTTGATCCCTGTGTGGATCCAATAGAAGTGTTTTGGTGAGTTGTGTATGGGATATAATGATTAGTAGCTGACATGTGTTGTGACTTTCAAGTGCTATTTTTGGTACGCATCTTTGTTTGTGTATGGATTTAACTGACTGAACAGAGTATTTGTATTGTGTGTTAAGTTCTTCACAAGGCTGACAAAAAGAAGATTGAATTATTGATGTGGATATATATAGCCGATGGATTCGAGTATTGTGGGGTGTGATAGTGATGTGAATATGGAGTAAGTGAAAAAAGGTAGATAGAAGTGTGAAGGAGAAGAGATCCGAGGTCTAGATTATGGTAGAGCAGTAAATAGGGTAGAATAAAGATGAAATGTGTAGAATCAATATTCTGTGCTTAACCAGAACTGAATTCTTGCATTGGAAGATGCTACTCATTAGTGCAAACAATCTATAATCCTTCTGTAATCATTCTTGTAGGCAGTGAGCCTCTCTTGAGCAATGAGCCCGAAGGCATGTGCCTTCTCCTTTTGTAATACTTTTAACAAAGTATAATCTTTGTGGGTTAACCCCCACCATGGTTTTTCCCTTAACTGGGTTTCCATGTTAAAAATCATGGTGTCAATTGTATTATTTGTGTTTCTGCTCATATGTTATTGAATCCTGCTTTTTCATGATTATGTTTTTTTGTTAAGGTGTAAAGAAGAATCAACTATTGCAAGCTTTAAAGTTTTAAGACAACTGATTCACCCCCCTCTCGGTTGTCAGCCCTAATTCCAACACTGCCTAGTACATAGGAACAAATACTAGATACATAACTCACTTGAATGTGAAATCGAGGAAGCATTCGCACCAACAGTAGAAACCCCCCCATAATGCAGACAAGGGAGAGCCATGACAGGTACACTGAAACTATGTGAAACCAAGAAGTGCATGTAGAAGAAACAAGAACATCTGAACGTGCAAACATGAAAGTACCAACAAATAAAAGGGTGTTCAAACCAAGGAACACACACATGAGGCAAGAATCAATGTGATTCACTGTTGTCATGGAAGGAACACTCACTTGACAAAGGTGTGATGGCAAAACAAAATGCAAACATCAACCCCCATGGCACTTGATATCATAGTGTGAGTACAATAAGGTACAAAAAAATGTGCAAGATCTCAAGAATACATTTACAATGTTGAGGCATTTTATTTCAGTGCGTTTACGTATGAGAAGTGCTTACAATGGAAGCTCAAAATGTCTAAAAAAAGACCATATGCTGAAAATACAATTCTCTGATAGAAAAAGAGGAAACAAATAGCACCATGATGAAGTACATAAAAAAACATGCACTTTCAAAAATAATAGACCCAAAAAGGAGTCTAGATGTAGAAGATATGGCCTGTCAAAGTCTCCAAAATGAGAACTACACAACAACACTGAGAAAATTGATTTCTGGAAAAAACTAGAAGTCAAAACTGAAAACCACCTACACCACTATGAAGAGAACGAAATGCTACCCCTTTTCAAAAAAAATTATAATAAAAAATACCACTGCATGACCAAGATATGGCCTCTAGAAGATGGGGTGCAAAAATGAAAAGCCCAACAGAGAAGGGTAGACAAGGCAAAAAAGAAACCTTCGCCAAATTTAGAAAAACTGCCTCTTGTTAAGGGAAAATTGGATTCAAATGAATAATCAATAATATCAAATATCAAGATACCCAAAACTCAATGAAATGGTGAACAAAAGAGATTCAAATAAACAATGAACAAACAACAAAGCAAACCTCCTTAATTCATAGCTTCCATTGATCGCCTATCACAATTGATCTTGCATGTATGAAATATGGCCCTCAGAAAGTGTACTTCCTTGCTATAATTCCAAGATGTCAAATGGGAATGACTGATAATATCGCCATGAAGATGAGTTTCACAACAATGGTAGTAGTGCGTAGTAACGAATGTGATCACAAGCAATGAAGGAATTGGTGCCAAAGGTGCATTGTAATTCCTGCAGAGTAACAAAACTTAAAGCTTGGATGAATGAAATGGAGGAATAAGGTTCAATTTATAGACTCGTGAGAGAGAAGATCAACGGTATAGAAAGAATAAGAAGATCAATGGTATGGAACGGTTGAGGAACGTGTGCGAATAGAAAGAAGACAAGTGTCAACCAAAAGCTGTTTTATTTGAGTTAACTACTTTCTTTTCTAAAGATAAGATATGACTCCATAAATTAGAAAGTTTTTTTCTAATTTAAGAGATATTGATAAAAACAAGGTTGATTGAGTCAGTTAACTCAACTTGTGATTTGCTTTTGCATAAATTGAGAGAAATTAAATAATAAATTATTTAATTTTGTGTACATGAAGAAGAAGACTTGTTTTTAGAAAATTTGGAAGATATTTGAAGAATTAGAAGGTAAGAAAACAAATTAAATTAATAAATTTTATTTAATTGTTGTGCATGATTTGGAAGAATAAATAAAATATTTGATTGTATTTTATTTTTGGAGATTGAGAGGATTTAAATAAATTTGATTTGATTTATTTAAATTTGGAAGAATGAATTGACTTTAATTAAATAATTAAGAATTATTTAATTGTTTGGAAGAATTTAATTAAATAAAGGATTTTATTTAATTTTGACTTTAGAAGAGGTAATTAAATATTTCGATATTTAATTAACTTAGAGGAATATGAATCGAATAAATAAATTTGTTTATTTATTTATTGATAGAGGAATTAGAAGGGAATAAATATTGAGAATATTTATTTAGACTGAATTGTGTCATTTTTAGGCGTATGCATTTTGCCCCTCTTTGATGCAATGCAATTTACAGCGTTGCTTCAAAGAATAAATAGTCTGATAATGATACATGCCCCAGTTTGCCCTTGGTACAGGTTATGATGATAGGATGCCCCCTCGGGAGATTGGATGAGAAAAAGGTAGAAGGACATGAGACGAACAATCTCATGATGAAGAAGGTAAAATTAGGTTGGGGTGAAGAAATTGGTTGGAGAAAATGCCGAATGATACACAATGCAAGATAGAATGAAAACACACACAAGCAAGTAAGCAAGTATGCACAAATGATATAAGAACAAACAAGGTATTGCCCTTGTCGAGCGGTAAACCAATGATATACTGATAATGATATACGATAGTGTTTTCATGGCGGGGAACAATATATCCCTAGACCAACACGGCAGGTGTGTTGTCATGGTAGGGAATGATAGATCCCTAGAGAAAACATGAAGGATAATGTCTGGTTTCAGGAAATGGAACATGTCGTGTAAGACGCATGTGTTGGTTTGGTTTCGACAATGTTACATCCTGTATAAGACAATTGATTGATTAATTGATCGAGTTGGTTTACGACCAGACAAGGATCAAGACCACTCAGTGTGATTGGATAATTTGACAAGATTGACTTGACTTGATTGGTATGGATTAAGGATGGACTTGCATTTGGATCACTGCTCAGATTGACTGAATTGAGAAGAATGGACCACAATGATAGACAAAATACTGATTGATAGAAGAATGACTCGATAGAAGGAATCACAAGATTTTATTTGTATTGAAACTCTACATTGTTTGGATCTTTTATTGCATGGGATATGGATGTATGGATGTATAATGGATACAAATGGTGTTTGCTTTTGACATCTTGATGGTGCAAGTATTTTGAAGTGCTTATTTCATCATTAGGCGATTTTTTTGGTACTTTTTCCGTATGTTGTAAGTTAATACAAGCATCTAGGTATAATTGAACCGAGATGACCTGAGTATTGCTTACATGGATTTTGATTTAACAAGTTAAAACAAACATCGAGGTATAATTAAACCGAGATAACCTGACTATTTCTTGTGTATCAACAGTCAAGGATTGCCCTTGTTCATGTTAGACCTTTGATGTCCTCGATAATCTTTTGCCGATCATGTCCTTAGACAAGGCTTCACATTACTAAAGTTTAATCCACAAACAACAAACAAAGAAAATAATCATGCCCCCATCATAGCATCTCTAGCTTTTGGCATCCTCAAGTAGCATAGAAAGACATGATAGCAAATATCAAGACTCTGTATTTTTAACCATGTTTCCAATCCATTAAACATTTTTGCATTTTAGATGTGTTTGTTTCTTGCCATAATTTGGGTAAAATTAGTTAGAAGGCCTTAGGAGTTTGTTTGCTCTACCTTGGATAGGTTAATGTCCTGCGTCGAGATTTTTGCTTGAAAAGAGCAGGTTTTTGTTTGTGCTTGCTTGCCTGGTGAGAAGATTCCACAATCTTTATTGGTGAGATGGACTCTAAGGGATTGACCTAGTGCCTCGGGGGCTCATTGCTAAATGACCTTGCCTACGTGATGACACAGAGGCAATGTAGTTTGGGGTAAACCCTAGCGGACCTAAGACCTAGGCGATAGAAAGTGGTGCGGATTCAGATAGATATATGGACTAGACATGGGATGGATGGGAAAGTGGAGCCTCGGGGGCGCATTGGAGAAATGGCTTTGCCTACGTGACAACGCAGTGGCAACGTAGTTCATGGACTTGGACCATGGATACTAACGAGAGACACTATGCTAGGCTGACACTATGGATAGGATATGGGATAAAACCTTGGTTGACAAGGCAACAAAGAGATAGAGTATCAAGCCATGATAGGTTATCATTAGGTTTTTATTATGGGACATATATGGATCGAATGGGATGAGAGGAAGAATGGACACAAGGTGATTGGTTTCCCAAAGATGGAGGAAGTAGTTTATTACAAGTAACACCTGTTTGCCAGGTTTTCACCACTTGCTTTTATTTGCATGAAAGCTAGAAAGTAAACATGACGCCTGTTTGCCAGGTTTTCATCATGATACCTATCCAAGGCGCCTGTTTGCCAGGTTTTCACCAAAGGATGATTTTTTTGTAATTTTCTGCTTTTTTTTATTTTTTTTGTATTTTTTTGTATTTTTCCCATTTTTTGATTTTTTTTGTATTTTTCTGATTTTTGTATTTTTTTTGTATTTTATGCCCCCCTTACATTGGGGTTCTCCTAGGTATATAACCGGTGAAGATGCATGCTATTGATTGGGTCATCTAACAGCTCACCCTCTGACATTGCTAACTAATATGCCCCCGATCCATAAGCAGCTACGATCACATAAGGCCCAAGCCAGTTGGGTTCAAACTTGCCTTTCTTTTCCCGATCCTGTTGATTGCGGGGATTCTCCTTATGTACTAGATCTCCAACTTTAAAGACCCTTGGGCAAACTCTGTGGTTATAGCTTCGTGACATCATTTGTTGATATGCTTTGAGATGGTCAAAGGCTTTCTGTCTCTTTTCTTCTAGCAACTCTAGTTCTTGCAATCTGGAAACTCTGTATTCTTCATTTGATATGAGACCTTTTAATGACACCCTGAGAGATGGTAATTCGACCTCTATGGGGAGGATAGCTTCTGAGCCATAGACAAGGGCGTAAGGTGTAGCACCTATGGGAGTGCGTATACTGGTTCTATAGGCCCATAGAGCGGGATTGAGTTGGACATGCCAATCACGACCCACATCATTGACTATCTTCTTGAGGAGTTTCAAGATGGTCTTGTTGGATGCTTTAGCTTGACCGTTGCCTTGGGGGTAGTAGGGTGTGGAGAAACGGTGTTGGATTTTGAATCAGTCACAGAGTTCTTGGACATCCTAGTTTTTGAAGGGTCTTCCGTTATCAGTGATAATGGATGAAGGAATTCTGTATCTGCAGATGAGGTAATTCAGGATGAATGAGGAGATTTGTTTACCTGTGACGGTGGTGAGGGGAACGACTTCAATCCACTTAGTAAAGTACTCAGTGGTGGTTATTATGAATTTGTAGTCGTTGGAGGAGGGTGGATGGATCTTTCCCACAAGGTCAAGTCTCCATTGGCAAAAGGGCCAAACTGTCATTAAAGGTCTCAACTCTTGAGTTGGTGCATGTATCAGGTTCCCATGTATTTGGAACTGCTTGCACTTCTTCACAAACTGATATGAATTTGTTTCCATGTTCGGCTAATAATAACCCAAATGAATGAGTTTCTTAGCTAAGGAAGGACCACTAGAGTGTGTTCCATAGATCCCTTCATGCACGTCTTGTAAGGCGGTTTGGGATTCTTCTCATTCTAAACAATGGAGTAAAGTACCATCTATACCACGTCGGTATAGGGTGTCGGCAATAATGGTACAGTGAGAGGTTTGGCGTATAAAGGTTCGTCATTGGTTGGAGATAAGTTAGATGGGAGGGTGTTGTCCTTGAGATAAGTGTAAATCTTACTGTACCAAGGTGAATCAGATCCAACTAAAGGGCATATGGAATAGGTTTCGGGAAGATCATAAGCTGGTTGCTGAATTGTTTCCACTAAGAACTCATACCGTGACTCATTCTTGAGTATTTTGAGAAGAGAGGCAATGGTTTCCATGGCATCTGCTGCTTTGTTCTCAATTCGAGGTATCTTCTCAAAAGAGATGATCACAAAGTATTTCTTAAGTCTTCAACCATCCACTTGTATGGGACAAGCTTTTCATCTTTGGTTTGGTAATCATCATTGACCTAATTTATCACTAGTTGAGAATCACCATAGACATGTAGCTCTTTGATTTTCCACTCTATTGCCATTTTGAGACTAATGACTAAGACTTCATATTTTGCTATGTTGTTGGTGCATGGGAATAACAGACGATAGGACTTCGGTATGGTGTCGTCATGAGGAGTTACAAACAAGATTCCTGCCCCCGATCCATGGTTTGTGTAGGACCCATCAAAGTAGAGTTTCTAGGAATGTATTGATATATTGAATAAAGATTCATCTGGAAACTCAAATTACATTAGCATGGTGTCTTATAGTGGTGCATCTGCTAACTGATCAGCAATGACTTGTCCTTTGATAGCCTTTCTGTCTACATACTCAATGTCATATTCACTTAAAAGCATTACCCATTTGGCTAGGCGACCTGTTAGAGCTGCTTTGCTTAGTAGGTACTTTCGTTGATCAATTTTTGTAATAAGTTTGACTGGATGTGCAAGCATATAATGTTAGAGTTTTTGGAAAGCAAAAACTACCGCAAGACACGATCTTTCTATTTGAGAGTATTGCAACTCATAGCCCACCAATGTGCAACTGATATAGTAGATGACTCTTTCTTTATTCTCATAGTCTTGTTGTGCTAGAAGAGCCCCAAGAGCTGTAGGTGTAGCAGATATGTAAAGTATTAATGGTTTCCCTTGGATAGGAGGCATGAGAATAGGTGGATTCATAAGATACTCTTTCAGTTTGTTGAATGCCTCTTCACATTTCTCATCCCATCTGAATGGAATGTTCTTGTACAGGAGATGACTGAATGGTTGACACTTGTCTGCCAGTTGTGATATGAATCTACGGATTGCTTATAGATTTCCTTGTAGAGATCTTAGTTGAGTGAGAGTCTTGGGTGGTGGCATGCCCATAACAGCCTTGACTTTGGCGGGGTCCACCTCTATTCCATTTGCTGATACAATAAAACCTAGGAGCTTGCCTGAGGTGACTCCAAACACACATTTCTTCAGGTTCAACCTGACTTTGAATTGCTTGAGTCTCTGAAGGACCTTCTTTAACACATCCAGGTGTGATTCTCTTGTGAATGACTTTGCTAGGATATCATCTACATAATCTTCCATTGTTACGTGCATCATATCATGAAATATAGTGGTCATAGCACGTTGATATGTGGCTCCTGCATTCTTTAACCCAAATGGCATGACATTCTAGCAGAAAGTGTCCCATGGACAAGTAAAAGCTATCTTATGCTGGTCTTCCAGTGCTATCTTGATTTGATTATATCCTGAGAAGCCATCCATGAGAGATAACATGGTATGCCCTACTGTTAAGTCGACTATTATATCTATATTTGGCAATGAAAAATCATCCTTGTGGCAAGCTTTGTTTAGATCTCTAAAATCATTGCATAGTCTAACTCGGCCATTAGGTTTGGACACTGGTACTATATTGGAGACCCATTCTAGATAGTCTATAGCTCTGATAAATCCTACATCCTAGTGCATGTCATTGGGGAGAGTGTCAAGCCTTCCATCATCAGGTTCCACAGTTGGGTTTTCACCTTTGGATGCGTCCTTTCTTTTTACTGTTTTGAGACCTAATGTTGCAAGTATGGGTCTAACCAGTGTTGTCATTGATGTCAACATACTCCTATTGCATTAATGATAAGGAACAAAGAAGAACAGTGAAGACAGTAAGCTAAAGATCCTAGCTAAGATGAAGATCAGAGGATACGGTTCAAAGGGTTTGTAGATATGTGTCTTAAGATGATCCAATAAAGATTTCAGAGGTCCGCATAAATATCTAAAGAAGTTGTGGCTGCTCAAGTAAAACTAGTTCCGACAGGTGTTCAGAGGTGACAGAGTGATACATAAAGGTCCGGTAAGATCCAGAAATGCCTTATCCTATTCTGTGGATTTAGTGGAGTGTTTAGGAAGTCCATATGAAGTAACAACTCGATTGGCTCATGGTCTGGAGGTCTGCAAGCATTTATTCCTTTGATAGTGATGATACACTGTGTTCTTGAAGTTCTGGATGAAGGAGAGAAAGATTTCAGTAAGCAGATGAAGTGTGGATGTTCTTGGTGATTCAGGAAAGCTTGTAGAGGTCTTTGGATCATGTCTAGTTCTTATTGGTGGTCTGCATTAGAGTTTGAGCTCACAATTTAAGAATAACTTCCAGATGATGGTGTTCTTCCTAAGTCTGGCCGATCGGATGATCTTGAAGATGTTATGTAAAGAATGGTGTGTTCCTAGAAGAAGATTGAAGTCTCAGATCTGTGTGGCCGATAGTGTGTTGATCCGCGTGAAGTCTTTTGTAATTAATCATGGTGTATTTATGTATTTGCTCTGTAATGTTTGCCGACTTAGATGATTATTCCTAAGTCGATGTCTTGTATAAATAAGTAATTGTAAAGTCATTTCAAAGTGTGTCTAGTGGAGATGAGAGTGTGGTAAAGAGTAGAGGAGTGAAAAGTAGAGCAGAAGTATTGGGCTTAAATGGAATTGATTCAAGCATGGTGAAGATGCTATTCTCCAGTTCAAGTTGGTGATATTTATTATTCTGTAGACAATGTTCTCTTGTAGGCAGTGGGCCTCTTGTGAGCAGCGTGCTCAGGCAGTGAGCCCTAATTGGCATGTGCCATTTTGTTCTTTCTATTCTTCTAACAGAGAATATAACCTTGGGTTAATCACGCCATGGTTTTTCCCTTAACCGAGTTTTTCACGTCAAAATCTTGGTGTCTTATGTGTTGATGTGTTTCTGCTCTTGATTTAATGCATTATGTTGTTGATAACTGAGAGGGGGGGTGAATCAGTTATCCTAATTATTTCCCTTTCTAAACTTTCCTATTAATTAATGCAGCATTGAATCAAACACAAAAACATTACCATGAAATAAGAAACACATGACACAGTAATTTTTGACATGGAAACCCTGTTAAGGGAGAAAACCACGGGGTGATTAACCCAAAAATTATTCTCTGTTAGAAGAATAGGAGATTACAAAAATGGCACTTGCCAATTAGGGCTCACTGCCCGAGCACACTGCTCACAAGAGGCCCACTGCCTACAAGAAGACACACTGTCTACAAAGTGATAAGAATCACAGTCTTGAACTGATTGGAAGCATCTGCATATGCTGGAGTTCAGTTCCGGTTAGGCTCAGTACACTGATCTGCTGCACTTCATCTTTCCTCTGTTCTTTATTCTGCTATCTTTCACATACCGGATCCTTTTTGCTACTTCTGCTCTGTTCTGGACTTATTCGCATATATCTTCACATCATCACACACTTCACAACTAAATCCATCCTCTATATATATCCGCACAAGTAATTTCATCACCTTTCTAGTCGGCATCCGGAACAGTCTAGTTTCTTACAAACTCTTGTTCTGTCGGCTGAATCCTTCCTCACCAAGCAATGCGGATCAAGCATATACTTGTAGATATCATTAATCATGTCGGCCAAACATGATTCATGCCTTCACAACCTCTATCATTAATAGTAACACATCCGGAAAGTAGTCTGATACTCTGTCAGTCAGTTCTTCCTCTGTTTTCACTGTCTCTCAGGAATCCGGTACTCAACTATTCATATCTTTTTCCTTGTCCATCACCGGAGGCTAAATCCTTGGAATATACCACTCAAGGTAGTCCTCTTGACTTCCCCAAATCCGCACTACACCAAGACACTTCCTCTGAGAGATCCGGACCAATCTGTCGGACCTTGCCACATGCTCTGTTCTTGTTCACCGGACCACAACATTCTTTATTCTGACTTCCGGTAGAGACACATCATGACTTGCGGATATGTGGGATGACCTTTGTTGCCATCAATGACAACAACCATGAATCCATATAGTGTCTCTTGCCAACAATCTCCCCCTTTGGCATTGATGGCAACACTTAGTGAAAAATGACTAAGTGTTTTCACTATGCTCCCCCTTTGCTGATGCTCTGTCTTTATATACAATTTCCGGAACTCCCCCTTAGTTGGATTCCTCATTTTTCACTGCTCCTCACTCCCCCTTTGACATCAATGGCAAAGGGTAGGGTCCGCACACCAAAATTTTCAAAAATTTTCTATACATAGCCGCATATTTACATACTCACATATACTGAAGAATGTCTGCAAAGGATGTCTGCAATTGGATCATTTCTGTAGCCCAACTTTGCTTCATTCTATCCAAAATTGAAATGTGACCACTCAACAAAAATGCAAAAGCTTCTGCCCGCTTGAGATCTGTCGGATCTTTTGTTTGGGCGGTGGTCTGAGCATCACTGATGGCCTCATGCATAGTCTTAGGGATTATAATCCGTCTAAGTTCTCCCATCCGGTTAGTGATGTTCTTCCTTTCCTTCTCAAGATTCTTTATTTCATTCAAGACTGCAATAGTCTGACATTCTTGATTTATTATGGAGGAAGAGAGAGGATCAAAACTCTGAGATAAGCTTTGTAGCTTGTCCTGTTCCTCTTTTATTTTCTTATCAATTGCTGCTGTTGCCTTTGGCCAGGATATACAAAATTTGTAGATGTCACCGCCATCCTTAAGAGCATTCTCTAAGCTCTTTATTCCAATGCTCACAATCTTCCTATCTTTAGAGATTAATTCTAATACCTCTGAAAATCTTTTATCCAAAAATTCCTTCCGGACCTTTTCTTCAGCTGATTTTTCTAGAGAATCAAAATGTGTATCAACACTGCTGACTAAGGTTTTTAGATTACCGGAAGAGGAGGCTGTCGGATCTATCTGGATTGATGGCATAATCTTTACAAGTACTCCGGAAGCAGCCTCTATCAACTCACAGTCTTCCATATGAGACTTCAGGAGTTTTTCATTTGCCTTGGCATTTGCAAATGAAGCTATCTTCATTGTTTGTACCGGAGAGAGAGAGTCAAAGTCGAATGGGCCTTTTAGAAGCTCCGGTTCATCAATCTCTAAAGTTTCTTTGCTCAAAAATTGTTGAACAGTTTGTGCAGTGTCTCTTGCCGGAGACAGATGTTTCTTTTCTTCTGCAGTCTTGGAACTGTCAACCTCTTTGTCTTTCACCACTGCTTCCTTCTTCTGTAATTGCTCTTCTTCTTTGGATCCGGAGACTGTAGGGGAAACCGGAGGAGAGATGCTTGTATGTTCAGGGCCCACTTCTTCTGGAGCAGAGGGTTCCAAGTCCTCAGCTGTTTCTATACCTAAATCCTCTACAACAGGAAGATTGAACCTTTTGAAGGCCTTCCGGAGGATCTCTTCTGTTTCTTGGGCCACTTTGTCAGTCTCACCAAGCATGAGTTGATTCATCCTGGCTTTACTTCTGAACTCATCTTTGCAGTCCTTGAAGATTATGTTCATTGTCTTGGGATCAATTTGAGGATATAGCTGAATAGCTATCTGCTCCCGGATCTCAAGATCTTTTGCATGAGCATTGTTCTTTCTTACTTCCAATTCCTTTTCTAGGCTTTTAGGAATAAGAGATATGATCTCAATGAAAGCCTTATTATATATGTTTAGATATTTGACTGTGGCTTTCTGCAGAGTCTTTTGGTCAGCCTCACTGAAGTCATCATAAGATTCAGTCATTGGTTGAAGGTTTCCATCCACCGTGACCGACTTGATTATGCTCTCTAAAGACAGAGTGGGCTTTTCAACAGATACCTCTGCCATTTCATCCTTGTCTTGTCCTGAGGAGGGTTTACCGGATCCTTTCTTCTTCTGCTTCTTTATTTCTTTTACTCCCTCATCTGACTCTGTTTCCTCTTCATCCTTTTGGCTTTTATAAGCCCTTGTGGCTTTTGTCTTGGATCTTTTACCGGATGCCTGGACTTCCGGTTTTGAACTTTTGGTTGAGGGAGGTGCAGATCTTTTTGATGATCTGGTCCGGGTGGGAGTTTCAACCGGAACACTTTCTTTACTTTTCTCTTCTTCCTCAGCCTTCCTCCTCTTTTCCCGGCTGGCATCAAGTGCCTCTTTTGAGATGCCTAGGCCTTGAGCAATATGCTCAACTTCTTTTCTTACCTTCCTCTTTATCTCCGGTTCCCTGAGTTCTACATGTAACTTTACACTCAGTTCCTCAAAGGTTCCAAACCTTTCTGCCTTAGGATCTTTGGGCTGGCTTAGCATGTGTTGAACATGCAGCTCTACTATCTGTTCATCCACTTCATACCCCATAGGCATGATCCAGACAGTCCTAGGCTCCACTGCCTCCATCAGACACTGATCTGTTTCTACCATGAAGCATACTGTGTCTTTGTATTTTTCAACAAGGGATTGGGGTATTCTTTCCCTTGCATGCATCATGCTTTGGAAGTTCTTGAAGTAACCCCATAGAGCTGTATTTCTTGCTTTTGCATCCCCAAGTTCATGCAAATAGTCTCTGATTTGAATGGCAACCGGTCTGTCATTCTGCCATATCCTTCCACTGGATCTGGGAAGCTCATTCATGTAGTAAAAGAAGAGACAAAGGATCAGATTGCCATATTTGAAGGAGTTTTTCTTGTCCTTCTTAATCTTCTGCAGATTTTCAAAGAGTTGGTTAACTAGAAGCTCGCACAAGTCATAGTCTGCATTCTCCTTTAACATCTGATAGGCTGTGTAGATTGCAGTTCCCGGTACTGAATTTTCCCTACTGGAGTGATAGATTTTGTAACCAATTATCATAGCTGCAAATTTGACATCCGGTTCAATGATATCATCAACTGTCATAGCTCTCTTGTCAAACTTGGATCCGGTTGCATCACTGACTGTCTGATTTTTGACAGATTTGAGAACAGGTAATCCACCGGATGAGTGCAGACCGGTTACAGCCCTAATTGCGTCCTTGGTGATCTTGAAGGGCTTGTTCAACCATAGGAAGTTGTCATGTACTCTACTTAGTACATACCGGACCCATTCATCTTCTTCAAAACAGGGGAAATGAATGCACTGTGCAAAGTGTTTGTCCTGGATGGCTTTATACTGAGGTTTGATCTCAAAGGAGTCATCTATCAATTGTTTGTGATAGATATCCATCAGTTTTGTTTCTCCAAAGTCTTCAAGATTTGCATGGATGTAAACCCTAATATCTTCCGTATGCAATACACCATGAGGAACACTAGAAAAGGCTCCTAGTGGATCTACCTCCAATGATTTGTAAGGATGTTTCTTGAATGAGGGGCGAGGTCTATCAGAGATCTTAACTATGTTTGGGGTAGCCATTCTTCAAAGATTTGCAGTGAGGTAATGAAAAACGGAGAATACCTTATGCGCCTTCGATTTGCACGGAGTGATTGGATTGATTTCTTTATGCAATGACTTCGGCAGGAGATCTTTGGTGTGCTTGATGAATCTTGTTGCAGAGCTCCACTATTCGCTTCTTCTTAAGTGCAGAATGAGCAAATGACTTTTAAGAAATCCCTTATATTGCTCCGCGAACCCTAATATCTGTCTGTAATAAATGCTTCACCTACATTAATCCGGTTTGCCTTGTCTGGATAGCTTGGAGTATCCCGGATTAGTCCTGATCTGTGAATATCATCCGGATCTTTCAATCATGAATAAATTGAGGTAACATATTACAAGAACATCCCAAGCATTCTGTCCAAACCGCAGAACAGGATAGTGCACTTCCGGATCTCTCCGGACCTTTTTGTAATCCTTTGTCATACCGGAGCATCTCCCTGAACAGGTCTTATTTGATCGATCACAGCTTCTCCATAACTCCATGCGGACCTCTGAAATCTTGACTGAAGCATCTCAAAACTCATATCTGCAAACCCTTTAATCCGCATCTTGTGCCACATCCGGCACCACTTGTTTGGCTGGGGGAACAGGATTTTCTTTGAGTCTCCCCCTGAGCCTGAGCTCACTTTTTAATTTCCGGAAGAAATATCAGCACCAGAGTCTGGTGCGGATCCAACCTCTACATTCTCTGAACTTTTCTTCACCCAAATCTTGCTCATCTGATTCCTAACTTCATCCGCATTCATCTTTTGTTTACCCTTGTCTTGATTCTGATTATACACCAGACCTCTTTTGTCCTGATTCTTGTTTCTGCAGACTTTAGCATTATGACCGGACCTATTGCAGATTTGGCAAATAACATTTCTTTGCATATTTGACTGATATCCTCTTGATCTGCATTGATTAGCCATATGACCTACTCTATTGCATGTAAAGCATCTACCTTTGAATGATTTGTTTACTTGCATAATTCTGCATTCATGGGATTTGTGTCCATACCTTTTGCAGTTGAAGCACTGTCCGGAGAAGGATGAATTAATCTGATTCATTCTCATTCTGCACTGATTAGCTTTGTAACCAAAGTGGTTGCAGCTGTGGCAGTATCCATTGAAGGATGGATATTTTTGAGCATTTGGCTGTCTTACCGGAGGTCTTCTAGGCCTGCTCCTTGGATTTTCTGATCCAAGATTCTTCTGACCGGATCCGGAGCTTTCTCCTTTCTCATATCCCAAACCATACTTGTCATCTGTCCTCTTTTGACTTCCAAGAAGAACTTCAAGTTGAGCAGAACTTATCTTGAATTTCTCTTTATATTCATTTGCTGTTTGAAGGTCTCTTTTGAGAGAGGCAATTTGATCCTCAAGTTTTTCTTCATTATCTTTGGCATCTTCAAGATCAGATTCAAGATGCCTGATAATCCTGTCCATCTGGTGGCATTCTTCTGATTTTTCTTTAAGAGATTGTCTTAGATTGTCTTCAGCCTTTCTTTTTTCTTCAATCTCTTGAGTAAACTTTATAGTTCCTGATTCCATTTCATGTCTTAACATAATGACTTCTTTTGATAACTTTTCACATAACTTGGTTTGCTCAGTCAATTCTTCATTTGTATTGCTTTCTTCACTTTGTCTTGCCAACTGTTGGAGCAGCTCCTTTCTCTTTTTCATAGAGAGACTTAATTTGTCTTTTAATTCTCTCATGAATTCATCAGCCTGTTTGAGTCTTTCCTTTAATTCATTGACTTCAGAATTTGACTGTTCAAGATCCTCAAGAGCAGTCTTGAGTTGCTCCCTTAAACCATATGCATCCATTTGAACTCCCAGATCTTCCTCAAGCTGTTAGGCTCTATTAGGAGGAACTTAGCTCTGATACCAATTGTTGATAACTGAGAGGGGGGGGTGAATCAGTTATCCTAATTATTTCCCTTTCTGAACTTTCCTATTAATTAATGCAGCATTGAATCAAACACAAAAACATTACCATGAAATAAGAAACACATGACACAGTAATTTTTGACGTGGAAACCCTGTTAAGGGAGAAAACCACGGGGTGATTAACCCAAAAATTATTCTCTGTTAGAAGAATAGGAGATTACAAAAATGGCACTTGCCAATTAGGGCTCACTGCCCGAGCACACTGCTCACAAGAGGCCCACTGCCTACAAGAAGACACACTGTCTACAAAGTGATAAGAATCACAGTCTTGAACTGATTGGAAGCATCTGCATATGTTGGAGTTCAGTTCCGGTTAGGCTCAGTACACTGATCTGCTGCACTTCATCTTTCCTCTGTTCTTTATTCTGCTATCTTTCACATACCGGATCCTTTTTGCTACTTCTGCTCTGTTCTGGACTTATTCGCATATATCTTCACATCATCACACACTTCACAACTAAATCCATCCTCTATATATATCCGCACAAGTAATTTCATCACCTTTCTAGTCGGCAACGGAACAGTCTAGTTTCTTACAAACTCTTGTTCTGTCGGCTGAATCCTTCCTCACCAAGCAATGCGGATCAAGCATATACTTGTAGATATCATTAATCATGTCGGCCAAACATGATTCATGCCTTCACAACCTCTATCATCAATAGTAACACATCCGGAAAGTAGTCTGATACTCTGTCAGTCAGTTCTTCCTCTGTTTTCACTGTCTCTCAGGAATCCGGTACTCAACTATTCATATCTTTTTCCTTGTCCATCACCGGAGGCTAAATCCTTGGAATATACCACTCAAGGTAGTCCTCTTGACTTCCCCAAATCCGCACTGCACCAAGACACTTCCTCTGAGAGATCCGGACCAATCTGTCGGACCTTGCCACATGCTCTGTTCTTGTTCACCGGACCACAACATTCTTTATTCTGACTTCCGGTAGAGACACATCATGACTTGCGGATATGTGGGATGACCTTTGTTGCCATCAATGACAACAACCATGAATCCATATAGTGTCTCTTGCCAACATATGTTTCCATGATTAATTTATTATTATGCTGCTGAATCACAAAGTGGATTTAAGTGTTTAATTGGAAGAAAGTTTTGGACAACTGATTCACTCCCCCTCTCAATTGTCTATCCTGAATCTGATAATTGGTATTAGAGCCAAGTTCCTCTGAAAGGAGCTTAACCACTTGAGGAGATCTAGGATGTCGTCCTGCAAGAAGGATAGTCTGAAGTTTGATGGAACCAATTTTAATCTTTGGAAAAGTCACATGCAATGTCACTTGCAATGTATGGGAATGCAGTACTCGACCACGACTTCAACGAAGTATACTCCTCCACAGGGTGGACCGAAATTCTCAAATGAAATCACAGAGGCTGAAAATAATCTGCGGACTAAAGAAGCTCTTCTAAGTGCATTGTTTGATTCAGAACTGACAAATGTTGTTGATCTACAAACTGCTTTTGAGATTTGGGGAAAACTGAAACTTTTGCATGAAGGAGACAAGTATGTTAAATGTGCAAGGCTATAGAGTCTGAAAGGAAAATTTGAAAATCTGAAGATGAGAGAAGATGAAAATATCACTACTTTTATGCCAAGAGTAAATGAGCTTGTTTGTGGCATTAGATGTGCTGGTGGAGTCTTGGATGAAGATGAGATTGTTGGTAAAGTTCTCAGATCCCTCCCTGCTTCTTATAAAATCAAGGTTGCTGCCATTGAAGAATTCAGAGCCCATTCAACTGTCACAAGAGATCAATTGGTTGGTAAATTGGCTACTTTTGAATTGACCAATTTTGGAGATGCCCCTCCCAAGACTGAGTCTGCATTCAAAGCTAGTGCCTCTGTGAAAGGTAAACAAAGGTTTGATCCAAGAGAGAACTCTTCAAGGAAACTATCATGGTATGAAAAAACAAGAAAAGACCTAGAAGAAGAAGCAAAGACTGCTCAACTGGAAGCCCTTATTGCAAAAAGACTGCCAAGAGGATCCGGTAAGTATGAAGGAAAATTGCCTTTTAAGTGTTTTAATTGCAATAAGATTGGTCATTTTGCCTCAAGGTGTCCAGAAAGATTTTCAAGGCCAAATCCTAACAGATCAAGGTTCCAAAAGAATTGTTACTATGTTCATGAAGATGATAATAATGAAGGAGTAACAGATGATGAATTAGAGACAAGAAACAAACTCGGAAGTGATTGGGTGTTTATTGCCATCAAGGAAGATGATCCAATGCCCTCTGAATCTATCAATCATAAAGTTGTAGAAAGAGCTCTAGTTTCCCAAGTTGAAGAAAAGGAGATTGGGTCATTGACAGTGGATGCTCTCACCATATGACAGGTGACAAAAATAAGTTCATAGATTTGGAAAGGTATGAAGGAGGAGTGGTAAAGTTTGGTGATAATTCTGTTGGTAGAATTAGAGGTATAGGAACTATTTCTTTTGATGGAAAGAACAAAATCGGTAATGTACTGTATGTTGAAGGATTGAAGCACAATCTTCTCAGTGTTGGACAGTTGGTTGACAAAGGCTATGATCTCCAATTCAAGAATGGAAAATGCAAGATCTTTGAAAGTTCCAGAACAAAGATTACATCCAGTACTCAAACAATAGGTAATATCTTCCATTAGCTGGTACTAGTAAAAGTTGTCTATTTGTGCAAATTGATCAGAGTTGGTTATGGCATAGGAGGATGTATCATGTGAATTTTGATAATATCATCAAGATAAGCAACACTCAGGTTGTAAGAGATCTTCCAAAACTGGTGAAACCTACAAATAGTTTGTGCAAAGAATGTCAATTGGGGAAACAAAGCAGAGTCTCATTCAAAAGTAAAGAATACTCTTCTACCAGATTATTGGACTTAGTTCATACTAATTTATGTGGTTCAGTAAGGATCAGAAGTGTGCAAGGTGATAGATATTTCATGCTATTAATTGATGACTACTCCAGGATGATGTTGGTTACTTTTCTGAAAGAGAAATCAGAAGCTCTTGAGAAATTCAAAATATTCAAGGCTATGGTTGAGAATGAAACCGGATTAAAATTGAAATGTCTAAGGTCTGATAGAGGTGGAGAATTCACATTTGGTGAGTTCATAGATTTCTGTGAGAAACATGGAATAAAAAGACAGTTGTCTGCTCCTAGGACTCCTCAGCAGAATGGAGTAGTGGAGAGAAAGAACTGGACCATCCAGGAAGCATCTAGAACCATGATGATGGAAGCAAATGTTCCTTAGATCTATTGGAGAGAAGCTGTCAGCAATGCAGTCTATACTCTCAATCGAGTACAAATTAGAAGTAATATCGGTAAGACTCCATATGAACTTTGGTTTGGCATCATTCCTACTGTGAGATATTTCGGAGTCTTTGGTAGCAAATGTTACATTAAAAGAGATAAAGATCTAGGCAAGTTTGATGCTAGAAGTGATGAAGGAATATTCTTGGGTTACTCTACTCAAAGCAAAGCATACCGATGTTATAACAAGAGATTGAGAAAGATTATAGAAAGTATAAATGTGAAGGTTGATGAAGAAATTGAAAAACCCTCAAGGTTTTATGAATATGATGAAGATGATTAGAGTGGTGCTTTGATTCAAGAAGCCCAAGCCCCTTCTGAAATTCAGATTCAAACTGATCCGGTAAATCAGGAAGAAGAGATGAGTTTTAATGAGCCTGATCAAGAATCAGAAGTGCAAGAAACTCCCAAAGTTCCCAGGTATGTAAGATTGAACCACTCTAAAGATCAGATCATAGGTGATAAAAGAAAAGGTGTACAAACAAGGAGAAGGATTGCTCAAGATTTAGAAGAGTATTGTCTAATTTCAAAGATTGAACCTAAGACAATGAATGAAGCTTGCAATGATGAAAAATGGACTAAAGTAATGGAGGAAGAACTGATGCAAATGGAGAAAAATCACACTTGGGATCTTGTTCCCAGACCTAGAAACAAGCATGTGATTGGAACCAAATGGGTCTTCTGGAACAAAATGAATGAAGTTGGTGAGGTAATCAGAAATAAAGCCAAATTGGTCTGCAAGGGTTACTCTCAAATAGAAGGAGTTGATTTTGAAGAAACCTTTGCTCTGGTGGCAAGAATTGAAGCAGTCAGATTAGTTCTTGCCTTTGCTACCTTCAAGGACTTCAAAGTCTATCAGATGGATGTCAAGTCTGCCTTTCTGAATGGAGACTTGGAAGAAGAAGTATACATTGAGCAACCAGATAGATTTCAATTGTCTGATCATGGTGATATGGTCTACAAGTTGAAGAAAGCACTGTATGGACTGAAGCAAGCCCCAAGAGCCTGGTATGAAAGATTGGATAAGTATCTTTTGAAGATTGGTTTTAACAAAGGTACTACTGACAGTAATTTGTATTTCAAAATTGATCATGAAAACATCTTGATTGTTGAAGTGTTTGTTGATGACATCATTTTTGGTGGAAGAGATAATATGTGCAAAACTTTTGCAAATCAAATGAAAAGTGAATTTGAGATGTCCATGCTTGGGGAAATGAATTTCTTCTTGGGTCTACAAATCATTCAAACTAAGAAAGGAATCTTCATTTCTCAGACCAAATATGTGAAAGAATTGTTGAAGAAATTTGGGATGGAAGACTCAAAACCAATGAATACTCCCATGGCAACCAGATGTAAATTGAGCAAAGATGATGACTCTCCTGAGGCTGATCAGAAAAAGTACAGGTCAATGATTGGTGGATTGTTGTATCTCACTCAAACTAGACCTGACATTTTGAATGCTGTTGGTCTTGTTGCTAGATTTCAAGCTGATCCTAGAGAATCTCATGTCATGGCAATCAAGAGGATTTTTAGATATCTAAAAGGGATAGTTGAGTATGGATTGCAGTATCCTAGAGATCATGATTTTTCTCTTCATGCATATATAGATGTGGATTGGGCAGGAGATGTGGATGACCAGAAGAGTACCAGTGGTGGAGCATTCTTTTTGGGGAAGAGATTGGTTTCTTGGCTGAGCAAGAAACAAGAGGCAATATCTTTGTCCACTGCAGAAGCAAAATATATTGCAGCAGTAGGTAGTTGTACTTTTTGTGGATGAAGCAAATGCTAAGAGACATAAGAGTGGAGTATGAGGAGCCTATCACAATCTTTTGTGATAATTCAAGTGCAATAAATATATCTAAGAATCCAGTGTTGCATTCAAAGACTAAACATATATCCATCAAGTTTCACTTTTTGAGAGAGCAAGTGAACAAGAATGAAGTCAGATTGGAGTTTGTGCCTTCGAAGGATCAGATTGTAGATATCTTTACTAAACCTCTACCTAAGGACTCTTTTGAGTATCTCAGGGAGAAGTTAGGGGTTATTGCCCCTCCGGTGATGAACTAAGGTGCACTGATGTGCATCAGTTTGGTGGATATCACAATCATATCTTGTGATCTGGATTGATGATGGAGAGCTGCTACTCAGGGGGAGCAGCTGGTATAATTCTGAAGTGTTGGAGTTGCAAGTATGTGCCCTTTTCCATTGATGTCAAAGGGGGAGAGAAGACATGTGAAAAACAAATGATTACTAATCAAAGGGGGAGTAGTATAGGAAGAGAAGACCTGTGAATGGTTGTTGCTGATAGGGGGAGTTGTGACAGTAAGGAGAAGCTCTTATGTTGATGGTGAAAATAATTTTTCACATCATATGTTGCCATCAATGACAAAGGGGGAGATTGTTGCAAGTATGGGTCTAACTGGTGTTGTCATTGATGTCAACATACTCCTGTTGCATAAATGATAAGGAACAGAGAAGAACAGTGAAGACAGTAAGCTAAAGATCCTAGCTAAGATGAAGATCAGAGGATGTGGTTCAAAGGGTTCATAGATATGTGTCTTAAGATGATCCAGTAAAGATTTTAGAGGTCCACATAAATATCTAAAGAAGTTGTGGCCGCTCAAGTAAAACCAGTTTCAGCAGGTGTTCAGAGGTGACAGAGTGATACAGATAGGTCCGGTGAGATCTGAAAATGCCTTATCCTATTATGTGGATTTGGTGGAGTGTTTAGGAAGTCCATATGAAGTAACAACTTGATTGGCTCATGGTCTGGAGGTCCGCAAGTATCTATTCCTTTGTGACAATGATGACATACTGTGTTCTTGAAGTTTCAGATGAAGGAGAAGGATTTCAGTAAGCAGATGAAGTGTGGATGTTCTTGGTGATTCAGGAAAGCTTGTAGAGGTCTTTGGATCGTGTCTAATTCTTGTTGGTGGTGTGCATTAGAGTTTAAGCTCGCAATTTAAGAATAACTTCTGGATGATGGTGTTCTTCCTAAGTCTGGTCGATCGGATGAGTTACACATCCTGCAGATGATCTTGAAGATGTTATGTGAAGAATGGTGTGTTCCTAGAAGAAGATTGAAGTCTTAGATCTGTGTGGCCGACAGTGTGTTGATTTGTGTGAAGTCTTTTGTAATTAATCATGGTGTATTTGTGTATTTGCTCTATAATGTTTGTCGACTTAGATGATCATTCCTAAGTCGATGTCTTCTATAAATAAAGAATTGTAAAGTCATTTCAAAGTGTGTCTAGCGGAGATGAGAGTGTGGTAAAGAGCAAAGGAGCGAAAAGTAGAGCAAAAATATTGGGATTAAATGGAACTGATTCAAGCATGGTGAAGATGCTATTCTCCAGTTCAAGTTGGTGATACTTATTATTCTGTAGACAGTGTGTCTCTTGTAGGCAATGGGCCTCTTGTGAGCAGTGTGCTCAGGCAGTGAGCCCTAATTGGCATGTGCCATTTTGTTCTTTCTATTCTTCTAACAGAGAATACAATCTTGGGTTATTCACCCCGTGGTTTTTCTTTTAACCAGGTTTTCCATGTCAAAATCTTGGTGTCTTATGTGTTGATGTGTTTCTGCTCTTGATTTAATGCATTATGTTTCCATGATTAATTTATTATTAAGCCGCTGAATCACAAAGTGGATTTAAGTGTTTAATTGGAAGAAAGTTTTGGACAACTGATTCACCCCCCTCTCAATTGTCTGTCCTGAATCTAACACCTGACACTGCCGCAGAGCGGTTTTCACCGTCAGATCTAGTTTTTATTTTGATATTTTTGCGACTGGAAGGCTTGGCACCCTCTCTAAAATAAGCCACGATATTAAGTTTAATAGAGAAACTAGCTTTGTGATCTCCTTTGGGTAGGTGGTCCCTAAGTTCCATGTAGTCAATATAAGCATCATCTTTTTGGAACATATCTAGTTGAGGGGTTCCTCGTAGATCCCAGTCAATAAGTTTAGGATGTACAAGGGGGAGGGAGTCAGAGGATAGATCTGATTCATTGATAGTTTGAATGGATATAATAGGAGTTTTGGTAGGGGGAGTGTTCAGGATGGCACTTTCCTCCAAATTGTTTATTGCGATAGAACTCGAACCTTCCTTGAAAGTCGTATTCTTAGAGATAGGAAAATCACACTCTAATGGCCTATACAATAGTGTTTGTCCCTCACGGTAGGGGCTATAAGTTTGAATGGTATCGACCTCTTTGTCATCGTAGGAATTCTCTGTCATCTCATCCCACTCATATTCATTAGAATCTGTGTCATTGTCCACTTGAAGTGTATGGATCATTTCCACTAGACAAGCATTTTCTTTAGCTTTGCCCTTATCCTTATGTCCTAGGCCTTTTGTATTTCTAGCCAATGAGGATAAAGAAGGTTGAAT
Source organism: Cunninghamia lanceolata (assembly GCA_027924645.1). Taxonomy (NCBI): domain Eukaryota; kingdom Viridiplantae; phylum Streptophyta; class Pinopsida; order Cupressales; family Cupressaceae; genus Cunninghamia; species Cunninghamia lanceolata. The sequence continues at coordinate 5,607,623 of BSBN01000391.1, read as the reverse complement.
GGGTTCTATGATTCCTTCTTTTCCTAGGCCGATGGGGCCCTGTCTTTCATAACCCATTTGATGTAGGATAGACTCACCTCGCCCATAGATTTCTGTTGGGAGCCTATGTGGCTCTTGTTGTATGTTCTCTTTTTCTTCGGTATAGAGCCATTGTAGGATATCTCTTTCTTCTGTTTCATCGGATAAGGTCCCCCATTTTACAAAGGAAGCTGTGGGAGGTATAGGAGGAGAAGATGGCTTTGGAAAATGCTTGGGTCGACCAAAAGATATAGGAGATAAAGGCATCTTGGCTAGATTGAGGCTGTGCTTTGTGGAGTATTCCCCTACTCCTTTTTCTTTGATGGTAATTTTCTGCTCTTTGGGCTTTGATGAGGAAGCTTCAGAGGTATGATCATGCTGTGGGATAGGGGATGTAGATTCTCTATTGTTTGCTATGATGTAATCAAGTTTTGAAAGGACAGAGTTGCAATGTTGGAAGGGGTCAGGGTCTCCTTGGATGGTGATTTGCTTGCCATTATGCAGGAATTTTATGCATTGGTGATAGGTAGAAGGCACAACTTTCATGGCATGAATCCATGGTCTACCTAGGAGAATATTATAGGCGAGCTCCCTATCTAGGACTTGGCACACATCTTTTATTATCAGTCTCACTTGTATGGGTAATACCACTGTTCCCTTGGTAGTTCTCTCCTCTTCATCATAGGCTTTGATAGTAATCTTCTTCCTTGGATCAACTGCATTTTTTGGAGAACCCTAATGTAAGGACTAGCTTTAAGGTGCAAATATTTAAATCGGCTCCCCCATCAATGAGAACCCTCTTGATGAAGTGCTTGTGGATGAAGGCAACAATATGTAAAGGGGTGTTATGAGGTTGAGACACTGAGAGGTTATCTTGTTCGGTAAATGATACGGTACTTGAGGAGGTCAGATTACCTACCATGGCTTGAAACTTCTCTTGGGCCAAGTTAGTGGGGACAGTGGTTTCCACTAAGGCTTTATTGAGAATCTCCTTATGGGAAAGAGATAGACGCAACAACTCTAAGATAGAAATGTGGGCCAGAGTCTTCCGTAGTTGGTCTATGACACTATACTGATGAAAGTTGGACTGAGAAAGTGTTGACCTTGGAGGGATGATATTCAACGTGACTTTACCACTGCGGGTAATGATACTACAATCATTTCAGTTAGGCTTTGATTGTTGGCTGGGTGTGACCACATTGATTTGTGGGACATGCTCTGATATGCAATTGATGATATAGTAAAATGACACACTTGCGTAGTTGGCATTACTATTCCCACTATTCTGATTTTACTTGTTGCGGTTGTTGTTGTTATTGCCGTTGTTATTACTGTTGTTGTTATTGCCGTTGTTGTTATTTCCGTTGTTATTATTGTTGTATGACCTGTCATGATTGAGAAGTGGATCCCTGTAAGCCACATGTGTCTCATTGGAGGTATGTTGTTGGGTTCCTCCTTGATTTTGATCAAGCACATCTTGAATAACATGTTTGAGATGGATACAATTGTTGGTTGTATGTCCTCTTCCTCTATGGTACTCGCAATAGTCTATGCCTTTCCAATAGTGAGGTTTAATTTGAGGCTCATAATCACTTGTTGGCGGTAGAGAGACTTCATTGTTAGCCAATAGCTTCCTTAATGTGGATTTTTGGGACTCACCTAGCAGTGTGAACTTTCACCTTGGATTTGAGTTGAACCATGGTCTTGGCTCCCGAGAGAATGTTTTATTGGGTGTAACATTGCTTGCCTCTCCTTTGAGAGTAAATATCAGTTGTTGCTTGGGAGCCGCCACCTTGGCATCAACTACTCCATCGTTGACGACATTTTTGTTATTAGTCCAAAACTTTGATTTGTTAGTTGTGTAGTTGGAGGTAGGTGTGTCCTTGTATAACTTGATTTGCCCCTTGGCAATCATAGCTTTTTCGATGAACAATCCCATTTCAATGATCTTCGAGAATGAAGTAGGGCATTGGATTTGTATTTGATAGCTAAGATCAGAGTTGAGGTTATGGACAAACATCTCCATTAACTGCTTTTCTGGTACATCATATCAGCACTTGCTTGCTAGTTGTCTCCATCTTTGTAAAAAGGTGGCGAATGATTCGCAGCTCTTTTTCTTGGTATTGCATAAATCCAGCATAGAGACTTTGTGTTCAATATTGTACAAGAAGTGCGTGATGAATTTGTTGACTAACTCATCAAAAGATTTGATGCCTGGTGGGAGCCGTGAGAACCACTCCATGGCTTGACTAACTAGAGATCTAGGGAATAGTCTCATTAAATAAGTCTCATTGTGAGCTACTTCCATGCATGCTGCGTTGAATTCCCTAATGTGATCTCTAGGGTCCCCTTTCCCTTTGTATTTGTCAAATTTAGGAACTTCGAATCAAAAGGGAAATGGTGTCATGTTCAAACTTTTATCAAAGGGGTATGGTGCAATATCTTCCAAGGAATAGGTTTTAGTGTTTGTATCCGTCTTGAGATCCGACATTTGTTGTTTTAGACCCTTGAGTTGTTTCCTCATTTCTTCCATAGTAGCGCTTGGGTCTATGGCTTTCTTTCCTTTTTCATTATTATCCTCTGCATTTGGGTCTATGGCTTTCTTTCCTTTTTCATGATTATTCTCCACATTTTCTTGGATTGTGCTTATATCGAAATCTGCAGGGAGTTTAATTCCAAGATTTGCAAGATGATAAAAATATTTGTGAGGGTCATCATGGAGCACTTTCTCTAACAAGCGTTGGAATTTCTGATCTTGGAGGGTTCCTTCATACTCTTCACGAGAGATTTCCTCATCACTATCATGAGGTGTGATGATGTGGTTGGATGATCCAGCCATTTCAAGTTGCTTTTTGTACTGAGATCTAGTAAGAACCATGCAAGGTGACGAGGGATGAGGTGGAATGAAACTAGAGATTTTGGCAATATACCGATGGAGATTGTTGAGAATAGGATACTTATGACAAGATTTGGACAAAGGACTCTTTCAATCAATGATTCCAAGTAAGACGGCTGATACAAGACGATAGTCACTAGTAAGGGTACTCAATACCTGTCTTACTGTGTAGGGACTAGTGGTGCACCAAGACCTCTAGAAAAGTTCAGTGACATACAAGGGTTACTTGAATCCAAAGTGATACAAAAAAGGAGCCTATGTTGACCTGATATGGGATATTTTGACTTTGGACTAAGAAGACCTGATAAAAGGCGTATGGGATGATAAACGAAAGAGAGATTTTGACGTGAAATGCATGGAAAAATGACTGCAAGGTAAGATCTTATCTCAGAACCTGAAACTAGACTGAAATGGGTACCTAGAACTGATAAAATTTTTCTCTCAAAGATTGTGCAAGTGCTCACTGTCACGCATGCACCAGAACATATGCACTGCGAAAATTGATAAATGCACTAGAAGTCAGGACAGATGCGCCGCACTGGTAAAAAGCAGATGCGCTGTGATAGACAGTAAAAGCACTGCAAGTCAAAACATATGCGCCACAGGTCAGCACAAATGCGCAGCAACAGAGGACGGATGCACCAATCTATTTTTTCTTAATTTTTTTTGGAAATTTTCTGATGTTTTTAGCACTTTGGTTGAAAGAAGGTCTTTTTTTAATCTAATTTTCTGAAATTATGGCAAGAAGACGCAACAAACAAAAAGAATATTTTTATGGTTTTTTTATTTTTTTTGTGATTTTTTGACTCTTTTTTGGACTAAAAAGAAAGCAAGTACAACCCTAGGTTTCAAAGGATAGTATAAAACTGAATTCTCCCTATCTCTAGGTGAGGCATCTTTGGGAGGTAATAATCACCCTTCCCTGCACTAGATTATAGGGGTTTTTAGTCTACTAAAACAAGGATGAGTAATAAAGGCAACCATTAGAGTGGTTATACATGCGGCAACAATACTCTCCATTATGAAGTCTTCTAGCCTGCAAGGGTTGCACCTTGGAGGGTTTTGGGGGAGGTTATTGTCGGTATAACACAACTGCACTCATTGTTTGAAGCTTTCGCTCCAAACACAATTTATTTATAATGTCTTGGAAGGGCTTGACGTCTAGCCTGTTACCACTTAGGGTCGTTCCTACTTGGATGAACGATATCCAAGAGCAGGCCCCTCTAAAAGAAAAACACATGCAAAAATGATATGTCTGGCATTTTGGTCACCCAAGATAGGGGAGAGCATAGGCCTGGTATCATTCCCAAAACATAGAATATCGTGGTTCTTTTTCCCCTAGTTAAAATGAGAAAAACTAGATGAGCTATCTACTTGGGCAAGCATAGAATTTTGTTAACTTTGAAGTGATAACAAGATAGAAATGGTCCAATTTTACCCAGATAACAATAATGAGTTCAATTTTATCCCAGATAGCATGAATTGTTAACTTTGAAGTGAAGATCGAGATAGCAATGGTTCAATTTTACCCAGATAGTAATGATGAGTTCAATTTTATCCACATAGCATGAATTGTTAACTTTGAAGTGATGGTCGAGATAGCAATGGTTCAGTTTTACCCATATAGCAATGAGTTGTTAACTTTGAAAAGATAGAAATAGCAATGATTTAATGATATGCAAGATAGCAATGATTCAATTACCACTTTCCTAGTTAAAACTATGTGAGATTTGCATGAGCATCCATTTTAATTTCCCGTTAGAAATCAAAGTGTGAGCTAACATGTGCAACTATATGAATCTAAACCAGTACCTTGCATGCAAAATAGATCAAGAGAGTTCCTGCAAAAAGATGTCAGCGTTAGTGAAAATTTCAAGGAAACCCTAAAAATCACTGCCTAAAACAGATGCGCCGCTTTAGAGACTAGATGCGCATAAATAGAGAACAGAAGCGCTACAGTACATATGCGCTAAGACAAAGGTCAAAAGTGCTAGAAAATAGTGTATATGCGCTGATCTGATGTATGCACTGTATCAGAGGGTAAAAGTGATGTAATAGAGACTGTATGCGCCGCAGGAGTGTATGCACTGGAACAGACAGTATATGCGTCAGAACAGAGACTATATGCGCTGCAGGAACGAATGCGCTGTAATAGACAGTATATGCATGTTAGGATGTATCAGATGCACTATTTCCTCCTGTGTATGGCTTCTAAAACACAAAACTTAGTTTTTAGGTTAAATTTGGGTCTAGGCCCCACGATGGGCGCCAAAAATGTTAAGGGAAAATTGGATTCAAATGAATAATGAATAATATCAATTATAAAGATACCCAAAACTCAATGAAATGGTGAACAAAAGAGATTCAAATAAACTATGAACAAACAACAAAGCAAACCTCCTTAATTCGTAGCTTCCATTGATCGCCTATCATAATCAATCTTGCATGTATGAAATATGGCCCTCAGAAGGTGTGCTTCCTTGCTATAATTCCAATATGTCAAATTGGAATGGCTATGATAATATCACCATGAAGATGAGCTTCACAACAATGGTAGTAGTGCGTAGTAATGAATGTGATCACAAGCAATGAAGGAATTGGTGCCAAAGGCGTGCTGTAATTCCTGCAGAGTAACAATACTTAAAGCTTGGACGAATGAAATGGAGGAATAAGGTTCAATTTATAGACTTGTGAGAGAGAAGATCACCGGTATAGAAAGAATGAGAAGATCAATGGTATGGAACGTGCGCGAATAGGAAGAAGACAAGTGTCACCCCAAAGCTGTTTTATTTGAGTTACCTACTTTATTTTCTAAAGATAAGATATGACTCCATAAATTAGAAATCTTTTTTCTAATTTAAGAGATATTGATAAAAATAAGGTTGATTGAGTCAGTTAACTCAACTTGTGATTTGCTTTTGCATGATTTGAGAGAAATTAAATAATAAATTATTTAATTTTGTGTGCATGAAGAAGAAGACTTATTTTTAGAAAATTTGGAAGATATTTGAAGAATTAGAAGATAGGAAAACAAATTAAATAAATAAATTTATTTAATTGTTGTGCATGATTTGGAAGAATAAATAAAATATTTGATTGTATTTTATTTTTGGAGATTGCGAGGATTTAAATAAATTTGATTTGATTTATTTAAATTTGGAAGAATGAATTGACTTTAATTAAATAATTAAGAATTATTTAATTGTTTGGAAGAAATTAATTAAATAAAGGATTTTATTTAATTTTGAATTTAGAAGAGGTAATTAAATATTTCGATATTTAATTAACTTAGAGGAATATGAATCGAATAAATAAATTTATTTATTTATTTATTTATTGATAGAGGAATTAGAAGGGAATAAATATTGAGAATATTTATTTAGACTGAATCGTGTCATTTTTAGGTGTTTTTTAATTATTATTAAAAAAATAGCTAAAAAAAATATTTGCATGTTTTTTTTTAGAAAAAAACATGTAAAAAAAATGGATTGATGAATTACATGAGAGAACTTGCTTTTATATTTGCGCATTCAACTTCTAATCAGATTCTCCGTGCTGGATATTATTGGCCTACCTTGTTCAAAGATGCATACTCACATGTAAGAACCTGTCATATATGTCAGACTGCTACACACCGAGAGCGACATGCTGCCATGCCCTTGTAACCAATAGTGGATGTATGACCATTTGCTCAGTGGGGCTTCGACTTTATCAGTATGATGAATCTGCCTTCCTCTGTAGGCCACAGGTATATTCTGACCACTATTGACTATTGCACCCGATGGTCTGAAGCAATAGCTTATAAACAATGCATCACAGAGGTAGTTATTGAATTTGTAGAAAAGCATATTATCACTAGGTTTGGCTGTCCATTCTCTTTAGTTTGTGATAATGGCCCAGCCTTTTCATCATTGCATTTTTTCTAACTGGGCATTTGATTATGGGATAACTCTCAAGTTATCATCTAATTACTATCCACAAGGGAATGGGGTAGTTGAATCAACAAACACAAATTTGCTTGAAGTCATTAAGAAATTGTTAGACAAAAACCCTAGAGACTGGCACACTCAACTTAAATTTGCCTTATGGGCTAATATAATCTGACATAAAGCTACCTTGGGCATGCCACCTTATCACATAGTCTATGGGATTGAACCCATCTTTCTCATTCATTTGAGGATTCCTGTACTACAGTTCATGCAAGATTACCTTGAAACTGATGATCAATTGTCTTCCTGGTTAGCCCAGTTGCTGCACCTTGAAGAGAAACGTGATGCTGCTATAGAAAACTTTGCCAAACATCAGGGTGTAGTGAAACGATGGTTCGACAAGAGAGCCAAAGTCAAAGCCTTCTGCATTTATGATTTGGTCCTGTATTGGGATAAGACATATGAGAAAAAAGGAGAACATGGTAAGTTTGATAAACTTTGGTTAGGTCCATATCAGATCCATGAGATCCTTGGAGACAACACGTATCGACTCAAGAGCCTTACTGGTGAGGAGCTCCCATTGCCTGTCAATGGCCAGTTCCTAAAGCACTACTTCCAGGTTTGAGAGGCAGTCATGCCTCATCTTAGTGTACATAGTTAGGGGAGTTTGTTTGCTTTGGTTAGAATAGGTTACCGTTGGCTTAGTTTTGCTTTCTTACCTTTGCTTTCCGTAGTTGTTAGAGGTCTTTCTTAGATTAGTTGTCCTTTTGGTTTTGCTTTTGCTCGCTGCGCTTGCTTTTGCGCGGGGTCTTTGTTTCTAAAAGTGGCGATAGTTGTGCGGACCTGCAGATGCTTCTTGGTTGGGTAAATAATTTTGAGTCTTTCTTTGAGAAGCCAAGGTTTTGCTTAAGTCTCACCGTGGGTTCCATTGTTATGCTAAGGAGTATGATGCCTGTTCATAGAAAATGAGTCATTAGTTGGTTCACCTAAAGTATTTTCTAACCATATATCTCTCACACTTTAAATGATCCTGAAGTAGCTGAGCACGTCTGAGTGATCTTGTGTCAAGTGAAAGGGTTGGCTTCCTATTCTACCACATGCACTAATCAAGAAGGAAGGCAGGTGACACTAAGTGTTGCCAACCTATATTGGGTAAAAATAAAAGGTGTTTTTTCAACACCAGACCCATTACAGTGCATCGGAAAAGAGACTACCAATTTAAAAAATTCTCACAAAAAGATATTGTTCAGAAATAATTATCATCAATTACCATTATATCAAAGGTACTAAAGGAAAATCTTCTATTCATTTTCCTCAAGGCTCATCACATCTCAACATTTGAGCATTTCTTGGTGGTAGAATGGTCTCGACTTCATAAGCTTGTCACAAAGGATTTTGGATGAACTTAGTTGCCAAAGGATGGGAATGAATACAATCACACACACTCAGGTTTTCAGGATGTGGATGGTTGCACTAGTTAGTGATCTTGGATTCTTTGATAGGGTATCCTACTTTTTTGTTTAATATGTGGGGAACACAGAGATTCTGGGTTTGAACTGAAAGTTTATCATCGAAATGCTTGGGAGCATTTCCCAATAGAGTCGCCATTTGTTGTGCCTTGCACACATGCCCCATTTCAAAAAAATAGGGACCCCCTCTTTCAAATTTGGTCTAGAGTGTCAAGAAAGATTTTTCACCTCCTAAGTAGTCAAGTGGTCAAAGTGCACTTCTGCCATGTTTGAATGATGATGTTGAAAATCATTTCAAGGATTTGCTAAGTTAGATCTTTGTATCTCTTCTAATGGCTTTGAATAGCCCTTTTGCACTAAATTTCTCCCCAACTGACCTTTGCATTGATTTAACTCCCAACCAACTCTACATCAAAACCCTTCATCATCGACTCTGGCTCTAAATTCCCTCCCTATGGACTTTTGCATTTAAATCAATTATCTCTGACTTGTGCTGTATTGTTCAATCACTGACTAAGTGAGAGGATACCAAAATTCTTACAAGTCTAAAGAGTCTCAAAATCTCGCAATTGACATAAATTGAGTCTGTTGTCGCAACACTAAGAAGACCTTTCACCGACCAAGTCTATCTCACCTAATTTCCTTGCCAAGTCGAAGTGAATGAAAAGCTGCGCGAAACCCTAATCTATCGACTGACACTGAGTACGCTGCACATTAATGGCGATTTGGCCAGAGATAATAAAAGGTTAATTCACATTATTTAAATCATTTTTTGCATTCTGATAAATATTTTGAAGAATCCCTTTCTAACCTGTCGAGCATTTTTCGTCACCATTGCCCTCAAATTTGACCCTGCGACCGCTTCCTACTTGTGTGTTCTGAACGCATTTTCTACAACTAACTAGGTACGGTTTTTACCTCGCCACTTTAAGATTTTGCTATGTGTGGTTAGGGTTTCATTCAAAGTGCATTTTCCTTTCAAGCAATGAAATTAGGGTTTCAACTAGGGTTTTACACATAAATTGTTTATTTCTCCCTCGAAACCTAGTTTGAACTTCTCCTTGAAAACATAGTCAGATTGCCATGGGAAAAATAGGACAACTAAACCAGGCTTAGCCATAGTTTGGACAAATGTAAACCTTTTTGTAAACTGGAGAATCATCTGGCCTTTGTGCCAAACTTGAGTCTGACAGACCTGTAAACATTTTGGCTCATCCAGTCAATCAACGGCCATGAAAACCCACGTTGCGTTTTAAAATCTATTTAGCGCTAAAAACTTCGACCTCTGACCTACATAGCTTTTTCCACATTAACTGATTAGATCGGCGAGACTTAAAAACCCCATAAACTTTGGAAAGCTACTTAGCGCTAAAAACCTTTTGCACTGACCTTGCGCTAAAAGACTCCGTCTCTGACTTGGTCAGATGCCTAGAATATTTCTACAAAGTTGGTAACATCCATCACCTCATTGAAAATAAGAAGAATGACTTTGCGCTAAAATTAATTCTATCTAACCTTGCTCTAGGACACACCATCACCGACTCAGTCAGTTGACTTTAAAATTCGCGTAGGTTTGACAAATCCAAATCTCGCGCAAACGTAGTAAAGGTGATCTCAGTCGTCTTGCACTAAAATTCTAACCGATTGACTAAACAACCAACTTATAGTTAGTAACCTTCAAAATTCATGCAAGTTAGTTAAACAAGAAACCCGCACAAAAAAATAAAAAACACATAAACACTAATAGAACCCTGGGTCAGATGAGCTTGATTTCTTCGTTGAGGTCAGTGGACCTCAATTATAGCGCTTTCCTGCATACAGGTCGATTGACCCCAAAATTAGCGCAAATGGTAAAAAATGATTGTTTTTAAAGAACTTTCAAAAGGGAAGATGTCTAAAATGATGTAATTAATGTTACAAATGTAGGTAATGATGTTTTTCATGCTTCCAATGAGATTTCTTGCAACATTGATGGTTTTCTTTGCATGCATTAATGGTGAATTACTATGAAGTAGGTGCAATTATAATAAATTGTTAGGTTTGTGATTCTTTAAAAGGCATATCAGTAGCTTGGAAGATTCATTAAATTCATTTTGAACATGGCAAGGAATTCAGTAGTCCACTTGGTAATCTTGGATCTTAAACTTAGGAGTTAGTGAAATATTTCAAGGTATCAAACTTATAAGGTCCAGTCCTGCATATTAAATGACTGCACGAGCCCTCGCCATGAAGTACGAATTCAAGGGCATCCCTCCAGAGACTAAAATTCATTCTAGATGGAGTGATGTAGGGGACACAGATCTAGGTCACGTAGACTTGGATGACTTCAGATTGAGAATCTTTGGCCCAAATCCAACTCCTAGGGCCAAAACACTTAAAGACAATGGTATTGCACAAGTTGCTGCCTTCCCTACCTCAGTACAGTGTGCAGAGCTAATAGTAACATGTGCAGATAGATATGATATCATGACAAGGACAATTCAAACCACCAATGGGGATATCCTAGCTAATTTAAGCCCACCTTCTCTAGCTGAGACTTTTGATATTCCATGGCATACAGTGATGACCATGCCGGACAAACAAGGATCATAAGAGGCTTACAACAAGGATGTGAATGGATGCAGAAAACATATGAATGATCATTGGGCAAAAAGAGAAGGTCTACCATGATCAAGTTTCCACAAGTGTTATATAGAAGTGACTTCCATGACGAGATAGGGGATTTGATAACCTTCTTAAGAAGATTATACGGGTTACCTACAACCTCCACTTTTGAGGAGTGGATGTTCATAATCATAACTGAGATACTAAAAGGGACTAAGTTCCACTGGTCCCAAATCCTTAGTGATAACATTCATGAGGCCTTCATTAACTTCAAAGAGAAGAGATACTTTAGATGGACATCCTACGTTGTCTACGCACTAGCAAGAAGAAATCACTATGTTGGGTTATCCAAAGTAGGAGAAGTTGGAAATGATAAGCAGACCCAAGTGAAAGTATATGAGTGTTACCCTCACCTGACCTCATTTCAATGTCTGATGCATTTCAAGAGGGTGAATGATGCTTTTACAATGTATATAGCCAGATTACTGCAAGGTAATACAGCCTTGAGGATTTCCACTAAAGCAATGAATGAAGTAACTGGATATGGTAGGTGGTACATCTAGTTTAAAAAGTTCACATATCTAAGAGTGCAAGGTTTCACCGGGATTGCTTATAGAATTCCCAGATATCCTGATGATAAAACAATGCTCTTAGAATTGACTAGGTAATTGATACCTTGTGCTGAGAAACTCAAGCACCTGCACAAAACCAACGTTTAGTTTCCCATCAGGTTTGGTAAGGGGAATTATGCATGCCCTTCCTTGACATCAGTTGAACACTCTGATAAGGAACTTCAACTTCTTAACCTTCACTACTACAATGCAAGGGATCACTTTGATCCAAATAAAGTGATGGAAAGATTTGTAAGTAAGACATTGTTTCACAAGATACATATTGAGGACTTTTGGGCCAATTGCATGGATGACTACATGTTGGGTGAATATTTTGTCATTAACTCGCTAACAAAAAAATGGGTATAGCAGCCATAGCTATGATGAGACAAAGTCTCTCCTCTCAGCAAGGGCAGGTTCCCTTTGGTTGCTTAATTATTACAAACAAATAACTTGTGAAGTTTATGTACACTAAAAACTATATTTGTGGTGGTTCCATCTCATCTCATTCTCTTTTTTCAGAATAGATGCTTACACTTCCAGACGATAATAAAGAACTTATAAACTATCACCAAACTACAAAAACACAAAGTTTTTTGTTACTTCACTTACTAATTGCAAATAGAACTATTTGAAGTTGAATGCAGCCCAAAGTCTTCACTCCTCTTCAAGATGATAAGAGTAAATTGAATATAACAACTTGCAGCGCAAAGTCTCCAAACTATTGTATTCTCACAAACATAAACATAATCCTCACAAATGATTTGATAACACAAAGTCTATCAGAATCAAATTAAGAGCGCTCTTCAATCACTTGAAATAACCTCCACACTTCAATTATTACCAAAGATAATTATGATAGCAAGACATAAGAACAATACTATCACGACACAAATAATCCCAAGACAAAGATTGGAATTGAACTTGCTTTCTTGTATTGATAAATATTTGATAATTGATTTTCACAAAGAAGCACAAAGTCTTGATTTGCTTTGCAATTCGCCAGAGTATTCTTGCAATAGACAAAAGATAGTATTTACAAAAGAGGCCCTCTTTATTTATAGAGAGAGACCTTGAGAAAATATAGGAAAAATCCTAACTACTTTGACTTATTCAAAAATAGGAGTCCTTATTGACTTGGGACTTCCTATATTTTTACATGTAATTACATATGAAAAACGTACATGTAAAAATGTCCAAAATTGTTTTGAAAGTACATATGAAAAATAGAAAATAAACTAAGGAAAAAATTGCTTCAATTAGTGTTGCCACTTTTCCTCATGTGAGCATCATACATAGTGAAGGTCGCTTGCATCCCAATGCTATCCAGGCTAATTGTGTTCCTGAAGATCATCTTATCTCTTACTATGGCATCCCTCACTATAGTGACTGATTTAGCATGATTAGTTAACTTGTTTTTCAAATTATCCAAAGTTAACTGATAATCCAAAATATTGTCCACATAAGTCATTGAAAATGTTTCCTCTTCAAACTCTTTCTGGAACATATTTTCAAATTCTTGAACCATTTCTTCTATAGAAAGAAATTGGTTGTCCTGTGATACCAGCTTACAAGGCAACTCCTCCAACTTATGCAAAAGGTTGACATCACTTTGTTCACTGATTTCCTGATTTTTGTCATATTCCTTCTATGCTTCAACAAAGTCAAGCTTCAACACCTCTGTAGCAGGAGGACACATGAACACCTTATCAATGAACTCAGGATTCAACCTGATTATCACATTACCACTGGAGTCCACCACAGCTCTAATATCTTTGTTATAGAAATGGGCACACTGAAGAATAAATTTCGTGTTGTGAACTGCCACTGGGAAAGATGACACCAGATGAATATTACTATCAATTATCTTCTTCATCATAGCTCTGGGGTTGTTAGACTTGGTTCTCTCTACAAACTCAGCCATATCAACATGGCCAATCTCTGTATCTCTAATGTCGTCAACATTAGAAGTGACTGAGGTGATTGGGAAAACACCTTGATATTTGTACTTCATTGCTTTTGATTTCTTTGGGGACAACTCAGTCATCTGGACGAGCTTTCACTAAGAGGAAGTTGATGAAGAATGAAGCTCCATAGAAGAAACTGCAGAAAAAGTCATGATCATGCAATTAGGGGAAATACTGGCAATCTGGGAAAATTGCATGTCGACGATCACGACTATGGAAACGCGCTTGAAAAGGGCTATAGTGTGAGAAGGCCAAAAATCAGAGGAAAGCGGGCTCAAAAAATTAAAATGAAAATTTTCCAAAGTTAGGAAAATTTGGGAGAGAGTTTGTATGGCCGACAAAATTCGCCACCCTTGCATATGAGGGGTTTTTATATCTGCCTCAGTGGCAAAATTTGCCGCCGCTGCAGGTAGTCACTTGAAAGATCATTAGTTATCATGCATAAGTGGTGAAAAACACCGCTACTGCATGTTATTACTTGCAAAGGTGTAGGTTTCTGCGTAGTCGGTGATTTCAACCGCCGTTGCAGAAGACAAGGAAAAGTTGCATGTTGGAGCGGTGAATTTCACAGATATTGCAGGTAGGACAGAAACAAGTTTGAATGGCCTTTGGTGTTCAAGTGGCAAATAACGCCGACATTGCAATATAGTAAGGATTGCAAGGGTTTTGGTGTTTGAGCGGTGAATTCCACCGACGATGCACCTCGCCTTTGTTGAGTCTTAAAAGGTTTGAGCAGCGGAAAGTACCACCGACTAAGCTTTGGACGAAGATCTTCAAAAGGCAAAATGACGACATGGCTGACACAGCCGATGTCTCAATACATACAAGGGTATAGGAAGTATGACTCAGTTTTGGGGTTTTACATGGCAAAAACCACCGACACCGATATAGGAATAACTTAGGGTACATAGATTGATCCTTCTGAAGACATACTCGACGCCAAGTTTAAACAAAAATGACCATACCATTTAAGAAAAAAAAACCTTTTGACGAAAACTTAGAACAAAATTAAAACAAAGAAAAAGTCGTTCAAAACTAACGGAAACCCTAGGAAAAAAAAAGAAAACGGCTAGAAGGTTTACCTGTCCACATGATGAAAACCCTAAGTCTGATGATGGCGGATTGAGTTGAACCCTTGGACGGCATGGTCAATCAATGCGAGGGGAATCCAAAGACTGGCTAGGCAGGTAAGAAATGAAATGACGAAACAAACAAAAGGAAACATATTTAAAACTTTGAAAACATGCCTTTAACGGGTGGCACGAGTGGCCATTAATGGCACTCAGTGTTCAAGATTTGGGTAATCTTGCTTGAGCGGTAAAATCAGCCGACTCTGCATATGTGGCATCGAACATGCAATGGCGGCGAAATTGGCCGACAGTACATGTATACATTGGAGAAATATGTAACGGTGACGAAAAGTGCCGCCTTTACATATTTAAAGAAACACACATGTAAGAGTGGTGAAATTTGACACCATTACATATGCAACAAAATCTAAAAAGAAACATGTAAGAGCGGTGAAAAGTGCCGCCATTACATATCAAAAATTCAAAAAATTACTAACTCCTAAAAATGGCTAAAAATTGACATATTTATCAGTTTACGACTTGAAAGATCTTCACGAATATTGAGAAACCAATTCAAGGGAATGTCATAGACTAGTTTAGAATGTCAAATGACTTCACATGAGATCAAGGGAATCTTGTCTTGATTTGCGAGCTTAGAGTGTAGATTCACGAAACGGACATGTTTCGTGGGGGTTGTCTACAAAACCGAGCGCAGCTGATTTTGAGAACAACACTACGAAGTAATGAAAAAGGATCATTCAAGGCTGTCTCTAGCCTTCATCAGGAAGTTCCACATTATTGCAGTACCTGACTAGTTAGAGGATGATGAAAATGTCATTTACAGAGGAACCTAGGAAGCCCAATACCATCAACCAATCCCACTGCCAAATTGGGCTAATGTAGAGGAAAGTTCTTTAGATATCATAATGAAAGAACTAATCAGATTGAGCAAGGCTTGGGTAAGAGGTTAGGTAGCTGCTTTGGAGAGACAAGGAGTGCAGCTTACCTACACTATATTAGAATCAGACAAGGACTCTGGAGGTGAAGAAGATGAACTAATAAACAACACAGATGAGGCAGAGCCAGTTGAGAAGTAGAAATTAGATAGTGAGGAACACACATCTTTGGCAGAGAAGGCAAAGAAAGTTAAGAAGCCACTTGCAAAGCCTCCTTCTAAGAAATACCATCCTCCTTCCACTAGGACAAGAGCCTCTAAGAAAAGAGATATGCCAAGTGGTCCTGGGGAAGGTTCCAAAACCAAG
Source organism: Cunninghamia lanceolata (assembly GCA_027924645.1). Taxonomy (NCBI): domain Eukaryota; kingdom Viridiplantae; phylum Streptophyta; class Pinopsida; order Cupressales; family Cupressaceae; genus Cunninghamia; species Cunninghamia lanceolata. Next base: position 5,591,797 of record BSBN01000391.1, on the reverse strand, counting down.
AAAGTGAACGTAAAGGAGGTAACTGAGGAAGATGCCGCCACTCAAGGAGACACTAATCTGCCAACCTCCCCATCTCCTGCTGCTCCAAGTGTAAGCATGGCTACCTCTACTTCAATAGCTTCTACTATTGTTTCTCCATCCATTGCTTCTATTGCTGTTGCCCCTACTTCACCCATGACATCAGCTGCCATTATCCAAGAAATAGCCCCCGCTACCACCTCTCTTGCTTCCTCCATTTCAAGTGCTTCTTGCTCATTAACAATATCTTCTAATGCCCCTGGTAGTCCTATTTCCTTCATTGCTGCCATCTCTTGTTCTTCCATCACTACTACACCTTCACCTTCTACTTCTTCCACTCAATTATCCACCACCATGACACTACCTCCCATTTCCACCATTCTTTCACCTTCTCTTCCTTTACCTTCACTACCTCTTCGCTCACCCCTTGTCATTTCTTCCACTCTGTTAGTAGTATTAGCTAATTTGATGTAGACAAACTTACCTACACTACCTATATCCTCTGCAGTTCCTATTTCACAAATGCCTGTAGATTCAACCTCCTTAGCTATACCTCCACTGCCCAAAATTGATAAAGTGTGTGCAGAATTGGGTTTGAAAGAGCCTAAAATTGAATTGTTGCCTGAGGTAGAGACAAATGCATTTGTGGAGGTAAGTAATGAAATTTCAAATGAACCTTTGGCTGAAGCATTTAATGTTGAAGTCATTGATATATCCGACAGCCCTCCGAAGAAGGGTTAAATGCAGGAAGTCTTCAAAGCAACTCAAGAAAATATGATGATAAATTGGAGAAACTTGGTTGATGAAGAAGAAAAAGAAAAAGAGATAAATAAAGATAAGGAACCAGAACAGGAGTAGGAATCACTTGAGGAGCCTGCTAAAACTAATGATGACAAAACCACTGAATTTAACAAGTCATCTTCTTCGGCACCCGAGTGGTTACAAAGCAGAGTGGCATATCCTGAACCACAAGTGGAGATAATGCAGCTAGATTTAAGCACTATCCTATCCTAGGATCAAAGGCCCAAATAGCAAAAGAAAGCAAAGATACAGTCCATAATTTATAAGGATGAATCAGGATCCAAAATTGCAGAGATAGCTATCCCACCAGCAAATGCAGCTAGAGAACAAGTCAGGGTGGAGGACTATGCAATTTCAATAGTTGATTTGAGACCCTCCACTCATGCTCAAAGAGTGGATGAATTTAAAGAATCAGTCACTTCAATTTTGGAATAGTTAGATAAGGATGAGATGTCAAAGAAGGAGTTAAAACAACAAAATGAAGAACTCCGTACTTGTCTCCAATTTTTGATCAAACCAATTGATGTAGGAGGAGATATAAGGATAGTGCCCACTTTCGTGTCTACAGATGAAATGGAAAAACTGGTAGAGGTAAGGGCCAAGTCCCAAGGGACTGAGAATTGGTTGTTTAGAGTATTCAAGAAAGGATGTGAGACAATTGATGCCTCTGCTCAAGTGCACAAGAAGCTAGTTGAACTTCATAAGAAATGGAAAGATCTGCATGAGGAATGTGACTCCTTTGATAAGTATTACTCTCACATGTTTCCCCAGATAAAGAGCACCAGAGATTTACCAGCCCAGACTCTGGTAGTAGAAAATATTCTAACTAGGGACAAGTTGTCCAAGGCCATTGAATGGTATCAACAACTACTTTTGAGGAAAGAAACCTTTGAAAACATAAATTAAGCATATAAGCCAACAGATGAAGAGTTGCGGTCACTTATATACGATATCAATGATTCTTTGAAGGATTGCCTAGAAACATCCTATAATGACTATGTCCCTTATGATATCGAGAAGTGTAAAAGCAAATTACATAAGGTAATTTTTGAAAGTACCGAGCTAAGCATGGAAGATAGATTGGATAAGGTAAGCAACCTCAGAGCTGAATTTAAGGCATTCCACAAGGCTGGGGCAGAGATAGAAAAGATATACAATAGATTTAGCCAAGAATTGGAGATGTTCAAGTATCAAGTCAATCATTTGAAGAATCCAGACCCCCTGGAGATCAATCCCGCGCTCGTGGCATGGCTTAACTACTGCAATAAGTTGGCTGAAGAAGACAAAGTTAATTTGGACAAAGAGTCTTGATATTTTGAATATTTTGGAATGTAATTCCATCATTATTGTAAATTGATATATTTAGGATAGCAGGTGACTCTATTTTGTCTTTTCTATGCTTTAAAAATATTCTTTTCTATTAGTATATTGAGTCGGCTAGTCAAATTGATTAGATTCAATGTATCTAGAGGCTATTTTTCATCTTTTTCATAAAAGACAAAGTGTAATCCAGGAATTGATATGAGCTGTTGTTCTTGCATTTATTGATGTAATCTAAACCGTCAGTGTTGAGTTGATCTCCACCGTTCATTTGAAAAACTCGGTATGTCACTTTCCTATATAAAGGGTTACCATTTCTACTTTTTGTAAGAGAGATTTTGATATTGAATTGTTGACATTTAGCCATTTGAAGTAATACATAGCAAGTTTCTGCAATTATCTTGAGAATTTGTATCTTGTATTGGCCCATTTTGGTTTTCATGGTTCGCTTCTTGCTCTCCCATAGTTTGTTAGTTGAGCTTTTATAATGTTTATGGTTTGCTGAAAGTATTTGATAAATGCTCCAGTCCATACTTTTAGTTATTTGTTGATGGTAGATATCTGTGTAAAGTTAGTGTGGACTAATCAGTTGTGCTTAGTTCAATTGCATTTCGTGGGTTAAATTGCGCTAGTTATTGGGTATTTAATGAATGAATGTAATCTAAAAATCTTTAGATTTCCATTGAAGATAGCACCATTTTCTGCAGTACTGTAACATCACTTTTCATTTGGTAACTCAAAAAACTGGTTAAATTCTAGAGCATTTGTCTACTTAAAGTATAATCCATACATTGTGAATATCACTTAGGATTCCTCTAAACCCTATACCTTTTGCATTTTCTTAAAAAACCATTGTTAGATTAGAAATTTCAGCAGCATTTGACATAGTTTTATCAGCTGGAAACATAAAGTGTTATGTGTATTTGCTGCTCCAACTTGAAGATATGTAGGTTGCATGTAAGACCCCTTGTAGGCACAGCTAGAACATACCAACTGAGACATTCCAAGCAAGCTAAGACCCAGCTATATTATCCTTGGAGTAGTCTTACCCAGGGTAGGATACTTTTCAAGAGAGGTGTGAAACCAACAATCACACCTACCAACAATTAAGAATAGGTATATTCTTGAGAATTTCATTACAAGTTGGGAAGCACTTCATTGGGCTAGAGAAACAGGGCAAGAGGCAAGTACATTTCTTCTTGACTTTGAAAAGGCTTATGATAGAGTGGAATGGTCTTTTGTCCTAATGCTGTTAGAAACTATTAGATTTCCCAAATATTTTTGTGATATGGTTAAGATGTTATTCAGGGACGCCTCTGCTCAGGTGGAGGTGAATGGCTCATTATCCAAACCCTTTAAAATGGGGAGATCCATTAGGCAAGACTGTCCCTTGGCCCTTGTCTTATTTGTCATTACCTCTGAAGCTTTATATTATTTGTTGAGAACTAATACACTGGAAGGTAAAGTGACATGGATAATTCTACCCAATAAAGATATGTTGTTGAATATTCAATTTGCAGATGATATTGCATTATTCCTAATAATTGAGGAGGAGAATACGGAGATTTTAGAAAATATCTTGGAGGTTTTCTATCTAGCCTCTGGAGAAAAAATTTCCTCTTCTAAGTCTATTATGTTAAGCTGGAGTGATGAGGCTCCGGAGTGTTGGGATAAGAGTAAATGGAGCTGGGGAGGTCCCTTTAAGCAAGTTAGATTCTTGGGAATACTTTTTTCTATGTTTCCTTCTTTAAAATGTATGTGGGAGTGGCTTTTTTCAAAAATTGAAAGGAAGCTGAGCAATTGGAATAGAAATTTCCTGACCCTGGTTGGGAGGGTTCAAGTTTGCCAAAAGACCCTTTCAGCATACTTTGTTTACTATTCCTCTATGTGGCTTTTCCAAAGTTACCAATCTAATGTTATTCAAAAAATTATCAAACAGTTCCTTTGGTCTGATGGGAAAGGAGCTAAGAAGAAGCATGCAGTTAAATGGGAGTGGTGTTGCTTAGGGAAAGATCAGGGAGGTTTGGAACTAAAAGATCTAAAAATTCAGGGTATAGCTCTGGCTACAAAATGGATTGTCAGGTCTTTAGAGGGTGAAGAGCCTTGGAATTTATTCTGGTTAAAAATAACATTTGGAATGATGTCCCTCTCAAAGCCAAGACCTGGAAAGGTCTACATTTGCATGATTTCTTTTTTGGGACTTTTAAAGTTAAACCTAGGGATCTACTGTCTTCAATAGCATTTGGAAAGCCTGAGAGCAGGCTAGAATAGTAATTGAAAATGGAATGACATTTGATTTTGAAAAGGGTGAAATTATAGGGCATAGATCAATTTGATGGAATATAATTCATAAGGATAAACCTTTGGCCCTTTTGTAGGGGTGCTCAACTAAGAAATGGGATGAAAAATGTCTAAGGATGTTTAGAGATTTGATTGAGGACAACATAGCTAAAAATTGGGAACAAATTGAACAGGAGTTTAGCATAGTTGGAATGAATAAAAGGACATTTTCTATGTTATCCAACTCTTTCTTGTGTAAGCTTCCCTAAGAAGTATCTTTTCTTGGGGAGGAGTGCATCAAAAAGATCAAATGGAAAGATGGAACTAATCTTCAGGATGTCAATTCAAAGGAAATTTACAAAATGCTGACTAACCCTTTGACAGTCCTTGCGCATATAAAATCTATTTGGGATCATAAATTAGAACAAAAGACATTGTCCAAATCTTTTGAATGTTTTTGGTCTAGAAGTATAGAACCTAAAAAAAGGAGTTTTAGATGGCTTCTCTTACTTAAAGTTGGCTTTAGGCTTGGATAACTGTGTCTTCTCTTTGTGTAATGCCGTTGAAAACTGACAACATGTTTTCTTTGATTGTGTCTATGCTAAAACCACATGGTCTATCTTTATGGGAAATGTGGGAAGTTGGGATCTTGGAAATGTTACCAGTTGGAAAGAAATACTATGTGGTTTTGTTATGGTTTAAATAGGAAACATAATAAATTTTGGTTAACTTTATCTATAGAGGTCCTATGGTTTTTGTGGAAGATTAAAAATGAAGAGAGGTTCCAAGGCAAGGAGAGACCCTCTCACTAAGTTATCTTATAAAATCATAAATTTGAAATTGATGATCAGGTTATGATGACTGTGGAGATACCAGTGGACAAATACAAGGAGATAATCGATGGAGAAGCAATGTTATATAAAGAAGACATCCATAATGCAAATTTTGGAACACATAAATGGAGGAAGATAAATGACAGCTTTCAAAGAGAATATATAGACTTCCAAAATGAATACTACAGGCTTCACCAAATAGAATGGATAAAGAATCAGAACCTGAGGTATATGGAGATTACTTTTTAGAACTTCAATGTGAACAACAGGTTGCTTGAGGTGTCTAAGCCACCTGGGACTACCAGAGGTGTGGAATCTTTCAAACTTAGTGACAACAGAGATTGTAGAAGAGGACAAGATAATATGACACAGGATAATCAGTACAAAGTGAAGAAAAAATGATTAAAACCAATATTGAATATGATGGTACAGATTTGGATGAAACTTTTGATAAAGATTACCAGCAGACAACTAGTATGCAGCAGGACATACATGCAAATACTTTTGTGAGTCTCAAAGAGAATGAAGGAGAAGGTGCTAAACAAAATGCTGGTGAAGGTGAAGAGCTTACCATAGATGGGTTTGACAAAGAATCAATGGAACAGTATAGATAACTAGTAAAGTTTTATGATTTCAATAGTATAGTTTCATAGGCCCACTATAGTAGCTCTAGAATGGAATAAACACTGTATATATGTAAACATTACATACTATTTTGTATTACTCTTTGAACCTATTATTAACACCTAATCTTATAATAAGTTCCTTTTTGGATTGTAGTTCCATGTACTAACTGATGTATGGTGGTCACCTTGATCACTCTATGATGTAATCTTATTTTGATAAATATAATTGTGTCAGATCTTCAATAAAAAAAATCAATAAAATAGCAGACCACTCCGAGGGGGTAACCTCTAATAATCAAAAAATAATATATGAATTCAATATAATTAAGTTATGATAATTTAGGAGTCTCCCTCTTCCTTATTTATATGTATAACTATGTAGGGACACACCCCTTCATCCTAACTAAGTTATCTTAAGGAATAACTAGAACTAATAAATTAAAATATGAAGGTTAAGCATGCCGCAAGTGCTTATCCTTATTATAATTAGGAATATAGAATATTAGGATCATAAAATTCCCATCCTCTTCAAAAAATTGTTTCCCTTAACACTTTGAAACTCTAGAATCTTTTCTATGAATTGTTCATCATTCCATGTTTTACTTGTTGTCAAGAACGATTGCGCCCTGAATGCTAAGCCTTAAAGCTTGGCAATCCTATGCAACATGGGAACATTCTCAAATTGTGGGTTGTCTACGGTGAGAATGAACCTCTAGAAGAGCCAGCTCCCTTTAAATGCCCCTTGGATCTAATGTACGTTCATGGGAAAAGAGATAGAAGAATGATTAAATAAACTAAAATTTATCCAAAGGGGGTGACGCACCAATAATTATGTCCTATCTTGCAACTGATTCACAACTATTTTCAATATATCTACTCTTACAACTCAAACTGAACAATCTTAGAACAAAAGTGTTTCACAAAAATGTATGAAAATAGTCCACTTTTTTTGAAGGAAAACCAAAGTTTTTCACAACTTTAAAAGTAAAAAATCACCTGCACAGTCTATGACCTGTGGTAAAATATGCACTACAGTATATTTGCTTCAATAGAATGAGACATAAAACTTAAAGGTTTCATTTTAAAACATAGTAAATCTTTATCAAATCATTCATAAGATAAAAGACACTTGAATCGGAATAGAAGAACACCTGATTTTATTGAGAAATATAAGGAAAGCTCTACAATAACTTTGAAACTGCTGAAAATAAACTATTGCTACTGTATAAAACTTGTAAAAAGCTAAGTTACAATACTCGATATCTCTCTCTACAATGTGCAAAGGCAAGAAAAAAAGCAAGAACTCTAAAAAAAAGCATAAGCTTTTTTCCCTATAATATAAAAATATGTCCCCAAAAAGTAAAGAGAAGATCAACTCCTATCAAACTAGAGTCCAAATGATGCATGAAAAGTCTGAAAAAGCAACTCCTAGTTGTTGGGCGAGCAAGAGGGAAAAGCCTAAAATTTAGGGCCCATAACTGCTCCAAAATGAGCTATTTTAGCTCAAAACTCCTCCTCTCAAGATGTTTGACCCAAAAACTGCCAAAAATAGCTTGGTTTGACTCCAAGTCAAAAATAGAAAAAGAAACTCCTTTTGCATGAGTCTACAACCTCAATTCAACTCTATCTCTCTCCTTTGCATGATTTGAGGGAAAAAATACTTTATTTGAACAAGTATTAAGGATAATCTATTTCAGTTTTACCTTACTAAGTGTTTACTAATTCTCTTCTTAGTTTTGTGAAACAAATAGTAAGGTAATTTATAATTATTACCCTTAATATTTGCTTAAATACAATATGTTTTTTCCCTCTTCTAATGCAAAAGAAAAAGAGGAGTTGCATTATTTGTTCATGTAGTCTCCACCCTTTACCAATAAAACTTTCAAGGCAATAATGAAGCCCTCTTTCATTTCTGGCTTATAAAAAGTCCTCATTCCTACTCAAATTCACCCAAGTCAACAACCATAATATAATATCCCATTGTGGCTTTTTCTCTTTTTAAACCTAAATCATATCTCCTTAAGGTTTAAGGTAGAAGAGATCCTCAAAAAGCTAAAAAAAAAAACCATTATCACCTTATAACTCCATGGGCTCATCATGTGCCATTAGGCCTTATGACTTGAAAGTCATAGACCACGGTCTCTATTTGATTTTCATGATGATTTAATCTCAAAATAAAGCCAAACATGACTTATCCACGCTAGGGCACTTCTAACAAAAGAGATCAAACCCTAAACATCATTTCATTCCTTCTTTCCATTATTTTGAGGACTCTCAGCTGCTCTCCTGCCACCATGAAGGGTTTCGAGGGTTTTAGTCTTCCTGTTGGAGGCATTTGAAGGCTTCCAAAGGGCTATTTTATTGGTAAACTCCTTTTTCCTTTATGCTATGGTGAATATTTTTAGGTACCCTTTATATATAGTTGTGTGTTTTCGTATGGAATGTTCCTGCTTATTATATATTACTGTATCTATTTCTATAGATGACTGATCTTCTTCGAAGTGGAAAAGGCACATCCACCATAGACTGGTAAATTCATCCCTTTCATGTCTGAGCACAAGATACTCCCAAAATTGCCTATGTTTTTCTCTTCTTACCATGACAAGAATGTGTAATGTTGCAACAACAAGTAATGCTTCCATGACTGATACAAAAGTTTGACTGTTATTAGTATAATGGCTGCTATGGATATGACTGCTACTTTTTGATATGGAAATGACTATTCTACTATTCCTCCCCTGAGATAGCTACCCCTTGACTATAGGCATATGACTGTTCCTCTTCTTCACCTCCCCAATTTATGATTGCTCTTATTCTAACTTGGTTGTTGTTCATTATTAGGAGATGGGCTGATCCTTATGTGACTTCTTTATACTGATCAGACCTCCTCCTTGGTGTTGATACTATTGCTCTTCTACTAGTTTATGATGACTTTGAACAACAGTCATGCACAATTTAGCCTTTGATGGTAATTTATGCCTAAAGACTCTTATCCTTTTGTCTTCATTGTGCCTTCATTGATTGTCCTCATAGTATTCCTTGACTATTCATTGTCTCTTTTACCATGATTGCTCCTGCATACTTAATAGTCTATTTTACTTTGGTATTCAATGATGAATGTGATGCATGTACTGAGAACTTGATGCTTGTTGTCCTTCCACTATTCTGGTACCATTGTTTGACTATCCTAAATATCATTTGCAATTCTTATTGTTGGAATTAGTCCAGACAATTGAGAGGGGGGGTGAATCAGCTGTCTCACAAATTTAACCTTTTCTTCTTTTAACCTTCTTTACCAACTTACAATCAGATTATTGATGTAAACATTAAAGCATGAATCAACAACACATGTGCATAAACAAATTGAACACACATAACACCAGGATTTTGATGTGGAAACCTAGTTAAGGGAAAACCACGGTGGGGGTTAACCCACATGATTTGTACCCTATTAAAAGTACTTAAAAGAAATGAAAAGGCACTTGCCTTAGGGCTCATTGCCCAGAGCTCACTGCTCAGAGAGGCTCACTACCTACATGAGGCTCATTGCCTACAAGATTTTATGTTTAATACAGAGATAACAAACTGATAAATAACATCTTCTTTATGCCTGGTTTAGTCCCATTGAAAGCTTACTTAAACTTCTGCTCTACCCCCAAATACTTCTTTATTGTCTCTTCATCCTTTATTTCCCTTGTTCTTTTGCTCCTCCTCTTCTCTGCTCTGCTTCTGAACCTTTCTTAAGATTTGATCATTTTTGCACAAGGATAATTTTCCATAATTCAACTACATGCCTTTATATGCTACATCAACCTTGGAATACACATCAAGGTTAGCATTAAAAACATTTGACTTAATGCGAATCACTATGCTATCGGCCAAACATAACTGGGACTCAATTCTTCTTTAATAAACGCGCCATGCTTCATAGAATTGCTCTTAGATTATCCACAACATGCTTGAATCATCCGGTCAACCAAGACTGGGAAGAACAACAACATCAAAGAAGAAACCTTCAACAATGAGCTCAAACTTCAATATAGACTTTCAATGCCTTAGTCACACAATCTAAAGATCTGCACAAGCATATTGAATTCAACAAGAACATTCGCACTCCTCCAAATCATCAGAATTGCTTGTATCTTCATCCGGAACCTCAGGAACACTGTCTGCCATGACTGTCACACTATAAAGATTGCTTGTGGACCTCTAAACCATGAACCACTAGAGTTGATGATACACACTAACTTCCCAATGATGCCTCTAGATCCGTAGATCATAATATTTCTATGTGGAGCAATCCAGACCAATTTACTATCACTCTGTCTCTTTTGATCACAACAAAACCCAGTTCTACTCAAATGGTCATAGCTTCTTCAAATCTTCATGCGAACCTCTCAGATCTTAACTAGAGCTAGTTCAGACAATCCTCTACACAGCCATGTGGTCCATATCCATTGATCTTCATTAATTTTCTCAATGTCCTCAACATTCTAGTCTTCTAAGCAGACAATAAACTAGGATACAGTTGACACTAATGGCAACAAGAATATGTTGACATCAATGACAACACCAATTGGGCACATATTTGCAACAATCTCCCCTTTGTCATTGATGGAAACATATGATGTGAAAAATTGATTCAACCATCAAGACAAGAAATTCTCCCCCTTTCTCTTATCACTTCTGTAACTACTTTCTTCACTGCTCCCCCTTTCATTAACAATGAGTTTTTCACATGATTTCTCTCCCTGGTGCAGGAGCACCCCTGCAAAATAGGACATAAGTCTATTTTTAGCATGTTTGACTTCCTGATGTAATAAGGTCCTTTGGACCAATTCTTATGTTTTAGTTCGACCTAGGAGGATGTGCAATTTAGTTAGAAGTTTGTTATGACAACTATCTTAGCTATCTCCTCCCAGCCGCTTGGAAGCTCCCAGTCACTGGGAATCGAGTTGGTAGTACTTACGAGGATTACTATTTATGTCCTAGATTAGTTGGTTTTAGAGAGAGTAGATACAGAGTAGATATAGTGGATAGTTCATTTAGGTATTGGGTTTTTGGAGATTGAATAGAGTACTGTAACACAGTGGGACTGTGAGATCTGTATGCCATTCTAATTTGAAATTAAGAGATCCCATTGGTTTTATTTGTCTGGTTTACAAGCTATCTGTGTATTGACTCTTTTTGGTTATAGGTGAATGGATTCATCCAACCCTTCCACCGGTTGATTCTCTAAATCGGTGGAATGGGCATGTATCATAGTTTAGTTTACATTTTTGTTTCTCTGTTTATGCATTTCATGTTTGTGGGATCAGTTTGTAGCATGCTGTGAGTTATCCTAGCATCCTCATGTGCTAGGGTTCGAAGGATAAATTCTAAGCTTGAATTGCTCAGGAGATGATCTCGCCTGATCGTCATGTTTTCTATGTGAAATTCATGTTTGGATACATTTGACGGATATACAGTATTGTATGCGATATCACAGTCTGGGTATATCGCATTTGCATCTATGCGTGTATCGCTATCTGGATCGGGTCGTGAAACTTATGGAGAATGCCTGTTTTGAAGGCATCAGGATAAAATAGTTGGTCCTATAGATATCATCTTCAGGATCATCATTTCGTGTGTATACATCATCCGCATATCGTTATTATATGCTGGAGCATACACGCAGGCAAAGGTACATATAAGCGGGTCAACGGTGAGTCAAAGTCACATTTGCCAAAGAAAGGAGGAGGATCATCTTTTGTTTGAACATCGGGTAGCCGAGGATCACTTAGGTCTAAAGGATCATCATCAGGATATTATAGTATAACCCGACAATTCATATCATGTTGCGGAGTATGTAAAGGAGTCTTATATGCGGGTGACGTAGATATTGAAGAAAGTAACAGTGCATGTGACGTCATCGTCATCAGGACATTCCCAAATATCACCCGATAAAGTTTTATCCTGTTGACGGCAAGTGTTTTGGCATAGGCATAGGATATCAGGGTGATCAGTGCAAAGTGTTCGCTGAAGTGGATCACGGGAGGAATATTCGGTGGAATATTCGTCGTGTGCATAAAGTTGAGTATCGTCATCAGGATGTGTCAATATGACCTGATAAGTTATATCTTGATGTTGGTTGTGTAAGTGGGTTGAATATCAAGGTGACGTAAGCATCTGAAGAGAGGTGCATGAGGTTGTCGTCATCAAGATATATGGGAGGAACCCGATATTTTATATCCTGCTGATAACAGGTGCAGATGATGCCGAACATCATGATGCTGCAAATAGAGTTTGGCGGTAAGGTGAATAGTGATCATCAGGAGGATAATTGTGTTCACCGAATATGATGATGCTGCTGGTAGGTGAAAGAGAGATATCTTGCTGATAGGAAATAGTATTAGCTTTTTGGTGAGTTTTATGGGTTTTTCACCCTGTCTGCAAGCTTCTTCTGTGTGACTCTGCATCACTCCCCCTTTGACATCAATGGCCAAGGGCACATATTTGCAATCTTTTCTCCCCCTTTTTGTTTCAGACTGATCTCATACTGACTACTCCCCCCAAGTAGTATCTCCTTAACATCAATCTGGATCACAAGATATGACTGAATTTCACCAGACTGACGCACCCTAGTGCATCTTAGTTCCGATCAAGAGGGGTAATAACCCCTAAGTTCTCTCTTAGATACTCAAAAGTATCCTTGGGTAGTGGCTTAGTGAAAATATCTGCAATCTGATCCTTCGAAGAAACAAACTCCAATATGACTTCATTCTCATTAACCTTCTCTCTCAAAAAGTGAAACTTGATTGATATGTGCTTTGTCTTTGAATGCAACACCAGATTCTTTGAGATGCTTATTGCACTTGAATTATCATAGAAGATTGTGACAGGTTCCTCAAACATAATTCTGATGTCCTTTAGCATTTGCTTCATCCACAGAACTTGAGTGCAATTGTTTACTGCTGCTATATATTCTGCCTCTGTTGTAGATATAGATATTGCCTCTTGTTTTTTGCTTAGCCAAGAAACCAATCTTCTTCCCAAGAAGAATGCACCACCACTAGTGCTTTTTCTATCATCCACATCTCCTGCCCAATCACCATCTGTATATGCATGAAGAGTGAAGTCATTATCCTTTCGATACCATAAGCCATAATCAATTGTCCCTTTGAGATATCTAAAAATTCTCTTGACTGCTACAACATGGGATTCTTTAGGATCAACTTGAAATCTAGCAACAAATCCAACTGCATTCGTGATATCAGGTCTAGTCTAAGTCAGATAAAGCAGTCCTCCAATCATTGATCTATACCTTTTCTGATCTACCTTGGGTGAATCATCATCTTTACTTAACTTGCATTTGGTTATCATAGGAGTACTTACTGGTTTTGACTCCTCCATTCCAAACTTTTTCAACAATTCTCTCACATACTTAGACTGAAATATGAAGATACCTTTATTTGACTGAGTGATTTACAGACCTAGAAAAAAAATTATTTCACCAAACATGGACATCTCAAATTCACTCTGCATTTGATCAACAAATGTTTTGCACATACTCTCATTTCCACCAAAAATGATATAATCAACAAATACCTCAACAATTAGAATATTCTCATGATTAATCTTGAAGTAAAGATTACTATTAGCAGTGCCTTTGATGTAACCTTGCTTTAGTAGATACTTATCTAATCTTGCATACTAGGCTCTTAGGGCTTGTTTGAGTCCATACAATGCTTTCCTCAACCTACAGACCATATCTCTCTGATCAGACAACTGAAATCCTTTCGGTTGCTCAATGTACACTTCTTCTAACTCTCCGTTTAGAAATGCTGACTTGACATCCATCTGATAGACCTTGAAATATTTATAAGCAAAAAAAGCAAGAAACAATTTGATTGCCTCTATTCTTGCCACCGGAGAAAAAGTTTCTTCAAAATCAATTCCTTCTACTTGAGAATATCCTTTGCATACCAACCTTGCTTTGTTTCCTACAACTTCACTATCTTCATTTAGTTTATTCTGAAATACCCATTTAGTTCCAATCACATTTTTGTCCTTAGGCCTAGAAACAAGATCCCAAGTGTGATTCTTTTCAATTTGCATTAATTCTTCTTCCATTGCTTTTATCCAATTTTCATCTTTGCAGGCTTCACTTACTAATTTTGGTTCAATCTTTGAAATTAAACAAATTTCTTCTTGATCTTCAGCAATTATTCTCCTAGTTTGAACACATTTATTTCTATCTCCTATGATTTGATCTTCAGGATGATTCATCCTTACATACCTGGGAGTTTTGGGATTTGCTTGAACTTCTGTTTCTTGAGCTTGTTCCTCAAATTTTGCACTATCCTCTTGAGTCACTGGATTTTCTGGATCAATCTGGATCTAAATCTAGGTTTGAACTTGCCTTCCTTTACTTTGATTTTCATTTTGATCATCTAAATCATATCTGCAAGACTTGGAATGTCCTTCTTTACTCTCATCAACTCTAACATTTGCATTTTCAACGATCTTTTTCAATCTTTTATTAAAGCATCGGTATGCCTTGCTTTGAGTGGAGTAACCCAAAAATATCCCTTCATCACTTCTTGCTTCAAACTTGCCTAGATCCTCATCTCTTTTGATATAGTACTTACTACCAAAAAATCTGAAATACTTCACAGTAGGAGGATGACCAAACCATAGTTCATAAGGAGTCTTACCAGAATTGCCTTTGATTTGCACTCGGGTAAGAGTGTAGACAACAATAATCATAGGTTCTCTCCAATAAACTTGTGGAACATTTGTTTTCATCATCATGGTCCTGGCAGCTTCTTGAATGGTTTGATTCTTTCTTTTCAAAAGTCCATTTTGCTGAGGAGTCCTAGGAGCAGATAACTGTCTTTTTATTCCTTGCTTCTCACATAATGTATCAAACTCACCGGAGGTAAACTCTCCACCTTTGTCAGATCTCAAACACTTTATCTTCACACCAATCTCATTCTCCATCATGACCTTAAACACTTTGAATTTGTCAAGGGCTTCTAATTTCTCTTTCAAGAAGGTTACCCACATCATCCAGGAGTAATCATCAATCAACAACATAAAATATCTCTCTTTGCACACTCCTAATTCTAGCAGGACCACAAAGATCAGTATGCACAAGTTCCAACAATCCACTTGATGTCTATTCTTTACTCTTGAATGAAGTTCTGTTCTATTTACCCAATTGACATTCTCTGCACATGCTATCAGGTTTCACAAGTTTTGGAAGATCTCTCACAGCCTGAGTAGAACTTATCTTGACAATACTATCAAAATTCACATGACACAATCTCCTATGCCACAACCAACTTTGATCTGTCTGAGCAATCAAACAACTTTTGCTAGAACTACTTAAATGAAAGATGTTACCTCTAGTTTGAGTACCAGATGCAATTTTAGTTCTGAAGCTTTCCAAGATTCTGCATTTTCCATCCTTGAATTAGAGATCATAACCCTTGTCAACCAACTATCCAACATTGAGAAGATTATGTTTCAGTCCTTCCACATACAGAACATCATTGGTGTTATTCTTACCATCAAAAGAGATGGATCCTCTACCACAGATTCTACCAGCTGAGTTGTCTCCAAATTTCACAATTCCACCTTCATATTTTTCAAAGCTTATAAACTTACTTTATTCACCAGTCATATGAT
Organism: Cunninghamia lanceolata; assembly: GCA_027924645.1. Taxonomy (NCBI): domain Eukaryota; kingdom Viridiplantae; phylum Streptophyta; class Pinopsida; order Cupressales; family Cupressaceae; genus Cunninghamia; species Cunninghamia lanceolata. The sequence goes on along the minus strand of BSBN01000391.1, from coordinate 5,576,247 downwards.
GAGAACATCCACTATCAATCACCCATTCATCCTTTTCAACAACCTGAGCAGCCAAGGCACTTTCCACATTTGCACAGCTAGTAGATTCAGTAGACACCAGATCTTCTTCTTTGATAGCAATGAACACCCAATCACCTTTAGTGGAACCTCCATGATCAAATTCATCATCTGTGACTCCTTCTTCTCTAGCTTCTTGGACATAGTAACATTTCTTCTGACCTTTATATCTATTAGGGCTTGTCTTTGAAATTTTCTCTGGACATCTTGAGGCAAAATGACCAATCTTATTACAAGCAAAACATTTGAATGGCAACTTTCCTTCATACTCACCAGATCCTCTTGGCATTTTTTTGGCAATAAGAGCTTCAAGTTCTGCAGACTCAATTTCATCATCTTCAAGATCCTTCCTTGCCTTAGCAAATCTGTTTGATCTTCTTGAAGAACTTTCACCGGATCATATCTTTGTTTTCCATACACACTGGCCTTAAATGCAGATTCAGACTTGGGAAGAGAATCACCAAACTCACTCATTTCAAATGCTGAAAGCTTACCAACTAACTGATCCCTTGTAACAGTTGTCACAGTCCTAATTTCTTCAATGGCAACAACTTTATGCTTATATGCTCCAGGTAAGGATTTGAGCACTTTGACAACAATCTCTAATTATTCCAATACTCCACCAGCATTCTTGATACCAGTTACAAGTTCATTTACTTTCTACATGTAGGAAGTAATGTTTTCATCTTCAGTCATCATCAACCTTTTGTACTTACCCTTTAGGCTCTGTAGCTTGGCACATTTTACATATTTGTCACCTTCATACAAATTTTCCAGTTTTTTCTAGATTTCATGGCCAGTATTCAATTCCAGGACATTTGCCAATTCTGTATCAATCAGGGCACTCAATAATGCCTCTTTGGCTCGAATATTGCATTCAACTTCTCTGATTTCATCTAGAGTAGTAGGGCCATTCTTCAGAATCTTATACTCATTCTTTGTTATTGACCAAAAGTCATTACCAATACATTTCAAATGACACTGCATGTGTACCTTCCAAAGGGAGTAATTTGTTCCATCAAATCTCAAACTTTCCAAGTCCTATAAGTCAACATCTTGGATCTCCTCAAGTGATCAAGCTTCTTTTAGAGGATCTGGCTCTAATACCAATTGTTGGAATTAGTCTGGACAACTGAGAGGGGGGGTGAATTAGTTGTCTCACAAATTTAACCTTTTCTTCTTTTAACCTTCTTTACCAACTTACAATTAGATTAATGATGTAAACATTAAAGCATGAATCAACAAGACATGAGCAGAAACAAATTGAACACACATAACACTAGGATTTTTACGTGGAAACCCAGTTAAGGGAAAACCACGGTGGGGGTTAATCCACAAGATTCGTACCCTATTAAAAGTACTTAAAAGAAATGAAAAGGCACTTGCATTAGGGCTCATTGCCCAGAGCTCACTTCTCAAAGAGGCTCACTACCTACAGGAGGCTCACTTCCTACAAGATTTTATGTTTAATACAGAGATGACAAACTGTGAAATAACACCTTCTTCATGCTTGGTTAGTCACTCTATCTCTTCTAATCACAACAAAACTTGATTCTACTCAGATGGTCATAGCCTCTTCAAATCTTCATCTGGACCTCTCAGATCTTAATTGGAGCTAGTTCAGACAATCCTCTACATAGCCATATGGTCCGCATCCATTGATCTTCATTAATTTTTTCAATATCCTCAACATTCCAGTCTTCTAAGCAGGCAATAAAATAGGATACAGTTGACACCAATGGCAACAATAATATGTTGACATCAATGACAACACTGATTGGGCACATATTTGCAACACTTATTATCCCTTTATTCATGACTCTATTTATTCTTAATGTTAGAGTTGGCTATGATTGGAGCCACCCAGGATCTAGGACTTCATGAAAGCACAAGAGAGATCAATTGAAAGAATGATGCTATTCTATCATTGAATGCAAAAGAAGGATTATTTGGATTACATAATACATGAAGAGAGCCTTGCTTATAAAGGCAAGGTGAGAGCTAGAAGGTGGAGAGGAAGGTGGAGTGGAAAGTGGAGATATTCCAACAACATGTGCCAATTAGAGGATGATAGCTAATTGCACATGTGGAGGATAAGACAACTCACTCCAACTATCAACAACTCAACACACAACTAGACTTAACTAGACACAACTAGACATCTAGTAGACTCACTAAGTCAACTTAATATGTGTGATTAATATGTGATGTGTGAATATTATTTAACTAGTAAATAATTAAATAAGATGAATTATCCATACAAGGGTAAACCGGTTAGGTGATAACCCTGTTCACACCAACACCCCCCTTAAGTGCAACTTAGGGAGTAGCTGACTAAAGCAAGATGGAAGGATGGATGGGTCCTAGCTATTAGGCCATGTTAGGTACCCATGTACAACAAATCTCAAGTGGAGAAAATGAGAAAACCTCATGGGACAAAACTCCTCTCCAAAAGTGAGAATGCAGAAACAATGAATGTGAAAGAAGAAGTGATAGTAGGAAGGACTCAACATGACCCCCCAAGGACAACTTCTATCACATATATACAATCAATTACCCCCCCATAGGAGAGAAAGTGTGAGACGATAAGCCCCCCCCAGAATGAAGTACTTCCTGTGCCGATGGTGGATGCCTGAAGAAGAATGCTGGAAAGTGTCCTGAACCTGCAAACAACATTTCTCCCCTTAGGAAGAAACAAGTCCAAAGGCTGATGTCGAAGAAACTTCATCTCAAGGAATGAGGGAAAAGCCTCATGATGTATGCCTCTGAAGACTGCTCAAGTATCCACATGTCAGAATCAAAGAATGCCACAATGCAATGAGGTGTGACCAATCCAAAATCCTGTGTAGACTGATGAAGAACAACCTCCAAAGATAAAGTAGATGGGATAATAGTTGTGCTGTGACTGTCATCAAAGAGGAGAGATATCCCCTCAAGTGTGTCCTCCAAATCTGCAATATGAGACTCACAAAACAAGTCTGATATACCTGCCAAGAAAGTATCCCACAAAGCTGTGTTGGAAAGACCTAAATGATCCTGCTCAACTGGAGTAGATGAACCAATGTCGATGTCAATCTCTGAAGAAGCAGGAGGATGAGGTGATAGAAGCTCAGCACTAGTCTCATGAATTGAAGTGGGTGAAAGAACGCCAAGGTTCAAGTGACCAAACTTCTCCTCAGAAACATGATTCACACTTGATGCATGAGTGTGAATAGCCATCAATGGATCTACATCATCAGAAGAAACAAAATGGGAGAAGGTATACAAGCAAGATGCATGATCAACCATCCCAACTGCAATGATATCGTTGCTCTCCAAGTCTCGAATGATCACTGAATCAGGAGTGAACTCAACTGTCTTGCCTGCACCACAATGAGTAATCTGGTAGATGGAAAGGAGATTCGATGTTAAGGAAGGTACACACAACACATTGTTGAATGTATTCTCTCCAACATCAATAGTTCCTTTTCCAGATGCATGCATGTATGTATTGTTACCCATCAAGATAGGTGTCGAAGTGCATGACTCAAATGTAGAGAACATCCCCTGTAAAGATGCCATACGATGAGAAGCCCCTGAATCAAGAAGCCATCTCTCTGACTGAAGACTTGTAGAAGCAAAGAGTACATGTCCTTTTCCTTTGTCTATCCCATTTGCAATGCCTGCTTTCCCTGTATGTGTAGATGATGATGGTGTCGAAGAAGAGGATGGACTAGGTGATGATGATGGCATTTGGATATTGTGCTTTTGAATAATGTGAGTCAGCTTATCAATTTTCTTCTCATAACACTTATGCTCATCATGTCCTAGTTTCTTGCAATATGCACACTTTGGTCTCTCCTTCTTAGATGATTCCTCCTTGGGAGAGGATGAGGACTTAGGTGATTTGGTTGATTCCTTTGCTTGCTCACTGATCTTGAAATCCTTAGGTTTCTATTTCTTGCCTTTGCTAGTTGAAGCCTTTTGATCCTTAGAACCTTGATTAGCAAGAAGTGTTTGAGGTTTAGGTGACTTCAATTTGCCCATGTGTACTAACTTAGCATGCTCCCTTGTGAGTGATGCAGCAAACTCATCAAGTGAAGGCATTGTGAAAGCTTTCCCAAGTGCATCCATAGTAGCATAGAAGGTAGAAACAAAAACTGAATAGTCAGGACCAAGCTTGGCAAGGATTGAAAGAATCAATTGAGTGTCCTCTTTCTCAATTTGACATTGTTTGAGCTGCAATCTAAGTGACTTTAGTTTTGTGAAGAAGTCTTGGATGCTTGCAAAATCGGTTGGATTCAAACCAATTAATTCATTCTCCAATTTGAAACCTCTCATTGTATCTTGTTTACCAAAGAGATTTTCTAAGGTAGTCCACACTTCATTAGGTGTTTTAAAAGATTTAATATGAAAAAGAAGATCAGGAGAGATAGACAAGCATAGTGTTCCATAGGCTTGATCACATCTATTATACCACTTTCTCTTTTCTGCAGCTGTTGTTGGTTCAATTTCTGTACCCATTGTTACTCTATGAATTTTCAAATTTCTTAAATGAATCTCCATTTTAGTTTTCCACTCATGATAGTTATATGGTGTGAGTAGAGGAAGTTTGTGTGAATCCATGATGCAAGAGTACAAAAAAGAACACAAGACACCCCCCTGTTACTCAATCAAAGAGATCACCCCCCCAAAAGAGAAAGATTGTGGCACTTTATACTTAGTGTGATTTACAATTGTCCTCAAGGGACCAAATTTGGGAAAGCATGAAAATCTCTTAAAAATGAGATTCAAAGGAGATTACAATTGCTCACACTGATTAACCATAGCAAATAGATCCCTTCAAAACAAGTCTCACTTCCTCAAGTGCCAAATGCCCAAGTTATCACTCAAAAGTCAAAAAATTGACAAATGAAATAAAATAAACTTGGAGAAGAATTTGAGAAAAGTGCATGGATGGATTTGAAGAGCTCTTGAATACCTTTCTGATGCCGCAAGAATCGCGAAAAACGAAGATCATGGCAAGAAGTTGTGAGCTCGGAAGCAAAAAATGAAGATCTATCTTCAAACTGCTGTAGCAGTCACCTATAGTAGAATTTCAAAAAACTACTGACACCATTGCAAAGTGCTCTCTGTCAGCTTTTCGACGATATCTTGTTTGCCTAATTTTGCCTCCGTGGGAAAAAGTTATGCAAAAAAGAAAAAAAGCCCTAGTTTAGGGCTTTGAGGGGCAAAAATGGACCATTTGAAAAAATATTCCCGAAATATTCCCTTTTGGCAGAAAAAAATGCTCCTTCTCTCGGAAAGTAAAAAATATGGGCAAATACAAAAACACCATTGGATTTCGAAGAACCCCCTGCCAGGAATCAAAACCGTCAACTGATTTTGTTGTCGAAACCGCTTTTGATCTTAGCAAAACCACCGGGATGAAAAAAGGCCTTGCGGCCACGGAAGTGGCGGTTTGTGAATGCCCTGTCCGTGGTTTGGCTGTCAGAACCACCAGCTATTTTGCAAAACCACTGGTTTGAAAAAAAGAGACTGTTGTTTTTAGAAAATTTTCCGGTGTAAGTTTCTTTTAACGATGAGTGATTGTTGAAACCGCTGCCAGTGGCTGGAATGGCGAGTAATATTTGATACCGCCAAAGATTGCTTCAGACGACCAGTAGGGGTAGGAGGTGCCTCAGATCACTAGTGATTAGGTGGAGATAAGTACAAACCACTTGTGATTTGCCTTGATACTCTAGAATATTCCAATACCACCGTCAAAATTTTCAAAACAGCCCTGATAAACATCAAAACCGCCGTTCGATGTGGCTGTCGGAGATAACAAAAAAAATGCCAGCAAAGATTTAACCACTATTTGAATGGTCATAAACCACCATTGATGTCAAAAAGTGCCAACCGATTTCATACAACAAAACTGCTTTGTAAACAACTTGTGTTTGGCGTATAGATTAGCGCCACGTGGGAGGTGTAGTGGAGATTCCAAAACTGCGAAGACCACCGGTGAGTTTCTGCTGTCTGGAGTGGTGGATATACTGACCACCGCCGATAGGGACAATCCAACAAGTTTAGAAAATATGCGGTGGTGAATTTCTGAACGGCTTGAGACAGTGCAAACTGCTGATTGAGATCTAATCGCTGCTAAAGTTTTATGAAGATTGTCGTGGCTTAAACAAATGCCTGCATGCGGGTGGCAGATTTGAAGTTTGCAGTTGGTGGTTTTAGCAGACTGTTGTTGATAGCTGAGGGTGACTTTTGTTACCACCGATGAACACTGTGAAGGTATTAAGACCGCCGGGAGTATGTAACATTAAACTGCTGGAGAATTTTCATCGTGCCGGTTTGAACTCTTCTCGCCGGTAGATTTGGCGATCGGAGACCATTCAGATCCGTCAATGTAAAGTTCTTTGACCTTTGGTTTTGAAGTGCCGACAATGTGTTTGATGACCGTCGGAAAGTGTGGATTGCCTGCTGGAAAATGCAAATTGCCTATGGTTTTAAGTTGTCAACAGAGATTTTGATGACGACCACCGTTGACGGCTTACAGAGGTCGAAGTCTGAAGCTGGTCTCTTTACTTGAAGCCGATGGTGAAAACTTTCAAACCGCCAGTGGGATCTCTGTGTTTCCAACCTGTGTGCAAAGACCGAGATGTCAGATCTGCAAGCTACCACGCTGATTTAGCAAATGCCACCAGTTATTGTTAACAACACCGATGCTAACTAGAACCCGTCGATGAAGACTGCAAAGATACTCCCGTCGGCCAGATTTTGCTGCTAATGATTTGGTGATATAACAGGCTGCCGATTCGAGTAGAAAAATGGTCACCATCTTTTGTGTCTGTCATATTTGTGATAATCGTCGGTTGCTACAAAGATCCGCTGCCAAAGAGATTTGGAGATCCGGCAATAGAAATTGCTGGTCAGAGTTTGCAGACCGCTGGGACAATTAAATCTTTGCCCTGACTGTTACATCCGCCGATGATTGGTTTGGATTTGATCGCCGATGAATGGTTTGAAGACTGACTTTGAATTGTTCAAATTGTTGTTGAACGCCACAAACAGACCGTCGGGATCATGAAAACCGCACCGTAGAAGATTTGAAGACGCCAAAGGAGATTTGAGGCCATGTGGCGCCATTACAATTCTTCGTATTATATGCTGGTACCTGCGACCTGTAGGTACGACCGATGCAGGAAGATGATTTTGACTGCTGATGCCAAGTACTACAGAGATTTCATCCCGACGCCTGCGGAATATTCTGTAGAGATTCTCTGCAAGATTCCGTATGGTCAAGAAGCAAAAAAATTTTGCCTTTTGATGCAATTTTGTCTGATTTGGACAATTTTATAGTTGATCCTTACAAATTTGGCCGCTCTGGACACAATGGTGATGTCCGATTTGGGCCAAACTGCTCTGAAATTGCTGGTACCTCCCGAATCACGCCAAAGAGCCTCAAATTGAAGCCCTTGTCAATTTTGCCTCTGATGTCCGATTTGGACGAAACAAAAGGCGATCTTGACTATTTCGGCTGCTCCGGACGCAATGGTGAAGTCTGATTTGCAACAACACGCACCGAAATGCACCTACAATACAAGGGCAAGAAGGGGAAACCCTCACAAAATTGATGTTTCTATCAAGTCTTTCTGATTCTCTAGGTCATCATTCGATGCAAGAGAAGAGCATACTCAACTATCAAGATTCACCATGAATTGCACTCAAGATCTCTCAAAAATTGACTAACACAAAGTGATTCTTCCTAGAGCTCTGATACCATGTTAGAGTTGGCTATGATTGGAGCCACCCAGGATCTAGGACTTCATGAAAGCACAAGAGAGATCAACTGAAAGAATGATGCTATTCTATCATTGAATGCAAAAGAAAGATTATTTGGATTACATAATACATGAAGAGAGCCTTGCTTATAAAGGCAAGGTGAGAGCTAGAAGGTGGAGTGGAAAGTGGAGATATTCCAACAACATGTGCCAATTAGAGGATGATAGCTAATTGCACATGTGGAGGATAAGACAACTCACTCCAACTATCAACAACTCAACACACAACTAGACTTAACTAGACACAACTAGACATCTAGTAGACTCACTAATTCAACTTAATATGTGTGATTAATGTGTGATGTGTGAATATTATTTAACTAGTAAAGAATTAAATAAGATGAATTATCCACACAAGGGTAAACCGGTTAGGTGATAACCCTGTTCACACCAACACTTAATGTTGCACTGTCAACTATCAAGGCCTTAAACAACACTGTCTCATGCACTTACATTTTTTCATCATGGTAATAAAGACATCTTAGTGCACTTTTACCCCTTTCAATCCTCTCTAGCACACTGTGGAGGTAGAAAGCTATCCATATATCTCACGGTTTCTTTGTGTCTCTATGTTCATCATGCTTCTCATCTTTTGGGAGGCTAAAACAAGGTTTACAAATCTATTGACTATCTCCTATCAAGTCTAGCTCTGAACTCCTCTTGTCTCATTGTCTTCACTGTCATGAAACTTGTCATTACATGCTTATTGTCCCAACCTATTATACAGTCATATTAACTTGTACACGATTAAGACTCCTTATTTGCTATGTATATATCCTCCATGTCTCACTGTTTTCTCATAGGACATGCCTTGGAAGGTTCAGGCTATAACATCATGCATCCTAAGACCTTGCTTGGTTTGAATACTAGAGTGTTTAAGGCCTTGTTTTGAACAATTCCTGCTTCATTTATGATTGTTCATGACTGTCCCAGATAGGAAAAATTATTCACAAGATCTAAGAATAGTCTTGTTCAAATGGCTATGACAGTCCTTACATTTATGACTGTTCTTCCTCAGAATTTTGATCCTATTCCTCTTGGTTGTTGACTGCCTTCTTTGCCTGAATGTGATTGCTTATTTACTTGTAATCTTTGTCACGACATGTTATGCTACTCCTTGAAGCTTTGATCCTTGTGCAGGTGCTCATTGTTTCTGTATTTCTGTCATAGTTATGTTGCTCCATGCATGTTGTCTACTATGACACCTGTATAAAGTTTATTTCATCATATTAGGCTTTGAATGACTCTACCCCTTTTGCTGGAAAGTATGACTATCTCTTTTAGTGCTACCACAATCACCTTCATGAAGTCTCCTAACATCCATAATCATGTAGCATCATTGTATTAGTGAATTCTTCTTCTCTAGTTCTCTATGGACATCACTTTGGCGTCACTAATTTAAGACCTAGTCCCTGGGAGACTTACCTTCAAAACACTTTATTTCACTATCACAATCTTCTAGATCTTTGACAAACCTTTATGATTGTAGGATGAATCTCTCTTTGACAGTAAACTCTGCTAATCTCTCTACTATGCTTGTTTTCTATTTCAAAACCTATGTAGACCTCTAGATCCTTAGAGAACACTTAGATGATGAAGACTGTATCCTTGACTATTGATGGTTGTACCTTACCTTGTAACCTTTTCCTGTTTCAATTGACTCTTCGATGTGGCTCTATGACTATTTCTTAGCAATGCTAGGACTGCTCTTTTTCTATTATTTGAAATCCTGATTTCTTTGCAGTATACAGTCATGTGAAAAGAGCATGGTTACACTAAGAGGGGGGGTGAATTAGTGTTATTCAATAAAATGCTATGTGCAATAACTTTAAGGACAAATTAAATAAAATGAGAGAATGAAAATAATAAGCCAAACATGCACATATGACACCAGATTTACATGGAAACCCTGAGAGGGAAAAAACCACTGAGAGTTGCTTGAGTCTATTGTTGAAATCCAACCTCAAAAGAATGAAAAGTACATTTGTTTTTGAAGAACCCACTCCAAGGTACAAAAGACACCTATGCACTGTTTACAAAACTTCAATCTCTCAAGTACAATGCACACCTAATAAGAATAATATCACCTGAAGACATCAACCTCAATGAGGCACCCACCTCAATCACCTAAAACACTAAACCTTCTAAACAAAGGACAAAGGTATTGTGCAAGCAGTGATTCTTATACAATCTTATTTGCACCAATTTACATCATATATCAGACAACACACTCTGTAATAAATCAACTCTCTCAGACTTCTGATTAACAATAAAAAAATATTAAAAGAATACGCTACTAACCAATTTTTATGCATCATAATGACATTCTTTCCTATCAAGTTCACAGTCCTTCACAATCCTTTTCTGAGGCTTTTTAATCAAAACATTGTTTCACAAAGCATATTACACTATAGTTTAAGTGTGTACACTCCAAAAAAACTTAGACACCTATGAAGAAGATTTTATCATTACACTACATTCATTGGATTCAAAAGTAGTTATTAAACTATAATAAAACTACATATAATTGTGAAAAATTACATTTAGCCATCAAAGTATAACCTTGCCAAGGATCTATTAGAGTTTAAATCAAAATTAAACATCGGTCGTTGATCAATCCATTCGCAGGTTCTGAAGATTAAATGTTCGCCTTTGATATTCTTTTGTTGTTCATTTCAAAACCATTAATTAGTGTGGACCGGACTCCGTAGGAGAGTGGGGCAGTCACTAAACGTTAGCGACCCCTTCGGTTGGTAACTTAAGTTACCCTTCATCACCAATAGCAAGTAGCCTCTCCAATATAACAAAAAAGGTAAATCTTTGAATAACGGGTAAGAAAAGATATAAGGACTTTGTATTAGGTTTTAGAGCATGAAAAACATTTAGGGTTTTAAGTTTCTTAAGACATTATTGTGAGCATAAAATGTGGATTAATCGATAACAATAATAAACCCAAACATCAATAGAATATGCAAATAACAATAATGAATAAATAAAGCACAAACCTCACAAACATTGTTATCCTGCAGCTTCCATTATTCACCTATCTGTTCTTGATCTTGATTGTGATGAAGCCCTCAGAAGCGTATACTCCCTTGCTTGTTGAAGATGACAAGAATAGAATGGTTGTGATACTTTATTGCTATGAAGATGAGCTTCAAAGCAATGGGGTGATCTCAAGCAAATGGATAGTGATGGGGTGCCAAAGGTGCGCTTGTGTTTCTGCAGCATAAATTTACTCAAACGATGGATATGAAATGAAGAAGAAGAGGGTTGCATTTATAGAAATATGTGAGAACATATCAATGGTTGAGAAGAAGTAAGAAGATCAAAGGTTAAGAATGGTTGAGGAATGTGCACGAATAGAAAGGGGACAAGTGTCCAAGCTCCATCATGCAACATGGGAGTTAACTGAATTGATTGAATAGTTAACAGAATAGACCAATCAGTTAAGTGAACTGATTGGGGAGTTGACTGAATTGATTGATCAGTTAATTAGGTTGATTGAAGAGTCAACAGAATAGATTGATTAGTGAACTCGAATGATTAATTAGTTAATAGATTTGATTGATGAGTTAACTAATTTTAACTAGAGGATAAATAGGACATATGGGTGAGGGAATATTAGCTAATTAAATATTTAAAATATTTAATTATATGTGCAACATGGTGAGGTGGAAAGATGAGGTGGAATTATGAAATTAGGACTTAGGATAGAGGGATTTTAGGATTAATTAAATAATGTAGGATTATTTAATTATGTGAGACACTAGAAGAATTAAGAAATTCAATTAAATAAATTTATTTTATTTAATTATGGGATAATGAATCAATCAAATAAACTTAGAATATTTATTTAATTGATAGAAGAAAATAAGAATTAAAATAAATATTAAAATATTTATTTAATTCAAGATGAGCCAATTTTAGGTGTATACATTTTGCCCCTCTTTGAAGCAATGTGTTTTATCACATTGTTTCAAAGAAATTTTTTTTTTTTTCTGACAATGATACATGCCCCAGTTTGCCCCTAGTACAAGTTTGATGACAAGATGCCCCCTCAGGAGATTAGACGGAAAGACGACAGAAAATGTGAGATGGACAATCTCATGAAGAAGAAGGTCAAGATTGGGTTAGGATGGAGAAAGAGCTGAAATGATATGGGATGCAAGATAAAAAGATGACACACACAAGCAAGAAGCAAGTATGCACAAATGATACAAGAACAAACAAGGTATTGCCCATGTCGAGTGGTAAACCAAGGATATAGATCGATGATGTCTGGTTTCAGGAATGAAACATGTCGTATAAGACTCCGGGTTTGGTTTCGACAATGCAACATCCTATCTAAGACTTTTGATATGATAACAATATATGACAGTGTTGTCATGGTAGGGAATGATATATCCCTAGAGCAACATGAAGGATAGTTATGACTGATTGATATGGTTTACGAAAAGATTAGGATCAAGACCGCTGATTGCGATTGGATAATTCGACAAGATTGGCTTGACTCAATTGGTATGGATTGAGGATAAATTTGCATTTTGATCACTACTCGGATTGACAACTAGAACTGTTGATGAGAGACATGAAGACAAATAGAAATTTGATCGATAGAAGAATGACTTAATAGAAGAAATTACAAGCTTTTGTAAACATTGATTCGCTGCATTTTAGATCTTTATTGGATGGGATATGGAGAAATGCAATTGGATACGGTATGGATATGGATATGGATATGAACTGCAATTGGGTACGGTATGGATATGGATATAGATATTTGTCATCTTGATAGAGCAAGTATTTTGAAGTGCTTATTTCATCATTGGGCTTTATTATGTTGTAAGAAAATACAAGCATCTAGGTATAATTAAACCGAGATGACCTAAGTATTACTTACATGGATTTTGATATAGCAAGTTAATACAAGCATCTAGTCAAACTTGAATCTAGATAACCTGAGTACTTTTTGCATTTCAATAGACAAAGATTGCCCTTTTTCATGTTTCAGACCTTGGAGTCCTCAATGATCTTTTTGTTGATCATGTCGTTAGACAAAAATCATTACATTACTAAAGTTTAATCCACAAGCAGCAAACAAAGAAAAAGATTATGCCCCCATCATAACATCTCTAGCTTTTGGCATCCTTGAGTAGCATAGGAAGACATAATGACAAAAATCCCAGACTTTGTAAGTTAACCTGTTCACAAAACATTCTTGCATTAGATGTGTCTTTTTGCCATAATTCATATAGAATTAGTTTGAGTGTTTCGGTACGGTGTTCTTCTTTGGACAGGTTGATGTTTTGGGTCAAGATTTTTGCTTTGGGAAGCTTGTTTTGCTGCGTGTGCTTAGCCTGGTGAAAGGGTATAGACACAGATAGATAGACAGACAGATGGCAAGACATGGGATGGACGGGAAGCAGAACCTTAACGCTAGATACTGATGACAAGGAAACACCACAGATAGGAAGATGGATGGGAGATAAAGAATAGAATGAGTAGGTATGAGGATGGGCAATAGTGGATAGAAAGAAACAAGGATGTGATCTCCAAGGACTATGTCACATAAGTATAACATGCCCCATTGTATGTAGAGTACATAGGATTTTTCATGAGAATGCTAATGACGATAGGAGGATGAGAGGATAATGAAGGATTTGCATGGTTTGGAGGGATAAGGTATGCCAAGAGACATTTAAAATATTTGTCAACATTGTGCCCCCAATCTTTATCAAGACCAAAGAATAGAGGAAAAGAAGATTGGATGGATGGATGGGATAGGATAGGTATGCAATGGATAGAGGATAGGATAGGAAATGGTATGAAAGGAAACTGGTAGGAAAAAGTGATATGCGAATGAGACAAGGTGCCCCCAAGTGTAGGTGACATAGAAGATCAACTTACACATGACGCCTGTTTGCTAGGTTTTCATCATGGTACTTATCGAAGGCACCTGTTTGCCAGGTTTTCACCATTGGGTGAAGGGATTTTTCTTTACTTTTTTTTTCTTTTTTGAAACATTTGGGTAGGAGAATGCGGATATGGAAGGGAGAGACTCAAGGATCTAGTTCCGTGAAAGGTGACAATCCCACTAGATGGATGTTGTCGTATGGATAATGTCAAGTGTTCTCACAGATGTTGGTAGGGGATTGCATGAAAGTGATATGGCGTAGGTAGATAGTGGATTATGATGCAGAATATCGAGGGAAGGCTTATGCAAAAGCATGGACCATAGGAATAGGATGAGGAAGATATGTAGGATAATAGTGGAAGGGGAGATGGAGGTATATGAAAATGTTGTGGAATGGAAGGGAATCATGACCAATGGTTGCACATATTGTGGTAAACATTGAAATTGGTGATGGAAAAGTAGTGTAGGAAGCAACAGAGACTTTTGCTTGTGGATGAATGACGTAGGCATGTAGGGATCCACATAGACTAAGTATTGTCTTTATTTTTGTTCATCATGTGGGATGGAAGAATTTGAGACTTATGGATTTTATGGGAGAAAGTAGATGGTTGAGATTCTTCAGAGGTGGATGCCTCATGTATCTTGAGGGCTTTTTTCTTAGGTACCCAAACCATTTTGCTTTTAGATAGTACCTGTAGAGGTATGGGCTTGGGTGTAGGCAGCTTTTGTGCAACTTCAGAGGTAATGATTTGTTGGATGTGGACCCACACCTTTTTTAGTTTGGCATATAAGTGTGTGGGTGCATGCAACTCTGGAGAAAGATGTTTCTTTGATTCTTGGCTTTTGTATCCTAGGTCATGAGGACTCTTAGGATTTTTGACTTTATAGGTAGAGGCATCCAGATTTTTGTTATTGAATTCCCATGGGATGGTGGAAGTGGAGTTGGAGGATGTTCTTTGTTTAGACAACATGTGCATTTGTTGGCCATGATTGGGATTGTTAGAAGATTCATAGATAGATGAATAAGGTGTTGGAAGAAGTGGTGGTAAAATGTATGGAGGGATATGAGGATTTGGAAGTAGCGGAGGTAGATGGGATGGTGGAAGGTGTATGGTCACATGCTTTTGACGATTATAGGATGATGGAGGTGGAATGGCGACATACGTTTTGGGGATATCATAGGGTTTGCGATGGAAAGTGGGGGATTTTGAAGGAGTGGAGGAAGTACCAACATCTTGAGATTGTTCACCTTGGGGTATGTATCCAAGGCCATATGAAGGAGGAGGAACATTGACATGGACAGGCTCCAAAATACCTTATTCATGAAGGCCTAAGCCTTTACCTTGATAGTTCATATGTTAGAGTATGTGGTGGACAATGGGATTATGTGTAGGTGGAACAGTAGACACAAGTTCCTGATTGGATGGAGAAGATGAGATAGAGGATAATGGTTGTTGGTGTTCTAAGGAGGAACACTCATGAATGAAGGCAATAAGACCAAGAATATATGGTGGAGGATTTGGAGTATGGTCAATAACGGATGGCGGAGGAGTATTACTGGTTTGATCTTCTACGCTTGCTTGGGAGGCAAGTGTCTCATCAAGGGAAGTGGAAGTTGTTGGATATTGGGTAGGACTAGATGGGGTTATAGGCTTAGGACCATGGAACGCATAAAGTGGGCTAAGAGGATCATCATGGTCTACTTGATCATAGATAGGCTCTTCATCATAGATGGGATCTTGATCATAGATAGGATTTAGCATGATGGGATTAATGTTCTCTTGTATAGGTTCTTCATCAGCGATAATATCTTGATCATAGAAAAGACATAGGTTATGGAGGGGCCGAAATTGGATCTCTAGCTCATGCATAGGAACAAGTTGCTCATGGCTAGCTTCTTCATCAAAGGTAGTATCTTGATCATTGAAAAGATATAGGTTATGCATGGTTGGAAATTGGATCTCTTGCTCATGTATAGGTGTAGGATCATTGAAAAGATAAAGGTTATGTAGGGGTTGGATGGGAGTGCTTTGATCTTGGTTTAGACAAGGGGTTGATGTTTCCACATGCTCTAAAGTGTGCTCTTGACATAACTCTTCGGTTGTTTGAATTGAAGTTGAGGTAGAAGACTCTTGGATAAGCTCTTGGTCAACAACATGAAGGTGTGACAGACCTTGACTTTGGTGCATGGTAGAAGGCTCTTTGATAAGCTCAAGGAATTGAGGATCACATGAAGGGGTTGTAGGATTTGACATGTTATTGGAAGCATCTTTTGTAAGGTCAAGGACTGGAATTTGGGGACATGGTGGACTCTCTGCTAGTAGCCCTTGGATTACATCCTTTGTAGGTGTATGGGTAGATGAATCAGGGGATTTCACTTTCTCCCTAGCTTTTCTCTGGTTGTATAAATCTAGAAAATATTTTTTCCAAAACTTATCGGAGGCTTCTTTGGTTGCCCATTTAGAGCTTGGGGAACTCGATGGTGGTGTTGGTGTAAGACTGGTATGCTTTGGGATATGGGTCTTAGCAGATGGTGAAGGAGGACTAGTAGATAGAGTGGTATACAATTTCCAACTTGAGGTGGTGCTTACCTTGTCATGAGCATCATTAAGATAGGAAAAGGATGTATGAGTTTGGGGTGAGGCGTAGCTAGTACTGGCACGTTCAGCTTGCAAGATTGCCATTTCTTGTTGTAAGACTTGGATTTGTTGAGAAATTGCTATACAATCTTGGGGCGAGGGACCTAAGTTTATTTGCAATTGCAGATATTGCAGTTTTTGACCAATATATTCTAATTGGTTTGCCATTGACACAAGACCGGAAAAGCTTACTGGTTTGGATGTGCAGCAGTAAATGTGTTGTAACAGAGTGCAAATGCGCCACAAGTCGAGATAAATGTGCCAAATCTAGTAATGTTTTGAATGTGCTGCAAAAGGTTTCAAATGCGCTGAAAGTCGCAGCAAATGCACTATAGCTCATTTCAAATGCGTAATTCTGGTTTTTTTGCTTGGTGTTTTACAGAATTTTGGAAGATTTTTCTTTTTTTTTTTTGGTTTGAAAACTTGGTGTTTTTGAGAATTTTGATTTTCAATTATGGCAAAGACACAACAAACACATAGAAGTTTTCAGGATTTTATCTTTTGTTATTTTTTGTATTTTTAGACTTTTTGACTCAAAAACAAGTACACCCTAGGCTGGATAGGACAGTATTTGTTGAATCCTCTAGCTGTGCAAATTCAAAGCGTGTAGTTCCAGGATATGGTAGCACCGGCTCCCCTCCATGACACTCACTTCTCACACATACCAGATCTAGGTTTCCTTAGGCTCATACCCCCACCAAACCATAGGATTGTCCTTGCTACCTCTACGAAGAATCACAGGAATCGAGGCCGCTTCAAGGGCTCCACCCTTTGTGTCAACAAATAGGGGTTTTTGGTATACTAAACAATTGGTTCATAGTCAAGGCAACTGTTTGAGTGGTTACACATGCAGTAGCACTACTCTCCGTTATGGAGTCTCCCAGCCTCAAAGGGTTACGCCTTAGAGGGTTTTGGGGGAGGTTGGCCGTCGGTGTAACATAGCAACACTCGTTGCAGGAAGCTTTTGCTTTAAGCACATTTATTTAAAGTGGATCGATAGGGCTTGGCTTTAGCCTATTTCCACTCAGGGTCATTCCCACTTGGACAGGCGTGCATCCAAGGGCAGGCCCCTCTAAAGGTTATACATGCAAAATGACAAGTTTGGCATTCTGGTCACCCAATAAAGGGGAGAGCATAAGCCTATTGTCATTCTGAAAACACAGTAAACAGTGGTTTATCCAATCCTAATTAAAATGAGAAAAACTATATGTGTTATTCTATGTGGGCACACACACAGTTGTTAACTTTGAAGTGGTTAAAAAGATAGCAATGTTCATTCCCGTTTGTAAGATAGCAATGATCTAACTAAAGAAGATAGCAATATGTAGATATAGCAATGGTTCAATTACTCTCTTCCTAGTTATGGACTAGGTGAAATTTGCATGTATGCATTTTTACTTTCCTAATTAGAGTTAGATTAAAATTGTATGCAAGTTGCATGAACAATGGGTTACTGCTTCCTAATGAGAACTAGATGAAAATTGTATGCAAGTTGCATGAGAATGCCTAAATCAATCCTATTCAACACTTAGTGAAAAATGATTGTCTTCAGTGGATGTTTTGCACCAAACTGGATTAGTAGTCTCTTGTTATCCACTTGTAGTCCACAAAAACAAAAATTGAATCAAGAAGTTTGTAAATCAAATGGTTAGATGAAAAACACATAATTTAGAAAATTTCATGAAAATATGATTTTTGACAACAAAATAGATATGAAAATTAGAATCTACATGAAATTCTATGCTATTTCAAAAACATTGCATGAAAATTCGATAAAAAATGCCAAAGTTATGGCCATTTGAAGTTTTCAAGGTAAAGTCAACTTTGACTGATAATACCTGATGATTTTGACCTAGTGGGCTGAAAATACCTCTACCATTGTGAAGTTCTCACAGTCAGCTTTCCAACGACTGTAAATTTACGAAAATCTGACTTTCCTGCAAAAAGTTATGCCAAAAGGAAAACAAATACCCCTATTTTGACAATTGGAAGACAAAAAGACAAACCCTTAGTGGTTAATTAATTGCTAACTGTTTGCCAAAAAAAAAAAAAACTTGACCATTTGGGCAGTTTTCATCCTAACAGTCACATTTAATGTTAGGGGTTTTTAAACAGGCCCTTGGTCTTCCATGTGACCAGGAGCTGAGTGTAATAAAAAAGAAAAAAATTACAAATAAAAGAAAAACATAAAAGTTTTAGATTGTGAAAACCTAATGTTTTGCTTTTATATGATTTTTTTTTTTTTGAAAACTTTATATTATTGTGTTTTGTTTTTGGCTGTTCTATGTGTGCAGGTGGAGGAGGGGAGGTACTCGCTGGGTGGTGGTGGGCGGGCTGGGAGGAGGGTTGGTGGCAGGTGGATGACAGGAGGTCGCAGGTGGAGAGACGAAAGGGAGTGGCTGGGTGAAGGTGTGGTGGCAGTGGCAGATGGAGGTGGTGCAGGAGGGACGACGTAGAGGGGCAGCAAAGGAGGGAGGCAGAGGGGGAATCTGGGCGGCGCAGGGTGGTGGGCAGCGGGTGCAGAGGGGATGGGGGAGGCGGGTGTAGGGAGCAGGGTAAGAGGGAGAGTAGGGTAGGTTAGGGTGGGCAGGGATGAGGGAGGCCGAGGGGCCTGGGGAGGGTGGGGTAGGGTAGGCGGGGAAGGGGAGAGGGGGTTGGGGCGGGGAGGGGTTTTTAGAGCATGAAAAAATTTAGGGTTTTAAGTTTCTTAAGACATTATAACATATAAAAACCCTAGAATAAGAAGAGAGCAAGACATATTGTGATCACTAGCATAATCAAGGTTCTTTCACAAATAGAATATGGACTAAGAACCACACAAGGAAGACTTACAAAATTAGGACTATACAATCAATCCAACTTACGGTTTATAAGAACATTTTCCAACTCCTAGGACAAGATTTGCATGAATCATAAAGCCCTCAAGAGTTAATCAAACAAAACTGACTCCTAACCACTGAATACACAAATTAGAGATAAGAAACATGTAAAGCATGAACAAATGTGACCTTAACACTTGAGGATTATGGATGACAACATATAGTAAACCCTAATCATGAACATAAGAGATGAGACTTTGCACTATACTCTTGATAAAATGCAGAGGCAAGAAGGAAAGCTTGAGAAAAAAGAATATCAAGGATATCAAAACCAACACAGAGACAAACTACCATTCTCCTTACATCACCATGAAACACAACTCCCTTGCACTACA
This sequence comes from Cunninghamia lanceolata, assembly GCA_027924645.1. Lineage (NCBI taxonomy): Eukaryota > Viridiplantae > Streptophyta > Pinopsida > Cupressales > Cupressaceae > Cunninghamia > Cunninghamia lanceolata. The sequence continues at coordinate 5,556,606 of BSBN01000391.1, read as the reverse complement.
ACTCCTAACATGAAGCATCACATGCATGAATGGTGATCTTGAAGCATGAACCTTGAAGCAGGAACAATTATGAACTTGTGAAATAACAACATAAATCAACACATCAACTAGCAACTACCATCTTCATAACCACTATGATCCTGAAACATCAACACATGGATCAACCTAAATATTCTCTTTTGACATCAATGACAAACATGTTCAATAATCTCCCCCTTTGTCATTGATGGAAAAATCATATCTCCACTCTCTCTCTCACCCTTTGACATCAAAGACAAAGGGTGATGTACTCCCCCTGTGAAGAAACAATAAACACTGATAGAGATCCTAATAAAAGCACATGTGGCAAAGGACAGTGGACTGGGACACCTATCACTGTCAGAGATCCTCAACACTACACTAATGTCATGAAGAACAATAAAACAACTGCTAACCGACATGAAGACTGCATACAAGTCTGTCAGTTATGCTTTAATGAATATTGTACCTTGTTTCAAAGGGACCAAGTAAGCTGTTGTCATTTCTTCCATAAATCTCTAATACTACCTTGCTCATTGCAACTTTCATACACAAACAATCATAGTTACAACAAAGTCTAATATAACTCATTGTCACAAATCAATGTCTGATACAAATAGAGCAAGTAGACTCGCCCTTACTTTTGTACTCTATCATAAACATTGTCAACATCATTGTCACTGACATGAAAGTCACTCAACACTGTCACTGCATAAAATCCCTTCATACTCACTGCATACCATTGTCAGTATCACTGTTATACAAGACTATATCAAAACATCATGACAATGACACTATGTCACCATGAGAGGAAGCAGCTTCTGAAGTAGCTCTGTGATAAGAAGTGTATTAACAACTTGTGCCTATGAAAGGGATACAAGCACCAATCACCATACAAACATCCTTCAATTGACATAAGATGAGTATGAACATTGACAAACCTCCAACACCAATCACCAAACTTGACAAGCATAACATAAACATGATAAGCATCAACATAAATTATTGTCATTGTCATTGTCATGATTCATGGGTGATCAACACCAAAAAACTGTTAGACTCACTGATTGTCATAAACATACTGAAGTAACAATAAGACACAATCCATTGTCATACATTGTCATACCTCTGTCAAGGACACATTACTTCACATACCTCTATAGCAGGACTATCCCATAACCACATAACTTCACTGTACTCTAACATATATTGCATTGATTGTCCAAATATTGCATTGACTGTCCTAATCAAGAAAATATCTCTCCACTGCAATCCTGCACCAAACTACATCACCTAGCACTATCTACTGTCAGACTATTCCAAAAAGAGACAACAAATAACATCAATACTGCAACAACATCTATCCATGAAGATCATTGTTTAAACACAAAAACACTATATTTGTATCATGAAAACATTTGCAAAGACTATATAATGAAAAACATCTTCAAAGATAGTCATAAAACATGAAAAACACTATCTACACTACAATAGGACAACTTTCACAATCTACAACTCCGTGTTTGCACCCATTTTCACTATCTCAACCTACAAAAACTCTTGTCCTAACACTGTCAAACACTGAATCATGAAAAGAGCATAGATGATCAACAATGATATCATAAGAACATCAAACTGACAAAGAAGATCCGTGAACCACAAACTTCACCAAGTCCATGAAGTAAAACATGTCATTTTATTAAACCACATTTCTTAGAGGTGATTTGTCACATAATTTATGTGCCTCGTCTACTCTACTACATTGCAAACATGTCTATCAGAGCACTTGCAATTACCACATTTGACAACAAAGCTTTGCTTTTACACTTTGATGGAAGCCATACCTTGTTCCACAGATTACCAGTTTGATTGTAGGCTTTAAGAATGCTGAGATAGGTTGTAGAGTTTGATGTTACACCTTCCAATGGAAATTTAAACCTTGCAAAGATCTTCTACAAATCCCTAACCACTGTTACAACTGCTAATGAAACTTCAACTTTCAATCCTTCCATAAACATATTGCTTATTCCACTGCCATGAACTGACTGCATTATTCTGATGAGAGATCATCATGCATTGAATACTGATGAAACCATAAGATCATGTAGAGATCACTCAAAAATCCATAAGAACCATTAATAATACAGGTACAATACCACTTCTTCTAGTTGAGACGAAAACTAGGCACTGAATGCTCTAGAGACCTTATTCCTCCTAGACTTTTCAAGGGGCTAAATGATAGTCAATATTCAACTCCCCTTGACCTTATGCTACTTTTAAATAACAAATGATGCCTCTTGTGTAGTATGCACAAGATTAGGGTTTTCTTTTCCTAGGTCTTGTTTTCTTCTCCAAACCTGTATAGGTCCTTTCTTTTTCTTGCTCAAGGAATCTACATTTTTGTTTCTAGATGATGTCTTAATCTTACTCCTACAATGTTGTACCTTATGTCCAATGTTATGACACTATAATCAAATAATATTATTCCCAACTAGAGGGGCAAAGGAATCATGTCTTCTTGTGTTCAATACATGACTATGTCTTTCATATGATCTGCAGTCTCTTCCTATGTCACCAACTTTGTTACAATTATATAGAAAACTACATTCATATGTCTAGAGGATGCAAATGGACTTCTATTTGGCCTTCTCATATGTGTAAATTGACAAGTTACAGCCTTATGACCAAAGTTATGACATAAATGACAATAACCAGGAAAGTGTGAATAGTTGTACCTTATTTCTTGACAATGCCTGGTAGGTGGAGATCTTGAGGACCTGTTTGTCCTTCTCCCTTCTTCAACAAATTTATCTACTGTCTTCTTATTTTCAGGAGCATCAGCATGATAACTTAGATCAATTTTCTTTCTAGGTGCATTTCTGACTTTAGAAGTTTGCCCCACTTCATACCCTAATCCTGTAGTATCATTATGACATTTTTGTTTACCCAACATCTCATATAATTTGTTGGCACCGTTCTCAAACATCTAATTTTTCTCTAACTGCTTTCTCAAGGACACAACTTCTGCCTCTAACTTTTGACAGTCCTCTTCTTTTGTTTGCAAGTCCAACTTTATGACTTATTCAATCCTTTTAGACTCTTCCAACTATACTTTTAGATCTGCAATGCATTTGTCAGATTCTTCAAGTTTAACCTTAAGTTTTTCATTTCTTTTCCTCTCATGTTTCAGGTCAGCAAGTGAAGAAATCAACTCTCTCTCAAAATCAACTTCTTCTTTAGAATCATCATAATCTTCCACTCCCTCATAATCAACTTCTTCTTCCTTATCAGATGAGTTCATTTCTTTTAAAAATGCCATAAATACACATTCATTTTGGTCACTAGCATATGAGTTATAATTAGAATTTCTATCTTCATCTAGATACAAGATTTTCTTCCTTGTACCAAAAAATCTTCTTCCCTTTTTAGTGTTGTCTTGATTCTTAGAGTTATCTTCCTTAGTTTTTATATTTAGAGGATGTTTTGAAGCAAAGTGACCAACTTTAGCATAGCTAAAACATTTAAAATGTAACTTACCATTGCACTTGCCTGAACCTCTTCTCAATCTTCTCACAAAGTTGGATTCTTGATCATCTAAGTCCTCAAAATCTGAATCTGCCTCCTTATCCTTTTTGACAGATTTGAAGGCTGCCTCCTTGCTTGAAGATTCATCATTTCCAATCCTCATTTCATAAGTTGTGAGGGTACCATGTAGTTCATCTAAGGAGAGTTTGTTTAAATCTCTAGCTTCTTCTATTACAAAGATTTTGGAGTCATACTTTGAAGACAATGACCTTAAAACCTTTTTAACCACCACTGGGTCTTTTACTTCATCTCCTAAACCACTAATGGTATTAACTACTTCTTGAACTCTTAGGAGATAATCTACAATCTTTTCATCCTCAGTCATTTTCAAAACTTCAAACTTTTCTCTAAAGGTTTGCATTTTAGCTTCTTTGATCTTAACATCACCTTGGTAAATGTTGACCAACTTATCCCACACATCCTTAGTAGATTTGTAATGCATTACCTTGACTAAAATCTCATTTTGCATCCCACAACAGATGGCATTCTTGGATTTTGCATTGCATTCATACTCTCTTTTCTCATCAACACAGGAGGGTGGTTGAGATGCTTTATATCCATTCTCAACTGCTGCCCACACATCATAACCTAAGGACTACAAATAAGACTCCATCTTGAAACTCCAAAAGGCAAAACTAGAATCATCAAATAGGGGTTCTTTGAGAGTAGAAGAACCTTCTTGACAAGCCATAAGTGTAACCTACTATCAGGACCAACCAAGGTTGATTAAACCTCTACTAGGCACCTCTCTCTGATACCAATTGAAAAGAGCATGGTTACACTGAGAGGGGGGGTGAATCAATGTTATTCAATCAAATGCTCTATGCAATAACTTTAAGGACAAATTAAATAAAATGAGAGAATGAAAACAATAATCCAAACATGCACATATGACACCAGATTCATGTGGAAACCCTGTGAGGGAAAAAACCACTGAGAGTTGCTTAAGTCTACTAAACAAATCCAACCTCAAAAGAATGAAAAGTACATTTGTTTTTGAACTACCCACTCCAAGGTACAAAAGACACCTATGCACTATTTATAAAACTTCAATCTCTTAGGTACAATGCACACCTGATCAAAACAATATCACCTGAAGACATCAACCTCAATGAGGCACCCACCACAATCACCTGAAACACCAAACCTTCTAAACAAAGGACAAAGGTATTGTGCAAGTAGTGATTCTTATACAATCTTATTTGCACCAGTTGACATCATATATCAGACAACACACTCTACAATAAATCAACTCTCTCAGACTTCTAATTAACAATAAAAAATCCTCAAAAGAATACCCTGCAAATGAGTTTTTATGCATCATAATGACATTCTTTCCTAGCAAGTTCACAATCCTTCACAATTTTTTTCTGAGGATTTTTAATCAAAACATTGTTTCACAAAACATATTACACTATAATCTAAGTGTGTACACTCCAAAAAAACTTAGACACCCATGAAGAATATTTTATCATCACATTGCATTCATCAGATTCAAAAGTAGTTATCAAACTGTTATAAAACTGCATATAACTATGAAAATTTGCATTTAGCCATCAAAGTATACCCTTGCCAATGATCCCTTAGGGTTTAAACTGAAATTAAACATCGGTCATTGATCAATCCATTTGTGGGTTCTGAAGATTAAATGCTAGCCTTTGTTATGTTTTTGTCGCTCATTTCAAAACCCTTAATTGATGTAGACTAGGCTCCCTAGGAGAGGGGGTTAATCACTAAATGTTAGCGACCCCTTGGGTTGGTAACTTAAGTTACCCTTCACCACCAATAGCAAGTCCCCGCTCCAATATATAAAAAAGGTAAATCTTTGAATTACAGGTAAGACAAGGTTTAAGGACTTTGTATTAGGTTTTAGGGCATGAAAAACATTTAGGGTTTCAAGTTTCTTAGGACATTATAACATATAAAAACCCTAGAATAAGAAGAGAGCAAGACATATTGTGATCACTGTCATAATTAAGGTTCTTTCAGAGAGAATATGGACTGAGAAACACACAAGGAAGACTTACAAAATTAGGACTATACAATCAATCCAACTTAGGGTTTATAAGAACATTTTCCAACTCCTAGGACAAGATTTGCATGAATGATAAAGCTCTCAAGATTTCATCAAACAAAACTGACTCCTGACCACTGAATATACAAATTAGCGATAAGAAGCATGTAAAGCATGAACAAATGTGACCTTAACACTTGAGGATTATGGATGACAACATATAGTAAACCCTAATCATGAACATAAGAGATGAGACTTTGCACTGTACTCCTGATAAAATGTAGCGGTAAGAAGGAAAGCTTGAGAAAAAAGAATATCAAGGATATCAACACCAACACAGAGACAAACTACCATTCTCCTTACATCACCATGAAACACAACTCCTAACATGAAGCATCACATGCATGAATGATGATCTTGAAGCATGAACCTTGAAGCAGGAACAATTATGAACTCATGAAACAACAACAAAATAAATCAACACATCAACTAGCAACTACCATCTTCATAACCACTATGATCCTGAAACATCAACACATGGATCAACCTCAATATTCTCTTTTGACATCAATGAAAAACATGTTCAACATCATGTAATGACTATGTTAATCCCTTCCTCTGGCAGTCCAATGACTATTCCTCCTTATTTGCTGGTGAAGGTCATGACTTTGCTACAGTCTTTTCTCTTTCTTCAAACTTTATACAATACTTATGTTAGAAAAGGTTGTCCCTTATCATTTGAACTTAATTGAAAACAAAAAATCTTCTGAGCTATTTGCAATCCATTTGACCTTTATTTGCATGATGAAGAAGACTTCAGTAAGAGTTGATACTTTTCAATATTTATATGGTATTCTACCTCTCAAAACTCTTTTCTCTCATTGTTATGCTTCTTTTGAACTCCTTCATTCCTTTAGGAAATTGCTCAAATCTTGTGATCTTGGATCAAGACTAATACATTGACCTCCTTGCTAGTATTGCTTTTTGTTCTCTATCTCAGCAGACTGCCCCTATGCCTAAGACTGTCTTAATTGTTATTAATGACTAGTCTTCAAGTACTTATACCTGCACAAATAGCAAACCTAGTTAGAGAAAACATAGAGGCTTAGTAGCCTCCCCTTTGATTTGTTTGATCTTCATCTTTTGCATCCTTTTATAGCTGTATGACTGCATTCTGGTGTCTATATAACTCTTCCATCTTCATGATTAGATGATGTGTAAGATAGCAGGTATATTTTGATATTGTTTCATATAGAAGTGGAAAAAGACCCTGAGCTCTAACACTCTCTTCATTTCCTCTTGCAGGTCTTCTTGAAGATATCAATGAGACAAATTGAAGTGACGTTATTAGCAATGGGATTCATCATTTAGACAATGACGGGTCCCTTTTCCTCTTTTATGTGTTTGCTCCTTTTCTTTTTGTTTAGTGGAAAATTGGATAGTTTGTCTTAACTAGGTCAAGTACTACCATTTCACCACTAAGCATTGGGGAGGACAAGGATTGCATGTTAGGTCAATCTATAAGTTGATTATCCACCCCTTTATGCTTGCGGTATTTGATTTAAAGAGCCTAACCAAGGTTTTGTTAAGTATTTTTGCTCATAAACCAAGAAATCCCTAATTATGCCTTAAATAAGAGATATACAGAAACTGATAGCAATATAGGGAAAATTGATCACAGAAGTGCAGAGAAAGAGTATCAGAGACTGTGCACCTAGATTCTAAGGGCTGACTGGACTAGGGCGCCTGCTCCTTAGTCCTGAAAGTTCCTAAAATTGGAAATCTTCTGCACAGGCTATCTGACACTCCCAAATGGCTTCTAGGTCCCAGAAATTGTCCCCTGTTGGACTAGGATGCCCGCTCCTTAGTCCTGCAAGTGTCAGAATCTAAAAATTCAAAAGTTTATGATGACTGTACCCGCAAGATCCTTCTTTCTGTGCTCCTTTCCACTGGAACCTACAAAATATGATCTGCACCTACAAAAGAAGGAGAAATATGTTGCAGCTATATAGGAGCTTGCCTCGATCAAGCCCCATCTTTGGTATTTCTACCTCAACAATAGCCAAAGATAAAGATTTGATGAAGTGTGTACAAAACCTACAATGTGTATGCAGAAATATCAAACCCTAGATGTCTCAATCAAGGGAAGATCAACAACTTGCTTTGCATCAATAAACATGTACAACTTCACCTCAAGGAGATGAAATAAATGAAGACTTACATGAACAAGAAGGCGAATCAGCAATGTCCGCAGAGGATCTCCAAGCTTGATGTTGGAGGCTTCAACCCTTCTCCCGATCATGCAAAGAGTGTACAAACCCTAGGAAGAGGAAGATAGTCTCAAGATCTTGATTCCTAATCTCCATCCATTGTCTCCATGATAGCAAATATAGAATACTTTCAAGAGCTTCAACAAGTTACTAATCTTTAATGTCAATTTTAAGCAGGGTTTTGGCATCAAGCTTGCATAAGAATTGTGTGTGTTAAAATGATTTTCAAATGTCTTTTTATAACTAGCTTCAGGGAAATTTAAATTTCAAAATAACATCTCGATATTGCACAAAAACTGAGAATTTGAAAATGGAATCTTGAGGCACTCAGCGGGAGTCGACATCCCACCAAAATTCAAAATCCTGGGAAATAGGGGAGGACTAGGGCATGAGAGCCCAAGTCCAAGCCCCCAATTTCCACTTAGATTTTCTTTTTGGGGGTCCTAGGGACCTATAATTCAAATTCCCTTTTCAGGTTCCATCAAAAGGTTACCTCAAAAAGTAAACATTTTGCAACTAGAATTAATCAATCAGGATTTTGGGAAGGTCAGAAAGAAAAAGGTTGAGAGGTCACCCAAAGCGAGGAGCTAAATTGAGGGAAATTTTATCATACCATACAAGAGGACAATTTTTGACATTACATTTAGCCCCCATATGACACTACGTGCATATGCAACTAAAGGAAAGTAAATGCATCAATCATGAAAAGGATACCCAAAAGGATACTGTAGAGGAAGCTAAAGCATTGTCACCAAGAAGGAAGGAGCCCCCAAGTCTATAATCTTGCAAGACCACAAAGTTAGGAATTGCAACCTGCAAAGGAACACTTGTCAAAAAATCAAAACCAGATCAACCTGCAACCATCACCAATGAGTCAGTATAAAAACACTAAGGGGGTTGAGTGATGAGACATGATGAGGGAGGAAACTGAGGGAGATATATGCCCCCCTTGTTTCTGCTTGCTTAGTCTGAGAGTAGAAATAAGGAGATATCCACGTGCATCGATTTCAAAGGGAACTTGATGAGAAATGTATTATGAGGGTCATTTGAAGAAACAATGCTCAAACATAACACATTGGGTAAGAAAGAGAGAAAAACCTGGATTCCAACACAACAAACGACATTGAAATTAGAGTTCAATAGCTCAAGAAAAGGGCTCAAGAGTGAAAGAGATCAATCTTGCACCTAGTTAGGGATAGGAATTCTCACTCATTTACTTTATGTAAAGGGGAGTTGTCACTTATCACTTACTCATTCTTATTGCTTATCATTGTAGAAAAGTAGAGGAGAGAGAGAGAGAAGGAGAATAGGAGGATGACCATGCTGAGCCAACGCTCGTATCAGCCACCATGACTGGAGATGCTCCGAGCCCAAGTAGCAGAGAGACATTTCAAGGCCGAGGTAGGGTCCTAATCCTATGCTTATGTCATCTTTCAGTTTACTTTTGTTTTGACTTTTACCATTTATTGTGCCAAGAGGGAGGAATGGATAAGGGTCCTTGAGAGGAGTGCCTGGGTCCACCTAGGGTGCCAGAGTCTCTTTGGGGTGCCCTAGTCCCACAGGGGCGCCAGTGTCACTTTGGGGTGCCCGGGTCCATAGAGGACACAGACCCTAGGCACATGCACTCTTTTTCTATCTTTGATAGCTACTTTTAGTTTTTGATGTTTTTGCTTACTCTTTGATCTACAGGATGTCCTTGAGTTACGTGAGCACACAGGTGGTCACCTGATGGTGCTTCTATGAGAGAGTACCAGTTCATTGTCTAGTACAGAGAGAGAGCACCTACAGATGGTGGGTGTTTGACATGCCCATGATTAGATTCCACTGTGCTATGTTGATGTCACTGATGGAGAGGTGGGATGCAGATACATCCACATTCCACTTACCTATAGGTGAGATGACCATTAAGCTAGAGGATGTATTCAGGATCCTTCAACTTCCCATCCGAGGAGAGACAATGAGGACAGTAGGACATCGCTTAGTGAGGTACACCCGCAAGAGTCAGCTATACTGCTTAGGTTGCACTCTCTCTCAGGCAGAGTGAGGACACATTTAGCTCTGACTTCTAGAGCATGGATGCGGTGACATTCCCTTACTACGGAGGATTATGATGGTCATAGTCACATTAGCCATTGCACCATATGGATGAGGCACTCACCTACATGGGGATCTCATTCACACCATTAGGGAGATGGAGGAGCACTAAACAGTCTATGCATGGGGGAGCAATATGCTTGCACACATTTATCATGACCTAGGGTGATATGTCCATTATGAGATGCATATTCTGATGATTTGCACATTACCACAAGTTTGGGCTTTTGAGCACATTAGGTGCACACGACCGGTGGGTTATCCTATAGATGGAACATTCACCCATCTATGTGTTTACGCTCGTCCACTGGTTAGGTGTTGGAGGCATGATAATCTACTATACTAGAGAGTTGTTTTTGACAGATTACAACTCGGTGACATTATCTGGAGACCATATCATGGCTACATCGGATGACCTGGCTAGTAGAGATAGCGAGGATGCAGAGGGATCAGCTGATGGCTAGTCACCTTGATCATGTCATTACTTGGTTCTATTTTTACAGGGTGGTACCACAGTTCAAATAGATATAGGATGTTTTGGCAGTTTGTCTGAGCTATACGCATGCAGATCGTAGCGCAGTTAGGGTAAATACCACCTGACGACTGACAACATTAGACGTGACAATTAGTGATGATGAGAGTCCTAAGGATGCAGAGCCAGTGTTAGACACAGATGATGTTGGTTGTACCTGATCATATCAGACCTAGTGGCACACAGCATGTCCTACTCCTACCTTTCCACATGGTCACCCTATAGGTGATGCTCGACCTTGCGCCTGTCACGCTAGTGACATGGGGTAGAAGATGATGTTAGTGAGTTTACGGGATACTACGATATTGATGAGGAATTAAAGGAGGTCCAACTGTAGTATTTCTTTAGAGTGAGACCACGATAGGGCTAGTAGGAGGCAAATGCTGATGAGGAGACCAAGTCGAGACCGTGGTCTAGAGCTCGTAGCCTTATTCTTGTAGGCGATGCGAGACCTAGTCAGGGAGAGTGGGGGGAGAGTAGTAGGTCTTGTTGGCAAGAGATACTGTGTGGATTCATGAGTGCTGTCATTGATGGCAACAAAGCCCATACCACACATCTGTAGGATATGGTGTGTCTCTACTGGAAGTCAGATTGAAGAAGTGTTATGATCTGGTAAGCAAGAACAGAGCATGCAGCAGGGTTCGACAATCAGGTCTAGATCTATCAGAGGAAGTATCTTAGTAAAGTACAGATTTGGAGAAGTCAAGAGGAGTACCGTGACTTATAGATTCTAGGGATTGGGCCTTCGGTGATGGAAGAGTGAAGAGACATGAGTACTTGAGTGTTGAGTCTCTATTTGGCAGAGTAGACAGAGGAAGAACTGACTGGTAGAACATCAGACCTAAATCCAGAGGAGATATTGATGGTGATCAAGCTTCCTGAGATATCATTCATGATTGGCTAACATAATTGATGACTTAAATAAACATCTCCTTGATAGGCATCACTTGGTAAGAAAGGATTCAGCTGACAGATTAGAGTCTAGAAAAATATTGACTATTTTGAATGCCGATTAGAAAGGTGTTGAAATCATCTGTGCAGATATATATACTAGATGGATTTAGATGTGAAGTGTGGCATTGTGAGTTGTGTTGTGCGAAGAAAAGTAGAAAAGCAGAGTAACAATAGTACTACAGGTCCGGTATGTGAAAGGACAACAACATCAAGAAGAGGAAGAATGAAGTGCAGTAGATCAGTATATTGAGCCTAACTGGAACTGAACCTCAGCATGTGTGGATGCTTCTCATCAGTTCAAATATCTAGTTTCTTTGTATAATCTATTGTAGGCAGTGAGCCTCCTCTGAGCAGTGTGCTCAGGCAATGAGCCCTAATTGGCAAGTGCCATTTTGTACTACCTTATTCTTCTAACAGAGAATACAATCTTGGGTTAATCACCCTGTGGTTTTTCCCCTAACAGGGTTTTCCACATCAAAATCATTGTGTCATGTGTATTAATGCTATTTCCATTCTATGGTTATGTTTGCTTATTTGATTTGATGTTGCATTAATCATTAAGGAAGTTCAGAAAGCTGAAATAATTAAGATAACTGATTCACCCCCCCTCTCAGTTATCAACAATTGGTCTCAAAGCCAAGTTCCTCCAAATAGAGCCTAACAGCTTGAGGAAGATCTGGGAACTCAAATGGATATATATGGTATGAGGGAACAACTTCAATCTACCCTAGATGATCTTGAGCAATCTAACTTTGAAGTCAATGAATTGAAGGAAAGACTCAAACATGCTAACGATTTCATAAATGAACTAAAAGGGAAACTCAGTATTTCTATGAAAAGAGAAAGGACCTACTTCATCAATTGGCAAATCAAGGTGAAGCCATTGATACTTTTGAAGATCTGAAGGAGAAAACCAAGTTATGTGAAAAGTTATCAAAAGAGGTCATTATGGTAAGACATGAAATGGAATCAAGAGTTATGAAATTCACCCAAGAAATTGAAGAGAAAAGAAAAACTAAAGATGATCTAAGACAATCTCTCAAGGAGAAGTCAAAAGACTACCACAAAATGGATAGAATAATTAGGCATCTAGAATCTGATCTTGAAGAAGCTAGAGACCATGAAGAACAAATTGAGAATCAAATTGACACTCTTAAAAGGGATCTTCAAACAACAAATGAATACAAAGAGAAATTCAAGATAAGCTCTGCTCAACTTGAAGTTCTTCTTCAAAGCCAAAAGAGGGTAGATGACAAGTAAGGATTGGGGTAAGAAAAAGGTGAAAGCTCTAGATCCAGTCAGAAGAACTCCAGATCAGAAAATCCAAGAATCAGGCCTAGAAGATCTTTGGTAAGGCAACCAAATGCTCAAAGATATCCATCTTTCAATGGATACTGCAACAACTGCAATAACTTTGGTCATAAAGCAAATTGGTGCAGAAGAAGAATGAATCAGACTAATACATCCTTCTCCGGACAGTGCTTCAATTGCAAAAGGTATGATCACAAATCCCATGAGTGTAGAAACTTGCAAATAAACAGTTTATTCAATGGTAGATGCTTTGCATGTAATAGAATGGGACATATGGCTAATCAGTGTAGATCAAGAGGATATCAGTCAAATATACAAAGAAATGTTGTTTGCTACAATTGCAATAGATCCGATCATATTGCCAAATTCTGTAGAAGTAAGAATCAAGACAAAAGGGTTCCGGAACAACATAATCATAACCAAGACAAAGGAAAAGGAAAAGTGAACGCGGATGAAATTCAAAGGGAGATGAATAAGATTTGGGTGAAGAGAAGCACAGAGAATGTTGGGGATGGATCCACGCCAAAATCTGGTGCTGATAATCCTTCCAGAAATTGAATAGATGAGCTCTAGCTCAGGGGGAGTCACTAAGAAAAATCAATTCCCCCAGCCAGTTAATTGGTGCCTGAAATGGGCACATGAGAAGTTACGGATTAAAGGGTTCTTAGAGAAACATTTAAAGTAGGTTTGGTTAAGATATGAAAGATCTGCAAGAAGATTTGAATCTACCAAGATTGATCCAGTTCAACAGTCATCCGATAAAAACAAGATTCTCACAGTTAGATCCGGCTTGATTCAAAATTGTGGAATCTTGATCCATGGATAGATCAAATGATTAGGAAAAGGAAGATAGATTGTCACTATTCACCAAGAATAACTCTAAGTGTATCTCAGTGATCTGGAAAAGATCTGTCTCAGAATAAGAAGAACAAGGCAACCAGAATGACTTAAGCTACGCATTTATTGTAGCGTGAAATCAGGGCTTTCCCAGAAATAAAAGGGTTCATTCATTCGTCATTTGCACATTTGCATTCAAGAAGAAAAGAAAAGGAGCTTTGCAACAAATTGCTTCAAATTCTCAAGATTAACCATTGAAGTCGATTCTTCCAGCAAATTAATCTGGCTCATTTAGTGAACCCAAGAAGCCCCCTCCCGAACCAGATGCTCTAAGAGGTCTGCTCCTAAGAGCTCAAAGGCATCAAAATTGGAAGCAAAATCATCCAGTAAAGGAGAAAAGAGAACAAAGACAAAGGCTACAAGATCATACACAAGCCTCAAGGATGATGATGAAACAGAGTCTGATGAAGAAATTAAGAAAATGAAAAAGAAGAGAAAGTATCTAGAGAATCCACTACTGGTCCAGACAAGGAAGAAGAAAAGACAGATAAATGTGTTGAGAAACCTACTCTTGATGACATCATCAAGGCAATTACTATGGATGGAAACTTGAAACCATTAACAGAATTCTATGATGAATGTAGTGAAGCTAACCAGAAGATCTTGCAGGATGCCACAGTTAAGTATCTGAATATCTACAACAAAGCTTTCATTGAGACCATATCTTTAATTCCTAAAAGCCTTGAGAAGGAACTTGAAATGAGAAAGAATAATGCCAAAGAAAAGGATATGGAGATTTGGGAATAGATAGCCATTCAGCTCTATCCCTCCATCACTCCTAAGTAGAAGAATATGATCTTCAAAGATTTTAAGGATGAGTTCCGAAGCAAAGCTAGAATGAATCAGCTTATGCTTAGAGAAATTGACAAGGTAGCAAAGAAACATAAGATATCCTTTGAAATGCATACAAAAGATTCAACATTCTTATTATAGAGGACTTAGATGATCCCTTGGCTACAGATGTTGAAGAAGAATCTACTGAGACAGTAGCAGAAGAGGTAAAGGAGATAGGTGAAGAGAAAGATAAGGACTTAGAATCCTCTGCTCCTGAAGAGGAGGTCCATGAACAAGCAAACATCACTCCTTTGGTTTCCCCTATAGACTCCATATCCAAAGAAGAAGAAAGAGTAGAAGAGAAGATCAGTCAAGAAGCAAAGGAAAAGGTAAAAGAAGATGACAGTAGTAAGGCTACAGAAGGAGAGAAAACTCCAATAGAGAAGGCCACAGATGACAGTGGTAAGGTTGCAGAAGGGGAGAAGACCCTGTCACCGACAAGAGACACAGCAGAAGTAGTCAAGGAATTCTTAACCAAGGAGATGATGGAATTTGATGAACTGGAACTTCTTCAAGGGCCGTTCAATTTTGACTCCCTCTCCCCGGTTCAAACCATGAAGCTAGCATCCTTTACTTCAGCAAAGGCAAAAGAAAAACTTCTGAAGTCTCACATGGAGGACTGCAAACTCATAGAAATTACATTTGGTGTACTGGAGAAGATCATGCCATCTTTTCAGAAGGATCCCTTAGCCTCTTCATCCGGTAATCTCAAATCTCTAGTTAATAGTGTTAGCACACATTTTGATTCCTTAGAAAAGTCAGTAGAAGATAAGGTCCAGAAGGAGTTTTTCATAAAAAGATTATCAAAGGTACAAGGGCTAATAACCAATGATAGGAGAGTTATGGATATCAGAATAAAGAGCCTAGAGAGTGCTCTCAAAGATGGGGGAGATATATATAAATTTTTTTTATCTTGGTCTACAATAACCAAGGATATTGAGAAGAAAGTAAAAGAGCAAGAGGATAAACTGCTAAGTTTGTCTCAAAGTTTTGATCCTCTTACCACTTCCATAATAAATAAAGAATGTCAGACTATTGCAGTCTTGAATGAAATTAAGAAGCTTGAGAAGGAGAAGAAAAATAGAATAAGTAGGTTGAGTGAACTTAGAGGGATAATTATCCCTAAGTTAGAGGCCATGCATGAAGCCCTAAATGATGCTCAAACCACAGCCTGGACTAGTGATTCGACAGATCTGAAGAGGGAAGAAGCTTTTGAATTCCTGTTGAGTGGTCACATCTCAATTTTGGACAAGATGAAGCAGAGTTGGGCGACAAAAGTTGTACAGTTGAAGAATACCTTTGTGGACATACTTAAGTATATGTAAGTATAACCTGTAATATACTTATGAGATTAAGTATAGATTGAGTTTTGCAAATTTTGGTGTGCGGACCCCACCCTTTGCCATTGATGTCAAAGGGGGAGTGAGGAGAAGTGAAAAATGAGGAATCCAGCTAAGGGGGAGCTCTGAAAAATGTACATAAGAACAGAACATTAGCCAAGGGGGAGTATAGTGTGACACTTAGTCATTTTTCACTAAGTGTTGCCATCAATGCCAAATGGGGAGATTGTTGGCAAGAGACACTGTGTGGATTCATGAGTGTTGTCATTGATGGCAACAAAGTCCATCCCATACATCCATAGGACATGGTGTGTCTCTACCAGAAGTCAGATTGAAGAAGTGTTGTGATCCGGTAAGCAAGAACAGAGCATGCAGTAGGGTCCGATAGTCAGGTTCGGATCTATCAGAGGAAGTATCTTAGTAAAGTGCAAATTTGGGGAAGTCAAGAGGAGTACCTTGACTGATAGATTCCAAGGATTGGGCCTCCGATGATGGAAGAGTGAAGAGACACAAGTACTTGAGTGTTGAGTCTCTGTTTGGCAGAGTAGACATAGGAAGAACTGACCGGTAGAACATCAGACCTAAATCTAGAGGAGATATTGATGGTGATCAAGCTTGCTGAGATATCATTCATGATTGGCTGACATAATTGATGATTTCTATAAACATCTCCTTGATACACATCACTTGGTAAGCAAGGATTCAGCCGACAGATCAGAGTCTAGAAAAATATTGACTATTCCAGATGCCGACTAGAAAGGTGTTGAAATCATCTGTGCAGATATATATACTAGATGGATTTAGATGTGAAGTGTGGCATTGTGAGTTGCGTTGTGCAAAGAAAAGTAGAGTAACAATAGTACTACAGGTTTGGTATGTGAAAGGACAACAGCATTAAGAAGAGGAAGAATGAACTACAGTAGATCAGTATATTGAGCATAACCGGAACTAAACCTCAGCACGTGTGGATGCTTCTCATCAGTTCAAGTATCTAGTTTCTTTGTATAATCTATTGTAGGTAGTGAGCCTCTTGTGAGCAGTGTGCTCGGGAAGTGAGCCCTAATTGGCAAGTGCCATCTTGTACTACCTTATTCTTCTAATAGAGAATACAATCTTGGGTTAATCACCCCGTGGTTTTTCCCCTAACAGGGTTTTCCACGTCAAAATCATTGTGTCATGTGTATTAATGCTATTTCCATTCTATGGTTATGTTTGCTTATTTGATTTAATGCTGCATTAATCATTAAGGAAGTTTAAATTAAGATAACTGATTCACCCCCCTCTCAGTTATCAACAGGTCTATGCCCCCAACTATAGATTAGACTGTAGAGCTCATCACACCATCAGCGATTTGAGATCCATCCTGGCGAGATGGAGATCTAGGTTAGGTTTGGTTTATTATTTTGATGATTTGTATAGTTTATTATTTGTGATATTTATATGAGATTCTGATACCTATCTTATACTTTATTTTGCAATTGGGACGAGCACTTAGCAAGACTTTGAGAGTCGTGTCATAGAAGACATAGTACCTACAGATGACTTAGAGCAGCAAGTGTGGGTAGGTTATTTACCATAGTCATCTGCTGGGTGACATGAAGAGATTTTTATGCCTTTCGTCTAGTACAAGACTACTATGAAGGCTATGCTAGAGTAGTCTGCACGAGAGAGAGGAGTTTCGACAAAGAGCTGAGCGTGCCGAAGCTGAGCTTAGGGCGCAATGAGAGAAGATGGTAGCGGTGCCTGCATTAGAGGGAGAGCCAGCTGTTAGTGAGTTCTTACTGTGTGAGGTTTGTTAGGTGAGAGTTGACAAAGATAGGGTTAAGTCTAAGAGAGACCGGTACCAGAGGATGCACCAGGAGGCACATGAGCAGATTATAGAGATGAGAGGCGAGATCAGGGGGTTACGATCGTGAAGTGTCTCTAGGAGTCATTTGTGATTCGTAGCCACACATGGTCATGCTTCTGTCACTCACACACCATGAGGACCTAAGGGTACTGGCAATCGAGGCTCAGCTATGTGATGTATGTATTTAGGCACTACGACATCCCATTTTGTCCTGAGGGATAGTTGACTCAGATGTATGTTTAAAACTGAGGATATATATATATATATGATGTTTATTTATTTTCATCTATGTGTAATGGTTTTTGATATATCACATGTGGTTTTCCTAAAAATACTACTAGTGATGATATTTAAATGCTATAATTAATGCTATTCTAATATACTAACAATTCTTAAAAGAACATATAGTAATAAGCACAATGATCAAGCATTTTACACATAATCCAAATTTTAATGCTATATTTAGTTAATACAAAAGTGATCTAAGTAAAGAATGCTTGAGTAGAATACAACAATGATCAACTGAACAAAAGATGTAATGTTAAATGAATTAAGACAAAACAATAACATCTTGTCAAAATTGAAGCTAATCTATGTAATAAATTGGCTTAGGAACATTTAACATTAGATCTTTTAAGCATAAAATATTTTGAGGTGCACTACATTAATAGGTTCTTTAAGTGGCGTACCTTGCTCATCAGCTAACTTATACGTTGTGGATCCAAAGGTCTCAGTAATTATGTATGGTCCAAGCCAATTAGGGCAAAACTTGCCTTTTTCACCAGGCGGTGCATTTACATTGCGTTGATTTTCATAGAGAACCAAATCCCCAACATTGAATGAATGTTGTATGACTTGTGCATTATAGGATCGTTGTATACCTTTTTGATAAGCCTTGAGGTGCTCAAGAGCGTTAATTCACCTTTTGTCAAGCATCTCAAGTTCTTGTAATCTTTTCTCACATTCCATGTTGTCATCCATGATGTCTCTTAGGGAAATTCTTAGGGAAGGAATTTCTAACTCCAAGGGCATTATCGCGTCTGCGCCATAGACAAGATTATATGGTGTATTACCAGTAGGCATTCGAATGCTTGTTCTATAATCCCACAATGCATATGATAATTGAGTATGCTAATCTTTTTGATGTTTATTAACAGTTTTCCATAAAATCTGTCCAATAACTTTGTTTGAAGCTTCTGCTTGGCCATTTGATTGAGGATAATAAGGCGTAGAGAAGTGATGTTGTATATGGTATTTTTTGAGGAACTTTTTCACATCCTTGTTCTTAAATGGCATACCATTGTCTGAAACGAGGGAGGAAGGTATTCCAAATTGAGAAATAATGTTGCCTTGTATAAATAGACAAATTACATCGGCGGTTGTAAATCGTAAGGGGACTGCTTCGACCCATTTTGTAAAATAATCAATGGTGGTAATGATAAACGTATGTCCTTGAGAGGAGGGTGGGCAAATTTTACCAATTAGATCTAAGCCCCAAATAGAGAATGGCCACAGTGACACCTAGGTACAAAGCTCTTGAGCGGGAGCATGGATTAGGTGTTGGTGTTGTTGACATTGTGGGCATCTCTTGACGTAAGCAAAGGAATCTTGTTCCATATGCTTCCAATAGTAGCCCATACATAACAATTTTTGCACTAATGATTTTCCTCCAAAATGCCTTCCACAGGCACTAGAGTGAGCTTCTTCTAAAGCTATCAAAATCTCTGAATTACTTAAACATCAGAGTAAAACACCATTGTAACTTTGTCGATATAAGACATTTGACAGTATAATGTATCACATTGCTAGTTTACGTAAACGGATTCAAGCATTCTTAGATGTTGAATTAGGAATAGTTCCATCATGCAAATAATTATATATATGGGAGAACCATTCATCTGTGTATGTACTACCACAGAGTTCCATATTTGCAACTATAGGACATTCAATTGTCGGTGTTTTAAGATTACGAACAACAAAAGTAAATTCCTCAGGAGAATCGTCAGGGGATATAAGGGAAGCTGCACTTGCCATTGCATCCGCATGTCAATTATCTTTCCTGGGAATAGTGCTAATTGAATATGATGTGAATTATTTTAAGAAAGATAAGGCCAACTCATGGTACTGAGATAGCTTATCATGCTTAGTTTGATACGATCCCATTATCTATTTTACAATTAACTGAGAATCACTGTATATTGTAATGTTTTTGATATTAAGAGCCAGGGCTACATGAAGTCCTGCGACAAGAGCTTTGTATTTAGCTATATTGTTTGTGCATAAGAAGTCTAAGTGATAAGATATAGGAATCGGCTTACTGACAGGGGGTATCAATATAACACCAGCCCCAGAGCCAGTTTGACATTTTGATCCATCACAGTATAATTCCCATTTTTCATCCACACAAATTGTTAAGATTTGGTCATTAGGAAATACATCCTGATGTTGTGTAGAGAAGGGTGAAGGAGCTTCAGTTAATTGATCACTAATGCTTTCCCTTTAATCACTTTTTGGGAAATGAACTTGAGATTGAATTCTATTAGTAACATAACCCATTTAGTGAGACGACCCAATAAATCTATTTTTGTAAAGAGATGTTTCAGAGGGTCAAATTTTACCATCACATGCACTTCAACATTTAAAAGACAGTGTCAAAGTTTTTGAGTTGCAAACACTAAAACTAAACAATGCTTCTCTATAACAGTGTACCACACTTCATAATCAAGCAACGTTTGACTGATGTAATAGACAACGCGTTCCTTGCCTTCAACATTATGTTGTGCTAATAAAGCTGCTAGGGCATTGTTAGATGCTGAGATGTATAACAGGAATGGTTTCTCAAAGACAATGGGTTGTAAAATAGGCGGATTAGCTAGATAATCATTTAAGTCATCAAAAGCTTTTTGACATTCAGAATTCCATTAAAAATTAGAATCCTTCTTCAATAGTTGCATAAAGGGGTGAGTCCTATCCGCAAGTTGTGAAACAAATCGGTGGATGCCCTATATCTTTCCTTGCAAACTACGAAGTTGAGATATGTTCTTAGGTATTGGCATGTTAACAATTGCATCTATCTTTTTCGTATCCACCTCAATACCATGATTTGAGACAATAAATCCTATTAACTTTCCACTATCTACACCAAAAACACAGTTACAGGGATTCAATCGCATATTATATTTCCTTATGCGCTCAAATATTTGTCAAAGCTTTGTTGCATGATCCTTACGATGGATAGACTTTGCCAAGATGTCATTGACGTAGTCTTCTAAAATATTGTGCATATAATCATGAAATATAAGTCATTGCATGTTGATAAGTAGCTCCCGCATTCTTAAGTCCAAATGGCATGACTACCCAACAAAATGTACCCCAAGGTGTTATAAAAGCTATTTTATATTGGCCTTGAGGATTTATTAAAATTTGATTATATCCTCAAAAACCATCCATGAAAGATAGCAATTCATCGCTAGCTATTGAATCCACAATCATATCAATATTAGGAAGTGGAAAATCGTCTTTCAAGGATGCCGAATTCAAGTCTCAAAAATCAGTGCACATTCTTATACAACCATTGGGTTTAGCAACAACGACAATATTCAAAATCTACGGTGAATAATCAGTAGGTTAGATGAAACCAGCTTGTAGAAGATTTTCTATCTCAGTTTTAACAAGCAATGCTATTTTAGGATTCATCTCACGAATCTTCTATTTAAATGGCTTAGCATCTGGTTTTAACATGATATTATGTGTTATAATCCGAGAATCAATGCCAGGCATGTCAGAATACTTCCAAGCAAATAATTATGAGAATTCATGAAATAACTTAGTCATTTCATCTTTTTCTTCCACATTTAAACAATCACCAATAGGGAGAACTTTTTCAGTATCATCCTTATCCATAACAACATCAACAATCTTTCCATTAAGGAGAGTACTATGGTCTAAAGGATTGTAGGATTGTAATTGTTCTTCAAATTCTCCATTAGGTTCTATAGTAGCATTTATTGTGCTAGTAGTTTTTCCAAAGTATGCACTGTTGTTTAAATAATAAGGTAGGTCATGTTTGTGATGATAACAAGGAATATTGTCATAAGTGCCCAAGAATTATACTATCGCCTCATCTGTTGAGAATACATCCAACGAGAGTGGTCTTGGAGGACAATTGATGTTAATCATCTCAGGAAATATCAAACTAAGTGTTGATATAGTATTCACATTAAGAATAGGGCATTTACAGGCTTTTGATTCCTTGAAAGGATTGTATCCAATGCCACTAGAGCAATGTCACAAAGTGGATTCTATAGGGACTTTGATTCCTTGTTGATTTATACCACAACCTTTACTTGTATAATCACAATCTTTATAGAGGATTCAGAATCCTTGACCATAAAGAGAAACCATTTCCTTAGAAGGAAGGTGGAGCTTCATAAGTGTCATAATTAGTAGTGTAAGTAAGGGTATTATCCTTATTTGTCACCAAAGTAGATTTATGTTTATCAATCAAAGCGTGTGATGTGATTGATGCAATGTTTGATGTTTCAGGGATGGGGCTTTTAGGTTTCTATTCTCCTGTAGAAGAAGATGTAAAATCCAACGAACCCTAGTCATCACCAACAAATGCATTCGATTGTTTAGGCTTTTGTACAACATTTTTGGTAGCAAGAGGAGTTGATAAATCCATTTTCAGATTGTTTAGAGCCTTAGGACAAACAACATGCTTATGAACTTCCATTTGTAAGCAACTATCTAGTTCAAGATCAACATGAATAGTGTGTAACTTATCTTTGAATATAAACTTGATTGAACAATGTAGAGTAGAAGGAACTGCTCCTAATGCATGTATCCAAGGTCTACCAAGAATCATGTTATAATATAGAGAGCAAGGAATGACATGAATCAAGGTAGGCACCATCACAGGTCCTACTTGTATAGGCAAAGGTATAGTGCCCATGGATTGTCGTCCAACATTGTCAAAACCACAGATACTTAATGATTCCAGTTTGGTTGTAGATGTATCAACCTTAACCTTATGTAATAAATCAATGCCACAAACGTTAAGGGCTAATCCATTATCGATCATAACTCTCTTAACCAATGTTTTGTTTATTGTAATAAAGATAATCAAAGGATCATACTGATTTTGAATTTTGAGAGATGGCAATTCATGTTGTTGAAACATGATATCTATTTTTGTTGCATGCATACAATGTAATAGAGCAGCAACATCATTTGGTTTAACAACAGGAGGAACAATCACCTTTTGTAAAGCTTCTTGTAGCATTCCATGGTAAGTAGGTGAAGTTTGTATAAGTTCCCAAAGAGATATCTTTGCAGGAGTAGCACAGAGCTGCTCTACAAGATCATAGTCTTTACCACCTTTATATGTTAAATGAGGTGCTTGAGGAAGCATAGGTTGAGATGCTGGTAAAGATATCAGAATATTTGATTGTTGTGTACTTTGTTTATTATTTTGAGTGTTGTATGCATGAGAAACCACATTATGATTAGTTTGTTGTAAGTTTTGTTGCACTATTTGTTTAGCATAATCATAAATGTGATCCGGAGTTTGAGAAGTAGATGGACAACCTTTATCCATAAGCACAAGTTTAGAAGGTGGTTGTACCACATTTGAACATACAGTGACCACAATTTTTCGTTTTACAATATCTTCTTTAGATTTAGGAACATAAATTGCATTTACAAATATTTGAAATAGTGACGGCTTTGAGGCCATAGTGGAATTTTCAATCAAGATAAAGTCCTCGAGGGCTTCATCTAACATATCAAAGTCATCATGACTAAATAACTCATCATAAGCATGAAAATCTTACAAAAAATAATTTGACATTTTAACATGCTCTTTTTAACCCAAGATTCAAATGCATGATGATGGCCTATGAAAATGAGATACTATGTAAAAACAATGATTAACAAATTTTTCCAATTCTTTTAATGAAAAAGATAAAGAATATGATTCTCAATTCAATGCATGCAATTTCACGAAAGAGATTTTTCAATGCAAATATGCTCTAGGACAGCAAATTATTTTAGATCTAAAGTGTAAAAGGATGCAAATTCTTTAAAGCTCGGGTTCACCAAAATGTTTAGTGGAAAATTGGATAGTTTGTCTTAACTAGGTCAAGTACTACCATTTCACCACTAAGCATTGGGGAGGACAAGGTGTTAGTGCCTGAATTGACTGGTAGTTTTCTGAGCAATTTTCATTCAGGCACTCTCCCTAAGTATCCAAAAAATGCTCCAAGTGTTGGACCTCCTCAGTGTTTTTTCAGCTGCATCATCATATTTTCTTGAGGAGGAGGTCATCATCATCATGTTTGTTTCAATGAAGGTCGGCATCATCATGTTCTTCGTCGACCGGTTTCTCATCGTCATCATCATGTTGAAGTATCGGGTGATGTTTGGTTTTTATCCTGATGATGCTGACGAGCTACAGTGCGCCCTGATTTGCTTGCGAGGGTGATTTTTCGAAGTCTCCGGTGATCTTCCACTTATCACCTTGCGCAAACATGATGATGATGCTGCCCCGATTTTCTGAAGGGGTTATTCTTTGAGTTGCTCGACCTAACTTGCTTTTTCTTAAGGGTCGTCATCATCATCATATTTCCAGTTATCATCGTGTTGCTTGCGGGGGTCATCATATTATCTGCATCATGATATTTCCGAAGGAAGGGGGTGATATTTTCATATCACTCGAGTGTGTGTTTGTTCCAGCATCATGATGATGCTGATATCAAGGAGATATCCGCCTGCTGGCTTCGCGCATTATCTACTGGGGGTGATCTTTTCAAGCAGCATCATCATATTCAGTTATTGCCCCGATCTTATAGTGGAGCTACAGTGCAACCTGATATTTGAACATCAGGAGGATATTTCCAAATATCCGGTTGTCTTCTGAATATCATGATGATGTTAATATGATGATGACGTCATCAAGGTCCGGGGGGATCATATTTCTAACACAGATCATCTTGTGGAGATCTCCCTATATTTGCAAACATGATGATGATGTCATCTGGATATGAGGAGGTGCGCAGTAGGCAGATATGATGATGACGTCAGCAGGATATGATGATGACGTCATCAGGATGTTCATCAGCCAGACTTTTGTTATAGGCTCAGCAGGAGGATGTTTCTTCGATGGATCAGGTTGTGCCGATGAAGGCGAATATCATGCAGTTTGTATTGCGATATGATGATGACGTCAGGGTGATATTTCGGGCAACAGGATATCATGCTGCTGGAGGATGATGATGATGAAGTCTTATACTGGTGTCGTCAGGAGCAAAAGCGCCGACATGATATATGCTCATGACCCAGTATGTAAAGTGTTAAGGAGGTTGCTGCGGGGTGCATGTGGGATAATGTTATCCTGCATATTCAAAATATCATGATGATGAGTCTCGGCGGGAAGTGGTTGCGATTAACTGTCTGATGTTCTTCCCAAGGCCGTGGGTTGGTGTGCCATTAATGGCGATTGTTGCAGAGGTATGGGCGATGGCGTGGGCTGATCTAGTACCCGGTTGAAGATCTGGATCCCGAGGCAGTGGCGCAGGGCTCGAAAAATCTTCCTGTCTCCTCCCCTACCTGCTGCATTAATGTGTTTGAGCGCCATTTCTATGATACTGTATATCTGGCGGGCTTTTTGGTCAACCTGGTAGTTAATGCAGAATACACCCTCCTGCTATATAATGCAGACGGTGTTATTCATTCAATGTTGTTGAAAGTTGTGGGTTTTTGGCTCTGTAATGCAAAACCAGATGATCTGGTTGCTCTGTACAGCTTGATCTTGTGAGTTTATGTATCTCCTGTTGTAGGACTTGGCATGAATCCACTGGTTTCATGGTTGATCTCATATGAGTAATGCTATCTTAGCATGTGTTGTGTTAATTCTGTCTCCAGTATTGCATGTATTCTTCTTCTGGATCTGGATATTTGCTTATGTTTAGATTCTAGAGCATAGAATTCCTATGTTGAATGTCTGACCTTTTAACCTCTGCTCAAGGGGCAGATTAAACTGTTTTCAGGTTGAACATTGGGAAGGGTATACTGCAGTAGGGATGCCATAAGTAGAGATAGCTCAACACTCTATATTGGGAGATATCTGTAAGGCAGATATCATGTGTATCCCCCTGAAATCCAGTTTTAGCTATTTATGCTGATCATTCACAGGTGTATGTCTACCGACTCCAAGCCCTGGATAGGCACCAATCATGCTGTGTTCTTGTGTTATACACCATGTCCAGCTTTGCATCCAAAATTCAAACTAAAACATTTCATACTTCCACCTGTTAGTTGTAGGAGTAGGATTAGGAACCCCCTGCATGCTCTCATACCCAACCAGACATCATGTCCAAGAATGTTGCCAGCCTTGTGATCTATCATGCAGATCTTGGTCCATACATGAGAGTATTCTGCCTGTTGTTGTCAAGTTAGATCTTTCTATCTTTGAGCTAGTCAAGGTTACATCTTGAGTTATAGGGATACCCCCCTTGGTGCGGCAGAACCAGAAGTGAAGGGGAGGAGCTCACGCAACCTCCTGTATTCAGTTGGCCTGAATCTGCCTGTGCATTAGAAGTGGCAAACCCTAGTGCTGATTCAGAAGAAAAGTCAACACAAGGATTGCATGTAAGGGCAATCTATAAGTCACTTATCCACCCCTTTATGCTCGCAGTATCTGATTTGAAGAGCCTAACTAAGGTTTTGTTAAGTATTTTTGCTCGTAAACCAAGAAAACCCTAATTATGCCTTAAATAAGAGATATATAGAAATTGATAGCATTATAGGCAAAATTGATCATAGAATTGCAAAGAAAAAGTATCGAGACCTGGATTCTGAGGGTTGACTGGACTAGGGCACCCACTCCTTAGTCGTAAAAGTTCTTGAAACTAGAAATCTTTTGCAGGCTATCTGACACTCCCAAATGTCTACTAGGTCCTAGAAATTGTCCCCTGTTGGACTAGGGCACTTGCTTTTTAGTCCTGGAAGTGTCAGAATCTAAAAATTCAAAAGTCTGCGATGACTGCACCTGTGAGATCCTCCTTTCTGTGGCTCCTTTCCGTCAAAACCTACAAAATCTGATCTACACCTACAAAAGAAGGAGAAAGATGTGGCTATATAGGAGCTTGCCTCGGTCAAGTCCCGTCTTTGGTATTTCTACCTCAACAATAGCCAAAGATAAATATTTGCAGAAGTGTGTGCAAACCCTACAATGTGTATGTAGAAATATCAAACCCTAGATGTCTCAATCAAGGGAAGATCAACAACTTGCTTTGCATCAATAAACACATACAAATTCACCTCAAGGAGATGAAACAAATGAAGACTTGCATGAACAAGAAGGTGGATCAACAATGTTTGCAGAAGATCTCCAAGATCAATGTTGAAGGCTTCAACCCTTCTCCCAATCATGCAAAGAGTGTACAAACCCTAGGAAGAGCAAGATAGTCTCAAGATCTTGATTCCTAATCTCCATCTATTGTCTCCATGATAGCAAATATAGAATACTTTCAAGAGCTTCAACAAGTTATTGATCTTCAATGGCAATTTTGGCAGAGTTTTGGCATCAAGCTTGCATAAGAATTGTGTGTGTTAAAATGATTTTTAAATGTCTTTTTATATCTAGCTTTAGGGAAATTTAAATTTTGAAATAACCTCTTGATATCGCGTGAAAACTAAGAATTTGAAAACGGAATCCCAAGGCACTCGGCGGGAGCCAACATCCTGCCAAAATTTAAAATCCTCAGAAATAGGGGAGGACTAGGGCACAGACACCCAAGTCCAAGCCCCCAATTTCCACTTAGATCTACTTTTTGGGGGTCCTAGGGACCTGTAATTCAAATTCCCTTTTCAGGTTCCATCAAAAGGTTACCTCAAAAAGTGAACATTTTGCAACTAGACTTAGTCAATCAGAGTTTCAGGAAGGTCAGAAAGAAAAAGGTTGAGAGGTCACCCAAAGCGAGGACCTAAACCGAGGGAAATTGTACCATACCATGCAGGAGTACATTTTTCAATGTTACAGTTTCAAATGTACTTGTTCTCTTTCATTGCAACATATACAGTTAATCCCATGGCTTGTGTGGGAGCATATAAATACTTTTCTTTTCATGAATATGAATAGCTATTTTATGCAATGTTCTTGTATATTGTTTCTTTTTGTGAATCAATTGCATAAGGATAAACAAAAAATGATTACATGATACAGGTGTTCATAATCATGAATAAATTTAGCAATATTTGTGTACCTTTCTCTTTTGATATCTAAATAGACAGTAATGAATTCATCTGAACTTTGAAACAACTACAATGAATAGACCTAAAATGAAAATGAAACTGCAACACATAGATTAGTCTTTCCTTCAATTCTACCTACCTTGGGATGCGTCCTGCTTTGGTAGGACACCCTTCCATTTTATATAGTCTGTGTAGAAATTCTTATTGAGTTGCTACATGAATCTAGTAAAAGTGATCATAGGAAAAGCCTTCCACAGTAGGCTGCAAACTCTCCTTTCTCCTTATTCTTCTCTTTGAACCTATCTACTTCTTTAAAGCAACAAATATCGGGGCTGTCCTAGCCTAACCTAATTGGGCTAGAATACACAATTAGGTAACATTACTATAGATGAATATTTCATTAAAGAATACCAACACCAATTATTGAAGAAATGAGTGGAACACTAAATTTATGAGGCTTTGAAAAGTTGATTAGGTATTGTCACAATGAACATAACATGTTCTAAATGTGGTCTTATTTATAACCTTTTCCTTTAGTTGAATTTGATGATAATCTAAATATAAATCTACCTTAGTAAAGAAGACTATATTATTCAATTCATCATTAGTAGGAATATGGAACTTATCTTTAAGAGTGATCTTGTTGAGCTCCTTGTAATGTGGGCACATTCTCAATGACTCATCCTTCTTGTTAACCATAATCATTGGGGATGAATAGAAACTTTTGTAGGGATGAACAATGCTTCCTGGTTTTAATTCAATGGCACGATCATGGTCCTTGACTAGGGTAGATCCTTGGGTTCTTGAAATTCCTATTGATAGTGTTTAATTATCTCTTGAATATTTGGTTGATCTTGAGTTTTCACATCTTGTGCTTCTACAAAATGTAGTTGTGCCCCTATTCTATAATAACCTTTATTAAGTAATTTCTCCATCATATGAGAGCTTATAATTTGACTTCCAATTGTGATTGTATCCCTATAAGTTTATATTTTTTCCCATGTGTACTAAAAGTCATGGGCAAGTCTTAAACTTTGAAAGAAATTGTTCTTAATTGTTTAAGCCATTGCATGCCTAAAACTACATATACTCCCCCAATTGGGATAACAAACCTTTTTTAATCTAGTTGATAATTTCTCATCAAGAGTCTCATATAATGGAATTTACCACCACAAGAGAGTTGTTTCCCATCAGCTATCATGACCTAGAAATTAAAGATTGGATAAACAAAACAATTGAGCTCATTAGATAATCTTCTATCAATAAAGTTGTGTGTACTACCTGTATCAACCAACACGTTCACCTTTTGTTTTTTAATATAACCAATTACATTGAGTGTTTGTGGTACACTTGTGTCATTCAATGCATGTAGGGAGATAGTAGTGCATTCTTCTTCCTTGAAATTCTCATGCTCAAGTTCCACATTTAGATCTTTTGTAGCTACTTTTCCTTCTTCTTCAACTCATTCTTAATAATCATTAGTATTTTATCACTATTAGCACAATTATGACCCCTAGACCATTTTCTATTACAATTCTAGCATAGACCCTTTTCTCTTTTCTCCACCTCTTGTTGAGGAGAGAGTTTACTAATTTATCTTGGGTTAAGGAAGTCCCTAATTCTTGTAAGAGTTGGCTATGAAGTTAGCCACCCAAGATCTAGGAGCTTCAATGAAAGCACAAGAGAGACACAAAATGAGAATAATTCTATTTTATCGAAGAATACAAATTGCATAATGTACATAATATGACTTGCTTATAAAGGCAAGGTTATAAGATAGGACTAACTAGGATGATGACAAGTGTCTTTTAATCCTATGGCATGAGACAACTATATGATAAGATCACATGTGTACTAGAAACTACTAGAATATTCCTAGAGCCTTAATTAAACTCAACATGTGTGAATAGGTCCTAACTAATAACTAGTTAGATAATGTGCCTTGTTCACATTATAAAGGGGAAACTAGATAGGAAATACCCCTATTCACACCAACACCCCCTTAAGTGCATCTTATTGAGAAGTAAAAAGATGTATAGATGCAAATATGGGTCCTAGATACAAGGCCATGTTAGGTACCTATGTACAAACAATCTCTCACAAATGGAGAAAAGAAGAACTTGTAGGAAAAAAACCCTCTCCAAAAGAGAAAACATGCAAATATGTACAAGTGATGGAGTGATGGAAGGACTCAACACCAAGAACCCCAAAGATGACATCCATCATGAATATACAATCAATAGCCCCCCCATATGAGAGAAGAAGAGAGACCATGTAGCCCCCATTTAGTCTAAAATCTCCAGCATTGATGGTAGATGCTTGACAATGAATGTTGAAGATGATCCAAGAATGTCGAACAACATTTCTCCCCTTAGGAAGAAAAAAAGCCAAGGATGTATGCAAGATGTCTTCTCATTCCTAAAAGGAATATGAAGAAAGAAAATATAAGATGTATGAAGTCTCTAAACTCTGCTCAAGTGTCACCATGTTGGTGTCAAAAGGTGCCACGATCAAATCAAAAGTCTCAGGCCTACCTGAAGAGTGTGACAATCCAGAACCTAGTGGAAATGGATGTAGAACATGATCCAAAGACAATGAAGGGTCCTCCAAATGCTGCTCAAGAATCTCCAATCCAATGCCAAACTGTGACAAGTGATCATATGGAGAAAGAATAAGAAGGTCAGAAGGTGCCCTCATCACATTTGAAGAAGATGATGTAACTCCATAGGAGCTAACATCAAAGAGAAGATGAATGTCCTCAATAGTGTCCTCCAAATAAAAAATGTGAGACTCCACAAACAAAGATGACATGTTTGATAAATATGAATCCCAATGAGGTAGATTAGGAAGACTGAGATGAACCTGCTACAAAGAATCATTGGAAGCCATGGATGAAACGACACTAGAATTACACCATAAAACTTTGCCACTATTGTAGCAGCATTCAAAGAGAAAGCTGACAACCAAGAATTACAACTGACAATGGCCAATAATAGGATTTTTAAGCTTGAAGAGTAGGTCAAGGAATTATCTGTTCCAATGCCTACAATAGATGAGAGCACACAAACTGATGTCTGTTTTAGAACATTCCACATGGATATTCCTAGAGATTTACACAATTGGGTACAAAGATGTCATGCTGGATTACTAACACCAATGTAGCATTACAGCTTTAGACTGACATCTTTGCATTGACATCATAGGTCAAAACATTACAAGAAAGAATCATAGTAGTTATGCAATGTTCTTGAGAGAGCAATTCACCTTATGGAGAATATCACAGATCATCTCTAAAGTTGAGAATTGTATCAATAATGGGCATGAATTTATGATGATATATAATGACAACACTCCCTAGAAAAAAAAATTGTGTGATTTTTTCCTACATAAGTTCCTTATGGAGGAACACATAGACTTTCACATTAATTTATTTGTTGGAGAAATTTAGTTAAGGACATTCATTTCACAAATGCATAATCAATCTAAGCATGACTACATAGGCTTGATGAATATAACCACATTGAAGAAACTACTTGCTTGTACCTCATGCACGATAATCTAATCCCTATGGGGTTCAAGCAATAATTTCTTCAATTTGCATACAACCCTGAGCTTCAACATCTGTATAGGAAAAATCTAGAATCTGATAGTTATGAGCACTCCTCCTTTAACAAGGATTTAACAACATGCAAGAGAAGATGGAACATCATTTCCACAAATCGAAAGATGAGGGAATTGGTCTCACTGGGGAATCAAAAGTGGTTCTTGAAAAAAACTAAGGTAATTATCTAGCTAATAGAAAAATATGAGCTTAACTGGATTGGAATGAGATTTAGGCCTCTTCTCATTATTGAACATGTGCCTATGTGGGTAGAGTAGATGGAAGAATTCAACTATTAGGCATAGTTGGAATAGGTGGATCGATATCAAGGAAATGTAGATACCACAAGAAAGAATTGGGCCACATATCAAGCTAAGTACAATTGCACAATGAGATTGTACCAAATGAATAGACAAAGGCTCCAGACTCATGTAGGCATACCTGCAAACCCTCAAGCTAAGGGGAATGATGAGCTTCGAAAAGGGATAATCCAATTTTGCAAATGTACCCTCCTTTCCTTGCATAAATCCCACTTAACCCATGATTTGTGCATAAATTGTTGAAAAATCTTGCTTAATTATGTTGAAATATAAGTGTAATACTTAAAGGAATTTCTAGGATAAAAATTTTTAGGTAGTAAGCTTGAACTAACATTTAACTATGAAGAGATACAATTTTGATCAAAATAGGGGTCTAGAGATACTTGCAAGAGTTTCATAAAAATTCAGAGATATTTTGAAAGGCTATAGAGGATTCTCCTGACCTACCAATAAGCACTTTGAGATTTTCACATAATGAACTGACTAGTATTTGCTCCTAAATTAATGGCGTAGACACCTAAAATTGTCCATGTCTTGCAACATCACCTTGTCAATAAATTACTAGAGACATCATATGACATTTTGTCCTAATCCCATTTATCCCACTAGTCAAATTAATTAAATAAATGGACTATTTATTTAAGTAATTTCCCTTCTCCCATTTTCCAACTAATTCAAATAAAATATTTGAATTTGTCCTCACCTTTCACCTCAATCCAACATATGTCACATACTACATTTTTCATTTAATACACTTCACATGTCCAACTAATTTAAAGAAAATATTATTTAAATTAGGTCTACCCTACACTTGTCACATGACTACAACTCCTTGTGGAGTGGGAAACCATATTCAATCTCAACTGTCCACATCATTCAAATCAACTTTCAATCTTAGCCATTCATTCAAATCAGTCCTTTCCTCTAAATCAACCCTCACTCAAGCCATTTGAAGGGATCCATTCTACAAGTAGCCTCATGCTGTCGAATTTCCTCTAGGATCTCCATTCTCATTCATCTTCATTTTATTGTTATACTACTGAAATAGTGAGCAATCAACATTCATCCTTTGATATCTTGCATTCCCATGCAAGATTGAGAAGAGCAATGGAGGGGAACCAAGTTTGACATAGGAGTTTAGATATTGCTATTTGCATTTTGATTTCTATGTTCATTTTGTACTCCATTGTGCTGTTAGGGTTTTATGCTTCATGTTTATGATTTAGCCCTGCTTTTTATCCTAATGCATTTGGTGAACTCGAAGTGAAACAAACAATTTTTTGTCAATTTTGGAACTTGACTTTTGCAGGTTGCTCCTTGGCTTGAAACAAACCTCGCCATTGTGTCTAGGAGGCCTCGCATGCGAAAAATGACATATAACACTCTATATTTCACTGTAGGAAAAAAATTGAATTTTTTTAGTTTGGTCCCTATCGCAGGGCCGTACCGTATGGATTCGTATAGCCCCTATGTAGGGGTCTTTGATGCAGAGAGGAAATTCCCACACTCAAATCTAATCACAAACACACATAGAACACTATACAAGAGGGCAACAAAGTAATTTAAAACACATAAAATGGAAGAGAAATCTGTAATATGTATTATATTAAAAATTTGAAAATGAGATACATAAACATTGAGCTCATATGCTCTCATACAACATGGGCTTCAAACATACAAAAATCTGCAACTCAACATTCTAGCTTCATTCTGATAGCATCTAGGTAGGCAAACACATCTTCTCCAAAAGCCCCTTTTCCCAAATGAACAAGCTTCAATATGTAGAAATTCCCTGAGAAGAAACCACTATTGGTTTCTCAAAACAACCTCCACAAATCCACAAGAAAACCCATCACTCCCAACCTGTCATTGCTCCCTCAATTTTTGGGATTTTCTAAAATGGTTTCTAGGTTTCGTGGGCCTTCTTTCCAGCTTGCCAAAACATTTTAAATTTTACAATTTTGATAAGAAATGAGAAAGTTATGTCCATTGTACCGAGACTGGGTTTCATAATAACGACCTAGACATGCAACAACATGCAAAGCTTCTGGCCCCACCTCTTGAAAATCAATTCCAAGCTTCTTGGCAATCCCACTTATGACAAAATTAGTCAAATCCCACCAAAATTACATTTACAATTGCACCCAAGGGATATTACATATGTTGCAAATTAAAATATTATTTCCCAAGCCCATAAACCTTATTGAAAACAAACCAAATTAAAATAACAATATTTTTGGTGATGCAAGATTGCCATTGACCGTGGATGCTCCTACATCAGACACCCAGGGTAAGAAGTTTGTGAGCATACACTCACAAATATGTGCACAAGAAATTGCTATCTTTTTTTCTCTCTCTTTCCAATATCTACCTGGAATACTTCCCATACTCCACCAACTTTGC
The DNA here is from genome assembly GCA_027924645.1 of Cunninghamia lanceolata. NCBI lineage: Eukaryota > Viridiplantae > Streptophyta > Pinopsida > Cupressales > Cupressaceae > Cunninghamia > Cunninghamia lanceolata. Next base: position 5,522,330 of record BSBN01000391.1, on the reverse strand, counting down.
TCTGCACTCCTCTTTCTCAACATGGAATCACTGTAACTCGACCTCCTCCACCAATATACATCTGCACTATCCTCTGCAACATCACACAAATATTTCCCTGCATACAAGTCAACACTAACAACATCCAACTGTACTATCTCTTTTGCATTCACTAACTGTTCTTCTACACTCACATGTAAATCATCCTTCACAAATTCAAAAGAATAAAATTTTACGTCTTTCACTTGTTCCTCTATTATTGCTGCTACAACATCTATCTACTTACTATCTGCTACAATCTTTTCATCTTCATACACTCTACTCTCATCCTCATCATAAGAATAAAACATATTATGTATTACCTTTTTCTCTGCAACAACTACAACCATGTATTACCTTATCTTCTTCATTGCTTGATGTCAAAACAATCATAGGTATACTCACCATTTCATTTTTTACCTCTTTTATTGCTGTTGTCCTTGCTTGTCTCATTCTTCTTTGAATAATATTTCTAATGGGCCATGTAACATTCCTCTTCATTGATAAGTGCCAACTTTGCAACTACTAAACTGTTCTTTCCATATCTTTTTCCATCTCTTCCACAACTTGCCTCAATTTTCTTATCTCTTTCTCAACCTCTATTTGTCTCATCTTTTCCTCTTTCCTCTTCCTCTCTTTTTCTTCTTGCTTCTTCTTTTGTGAACCCCTATCCTGCAAGTACCTTATAAACAAATCCATCTTTCCTTAAGCAAGTCTCTTTCACCTTGCTTCTTCTTATCTTTGCCTCACCTAGGTCTCTTCTCTTTTCCTCTACCTAGTCTTTTGGCAACCAGGTTCTCTTTTCAACCGCACAAATAAAAACCCACAAACACCAAACTCTCTTTTGCTCAGACCTTTTGAGCTATGATACCAATTGATGCAAGAGAGGAAATTCCCACACTCAAATCTGATCACAAACACACATAGAACACTATACAAGAGGGCATCAAAGTAATTTGAAACACATAAAATGGAAGAGAAATCTGCAATATGTATTATATTGAAAATCGGAAAATGAGATACATAAACATTGAGCTCATATGCTCTCATACAACATGGGCTTCAAACATACAAAAATTTGCAACTCAACATTCCAGCTTCATTTTAGTAGTATTTGGGTATGCAAACACATCTTCTCCAAAAGCCCCTTTTCCCAAATGAACAAGCTTCAATATGTAGAAATTGCCTGAGAAGAAACCACTATTGGTTTCTCAAAACAACCTCCACAAATCCACAAGAAAACCCGTCACTTCCAACTTGTCATCTCTCCTTTAATTTTTAGGATTTTCTACAACAATTTCTAGGTTTCGTGGTTCTTCTTTCTAGCTTTCCAGAATATTTTAAATTTTGCAATTTCGATAAGAAATGAGAAAGTTATGTCTATTTTACCGAGATTGGGTTTCATAATAACGATCCAGACATGCAACAACATGCAAAGCTTTTGGCCCCACCTCTTGGAAATCAATTCCAAGATTCTTGGCAATCCCACTTATGACAAAATTAGTCAAATCTCACCAAAATTACATTTACAATTGCACCCAAGGGAAATTACATTTGTTGCAAATTAAAATATTATTTCCCAAGCCCATAAACCTTATTGAAAACAAACCAAATTAAAATTATAACAATATTTTTGGTGATGCAAGATTGCCATTGACCGTGGATGCTCCTGCATCAGTCTTTAATCAAAAATTTTGGTCTTTTTCTAATTTCTTGGGCTCATGTATTCGAGTTGTAGGTTTAATGCTATCTTTGGTTACATGTTGTAATCTTTCGTAAACAACAGGTTTAATAGGTTTAATATTATTGGTTGCTGTTTAGATTTTGTTGCAGATCCAGTGTTAAATCTGTTGACCCTAATCCTCTGCTCATCTTCTCGCCTACTGTCTTTCCATATCCCCCGGTTGCCACCTGTGAACGCCTCCCTTGCCGACTATTTTTCTTTTTTCTTTCTACTTAAACCCTAATACTCCCATATCTCGCCACTCTTAAAGAAACCACCACTACCATCCACTAGACCTGTGACCTCCACTGGTTGCCGCCTGCTACACCTCCATTCACTGTTCCTGCCACCATTAAATCCTCCTGGTCACAACCCTAGCGTTGCTTGTCCTCAGATCTTTGATCATAGTCGCCACCTGCCTATAGCCATGGTACCCCGTCTCCACTCCAAAAAACCTCGACACCGCCTGCTTTCCTCCATTGTAGTCTTCAAACCACCCTAACTACCACTTTCCTTAAACCCCTAATCTCTACCCTCTACTAAACCACCATTCGACATACCTCCTAAACCACCACTTTGAAACCTTTTGTGGGCTTTATCATTAGTTTAAATTCGTAGGACCTTTCCAGGTAGTCTGGGTGATCTCAGTGCCTCACCTAAGTCCACATCTTCTGGTCACATTAGTGACCAGGCCCGTGGGTCCCCAATAGTTTTTTTTTAATTTTTTGTTTCTCTTCGGGCCCTAATTGCTGACAGTCAACCTAAACCACTGACAACAAACTACTTACATGTGACCAACACTCCTAAACTGCTAGCAGTCAGGTCAACTGACTGTCAGACCTGCTCTCCTCCCCTTCAAGCCCTAGGTGGCTCTTTTTTTCTTTTCGCCATAACTTGGTCATACGGAGGTGAAATTTCATGAAAATTATGGCATTGTGAAGTTAGTTTGCCCAACTACGATGTGGCAAAGTTTTTATTAGGTGACGATACTATTTTCATCTAGTTTTTTCCAGTCATTTAGTCAACACTATTTTGCAAATTTCATTAGTTTTTCACGATTTTTTTAAAAACTGTATAGAATTTCATCTAGTTTCTATTCATGCTATCCATTATGCTATATCTATTCATCTTAATCAGATTTCATCAGATTCTTCATTTTTCACATAACACATTCCTTTGCAAGTTTACTTGTTCTTTCTTGGTTTTCGTGGCTTCTAGGTGATCATAAGGAGTTGTAGCAGCATTCACATCAGTCATAGAAGCAGATTGGAAAGCAAAAATTTTAGGTGCATTCATTCTATTCTCTCATCTCTCATTTAATCAAATCAAACTTGCTTGTCCTCACATTTCAATTTGGGCTTAAAATGAACATCTTGTTTGCATTCACATTTGGATTTGGGGCATTAAAACAAACTCTTGTCTTCATTCACACATTCAAATTAGGCCTAAAATAGACCATGGTCTTCCATCACACATTTGTCTTTGGATTAAAAAGAACATGTACTTGCATTGTTTGGTTAATTTGAATGAGATTAAAGGTGTGTATGCTCTTCTCATGCACTTCATGAGATCTTGAGAATCAAAAACACCTTTCATCCATTCACTTTCACACCACACATCTCATTTTCTAAGGTGAATTTACATTGTGAGTGTGAATCTAGTGTGCGTGTGTATTCTCTCTCCTCACACTGCAAGGTGATCTTGGAGATCAAAAGCACCCACTAGATTTGCTTTTGCTACCCTTCCTAGGAGGCCTGCTTGGAGACACACCACTCCAAGGGACAACCTCAACTCTAGCGTTTCGATGGAGTCTAAATAAAGAGGTGTCAATCGAAAGAAACCCTCTTGGAAGTCAAAATATTTTCATTCGGGCTAAGCCCCCAAGAACTTTATACCTTGGTGAAGTGAAGGTGAAGGGTGGGTTACCCCTTTCTCTCAGATGTTTGGCATTATTTCACTTTCATTTCATGGAATTGGGCCCCCCGTACCTTGAGTATTGAAGAAGGGGTAAATCATAAAAGACACAACATAAATAGAATATAGAAAATAGAATATTTCTTTATTGATCTAGACAACTCATTACATTATAGAAGCTCAATTACAATCCGAGGAATCAATCCTCCACAGGTTGCAACACACTATAGCTACACCTCAACAGGCTCTAGAATCTTCTGCCTTTTGTAACCCCAAATCAGCTAGGGTTTTTTTTTTCCTGCCTATTCTTGACTCCACACTTGCCCCCTTAACTCTACTACTGCCCAGGGTTCCCAAAATAGTCATAAATAGCACTTTTTGGCAGCCTCCAGCTAAATTTCAAAATTTGTAACTCCCTCCAAAAGTAGGTCAACTTTTGGGAAGCATAACTTTTGATTCGGGTGTCTGATTGACAAACCGTTTTAAGCGCTGAAAAGCTCGCGATGTGAACTATCACGCTGAAAATCCATAAATAGATTTCTATCAACTTTTTGGGACATTATGGGATGTTTTAGTGCCTCATATCTTGTTTCAAAAAATTTCAGGGGCTTTTCAAAAAACAAAAACTTTAATATCTTTCAGGTCACAAATGATCTTTGCCTGATTCCTTTACCAAAGGTTTTATATTTCCATTATGTAACTTTCTGTAAGTTTTTGCTTCAATCTGTGCCCAAATGCAAACTTTCCTAAAATGGCAGGTACACTTTCCAAAACGGGCAGGTTGTTATTTTTGGCAGTTTTGGAAAAACTGAAAGTCCTACATCATTATTTTGGATATTATGGAACCAGAAACACTAATTATGGAAAGAAATAAAAATAACTACAATGATTTTGAATTAACTTCTTTTTGGGTGATGCAAGATTGTCCTTACACCACTGGATGCTCCTGCATCAAGTATATTGGGGACATCCTTAGTCAAACTTGTGCATCCTAGTGTAAGACCTATTTGGCCACACCCTACTTGACTAATCTTAGGATTGTTGATGTGTCTTCAAGTGCTTACTTAATTATCACATTCAAAATTTCAAAGTCAAACTTGCTTATGTACCTTGCATGTGTGATTCATGTGTGTACATGTGAAATCATTTGTTTACAAATTGCCAAACCAAGCTATAAACACAAACACATAGACACATCATTCTAAACATTCTTGCCATCACATTTCTGTTGTTATATGGAGCCTAATTAGACTCAGAGGTTAAATTTTCCCCACTTTTATCGGCGTGGTTTCCCCCCAAATTATTTAATGGGGGTTTGGGGGTAGCACCGCCCAGACATCGATGTTAGGAGTTATTGGTAGCAGATGTTACATTAAAAGGGATGAAGATCTAGGAAAGTTTGATGCTAGAAGTGATGAAGGAATATTCTTGGGTTACTCTACTCAAAGCAAAGCATACCGGTGTTACAACAAGAGATTGAGAAAGATTGTAAAAAGTGTAAATGTGAAGGTTGATGAAGAAATTGAAAGACCCTCAAGAATTCATGAGTATGATGAAGATGATCAGAATGGTGTTCAGATTCAAAGTATCCAAGCCTCTTATGAGAAACAAAGTCAAGTTGATTTGGTAAGTCAGGAAGAAGTGATAAGTCTCAATGAGACTTATCTAGAGTTAGAGGTGCAAGAAACTCCCAAAGTTCCAAGGTATGTAACTCTAAACCACTCTGAAGATCAGATCATAGGTGACAAAAGAAAAGGAGTACAAACAAGGAGGAGAATTGCTCAAAAGTCAGATGAGTATTGTCTAATTTCAAAAATTGAATCTAAGACAATGAATGAAGCTTGCAATGATGAAAATTGGTCAAAAGCAATGGAGGAAGAACTAATGCAAATTGAGAAAAATCACACTTGGGATCTTGTTCCTAGACCTAGAAACAAGAATGTGATTGGAACCAAATGGGTCTTCCAGAACAAACTGAATGAAGCTGGTGAAGTAATCAGAAATAAAACTAGATTGGTCTGCAAGGGTTACTCTTAGATTGAAGGAGTTGATTTTGAAGAGACTTTTGCTTTGGTGGCAACAATTGAAGCAGTCAGATTATTTCTTGCATTTGCTGCCTTTAAGGATTTCAAGGTGTATCAGATGGATGTCAAATCTCCCTTCCTAAATGGTAATTTGGAAGAAGAAGTGTACATTGAGCAACTGGATGGATTTCAATTGTCTGATCATGGTGACATGGTCTGCAAATTGAAAAAGGCACTATATGGATTGAAGCAAGCCCCAAGAGCCTGGTATGAAAGATTAGATAAGCATCTCTTGAAGATTGGCTTTAGCAAAGGTACTGCTGATAGTAATTTGTATTTCAAAATTGATCATGAAAATATCTTAATTGTTGAAGTATTTGTTGATGATATCATTTTTGGAGGAAGAGATAGTATGTGTAAAACTTTTGCAAGTCAAATGAAAAGTGAGTTTGAGATGTCCATGCTTGGAGAAATGAATTTCTTTTTGGGTCTACAAATTACTCAAATAAAGAAAGGAATCTTCATTTCTCAGTCAAAATATGTGAAAGAATTGTTGAGAAAATTTGGGATGGAAGACTCTAAGCCAATGAACACTCCAATGGCAATTGGATGCAAGTTAAGCAAAGATGATGACTCTCCCAAGGTTGATTAGACAAAATATAGGTCAATGATTGGAGGACTGTTGTATCTCACTCAAACTAGACTAGATATTATGCAGGTTGTTGGTCTTGTTGCTAGATTCCAAGATGATCCTAGAGAATCTCATGTTATGGTAATCAAGAGGATTTTTAGATATCTAAAGGGGACAGTTGAGTATGGGTTGTGCTATCCTAGAGATCATGATTTCTCTCTTCATGCATATACAGATGCTGATTGGGCAGGAGATGTGGATGACCGGAAGAGTACTAGTGGTGGAGCATTCTTTTTGGGGAAGAGATTGGTTTCTTGGTTAAGCAAGAAACAAGAAGCAATATCTTTGTTCACTGCAGAAGCAGAATATATTACTGCAGCAGGTAGCTGTATCAAGTTTTGTGGATGAAACAGATGTTAAGAGACATCAGAATGGAGTATGAGGAGCCCATCACAATTTTCTATGATAATTCAAGTGCAATAAACATATCCAAGAATCAAGTGTTGCATTCAAAGACTAAACATATATCCATCAAATTTCACTTTTTGAGAGAGCAAGTGAACAAGAATGAAGTCAAATTGGAGTTTGTGCCTTCAAAGGATTAGATTGCAGACATCTTTACTAAACCTCTACCTAAGTACTCTTTTGAGTATCTCAGGGAGAAGTTAGGGGTTATTGCCCCTCTGGTGGTGAACTAAGATGCACTGATGTGTATCAGTCCGGTGGATATCACAGTCACATCTTGTGGTCCAGACTGATGATGGGGAGATGCTACTCAGGGGGAGCAGCAGGCACGGTTCTGAAGTGGTGGAACTGCAAGTATGTGCCCTTTGCCATTGATGTGAAAGGGGGAGAGAAGACATGTGAAAAACAAGTGGTTTCTGATCAAAGGGGGAGCAGTAAAGGGAGAGAAGACATGTGAATGGTTATTGCTGATAGGGGGAGTTGTGACAGTAAGCTGATTTTCTTGTCTTGATGGTTAAAATAATTTTTCACATCATATGTTGAAATCAATGACAAAGTGGGAGATTGTTGCAAGTATGGGCCTAATCGGTGTTGTCATTGATGTCAACATACTTCTGTTACATTAATGATAAGGTTGGATGAGTTGTGTGTTGAGGATATTGAGAAAATTAGTCACAATCAGGAACAGTGAAGAACAGTGATGACATAAGGTAAAAGTCTAAGATAGGATGAGGATCAGAGGATGCAGATTAAAGGGTTTGCAGATATGTGTCTTAAGATGTTGTAGTAGAGATTTTAGAGGTTCGCATAAAGATATGAAGAAGTTATGGTAGTTCAAGTGAAACCGGTTCTGGCAGATGTTCAGTGATGACATAATGATACAAATAGGTCCGGTGAGATCCAGAAATGCATTCTCTAGTTCTGTGGATTTGAAGAAGTGTTGGGGAAGCTGTGTGGTGTGTTAACTCAATTGGTTCATGGTTTGAGGGTCCGCAAGTATCTATTCCTTTGTGACAGTAATGGCAGACTGTGTTCTTGAGGTTTCAGTTGAAGGAGAGAAGGATTTCAGTAAGTAGAGGAAGTGCGGATGTTCTTGGTGTTTTAGGCAAGTTTGTGGAGGTCCTTGGATCATGCTCAGTTCATGTTTATGGTCTGCATTAGAATTGGGGTCCCGAAAATGAAGAATAACTTCCGGATGATGGTGTTCTTTATGTGATTGGCCGACCAGATGAATTATACATCTTGCGGATGTTCTTGTGGATGTTTGCCGACTTAAATGTTTGTTCCTAAGTTGATGTCATGTATAAATAAGGGATTGCGAAGTCATTTTAGTGTGCGACTTGGGAAGATGAGTGTGTGGTAGCGAGGAGAAGAGCGGAAGGCAGAGTAGAAGGTTTGGGCTTAAATGGAACTGACTCAAGCATGGTGAAGATGCTATTTACCAGTTCAAGTATGTGATACTTATTCTTTTGTAGACAGTGTGTCTCTAGTAGGCAGTGAGCCTCTTGTGAGCAGTGTGCTCAGGTAGTGAGCCCTAATTGGCATGTGCCATTTTGTTTTTTCTATTCTTCTAACAGAGAATACAATCTTGGGTTAGTCACCCCGTGGTTTTTCCCTTAACCGGGTTTTCCACGTCAAAATCTTGGTGTCTCATGTGTTGATGTGTTTCTGCTCTTGATTAAATGCATTAAGTTTCATGTTTGATTTATTGTTATACTGCTAAGTGAATATAAGTGTTGAAAATGAAGAAAGTTTTGGACAACTGATTCACCCCCCCTCTCAGTTGTCTGCCCTAAGTCTAACATCCCCCCAAATTATTTAACGGGGGTTTGGGGGCAGCACCACCAAGACATCGATGTCAGGAGTTATTTTTCTATTGGCCGACATAAAAAAACCTATTTTGTAACTGACATAAGTCTTGATAAAATAGCTAAGGGTTAGGGTTTCCGTTGATATTATATTGTAGCATTTGTAGTGGTATTGAGTTGTAAGGATTGCTCGTTGTAATTAGTTTGATTTGCTGGATAATAATATTGGACTCTCTATTAGTGGATGTAGCCCGAGTTTGGGTGAACCACGTTAAAAATTATTTCTCGCTGTTATTATTTCTGTGTATTTTTGATTCTAATCTTTATTTACATTTAATTGATATCTTTTGCATGCAATTCCTAACAATTTCATCCTAATCAAAACCGTAATCATCTTGTTATTTCATCCTAATCATATCCAAGTCATCCTAATCAAATCCTAATCATTACACATCATCATCTTCATTCTAGTATAATCAACTTCATCATAATCAAATCCTAATCATTCCTAATTATTCTACATCATCACTCTAGTTCTATTCCACTTATCAAAATGGTCTTGATCCTTAACCAACCTAGTTCAAATCCTAAGCCCAAACTCATACTTTGAGGATGCCCTTCTTCTAGTCCTAGTGAAGAGAAAAGTCAAAGACCCAAACTTATACTTCGATGTGACCCTCCTCCTACTTCCAATGATGACAAGAATCCTGTTGCATACTTTGAGGAACAAGACAAAATGCAAGGAATTAAACACATGTGTGACACCATGCCAACACTAGGGAACAAGGTCATAGCACCACATCTCCAATGCATCATCCAAACACTTCACTAAATGCCACAACCTCTAAACCAACAAACCATACATCAATTACAAGACACCATCCAACAACTTGGACAAAATCAATCACATCTAATACAACAACTCCTAATCAAAATCCAACAATTCATAGCCACTTGTCAATCCCAAACACAACCACAACATAAAAAAATTTCACATCAATCCTATGTGTCATTCCCCTCCACTTCATACCAATCTAATCCATCCACCTATCATGTCAATCCCACATCAACCTATAAATTCATTCCACAACAAGAACATGTGATCCTAAGTCACTCCTTGAAACAAGATAAAGTGTCTTCAAGCCCTCATGCCTTTGATAAGGGGAACACTAGTCTAGCTTATCCATCCTATAAGTATATTCTACCACCATCCAATCAAAGGCCTATCCCAAAGCCTACTAGTCCTCCTAATCATAATCCATTGGTCCCTCCACCTTCTAATCCATTAAACCCTTCATTACCCTTACCATCATCTAATCCTTCATCAAATCCATGCCCTAAATTCAAACATTACAAAAGTAAACCTATGGAGTCATCCAAATCCACCAACCCATTCAACCCTTTTGACCTTTCACTTAATCAAAGTCAAAATCCCAAGCCTACAACACCTTCCATCCCTTTTATTCCTCCACCATGTGATCTTTCTACTCCACCTAGTCCTAATCATAAGCCTACACCTTCTAATACCCTCATTATCCATCCACTATAATGTTCATCCACTCATACCCTTGTGAAGGATGTGATCCATTGGCTACTAGCAAGGAATAAACTATTTCTCCAAACACCCATCCTTAATCTTATCAAGGAGTCCTCAAACATCATGCCCATCCCTTCAACCCCATCACATAGTCCACAACCCATCGAGGCCATTGAAGAATCTTCAACCATGAGTCCAAGTCAACCTCTATCATGCTCCTATGTAGTTGACCATCAAGAACCTATCAAGCCTCCCCAAGAGCCATCCACTCCCATCAAACCACAAGAGCTATGTCAAAGATATAATCCTAAGCATGTGTAAACATCAAGCCCTCATGCTAATCAAGATCAAATCACCTCCATCCAACCCATCCATAGCACACTTAATCCCATCCATGATAAAGCTCCCATGTATGATCAAGAAATCCATGATGATCCTCTTAGTCAACTTTATGCATTCCATGGTCAAGAGCTTATCACTCCACCTATCCATGATACACCAACTTTCACTTCCCATGATGAGACCTAGCTCCCACATGTTGGTGTTTATTTCTGAATCAGCAGAGGCTTTGTTAGTTCCAATGCACAGGCAAATTCGGCCAACGAATACAAGAGGTTACATGAGCTGCCTTCCCTTCGTTTCTGGTTCTGCCGCACCAAGGGGGGTATCCCTATTTGCTAAAGATGTAACACTTGACTCACCCAATGACACAAAGATATAGCTTTACACTAACAGGTAGAATACTCTCATGTGTGGACCAAGATTTGTGTGATAAATCACAAGGTTGGCAACATTCTTGGACATATTTGTCTGGTTAGGTATGAGAGTATGCAGGGGTCCTAATCCTACTCCTACAAACGAACATGTGGAAGTTATGAAAAGATGGATTTTATGATTTGGATGCAAGACAAGGGGTTTTGGATCATAACTACTAACCCAGGAGCAAACCAGTGCCTATCTCAGGGCAAGGAGTCAACTAGACATATACACAAGAACGGATTGCATTTTGGATTCAAGTTTCAAGGGGTTAGATTGATGCTTGCCTTACAAACATCACCCAAGGATGGGTATTTAACTGCCTCTACTTACAGACATCCCAATTGACATACAACCTTCTTCATACTTAACCTAAAACCATTTAATCCACTCCTTGAATGGAAGTCTAAAGATCAAGCATGCAATACATAAATCTATATTCTAGAATTTGAGGAACCCTTAGCGACCAAATTCAAAAGAAGGAAAGCATGCAACAAATGGAGAGTGACAGCTAGACACATGCAATAAGTATTTTTCATATAAAACAACACTGAAACTGAAAATGTCTGCAATGTACATTCAGGTGCAACTCATAAACTCCACAGAGAAACAACAAATAGGAAATGCTCTATTTTTCGTTATTTACACAAAAATTCCCAGGTCTTCAACAACCAACAAATGAGTAACACCGTCTGCCATATACAGCAAGGAAGGTGTACTCAGCAATAGCCACATGGCAACACAAAATTTGCTAGATTCAATGTATCTTCAGATCGGCACTCCAGAAATTGAATGTAGCGGAGAAACAGAGAGAAAAAGCAGGTGGGCTCGGGATCAGAGCCACCACTCAAAGATTTACATCTTAAATCTGGTAGTTGGCCTGTCCATCATCAATCATCCTTCTGTAAACTATCATTAATGCCTCAACTACCCACAACCCTCTTGAAATTTGCAGCAGCGCATGCCTCTTGAAGTCCTTCCCGCCTAAACGCGGCCTCAGAATGTAGAAAATCCTTCGCTGCATGAAAATTAAAACCTGCCGTCGATCATTTCCCTATCACTGAGATTAACGGCCTCAAATCATGTTGACTAAGTCGTCAGCCAATGAAAACGTGCCATGCAGGTGCCCTCATGCTTCTATCACTGACTTTTCCCTTTCTCAATTTTGCCCTTTTTGTCCTCCAAAATTCTTTGTATATGCAAGAGAAAATGCATATACAACTATTTAATATACAAGGCGGAACCCAAATCTCCATAGAACAAATTGCAATCACCATCGGGTCCGCTTTGCATCATCTTTCCTTGCATATTTCCTTTGTATATCGCATGTATACAAGCATACATACATGCAAGCCGCAGACACCAGGTACTTATAGAACAAGTTTGAAATGTTATCGGGTCTGGCTTGCATCTCCTTACTTGTATATTTCTTTGTATATCGCATCATACAAATGCAATATACATACAATGGACCCCAACTATTTATCCATCGGATTTGAAAAACTTTCAAATCTTGGCCTTGTATCTCCTATTTGTTTGTATATCGGCATATACAATGCCATATACATGCAAGCTACAGATTTCAACACCTTATCTATCAGATTAGAACATTCCTTGGAATTCATGTTGTTTCTTTTCTATTGCATACTCTGTTGTACATCGCACATACAAGTGCAATGTACAAGCTGCGAACGCCAACCTCGAATTAGCCACACTTAACTTTTAAATCCGGTCCGGCTTGTATGTCGCGAATGCACATTTGATTGTATATGTGAGCATACAAAACCCCTTGTATGTGAGGTACACCCCACCAAATGTATTTCCTACCTTGTACATTACCGAATGTATATTTGAACATACAACCAAATATACATTCAACCCTGCGATTGCCCATTGTATGTTTTGAACATACATTCCTCTTTGCATATGCATTGGTCAATGTACCTTTCACTGTAGCTAATGCACGTTGCCTCCTTTGTATATTTTTCCTGCACCTTTGCAATGTATATTTCTGTTGTATGTCTAAACATACGAACCCAATGTACAAGCGGACCCAACATACAAACACAAAATATACCAGGGATCCTGCAAAAGATTCCCCAATTGTATATGCACCTTTTGGGCTTAATATGCATTGCGAAATACATATAACTCATTTTTTCAAAGGCCGATGGAAATTTTTCAAGCCCGCCAATGCACATTTGACCTGCATGTATATACAAACACCCTTATATATACAAAGTGACATGCATACAATTGATTTTGGCATTTTTCTCTACTGCAGAGGCCGAAAGAGATAGACATTTTGGATTTTTTGGGAAGGTGCCTGCATATTTAAATGCTTGAAACCTAAATACACATGCAAGCACCAACACAGGCTCTATTTAGGGACGTATGCCTCTTGCAGGCATGGCAAGAATCATAGAACTCTGGGATGCAGACCAATCCCTTATCCGTTGGGTAACATAGTCTATCATTGCACCAACTTGCATCGCAAAACACATTATTAAAATAAATTTGGTGGCTGAGGGCCACCAAAAAGGAAAAACTAGAATTTTCCTTTGTCAAATACTTGATTTTCTTTTGATTTCTTCAAATGAAGCTTGAGAACATTTAACTGTTTGCAACACCCAGCATTGCAATTATTTGTACTGCTGCTCTTTCTCCTTCAACAAGTCTACAGCAAAATTCATAAGCATCTACCATTTTCAGAAGTAGACTATCATCATCATATGAGTCATTGATGTTGCTTGGAAAACTAACAGACTCATATGAAACAAGCAAATCTACACCAGAAATTTGCCCTTCTTCAAAATATAAGAGCTCCTCTGTATTGAACAAACAATATTTAGGCACAAGCAACACCTCATAATCAAATTCATTTTTATAAGCATGCAGATATTCATCATCATTGTGCTCAGTAATCTTATCATTTATGTCCACCCAGAATGTCTCAAAAGAAGGTAGATATAACTGAAAATGTAGTCCTACATAAAAAACATTGTAGTCACCCCTGCAACCAACATCGTCCCCATCTGTATCAGCATGAACATCTGCAATTGTCCACCCACCTCTGAATAGTGACCTTGTTTTCTCTCTTCACCAATGCACTGATAATCAAAAGCAAATTTTTCAACCTCTGCATTGTGAAGGTGGTCATAATCTTCAAGGAAACATTCATATTCAGCATCCATATATATTTCATCATCTGAAAGGCTCACACATACATCTGAATGCTGACAGTCACTAACATATTCACTGCTGTCCCTTGAAACAACATCTTTTATATTCAGAGTGAAGCTCTGCATATCCATTTCACACAAACAATCAGGTAGAACTGGGATATGCATACTGTTGCAAGAGACAACCTCATGTATGTCTTTCATTTCATTATTTGAAGGGCATTTTGTGTCTACATGCTTCTCTTCTAGAGGCTGATAACAGTCTTTGTCCTCATCATTATAGGATGTGTCCACATTTTCTACAACATTTTCTTCATGTCTATACATCACATCATGACTACACATGCTATTCTGAAATACATTTCCCTCCACACAATCATCTTTCAATGCACATACTGGGATAGCTGAAATATATTCACTTTGATAATTGTTTTGACAACTTGCAGCCATGAAACCTATTGGCATTCCATACTTCTGATTATTTTCAATAGCCATAGCAAATCTAAAAGCCTGGTGAAGTGTAACTAGTTCTTTATCTCTCAATAAATAACTCACTTCTTCATCAAATGCAACCAAATAAATTGCTAAGCAAAATGCATTATTGGGTCTCATATATTCAGGAATATGCTTGAGCAATTTAATAAACCTAAGATTAAAGGCTGGAACCAGTTCCTCATCTTCCTTTTGGATGTTCATGAAATGTATGACCAATGAGGCCACATCAAATCTTTCACCAAACTACTCTAGGAATGCAATTTCTAAATCTATCCATGAAGAAACTGAACATATAGGCAGGTCTGAGAACCAAACCCTAGCATCATCTTCTAATGATTGAACAAAGAGTCTCATTACTACATCTTCATCCTCTACCTCATAATCTTCTATCAAATTACAAAAAAATTGCAAATGTTTGTTTGCAAATTTAGAATCTGATCCATTATGTTTTGGCAAACATTTTCTAATTTTACTGGGAATAGGATTTGGGTAACCACATATTCCTATGAAATCTAGGGTTTTATATCTTTGAATAACAAATGGCTTTCTTTGAGAGTACAACCAGGATTGCTTCTCTAAACTCATCATTTTTTAATGAAAAGGTGAATACCTGGAAATATGTTGCAGCATTGGATAGGTTCAATCAACAGAGTCACCACCTCTCACAGAGAGGACACAATATCAACAAGGCACCTTTGTTTTCTGGATTCATCACACTAGCAGAGCACCACATGGTTCTTTTTTGGATCTTACTGCAAGAACTTCACTAGAAACTAGATTTTCCAGCCTTCTAATCACTTGACTCTCTTAGTCCCTAGTAGAGTCGCCATCTGTTGGTGTTTATTTCCGAATCAGCAGAGGGTTTACCAGTTCCAATGCACAGGTAGATTTGGCCAACGAATACAGGAGGTTGTGTGAGCTGCCTCCCCTTCACTTTTGGTTCTACCGCACCAAGGGGGTATCCCTATTTGCTAAAGATGTAACACTTGACTCACCCAATGACACAAAGATATAGCTTTACACTAACAGGTAGAATACTCTCATGTGTGGACCAAGATTTGTGTGATAAATCACAAGGTTGGCAACATTCTTGGACATATTTGTCTGGTCAGGTATGAGAGTATGCAGGGGTCCTAATCCTACTCCTACAAACTAACAGGTGGAAGTTATGAAAAGATGGATTTTATGATTTGGATGCAAGACAAGGGGTTTTGGATCATAACTACTAACCCAGGAGCAGACCGGTGCCTATCTTAGGGCAAGGAGTCAACTAGACGTATACACAAGAACGGATTGCATTTTGGATTCAAGTTTCAAGGGGTTAGATTGATGCTTGCCTTACAAACATCACACAAGGATGGGTATTTAACTGCCTCTACTTACAGACATCCCAGTTGACATACAACCTTCTTCATACTTAACCTAAAACCATTTAATCCACTCCTTGAAGGGAAGTCTAAATATCAAGCATGCAATACATAAATCTGTATTCTAGAATTTGAGGAACCCTTAGTGACCAAATTTAAAAGAAGGAAAGCATGCAACAAATGGAGAGTGACAGCTAGACACATGCAATAAGTATTTTTCATATAAAACAAAATTGAAACTGAAAATGTCTGCAATGTACATTCAGGTGCAACTCATAAACTCCACAGAGAGACAACAGACTGCAAATGCTCTGTTTTTCGTTATTTACACAAAAATGTCCAGGTCTTCAACAACCAAAAAATGAGTAACACCATCTGCTATATACAGCAAGGAAGGTGTACTCAACAATAGCCACATGGAAACACAAAATTTGCCAAATTCAATGTATCTTCAGATCGGTGCTCCAAAAATTGAATGCAGCGGAGAAACAGAGAGAAGAAGCAGGTGGGCTCAGGATCAGAGCCGCCACTCAAAGATTTGCATCTTAAATTTGGTAGTTGGCCTATCCATCATCGATCATCCTTCTGTAAACTATCATTAATGCCTCAACTACCCACAACCCTCTTGAAATTTGTAGCTTAGCGTGTGCCTCTTGAAGTCCTTCCCGCCTAAACACGGCCTCAGAATGCAGAAAATCCCTCGCTGCATGAAAATTAAAAGCTGTCGTCGATCATTTCCCTATCGCTGAGATTAATGCCTCAAATCATGTTGACTAAGTTGTCAGCTAATGAAAATGTGCCACGCAGGTGCCCTCATGCTTCTATCACTGACTTTTCCCTTTCTCAAATTTTCCCTTTTCGCCCTCCAAAATCCTTTGTATATGCAAGAGAAAATGCATATACAACTGTTTAATATACAAGGCGGAACCCAAATCTCCATAGAACAAATCACAATCACCATCAGGTCCACTTTGCGTCATCTTTCCTTGCATATTTCCTTTGTATATTGCATGTATACAAGCATACATACATGCAAGCTACGGACGCCAGGTACTTATAGAACAAATTTGAAATGTTATCAGGTCTGGCTTGCATCTCGTTGTATATTTCTTTGCATATCACATCATACAAATGCAATATACATACAACGAACCCCAGCCATTTATCCATCGGATTTGAAAAACTCAAATCCGGGCCTTGTATCTCCTATTTGTTTGTATATCGGCATATACAATGCCATATACATGCAAGATACAGATTTCAACACCTTATCTACCAAATTAGAACATTCCTTGGAATCCGCGTTGTATCTTTTCTGTTGCATACTCCGTTGTACATCGTACATACAAGTGCAATGTACAAGCCGCGGATGCCAACCTCGAATTAGCCACACCTGAATTTTAAATCCGGTCGGGCTTGTATGTCAGGAATGCAAATTTGATTGTATATGCAAGCATACAAAACCCCTTGTATGTGAGGCGGACCCCACCAAATGTATCTCCTGCCCTGTACATTACCGAATGTATATTTGAACATACAACCAAATATACATTCAACCCTGCGACTGCCCATTGTATGTTTTGAACATACATTCCTCTTTGCATATGCATCGACTGATGTACCTTTCACTGTAGCTAATGCATGTCACCTCCTTTGTATATTTTTCTTGCACCTTTGCAATGTATATTTCCATTGTATGTCTAAACATACGAACCTGATGTACAAGAGAACCCAACATACAAATACAGAATATACCAGGAATCTTGCAATAGATTCCCCAATTGTATATGCACCTTTTAGGCTCAATATGCATTGCGAAATGCATATAACTCATTTTTTCAAAGGCTGATGGAAATTTTTCAAGCTCGCCAATGCACATTTGACCTGCATGTATATACAAACACCCTTGTATATACAAAGTGACATGTATACAATTAATTTTAGTATTTTTTTCTACTGCAGAGGCCAAAAGAGATAGACATTTTGGATTTTTTGGAAAGGTGCCTACATAGTTAAATGCTTGAAACCTAAATACACATGCAGGCACCAACTCCAAGCACACATAGATGATCAAACTAATACCTTGGATCTTAATGAACATCATGATAATCAAGATCCTAATGATCCTTCCTCATCGACTATCAATTCCATTTCAAATCCAATATATCCCTTTGGTCTATCTACCTTCATCCATGAGTATTCTTCCTTAGGAAAACAACAACCATTATCCACTTTACCTTCTCCATCCAATCATGATCTCAAGTCTAGTGTTCAAAACACACCTAGTCCCATTGTCCATTGCATACTCCAAAACATGAATTACCAAGGTAAAGGCTTAGGCCTTTATGAACAAGGAATTTTGGAGCCCATACATGTCAAAGTCCCTCCATGCTCACATGGCCTTGGATATACAACCCAAGGTAAACAATCTAAAGATGTTGGTAATTCCTCCGTTCCTCCTAAATCCACCACTTTCCATCACAAATCCTATCATATTCCCAAAACATATGTCGCCATTCCACCTCCATTATCCTACAAATGTTAAAAGCATGTGACCATACACCTTCCACCATTTACTTTACCTCTACTACTTCCAACTTCTAATATCGCTCCATTCACTTTACTTCCACTTCTCCCTACTCCTAATATTCCTATCATCCAATCCCCTCATCCATTCATCCATAAATCCCCTCCAATTCCTAATCATGACAAAAAATGCACACATCGTCTAAACAAGAAGCTTTCACCAAACCCATGGGATTCAAAAATAAAAATTTGGATGCCTCTTTTCATAAAGCCAAAAATCCTAAGGATCCTCATACCTTAGGACATCAATTCAAAAAGTCAAAGTAAAATCCATCTAAAAAGCTATCCAAGCCCATACCTTCAAAAGACAAGGTCAAAACTAAAATGGTTTGGGTCCTAAGAAAAAAGCAAGCAAGTCAAATGAAGCATCCATATCTCAAAAGTCCCAACAATCCTCTTCCATCCAAAAAGTCCATTCCATTCAAAAATCTCAAATTCCTTCATCCCACAAGCAATGAAAAAATCATAAAAATCCTAAGTTTATGTGGGTACCTAAATTCCTACATCACCCATCCCCTAAGCAAACAAGACCATTGCTTCCTACACCACCTTCCAATCAAAAGCTTCAATGTTTATCACAGTGTGTGCAACCATTGATCATGGTTCCATTATATTCTGTAACATTCCCACATACCTCCATTTCCCCATTCTTCACCTATTATCCTACATATGTCAGCCATCCTATTCCTATGGTCCATGCATTTGCATAAGCCTTCCATCCATCCTTGTGCATAAGTCCTACATAATCCACTATCTTCCCTACATAATCCACATCATAATCCACTATTCCCTATCCTTCCATGCATAAACCTTTCATAATCCACTATCTACTTACTCCATCACCCTTTCATGCAATCCCTTACCAACATTTATGAGCATAATGACTTGACATGGTCCATGCGATGACATCCATCTCTAGTGGTACTATCACCCTTCATGGAACTAGACATTTGAGTCCCTCCTATCCATATTCCCCTTCTCCCATCCAAAAATTCAAAAAAAAAAAGAAAGAAAAATCAAAATAGTAAAGAGAAACCCCTTCGTCCAACTGTGAAAACCACCCTTGGTGGCGCCTTGGATAAGTACCATGATGAAAACCTGGCAAACATACATCATGTGTAGGTTGATCTTCTATGTCACTTACACTTGGAGGCACATTGTCTCATCCAACCTATCATTTTCCATCCTATCATACCATTTCCATACCATTTCCTATCTTATCCTACCATCTTTATCCATTACACCCACATACTTATCACATTGAATCCATTCATCCTCCCTTCCTCCTTTGATCTTGATAAAGATATGGGGGCAAAATGATGACAAATGCTTTGGTTATCTCTTGATATACCTCATCCTATCCAAACCCAGCCTATCGTCATAAGCTTCGTCATGTCAAATCCTACACATTACAACAAGAATGGGGCATGTTATTCTTATGTGACATAGTCTTTGGAGATCACATCCTTGCTCTCTTACACATACATCTATTCCATCCACTATTGTCTATTCTTTTATCCAATCATCCAATCCCACCTTCATCCCTTGCACCTAGACTTGGTCTTCCCTTGTCATTGGTATCTAGCACAAAGGCTATCCAAATTGTCATCCAATGCCATTCCGAAACATTTCAAAAATCTAAAAAAATCAAAACATGTCAAAAATCCACAAAAATCAAAACATATCAAAAATCTAAAAAATCAAAACATTCAAAAATCCAAAAAAGTCAAAACATTTTCAAAAATACAAAAAAATCAAATATTCCCAAAAGGTAAAAAAAATCAAACATCCAACAAAAATCCAAGCAATAAAATCATTCAAATCATCAATCCAATTCATCATTCAATTCAAATCATCAAATCAAGTCATCTTCAATTCCTCAATCAAATCAAATTAATTCTTCCAATCAATTCTTAAATCATCAAACAAATACTTTCAATTCAATAATCAAATCATTCAATTCATCCAAAATAATCAATCAATTCATCAATTCATCAATTCTTCAATTCAATCAACTCTCAAATCATCATCAAAATAAAATCAAATCAAATCAAATCAATTCATAAAATCAATCCAACTTTTCAAATCAATTCTTCAAACCATTCCAATCAAATCAATTCAAATCAAATCAATAAAATCAATCACTTCATCATCGCATCAATCAAATTCATCAAACCAATCAAATCAAATCAATTCTTCCAATCATTCAACTCAATCAATTCTTTAAATCAAGGCAACCAAATCATTCCAATCAATCAAATCCATCACATCAATCAAATCATCATCAAATCCAATTAATCATAAATTCCAACCAATAAACTCCAATGCAAGTCATATTAATCCATACCAATCAAGTCAATCAATCAAGTCAAATTATCCAATTGCATCAATGGTCTTGATCCTATCTTTGTTGTAAACCAAATCAATCAATCATTAATCAAATACTGGTGTTGATACACATGACCAAAAACACTAGTGTCAATCAATCATATCAATTGTCTTATATAGGATGTTGCATCATCGAAACCAGATTAGGCGTCTTATACAACATGTTTCATTTTTTGAAACTAGACACAATAATCAATCAATCAATCAATTAATCACTTAATCATTGATTTACAACTTGACAAGGGCAATCCCTTGTTTGTTTTTGAATCATTTGTGCATGCTTGCTTGTGCATGTCATCATTTTTATCTTGCATTTGTATCAAATCCATATCATGCCAACTAATATTCATATCTTGTGTATTTTGGGATAACTTTTTGCATTAATATCCTTTGCATCTAAGGTCATATCATACCTTTTGTGCATTAGGAATTTAATTCTCTAAGTTTTCTTCCTCATACATCTAGACAAGATTGTATTACGCTGGGTGCATAAGACACATCATCACCCTGGTCCTTATATCTTGGTGCATAACGTCTAGTGTTGTATCAAACTTCATGGTTGCTCAACTTCATTGCAACATAACATATCATTTATTTCTTCCATTAATTCCCTTATCTTTCTTCTTTGACCAATCTCTTTCATTATGAGAGCCTACCCATGTTTGTCCAACCTGCCTATCCTCTCGAGGGGGCATCATCATCCCATCATCATCCTTTTCTTCTATCCACACCTCATCTTCTTTGAAATGATGTTACTTCTATTAGTCGCAATATCATCTCAAAGAGGGGCAAAATGTAGACACCTAAAATTGTCCATGTCTTGCAACATCACCTTGTAGATAAATTACTAGAGACATCATATGACATTTTGTCCTAATCCCATTTATCCCACTAGCCAAATTAATTAAATAAATCCTATTTATTTAATTAATTTTCCTTCTCCTATTTTCCAACTAATTCAAATAAAATATTTGAATTTGTCCTCACCTTTCACCTCAATCCAACACATGTCACATACTACATTTTTCATTTAATACACTTCACATGTCCAACTAATTTAAATAAAACATTATTTAAATTAGGTCTACCCTACACTTTTCACATGACTACAACTCCTTATGGAGTGGGAAACCTTGTTCAATCTTAACCGTCCACATCATTCAAATCAACTTTCAATCTTAGCCATTCATTCAAATCAGTCCTTTCCTATAAATCAACCCTCACTCAAGCCATTTGGGGGGATCCATTCTGCAAGTAGCCTCATGCTATCAAATTTCTTCAAGGATTTCCATTCTCATTCATCTTCATTCCATTGTTATGATGCTGAAATAGCAAGCTTGATCAACATTCATCCTTCGATATCTTGCATTCCTATGCAAGATTGAGAAGAGAAATGAAGGCAAACCAAGTTTCACATAGGAGTTTAGATATTGCTATTTGAATTTTGATTTCTATGTTCATTTTGTACTCCATTGTGTTGTTAGGGTTTTATGATTCATGTTTATAATTTAGCCCTAATTTTTACCCTAATGTTATGTTAGAAAATGTCCCCTTGGGGGCTTTTCTCTCTTAAGGTTTAGCTCCTAGGTCCTTTAGAATGCATTTTAGTCATCTTGCATGTTAATGGTGACTCCCGATGAGAAAACCCTAAGGTTTCATGGCAAATGGGACTTAGGGGGTATGTTTAACATAAATCCTGCCTAAAATAGGGGGAGGACTTGGGCACCCGCACCCTAGTCTTGTCCTATTTTAGGTCACGACCTATTTTTGGGTGTTAGTTTTATGACCGTTATTAGGTCCTATGCCAACATCCTAAGTTTTAATTACGAAATTCTTAGTGGGAATGTTTGTAGTTGCATATATAAGCATGATTAGTGATTCATTTGTCAATTAGATGGGCATTGTGAACTTATGACTTATGTGAAAGTGATTCAAGGCATTCATTGTGTTTGTATTTGTAGATTTGGCATCCATCTCCTCATGGCATGAAGAGCATTTTCCTTCCATGAGATCTACACTACAAAGTTATATCAATTGTGTTTTCTATCATTTATCATTTAGATTTTGCCTCTATACCATAGGGATACACACTCTTTATCTGAAAACAATGTTTGGAAGACTTGAATGTCTCTCCGGGGCTTGACTGAGGCAAGCCTCTAAACACCACAACCCCCAACCCACTTTTGTGTGATTACAGGTTACAGGTTTCAAAAGTGAAAGAAGTGGAGTTGCAGGAGAGTAGTGCAGACTATCAGAATTGTAGATCTAAGAAGAAAATAGGGACCTGGACTCGGGCACCCTCTCATTAGTCCTTTGGATCCCACAACTGTGAAATCTTTGGAACAACAGAACTGTGTTACAAACAACATTCCTAGATCCTGACAAAAAACTGAGGCACTAGACCAGGGCATCCGCTCATTAGTCCCTTACTTTTCTACACACCAAACTTCAAATTTTGGTATGTATTTGATTATCATTTGATATTTTTGTGTGCGATCATTTTCTGTAATCTATCTGTTTGTTTACGATTTCACGAAATTAGGGTTTTGAACATAATTGGACTTAATTGAACAACAAATTCACACAATTTCAATCTTCCCCTATGTTCCAAGTGATAGGAGATCTGTATTAGATTTCTCTACTTAGTTGAATGTCTTTGAATGTTTAGTGGTGAAAGGAGGATCATGATAAACCCTTAAAAACCATCATCATTATCATTTCCCCCCTTTTTCTCCTAAATATTTTGGTGACCCCATGTTTCTTTTGAATTTTACACCTTGCTAAGTGTTGTAATTTAGATTTACATCCATTTTATTCATTCATTTCATTGTTCATCTTATTGCATTCAAAAAATTACAAAAAAAATTGAAAATTTGGAAAAAATTGGCATTTTTAGCTTGCATTTTCCAATATGAATTAGTTGGCATTTAATTTTATTAAATTTCTGTCATTATCATCAGATCTAATTTAAAATATAGAAAATTTTCATTCATCATTCATTTACATTGCATTTTCATGCTTAAATTGATAAAATTGCTTGAAATTGTACATTTTTCCATATAACTTAGTTTTGCATTAGCTAGAGTTTGTAGTCAAAATCTTGTTTCAGATTTTACTACCCTTTCAAAACACTCATTAGGACTTATTTATTACTCTAGTGTTTCATCATAGTGATTTTCTTACAAAATTTCATGTCTAGGGTTTTAAGACCTTGTATTTTCACTAGATTTTGGCCTTATCATCTCTCTAGAATTGCATCATAGGCATGTTGTGAAGAATTTTTCTGCATTAATAAGATAATATTAGGGTTATAATATGATGCCTCTCCTAAAATTCTTTACAACACCCTTTCTACTAGGCCTTTGCATTGAAAATTTGTGAAAAGTCACATATTTTAGCTATATTTTCACTAGGGTTTGACTTAGATTCGCACTATAGGCATGTTGTGACAAATTTCATTGCATTAGGTGACTAATATTACTGTTATAACTTGTCCATCACAATATGAATGGTGAAGTATAGGAATTGCCAGTGCATGGACAATTCCTGAAATACTTCTCTTGAAAACTTTCTTTTTCCATGCATAGTAGATTAGGATTTCCATTTCCCATCCCTACCCACCACCATTGGTCTACATCCCAGAGAGTATTTTCTGAATTCTTGCAATGACTTCATGGCCATTCATCCCTAGCCAGAGCCACTGTTGGACAAAATTTTAAAACCCAAATTTTTTATGAAAAACCCATTTCCCACCATAATATTGTCCCTCAAAAATACCATTTTAATTTTCCCCACTCAAAATAGCATATCCATTCAACCTAGAGTCTTAAACCTAATAAATTCATATCTTGTTTCCTTTACCCAAAAGCCTAAGTCATATAGGAAGAAGCACTTCTATGTCGTTAAGACCTACCCTAGGGTCCCTTTAATAGTCATACGAAGGATATCGGTGGGAAACTACCATATCAGGGGGACTCATTTTGGAGTCTCTTCGATAATCTAAAGCACTAAAATGACACAAACATATAACTCATCAATATATCAGGCTAACATCAAAAAATCAAAGGGATTGGCCAATTAAAGACACTAAGGATTATCAGAGTAAGTCATTTTAGGGTCTCTTCGATATTTTGAAGACATCAAAAGCATATTTAAGGGACCAATATATATTGGTGTGACACCTAAATGTGTCCCACCGATAAAGTGATAGCACTTACAAAAGGTAAATAAATGCATTTTGAAAAGACTTCAGAATATCAGAGTAACACAATTTCCAGTGCCACCGATAATCTGACAGCATGAATGAATGAAGGAGAACATTGAAAGTAATTCAAAGTGACTTTAGAATATCAGAGTGAGGTGATTTCTAATCCCTTCAAAAAGGCAAATGACATAAAAAGCAAAGGGACATCAAAGAAACAAGTAAATATCGAATAGACTTTTCATAAAGGGGATTTCAGGAGGAAACCGTGTTATCGATATGACACCATCTAGGGTCATTCTGAAATCTTGAGGGAAGTAAAAGGAATAAAAGAATATCAAAGGCAAAGATACATATCAATATGATTATAAAGTTGATCATCTCGATGGAATAGTGACAAGACATGTTTGGCGGTGATCAAACGACCCTTATTCAAAAATTAAATGTCCCTTTGATGATATGAGAGTTGCCATGAGACACCATTAATACACTAGAACTGAATATATTGAGGCAAATCTTAAGAAGATTGAACAATTAAGCAACCACGAGGAGTGAAGGTAAGGTGCGAAGAAAATAATAATTAGAGAACTAGAGAAGATATCCAAGTAAGTGCCCTAAATTTGGCTTAGAATTTGTAACATACTGGTTCAAATTACATTCATAGAAGTAGGGTTCTTTTACACAAGTTTGGATCATGGAAGATACAACTGAAAACCCTAAGAGTAAAAGACAAAAATTAGAAGAAAGGCACTTAAACCAAGATTTGATAGATTAATGCCCAGTTAAACCCCCAAGCTGAAAAACTGGAGGATATATATAAACAAATAGGGGACACATGGACCCCATTAAGGGGTATGACCTTTTTCTCTATAACTATAGGAAAATGCATAGGCATAAACCTGTATCCAATCTGTGGAGGCTGAACCTGGGAAAACTTATAGTGCCAAATGTGTTTGTCAATGTGGAATTGTTAAAATCTTTGGCCAAGAAACACAATCCACAAACGTGCATAATTGAGTTAAATGACAGGTCTAGTTTCATCCATGTCACCAAAGACTATATATCAATGGAATTTCAATTGGACACCAGCCTTGATGTAAAATTTAGAATCAGAGACCTATTGAATGAGTACTATAATATGAGAAATAATTAGAAGAGATGGAGGCTACCTTTACATAGGCCCCGAGATGAAGGAAATAGGCTCAGAGTATTTTTGAGGAGTTGAGGATCCACCTTACTCTGTAGAGTTATTTGAGGAATACTTTAGATGCACCTACTATTTTGTCTATCAATTGCTTGGTTTAGAAGCCTCTCTGTTTATGGAAGTTGCACCAATGGTTCTAACTGTAAATGTGCAAAGCCAAGATACATGGCATTTGGACTATGCTGAGTACATTGCCAATGATCTTCACAATGATTTGGTTGCTATAAAAAATGGAGGCAGTAAATTGAGGCATTACTCTTTCCTCATACATCTTGTCTTGTATGAGGCACATAATATGTGTCTGTGGGATGAATGCTTGAGGGTAAAATATTTGGATAGGGATGGACACATCAAACCTGTGCAGATGTGGACAACTATCTGGGACAACAGGTGTGAAAGATCCCATTATCTATATTTTGAATAATATTTTGTAAAACCAGTGTATAAATTGCTAGGCCATCCATGTGATTACAACCTGTCAATGGAAGTACAAAAATTTCTGAGGCCAAAGGACAAGAATGAAAAAGGAAGATTCAATCACAACTGAGGTGATTGGTATGCTTATAATGAGTGCACAAGGATTATAGTATTTGCATATGAAGGACCACCATTTTTGTTGCCAAAAACCTGTCCAGATAGAATTGCCTATCTAGAGATTGTGAGGCAGTTAGCTTACTCTGACTGTATGCACCTTAAAAGTCACAATAAGTAGTCCTTGATGCTTGGTACTTTGTGTTTTGGAGATTTTATAGTTCTTGCTGAAAAGGGATATTAATTAATTGATAAAAAGTTAGAACAATTCAGAATGCCATTAGGAAATGCAAGAGAAAACTTTGACCCTAAACACTTCATAAATAGTGTCAAAGTTAATAAAAAATTGAAAAGGTACCACCATGTGCTATTTGTTGATGATGATTTGAACAAAAATATTGATGAGAGTAGTGCAGTTACAAAGAGAAACTTGTATCATAAAATAATGCTAGCTGAGGCTTGGAGGATAGCCGAAAATCCCACTTATAAAGGAGCTTTTTTGGAGGTTGATGATCTTGTTGAAAGGTTGGACATGTTAATTGCACATGCATCAAAATTAACCATGGATGTTCCTTCTAAGGTTTTTGAGAAAATAGGTAAAAATATCAAAGAAACACAAGCTAAGTGTGAGGTACCTTTGGGCCATCTTTCCCCTTAGCCTACACCAAACATCAACTTCTCTATTGACACCAATATTACAGAGGATGAAGAGTTTGAAAGTGGAGATGAAGGTGTGCAGGGATTTGAGCCTATAATTGAAGAGTGGTGCAGGAGCACCCGCACATGATCAGGATATAGGTCCGCATGATGACATACATGATCAGGATGTAGGATAGTTATCATCATGCTGACGGGATAATCTATTTTTAGTATGTTTGACTTTATCATGTAATAAGGTCCACTGTGACCGATGCTATGTAATAGTTCAGCATAGGAATATGTGTAGGCAGTTAGAGATCGGGATAAGAGAGTCTGAGCTGTCCTCTCTCCCAGCCGCTTGGAAGCTCCCAGCCGCTGGGAAGTGATGTTAGTAGTACTCGAAGGATTTGTTATATATACCTTCGATCTGTAGGGTTTAGATATAGTTTGATATTGATGTTGCTAGATGTACTGGTGTTGTGTTGAGTTGAGATTCAGGAGAGCAGTTCAGACATTGTGAAGCTGTATTCAGGACATTTGAATTTCAATTGAATAAGATCTCATCTTCGCATTATCTGGTTGTATCAGTTACGTCTGTTTTGTTTTCCTTTCCGTTTTGCAAGTTAATGGGCACTTTCAACCCTTCCACCGGTTGATCCTACAAATCGGTGGAATGGTCCTGTATCATAGCTTAGATTGCATTTGTGTTTTCTGTTTATGCATTGCATTGTCCAGGAGATCTGTTAGGAGCATGCTGTAAATCAGCCTAGCATCCTCATGTGCTAGGTCTAGAAGATAAGTTGCTTAGGTTTTGGTTTGAAGGTGATCCGGCCCGGTCGTCACATGATCTTTGTGAAATTATGCGGTTGTGAGTGTTTTCATGCAGTGGAAGGATACACAGGAGTCTGCATGTGCGTTTCCAGTCGGAACGAGCCGCATCATCATCTGCAAATCCATCGCCATCAGGATCGGGTCATGAAGTCGTTGAAGTTTGCATGTTGCAGGTGCATCATGATGTTTTGAGTTGGATATATACTCAGTGTATATATCGCAGTCAGGATCATCTCTCGGGGAAGGTCATCATCCGCATATCGCTAACGGATGCGGGTGTGAAAGTTAAGTTTTTTTGGCTAAGTGTTGAAGAGTTCATCAGGATGATGTGTGACGCCATCGTCATCAGGATATGACGTCATCGTCATCAGGATATTAAGAAATCCCTCTATGCGTGTTTATACTGTTGTCGCTAAGTGGTAAGGTATCGGCGAAGGCAGAAAGTTGTTAAGCATCATCAGGAGGTTTCGAAGAACCGGATGTTTAATATCATGATGCTGTTGCTTGTATCGTCGGGCAGTGGAGCATCGAAGGCAAGTTGTTGAAGTGCAACGTCATCAGGATATTTGGAGAACCGGATATTAGGATATCCTGCTGACGAAGGTGATATTGAATATCATGATGATGCCGCTTGTGTTTGGCACCCGATGAACAGTGCAACCGGAGGAGGTTTGCGCCCGTTGTTTATCATGATGATGATAGGCGACAGTCGAAGGAGGTAAATAGTAATCGACAGGAGGATATTTGTGATCATCCGAAATATGATGATGCTGTTGAAATGTGATGATGCTGTTGGTATTGTTAGGAAATATGATGATGCTGTTCAGCCGATAGAGAATTTTATCATGCTGTTGGCAGCTCCTTCCTGTTAGGTTGCCTCTGTTGCGTTTCACTCTGCATCATAGTGGTATCAGAGCAAAAGGTTAGGATCTTTTGGAAAAGATAAGCAGGATGTCAGACGAAGAAGGAACATCTGAGTTTCCAACGAAGATGACCAACGCTGAGTTGGCAGTTCTGGTGAAGAAACAGATTGCAGAAAGTAAGGCCGTGAAGGCTCAGAATCAGGAGTTGAAAGATGAATTAGCAAAGTTGAGGAGCAGAGTAGGTTCTGGTAGAGAAGATGATAGGGAAGAAGAGGATATCCCTAATTGGAGCGAGGAGGTCGTTCCTGCAGACCAGAGACCGCTGTTGAACGCCCTCAAGGCCATGGAGAGGAGAACCATGGATGTGAAGCTGGACTTGCCAGTATTTACAGGTAAGATGGACCCTAATTCAGTAATGGAATGGATAGACTGTCTGAACAATTTCTTTGTGACAGAGGAGATACCAGAACAGCAGAGAGTGAAGATAGCACAGTCAAAGATGAAAGAAGCTGCCTTGACATGGTGGAACTTTGTTCAGGATGATAGAGTGCAGGAGGGAAAACGTAGAGTTGCCACATGGAAGAAGATTATGGAATTGGTAAAGGAGGCTTATATTCCTTTGGACTACAGTATCCAGCTACACAAGAGGAAACAGAACCTGAAGCAGAAGGAGCTAGATGTCAGCTCATATACAGAAGAGTTCATGAAACTCTGTATGAAGGCCAAGGTGAAAGAAAGTGAAGAAGAAAAGGTAGCCAGATACCTGAATGGACTGAGGTTTAATATTCAGGAAGATCTGAGTCTGCATAACCCAGATACAGTGCAGAAAAGCTTTCAGTTGGCACTGAAAGTGGAAGAAAAGCTGAAGAGAAAACAAGATCAGAACAACAGAGGAAGAGGAAGACAACAAAGAGGTGGAAGAAGTCCTTTCAGAGGTAGAGGACATGGACAGGGATATCAAGGAGAGTCCAGTCAGGACAATAGCAAGGGCAACAATAGTCAGAATCAGAGAGAGAATTTCAGTCAGCAAGGAAACTTCAGAGGTAGAAGACCCTTCAGAGGAAGATCCCAGGGCAGAGGATCCATCAGATGCTACAACTGTAACAAAGAAGGCCATATAGCCAGCAGATGTCCAGACAAGGCCACAAGCTCAGCAGGAGAAAGGAGGACAAATCTGGTCAATGAACCTGATAATCAAAGTAGGACAAGTTCTAATGATTTTCAGAGTGTGAATGGTCCTGAGAATTATGGATACCCAGAAAGTGGAGAGTCCCTGATGATGAGAAGGACAGTAACTACCATGAAGGTACCTGATCAAGAAGCCCCTCAGAGGAAGTCCCTTTTCAGAACCACTTGCAAAGCAGGAGGTAAGGCATGTAAGGTTTTGATTGATTCTGGTTCTACTGAGAACTTTGTGTCTGAAGAAATGGTGGTGAAGCTGAAGCTTAGGAGATTGCCTCATCCATCTCCATATAAAGTCTCATGGCTTACTCAAGGTCAGCAGACAACTGTAGAAGAGCAGGCTTGGGTAGAGTTTCAGATTGGTGGATATAAAGATAAGTTGTTGTTTGATATCACCAAGATGGATGCTTGCAACCTTTTGTTTGGTAGACCATGGCAATATGATCTGAAGGCACAGCATGATGGTGTTAAAAACACCTATAAAATCACTAAAGATGGTAAAGATGTAACACTATTCCCATTGAAGGAGAAAGAGGAGAAGTCTAAAGGCAAAGAAGTGAAGGTCATGCTGATGGAAGGCAAACAGTTTATGAAAGAAGTAGCAGCAGAAGGTGCAGTTGCATATGCCCTAATCCCCTGTATGAGTGTGAATAAGAAACAACAGCAAGAAGCCAAGAAGGAGAAGAAGCCAAGGTTGATAGACCCAGCTGTCCAAGAGTTATTGGATAAGTACAAAGGTGTTATCTCAGAGGGAATGCCAAGATCCCTACCACCTGTCAGAGATATCAGTCATTGCATAGACTTGATTCCAGGGTCTACACTTCCAAATAAAGCAGCTTATAAGCTTACCCCAGAACAGAATGCAGAAGTAGCCAGGCAGATTGAAGAATTGATGAATTCAGGTCTGATTGGAAAGAGTTTGAGCCCATGTGCAGTACCAGCTGTATTAGCACCTAAGAAGGAAGGCACTTGGAGACTTTGCACCGATTCCAGAGCCATCAACAAGATCACAATCAGGTATAGGTTTCCAATCCCCAGAATTAAGGATTTACTTGATTGTTTGGGAAATGCTAAGTACTTTACAAAAATAGACTTGAAGAGTGGGTACCATCAGATCAGGATTAGACCAGGTGATGAGTGGAAGACAGCATTCAAAACAAATGAAGGTTTGTATGAATGGAAGGTTATGCCATTTGGTTTGTCTAATGCCCCTAGTACTTTCATGAGGCTGATGAATGAGGTTCTGAAGGAATTTATTGGTAAGTTTGTCATAGTCTATTTAGATGACATTCTGATTTTCAGTAACACCAGAGAAGAACATCTCAGGCATATAGAGCTGGTTCTCAAGAGGTTACATGAAGAGAAGCTGATGATAAACTTGGACAAGTGTTTGTTCATGAAACAGGAGATCACCTATTTAGGTTTTGTCATCTCACAAGGAAAGCTGCAGATGGATAAGGAGAAGGTGAGTGCCATATTGAATTGGCCAACTCCACAGACCATGAATGAAGTCAGGAGTTTCCATGGGTTAGCAACCTTCTACCGAAAGTTCATCAGAGGGTTCAGTCATCTTTGTGCACCCATGCTAGATACCATTAAAGGAGGACAGAAGTGCAGGTTTGTTTGGACTCAAGGAGCAGATGATTCCTTTGAGGCATTGAAGAGGAAGGTGGCACAGCAGCCAGTCCTTGCACTTCCAGATTTCAACAAGATCTTTCAGGTAGAGTGTGATGCCAGTCACATGGCCATTGGAGCAGTCCTCAGTCAAGAGGGTAGACCAATTGCATTTTTCAGTGAAAAGCTCAATGATGCTAAGAAAAGGTATTCATCATATGATCTGGAAATGTATGCTTTAGTTCAGTCCCTAAAGAAATGGAGGCATTACCTGATGCCAAAGGAGTTCATAGTCTTCACAGATAATCAAGCTTTGAGTTTCATCAACAGTCAGGAGAAGCTGAACCACAGACATATGAAGTGGGTAGAAACACTACAGGCTTTCACTTTTACCTTGAAGCATAAGAAAGGGGTCAAAAACAAAGTTGCAGATGCTTTGAGCAGAAGAGTTCTCACAGTCAATCAGATTCAGTTAGAGAGTGTTGGTATTGATTCACTCAAGACCATGTATGAGTCTGATGCTGACTTTGGAGAGATATATCAGGTCTGTACTTCTTTTGGGGAGAAATACCATGCTGAGTTCTCTGAATTCCTGATACAGGATGGATTGTTGTTCAAGGGTGGACAGTTGTGTATCCCAAGGTGTTCTATGAGGTTGAATATAATCAAGGAGAAACATTGTGGAGCCATGGCAGGTCATTTTGGCCTAGACAAGACTCTTGATCTGGTCAGGAGGCATTATTTCTGGCCTAAGTTGCAGTCAGATGTCAGGAAATTGGTAGAAACCTGTGTAATTTGTCAAAAGGCTAAAGGCAGGTCAACTAATGCAGGGTTATATCAGCCCTTACCCATTCCTTCCAGACCGTGGGAAAGCATCAGTATGGATTTTGTTTTAGGTTTGCCAAGGACCAGGAGAGGATTTGACAGTGTCTTTGTTGTAGTGGACAGGTTCAGTAAGATGGCACATTTCTTGCCATGCAAAACCACTGCAGATGCCTCATATATTGCAGATTTATTCTTCAGGGAAATTGTCAGAATTCATGGGTTGCCTTTGAGCATAGTTTCAGACAGAGATGTGAAGTTTGTGGGTCACTTCTGGAGAACCCTATGGAGGAAGCTGGGAACCAATTTATCTTTTTCCTCTGCTTATCATCCTCAAACGGATGGACAAACTGAGGTTGTGAACCGTTCCTTGGGGAATCTACTTAGATGCTTAACAAAACAGCATGGCGAGAAGTGGGACAATATTCTGTCTCAAGCTGAGTTTTCATACAATGATACTGTCAACAGGAGCACAGGAAAATCGCCTTTTCAGGTAGTGTATGGAATGCATCCCAGAGGTATTTTGGAGTTGCGAGAACTACCTACAGCAGATCCTGTTAGTGCAGATGGAGAAGCTTTTGCTGAAGCAATCAAAGAAGTTCATGATCAGGTTAAGACCCAACTCCAGCAAACCACTTTGAAATATAAGGAATATGCTGACAAGAAGAAGAAGGATGTTCAATTTGCTGTTGGAGATTTGGTTTGGGTTCACTTGAAGAAGGACGGGCTCCCTAAGGGGAAGTATACTAAGCTCATGCCAAAGAAAGTTGGACCATGTCAGATTTTGCACAAGCATGGACAAAATGCTTATAAGATCCAACTACCACCTGATCTCGGTTTATCTCCTATCTTCAATGTATGTGACTTAACTCCATACAAGGCTAATCCAGATGCAGATCAGGATATCCTACAGGATACAGTTGCTGAAGACATTCCTCCACATGATCCTCCACAGATACAACAGATTTTGGACACTAGAGTGGTCAAACAGACCAGGAATAAGAAGTACTTGGAGTACCTCGTCTCTTGGAAGGGACAGCCGAACTCTGAAGCAGTATGGATGACTGCCGAACAGATATAGAAACATGGTGCCGACCTTGATACTCTCATCTCAAGTGGACTTGAGATTTCTTCTTTTGGGGAGTATGGTGCAGGAGCACCCGCACATGATCAGGATATAGGTCCGCATGATGACATACATGATCAGGATGTAGGATAGTTATCATCATGCTGACGGGATAATCTATTTTTAGTATGTTTGACTTTATCATGTAATAAGGTCCACTGTGACCGATGCTATGTAATAGTTCAGCATAGGAATATGTGTAGGCAGTTAGAGATCGGGATAAGAGAGTCTGAGCTGTCCTCTCTCCCAGCCGCTTGGAAGCTCCCAGCCGCTGGGAAGTGATGTTAGTAGTACTCGAAGGATTTGTTATATATACCTTCGATCTGTAGGGTTTAGATATAGTTTGATATTGATGTTGCTAGATGTACTGGTGTTGTGTTGAGTTGAGATTCAGGAGAGCAGTTCAGACATTGTGAAGCTGTATTCAGGACATTTGAATTTCAATTGAATAAGATCTCATCTTCGCATTATCTGGTTGTATCAGTTACGTCTGTTTTGTTTTCCTTTCCGTTTTGCAAGTTAATGGGCACTTTCAACCCTTCCACCGGTTGATCCTACAAATTGGTGGAATGGTCCTGTATCATAGCTTAGATTGCATTTGTGTTTTCTGTTTATGCATTGCATTGTCCAGGAGATCTGTTAGGAGCATGCTGTAAATCAGCCTAGCATCCTCATGTGCTAGGTCTAGAAGATAAGTTGCTTAGGTTTTGGTTTGAAGGTGATCCGGCCCGGTCGTCACATGATCTTTGTGAAATTATGCGGTTGTGAGTTTTTTCATGCAGTGGAAGGATACACAGGAGTCTGCATGTGCGTTTCCAGTCGGAACGAGCCGCATCATCATCTGCAAATCCATCGCCATCAGGATCGGGTCATGAAGTCGTTGAAGTTTGCATGTTGCAGGTGCATCATGATGTTTTGAGTTGGATATATACTCAGTGTATATATAGCAGTCAGGATCATCTCTCGGGGAAGGTCATCATCCGCATATCGCTAACGGATGCGGGTGTGAAAGTTAAGTTTTTTTGGCTAAGTGTTGAAGAGTTCATCAGGATGATGTGTGACGCCATCGTCATCAGGATATGACGTCATCGTCATCAGGATATTAAGAAATCCCTCTATGTGTGTTTATACTGTTGTCGCTAAGTGGTAAGGTATCGGCGAAGGCAGAAAGTTGTTAAGCATCATTAGGAGGTTTCGAAGAACCGGATGTTTAATATCATGATGCTGTTGCTTGTATCGTCGGGCAGTGGAGCATCGAAGGCAAGTTGTTGAAGTGCAACGTCATCAGGATATTTGGAGAACCGGATATTAGGATATCCTGCTGACGAAGGTGATATTGAATATCATGATGATGCCGCTTGTGTTTGGCACCTGATGAACAGTGCAACCGGAGGAGGTTCGCGCCCGTTGTTTATCATGATGATGATAGGCGACAGTCGAAGGAGGTAAATAGTAATCGACAGGAGGATATTTGCGATCATCCGAAATATGATGATGCTGTTGAAATGTGATGATGCTGTTGGTATTGTTAGGAAATATGATGATGCTGTTCAGCCGATAGAGAATTTTATCATGCTGTTGGCAGCTCCTTCCTGTTAGGTTGCCTCTGTTGCGTTTCACTCTGCATCAAAGAGTATGAGCCTCGTGTGGATAGAGAAATGATCATGATGGAAGCCCCTGATGAGTTATGAAAAGATATAAGACATATGGCAAGCAAAAAATTTGTTTCAAATGATGATTTTATCAAAACCCTTGAATTCAAATCCTTCTTGTATGAGTACAAAGGCACATAGGCTAGAGACAAAATGAAGGACATCACTCCCAAAGTACAAGCTAAGGCATTGAAGGAGATCCAAATAGAAATTGACAAGCAATGGAGACTATGACTCTAGAGAAGGTAAGAACACTCCTTGAAGAAGTAGCGGTAATGCTAGTCTCTGGGTGGGATATGACCTCAGCCATTATTTTTGATACCTTTAGAAGAAATCAGGATAAAAAATTGCAGCTGAGTATTGAAGCACTGGATAAGATCAAAACAGGGTCAGGATATTATCCTGATAATGCAACATTGCTAATGTGGGCACTATACCCTCTAATAAAAGACCTCAAATCATTGACAACCCGAATGAAGCATTTGGTCATCGCTTGATACAGTGAGTTGAGGACACAGATCCTATTAAGATTAATGAATTAAATGTGAATGTTGCTAGATTTACAAAGGCTCAAATTGAGTGACTAGTAAGAAATAATAATGCATACATGGCAGACAATGCAAAACTGAGCAAGAAGTTTCCACTTATAAGGACAGGTTGCCATCATCATCAAGCAGCTATTCACCTTACTTGAAATTTGACAAAAGAGTGGTGGAGGCTAGAGCTGATACCAATTATTGGAAAATTAAGGTAGAAAATTCCAAAAGAAGATTTATCAATTGGAAACTGAAATGAAAGTTGTTAAATACTAAATGGCTTCTAAACTAATTAAGAAAAGATTTGAGAAAATGATGGGGAAAAGTTATAAGGTATGGGAATTACACAAAAGAACACACAGTGCCTATCAAGAGCTTAAGAGATTGCACCTGAGGATGCTACAGAAGAAAGAGGAACTAAGAGCCAAAACAAGCATTGATAAACAAGTGTTTAAGGAATATGATGAACTAATCAGTGAGCATGAAAAGTTCAATACTTTCTTAGCAGAGGACCTTAGTGATTTTGATCAACATCTAGATATGTCATTCCCCAGTTTCTTTGATAATGAAGGCAATTTACAGGAAAAGGGTGTCTGGAAAATAAATTAGCCCAATTGTTACCAACAGCTCTTGAGAAGATCAATGATGAGGACAAAGTGATAGAAAGCACACATACATGTTTAGACATAATATTCACTTTGGAATCTGTCATGGATGATATAATCTCCACAAACTTATGTGAATCAAGAGTACATTGATCATATCATTAGGATTAATTTGTTCATTACCAGAGCAACATGAAGGGTCAAAAGAACATTGTTTACATCCTTAGCTAATTAAAAAATGGAAGACAATGGTTAAGAAAGAAGCTAAAGAAGCTAGAAAATCTGAAGAATCTTTTGATCCTTAGGAATTTTGCCAATGCTAATTCAAGAATTTTTGTGGTGAAGTACAGAAGAAGAAATTTACAATGTTCAGCAATGGGCAAAGCATATGCATCAAGACTCTGCATCATTGGAGAAGAGAACCTTGCCAGATCAAAATGATCACGGGTTCCCTATGTTGATTAACGGACTCAAATATTGATAATTGTGAATGTCCATACTGTTTACTTTTTCTTATTTCTTAATTATGTTCTAAATATTTGTTAGATATCACAAGAGGTGCAAGTCATGAAGTGACACTCTTTCGGCCTAAAGCTTGTTTGCTTCCCATATATATAAGGGAATTCAAGGCCATTTTATCATGATCGATCGAAGAACAATCATCATATAATACTATCGTTTCCAGTTATATTTGCAGTATCATATACAAAAACTTCTATGAAAATTTAAATTATATAATGGGCAAGATGGTTTAATTAGTAGATTTACCTTTGGTGTTCAACTGCTTTGTGGATATTTATTTTATGAGTTATTTGGCTGTCTCTATATTGGTCTGTTCCTCTTATTTAAATCATTTTTGATTTATCAAGGCACATTTGTTGTCTCTATGTGGTATGTTTGACTGGTTTTTATGAGAAGTTAATTTAAGTCCTTCTAAGTGATTTCTATTAATTGGTCTATGCTCAGAGTTAAAATCCTTTAAATAGATCATTTTAGTTAGTTTCCTTCAAGCTAGAATTAAAATCCTTTCAGGCAATCACAATAACTTGAAGAGGTATCAATGGGATTTTAAAGAAGAGCCTAATAACCAACAGTTTTGCATGTTTATATAAGGTATAAACATTTAAAAGGTGTTAGGCAGTTAGAGTTAAACCAAGTAGCTAAATTTGCAATCATACAACTCTTGACCCCATTAACCCAATAGAATTAGGCATTGGTCATAATCACTTTATAACAACCTTTCACACTTCAAAACCTTAGTAGTAGGAACAACTCTTAGCCATATATTTGTCTCGCATCTACATGCCACTATGAGTAGGTCACTAAGGTCACACAAATTTGCATTAGCTATCAAGGTACACCCACCTAGGTCTGGCAGAGCCTAAAGAGAAGGGGGTTTTCAATCATATCAACCCAGTTTCATTAGCCAAAAGTGTTAAGAGAGCTTGGTATCCTCTTAAGGTTTGCAACCTATTGTTTTGAGACCTAATAGTGTGTTTGTAAAACTTGAATCTACTGCAATCACTTAAGCCCTCTACAGAGGTGGGATATCGCATATATCCTTTTATCTTAAGCCCTCTACGGAGGTGGGGATGGTGCATTTCTTGAGGAGAGTGCACATCATGTCATTTTATAAAAGTCCTTTGCGGAGGTAGGGAGTGGATCTGAGACTATCCTAACCCTTAAGCGTGTCTTCGGTGATTGTTGTGGTGAAGCTAGTGTAGGGGCACCAAGTTTATTTGTA
This sequence comes from Cunninghamia lanceolata, assembly GCA_027924645.1. Taxonomy (NCBI): domain Eukaryota; kingdom Viridiplantae; phylum Streptophyta; class Pinopsida; order Cupressales; family Cupressaceae; genus Cunninghamia; species Cunninghamia lanceolata. The sequence continues at coordinate 5,483,886 of BSBN01000391.1, read as the reverse complement.
CAAATTTGATCAAACAAGGTCTTTGATAGGTTGGTTTAGGGTGTTTTGAGTCTTGTGGGTTCAATAAGGTCATAATAGACCATTTTTATCATGTAATTGAGTCATTTGGGGGGTAAAATATTGTAAAAGGTTGCAAATTTCTAAATTTTATCATGTAAAATGAAAAGACAAATGCAAAATGGGAAGTTGAAGAGTCATTTTTGTAAAGGGAAGGTTTTGGTCATTGGAATTCAAAGGGGAAGTTAGAAAACTGATTGTAATATGTTTAAAAATCCTTGTGAAGGTGAGGGCAAGGATTGAAAATTGTATTATGGAGAAAGTTCAAATAAAAACCCCTGTTTTCTGCATTTTAGATTGTTTTCTATTGTTTTAGCGCGTGGTACGGCCTTGTACGGCCTGTATGTGATCTCTCATGCACTGAGATAAATTAGATTCCATTTGGTTTTTGCTTCATTGATTTTCATCACGTTTTGTGGATTTTAGAGCATTTTTTCCAAAATTGCGTGGAAACCCTGATTTTGAGGGTTTGAGAGTGTAAATTTGGAGTAAATGGCCATTCCATTGATGGAAAATTTTGAAAATTCATGGAATGGTATTGGTTAGGTTTATTTTCATGTTTCTTGTTTTGGTAGGAGCAGGGGAGAGGATTTGATGGGTTTTGGATGTTGCCCTAGTTGAGTTTTATGAGTTTTTTGGTTTAAATTGGTGGCTAGAAGTTAGGGTATGATGAAATTGCATTGATAAATGTTGGGAAATTATTTGGATAGCATGTGAAGACCATCCAAGATGTATTTGAGCCATTGGTAGGGTGGAACAAGGCTTGGAGTTTGGAGATTCAATAAACCCTTGGTGAAATAAGCTTAATTAGGTCTCTTGGACAACAAGACAGTTAAGTTTTGAGCCATACTTTCTAAAGAAACCCCACATAATTTTGGGATATGTTATATAAGAGGATAATGGGTATCCAAAATAGGTTTTAGTTCATGGGTTTGAGTCATTTTATGAAAGTTATGTCAAAAATACTTCATTTGTTGCCCTAAATTAGGCTCAATTTGCCAAAGAAATAGTCGTTTTTGACCTATTTGTTCCAAAGTGACCATAACCCATTTTGAGATTTAATTTAAAAGAGCCAAAAGGGTACTTGGAAATGCCCTCAGATTTGGGTTATCACTTATGGTTAGAGATATAATCATGACAGTCCCTTTTTGGAGTGCTATAAGGAAAATGGTGAAATTGTGAGAGAAACCCATCAAACTAGGTTTCTAAGTTTGAAAGTTGGATTTGTTTGAGTGAAGTGAACCCCTACACTGCATCAGAAGCCCAATCATTAGTGTGTGCCTGTAATGTGCCTGAGATAGTGATCAACCTAGAAATAGGTACACTCCATCGCTTGTTTTCTGTGTTTTCTCTGTGTCTTCCATGTGTGTGTATGGCGTGTTTGTTCCCAAGTATATTTTAAAGACCTATGGTGATGAGTCCCTCCTATGCTTTAGGATTTGTATGGCATGTTTGATTTGTATGGCGTGTTTATTCTCAAGTGCAGTCTTAAAGACTAGTGGCGATGAGTCCCTCCCGCACTCTAAGATTTATTTTGCGTGTCTGTTGCCCCATATGTAGTTTAAAGACCAGTGGCGATGAGTCCCTCCTGCATTTTAGGTGGTGTGTTTACTTTTCTTGCACTTGCATTTGCATTTCATATATATGAGAAAAAGAAAAAGAAAATAATCACCGCCTTCATTGCATTCACTATATTTATTGTGTTTTGCATGTCTTCAATGCTATATTCTCTGTGTTTTGTGTGACTATAACTATCTTCTCCATGTTTTGCGTTCTTGTTACTGTCTTCATTGTGATTGGTGTGTCTTCTCCATGCTTGGCATGTTTGCTGTGTTTGTTGACCGTACTTTAATGCATGTATTGGTCTTGCGTTCGTACATACATTAAAGTGGTGGCTAAATGTTATGTTAGAAAATGTCTCCTTGGGGGCTTTTCCCTCTTAAGGTTTAGCTTTTGAGTCCTTTAGAATGCATTTTAGTCATCTTGCATGTTAATGGTGACTCTCGATGAGAAAAACCTAAGGTTTCATGGCAAATGGGACTTAGGGGGTGTGTTTAACATAAATGTTGCCTAAAATAGGGGGAGGACTTGGGCGTTCGTGCCTTGGTCCTGCCCTATTTTAGGTTAGGACCTATTTCTGGGTGTCAATTTTATGACCGTTATTAGGCCCTCTGCCGACATCCTAAGTTTGAATTATGAAATTCTTAGCGGGAATGTTTGTAGTTGCATATATAAGCATTATTAGTGATTCATTTGTAAACTAGATGAGCATTGTGAACTTGTGACTTATGTGAAAGTGATTCAAGGCATTTATTGTGTTGCAGAGAAGAATTTTGTGTTGTTATTGTGTTTGTATTTATAGATTTGGCATCCATCTCGTCATGGCATGAAGAGCATTTTCCTTCCATGAGATCTACACTACAAGGTGATATCAATTGTGTTTTCTATCATTTATCATTTGGATTTTGCCTCTATCCTGCAAGGATACACACTCTTTATTTGACAACAGTGTTTGGAAGACATGAATATCTCTCTGGGGCTTGACTAAGGCAAGCCTCTAAACACCACAACCCCCAACCCACTTTTTTGTGATTATAGGTTACAGGTTTTGGAAGCGAAAGAAATGGAGTTGCAGGAGAGCAGTGCAGACTATCAGAATTGCAAATTGAGAAGAAAATAGGGACCTAGACTCAGACGCCCACTCATTAGTCGTCTGGATCTTGTAACTGTGAAATCTTTGGAACAACAAAACTGTGTTGCAGATAACATTCCCAGATCCTGACAAAAACTAGACAAAAACTAAGGCACTAGACTAGGGCGCCTGCTCATTAGTCCCTAACTTTTCTGCACACCGAACTTCAAAATCTGGTATGTATTTGATTGTCATTTGATATCTCTGTGTGTGATCATTTTCTGTAATCTATTCGTTTGTTTACAATTTCATGAAATTAGGGTTTTGAGAATAATTGGACTTAATTAAACAACAAATTCACATAATTCCAATCTTCCCCTATGTTCCAAGTGACAGGAGATCTATAGTAGAGTTCTCTACTTGGTTGAATGTCCTTGAATGTTTAGTGGTGAAAGGAGGATCATGATAAACCCTTAAAAACCATCATCATTATCATTTCCCCCCTTTTTTCTCCTAAACACCTAATATAAATGGATCCAATGAGAAGAGGAGGAAACACAAAATAATAGTCCCATACAAAGACTCCAGAGATTTCTCACCATCTTTTGTTCCATGTCGCCTCTTCTTTCCTAAGCCAACTCTCACCACCACTCCATCATAGATAACTCCTAAAAATGTAGTTCATTGTAAAGACGTGTACAATCAATGCCACTGCATGTCTCTCCTGAGAGCATTGCATGATTTACCTTATAGTTAGCAAATGTGTAATCGTTAGACTAAACAAATAAATCCTCTATTTTGTAGAGACTATTAGTTAAGATTTAATAAGAAAAATTATATATATTGGTTAAGAAAATAACTCATATATATATATATAACTGTGGCATAGGTATAATATATTGATTTTGATGGAAAGAAAGAAGACCAAAACCTTGTTATTTTTGAAGTAAGCATGCACTTTTGATTCAAGCTATGAAATAGAATGAAGGAGTTCATCTATTTTTTGATTATTAAAGGTTGACTGGTTTGTCTCCAGAGGTGGACCAAGGGCCAACTCCAACTGACGGATAGGGACTAGTATTTAATAAGTGTTAATTTCTTCATTTAAAATAGCATTTCCTATTGCAGTCTTTGATTTCATTAGAATAAGTTATTTCCAGCATTAGGTGTTAGTTTCTTTACTCAAAATAGTATTTCATGTAATAATCTTTGATTTAATTAGACTAGATTATTTTCAGCAATAGTTAGAAGAGATGAACAATAATTTAGTTAATTGTAATTGGTCCATTTCCTTTCAAATTAATTAAGAGTAGAATGCATGTTTAATAATGAAGATTGAAGTTGTTAGGGGAACTACTAGTTGAAAGTCTGCTGCAAATAGCCATTGACATGCCCCAAATTTAACAATTAGACACATTAATCTATTCAAATGTAAGGTGTACAATGACCCTTGTCAAGGACACGATAAGAGTTGGACATGGGTGGGAACTACAATACTATATGACCACTCAGGAACTTAGTGAGCTTCGTTTGTCTCTAGAGGAGTTGTTGGAGAAAGGGTATATTTATTCTAGTGTATCCCCTTTGGGGTGCACTAAAATTATCTTTGTGAAGAAGAAGGATGGATATCTTCAGTTGTGTATTGATCATCGATAGTTGAATATGGTGACAGTGAAGAACTAATATCCCTTGTTGAGGACCAATGATTTATTTGATCTAATGAAAGGAGTTGAGGTATTTTATAAAATTGATCTAGAGTATAGATACCATCAACTCCATATCCATGAAATGAATATTTATTAGACTACATTTCATACTCGTTATGGGCACTATGAGTTCAAGGTAGTCCCACTCAGGTTGATGAATGCTTCCTCTATATTCATGAGTTTGATGAATGGTATGTTTTGTACCTATCTTGACCAATTTATCCTTGTGTTTCTTGATGATATTATAATTTATTTGAGGATAATAGAAGAGCATGAGGTCCACTTGCACTAGGTTCTTCAATGTTTGTGTGATAAATAAATATTTGGTAAATTAGAAAAGTGTGAATTCTTCTAGTCAAAGGTGAGGTACTTGGGTCATGTTATCTCTGGTGAGGGTATTTTCTATGAATTCCTCAAAGATTTAGGCCTTTTTGGATTGGTGTTTCATACTAACCATTACATCTTATAGTACATCTTCACACAACTGAATTCAAATGCTCAGTAGCATCGATGGATGGAATTTTTGTGCAAATATGACTTTGGTGTTCAATACATCATGGGAAAGATAATGTGGTTGTTGATTCACTAAGTAGGAGGTGGAACAAGGTATCAATGTTGTCCCTAAGTATGGATCTGTGAGGGTGTATTCTAGAAAATCTCCTAGAAGATTCATGGTATCAAGAGATTAGAGTGGAGTTAGATTCTCAAAGGACCCTTGTGGTAATATTTTCTACCTATTCATTAGAGTTCAATGGACTATTACTACATCTTGGTTGTATTTATGTCCTAGGTTTAGGTGATCTTCATCTTGATGTGATGAGTGAGGTGTATCATGCTCCTTATGCAACACAACCTGGTGTAACTTGTTGATAACTAAGAGGGGGGGTGAATCAGTTATCTTAATTATTTTAGCTTTCTAAACTTTCTTAATGATTAATGCAGCATCAAATCAAATAAGCAAACATAACCATAAAATAGAAATAGCATTAATACACATGACACAATGATTTTGATGTGGAAAACCCTATTAGGGAAAAAACTACGGGGTGATTAACCCAAGATTGTATTCTTTATTAGAAGAATAAGATAGTACAAAATGGCACTTGCCAATTAGGGCTCACTGCCCAAGCACACTGCTCACAAGAGGCTCACTACCTACAATAGATTATACAAGACACTAGATACTTGAACTGATGAGAAGCATCCACACATGCTGAGGTTCAGTTCTAGTTAAGCTCAATATACTGATCTACTGCACTTCATTCCTCCTCTTCTTTGATGCTGCTGTCCTGTCACATACCGGACCTATAGTACTGCTATTACTCTACTTTTCTTCTTTTCTTCGCACAACACAACTCACAACTTTTCATCTCATACCAAAAATAGTTTGGTATATATATCCGTACTGAGGATTTCATCCACTTTCTAGTCGGCATCTAGAATACTTATTATTTTCCCAAACTCTTGGTCTGTCGACTGAATCCTTGCTTGTCAAGTGATGCATATCAAAGAGATGCTCATAGAAGTCATCAATCATGTCGACCAATCATGAATGATACCTTAGCAAGCTTGATCACCATCAATATCTCATCCAGATCAAGGTCTGATGCTTTGCCGATGAGTTCTTCCTTTGTTTATTCTGCCAAACGAGAACCCAATACTTAGGTGCTTATATCTCTTCATTATTTCATCACTAGAGGCTCAATCCCTAGAATCTATCAGTCAAGGTACTCCTCTTGACTTCCCCATGGCCACACTTTACATAGATACTTCCTCTGAGAGGTCCAGACCTGATTGTCGAACCTTGCTACATACTCTATTCTTGGTCACTAGACCAAGTTACTCTACAATCTGACTTCCGGTATAGACACACCATTTCCTATGGATGGGTGGGATGAACTTTGTTGCCATCAATGACAACACTCATGAAGCTACAATGTGTCTCTTGCCAACAATCTCCCCCTTTGGCATTGATGGCAACACTTAGTGAAAAATGACTGTCACACTATACTCCCCCTTAGCTGATGCTCTGTACATTTTATCAGAGCTCCCCCTTAGCTGGATTCCACATTTTTCACTGCTCCTCACTCCCCCTTTGACATCAATGGCAAAGGGTAGGGTCCGCACATCAAAATTTCCCAAAAATAAATCTATACTTGGCCGCAAAATATATATACAAGTTTTACTTACATATACTTCACTATATCTGCAAAAGTGGTTTTCAACTGTACCACTTCTGTTGCCCAACTCTTCTTCATCCTGTCCAAAATTGAGATGTGACTGCTCAACAAGAATGCAAAAGCTTCTGCCCTCTTAAGATTTGTCGGATCACTAGTTCGGGCTGTGGTCTGGGCATCAGTTAGGGCCTCATGCATGGCCTCTAATTTAGGGATAATCATCCCTCTAAGTTCACCCATCCTGCTTAATATGTTCTTCCTTTCCTTCTCAAGCTTCTTAATCTCATTCATGACTACAATAGTTTGACATTCTCGATTTATTATGGGAGATGAGAGAGGATCAAAACTTTGAGACAAGCTTAGCAGTTTATCTTCTTGCTCTTTTACTCTCTTCTCAACATCTTTGGTCACTTTGGGCCAGGATAAACAAAATTTATAAATATCTCCACCATATTTGAGAGCATTTTCTAAACTCTTTATTCCAATATCCATAACTCTCCTATCATTTGAGATTAGACCCTTTACTTCAGAGAATCTCTTATCCAAAAATTCTTTCCTGACTTTCTCTTCTGCTGCTTTCTCTAAAGAATCAAAATGTGTATTAATAGAATTTACAAGAGACTTTAGATTACCAGATGTGGAGGCTGTAGGATCCTTTTGGAAGGATGGCATGATATTTTCCAATACACCGGATGCAGTTTCTATGAGCTCACAGTCTTCCATGTGAGACTTCAGCATTTTTTCTTTTGCCTTTGCTTGAGTGAAGGATGCTAGTTTCATGGTTTGAACCGAAGAGAGGGAATCAAAATTGAATGGACCTTGAAGCAATTCTAGTTCATCAAATTCCATCATCTCTTTGGTCAAGAAATCTTTGACTGCTTCTGCTGTGTCTCTTGCCAGAGATAGAATTTTCTCCCCTTCTGTAGCCTTACCATTATCATCTTCTTTTTCCTTCTCTTCTGCTTCTTGACTAATCTTTTCTTCTACTCTTTCTTTTTCTTTGGATCTAGAGTCTACAGGGGAAACTGGAGGAGTGATGTTTGCTTGATCATGGACCTCTTCTTCCAGAGTAGATGATTCTAGGTCCTTATCTTTCTCTTCACATGTCTCCTTTACCTCTTCTGCCATTGTTTCAGTAGATTCTTCTTCAACATCTGTAGCCAAGGGATCATCTAAGTCCTCTATAATAGGAATGTTGAATCTTTTGTATGCATTTCAGAGTATGTCTTCTGTTTCTTTTGCTACCTTGTCAGTTTCTCCAAGCATAAGCTGATTCATTCTAGCTTTGCTTCGGAACTGATCCCTACAATCTTTGAAGATCATATTCTTCTGCTTAGGAGTGATGGAGGGATAGAGTTGAATGGCTATCTGTTCCCGGATCTCCAAAGCCTTTTCTTTGGCATTATTCTTTCTCATTTCAAGTTCCTTCTCAAGGCTTTTAGGAATTAAAGATATGATCTCAATGAAAGCTTTATTGTAGATGTTCAGATATTAACTGTGGCATCCTGCAGGATCTTCTGGTCAGCTTCACTGTATTTATCATAGAATTCTATTATTGGTTTCAGGTTTCCATCCACAGTAATTGCCTTGATGATATCATCAAGAGTGGGCTTCTCAACACATTTATCTGTCTTTTCTTCTTCCTTGTCTAGATCGGTAGTGGATTCTCTAGAAACTCTCTCCTTCTTCTTCATTTTCTTAATTTCCTCATCAGATTCTATTTCCTCATCATCCTTGAGGCTTGTGTATGATCTTGTAGCTTTTGTCTTTGTTCTCTTTTCTCCTTTACTGGATGATTTTGCTTTTGGTTTTGATGCCTTTGAGCTCTTAGCAGTGGTAGCTGCAGAACTCTTAGAGGATCTGGTTCGAGAGGGGGCTTCTACCGGAGCACTTTCTTTTTCTACCTCTTCCTTTTCTGCCCTTTCCATCTTTTCTCTATTTCCATCTAGTGCCTCTTTTGAGATTCCATACCTTTTGGCAACATTCTCTACTTCTTTTCTAACTTTTCTCTTCATTTTTGGTTGCATGAGCTCTACATGAATCTTTACACTCAATTCTTTGAAGGTTCCAAACCTTTCTGCCTTGGGATCCTTGGGCTGACCTAACATGTGCTGAACATGCAGCTCTGTAATTTTCTCATCCACTTCATACCCCATTGGCATTATCTAGACTATTCTTGGTTCCACTGCCTCCATTAGGCACTAATCAGTTTCTACCATAAAGCATACTGTATCTTTATATTTGTCAACTAGGGATTGGGGAATTCTCTTTCTGGCTTACATCATGTTCTAAAAGTTCTTAAAGTACCCCCAGAGTGTTGTATTCTGTGCATTGGCATCACCAATTCCATGTAGATAGTCTTTGATTTGAATTGCTACTGGTTTGTCATTCTGCCATATCCACCCATTAGATCCAGGTAGCTCATTCATATAGTAGAAGAATAGACAGAGTATCAAGCCACCATATTTGAAGGAGTTCTTCTTATCCTTCTTTATCTTCTACAGATTTTCCAAAAGTTGGTTTAGAAGGAGCTCACAGAGATCATAGTCAACATTCTTTCTTAACATTTCATAAGTAGTATATACAACAGTTCCAGATATTAAATTCTCCCCGCTAGAGTGATATATCTTATAGCCAATTATCATTGATACAAACTTGATATTCGGATCTGTGATATCCTCAATTGTCATTGCTCTTTTATAAAATTTCAATCTGGTAGCCTCACTTACAATTTGGTTTTTGACATATTTTAGAGTAGGCATCCCACCGATTGAGTGTAATCTGGTTACTGCCCTAATGGCATCCTTAGTGATCTTAAACGGCTTGTTCAATCACATGAAGTTATCATGCATTCTGCTTAAAATATACCAGACCCATTCATCTTCCAGAAAATAGGGGAAATGAATGCACTGTGCAAAATGTTTGTCTTGGATAGCCTTTACTGAGGTTTGAGATCAAAAGAGTCATCTATTAATTCCTTATGGTAAATATCCATTAGTTTGGAGTCTTCGAATTCCTTAATGTTTGTATGAATATATGCCCTAATGTCTCCAACATGTAAAACCCCATGTGGAGTGCTGGAAAATACACCTAAGGGATCCACTTCTAAAGATTTGTAGGGATGTTTCTTAAATTTAGGGCGAGGCCTATCAGAAATATTTACAACATTTGGAGTACCCATCTTCAAAGATTTACAGAGAGATATTCAGCAACGAAAAATACCTTTTGCGTTTCTAGGGCTTGTTGAATGAGCTGAATAGATCACCAGCTAATTTGAATTCTGCAATTGATCCTTGAGAGAGATGAGGCAAGTTTGTTCGCAGAGCTCTTCTTGTCTATTTCACTAATGCAAATGTGCAAATGAAGAGCAAATGAACCCTTTTAACACTGAGCAAACCCTAATTTCATATTGCAATAAATGCACAACTCAAGTCATTTTAGTTGCCTTGTTTTCCTTGTTTTGAGAGAGATCTTTTTCCAGATCACTGAGATATGCTTCGAGTTATTCTTGGTGATTATTGACAATCTATCTTTCTTTCCTCAACTATTTAATCTATCTGCAGATCAAGATACCACAAGTTTTGAATCAAGCCAGATCCGACTGTGAGAATCCTATTTTTATCGGATGACTGTTGAACCGGATCAATCTTGGTAGATTAGACTCTTCAAATTTTCTTGGGGATCTTTCATATCTTAACCAAACCTACTTTAGATGTTTCTCTAAGAATCCTTTAATCCACAACTTCCCATGTGCCAATTTCAAGCGCCAATTGACTGGCTAGGGGAATTGGTTTTCCTTAGTGACTCCCTCTGAGCCAGAGCTCATCTATTCAATTTTTGGAAGGATTATCAGGACTAGATTCTGGTGCAGATCCATCCCCAACATTCTCTATGCTTCTCTTTACCCAAATCTTATTCATCTCCCTTTGAATTTCATTCGCGTTCACTTTTCCTTTTCCTTTGTCTTGGTTATGATTATGCTGTTCTAGACCCCTTTTGTCTTGATTCTTACTTCTACAGAATTTGGCAATATGACCGGATCTATTGCAATTGTAGAAAACAACATTTCTTTGCATATTTGACTGATATCCTCTTGATCTACACCGATTAGCCATATGTCCCATTCTATTCCATGCAAAGCATCTACCATTGAATGAACTATTTATTTGCAAGTTTCTACACTCATGGGATTTGTGACCATACCTTTTACAATTGAAGCATTGTCCAGAGAAGGATGTATTAGTTTGATTCATTCTTCTTCTACACTGATTTTCTTTATAACCAAAGTTATTGCAGTATCCATTGAAAGATGGATATCTTTGAGCATTTGGTTGCCTTATCGGAGGTCTTCTAGGCCCGTTTCTTGGATTTTCTGATCTGGAGTTCTTCTGACTGGATCCGGAGCTTTCACCTTTTTCATACTCCAAGCCTTGCTTGTCATCTATCCTCTTTTGGCTTTGAAGAAGAACTTCAAGTTGAGCAGAGCTTATCTTGATTTTCTCTTTGTATTCATTTGTTGTTTGAAGATCCCTTTTAAGAGTGTCAATTTGATTCTCAAGTTGTTCTTCATGGTCTCTAGATTCTTCAAGATCAGATTCTAGATGCCTAATTATCTATCCATTTTGTAGCAGTCTTCTGACTTCTCCTTGAGAGATTGTCTTAGATCATCTTCAATTTTTCTTTTCTCTTCAATTTCTTGGGTGAATTTCATAACTCCTGATTCCATTTCATGTCTTACCATAATGACCTCTTTTGATAACTTTTCACATAACTTGGTTTTGTCCTTCAGATCTTCATTTGTATCATTGGCTTCACCTTGATTTGCCAATTGCTAAAGTAGGTCCTTTCTCTTTTTCATAGAAATATTCAGTTTCCCTTTTAGTTCATTTATGAAATCATTAGCCTATTTGAGTCTTTCCTTCAATTCATTGACTTCAGAGTTAGATTGCTCAAGATCATCTAGGCAGACTAAAGTTGTTCCCTCATACCATACATATCCATTTGAGTTCCCAGATCTTCCTCAAGCTGTTAGGCTCTATTTGGAGGAACTTGGCTCTGATACCAATTATTGATAACTAAGAGGGGGGGTGAATCAGTTATCTTAATTATTTCAGCTTTCTGAACTTCCTTAACAATTAATGTAACATCAAATCAAATAAGAAAACATAACCATAAAATGGAAATAGCATTAATACACATGACACAATGATTTTGACGTAGAAATTCCTTTTGGGGGAAAAACCATGGGGTGATTAACCCAAGATTGTATTCTCTATTAGAAGAATAAGATAGTACAAAATGACACTTGCCAATTAGGGCTCATTGCCCGAGCACACTGCTCACAAGAGGCTCACTACCTACAATAGATTATACAAGACACTAGATACTTGAACTGATGAGAAGCATCCACACATGCTGAGGTTTAGTTTTGGTTAAGCTCAATATACTGATCTACTGCACTTCATTCCTCCTCTTCTTTGATGCTGCTGTCCTGTCACATACCAGACCTGTAGTACTGCTGTTACTCTACTTTTCTACTTTTCTTCACACAACACAACTCACAACTCTTCATCTCATACTAAAAACAATTTGGTATATATATCCACACTGAGGATTTCATCCACTTTCTAGTCGGCATCCAGAATACTTATTATTTTCCCAAACTCTTGGTTTGTCGGCTGAATCCTTTCTTGTCAAGTGATGCGTATCAAAGGGATGCTCATAGAAGTCATCAATCATGTCGGACAATCATGAATGATACCTTAGCAAGCTTGATCACCATCAATATCTCATCCGGATCAAGGTCTAATGCCCTGCTGGTCAGTTCTTCCTCTGTTTATTTTGTCAAACAGGAACCCAATACTTAGGTGCTTATATCTCTTCATTCTTTTATCACTGGAGGCTCAATCCCTAGAATCTATCAGTCATGGTACTCCTCTTGACTTCCCCAAGGTCGTACTTTACATAGATACTTCCTCTGAGAGGTCTGGACCTGATTGTCGGACCTTGCTACATACTCTGTTCTTGGTCACCAAACCAAGTTACTCTACAATCTGACTTCCGGTATAGACACATCATGTCCTGTAGATGGGTGGGATCAACTTTGTTTCCATCAATGACAACACTCATGAAGCTACAATGTGTCTCTTGCCAACATAACTTAGAAAATACATGCCAACCTTTGTTAGTTGTTTCATTGAGTGTAAATGAGGCACGCTATCACTAATTTTGTTGCTAGGTGCTTTGAGTGTTAGAGAATTAAAGCTAAACATTAGCATCCAACAAGTCTCCTATAGCCACATGATGTTCTTGAGTGGAAATGAAATATGATTTTTGTAGACTTTATTGTTAGTTTACCTATTTCTTCTTGTTATCATGATGTCATCATGGTGACAATAGACAAGTTAACCATAGTTGTCCATTTTTCACCCATGAAGATGTCCTTGAGTGTTGTGTCAGTGGTACATACCTTTATGGAGGATATTGTACGCTTACATGGAGTACCTCGTAGGATCATTTTCACAAGTGCCCGCAGGATGAGAGATAGAAAAGGTGGGGAGGAGGGTAAGGATAAGAAAAAGTAGTAGACTTATGGATAAAATAAAAATGATATGCATAAGAGCAATGATTATACATATACATATATACATGTATATGTGCATCTACACACACATATATGTGTGAAAGGCCAAAAAATAACAAGGCAAAATTAGACAAGAATATAAAAGGTGGGGAAAGGAAGGGGAAAGGGGTGAAGAGAGGAAGAGGACATAGGGGTGGCAAGGATGAGAGAGAAAAGAGGTGGGGAAAGGAAGGGGAAAGGGGTGAAGAGAGGAAGAGGACATAGGGGTGGCAAGGATGGGAGAGAAAAGAGGTGGGGAGGAGGGTAAGAAGGAAAAATATCAAGCATGATGAGGGTGGGTATGGAGGGAGTTTAATAAGGGTTGCAAGGCTAGGTTTAAATACCAACCTTCATTGTGATTAATATTGGTGGCGTAATTTCTAATAAAGATGGCTTCATGGAGTTTTCTCCTAAAAATATATCTTTTTTGATGAGAACTTAGGTGTTCTCAAGGCAAATATGGTGATTGTTTTGGTGGGAGTGCTTTACAAGGGTATATTTTGCTAGTTGATCATGGCTAATGTCATCACTATGTTCCTTGATCCTAGTATTGATGGAATGCCCAATTTCTCCTATGTATGGGGTCCCACAAGAGTAAAAAAATTTATATACTCTTGAATTGAGTATATTATGTCTAGGATCTTTGGCTGAAGGGATAAGATTTATGATAGTGGATCTAGCTGCCTTCCTTACTAAGTTGATCTCTCCCTTAGTAGGAAAGTTAAATTTCTTCATCAAGGACTCTATCCATTTTGTCAAATTCATACATGATAAAAAAGTAGAAGATAATGAAATTCTTGTCAGCTTTGATGTGGTGTACTTATTCACCAAAATTCCCATGGGTAACTCCTTGGAATTAATTAGGCACATAAAGCAATGATGAAATTGCTTCTCTTGTTGAGTTGTGTCTTCGTTCAACATTCTTCACATTCCAAGATGTGGTCTATGAACAATCTAATGGAGTTGCAATGGGTTCTCCTTTATCCCCTATCATAGCCAACCTATGTATGGAGCATTTTGAGGATTTATCCTTGAACTCCTTTCCCCTCAAGCCCAGATGGTGGAAGCACTATGTTGATGATACAAACATATGTTGACCACATGGCCTTGAACATATGCCCTCTTCCTCTCTTCACCCCCTTCCCCCTCCTTTCCCCACCTTTTATATTTCATCCAAATTTTGCCTTGTTATTTTTTGGCCTTTCGTGTGTGTGTGTGTGTATGTATATATGTATATATGTACACACACATATATTCATCACTCTTATACATATCCTTTTTGTTTTATACATACTATATGTTGTTATATGGAGCCTAATTAGACTCAAAGGTTAAATTTTCCCCACTTTTATCGGTGCGGTTTCCCCCCAAATTATTTAATGGGGGAGTGCAGGGGGGAAGAGCCCCTCCTACAAGGCCTAGGGGTGGAGCCCACGGTGGGGATCTGGGGGCAATGCCCCCAACGGGGACTATTGGGGACAGTTCCCCCGAAGTAAAAATTGCCTATTATTTTATAAAGGCGTTGGGAGTTATTTTTCTATTGGCCGACATAAAAAACCCTATTTTGTAAATGACATAAGTCTTGATAAAATAGCTAAGGGTTAGGGTTTTCGTTGATATTGTATTGTAACATTTGCAGCGGTATTGAGTTGCAAGGATTTTTGGTTGTAATCGGTTTGATTTGTTGGATAATAATATTGGACTCTCTGTTGGTGGATGTAGCCCGAGTTTGGGTGAACCACGTTAAAAAATTGTCTCTCGCTGTTATTATTTCTATGTATTTTCATTCCTCTGTTTAATCTTTATTTGCATTTAATTGATATCTTTTGCATGCAATTCCTAGCACTATACTACTCTTTCTTAAGCATAGTTCATTTTAGTCATTCTTTCTATCTTAATTCATATTATATTTAGGTTGATATAATTTTCATATTGTGGACATATATATAAATCTTGCTCTTATTTTCCATCTTCCCTTTTCCTTTTTATTTTCCATATTGATCCCTATATATATATATATATATATATATATATATATATATATATATATCGCTCCTTTACATTTTGAATTTTTCTCTATACATAATATACATATATTAGTCTATCGAATATGGAAGTATATGGTTGTACACACACACAAACATCTCCTTTTACTTTTTTATCGATTTATAAATTAATAAATTGATTTTTCTTCTTTCCTTATCATACATTGGTTTTTAGACTATATAGCATATGCGTTGTTTTCTTTTTAATTCCATATTATTTTTATATTCATATGCTTTTAATTTCTATTTTTCAATATAGTATAATTTTTCTACCACCTCCCCCAACCCTAATCCACCCTCCCCTTCATCACTTTTTAAAGGGTATGTTTGCAATCCAAATCACGAGTATCCTCTTCTTGATGATGGATTATGAGTGTGATCCGAAATGTTAAAGCGAAGAAATACACTTAGTTAAATCCAAAAGCACTGAAATGCTGAAGCAAAGAAATACATTCAGTTAAATCCAAAATCACTTCTTTTTGAATTCTATGCATTGTGGAAAGCTCATGCCTACTAATTTCTATTATTACAATACTATAAAGGACTTGACACTACATGACACTTGTTTATTAACTAGTAAAAGCACCAAAGGTGCTATCAAATGGCCGATAGGCACAAATATTTATAGGCCTATTGCTGAATAGTATATATTTATTTATTTTACTGAAAGTCATTACATATAGTAGTTGGTGGACAAGGCTATAAATACTATAAGAAATTCAAATATTTTTTGCAAATAAAAATTATGAAATGATATTAAATGAATAACCAAATGAACTAAATCATGAATAAACCATTACAAAACTAAATCATAAAGAAACCATCAAAGAACTATGGCCTCTCATTCAACCAAGAAGAAGCAACATAAGTAGACATTGGGTATATGTAGACACACTATGCACAACTGACATGTTGAGTGACTTTAGTATGTTCTTCTTGTGGAGATGACCATACTATCTGTGGCATATAAATTGATGCAGGGGCATCGTGCTCTAAATAATCTTGAATTTTAATTTCTATGTGTTTTAGTTTTGTTTTGATATTTTTTTGTCTGTTGTGGTGATTCTTTGGTCATTTTAAGGAGTCCATGTCATCAGTTATTGGGTAGTTGCAGAATTCACCTAAGTGACAAAAACTATTGGTAGTTATTCTCAGTCTTGAATTTTAATGTCAGCTATAGTGTTAAGAAAAGAGGAATGAACGGATGAAAGTGAATCACCATCATTCTAAGGGGGTTGACAGAAGAAATCCATCATGGTGAATGGTTATGAGGAGAGACAACCATTATGAGGCAAGTGGCAGATGAGAAGTCATGGGAAGATGAAACGCTCAACAATGATGAGCTAGCAGTCAGAAGACTAAGAGACCCTCTGTCATGGTAGCCAGAGAGTTAAAAAGAATATTATCACTATGAATAGAGGATGAGGATTTTGGGATAGCTATTAGCTATAATAAGAAAATCCTCTCTGTGTATAGAGGAAGTCAGAGGTCAGTGTGAGCACGCAGAAGAGATAGTTTGAGGAGGCCATTGAGATATGCCCATCAAGCGTAACCAGTAAGAATAGAGAAAGGTCGAAAAGAAAGGTCAATCTGGAGCAGGGATGAAAGCAGAGGAAAAAGATCACTAGTTGACAAAGTGTGCAAAAGAGGATCAATGAAAACAGAGGTCGGAATGAGGGTTGAATGGCAAAACAGAAGTGAGAGGCCGATCAATTGAGGAATAAGGCCGAGAGGGAGAGGATGGATTTTCACTATCAATGGGCTGATTGGGGAAGGTTGTATATCCATAAGAGATAATCTCTGCAACAAATAAGGTAGAGCGTATAACGAAGAAGAAAGAATGAGGTAAATGGAGAGAAGAGGTTCGAGTGCAGGGACAGAGTTAAGTGTGGATGAAGTAGAGAACAATTGAAGACATCTTGATGTAGATTGAAATCATCTAGTATGAGCAGTAGGAATCAAATAAAAGATTTGTTCATGTTATAAGTATTGTTGTTGTTGTATGTTAGATACTACTAGAATTTTCCATAACCTCAAATGTAAATTCTATGTAGATTGCATATTAATATTGCATATGAGAACTGAGATCAAATTTATGGACCTTCTGTCATTAATGAATTGCATTGAATTTTATAGTCCTGTCACATGAATGAATTTGTTTATGAACTGCTTGCATGTGGTGTCTTTGTGTAATCCTTTTCATTACTGCCTGGTTCCTGTTGCCATCGTGACAGTAAGTCTGTAATAAAATGTTTGAGGTTGGGACCAGGTAATTAGTAAATGGACTGTACAGGAAAAATAGAGTATGAGTATTGAGTGTAATATAACCTGGTGCTATCATAAATGCATAGATACGTCAAATATTAGAGGCTCCTCAACACTTATGGACTCTTTGCATGCAACCCACTTAGCTCAAAGTTTCTATCCTCTAAGTAGAAATGCATGAATAGCTCCTAGAAATTCATCTCTATTGTGCCCATGGAAGCACGAGCTATTAGATTCAAAAAATAATGCCTACTCCAGCCATGGGCATAGCAAGCATAGGAAAATCTATCACATAGTCTCTCATGGTGAGTTTACTACTATGGAATTTACTTAAATAATTAATTGTACCACTATCTACAATCATAACATGGAATTCTAGGCCGAGTAGACAAAACAATTTAATTGTGTTGCTAATTTATTATTAATGAAGTTATGCACACTCATTAAGTCAATCACTATTGTTAGCTTCTATTATTTAAATAAAACACCTTATATTGAGTGTTTGTGGGGTGCTAATACCTAATAGTGCATGATAAGAGATAGTTGGTTGGACATCTTCTAATTCTTCGACCACTACTATTGACTCTTAGAACTTCACCTTCATCATAGGTAGCCTCAGTGTAGAAAAATGTCTTCTCAACTCATTTATGTACTCTTCTATATTTCTATCATGGTTGTTCAACATAACCCTTTGGCCCTTTTTATTCAATTTGTTGAGCTATCAACCTAAAAGGTTGAAGAAATGATGATGCTAGAGCCCTTTGATCATTATTTCTATGAAATTCCTCACTTCTATTAGCATTTCTTTCATCTAATTCTCTTCTAGGAATTAAAACCCTCTCTTTTGCCTTATGTAGTAGGAAAAAAGACTCAAATATAGAATTAGTGCTAAACATTCATGCCTCATGTTGGATGTGATCCTTGACACCACCCAAAAATAAGTAATTCAAGTTTTCTTCTGGAATATATCCACTCTCAAGGATAGGTTTTGGAATTGTTAAATGTAATCCTTGATTAATCTTGTTTGATGTAATTTAGCTAACTAGATAAAGTAGTTGTTACCACATCATTGCCATACTCTAATTGTAAATCCTCTATAAATCTATCTATGTGACAGGCAAAAGACCCAGTGTTATAGGAAGTCTTTTCTTCCTATGCCCAGATGATTATATTCTTTTGGTTGGGAATGGATTTCTCTAGGGTAATCTTTCATTTCCTCAACATTCCATTTACTTTTTAAGCTTCCCCTATTAGCTTGTGGCAAGTTGTTATTGCTAGAATCAAGAAAAAGATGAGATATTGGATTACCAAACCTCTTTCTTTGGGTAGAAAATTCTAGGTGTGCTCTAAATTTTTGGCTACCAATCATGTTTATTACTCTTCCTATTGAGTTCCTTCAAAGGCCCCTTAAAAATTGAAAAGTTACTGAGGGACTTTCTCCAGGCTTCTATTGATAGGAAAAAGGGATTTCATCATGTTGCTTGGGAGTTATGTTCTCTCCTCCACAATCCTAGTGGTTTAGGCTTACTTTCAATTGTTGTCATGTTTCAACACTATGTGCTAAATGAATCTTTATGTCCATGGAAGGGAATGATGCCTAGAAAATTCTTAGAATTCGATAGTTTATTTCATCAGTCATACCTACTAGGAATCCTTATTTGAAAGGGCTTGGAATTTTTACTCTCCTAGAGCTTTGAAATTTATACATAGCTTCTTTAGGTTGGTAATCACTTCCGTAGTGGAATTTTAATCAATCTATAGTCTATTTGGTGGCCTCTTATTCTTTCCAGTCAAGACCATCCTCTTGCCAATGTCCCTTGCATTTGTGCTTTGAAAATTTTCAAAAGAGGCATAAAGGTTCTTCTTTCTCTTATTAACATATCAACCAGGAATTTTATTTCTTTGCCAAGTTATAATTCTAGTTACAGTGAGATCACTAATGAATGGCTTGATTTAGATTGGAGTGTTTGCACTGTTCATGTCACTACAATGAATTGTGGCTAAGTGTTAATATTGCTACTAATATATTTTTTTAACATCCCCCAAAATGTGAACCAAAAAGTTATCTTACATTATTGTACATGATTATTTATTTATTAATTTTTTTTTAAAAGGGTTCGTATTTTGGAGGATGTTATATTTTTGTCTCAAAAAAACTACATGAAAATTATTAGAACATATTCTAGAACTAAGCATTCTACATCAATGTTTTTTGTTCTATTTCATGTTTATAGCAAGTGATTGTCAAAATTCTTCAATGCTCCTGTAAGGTTGTTTTTGAAGTGTTTTTTTACTCGGATATAGTTTCTCTATAGTTACACTTTCATCTAAAACGATGGCAATTTTTCTACTATTAAATTTTCTTATGGAATGATAACCTCAAAGTTGAGAATATCCATCCTAGATGGTATTTTCTTCATATTTACTTCTCCTTCCTTTCAAAATTTCCCCCCATAAGCAAGAAACTAAAATATAAATTTGAAGTATTATCCATATTTAGAAGATCAGGTAACGAAGTGCATATTTCTTGTAATTTTCCAAATCTGCCTTGGGAATGCTCTTACAGAATCTGATAGGTAGCCATTGGCTAGTATGCAGGAAAATGAGATACTCTTGCACTAGACCTTATGGCATCAAGCCAAATATTTATTTTCCACAACCACACTTAGCTTGCTTTGTTCTATATATTTGATCAAAGTAAATAAAAAAATTTGATAAGATTTCCAAGTTGAAAGGTGTAATGTTTTCTTAGGAATCTATGTGGAAATGAAGACAATGGTAGAACTTCAAATACTCATCCTTCTGTTTGTCTAGAAAACAACATTTTGAGGAAATTTTTTTCCCCCTTAATAAAAAACTGTGTTCAGTGTTAAACATTGTTGTTACGTACAAATATTATTTTGCATTGGAAAGTGACCTTGAAAAGTTTTTATCTAGTGAAAAATCATCCAAGAACACACATTCATAAAAAGATCTCATCATAAAATAAATTCAATTTATTTGTCAAATCAGAGATGGATATTAATTGATTCATACATTATCCTTTGTATATGAGAGTGAACTTTAAAAGTTTTTCTCCAATTGAAAACCATCCAAGACCACATTTATAAGAATATTTTGTCATTTAAGATAAATTAAATTCATTTGTTAGCGTTAAAGATGGACATGATTGTTTCATATATAATCCAAATCCTCAAAGTCCTTTACTCATGCTTTATAAAGCCTCTAGAGTGTTGGAAACTTACTAGTGTTGACATTGATGTCAACTCCCAGCAGATGGTTGAACTTGGTTTCCAAGTGCTTTTGAGAAAATTTGATAAAAAAAGGTGTGCAGTGTGACAGAGACACTCTTAGTGTTATGCTCCACATTTCTTCCTAATTGAATATATGATTGTGCAGTTTGGAAGTATTGATCAGAGGTGTTCAGAGGTATTATATCCAGAGTTTTAGGTTCTGGATTGTGCGGAAGTAGAAGATGTGTTTGACAAAATATTTGACTGTGAAAGAGGGTGTTTAGGAGAAATGAGAATGCTCCGCATTTCTCCGCATTGAGCTTTCCTGTCTTGCGGATCTAGGAGAGTGCTTATATTATTTGTATCCACCTTCCTTTGAAGTTTCCAGTGTTGGGATACTTCGTAAGTTTAGTTCTTGTGTTTGTGATCAGTAACAATGTGTCCTGATGTGCATAATGAAGACATTCTTTGATTCAGATGGTTATGGTAGTGTTGTAGAAGTTTATGATGATGATGAGTATTTTGGGAAGGTGTGTGAATGCTTTGGAGTGTCTTTCTCTGGTCTGCATGATCTTGGACTTGGAGAAGCATGAACATGGTCATTAGCTCAGGTTTGGCTGACCTAGCTTACTAGCATTATTTGCGGAGGTACCTCGTGGATTGTGAATGTGATGAGCAGCTTGGTGACACAAATTTGAGTCTTGGTTATCCCTTGACATGGTCCACTTTCCCTTGAGTCTTGGTTGTAGATGGTATATATGAAAGATGAAGTTAAGTGGAGAAATGTAGAGAGGAGAATGTGGATGTGAATCAAGGGCAGTAAAGTTGTGTGTGAACTTAAATGCTTATGACTCTGGAATACAGTGAGCAGAAGGTGTCTACATTTTAGTGTGTCAGAAGTTGCTGGAGGCGGTGACCCAAAGGTTGCGGATGGAAAGGAGTGGCAGTGGTGGATCTCTCTTGTTTCTTTGAGATAGTGAATCTCTTTGTAACAATCTTCTTCTTTCTTCTCTCTTCTGGGCAATGAGCCCTTGGCAGTGAGCCTTTCTTTGGCAATAAGCCTTTCTTCTGGGTAGTGAGCCTATTGATTTTCATTGTTGTTATTCATATATATGTGAGCTAATCCTCACCATGGTTTTTCCCTTATTGGATTTTCCACGTAAATCTGATGTTCTTATGTGTTTGGATGTGTTTGCATTGATGCTTACATTCTGCTAATGCATGTTAAGAGATTATTGATTGAAATTACTTTGAGGGTTTAAAGTTTTAACATACAACTGATTCACCACCCTCTCAGCTGTCCTGTGCATTCTAACACAGTTATCTCTATGTTTCCTTGAATATGTATGTTTAGAATATTTCTTGAAAATAATCAGCATCAGTCTTAATGGTGAAGATCTGAATCTAATTGAAAATTTTCATCATAAATCGTGCAACCCCTTCATCAGTCATTGAAAGAAATTAAGAGTGTATTGTAGGATTGTAAACATAGAAGAAATATAGAATCCCAATAGGAAAGGGGTTATGGGTTCAGTAGTCTCGACAAGTAGGAAGACAAGAACTGAAATTGACTCAAGAAGACCAATAGAGAGGAACACTAAAGCTCAACCAAGGAGACAATACAAAAGGCTGACCCAAAGAAAGTTGAAGTCCAAATGCGTAGTTAATGGACATTATGTCATCTAGAAAATGAATGCTTCTATTTGATACAATCATGAGTCATTGCACAAAAGAGGCAGCATGCATGGAAGATGATGTTTACAATTTATCCAACACTTATGTTTGTGTCAATATTTGAGAATCAATAATCTCAATGATTATATTTCAAAAGGTATTTGTCAATTCTAAGATAGTAAAAATATGTTAGTACAGACAGTTATCCATAAACATATTCACCATGTGTCAACCAACTAAGATTATTCAATGTGGCTAATAGTTAAAATGGTTTACCATTTTAACCAACAAAGATTTTACATTGTAGCTAATAATTAAAATGGTTTACCATTTTAACTAGTAGTATAAAATGGGATGATAGAGTTACAATAAATAAAGTTTGGACAACCCCTCTTGTGGTATATCTGAATTTTATCATCTTTGGCGTATGTATGTTCAATTTTAGTTAAAAATACAAGAAAATTTACTCTCATGAGTATTTGCGTATTGCAAATTCAACTCATAAGTACTTGTATGCTCAAGTATTTTGTCCTTGTTTCTATACCCTTAAATTACATCTGCAACATACACCTTATGTGAAAGACTAACATAAACATGGTTCAAACTAGTGGTATACAAAATATCCCATCTGCTAAATTTTAGTACACAAATGTGGACAGTAATTAATTTTTTCACTACATACATGGGAATCTAATTTGAAACTGAACTATCATTGGGCTAAATAGATACAATCAAGGGAATTAAAATTAAAATCGAACTATCATGGCTACAGAGATACAAAATTGATAAACTACAATACATATTCACATGACATAGTGCATATATTTTCACATGACATAGTGCATATATTTTCACATCTAAAAATAAGATAGATAACATTTGCTAATTCCAATGATCATTAACTTTGCATCAGTGGAAAAATGCTAAGGATTGGAAACAAAGAAAGTATTTAAAATGCATTGAGAAAGATATAGAGGATTGAAGTTGGATATTGCACTACATTTTCAAGCTTTGGAAAAATATTGTACCCATTTCTTATATCAATGCTTACAAGCATTTAGATCCTAATTCCAACACAAAAGATGGGAGATAAAATAAGAGCATTCAAATATTAGGGTTGAAAGCTTAGCCATTACCGACCTCAAATCGAATCCCTCTGCCGAATCTTCAAGGGAAGATACACCTTAGTTAAATATTGAAAACCGAAGGGGCTTAATGCCTGAATTTCAGCTTTTTGTTTAGTCTTAACCATAATATTCAATTCATCAACCCACCCAAGGTTCTTCACAAAGTTCTCCTCAAGCAAGTCCTTCCTAGTCTTAATATCCTGCTCTATCATGGGTAACCAACATTGGTAAGGAATGTGGTACTTGTCCGAGTCTGAGGGTCAAATCCCCAACCACTTTTAATATCTGGAGTCATAAGATTTGAACTGTCATATGACATATTCTTGGACCCACACATGTAAACAAAGGCTAAAAAGGAAGTGGATTGGTACAACATAGGAAGCACCAAATTTTATAATAGAGAACAAACTAGTCTAATCTAGGGCCAAAGCAATAATAAATTAAACAATCCAATTGATCCCAAAAGAATATTGTAGCTCAAATATGCTGCAAGTAAACCACTCTAATTGAATAGAAGCCATGTTATGAATAGTGATAGATAAAATCTAGATTTAAACTATTTAGAAGCCCATAGAAGACTCTTGTGAATCCTCCATTGCTTGGTAATAGATTGAAGACTAACTCAATGCTAAGTCCAATCCAGGCCATGGCATTAGCCACAAAATGAAAAATATTTACTATAAGGAGGTAAACATTGATAACCCATCAATTCTACCCTTTGTGTCGAGCCCTAAAATGCATGGTATATATAGGCCCATAGCTATGAATATGATATATAGTTGAATTCATTACAACAATTTCTACAGTTTCTGATGTACTTATGATTTTTTAACAAAAAAACAATGCAATTATTGCAACAATTGAAGACACCTATCGTAGGCATAGATGCCATGGAGAAGAACAATGTCATGGTTTGAAAATCATCCTACAGAGCTTGAAACTCCAACTATAGAACCCTCAAGTCATTTTCCAATTAAGGCACTGGAGGCTTCATGAAGGCATTTGAGCTGGTTGTAGCATCAAACCCACTTGTATCTCATCAACACTAACCAATGGTTCTGCATCTTCAAAACTTGCCGCAACCACATTGTAGGTATATCCATATCCTTGGAATGGAGGAGCATACCAGCAAGCCATCCCCTCAAATCCTCAAACACGACTACCACATTTAATTTTGATTTGATGTTCGCCAAGATTGAAGCCCTATAATCCTCCTGGTCCAACATGATCTTTACCATATTCAACAACGACACAGAAGGGAATCAAAAAATTGTGCACATATGTAAAATCGTGCACAGATGTTCCATTTCTTTTTGTCTGTTACAAATATTATTTGGCTGATAATAAATTTATAGAAATGACATGGTTTTTAAGAAGTTTACACTCTTTATTTTTTATTAAAAAAATGATTTTTGGATGACTAATTTTAAAAAAAAAATTGATGACAAAAAAATAATTTTTATCAATTTTTTTGCAGTTACAAGATGTGTGCACATACAAAATAGCTTATGGGCCAAATAAAATCTGTAAATTTTTTTAAAAAGAAACCAATAGAATACCTCTCAACATCTTTTACATAAATTTATTTAAGATAAATATATTAGTAAATATTATAACTGATATTATCTTATTATAAATATTATATAATATAGTTTAATAATAATATAATATAAATATTAAATTGTGAATTATGAATAATATGCTTTGGTGTGAACGGCGTGTGACCAAATAAAAGCGTTTAGAAGTTCAAAGTGAGGATGTTATAATCGTGCGAAGTAGAGCCGTAGAGGAATTGGGAAAGTTGGATGTGACATATGTCGCTATTGACGGTAAGAAGTCTGAGTGCAGGACGAAGACACAAGATAATGTAGGCTATGTTATCGAGAAGCTTATGCCCAACAAGATGTGGAGGATGCCGCCGCCGACGAGAGAGACGATTACAAAATTTATCTGCATGTCATCAAAATTTACTTATGAGGAGATCGTTCAGTATCTAAATCAAGATATTCCGTCCAGTAAAGCATGTAAAATATGATGCTCAAACGTGTGATTTTGCTATCAGCGCTCAATAGGTACAAGATTTGCAAAATCCAAATTTACTTTGTAGGCGGGGTGAACACTCGATGGATACCAAAAGAAAATTTGATACCAGTAAAGGAAGCTATTGGAAGGTGGAAGACAACCAAAGTTCGCTTCATGATGCCCTAGGGACTCCTATCTCTGGCTGTTCTGAGGCGTTTGATAAGTATCATTATGTCTGGACATGCAGATTTTTTATTTTTATGTTTTTTTAATGATACTTACCAAACGCCATGAACAGCCAGAGATTGAAGTAATCCTCCAGCTTCAGCCTTCCGAGCTTAAAGATGGAGTTGCACACTAAATTGAACGAGTCTATAAGTTCAATTGTTAACGGAGACATCTTATGCTGTTCCCAGAAGAAAAGGAAAGTATTTAAAAGGAACATGACCATTTTATCTTTGAATAGATGTATTTTTCCGTGCGCAAATATTTATTCTGGATTGTTTGTGATATTCACAATGCTATTCCAAGATTTCATAGCACGCTATTATGGGTTCTCGGATATGAAGATTTACTTTTAAGTCAATCTTTATTTTAATTTTAGAAAGTCAAGGACATCCTATGTTTGTCTCCGCTTCCAACATCGTTTCTTTATTTTATTTTAGACTGTAATTTCTTCTCATTTAGTTAGATTTTGAATTGGATCACGTAAAGGGTGTTCACAGCTTTAACATATGGATAAGAGTTTCAATAACTATGCATTCTACTTAAATGTCATTCATTTCAGTGGTTAAGCAATCAATAGTAATTTTTATATTTCATTCACAACAAAAAGTGGTAAATATTTGTCCTATTTTTATTGGTTAAAATTGACCTTTGACTGTTGAAGTGGATGATATTTAAGAATAGCCGAAATATAAATGACGTGTAAGATTCTCCATTTACCAATAAGTACCTCTACTTTGAGAGGGATGCAAAACAATCTGATAATTAGTCCCCACCCTCAACCGTGATGTAGGTAAAACATCATTAGCCAGTTCTTAATGAGCTACTCTTTTGTTAAGTACACTAGGCACTACCTTGACATTTTGTAACATTTCACATGTTGGTATACTTAGCAGTTGGAATAAAAGAGAGTACTGAAGAAGTCATCCAACAGCTCAATTGGGAGAATGATAACGCAACAATAGCAGTGGTTGCATATGGTATTGGAGGATTGAAAAGTCTATATTGGGGATGCAGTTTATCCCTCCTTGAAAGACAAACTCCAAGGGTGGAAACATTCAAAAGTTATTCAAAACTTGGGAAAAAATCCCAAAGTTGAAGACCTCGAGTCCTGGGTTATGCAGGATTTGACTGCTACTGTAAGAGATTTTCAAAAGTGGACGCCAAAGATATTACAGAAAGAGAATCCATCCTCCTATAAAAAATAAAAATCTGCATGTCTAGATATAATAATACTTACCAAATGCATAAGAATAGCTAGAGATAGGAGGGTGGAAGGGTGGGTGTCCTACCACTTACTTAGTATGGGAGGACTGGGGATATGTGTTGCCAGCTAAGATCAGCTGAGGTGGCAAATGAACGAGTTGTTGTGGTGTTGATTGGACTGGGGTGGCAGACGTTTGTGTGGGAGATCATCATTTTTGCAAAGCTGAAGCCCAAGATCAAGCCTTGGCTTGATTAAATTCACTTGCTCGTCATCATTTGGGAGAAAGCTTCCCTCTTCATTTCATTTCCTTCCGTCCTTCATTGGGAAGTTTCGAGAAGGCAGAGTGGTATTAATGAGAAGTCGAGTGTAGGGGATGTCATCTTGCTCTTCTCGTTTTGTTTATCTTGTTTCTAATGGCGGGCGGGTATAGTTTTCTAATGAGGATTTCCATAGAAGGGGTGATTTGTTTGGGATTGGACACTCCCATTTAGATTGAGAGTGCACTTAGGCAATTGGCCTTTAAGGGCCTGGTGATAGACCATAGGTTGAAAAGGATTCTACGCCATAGTGATGAACTCATTCTTCTAGCAGTTAAGATAATCTTGGAAAGGAATTTCTGGTAGAGGGCAAATTTTATAGGGTAGACACCTCTATTGTTTCCCGTTTCTTAGCCTCTTTGTTGGATACTGGTATTGCAAAGCATAAATCTCTCCTCCTGATGCGACATCTCTTCATTAACAATTTGTTGGTGGGTGTGGAGGACGTCGTGAAGGCAGCTAAACAAGGAGTCAGGATCCCCAGGCCAGCAGATTTTCATTTAATGGAGGATGAGGATGTGGTTGTTCATTACTTCCCTTTTCTGCTCAACCTAAAGGTTGGCTGCTTATCCAGCACAGGGAACAAGTGGTGGCGGGAGTTGAATTCCTATTAAAGTTGCTTCAAATTGTTCCTCATGGCGGCTCCTTCGAATGGCTGGAGGGTTTCAAGGTAAGGGCAGCCGATCTCAGCTTTGACGTTTGAAGCTATCTGTGTTATGGTTTAGTGAATGTTGTAGTTCTACTTTGTGTCAGTGTGTAGGGTGACTAGGGTTTGATGTTGTAGCAGGATTTTTGTCTTCCCCCCTGCAAGTTTCATAGGAAGATGATACTTTTTTTGTTGTCTTCTAGTCCAATATGGTAATTTCATCTAGATAGTTTTCAGGCCTTGCATGGCCATTTTTTCATTCGGGAGACCCTGCGTGGTCAAGTAGTGGATATGGGATTTTAGTTGGTGAATCTGGTACCTACTGCAAGTTATGCAGCCAGCTTTGTAAAACTTTTTCTTTCATATCAATATATAAATACCTATTATGAAGAAAAAAAAAAGAATAGCCAGAGATAGGAGAGATAGGAGTACCTAGGGCATTATGAAGCAAAATTTTGTTGTCTTCCACCCTCCAATAGATTCCTTTTACTGGTTCTTGTTTTGTATGGGGTTGAACCTTGCTGCCATGCAAATCCTCTCCATTTTTTATTGACACTCTTGGTGAACTCTACTTAAATATCATCTATTTCAATGGTCAAACAGTCAATTGTAATTTTACACCTCTTTCACAACAAAAATTGGTAAATATTTATCTTATTTTTATTGACCAAAATTGATCTTTGACTATTGGAGTAGATGATATTTAAAAATAACCTTTGGTGGTGTATGAGGTCCCAACGCAACCATCTTCTACACATTTGTTAACTACAATAAGATCAAAGGGTCGATCTTTGTATAGGGTTCAGGGTAGCTACCTATCTACAGGAGATCCAACTACAGATGTTGGCACTACTTTGTCAACAATCACTATGTAGAACTACTTTTTGTTTGACTAATCAAAGATGCACCGTTGCATCTTCCTCATGATGTCTATCATGTTTCTATTTTGCTAGTTTGTAGTTTGTACACAATGTGTTGCACGATTGGTAGAGACAACTTTGAATGATTCCAATATCTTCTCAGAGATTTACTTTCTATAAATCTATTGTCGTAGTCTCTGTTCTTATTACCAATATTGTTTTCTTGTTGTGTATGTAATTGGTTTTATATTTCCTTTCTGTACTCTCATTGAAGTTCATGAATTCATATTTGTTTACAACACTTTAGATCAAGCAATTTAGTATTTTTTTCCCTTAGATTGCTCATAAACATATAATGAATATAAATTAGAATGCGCTACATACCATACTTATGCAATCTTACATAATCATTGCTTTATATCTTCTATATAACTAAAATAACATGTTATTCATTAATGCTAGTAGTGTTTATATTTGTAGATTATTGAGTGTTACTAGTCACTTCTATAATCAGTCATTGATTATTTGAGATTTTAAAGCAGTATTACCATTATCCATAGCTTGCAATTAAATAATTGCTACTTGCTCCATGTTTACCTACATTCCTTGTCATGTCCATAAAGAAGTATAATGTTGAATGGATTGGCACTTCTCATAATACCCTTAATTCAATATTATTTCAATGTACTTGATTTGTAAATTTGTCCATTTAAGTGATACCCATAGCTCAAAAAACTCTTCCTAAAATTGATCTCGGCTCACCATGTCCTGAATGTTACTTTCCAAGAGCGCGTATTCAAATCTATATATTAATTGCATCATCCAATTACACTACAAACTTAGGAAATAGTGTTATCATGTGCATCCATGAACTTGCTTTCCGACTTCCATTAGAAGAACTGTCATCCAATCACATGAGATCATTCACACAAAACTTACCACAATGAAACATTTTAAAGTGGACATTTAAAGTTTCACCCTGTACACTAAATGAATATAAATGGGGTCCATTTCTGCTTCAATTTTGACGGTACAAATCTCTCTGTCTCTGTATATCTATCTAATAATATTTGCACCCAGTATTTGAATCCCTTCCAAGCGTTTAGTATTTGGGAAACCAAAACCTTTGAATGAAAATATGTAATGTTTAATGTTCAAATGTCATCGACTAATTGTAAATCAATACTTGTTATCAAGAAATCCTCGAAACTGATTTCATAATGCTAACAAATTAGTGTAAGGTGAATGGACCATTATTACTAGTTTTCATTGAGAGCATTCCCTATCACAAAGGGAGTTGAGATTTTGTATCTAAAGGAAAAAAGGGAAGAACATAGAATAAAGAGATAATCCTTAATTATCTATAGCACACCTAGAGTATCAGAAGATGCATACTGAAAAATTATATCTTACTGAATATAGGAATTTTGAAATTTTGATACCTATTCATAGACAAGGAAAAATGACATTTTCTCCAAGAAAACTTCAAGGAAAAATATTATCAATTTCAAAAGTAATATTCTTTTATCAATACATTTTGAGTGCATGTATCCTATGTACCTTAAATGGCATGGTAGCCCATACGGGATAGAAAAAGCTTTAAACCCTTGCTTTAGAAATTTTTATAGGAAGTTACTTGGCAACATTTTGTAGTGGCAGTAAGAGTCTTATGAAACACAATTTACATATATTTTTAAAAACTGTTAAAACTATCAAATTAAAAATAATATAAATGAAATTATTAAAAACTAACATAAAGTATATAATATTTATTACATTTTTTAAAACAAAAATAAAATAAAATAATGACCGTCATTCTAAAAATAAAATTAATAGTTACAAAAAGTAAAATAACTTTCTAAATAAAAATTTGAAACCCATGACAAAGACAATAATAAATTTTAACTCATTTAGTAAATCTTAAAACAAGATTAAGGTAAGAGGCTTAACAAAAATTATATCCTAATCATCTCATTTTAGAAGAAAAGAAGAAATTAAATTAATGATCATAAAGAAGTAAAATGGGAGATTTAGCAAGTTCTATGATAATTAAGAATATTTGTGGTATTAAATAGAGTTTCATCATAATAACCTAAAAAATTATATTCAATAATTGTATTTAGACATGATTGGGATATGAGATTTGTATTTAAACATGATTGAGATATGAGAATTGGACAATTGATTAGGGTTTATGGAGATAAAGATAGAATTGTTTATGTCATTATGTTAATATAATATATTTAGTGGATCACTTTGACTAAGTAGAGTCAAGAGTGACTTATTGACCACAAGACAATAGTACTAATTGATACCCAATTGAATCATCAATATTTGTAATTTTCAACTAGAATCATTTTAGATTGACTTGATATTGATTGACCAAAAAGGTTATTAGTAAATGATACTAATAAAATTGTAGATGTTGGTTCCTTAATAGGTGATAAGCAAATAAAAAGATTATGATATTTTATTCATTATAATAGTTAATTTAAATTAAAATGATCATACACATTGTTTGATTTAATCTTGAAGATGCTATGTGTGTAGATATACGTATACATATCCATATCCATATATATACACATATGTATATATGTAAAAATAGATATATAATATGTACATGTATAATATATAGATATACAGATATACATTTATAATATATACATGTATACATATAGATAGGGTTCTCGCAAGAAGTTGGATCCACATATAGGGGAATTCACGGGCAAAGAAAAAATCTCGATAGGAACGGGTGCTCAAACCTAAATGGGTACCCATTTACTCATTTCTTAAACGTACATTTAATTTTTGTAAAAAGCCATGCAAGCTCATTTTCACCCACAGACAACGATGGAGACAACGAAGGAGTAGAACGGGTATCCATTTGCAAAGCCCCTACCACCACATTTCTAGCTAGATTTCTGACCATTTTTTTGCACCTGCCACCTCCTCCCACCAAACTCTTCATTTCTGAAGACCTCCAGGTAGGTTTACATGTTTTTTGTATGTATTTTTTGATGATTGTAGGTTTATATTTAAAAATTAGGGTTTAAGTTATATGATTTGTATTTTTAGCGATAAACCCTAAAACTATGTTCACTATAAACCCTAAAACACTAAACTTAACTAAAAACCCTAAAACTATGAACAATAAACCCTAAAGTATAAACTATAAACCCTAAAACACTAAATTTAACTATAAACCCTAAAACTATGAACTATAAACCCTAAAATTATAAACTATAAACCCTAAAACTAAAATTTAACTATAAACTATTGTTAGAATCTGAAAAGATGACTAATCCAGAAAACTAGTGCAAACGAATATATATCTAAACTATGAATGTAAATGATACGAAATCAAAATAATAACACAAAATTAGTCTCCAAGAGAGTAATGCAAATGTTAGAAGTAAAATAGCATTAAGAGGATGCAAAAGAAAAAGATACAAAAAACAAGCCAGGTAGCATGCTTATATAGATCAGGGAGAGAGAGGAGGTGGCAACACCGACAAATGAGGAGCAACCATCTATCAGACTAAAGATAGCAAAGTATCTTCCCAAGATAGCTAATGGATGCTCACATGTAGGAAGGTGACACCTCATAATCCTCTCACATAATAAGACATGCTTTATTAACCTAAGTGAGATTAATAAAAGGTGTAGGAAAAACCTAGGAATAAAGGGAAAATAAATAACCCAACTAGGAAATAAAAACCTACAATAACAGCCCCCCTTAAGCATAGCTTAGGTGGATGTAGAAATGGGTCCCAGCAAATCAAGCCTGATGAGGTACCCATGTACATAAGATTCCCCCACAAAGAGAAGAAGCCCTCCTAGAAGAGAGAAAAGCCCCCCCCAAAAGTAGAGAGAGAAGAGACCCCCTCCAAAGTAGAGAGAGTCAAGACTTTAAGTGAGAGGATGAAGCCCTCAGAAGCTAAAGCATCTCACACCCCCAACAAAGCTCATAAATGAAGGAACTTGTTCTCAATGAAGGGTTTGGTGAAGATATTAGCAACTTGCTTAGAAGTTAGACAGTAGTGAAGGTCGATGACGTGGCCATGGATGAGCTCCCAGATGTAGTGCATGTGGACCTCAATGTGTTTGGTTCACTGATGATGGACCAAATTCTATGAGATCTAAATGGCACTTTGGTTGTCATAAAATATGACTGATGGCTGTCTGATTTTGATGTTAAGGACAAGCCTATGACCCTAAAAGGTTGAGTCAAAACTACTTTGTATTCTTTGTATTGCGTGTGTGGATCCAAATCATCACTTTCATCCTAATCCAAATCCTAATCATCCAATCCAATCCAACTTCTTCTAATTCTCACCACAATATAATCCCATTCTTGAATCCCATCTAATCCATCACTTGTCAAAATGGTTTTGATCATTAACAAGCCTAGGTCAAATCTAAAACCCAAAATCACAATCCTAGGAGGCTATCCTTCTAACTCCAATAATGGTGAGCACCTTGTAGATCATGATGCCTATTTTGAGGAACAAGCTAAAATACAAAGACTTCAACATATGTATAAATCCATTCCACCAATAGAAAACAAGAACCTAGAGGATGCTCCCTATGGCACCCG
Organism: Cunninghamia lanceolata; assembly: GCA_027924645.1. NCBI lineage: Eukaryota > Viridiplantae > Streptophyta > Pinopsida > Cupressales > Cupressaceae > Cunninghamia > Cunninghamia lanceolata. Next base: position 5,450,471 of record BSBN01000391.1, on the reverse strand, counting down.
AAGAGTGCTTGATGAACTTAGGATGCTTTATCGAAAGGAACAAGTCACTACCCCACCATAACACCAATCATCCCAACAATAACACCAACATTTCCAACAACAACAAGTCCTAGACCAACAAATCATAAAATAACACCAATTCCAAATACAACAACAACAATCCAAAAACAATTATGGCAAGTCCAAACATAACCACAACATCAACAAATTTCCCCTCAATCTTATGGCTCATCCTCCTTAAATTCATACCAAACTAATCCAACCACATATCATGTTACCCCTACATCAACTTATCCCACTTCTTCCAATGTTAACTAATACCTAGATATCAATCCATACCCCAAGAACATCCAACTACTTATCTTAACATTTCACCTCACCACCAAATCTATTCACAAGGCTATCAAGTTCCTTCACAACTAACACACACAAGTCTAAGTTACCCTATGCACCAAAATCAAGTGTCCTTAAGTCCTTATGGTACCTTTGACAAGGGGAACACCACTATAGCTTATGCATCCTATGGATACCCTACCTCATCATCCAATCAAATACCCATACAAGAGCCTACTAGTCCTATCCCAATACCTCAATGTAGTCCCTATCATAGTCCATTGGTCCATCAACTTTCTAATCCATCAAGCCCTTCATTACCTTCGTCCCCATGTTCCTTCAATCTTCCACCAAAGGATCCCTTAGAGATAACCCTATGGCAATTGATCCAAACAACATTGCTTTAGCTACCCCTGATAAAACCATCCAATTCAAATCCTAGTATGTCCAATCACATTATCCTTCCATCTAGTTTGAATCCTAATATGTCCAATACCATTATCCATCCACCTAATCATAATACAACACCTTCTACCCTTATCATCCATCCATTATATTGTCCATCCACCCATATACTTATGGAGGATGTAATCTAATGACTATTAGAAAGGAATCAACCATCTCCATGTGTCATCAAGTGCCCATCCTTGAACCTATCAAAGAGCCTTCAAACACCATGTCTATTCCTCTAATCCCATCATGTAGCCCACAACCCATCAAGCCTATTGAAGAGTCTCCTATTATGAGTCCAATCCAATATCCATTATATACTCATGTTGTTGATCACTTACAACCCATCAAGCCTATCCAAGAACCTTCCACTTTCATCCAATTCCAAGAGCTATGTCATGAGTCTAGCCCAAAGCGTGTGGAAACACCAACTCCTTATCCTAATCAAGATCAAAACTCCATTAATCCTAGTCATAACCAATTTCACAATATCCATGTTAAGCCCCCTTTATAATGAAGCTCCTATCTATGATCAAGATCATATCTATGATAATGAAAGCCATGATGATCCTCTTAGCCTACTTTATGCATTACATGAGCTAGAAATTATCACTTCTCCCATCCATACTCCCACAACTATCCATGAGAAATATATCAAAACTATTCCTATCCATTCTCCATCTAGCCCTATCCATGATCCAACAACATCCGCTTCCCTTGATGAGACACGTGGTCCCAAAGAAAACATAGATAATCAAACAGATAACTTGGATCCTATTACACTAAATCTTAATAAGCACAATGTTGAGCAAGATCCAAGCATTCCAATTCATCTATTTTCTAATCTCACACCATCTCCTATTGATCCCATTCCAAATCCATCTCCCATTGATCTTCCATCATCCCCTATCAACCCCATCCCAAATCCATCATCCTATCCCCTTGATCCCACTACCTTCATCTGTGGTGGTTCTCTCATTGGAGAGTAACAAACTCTATCCAGCACCCATCCTCCCCCATCTAATAATGGACTCGCATCTTGTTTCCAAAGCAACAAACATCCCATTGCACATCGCATGCTCCAAAACATGAATTATCAAGGAAAAGGCTTAGGCCTTCTTGAACAAGGTATCTTAGAGCCCATCCATGTCCAAATCCACCCACACATTCATGGCCTTGGCTATACATCTCAATGCAAACAATCCACACATGTTGGTACCACCTTCACTCCTCGTAAATCTACTTCTTTTAATCACAAACTCAGTGTACCTCATCGCACCTTCAAGTCATATGTCACCATACCTCCTCCGTCATCATACCATTTGCAAAAGCATGTGACCATACATCTCTTTCCATCCACTCTTCCTCCACTCCTTCCAACTCCTAATATTCCCATCCTTAATCCCTTCATCCAAAAGTCCACTAATCCGTCCATCCACAAATATCATTCCCTTAAATCCCCTCAACACCCTAACCGGGATCAACGAATGCCCCAAACATGAAGCTATCACAAAACCCATGAGATTCAAAAATGCAAATTTTGATGCCTCCTTACATAAAGTAAAAAGCCTACAAATGCCTCAAAATTATCATATTGAAGGACATCAATACACAAATCAAAATCAAAAATCCAAAAGGCGACAAATGCCCACACCCCCAAAAGAAAAAAAAAAGTGGTGTGGGTCCCTAAGAAAAAATAAATCAATCCAAATAAAGCATCCAAATCCCACTATATCACAAATCCTAAATCCCAAAAATCTCACAAATCCCGCTCCCCATCTAAAAGTTCTAAAAATCCTAAGTCCATTTGGGTCCCTAAGTACTCAACTCCAAAAAATAACAAATCCCCATTACTCCCAACACCCCATCCCAATCAAAAGCCTCAAAATCCAAAATAGTGTGTGCAACCGTTGGTCTTGGTTCCTTTCCATTCCACAAAATTTCTACATCTCCATCTCCCCATATTTCATCCATTATCCTACATATTTCACCCATCATATCCCTATGGTCCATGCTTTTGCATAATCTTTCCATACATAATCCACACCATAATCTGCTATCCCCCATCCATCCTTGTATAAACCTATCTATCCACATCATAATCCACTCCATTTCCATCTCATCTAATCACCTACCAACATCCATGCACGTAATAACACTTGACATGTTCTATGTGCCGCAAGCATCCAAAAATGTGACACTATCACCTCCTCTTGGAAATAGATGCTTGAGTCCCCATCCTCCATCCAAATCTCTCATTTCCCCCATTCACCCATCCCATCCAATATCCCAAAAAAAATTAAAAAATCAAAAAACAAAAAAAAAAAAATGAAAGAAAAAAATAGTAAAGAGAAATCATTCATCCAATGGTGAAAACTTGGCAAAAAAGTGCCTTGGATAAGTACCATGATGAAAAACTGGCAAACAAGCATCATGTGTAGGTTGATTATCTATGTACCTTACACTTGGGGCATGTTGTCTTATCTTCCCATCATATCATTCCTTCTATCTATTCTATCATATCTTCCTTATCCATTATATCTGCATAATTATCCCCTAGATCCAATCCATCCTCCTTTCCTCCTTTTTGATCATTGATTAAGATAGGTGAAAAATGTTGAAACATGCTTTGGACATCTCTTGATATACCTCATCCTTTCCAATAAATCCAATGCATCCTATCGTCATAAGATTTGTCATGTAAAATCGTAAGTATTATACCTAGAATGGGGCATGTTATTTCTATGCAACATAGCCTTTGGAGATCATATCCTAAGAATCTCATCCATTCCATCCACTATCACCTATACTTTTATACATCTATCTATCATGAGTCTTCCATCCCATTTACTATCTCCCATCCTTTTATCCATTCTTCCAATTCCATCTCCAAACCAATCCATCATGTCATCCTTTCGTCATAAGTTTTGTCATGAAAAATCCTAAGTCTACCACCTAGAATGGGGCATGTTATTCCTATGCGACATAGTCCTTAGAGATCACATCGTAGCTCCATTATGAGGCATACATCCATCCACTATCAACTGTCCTCAAGTACCTATTCATTTATCATGAGCTTTCCATTCCACTATAGCTTATCCTTGTATCTATCTATTTATCATGAGCTTTCCATTCTATCGCCTATCCTTTTACCCATCCATCTATCATAAGCCTTCCATCCCATTTATTACCATCCATCCTTTTGTCCACTCATCCTACCTACCTTCTTGCACCTAGACTTGGTTTTCCCTTGTCATTGGTATCTAGCACAAAGGCTACCCAAATTGCAATCTAATGTCATCTCAAAACATCTAAAATTAAAAAAAAAAACACAAAAAAATTAAAATATTTTAAAAATCCAAAAAAATCAAATATCCAACAAAAAATCCAAGCAATAAGATCAATCATTGTCAAACAATCCATCACATCAAATCAATCAAAACAAATCCAATCAAATCATCCAATCAAGCCAATCTATCAGTCAATCAAAAATCACATCAATTTAATCCATATCATCCCATTAATAACATCATATTATCAACATCTAATCAATCTCAGTCACTCCATAATCTGATCAATCCATCCACCTTCATCATCACCACCAATAATACAAATTAGAACTACATCTTATCTCTATCATTAAATGCCTTGATCCCATGGATACAGGGTATGTAGACAATCTGGGATACGAAGGAAGTACCTAGATTCAGGCATAGACGATAGATCCCTTCTTCCATCTTCCATCCTTCTTCTAATCTTCGCCAATCATCTTCCTTCATCTCTTATTTCTTCTATCATCTATCTCCCACATTATCAATAAGCACCTAAAATTCATACCAATCATCACTTCTTCCAATCAAACCAATTCTTCTAATCATTTCACTCCAATCATTCAATCACTTCATCCATTCATCACAATCAATCAAGTCAATTCCAAACAATAAATCCAAATGCAAGTCATCCTCAATATATACCAATCAAGCCAATCAATCTTGTCAAATTATCCAATCACATCAATGGTCTGGATCCTAATCTTGTCTTAAACCAAATCAATCATCAATCATCATCATCATCAATGGGATATATCATTCCCGCATCCTTGTGTTGATCTAAGGATATATTGTTCCCCGCTATGACAACACTATCACTATCATCATCATCATCACTCAATCAATCAATTAATCATTGGTTTACAGCTTGATAGGGGCAATACCTTGTTTGTTTTTGTATCATTTGTGCATGCTTTCTTGTGTGTTATCATTGTTATCTTGCATTTGTATCAAATCTGTAATCTTTCCAGCTAATATTCATATCTTGTGTATGTTGGAATAGCTTTTTGAACTATCCTTTGCATCTAAGGTCATATCATACCTTTTGTGTATTGGGACTTTAATGCTCTAAGTTTACTTCCTCATACATTAGACAAGGTTGTATTATGCTGGGGCACAAGACACATCGTCACCCTGTTCCTTATACCTTGGTGCATAACGTCTAGTGCTATATCAAACATCATGGGTGCTCACCTTCATTGCAACATAACACATCATTCATTTCTTCTATCTATTCCCTTAGCTATCTTCTTTAACCAATCCCTTTCATTTCGAGAGCCTACCCGTGTTTGTCCAACCCGCCTATCCTCTCGAGGGGGCATCATCATCATATCTTTCCATCATCATCCTCATCCTATCATTCCATCCTATCATTTTCCTCTATCCATACCTTAGCTTCTTTGAAATGATGTTACTCGACATAAATCTTATCATCTTGAACATCATCTCAAAGAGGGGCAAAATGTAGACACCCAAATTTGTCCATGTCTTGCAATACCCAGTTAAATACATTATCTAGACATCATGTAGCATTTTGTCTTAATCCCACTCCTATCTCACCTTATCCATTAGCCTATATTTATGTATGTATAGTGTCGAGGGTAGAGGAGGGTAGAGATGGGGGTGAGCCAGATAGGGGAGGAGAGGGGTGGATAAGGATTGAGTGATTAAGGTTTAAGGTTGAGGGTTTAGGGATAGGATTTAGAGTTTAGGGATAAGGCATTAGAGTTTAGGACCTTGAGGGATTAGGGTTTAGGGTTGAGGCTTTAGGGATAGCATTTAGGGTTAAGGGTCGAGGGATTAGGGTTAAGGTAGAGTGTTGAGGGTAGAGGGATTAGGGATAGGGTTTAGGGTTGAAAGTTTAGGGTTGAGGGATTAGGGTTTAAGGTATAGTTTTGAGGGTTGAGGGTTTAGGGATAGGGTTTAGGATTTAAGGTTTAAGTGTTGAGGGTTGAGGATTTAGGGATAGGGTTTATGGGTTTATGGTTTAGGGATTAGGGTACCATAAATTATAATTAGGGATTAGGGTTTATGGTTTAGGGACTAGGGATTAGGGTTTAGGGTTAAGGGATTAGGGTTTAAGGTTTAGGGATGTACAATTAAGGGGTACCATAAATAAACTAGAATTTAGGAAGGGTTGGGAAAATTTTGTGAATCATCATGGGATGGAGATTAGAGATTTTGTTGTGTTCAAGTACATATCCAAGTCATAATTGAAGGTTAAGATATTTCAAAGAACAGGGTGTGTGAAAAACATCAATGCTCTTCAGCTTATGAGTACCAACATTGATATAGATAAAAGATGCCCTTCTTCTAACAGAGTATGTGGGGTAAGTGCAAGAAGTTGGGTCCACTTTTTGGCCAAAAAGTGGAAGTGTTTTCCCTTATTTTCAAAATTTGTCATATTTGACCTTAAAATTTGAAGCACTTAGAGATGGAATCTTTAAAAAAGTCACTAAATATAAAATGTAGTACTCGGAGTCTAGTTTCCAAATATGTAATTTTTTTCAATACCCAGATGATACAAATTGATTTTCAATAGGCATTTCTAAAAACCACTATTTAAAAGTCACTTTTTTTTAACCATACCATGCACGTGTACGACCAACATAATTTGACCTAAATAAAATTATTTTTCAAAATCCTTTTGGAAAAAGATGTGTAGTATAGTGAAGTTTGATGAGGATATTTTTTTATATTTTTTTTCTGAATAATTTTTTTTATTAATTTTTTATTAGGCCTAATTGATACTTTTGAAAACCCCTCGTGTACGGCCAACATAATTTGAGCAAAAAAAATCATAAAATTAAATTTTTTTTTTTCATTGTGTAAAGAATGATGTGTAGATTGATGACATATAATTTTTTTTTTTAAAATTTAAAAATTAAAAGTTATTAAAAAAATACAAACACCTGTCATTTCAAGTTTTTGGACCAGTTTGCTCATAAATTAAATAATAAATAGAAAAACAAGTCCATTCCAAAAAAAAATTACATATTTGAAAACTAGACACTATGATCTGTAATGGGTTTTAATTTCGTAAAAAAATTCAGAAAAAAATGTCATCAGCCATATAGATGAAGTCAGTCTTTCCTCTGGTTCTATACTTAGAGAAATACTTGCAGGTCCAAGGCTCAAGGTCGGCTACCCATGCCTTTCCCGAGCCTAAAACGAAACCAAAAGCGTGGGTACGAAATTCAAAATTTTAGAAACGGGTACCCGTTTTAAAACGGGTACCTGTTCTAGAAAACAATAGAAAACAAAACGGGTACCCATTTTAAAACGGGTACCCGTTTCTAAAATAGTAAAAAAAACGGGTACCCGTTTTTATTTTTTACTATTTTTGGAAAGTTTCCAAATATAGTAAAAAATAGAAACGGGTACCCGTTTTTGTTTTTTACTATATTTGGAAAGTTTCCAAAAATAGTAAAAAACAAAAACGGGTACCCGTTTTTGTTTTTTACTATTTTTAGAAACGGGTACTCGTTCTATGCTCGGGTGCCCGTTGCTAAACGGGTACCCGTTTTCTTTAAAATGGGTACCCGTTCCTGTCGGGATTTTTTTTTTGCACGACACTTCCCCTATATGTGGACCCAACTTCTTGCTTTTACCCTGTGGTTCAAGTCAACCGATGGGCAGCAAGTTGTAGAATGAGTTGGTTTAATGGGCGTGCCACCTTCTTCAAGGCCTAGGTGGGCAAGAGTGGGATGTATAATTAAGGGGTACCATAAATAAACTAGAATTTAGGCAGGGTTGGGAAACTTTTGTGAATCATCATGGGTTGGAGATTGGAGATTTCATTGTGTTCAAGTACATATCCAAGTCATATTTTAAGGTTAAGATATTTCAAAGAATAGGGTGTGTGAAAAATATAAATGATTTTTAGCTTATGAATACCAACATTGATACAGAAAAAAATGCCCTTCTTCTAACAGAGGATACAATTCAAGTCAACCAATGGGCAGCAAGTTGTTGATCTTGAATTGGTTTCTGATGACGAAAACAATGATGTTGTTGAAGCAATGGAAGAAAATCAAAATTGTAAGTCTAATTTAATTTATTTCAACTTTCAAAGCAGGCATTTGAATTGTAGCTTTACCTAGAGGATTGGTATAACAAAAACTTAAGTATGTTACAAGCCTTTCTTTGAAGAACCTTGGACATTATGGACCCTATCATCTAGAAAAGCACATGACAGTGAACTCTACACCACCTTTCAAATCAGATATTTACCTTTTTATTCAATGAAAATGAAGTCACGGAATGTAAACTGACCATGCATACTAGTAAGATCAAATTCTTTGCCTTCTATTCTTATTACTCTTACTTTATTAAGAGAAGAGTGTCAAAAAGAATGGGTTTAATTGTAAGCTAACATAAGGCAAATCAGTTTTGTTATTACATTTTTCTGAGGGATCTCTAATAGTCTAATATAATGCAGTCTTCTATAATATGAACATCTACATTTGTGTGAATGCTAAGCTTTAATAGAGTAGAGTATTAAATAAATGCAATAAGCTATTAATTGGGTTAAAATAACTTAGTTTTTGTAATGGTTTGGGAATGCAGGAGTTGCCAAAAATAGGTGAATGTCCTCTACAATTACCAAGAGAAAAATGTTTAGTAGTTCTTGTGGATAGAGCTAGTAAACAATGGGAGATTATTTGCCTGTTTCATAACAATATACCTCCCCTAAGTGCGGGGTGGACAGCAAGAAACATAGATGTACCCCAATGCAAATCTTTTCTCATAATGATCATCCTTCTGATTTCAACTGTTAATTACTCACTGTGGATGTACCATACGCAAAGCTTTTCTCATAGTGTGTACACCTATTGGCATAATGAACCCCAGATGGGCTAGAAAAACATGCCATATAACATTACTAACATTAAAAAAATTCATAGCCATTTTTCTGACATATTCTTGCAACTTAGATATCTTAAAGAGAAAAGTGTCAAAAATGATGGGTTTAACAACCTAACATAAGGCAAAGTAGTTTTGTTGGGTTTAGGGATAGGGTTTAGGGTTGAGGTACTAGGGTTTAGGGTTGAGGGATTATGGGTGAAGGTATAGTGTTGAGGGTTGAGGCTTTAGGGATAGGGTTTAGGGTTGATAGATTAGGGTTTAGGGTTGACAGATTAGGGTTTAATGTTGAGAGTTGAGGGTTGAGGGTTGAGGGTTGAGGGTTGAGGGATAGGGTTGATGGTCAAGGGATTAGGGTTAAAGTAGAGTGTTGAGGGTAGAGGGATTAGGGATAGGGTTTAGGGTTGAATGTTTAACGATTGAGGGTTGAGGCTTTAGGGCTAAAGGTTAAGGGATTGGGGTTTAACATACAGTGTTGAGCATTGAGGGTTTATGGATAGGTTTTAGGGTTTAATTTTTAAGGGTTAAGGGTTGAGGGATAGGGTTTAGGGTTTAGGGATAAGGGATTAGGGTTTAAGGTATAATGTCAAGGGTTGAGGGTTTAGGAATAGGGATAGCGTGTAGGGTTTAGGGATGAGGGATTAGGGTCAAGGGTTTAAGGTATAGTGTCAAGGGTTGAGGGTTTATTGATAGTGTTTAGGGTTGAGGGTTGAGGGATTAGGTTTTAGGGTTGATGGATTAGGGTTTAAGGTATAGTGTTGATGGTTGAGGGTTTAGGGATAGGGTTTAGGGTTGACGGATTAGGGTTAGGGTTGACGGATTAGTGTTTAATGTTGAGGTTAGGGTTAGAGTGTTGAGGGTAGAGAGATTAGGGATAGGGTTTAGGGTTGAAGGTTTGAGGATTGAGGATTGAGGCTTTAGGGATGAGAGTTTAAGGCTTAAGATATAGTGTCAAGTGTTAAGGGTGTAGGGATAGGGTTTAAGTTTTAAGGGTTAAGGGTTAAGGGATAGGGATTAGGGTTTAAGGTATAGTGTTGAGGGTTGATGGTTTAGGGATAGGGTTTAGGTTTGAGGGATTAAGGTTTAGGGTTGATGAATTAGGGTTTAATGTTGAGAGTTGAGGGTTTAGGGATAGGGTTGATGGTCAAGGGATTAGGGTTAAAGAAGAGTGTCGAGGGTGGAGGGATTAGGGATAGGGTTTAGGGTTGAAGGTTTAAGGACTTAGGGTTGAGGCTTTAGAGATGAGGGTTAAGGGATTAGGGTTTAAGATATACTGTCAAGTGTCGAGCATGTAGGAATAGGTTTTAGGGTTCAAGTTTTAAGGGTTAAGGGATCAGAGTTAAGGGTTGAGGGATTAGGGTTTGACGTTGAGGGTTGAGTACATTGAGGTTTGAGGTTTGAGGGTTGAGGGTTTTGAGATAGGGTTGAGAGTCAAGGGATTAGGGTTAAAGTAGAGTGTCAAGGGTATAAGGATTAGGGATAGGGTTGGAGGGTTTAGGGATAAGAGATTAGGGTTTAAGGTATAGTATCGAGCCCATTGAGGGTTTAGGAATAGGGATAACATTTAGGGTTTAGGGATGAGAGATTAGAGTTGAGGGATGATAGATTAGGGTTGAGGGTTGAGGGATTAGGGTTTAGGGTTGAGGGTTCATGGATTAGGGTTTAAGGTATAGTGTTAAGGGTTTAGGGATAGGGTTTAGGGTTGAGGGATTAGAGTGAAGGGTTGAGGGTTGAGGCTTTATGGTTTAGGGTTTAGGGATAGGGCTGAGGGTCGAGGGATTAGAGTTAAGGGTTGAGGGATTAGGGTTTGATGTTGAGGGTTGAGGGTTGAGGTTTGAGGGTCGAGGGTTTAGGGATAGGGTTGAGGGTCGAGGGATCAGAGTTAAGGTTTGAGGGATTAGGGTTTGATGTTGAGGGTTGAGTACATTGAGGTTTGAGGGTTGAGGGTTTTGGGATAGGGTTGAGGGTCGAGGGATTAGGGTTAAATTAGAGTGTCGAGGGTATAACGATTAGGGATAGGGTTGGAGGGTTTAGGGATAAGGGATTAGGGTTTAAGGTATAGTATCGAGCCCGTTGAGGGTTTAGGAATATGGATAGTGTTTAGGGTTTAGGGATGAGGGATTAGAGTTGAAGGATGATGGATTAGGGTTGAGGGTTGAGGGATTAGGGTTTAGGGATAAGGTTTAGGGTTGAGGGTTGAGGGATTAGGGTTTAAGGTATAGTGTTGAGGGTTTAGGGATAGGGTTTAGGGTTCAGGGATTAGGATTTGACGTTGAGGGTTGAGGGTTGAGGCTTTAGGGTTTAGGGTTTAGGCATAGGGTTGAGGGTTGAGGGATTAGAGTTAAGGGTTGAGGGATTAGGGTTTGATGTTGAAGGTTGAGGGTTGAGGGTTTAGGGATAGGGTTGAGGGTCGAGGGATTAGTGTTAAAGTAGAATGTCGAGGGTATAAGGATTAGGGATAGGGTTGGAGGGTTTAGGGATAAGGGATTAGGGTTTAAGGCATAGTATCGAGCCTGTTGAGGGTTTAGGAATAGGGATAGTGTTTAGGGTTTAGGGATAGGGTTTAGGGTTGAGGGATTAGAGTTAAGGGTTGAGGGATTAGGATTTGATGTTGAGGGTTGAGGGTTGACGCTTTAGGGTTTAGGGTTTAGGGATAGGGTTGAGGGTCAAGGGATCAGAGTTAAGGGTTGAGGGATTAGGGTTTGACATTGAGGGTTGAGTACATTGAGGTTCAAGGGTTGAGGGTTTCGGGATAGGGTTGAGAGTCAAGGGATTAGGGTTAAAGTAGAGTGTCGAGGGTATAAGGATTAGGGATAGGTTTGGAGGGTTTAGGGATAAGGGATTAGGGTTTAAGGTATAGTATCAAGCCCACTGAGGGTTGAGGAATAGGGATAGTGTTTAGGGTTTAGGGATGAGGGATTAGACTTGAGGGTTGAGGGATTAGGGTTTAGGGTTGAGGTAGACAAGGAGTGACTGAGAGACATAGAGAGGGGAGAGGTAGAGAGGTAGAGAGGTGAGGGGGAGAGATAAGTGAGATATAGAACATGAGCTGATGGAACTAGAAGTTAGATATTGTAAAGGTGAGATACGCACAAATATTTATGGATCAATCTATAGCAGGACAAAACGTGAGCGCGTTATAACACGCTCGCGTTTTGTCCTACTATAGAAACAGTAATAAAGTGTTGACCCCTGTGATCCAGGCCCACATGCTCTATTTTTATGCTGATTATGTGCGTGCTCTGACAAAAAAGAAGTGCTTTCATGCTGTTGGGAAGTTCACATGCACATTTTACACATTCTACCACCTTTGCATGATCTTTCCACCACCTTTTCTTCTTTTCCAACTTGAGAAGGAGGAAATAACATAGTTTTCACACCAAGTTTGATATATATCTATTCAAGTTTCATTTTTTGTAGTGTTGCAATGTTAATTGTGATTCAATTTTAAGAATTTAACATTATAGATTGGTTAATAGTATTGTTGTTAGTAATTATATTTGAGTGTTATTCAATTTAACATTGAAAAGGAAGCAAGTGGTGAAAAACTCAAATTGTTGAGGAGTTTGATGCAAGAAGAAAAAAACACTACATAATTGGGTACTCTCTCCATTCAAATCTTCATTTTTTAGGTATGTCAAGTCTTTACATGCATGTTCTTTACATTTTCCTTAATTCTATTTGAATTACTTTATCATGCTTTATCATACATGATTAAAATAGACACATTCCCAATCAAGAAAGCAGCCTACAATCTCACATGATGCCATGTATATTTTCTACACTTGGGCTCTTTAATAATTATGTGTAATAAATAGACCTTAACATACCATGATGTCAAACTATACAAGAATAAATCCTTACAACATAATAAAAATATAATCCCACTATTATCTTGTCATATTAACAAGTTAAAATACAAATGAATAGGTGCCAAGATCATACAAGTATGCACATGACATGATGATTTGTATGCACATATCTTGGGCTAGGACATTCCTTATGCACCTATTCATGATGATTTGTACATGCACATGACATAACAATTGTTGTCTATTCCTTCACAAGCCACCCAAATCCCAGTATCCCTAGTACCAAAAAAACACCTTCTCAATTTCAAATCCTAGTAGCCCTAGTAACAACAAACATGTCAAATTGGGTTTGCCTCAACCTTTTCAAGCATGAAGTCCCATGTACTCTTTTCATGGCTGTAATAATTTGCTTTGTATGCTTTGTACCTATTTTGGTTGAGTGACATTTACTCTTTTACATGATGATTGTATGTACATTTACTATGAAGGGTTGAATGACATATATTTTAGTTATTTGTATGGATTCATTTCTTAGGAACTAATATTGGTCTCTTTATCATGCTATAGAAAAAATTTCTGTCATGTTAAGGAAACGATCAAGAATTAAACCAACACAGGAAGAGATAGAAGCTAAGAATGCAAAGAAAGTAGTGGCTATGAGGGAACTTCGTGAGAAGAAGAAATTGGACATGATAAATGAAGACATGCCAATTGAAGAGGAACCACAACCATCACAAAGAGATATGGTATTGGCGGCACAAAGAGAACGAACGCAAAAACTTCGTGCTACGAGAGATTTCAATACCATAGTTGGAGATACGTCCTCTACTACAAGTCAACATGTAGGGACACCATCTACCACATCTCAAGTTGAGAGAACATCATCACTCACATGTGGTGAAGGAGGTACACCATCATTCCCACCTCAACCTTAAGGTATGTCATCTATTCCATCTTCGATCGTAGGTATGCCATATAGCCCATCTCATTTAAATATTGATGAAATTCCTAACGTTGAGACGAATTTATCTAACTTAACACCACCTAGAATTTTGCATAGAAAGCCAAAGTATTTGATTGATATTGATGAGAATATTTTGCAGCCAATGGAAGGTAAGATTCCAAAATGCACTTTTAGAAGATATGCTCATAAGATTTGGAGATTGTTCTTTGAAAAGTTAAATGAGACTGCAAGATGTCAACTATTCCCTGAAATGATGCGAAGTATAAAGTATAGTCCATCATGAAGATTCTTGGGTTGAGAACATCAAAGGCTTCAAGTGAAAAATCTATTTTCAAGAATCTAATGAGTGCGTATGAGAGTGTGGGTAACACCTCACACACAAAAGATAGTAATGCAACACGACATGTGATTACATTGACTATAGTAAGTAGTCAAACGAGGAAAGCTTGTCTCATTACAAAGACAAGTCAAGAATTGAGAATTAATAGGAAAATTTTATCAAGAGCTGTTGGAAGATGCTAAAGAATTGAGGACACTAATGCCAATGATTTATGGGTGTTCTCGAGGAGACTACCACGAAAAGATAAACCAATTGTTGAAGCATTAGGATCACTAATTGAAGACTTTTAGAAGAATCACACAAGGGTATCTTCGAATCAAAGGGATGTGGTAAGAAGGAGAATCGGTAGTCAGAATCGTGAGCCACATCCAAAGCATTTTTTAGATGAGACTCAAACACAGTTTTATGGTAAATTTCTAGAGAAGTATCCTCAAATTAAAATTTGTCAAAGATATTTTGAAATGAAAAAACCTTTCTATGTCAAGATAAATCACACATGCACTACTTGTAGATTACATATTGAATTTTCTAACCATTTTGATGTTTATAGGTCTATATGTTTAGATATGCATACTAACAATGTTTTGCAGGGTTGTGCCATACGTGTCCCACCAACATCTTCAAGAGACTTCATATCAAGAATTTTATGTGAAAGAAAGGAACGTCAAATATTATACAAGAAATTATGCTTGGATTGTTGATAACTGAGAGGGGGGGTGAATCAGTTATCCTAATATTTCAACTTTCTGAACTTTTTTAATAGTTAGAGCAACATCAAATTAAATAAGCAAGCATAATCATGAAATGGAGATAACACCAATACACATGACACAATGAGTTTGAGGTGGAAACCCTGTAAATGGAAAAACCACGGGGTGATTAACCCAAGATATTATTCTCTGTTAGATGAATAGATAGAACAAAATGGCACTTGCCAATTAGGGCCCACTGCCCGAGCACACTGCTCACAAGAGGCTCACTGCCTACAAGAGACTCACTGTCTACAAGAAAGGAAGGTAACTCAATATTTGAACTGATGAGAAGCATCTACTCATGCTGAGGTTCAATTCCAGTTGAGCTCAATAAACTGACCTGCTACACTTCATTCTTACTCTCTTTTGATGCTACTGTATTGTCACATTCCTGATCTGTCTTATTGTATTTACTCTGCTTTTCTTCTTTTTCTTCACACAACACTGTACACACACACCTTCACATCTAAATCCATCTTGTATATATATCCGTACAAGTGATTTCAACACTTTTCTAGTCGGCATCTAGAATAGTCAATATTTTCTAAACTCTAGTCTGTCGGCTGAATCCTTGCATACCAACTAATGCAGATCAAGGATATGCTTGTAGAGGTCTTCAATTATGTTGGCCAATCATGAATGACACCTCAATAAACTTGGTCATTAGCAATATCTCTTCCAGATTTGGATTTGACACTCTGCCAGTACAGTTCTTCCTCTGTCTACTCTGTCAAACAGGAACCCAACACTCAAGTGCTCATATCTCTTCACCCTTTCATCACCAGAGGCTAAATCCTTGGAATCTATTAGTCAAGGTACTCCTCTTGACTTCCCTAAATCTACACTTCACTAAAGTACTTCCTCTGAGAGATCCGGACCTGACTGTCAGACCTTGCTGACTGCACTGTTCTTGCTTACCAAATCATAACACTTCTTCATTCTGACTTCCTGTAGAGACTCATAATGTCTTGTGGATGTGTGGGATAACCTTTGTTGCCATCAATGACAACATTCATGAATCCATAAAGTGTCTCTTGCCAACATGGATGACACATGTCATCATTATGGTGGCTTGCAACATTTGCCAATATGTGAACATATGGGAAGAACACATGCGGTTGGAAACGAACTAGTAGAGTTTGGCAAGTATAAAATAGTGGCATACAAAACAAAAGATGGTAAAGAATGTTGGGAATTAAGGTGTCTCAACCTTGGTAATTCTCGGCATTTTTAATGTTGGTATTTATTATTTAATTGCCTATGTTGTAAATAATTGGAAATTCCACTTTGTCATATTGTTGATGTGGCACGGTGATGTGTCAATCCTACATGGATTATGACAACTTGTTATTTTGTCCTCACATGAGGAGATAGGCATCCCACTTAGTGGTATGAATATTCTACCATGTGTCAGCATCTTCTATGTTGTGTAAGTAATGTTCGACCGAAATGGTTATGACGGATTCCTATGACGAATCTATGACATGTAAGAGTTGAGAATAGAAGGTTGTAAGACAGGTAATGACATGTGTCATGAAGCATCTTTAAATGAGGTATATTTGGGCACCCCAAGGTGGAATATGATGTGTTGTAAGAGAATATGCTATTTATAGCATGTGTATGACAGATTCTCTTACAGCTGTAAGTTGTAAACGCTATGACAGATTCTATGACGGTCGTAAGTGTTGTAAGAGCATCTGTCATAGCCCATTTTGGAAATTGGTGACCTCTTTGGGATGGGACCTATGGACAAGTGTCAGATACATTCTACAATGTTGACGAAGTGTCCCTAGGCATGGGTTTTTGTCCAAGATGCCATATTGGATGCCCATTCCAAGAAAAGTCCAAAATTGCCTTGTATGTTCTATTTAAACATGTGCTTGGAGATGGAGTTTGTATCAAAGGTTTATAGGTACTGTTATGCTGCTGGATTGAATATAGACAAGAGTGTCAAAGATCATTGAAGCTTGCATTGCAAGTGTGTTGTAAACATTCTTTCAGATTTGTTAATACATTGTGCAGGTTTCTGAGTGTGGGGTTTTTCACCTAATAAGGGTTTTCCCCACCGTAAATCTTTGTCTCTCTTCTTCTGTCTTCTTTCTAGTTCTTGTGTTTTACTGCCATATCTCATGTTAATGGTTTAACATCACTTTGATAGTTAGGATAAATTTGAATTTGCATAGCCCTCTCCTCAATAGATTAGTGTAGGAAGTGTTACCGCACACCTAGCTTCCTTTCAATTGGTATCAGAGCTTGATCACCTTTGGTCCTAGTTGTCGGGTAGAGATTTTTTGAGCTAATCTTAGGTTGAGTGGGAGTCTGTGTAGAGCATTATGTATCTTATTGCAGCAATGGGATGGCAAGCACATTAGGAAGGTTTGAAGTAGAGAAGTTCAACGACAATAATTTCAAGCTATGGAAGCTAAAAATGGAAGACATGTTAGTTGACTGAGGCCTTTGGGAAAGTGTGAATGGAACTAAACCAGCTACAATGACTCAAGATGAGTGGGATCTCAAGGATCAGAAGGCTAAGGGTCTCATAAGACTTAGTCTTGCTGATTCTGTGTTGTTAAATGTCCATGAGGAGGCTACTGCAAAACTCCTTTGGAAGAAGTTGGGGGATGTGTATCAAGCCAAATCCCTAGTCAATAAACTTTTTCTGAGAAAGAAGTTGTATTCTCTTCGAATGGAGGATGGATGATCCGTGGCTGAGCATATGAATGCCTTTAACATGTTGGTTGCACAATTGACATCTATTGGTGTAAAGATGGAGGAGGAGGATCGGTGTATGACCCTGCTTTGTTCTCTGCCAGACTCATGGGATCACCTTGTCATGGAAATCGGAAGCACCACATCCACATTCAAAATGGAAGAGGTGGTTTCTTCACTGTTGTCTGAAGAGATGCAGAGAAAGTCTTCTGAGGCAACCAAAGAAGCCCTTGCAGTTCATGGAAGACCCAAGGAGAAAGGGAAGAAGAAGGACAAGAAAGCTGAGAAGGGTAGATCCAAATCCCGTGGGAGATCCAAATCTCCTGGAAAGTCCAAGGCTCTTTGTTGGAATTGTGGCAAGATGGGGCATTTCTGAAAGGAATGCAAAGAGGAGAAGAAGAAAAAGAAGAAAGCTCCTCATTCAGATTTTGACAAATCACAAGATGACGGTGATGATTTCATCGCAACCCTGGCAACCCATGCATCTAATGATGTGTGGCTAATCGACTCTCATGCATCATTCCACATGACCTCGCATTAAGACTGGTTCACTAAGTATGAGGAGTTCGATGGTGGAAAGGTGTATCTGGGTGACGACTCTCATCTGAAGACTGTTGGTTGTGGAAGAGTCTCTATCTGATTCCTGATGGTTGAGTGAAGGGGATCTCTGGGGTTATGCACATCCCAGGCTTAGCAGGAACCTGCTTTCTATAATTAGTTTAAATGATGCAGGTGTGCAGGTTGTCTTTTCGAAAGAAGGATGCAAGATGACTAGAGGATCTATGGTGCTTGCTAAGGGTACTCAGAGAGGTACTCTGTTTTAGCTGGAAGCATTCATTACACAATGCAATAGTTCTTCTGACTCAAGGAAGAGGGCAACAGTCACTTCATCCCCACCATCTGAACGAGCAGTGAAGAAATCTGTTGTTTCTATTCTTGATGGTTGTAATCATGCTTTCGAAGTTAAACTTCTTGCAAAAAAGACAATGTTATGCCATAAGAGATTTGGCCACATTGGTGAGAAGGGTTTGTGTACCCTAAAAAATAAAAATCTCGTTGAGGGGTTAGATGATTGTAATCTTGAGTTTGACTTTTGTGAACATTGCATTTATGGAAAACAAAATTGTGTTCAGTTTTACTCGAGTTCTCATAAGTCTTCTGGTGTGTTGGACCTTATTCATTTTGATGTGTTTGGTCCTATTAATGTTCCTTCATTATCAAAATATGTATACTTTATATCTTTTATAGATGATTACAGTAGAAGGACATGGATTTATTTTCTCATAAGCAAATCTGAAGTCTACAGCACGTTTAAGGAGTTTAAAGCCTTTGCTGAAAATCAGACTGGTAAAAAGATTAAATGTTTTAGAACCGACAACAGTGGTGAGTTCTGTTCTACAGAATTCAATAAGTATTGCAAGGAACTTGGGATTGAAAGACATAAGACAACTCCATACACACCGCAGCAAAATGGAGTTGCAGAGAGGATGAACAGGACACTAATGGAGAAGGCTAGGAGTATGCTTAGTGGAGTTGGTCTAGAACAAAAGTTTTGGACTAAAGCTGTTGCCACTGCTTGCTATCTGGTGAACAGATCTCCTACATCAGCTCTTGTTGGAAAGACACCCATGGAGGTGTGGTCTGGTAGAAAGCCTTCAGTAAGGCATCTTCGTGTTTTTGGTTGTGAGGCATATGCACATGTGCCTAGGGAGAAGCGGTCAAAGATGGAGAACAAAGCTGTTAAGTGTATCTTCATCGTCTATGGTGTTGGTGTGAAAGGATACAAGCTTTGGGACCCTATGGCTGAAAAAGTGTTGTATAGCAGAAGTGTCATCTTCAGAGAGCTTACACCTTCTTCCACTGTTTTGCAGCTAGAAGAAAAAGAAAAGAAAGAGGATGTTGTTCAGTTTCCTCTCACCCCTGAGAAGATTGAATAGAAAGACAATGTTGGACCTGATGATGATGAGATCTCTAGCAGCTCTGAAAGCTCAGATGAAGAAGTTGAATCTCAACCTCAGCTCTTGAGGAGGTCTACACAGGTAAGGAAGCAACCTCAAAGGTTTGGTTTTCCATTGCTTGATTCTAGTTGTGCTTATGCTTTTCTCACTAATAGTGATGAACCTAGAACCGTATCAGAGGCTTTGGATATGAAGGATGCGGGTTCTTGGAAGGAGGCCATGAAGGAAGAAATGGCTTCTTTGGAAAAGAATCAAACTTGGGACTTAGTGCCATTGCCTCCTGGATGGAAACCCGTTGGATGCAAATGGGTGTTCAAGAAGAAGATTGGTGCAGATGGCAGTATTGAGAAGTATAAGGCCAGATTGGTTGCGAAGGGGTATTCACAAGTGGAGGGTATAGATTATGGTGAGATCTTCTCTCATGTTGCAAAGCTGACATCCATTCAATTCCTATTGTCTCTCGTAGTAGCTTATGACTTGGAGGTAGAACAGATGGATGTGAAGACATCTTTCCTTCATGGTGGCTTGGAGGAAGAAATCTACATGTCATAGCCAGAGCATTATATGGTATAAGGTAAATAAAATTTGGTTTGCAAACTTAAGAAGCCTTTGTATGGTTTGAAGCAATCCCCTAGGAGATGGTACTTGAAGTTTGATGCCTTTGTGTTGTCAATTGGATTTGTGAGATCGAAATCAGATCACTATGTTTATTATAAGTTTGATGGTGATCGTATTCTCATTGTTGCACTATATGTTGATGATATGTTGCTCACTGGGAAGGGTAAGAATATGATTTCTAATTTTAAATCTCAGTTGTCAGCTCAGTTTGAAATGAAAGATTTAGGGGTAGCCAGGTACATTCTAGGAATCAAAATCAGAAGAGACAGAACCAACGAAAAACTTTGGTTAAGTCAGAGTAAGTATGTTAAGACCGTGTTGGACAGATTCAACATGGGAGATTGTAGACCATTGTGTGTTCCTGTTTCCTTGGGGAAAAAGTTGTCTGTTGAGGATTGTCCAAAATCTCCTAGTGAGGTGGAGGATATGAGCAGAGTACCTTATGCTAGTGCTGTTGGCAGTTTGATGTATGATATGGTCTGCACAAGACCAGACATTGCCCAAGCAGTGGGAGTCCTTAGTCGATTTATGGCTAATCTTGGACGGGTTCATTGGGATGCAGTTAAGTGAGTGTTTAGATATTTGAGGGGTACTTCTGAGTATTCCATTTGCTATCATGGTAATGTTTCAGGACCTCTGCATTCTGTTGATATTCATGGATTTGTGGATTCAGATTGGGTAGGTGACATTGACAGCAGGAGATCCACCAGTTCTTATGTTTTTACACTGTTTGGTGGTGCTATTAGTTGGATGCGTAAGCGATAACCTATTGTTGCTTTGTCCATGACAGAAGCTGAGTATATGGCAGCAACTCATGCTTGTAAGGAAGCCATTTGGCTTAAGAGATTGTGTTTTGATATTGGTGTTGATGCAGGTCAAATCACGATCAGTTGTGATAGTCAGAGTGCAATTTGCCTTGCAAAGAATCCAACTTTCCATGCTAGAACCAAGCACATTGATGTTCAGTTTCACTTCGTGAGGGCCATGGTTGAGGATGGAAAGGTAAATTTAGAGAAGGTAGATACTTTGAAGAATGTTGCAGATGCATTGACAAAACCAGTGGGCATAGAGAAGTTCAGATGGTGTTCGGAGTCTATGGGCCTCTCAGCCTATAGTAGTTAAATCCTATTTTTCTATTGGCTCTTACAAGGTGTTCGACAAGTGGGAGAATGTTAGGAATTAAGGTGTCTCAACCTTGGTAATTCTTTGCATTTGTAATGTTTGTATTTATTATTTAATTGCCTATCTTGTAAATAATTGGAAATTCCACTTTGTCATATTGTGGGATGTGGCATGGTGATGTGTCAATCCTACATGGATTATGATAACTTGTTATTTTGTCTTCACATGAGGAGATAGGCATCCCACTTAGTAGTAGGAATATTCTGCCATGTGTCAGCATCTTCTATGTTGTGTAAGGAATGTTTAATCAAAACGGTTATGACAGATTCCTATGAAGAATCTATGACATGTAAGAGTCGAGAATAGAAGGTTGTAAGACAGGTAATGACATGTGTCATGAAGCATCTTTGAATGAGGCATATTTGGGAGCCTTAAGGTGGAATATGATGTGTTGTAAGAGAATATACTACTTATAGCATGTGTATGACAGATTCTCTTATAGCTGTAAGTTGTAACCACTATGATAGATTCTATGACTGTCATAAGTGTCGTAAGAGCATCTGTCATGGCCCATTTTGGAAATTGGCAACCTCTTTGGGATGGGAGCTGTGGATAAGTGTCAGATACATTCTACAATGTTGACCAAGTGTCCCTAGGTGTGGGTTTTGGTCCAAGATGCCATATTGGACACCCATTCCAAGAAAGGTCCAAAATTACCTTGTATGTTCTATTTAAACAGGTGCTTGGAGATGGAGTTTGTATCACAGGTTTACAGGTACTGTTAGGCTACCGGATTGACTCCAGACATGAGTGTCAAAGACCATGGAAGCTTGCATTGCAAGTGTGTTGTAAACATTCTTTCAGATTTGTTAATACATTGTGCAGGTTTCTGAGTGTGGGGTTTTTCACCCGATAAGGGTTTTCCCCACCGTAAATCTTTGTCTCTCTTCTTCTGTCTTCTTTCTAGTTCTTGTGTTTTGCTGCTATATCTCATGTTAATGGTTTAACATCACTATAATAGTTAGGATAAATTTGAATTTGCATAGCCCTCTCCTCAATATATTAGTGTAGGAAGCATTTCCGCACACCTAGCTTCCTTTCAAAGAAGCAAAGAGGTGTGAATTGGTTATTGAAAAGATTCTAGTGTATCAGTTTATACCTATATTTCATGATAGCATAGTGTATGAGTATGCAATACATGCCCATAGAGTTTGATGGTTGGACTTGCAATTCAAGTTATGCAAGGACACATTTCCGGTTGGTAGCATTGTTTCATTCATTGACTTTGCAAAGAATTATAGTCTACAACCACAACATGAGGTGCAATCACAATATTACAACTCGATACAGGTTTCTATATTTGTGTACATCACATTCATCCATGCGAATGATAGTACAGAGGATGACAAAAAGATCATAAGGGAGTATAATTTCTATATTAGTGATGATCGCATGCATTCTACGGAGTTCGTGCAAGGTTGCTTTCAGGTGTTCTACAATGATTTGGCTAGAAGGGGCATATTGTTTAGTCAGCATATCATATGGTCGGATAACTATGCATCACAATTCAAGAACTTGCAAAATTTCTATTGGCTAAGTAGGAGGCATAATTTTATAGGTATTCAGCATATGTGGAACTTTTGTGAGGCCGGGCATGGAAAGGGGGAGAATGATGGTGCAGGACGATGTATCAGAAGAGCCATAGCACAAGAATAGTTAAAGTATAAAGACAATGCAAAGTTGATAGATGCAAAATTGATTGCCGAGTGGTGCAATGCTTCCATGGGTCCAAGTAATGAAGGTAAGTCTTCAGTTCATAGATTTTTTTGGTTGATAGATGATACTAACATTGCACCATATGAGGACTGTTGTACACCTATAGGATCAAATGAGATGCACTCTTTCAGAAGCTCAATTGCAGGTTTAGGGAGTATCCATATGCGAAAGATGTCATGCTTTTGTTCTTCATGTACAATTCAAGCCTGGGCTGAGTGCGAGTCAAAGGAGTGGGTTGACGAATGGCAGTTAAGTTATCTTAGCCCACTTAACACGTATCGACCCCCGATGGCATTGTAACTAACAAAGATAGAATCATCAGTTGACTTTGACCACATATTAGATCTAGTTCAACTAGGTAATATATCTATTTGCATAGTTTTTGAAATTCTTAATGTCATCTTACTTTGTAGTGTTTTTGTAATGTTGACTAATTTCATCTAATTTGCTACACATATCAATGTAGGGCACGTATATGTAGTTATTGCAGATGAAGATAATGAAGAGGGAACAAATTATTACTTATGTCATTGTGTTGAGGCCAAAAATAAATTGGAAGCCCCAGTTACAGATGGAGAAAACATCAAATACCCTACAGGCTCAGTGGTTATTACTAGAACATGGCTTAGAAGGTACCCACATAAGAGTGTTAATGTTTGGCTATTTCAGAACTTTGACACGCATTGGAAGATTGTTCATTACTCAAACCTTGTTGTGGCATCCAATGTTCATTTGATACAGTATCGGAGTAGACCTTTGAACAAAATCTTGTGGAAGTTGCATGAGTCTGACCATGAAGCAATACTTGACATAATAAAGAGTAGAGCAGACCTGGATGGTTCATTGGATTAATTTGTAAGTATTCACATTGATTTTGTAAAGTCATGTTACATTGAGTTTTAAGTATGCACATTAATTTGTAAGGTTTGTCTTTTTTTATTTTTTGCTACACTTTTACACATATATACATTTTTACATCATTATGTTATGCTTCATGGGGTTAGACCTAAGTGATGGATGAAGTTGATCATGAGAATAATGTATAAAATCTAGGTAATGTATAAAATATAGGTGTCTCTAGGTGTCTTGGTTTCTAACTAGATAATAGGTATCTATAATTGTGCTGTAGAGGCAATGGGATAGTTGGAGGATGGAAAACTAGACAAGGTTTCCTTATGCTCTAAAGCCCAAATTTCATGATCATTATACAAAAGTGGGAACTATAGTTAGAGACTCTTAATTCTTCATGGAAAAGGTGATTTTAGATGCTATGGGACCCATTCCAATCATTGCCAAAGGCAGACCAAACTCAGGATTAACACTTCCTTCACAAACCCAAGAAATGACTTGTAGCCCTAAAAAAGGAGAACAGTCCTAATAAATTTTGATACAAATCTTCAAACATAGAACTTGGACAATCAGTAGATACCCATTTGGACTCCCTATCACATATCCAAAATTGGGTATAGGTTGTTTTGGACGATATACCCTAACCTATAACTCCTCTCAATAACCTAGAGCCTCAATTAGGCCTAAAATACAAAGAGACCCCCCTTAAATTCACACACAGAACTCAACCAATGACTTGAGCACTTAGTATTCATGCCAAAACTATGAATTTTGTGGGTTTTGTCCTCCTACAATTTGTTGTTCCCAAAAATGCCTCTATGGTTCCTTCTCTATGTCTCTAAACATCACCTAACACATGGTTTTGTTAGGTTTCCTTAAAGAAAACTTCTTCTCCTTAGATTTCCTACCAAAAAATCATCATAGCATACTAGAACAGACCTACTACAACCCATTTCACTGATCAAAAGTGAATCAAATCAGTGGAATGGCCAAAAAATGCACGATTCTTACCGAAACCCTAGATAAGGGTTTCTTAAACTATTTTCAGGAAAATGAGTCTTACTCTACTCTAGAATTGTTTCAAGATGCCAAACTAGATGCAAATGAATGTCAGCTCACTCTAGTTTCATGCCACCACCATAGTCCTTCAGTTGCACTAATGTTGCAGGGGCACCTAGGTTGTCATGCCTCCAAGAGGGGTCAAAAAATAAAATTTTATTTTGATTGAGTCAATTATATGTAATAATGTCTTCTAAGACCATTTCATTTCTTTTTAATTCACTTTGAGTCATTTGGGGTCAGTTTGAGTCTTTGAGTCCTATTGCAAAAAAGTGTCAATGTTGTCAAGTTGCACAAAGCAACTTTTGTATTTTTGTTGTTCTGCTCCTGATGCGACCAAACTGATAGTTCCAACGCGTCTAGATGGGTACATTTAGGCTAGGTATGGTTTTATTTTTCACCCAAACATATCGAAACAGTCCGAACTACATTGTACCAACGATATCCCTGAAGAGTCCAAAGTGCAAAAAGATAACAATCTTTGATGAGATGTTACTCGAAAACCGTGTCACTTAGAAACATTTTGTCTGAGGAAACATGATCATGTAGAGTGCCTCTACAATAACCTCTCTCAGGTTTTTATATCTCTAAGGAATTTTCCCATGGTGAAAGGTTTTTTGCTACCCCAAAAATTGTCAAGAGGTAGTGTAAAGTTGCAAAGGGGTGTAACTTTCATCCTACTCCTGATGCGGCCAAACCAATTATTCCAATGCATTCGGATGGGTACATTTACACTAAGCATGGTCCTGTTTTTCACCCAAACATGTCAAAATAGTCTGAGCTACATTGTACCGTCGATATCCCTGAAGAGTCCAAAGTGCAAAAAGGTAGCAATCTTTGACAAGATGTTACTCAAAAACCATGTCACTTAGAAACATTTTGTCTAAGGCAACACAATCATGTAGAGTTCCTCTACAATAACCTCTCTCAATTTTTTATATCTTTGAGGCATTTGCCCATGGTGGAAGGTTTTCTGCTGCCCCAAATATCGTTAGAAGGAGGCGGTGTAAAGTTGCAAAGGGGTGTAACTTTCGTCCTGCTCCTGATGTGACCAAACTGACTATTCTAACACATCCAGATGGGTACATTTATGCTAGGCATAGTCCTAGTTTTCACCAAAACATGTTGAAACAGTTCGAGCTACATTGTACCGACGATATCCCTGAAGAGTCCAAAGTGCAAAAAGGTAGAAATCTTTGACGAAATGTTACTCAAAAATTGTGTCACTTAGAAAAATTTCATCTAAGGCAACACGATCATGTAGAGTGCCTCTACAATAACCTCTCAATTTTTTATATCTTTGAGGCATTTGCCCGTGGTGAAAGGTTTTCTGCTGCCCCAAAAATCGTCAGAAGGAGGTAGTGTAAAGTTGCAAAGGGGTGTAACTTTCGTCCTGCTCCCGATGCGACCAAACTGACTGTTCCAACATGTCTGGATGGGTACATTTACACTAGACATGGTCCTTTTTTTCACCCAAACATGTCGAAACAGTCCGAGCTACATTGTACCGATGATATCCTTGAAGAGTCCAAAGTGCAAAAAAGTAACAATCTTTAATGAGATGTTACTTGAAAACCATGTCACTTAGAAACATTCTGTTTGAGGCAATGTGATCACGTAGAGTGCCTCTACAATAATCTCTCTTGATTTTTTATATCTCTGAGGCATTTGCCCGTGGTGAAAGGTTTTCTGCTGCCCCAAAAATTGTCAGAAGGAGGCAGTGTAAAGTTGCAAAGGGGTGTAACTTTTGTTCTTCTCCTCGTGTAGCCAAACTAACGGTTCCAACGTGTCTAGATGGGTACGTTTAGGCTAGGCATGGTCCTATTTTGCACCCAAACATGTTGAAACAGTCCGAGCTACATTGTACTGGCATATTAAATTATTGACAAATATTGAATCATATAAACACATAGAAATCATTTTATAGCATAAACTAACTCCTCCAAGTCAAGGTATAGATTAAGGTATGTGAAAAAACTAAATATTGAATGGGCGCCTAAGCTAGATGAAGACTTTTTACCCACCTCATCCTTCAATCATTATAATTGTTCTCAAAAGACATCATCAAAATATGAAAAAACTCCAAGACTTGTAGTTTTAAGTTGATTTCCTTTAAGGCGCCAATGTGAGGTTGTTTTGATGGCAAAGGGCGCCTTGATTCATGATGTTGAATCTCCTTCCCCCTAGGCGCCAAAATGGATAGTTTAGACAAGAAAAAGGTGCCTTAGTATTCTTAGCTCATTTCCTAGCAATTTGATGGCTTCAATCACTTGTTCAAACCTATAGGAGACCATTTTACACTTAGGCGGTAGATCTTAGGATTTAGAACATCTTCCTTCAAGGTGCCAAAATGAGGTTATTTAGACACAAAAGTACGCCTCCATACAAGATGCTTATTCTCCTTCCACTTAGGCGCTCATTCATGATGATTCAAGTGACAATAGGCGTCTAGACTTCCTTTGGTAAGATTTAGTCATTTTGAAGGTTCTAACACTAGGCACTATAGTTGGAAGTGATTTGAAGTTCATTTTCCTCTAGGCGCCCAAAATGGACAGTGGAGTCAAGAAAAGGCACCTAGGCTTCTTTTGACAATTTTCAAAGTCTTCCTAAGTTATATTATGTTATATTGACCCTTAGACACAAATGGATGATCTAGGATGACTCTAGGTGCATATCCAAGGTGATATCTTTCTAGGTACAATTTCACTAAGTTTAGACTTCACTTTACATCAAGGCACCAAAATGGATAGTTTAGAGAGAGGCAAAAATGCGCCTTGAGGTATGATGCTCAGTTTGATGTGTTTGATCAACTTTGATAATCAAGATGAATTGCCTCCATTAAGGCACCCTCCTTTATACTTTGAAACATCCTTTCAATATCAAGGTGCAATTTTGAGGTTGTTTGGATGATGAAAGGTGCCTTGAGTTCTAGGCAAAGTTTTGAGGTTGTGCAAGTAGAGAAATGCACCTAAGTTCTTAAAGAAAATTTGCGCCTAAAACTAAAAATCCCCGAGGTATGACTTATGGAAGCCTATAGCTCCAATGTTATGTTGCATACTAAAATTAGGTAAGACTCAATGTAATCTCATAACCTTGCCTTATATGCAAGAGGAATTACATTTAATAACCACAATGGTCATCGGGTGCTCATAAGCATATGATTTTGACTATCTTATCTCTTTGCATCCCAATATGGTATAATATCAAGAAATTAAGAAATATTTTCAATTGACCAACTCATAAAGAATATGGATCAGCATACTCATTTGAATATTTTTAATTGAGAAACTCATAAAGAATATTAATACTTTCTATTCAACATGATGATTCATTTTTTTTTAAATACAACTTTTATCTTTTAGTTCTAAAATGAGGTTTAGGTGATACCTGAATAACAATAGCTAGCTTATTGGATCAACAAACATCCTATGTAATACAATTGGACTTTAAATATTTGAAGTAGCCATCTACAAATATCTATTCAAACGTGGATTTATAATGCAAATATGGATGCCATCAATAAAAAAGATTTGTATTAACCAAATATCCATATAGGCATACATCAATATCTGTCGATATAAGTATAACATATATACAAAATAGCCATATAGGCTTACAAGAATGCCATATAGGCATACAATGTCAACTATATGCAATACAAAATATATGTCCACAAATGCCATATAGGCATACAACAAAGAAACACAATAAAAAGTCATTCCCCTCTTGCTAGTGAAGAGAATAGATCATGGGCAGCCTTTGATCTTCTAGGGGATGGAGATGCATATGTGGGTGGTCTACGACAAACCCAAGGGATGCTCCTCCTATTTAGTTCTTCCTGCATCTTTAGTTGTTACAATAAAAAGTATAGACATTAATATATAGAAATTATATGTTATAAAAAATGAAACATTTAACAAAATAATCACTTACCACTACCATATAATCTGTCTCCTCACTTTCCTCAGTAACAGGAATAGGCCGTGGTGATGTCATGTCCTATAGAAACCATCCAGATAGAAATTAAACTTCAAATCAATAATCTTTTGATTTTTAAAAAATAAACAACTATAACAATGAATGTAAATTAAAATTTACTAATCTACCTCATACCCCTGTCAATGCCATGGAGCTATGAATCGCAGAGGTCACACCATGCTCCATTGCCCTATGAACATTGGGAGGTGTCTCCGCAGCCTGCATCATCTAGAAATAAAACAACATTATTCAATTACGAAAACTATAATAGTGATGAAAATCATGGCTCCTAACATACATACACGTTCATCTAAATATGGAAGTACACACAATAAGGCACACAAGTCACATACAAAAATTAGTAAGTACAATTCATTCATTAAACTATTTATTTTATTACCTTCGTGAAGCTTTGAAGTCCACCACCGCTGGTAGGTGTTGCCATGAAATATCCAATATTAACCTATTTAACATCCAAAATCAGACATTAGAATACCATTCATATAACGATGCTATTCACATGTAATATTTATAATTGTTTACTAGTTACATACCTCGATAGTAGATGATCTAGTGTAATATGCAGGTGGAGAACCACTGAAAACTGCATCAATGCTATGACCCTGAAACTTCATTAAAATCATCAAACTAAATTAGTTAATCTTGCATTTCAAAAATAAAATTTAATAAATTAAATTCAATAAACTTGCTAATATTTACCTCAGTATCAAGGCTGAAAGTCTCACTCAAGAGGGTATATGTCATCACCATCTGCTCAGCTGCAGATGTAGCCTATGCACTTGTGTCCTGACTATCCATGGGGTCATAACCACAGGCTGACCTGCAAGTCTAACAAGCATGGGGTGGGACCCTACTCCTCGTACTATCTCCCAACCCACTATGTGCTGCAGGACTGGCATGCTCTATGATGCTCTGGGTCAAGGCACTAATGGACTGAATTGTATCAACCCCAACACTCTCCTTCACAATGGAAGGGATAGAAACATGGTCATGGGCTAGTCTACTGATTACTCATCTCACTGCCCACTATGGGTCAACACGTGCCTCTAGGCTATCTTATGCTGACCCCCCACCTCTACCTTGGAAGTCCCGCATATCAAAATAGTTTAGCACTTTATTGAGGACAAACTCGCAGTAGAGTTTCCTCAAAAAGTATTGCAGGACCTCATTATTATTGCATGGAGGATGGTCAAAAACCATCCACCACCTCTGCCCAAAATTGTCCCTTATCACTTGGTTGTTGCACCAATGGATAGGGAACCTCTTGCATGTAATGGGTGGAGGTTGATTTGTTTGTGGGTTTGTAAAAATTGAACACAAGTCTAATTTTGTAATTTGTAATTTTTTCACATCTTGGTATGACATCTTGTTTGCATAATAGTCTCTAAACTCTCTCCTCTTATCCGTCCAACTAGATATTTGCTTGCTAATTGAATCTACATTTGATAACATAGATTCAAGAGATTTAGCAAGCGTGGACCTATGCAAGGTTGAAGTGGAAGGATCTTTCAACCTTACAATTATATCTTCAATTTATTTTTTATTGTTTTCAATTTGCCCCATGAGATTTTCTTGTGTTCTAGGGGCATGTCGAGGAATGGATGGAGGAGGTTGTTGTTCTGTAGGTATTTCGTCCTTAGGATTTTGTGGATTTTGAGGAGGAGGAGGTGCATTAACATTGCTAACAATTAATGAAATTTACATAAAAAATCAACTCAAACCTACCTATTTAGAAACAAATCCAAACAAAAAAACAAATAAAACTCACTCCTTTGGTGTGCTCGACGTCGTGGCGGCATTTTGGCGACGAATCGGTAAGATTTTGGTGTTGAATTGACTTTTCCAAAACGCGAGCGCAGTTCTTAGGGTTTGCAGGCCACGGGTATAGAGGAAAACAAAGAAATGAAATGAGCACAAATGCTCTTTTTTATTATTTATAGCTAGTCATAACGTGCTCGCATTATACATTAATTTTTTTTTAAAACAATTTGGCCACTTTTTGGACCCCCAACTCTTTGCACTTACCCTGTTATGAACTGAAATTGTCATAAATAACTTTGTGATTAAAATGATTTAGTATAAAGTCTTGTTGTGAGTTCACTTGAACAACAAAAAGAATTAGGCCAAAACAAGAAAAAGATCAACTATATCAATTATCTCAAACATTCAGACAATAGAAAATGAACGACGGTGATCACTCACCCTTTTGGGTTTTTTTTAGGTGTCAGCCAAAGAGCATACTATTATTTCTTGTTTCTTTAAACTAAATATAGGCCATTGAATCATATTAGGATTACAACCCTTATCTCCTTAAAGATCTTGAATTAACAAATAGTTATCCTCTTTTCTCATCAAAGTCTGACAGTTTTTTGACTAAAGAACTCAAATATTGTTGATTACTTTCAGAGAGTCTTAGTAGCTGTTTAGTTTAATCTGTAACCCTTCCTTTTAGGAAGTTTTAAAGGTGTTTCTTTGCCTCTGTAAGATTTTGATTAGTAGACTGGGCTATGCACAGTGAATTCCACTATCTATGCAAGATATTGTCATGAATCTTCTGACGCAGATTATTTAATGGTTTTAACGCTACCTGTACGTAGAACCTTATGATGAACATTTGTGTAATGCTTAATTTATCTTTTAAGATATTGTGCTTAATTCATTCGTAGGCTTATGGTCTTTGTAGTTTACTGGGTCACCAAGCTTACAGATTTGAATCATTCCTAAGATTTGAATCATTCCTAACTTCAATTGACCCAAGCTAACTAAAAAATTCTCTAAGATTTATTAAAAAAAATCAATAACAATGAAATGAACATAACCCTCACATCAAAATAGAGCACAACTAGCTGAACTTATCTTTAATGGAACTTTGTTATTCTTCGTTTAATTGGATACAAAATTAAATATACTTTTAGTTTTTCTAGCATTCTTCACATTAATAATTCAAGATCACTATTTTAGCCTCCTCTTTAAACGGAGGTTAAGCTTAGTTGATTCTTTCTTAAATTTTCAAATTTTATCTCCTGTTTTTGGTATATCTTTATAAACGTTTTATCTTTTCCATATTAAACTCTAGAAGCTTCTTTTAACTTTTCAAAAATCATTAAATGAAAAATGTTCATAGTATCCTCCAACTTGTCAAACCTTTTTCACCATCTAAATGGAATTTCTCTTATTCAAGACCCATGTTTCTTTTTTTTTTATTTCACTTCCTCTTGATTTTTTTTTTTAATTGCAAAGTAATCAGTACATATTTTCCTTTAGTAGCAACTATTTCAGTAATGGACATAAATTTGCAAAATTGTCACACTATTTAAACCACATGAATCCATAAAATAATGAACACAAAAACCTCTTTTTAACATGAATCTAATCCACAATTACAATAGATAAATTACTTAAAAATTCAAAGTAATCAATACATTCTTCTTTAGTAGCAACTACTTTCATAATGGACATAAATTTGCAAAATTGTTACAATATATAAACAACACGAGTCCATAAAATAATGAACACAAAAACCTCCTTTTAACATGATTTTTATCCATAATTACAATAGATATTACTTAACTCACCAATATAATTCCTTAGTATGGATAGAAATGTTGTGTAAAATTAAGGGTAATGGGCATTTCACACTTTAGGTTGTATGGAGGATTGAATCTGGAGGATGTACCAAACACTATATGAGATTTCAAAAATGTATGGAGCTGATTTTAGATTAAATACAACACTAGGGGAGAGGACCCAATAGCTTTGCACCCTAACTTTGAGGATGTGTCAGCATCTTTGTGGTATCATTTAAAAACTTGAAAATTCTACTATAGTTAATTCAACGTCTTATCTACCTATAGCTATTATTTGGAGGTCTAATCTAATTCCATGTTACCATATCATCAATATTCAAAAAAAGGTGTCAAAAATAAAGATTTTTACACCCTTAACCCATGGGAGAGAATTGTGACATCTAGTCTTTGAAATTATTGGTACCAATAAATAAATATTTTCCCTTAATGTTATCCATATGAATACTCAAATCATTTATTTAATCATATTTTAAAACATCTCTAACACTTAATGATGTAGACACACAACTAACAAATTAATCAATTTAACACTAACTACTAAATAGTCCTAACCTAAACAAAATATTTTAATAGTGTGTTGTTAAAATAAAACCTTAAATCTAAATATTACCTTACCTATATTTAAAAGAATTAAACCCTAAATTTGCTTTTTTCCATATCAGCCTTCCCTATTTCAACAACACTAAGTGGCAAAAGAATTTTTTTCAGCACATAAAATGAACAAAATGAACAAATCCTATGACGTCCTTTATTGTTGAATCCTCCATCATTGTGTCATGAATGTTCGAACCGTAAACCTAACTATTGCCTTGTCCATACTAAAAAAACTAACCCTAAAGTTGCTTGCCTCAATTATGAACTTTTGTTGCCCTGAACTTAACTTTTTCTTACTTTTCCTTGTTAGCTTATCATCCTCTATTTTAGTAACAGTAGGTGTTATGAGATTATTTTCTACGTGCATAAAATCATGCCAGATCATTCCTTCTACGAATCCCGTCACCTCCACCATTATTGCCAATAAAATATTATGCCCATTTGGTACGTGGTAATGTACGAAACTAGAAGAAAAACCTCTCCAAAGGAATTCATAACCAATTGGTCATAACTTGAACACCTTCAACATGATGGTGGTGGATATCAAATCCACAAGACACAAACACATACATAGAAACATGAAACACATAAATACAAAACATTAAATCCACAATGTGCTACTGCACAATAATCCATTAACTCAAAACATGATTACATTACATACATCAAATGCTACTGCATGCATGATCACTTGATCATACAGACTTGACTTCATTTCTTACATTACATTATGCCTCTTTTATAGAGGTCTTTTGCCTTTCTAGGCTATTCTAAACTTCATCTAGAACCCTTATCCTCTAGAAGCTTTCCTCATCTAGAACTTTCCTCTTTCTAGACCTTTCTATTTTTTACCTTTTGTCTTTTTTCCTTTTCTCATTGATTTAATTACAATTGGTGGGAGAAATTACATGTTCCAACACTCCCCCTTAATTTTGACCACATATCTATCATTCCCAAATTTTATCTTCCACATCTTGTCTTCCAAGTCTGCTGACTTACTCAATCCTTTTCTTGCTTGATACCTTCAAACTGTCTTCAAGATCTGTTGATCTTTCCTCTTTCAACTCTCACTCACTATTGCAACAGTCCTTTAACTTTGATCTTCAAATTTTTAGAACTTCAAATTGGAAGTCATCTTTTCAACTTGGTAGCTTCTGCTACAATCTATAAACTTACTATTTGTATTTTTTTTTACTTTGCATGATATCTCAAACCTTCAATCCTTTCTTGATTTCTATCCTTGTTTTCATGTGAACATCGATACATGAACAACCTTTTTAACATACCTGTAATTTGTTGCCAATTTGATCCATAACTCCAACCACAATTCGTTTTCAAACAATCCTTCATAGATTCACTTTTCCATTCTTTGCTCCAACAATCTTTTCACAATGATTCTTGATTCCACAAATTCTACAAGGATGAATATCCCAACACATTTCCTTGCTATGTCCTTACCTATAACAATGAGAACATTGCATATTCTTCTTTTCCTGTATCAACTTGTTTGTACCTGTAACATGATCCATTTTTCCATATCCAAGACCTGCATACTTTGGCCTCATTATTGGCTTACTTGGCTTTTTGACTCCTTGTCCATACTTTCATAATCCTTCTCCTTCATATCCCGTCTTTCTCATCATCTTGAAACCAAAATTTTGCTCATTACAACTAACATGATTTGCAGATTCAAACACCTTATTATCTTCATCTTTACACTCTTCATCAATATCATCACAACATGCAAATTTTGTTGAACCAATTACCTTGTTATCTTTAACCTTGCATTCTTTATCCAAAGATCCTTCAACTCTTTCACACAAATCACTTGTATCACACGAAACATCACAAACCAATGGTTTTATCTTTAAACATTCACTCTCTTCTTTTAACCTTGATATTTCTTCTTTCTGTAAACTATTTTCTTCTTCTAATCTCTCTATTTTTTCTTTCATTTCATCAAATAACTTCAATCTTTCTTCTAACACTTCATTCCTCTTTTTAACCTCATCAAACAGTTTCAAGTTTTCTTCTAATTCTTCATTCTTTCTTTTAACTTTACTCAATTCAATATCAAGATCATACATTTTTTTCATAGTCCAGTAAATCTATTAATAGTTCCTTTCTTTCCTTTTCCAAATCATTTTTTTCTTTTTGCCAAGATTTTTTCGTCTTCTCTCTTTTAGCTTTCCCCATTGAAAATGAATGATTTACTTACCTTGATCTATTGCTGCACTTTGCACTCGCCTTGCTCCTTCTACACTATCTTCAGACTGCCTTTTGCAACCTTCTCCAGATCTGTGGCTCCTCTTTTGACTACAAACTGCCTTCAGATAACCTTTGATATCTTTAAATTAATTCCTTCCTTCTTATAGCCCTCTAATGCAATTCAACTCCAAAGTTTTTGATTTTTGGTAGCAAACTGGTTTCCTTTCTATCAATAATTATTGATTGTTCAGTGGTCCTTAGACAAAGGCAATTCTTGAATTCTGTATAAAGCTTAAAAATATTTTTTGGGAAATTGAACCTTTTTTTGCACTACAGAAGTGATCTTCATTTGCACAGGCATCACACGAACCTCCACACCTTTAGAACTACTCCTTTAATCTCCTTAGATCTTGCAAATACAGTGAGCCTTTATACTTCTTTAGTGGCATCTCAGATATGGGAATTTCCTATTATCTTTTCTAGCAGCTCACAATAAACTACAATATATGTTTTTACAGTTTTAATGTTCTTCACAACAACTCTCTTCTTCCCTCAGCGACAGTGGCGCTATTCTTCAGAAACCATAGATCTTTTTTTCTTCAGCAATTCCTTTCTTGGACGATTCCTCTTTTTAAATCCTTCACTCCAAATTCTCAAATTTGCGGCCTAATCTTTTTATTTTTATTTTTTTAATTCACAAACTCTTTCCTTCAATGGACAACAAACACTTTTTTTAACTCCAACAATTCAAAAAACCTTTTCTCCATGATTTGCAATTTCAGTGACTTTGTTCTTATCTTGGTAGCCTAAATTCAATTAAAAAACAACATTTCAATACATACCAATTCTGGTAGTCATCTGGCCTATTATGATTTCCAATCTCTTCTTAGTTGCACTTCTCAAACTCCAGTGGGCTTCCTCCTTAGCAACTGCGGCTTATTTTTTAGGGCAACAGGGTTTGGCACCAATTTTTATTTCCCTATAGGCAAAACACCAGAGACTAATCTCCTTTGATTTCCTTTAGTAGCTTCTTCCTTGATTGATGGTGACTCTTGCTTCAACTATCGACAACAACACCTTTAAAAACTTTGTGCTTCTCTTTTCCATAGTAGATGCTTCATAGATAGGCTACAACCTTTTCTTTGAAAACTCCTAAAATGGAAACTCTTTCATCTTCTTTCTGTGTATGGCCCTTCATGAGACTCTTGGGGTAGATCTGATTTGACAAAAGCTTTGGTGACCTTTGTTTTCCTTTCGTTCAACAACCTTCTTGACAAACCGTTGATCTCTTCTTTGACATCAGCTTTAACACTTCAGCACCTACTCTTGCAATGGTAATTGTTCCAGCAAACCCTTGGTCCTCTCGTACATGCAAGATTTATAACATCGAGTGTTCTCACATCAGACAAACCCTATCTCTCCACACAAGATAAAATCCTAAATCTTCCAGCAATCCCACGATCTTTGTTTCAATCCTGCTCTGATACCACTATGATGGTGGTGGATATCAAATCCACAAGACACAAACACACACAGAAACATGAAACACATAAACACAAAACATTAAATCCACAATGTATTGCTGCACAATAATCCATTAACTTAAAACATGATTACATTACATACATCGAATGTTGTTGCATTCATGATCACTTGATCATACAGACTTGACTTCATTTCTTGCATTACATAATGCCTCCTTTATAGAGGTCTTTTGCCTTTCTAAGCTATTCTAAACTTCATCTAGAACCCTCATCCTCTAGAAGCTTTCCTCATCTAGAACTCTCCTCTTTCTAGACCTTTCTATTTTTTACCTTTTGTCTTTTTATCTTTTTCTCATTGATTTAATTACAATTGGTGGGAGAAATTACATGTTCCAACACAACAAGGCAATAGATGTAAAGATATCAAACAAATGTGTTATCAATCCTATAAAGGCTAGTGATTGATTTGAAGAAGATTTTTAAACTTTTAGGTTAACTCAAGGATGTTGATTTTTTTATGGTTTATTCCTACTGTTTAGCAAAGATTCGAGACGGTATGATTTTATTTAAAGATAGTGAGGAATTGATTGCTCGTTACTACACATGATTTCATCTTGGATGGGCCCTATAAGAAACTCAACTCATTCAGTGCTTGATTTTTCTTTTTATCCTTACCTTTAAATGTAATTGTTAATTGTCTTTAATTATTTTTAATTCTATTTTTCTATCGTGTTTTGTATTTATGGATATCTAAGAACAATGCATACACTCTAGAGACCAACTCTAAAGACTCGTGTCCAACACACATATAAATACAAGGCAGTGAGGATGTTATATGCATTTGCATGATAGTTAAGGCCTCAATGGCTTGAATTGATGACACAAATCACCTTAATTGATGCATACACCAAATTGCATACCATTGAATATGGACCTTTATGGTTGTGTTTGTGCCTTATCACCCAAGGAGGGGAAGGCTTAGGCATGTGATGCCTTATATCTCTTGTGCTTACAACACATACCACTCTTTTTAGGTTTGGTTCTTTTGAATATATGTTTTCTTGTTTTGTTGAGTTATAAGGAGATTGAATAACATAATATTTTTGAAATTTCTAATGAACAACTAGATTATTTGTATATTTATTGCATCAAAAGAGGAATTTTACATTTGATTTTAGCTAAAATCCAATGTGCTCATCTCACTCAGTAGGAAGTTTCAATCTAGTTAACAACTTATGCCAACAATTGTATCTTTAGACGCAATTACTAATTTAACATTTTCTAATTTTCTAAGATTCTAAGGCCCCTTGAAAAACATATTAATAACCGGTAAGGTCAATCTAGGGCTATGATTCATTTTTATTTTCATTTCTTTTGATTAAGGTGTGTTGTGTGTTGGTTTGTTGAAAGAGTTAAGTGTTTTATTTGGTAGAATGTAATATATTTTTTGTTTGAAAAACATTGAAAGATTAAATATTCTTTCATAGTATTGACAAATTACATTGTAAGAATTCAATTTACTTTCATGGTTTAAAAATTTACATATTCTTATATCACCATCCACTTACAAAATTTAACAAATCCTCTATAATAGAAAAATTGCACTACTAATTTCCTAAAACCAAAAGATAATTATATATAGACATACATATACATATACATATTGTTCTATACATACATTATGTTGATGTTGGTTACATAATGTTCTTTCATAATCTACTCCCAAAACATTACAAAATCAACTTCTATTAAAAAGTTCCCACAAGATTGTTGACTAGATGGTTCACAAAAGATTCAACATATTACATCTATATATGATAGGCCTATACATAAGCTTTAGTAATGCTAGATATGTGATGTGGTAAAATAGTCCATTGACAAGACATTAGAAAATCATCAACTCATAGTACAAAGTTCATAAGGTTGATTAGATAGGCCATTTTTTTAACATATTCCATAGATTATACCAAAACCTTAACATGAAATCCATTTATTAGCTTAACATAAATCTTAGGAATGACTCTAGCTCCTCTATAGTATTATCTATTAAATTATTTTTAGGAGGATTTATCACAACAATAGGTGTGGTTGTCATATTTATAATTATTGAATATAGCTTACCAAATAGTGTTTAATATAAGAGCCAAAAAAAATGGATTTAGTTTGTAGGAAAATGAGGGGGGCATTGGCTTGGAAGTTGTTAAGTGAAAATAAGTAAAAAATAATATAATGTGCATATCCCTTAGAATTTGATGTTATTCGAGTAACGGGTTTCAGAGAGGGGTGAATGTTTTCCTTCATACTTGGCCACGCTTTTGTGACGAAAAAAATGCATGTTGTGCTTAATAAATCTATGCATGTTTAACTTTTGTAATTCTCAAAACTTAGTATGCCCAACCATTCCACATGGACCATACTCACATAAATATACCAATCTATTGTGCATCTGTTCTATCCTAACCAAAATTAAAAGTACATCACATACATGATCCAACAAATAAATAATTACAATTAACAATAACAACAATAAATTACCTCCAGTTTGTCATGATCAACATCCTCATTAAACTCATTGAACTCCTCATTCTTATCCTCCTTATGAACCCTTTAGACCTCGTCATTATCATCTTGAGGTTCTTCAACCTACTATGATCAAGAAAACATATGATCTCAAAACTATTGTGTAGAACGATAAATAGAATATCAATATTAACATGTTACAATAGAACAATAACTAGAAGTTAACATCTCATTATTGAAGAGGTTGTTGCCTCGATGTTCAATACATACTCCTAAATTGAGGCGAGGACTTGCTTGCTACTATGTCCTATTTAGAAACAATGTAACAGTTTAGGTTTCAAACAATGTAAGACCAAAATGGTTGGAAACACTTCAATGTATACAGAAATATTGAATGAAGTTAACATCTCATTATCAAAAAGGTTGTCACCACAATGTTCACTGTACTTGTTAATCAAGGTAAGGTCCTCCTTTCTATTACATTCTATTTAAAAACAATGTAACAATTTAGATTCAAAAGCATGTATTACCAAAATGATTGAAAATAATTCAATGTATAGGGAAATATCAAATTTACAAAGATTAAACATTTGAATGCATCTTCAAATTACTGCAGCTTATTGCTTGTTGTCTTGCCTGTGGCCTCATAGAATGTCGATGACTAGTAACCATACACTGTATGTTTGTGTCATGTCTATGACCTCTCAAACAATATCCTCCATTCTTGGTCTCAAAGTATGCATATTTTTTGCATTCATAGAAAAATATCTAACATACTAAACTGTCGAGAAACTTTATTGTTCATACATGCATCCAACATTTCACAAATCTTGTACAGGTTTGGAGATAAATTAAGGATCAATCAAATGTTTAACGACACTATATTTATGCTTCATAGAATCTCCATGTTCTAATAATCTCAACAAAACAAGTAATTGTATACCAATAAATTATTGCATAGCAAGCAAATTGACATATTACACATATACAAGGACATGCCATACATAAACACCATTAATTGTAGGCCTACTACAAAATTTTGATTGCATTCAATAGCATTAATGTATATCACAGTGTGTATAGCATAATAAATAAACCAACATATTATTTATTGACACGATGTAGATCATGTTTTAAATAACTGCACTATCAAGCCCATAGTCAATCACTGGATAAAACCATCTAATGTGCAATAAATTGTATCAGAAGATTTGGAACCATTCCCATCTCAACTTCCAAGATATTATCATTACTACCATTCTCATTCCACCATGAAGGATCCCGATCATTCTCTGTAACAAACTACCCCAATTTTTTTTTCAAAAATATAAATAATGATAATCACTATTAGCACAATCATGTATAAACAACTAAATTGCCTTCACACTTCTGATCACCAATTCCCAATTTGGGCGAGGTGAGAGCATAATGTGTTTTGGCTTCAAAGATAAAACATTGTGCAACATGAAACTACATTCATATGCTATGAGCAGGCATCCACTATGCAATGGGGATTCACCACCTTTTAGTGGGTTTGAGTGCAAGAATGAAAATTATGAATCATCCACTTATTAGTGGGTATTCACCACTTATCCAATAGGTAGAAAGAAAGAAAGAAGGGTTCAATTGCTCCACAGTGGCGGTTGAACCATCCAGGGGATATTGTGTGTGTATACAATATAAAATGAATAAGAACAAGTACATCAGCTGCATACTACTCATGAGCTACAATATTTCATTATAACATCAAAGCATTAGAGTATTCTATGACCATGGCATGAATATTGCAACACACTTAAACCATGTACAAGGAATGTAATCAATTTGCTCAGTCATAACTGCCCATTCTAAGATAATACATTGATTATTACTATTGTCTAGACATGTATCACTGAAATCAGACCCTTCTTCTGTTGTACGGCAGCCCTGGAAATGAAGAATCGCAATGGTGAACAATACAATAACAATCCCAACCTCAAGTTGCTAAAGATTATTCAATGATCACTATTCACCCTTAATGAAATTAGATAACTCTCCCAAGACTGAGTGGTATGCTCACTCCTTGAAACACTAT
This sequence comes from Cunninghamia lanceolata, assembly GCA_027924645.1. Taxonomy (NCBI): domain Eukaryota; kingdom Viridiplantae; phylum Streptophyta; class Pinopsida; order Cupressales; family Cupressaceae; genus Cunninghamia; species Cunninghamia lanceolata. The sequence continues at coordinate 5,409,068 of BSBN01000391.1, read as the reverse complement.
TACCCTAGGTATGGTCGTATAGCCTCAGAACCTCAAAAACACTTCAAAAATTTAGAACTAAACCCAAAACTCAAGGCCTTTCAATTGTAAAGGAGTCACCAAGACCAAACATTAAGTCTGCAATCATCAAAATGCCCTCAAACATAAAGATTGAATTTACACAAGCAAATCGTACCTTGATGGTACGGACCATAAAGGTACGACCACTTCACACAATCCCGAAATCAACATTCAAATCAATGGAAAACTCTTTTTTAATAGATGCAAAGACACAAGGAATCATTGACAATCTTATTGAACATATGCTATCATCAAAAACTCTAAAATTTCTTATCAATACCCTGCTGGTATGGTCCAGACATGTACAACCGGCTAGGGAATTATCACTACTTTCAATATTCATGGAAATCTGGAAACCATTTCATCAAATTCACTCCAAAAAACCATCTAAATAAACATCCCACACCAAAGCATTACAAAACTTCATAAATCCATGAAAGCACCATGTGATTTCTGAGTGAAATCACCACAAATCAGCTAGGGTGGATATCCCACCACCGAAACTAATCATCCTCAAGAGGGTTTTCATCCTCAAGAAGGTATAATGAACTCTCTGGTTCAATCCCAATAGCATAACAATAACAAATCAAGCATAAAACCTCACAATGGGCTCTCACTTCTCTTTTATAGGCACTTGGGGAGTTACACAAGAAATTAATTCTTTCTTGGAAATAACACTTTTTTCCTCAAACTTATAATAAATCCATTTTAACTCCACTAAAGTGCTCACTTTTAAGTGCCTACAGAAAATAATATATTTTCCCCTTTCCAATGAGCTATAACACTTAAATACTTATTAATTATTTTCACCCTTAAGAACTTAAGTGAAAACAACAATTAAAATAGCTCATTAAAATATTACTTTTTTGTGAAAGTCGCAAACTGCACCCAATCACCAAAAAAATTGTACCAATACACTTAGTGGAGTTAGGGATGCAAAATGATGTCTTTCGGGGAACTTTCCAAAAATAGACGGCTCCTCCAAGAATCTTGGAGAGCAATCCAAGAAGCCGAATCCACTTCAAAAAGTTGCATAGGCATCTTGATGCAATACAGAGCTCAAAACCAACATCTAATATCAACAAATCAATTGAACCATGAGTTCTTCAAAAAGGGAACCCTTACCATACTAAGGTAGCCAATCAGGGTTCTAGAAAATAGGCTATCGGGCCCATAGTTGACTAGGCAGAAAAGGGAACATTACATACTCAATGAATGGGTCATCAACAAAATCTTTTTCTACTCATTTTCCTTTATCTCCCTCAGACAAAAGATGATTATTGAGACATTCATTTTTTATTTTTTTATCTTTGTCATTAGGAAAGGTAGTAGTACTTTAGACTATTTTGTCCTTCCTTTTGTTGGAGGAAAGACTAGTTAAGGCCTTCACAATCTTCATTTTCTATATTGTCACTTTTGTAGGCCTCTTATGAGGAACCTCCTCTTTTGGAATTTATTCAACAGTTACCAAAAATCTAAACTTTCTACGGGTTATACTCATATCACAATTCTTTCATGCTCTTGATGCACCTGAACCTTGTTGTGCATTACTCATATCAACTACAAAAAGTATTTCTTCACATTACAATACAATGGTGGGTTTAAAATTCAATTTTCAAGTCGCACAACCTCTTACAATAAACAAATGATGTGAAATGAAAAACAAGTTTACACACATTATTTAGTTGACAACATTTCATATAATATTCTAAGTTTATCATAAACAAAATATGAGTTGAGTATTTTTTATCTTTGCTAACTTTAGAAAGTACAACAGGCTTCACTTGAAGGGGTAAATCACAAGTTGAAAAACCTGTCAAAGTCTTATCCTAAAGACAATAACAAAGCTGCAAAAAAATTCAAAGGTTGTACTTCAGATGATATTGGTCAGCAAAACAAGTTTTAAACATATTAAACATGTATAAGTGTTTCTCTTTGAGTACTTCAGATGAGTTTGTAGCTCTCTCCCTCTCCCTCTCTCCTCTCTCCTCTCTCTCTCTATCTATGTATCTCTCTACCTCTCTCTAAATATCTTTGTCTCCCTTCTCTATCTCTCTATTTTTATTTCTCTCTCCATCAATTATGGGATAGAGATCCTTTAGTTGAGGTTATTTATTATCAGATCTAGATACTTAAGGTAGAGGTATGGCATGCTCACTTCAAATCTTGTTGTCTCCCATCCTAGGCCTAAATTTGATAGTCAGCCCTACATATCATGTAATTTTCTCATGACAATTACCTATTCAAAATTGCACTTCAAATATTAAGACATATTGTTATTTTAAATATATATTAAATGTTTATAGAATAATCTTATAAAAAAATTGATGGTCTATCTAAGATCTTCCCTTTCATATTACATGGTCTTAAACTAAAACTTTAATTATATTTTATGATGAAAATGCCTAAATATAGCCATACAACTATCAAATTTAAGATCTACCCTCCCCTCTAATTCTTGGTGAGCCTCATTCACCAGCAAGTAGTGAAGTCTGTCTTGTTGGGTTGGTAGGTGCCAATGCACACCGAAAACCTATATTCAAAGACTCTTGACATAGCAGGGGGGTGTAGGGCCCATTTACCTGCCACCCTCAAATCATAGTCAATGAGTGGTACAAATAAATCCACTTTATCAAGAATCCACCGAACTCATTGTTTTAATGATATCACCACATGTCAGTAGTCATTTCTTTGCAACCTACCACTATCCACTACATGACAGGTACTCAAATACCCATGTGTAAGGTGTTGATTCATTCCATCATCTTGTAAGTATTATGTCATAATTATACATCTTTTATAGTTATTAATGATATTTTTTTATTCATTTTATTTTTGGTGACATTTATAAAAGAGAAATATTAAAATTTTGGGAAACTTATTTATGAATAAATTTTTTAAATATCAAATAATTTAATGATTAAAGATTTATTATTAATAAATATAAAAAAATTATTTATGTTTAAATTAGATGTAGATTAATTATTATTTTTAATCAAGAGTCAAACACACAAAAAGAAGTTGAATAAAAGTTTTTTTAATTTTATAAATAAAAAATCAAAGAATTGAACTAACCTAACTTTTTCCTCTTTTTCAAAAAAAAATGATGAAAATAATTGCACCGTTATTTTAAATATATAGAAATTAGATTTGTGAACAAAAGGAAATCAAAATTAAAAAAAAACCATGTGCCACTTTCTGCTATCTCCTATATGTCAATGAAATTGCACCCATTTTCCTATGAAAACATGGTGAAAATGATAAAATATCACTACAGAGCATTTCTCTTTAAAGATTGGCCCTAATGTAGACATATAAAATGAAATGAATTAGGAGTGTGAAAACATAATAATGTGTACAAGTAGAAAACTTTAAAGTTAATGAGGTCTACTATTTTATAAATAGCAAAGGAGCAAGTGTTAGAGTTGTAATAGGTCTAACGATCGAACCTCCTTGCCTCCACCCTTAAATGAGGTGTAGGATCTAACTCCACTTATGAGTTTTCCTTTTGGTTAAACCTTGATCAAGTTTTTGGCCATTATATATTTTACAAGTTGGATATTCTCCTTAAGTCAGACATTGGCCTTTTGACGTCAAAGTGATTGGGAAATTCACCTTAAGTCTAATGATCGAACCTCCTTGCGTCCACCTTTACATGAGGTGTAGGATCTAACTCCACTTATGAGTTTTCCTTTATGATTGGACATTCAACTTTAAATTTTGTTTGGAGCCATGGGATGGGTTAAACCTTGATCAAGTTTTTGGCCATTATATATTTTACAAGTTGGATATTCACCTTAAGTCAAACATTTGCCTTTTGACTTCAAAGTGATTGGGAAATTTTTGTATCTACAATTGAAGGGAAATGGGAGCAGGCACTTCTAACCATTTCCTTACCATATCCATCCCCAACAAAAAACACCCACAACTTCTCCCCTCTACTACTTTGTTGGCCGCCATGGTCCTGCTAGTTTGGTCAATAAAACTTGACTAGATGTTCACAAATGATTAACAAAGGAATAGAGAAAGGAATGAACTCACTTCCACATGTATAGACAAAGGTATATGGTAGATTAAATGGGCAAGATTATTCCTATCATCTTGTATTGGTCTAATAAACTATCAACTGTCGATCACCCAAGGTGGCTCTATCCCTGTCAGTAAGGGAATGCCTTTGGTGTAATTAAATGACAAGGATGCCTAGCAATTAATTAAGAGCATGGGGTTAAATATTAAAGATATGAGTAGGTCGTGAATATTTCATAGGTTGTCCTTTAGAAAAATTAATAAGTGTATATAATTAAATTGATTATTATATACTATATTTGATATAAAGTAAAAATTACTAAATATATTTTTAAGATAATATTATATTATACAATCATATATTTATATAAATAGTTTATATTTAATATTTATTTATATATATTTTAAATATAAATATAATATATAATTAATATGTATTTTTAATATAATACTATTAAAATTAATATATAAAACCATTTCCCCTTATTTTGTGCCCACTTTAATGGAATGCCTCAAATAAAATTATACACCAAGTGGCACACTCTTGTGTTAATTTTGTCTCATGCCTCAATTCTTATCCATCCCTAATCCCTCCTATTTACACTTGCATTCACTACTTACCCCTTCATATTGCACCTACATGCACACCCAACCTCATTCGTTCATCCTTGCCTCAATATTATCACTTCCCTACTCAAGTTCAATTATATGCCACTTTAGATTGATCTTGCAACATATGAAAATGAATCCATAACTCAAACAATTCCAAGAAGTAAAAACTTAATTGATCTTCCATTGGTTGAGAGAGAGGGGGATACATGCGTGCACACACACACACAAGAGGAACAAAGAAGTGGAGAGAGAAAGGGAGGAGGGAGAGATGAGTGACAAAGAGAGATAAGGAATATATATATATATATATATATATATATATATATATATATATATATATATAGAGATAGATGAGAGAGAGAGAGAGAGAGAGAGAGAGAGAGAGAGAGAGAGAGAGAGAGAGAGAGAGAGAGAGAGAGAGAGAGAGAGAGAGAGAGAGAGAGAGAGAGAGAGAGAGAGAAGAGAGAGAGAGAGAGAGAGAGAGAGAGAGAGAGAGAGAGAGAGAGAGAGAGAGAGAGAGGAGAGAGAGAGGAGAGAGAGAGAGAAGAGAGAGAGAGAGAGAGAGAGAGAGAGAGAGAGAGAGAGAGAGAGAGAGAGAGAGAGAGAGAGAGAGAGAGAGAGAGAGAGAGAGAGAGAGAGAGAGAGAGAGAGAAGAGAGAGAGAGAGAGAGAGAGAGAGAGAGAGAGAGGGGAAATTCCTTTAGCTTAATGTGTGTTATCTATATCTCTACATATAATTCATTGGAATATAAGATTAGTTTTCTGCCTTTTACTATAAATTAAAAGAGGATAAATTATATGCCACTTTAGATTGATCTTGCAACATATGAAAATGAATCCATAACAAAACAATTCCAAGAAGTAAAAACTTAATTGATCTTCCATTGGTTGAGAGAGAGGGGGATACATGTGTGCACACCACACACACAAAGAGGAACAAAGAAGTGGAGAGAGAAAGGAAGGAGGGAGAGATGAGTGACAAAGAGAGATAAAGATTATATATATATATATATACAGGAGAGAGAGAGATGAAATTCCTTTAGCTTAATGTGTGTTATCTATATCTCTATGTGTAATTCATTGGAATATAAGATTTATTTTTCTGCATTTTAGTATAAATTAAAAGAGGGAGAAATAGAAGTGAATATGATGAATATTGATCCTTCATTCTAGTCAAAAAACTAGATGGTCATATGGGTGAGAGGAAATAGTTTACAAATCTTGTAGTAAGATGATTGAGTCCCATCCCCCATGTACAAAAGTGAGAACATGCACAATCAGTAAGAGAGAGGGGTGGGGGGGAAGTGGTAGAGGAGAGAGAGAGAGGAGAAAGAGATAAAGAGGAAGATATATATATATATATATATATATATATAGAGAGAGAGAGAGAGAGAGAGAGTTTCAATCAGTCATTTCATGCCTACAATCCAAAAATGGCACGTGTCCATGAGAGCTCTCAAGGTCCTTATCATCATGATGTTGGCCTCCCAAAATGTGGTGCTCTTGTAAGGCAAGCCATGCTTTTCACACAATGGCTTCACACATGTCAATAATATTGGGTTCTTATGTGGCATCCACAGTAAGCAATGGTGCTTTGGACCTAAAACTATAGGCTGCAATGAAACCAGTCTATCCATGACAAACACCTAATGTTAACAATCCCCATTATGTACAATGGGTATGTCGAAGAGTATTTATAGGTAAATTATTAGGTTGTCAATGAGACATCGCATCTTAGACAACATTTAGATGTCTACTAGCTCGAGAAGGATAAGGGCACACATGTAAAGGTGTTTAAGAAACAGTATAATAAAGGTAGATCCAAGTCTCACATAATTGATGAATGGAAGGAAGTTATTCATTATGGACCTCCAAGTTATCTAAGCAATCAATATGTTAACCAAAACGTTAACCAGTACATCACAACATCTAAATAGTGCATAACCTTTTATTTAAGCTCAAAATTATTTCTATTAAGATTATCATTTCTCTCTTCATGCTTATTGAATATATTCCATCGAATAATGACTACTTTAGTTTCCCACATTTCCCACTAAATAGATGTTTTTCATCATCTACAAAATAACACAAGTCAATATTATTTACAATAGAAATATTTGCTACAAGATAAAATTACTTAGAGGCTATCAATTTAATTCTATGAAAATCTCAAACAATGGAAGCAACATTACACAAATACACTATAAATCAAGCATTGCCATGTGGTCTCCACCTTCTTGCCACTATTCAAAATGGTACTACTCACACAAGACTAATGGTTTCACTATACAATAAAAGTTTTGACTATGGTTTTCATTCTTTGACAAGCATGAGTCTAAGAGTCTACTCCAAAACATACAAATCCAAAGGTAATGCACAAATTCCCGTCTCTTGAACTAATAAGCTCAATGGAGAATGAAAAATGACTACAAGTAAACATAAGGGTAGGTGTATCAAAATCGTAGTAACAAAATTCTAAACAAAAGAAACATATAAGTACTAAGAAGCCACAATGAGAAAGCAACAATTAGTTAATGACTTCTCACAAATAGGAGGGCTTAAATTATTTATTTCATAACATGTGCTACAAATGAAACAAATGGGAGAACTTCCTTCCACTACTTTAGTTTTTGAGGGTACTAGCCCTTCTCTTTATGAAATGCTCCGGGCCTCTTTAATGTAAATGAAAGATTGTCATTGTATTGTAATTGCTACTACTAATCTATATAAAGAATTGGGAAAGACAAGATTATTGTCCATGGGGAACTACATTGAACACAATTTGTTGTTTCGTTAAGGACCCAACAATTGAGCTTTAAGAGCTCTTTATAAAGCAAATGTAAGTGAGCAATAACCAAAATCAAGGATTGAAGGAAATTCCTAGTAGCCAAGAAGACGATCATTTCAAAAGAAATATCAAAAGAAGAGGATAGAGAGATCTCCAACTAGAAGAGGAATGAGTATCTTATTCAAAATCTAATACCATGGTTGTAGCAAAACACCATTTGCTCCTTCAATTGAAAATCTCTTGATCATCCTCTTTTAGTACTTTTTCTAAATTAGAACCATACATTTCTTGGCCACTGAGAATTTCCTTCAAACCTTTATTTTTTAGAATATGAAGAAGACTATGTTACATAAACATGATGGGAAGACCTTGTTTCACGTTGGAACGATAGAAATAGTCATTTCATTTTCTAATGGTGGTTGTTTTGGTCTCCTCTACATTTTTCTAGCCTTACAATTACTTTCCAATTAATTTTTCCTCCAATGAAAATATATGGATTTTTCCATCTAATTTAGAAAGCTTCCAATTTGGAATTTTTTTCACTAAGTAAACCACTTTAGTAGATTTTTAGTTAAATAAATACAATTTAAAGTATACAATAAATTTAATTAAATAAATATATGTTGGGCACATGGAATGTGAAGCCCAATTGTAACAACAAACTTCCTGTCCTCCTTTATTCCTTGTAACCGTTCTATTGCTATTGCCATTTCTTGGCTTGTAACTGCTTCTGTTCTGGGTCGATGATTCCAGATGTAAGATGGTTGGTATGAGGTTGGAGAGAGGAGTCTTTAGGATGCAAGGATTAATGTTTTTGTTCTACTGTGATATAGAGATGTATGAAACATAGAGGGAGATGTATTGATCTAAAATAAAGAATGCCCTTTGTTGTGGATGTAGCCATAAATTAGTGAACCACGTTAAATGGTTTTGTTCTTCTGTGTGTGTTGTTTTATATTATTTTCATTCTGAGCATTTGTTTGGTTTGCTGTTCTTCTTTTGGTTCTGTTATTTTGTTTATTGAATTTACAATTGGTATCAGAGCTCTGTGTGAAGCTTGGTCCAGGAGATAGCCTGTGAAGTTTTTTTTGGAACTTGTACAGCAATCAAAATGGATGATTTAGAAAAATGGAAAATAGAGAAATTTATAGGTCAAAACTTTGGTCTTTGGAAAGTGCATATGGAGTCTCTTCTTATCAAACAGGACTTGTCACTCGCCTTACTGGGGAAAGCCAAAGGACAAGGTTCTATGAAGGATGAAGACTGGGAAAAACTTGATATGAAAGTGAAGGAAACTATATTTCTCTCATTGTCCAGCAATGTATTATTTAATGTCTCAAATGAGAGTACTACGAAAGATCTCTGGGAAAAGCTCTCTAGCATGTATGTGATTGCTTTGGCGTCAAATAAGGTATTTATGATGAAAAAATCATATAACCTAAAAATGAAAGAAGGTGGGGTTATGTCCAATCATCTGAATAAATTTAACACCTTAGTTACTCAATTAACTTCGGTGGGTATCAAGTTAGATCTTGAGATTAAAGCAATTTTACTCTTGTGTTCCTTACCAAATAGCTGGGAAGGTGTTGTCATGGCTGTGAGCACTTCTGTAGCAGCCAAGAGTACATTAGTTTTTGATGACGTTGCAGCTACTCTTCTCAGCAAAGACATGAGAAGAAAACATCAGGAACCCTCCTCCAGCGATGCTCTAACAGTTGTAAGTACAAACAATAGGGGAAGAAGCCAAGACAGAGGTAGATACAACAATCGGAGAAGGTCACAATCTGGTCCGCGATCGAAGTCTAGGGGCAAAACCTGTGCATGTTGGTTTTGTGGAAAACCCGGATACAATAAGAAAAAGTGAGCACAAATAATCAAGCAAACACCGCATGTGATGGTGTTTTGGTCCTATCAACTAGTGACTCAAATGCAGATTTGTTGGTCCTTGATTTCGACACCTCATTTCATGCCACGTCATGCCGTCAAGCTTTCACAAATTTTCATGAAGGCACATTCAGTAAGGTGTTTCTTGGTGACAATAAAGAATGTGACATCTTAGGAAAAGGTGATATAATATTGAATCTGAAAAATGGAGACAAATTAACTTTGATGGATGTTAGATATGTACCCATGTTAAAAAGAAATTTAATTTTTGTTAGTCAGCTTATAGGCAATGGATGCAATGTTAAATTTTCTCTTGATTCATGAAAAATTACAAAGGGGCTTTTAGTAATGGCAAGAGGAAAGAAGCAAGGTAATCTCTATATTCTAGACTATTTTGGTGATGTGGGAGTTATCTTACCGGCTATGGATAGTGGGTCTGAAATATGGCACGAAAGGCTCGGTCATATGAGCCAAAAAGGTCTTCAAGTTATGCTTCAGTGCAATCAACTTCCAGGCCTCACCTCTGTTGATTTAGAATTATGTGAACATTAACTTTATGGAAAACAGTGCCAGACCAATTTCTTGAGAATGGGGCATGACCAGAAAACTACTCTGTTGGAACTTGTTCATTCTGAAATTTTCGGTCCGACTCAGGTAACTTCTTTCGGTGCAGCAAATTATTTTGTAACCTTTCTAGATGATTGCACTTGAAAAATCTAGATTTATATGTTGAACAGAAAATCTGAGGTATTTTCAAAATTTAAGATTTTTAAGGTTGCTGTTGAAAATCAGATTGGGCATAAAATTAAATGCCTACTAACAGACAATGGTGGAGAATATTTCTCTTCGAAGTTTGATTCATTTTGTGCAGACCGTGGTATTCGATGGATCAAGACCGTCCCTTATACACCTTAGGAGAACGGTGCACCTGAGAGGCTCAATCGCATGATACTTGAGAGAGCTAGATGCATGCTCTCCAATGCCAGATTAGGAAAAGGGTTTTGGGTAGAGGCATGTAATACTGCTGTGTATTTAATCAATTGGGCTCCATCATCTAGGATGGATTTTGACATCCCTGAGGAGACATGGCTTGGAAAACAAATTTCCTATCATCATCTGCGGGTGTTTGGTTGTGGCGCTTTTGTTCACATTCTGAAAGAGCAGAGGACTAAGTTAGATTTCAAGTCAAAAAGGTGTGTTTTTCTCAGCTATGGTGAAGATCAATTTGGCTTTCGTCTTTGGGATCCAGTAGAAAAGACCATAATCCGTAGCCGTGATGTTGTGTTTAATGAAAAACATTTTCTAGGTTTGCAACCTTCAAATTTACCTCTAACAGAGTATGTTGATGTGGATTTGTTTGATAATGGTAAGGCAAAGCAACCTACCATTACTTTCTCTCAGCCATTAGTTACTTCTGCTCATTATTATACCACATCTACTCCAATTTCTACCACTACTTTGTCTTCAGCTGGTTGCATTTTACCCACACAGTATACTACACAGTCAATCACTATTCCAACACCTCACATTGGTGTCACTAGTGTGAATACCATGGGAATTCCAATGTTACCTCTCTTACCTGAAATGCAGCCCACTCCAGTTGAATCACTGCCTTCTAAAACCTCAACGCAGTCTTCCTATTCTCATTCGGTGCCTTGTGCTTCAACACATGAAATGCTGCCTTCCTCAGGTGCTACACTGCCTCCACAAGTTGCATCGCTGCCCCCAACATAGCCTTTGTCTCATGAAATGTAGCCTCTATTTGGTCATTCGCTGCCAGAACATACTCAACCGCAGCCTCTATTTGGTCATTCACTGCCAGAAGACCAATCGCTACCCTCTCCCATGTTACGCTACCCTGTGCTTCATCCAGCTTTACACTACCACCACCAAGCATTCCGCAGCCTTCCTCAAGACATTCGCTACCCTCACAAAGTGATACGCTGCCATTTAGAACTCTAACGCAGCATAGAGGAGAGTCAGTCACCACTACTTTGCCTTCAGACCTATACAAAGGTCACTCTTCTACACAGATTGGAGACATGTTGCAGGACAGTGTGACTGGGTAGAGCACTCTAGGTGCACAAATACAGAGGCAGGGGAGCTTTCCTCAGGGGTCTCTACAATCAGAGGTTGATGATGTTTAAAATTTATTACAGAGACTAAATCTGGACTCCAATATCCAGCCAGAGCAAGGTTCACAATTGAGGAGGTCTACCCGTGAGAAGAGGAGACCTGCAAAATTTGATGACTACGAGTTATTGCTCTCTGATTATGTAGAGCCGACAACTTATAAACAAGCCTGCAAGCATGAAAATGCACACAATTGGATGGTAACCATGAACGAAGAAATGAAGTCGTTGAGAGTTAATAACACCTGGGATTTGGTTCCTCTTCTGCCAAATCGAAAGCCTCTCAAGAACAAATGGGTTTATCACTTGAAAGACGAAGACAGAGGAAGTAAAAGATACAAGGCCAGATTAGTCGTCAAGGGGTTTGATCAACAAAAAGGTATTGATTTTACTGAAATTTTTTCTCCAGTTGTCAGAATGGATACAATCTGTGCTGTGTTGGGTTTGGTTGCTATTTGGGATTTAGAACTTGAGCAACTCGATGTGAAAATAGTGTTTTTACACGGAGACATTGATGAGGTTTTATACATGGAGCAGCCTGAAGGTTTTGCTCAACCAGATAAGGAGCATTTATTTTGCAAGTTGAAGCGGAGTTTGTATGGGCTGAAGCAAGCTCCAAGACAATGGTATTTAAAATTTGACTGCTTCATGACTGATAACCACTTTATTTGGTGTGAATCAGATCCTTGTGTTTACCACAAGAAGCTCAATACTGGTGAGTTCATCATCCTTTTACTCTATGTTGACGATATGTTAGTTGTGGTACTAGTGTTAAGATTATTGCTAAGCTGAAGCAACAATTGGCTCTTTGTTTTGCCATGAAAGACCTAGGACCAGCCAAAAGAATACTTGGGATGTACATATTTAGAAATAGAAATAAAAGAGAACTCAGGTTGTCCCAAGCAAACTACATTACCAAAGTGTTGGACAGATTTAATATGTCTCATGCTAAACCGGTATCTACTCCTTTGGCTGATCATTTCTTCCTATCTTCAGCTATGTCTCTGAAAAATTAGAAAGATGAAGAACAGATGAGGTCTATTCCATATACATCTACAGTTGGCAGTATAATGTATGCAATGGTATGCACTCGTCTGAACATTGCAAAAGCAGTTGTAGTTGTGAGCAGATTCATGAGTCATTCGAGCAAATTTCACTGGCAGGCAGTTCAGTGGATTCTACGGTACTTGAAAGGTACTTCACATTTCTGTTTATGTTTTGGAGGTACTAATATTCAGCTCCGTGGTTATGTTGATTCAGATATGGCCGAAGATTTAAACAAACGCTGGTCTACTACTGGTTATGTCTTTACATTTGATGGGGCAACCATTAGTTGGGTTTCTCGGTTGCAACAAGTTGTAGCTCTGTCATCAATCGAGGCTGAATACATTGCGCTCTCGGAAGGAGCCAAAGAAATGATATGGCTTGAGCGTTTGTTGATCGAACTGGGTTGTTCGAAATCAGTATTTCTATTATATTGTGATAGCCAAAGTGCTATTCACTTGGCTAGAAATTCATCTTTCCACAGTCGAACCAAGCATATTGACCTTTGATACCACTTTATCCGCCATGTTATTGACGAAGGCAAGTTGCAAGTCACAAAGATTGACACAAAGGTTAATCTGGTGGATGCATTAACCAAGGTTGATCCTCGAGAGAAGTTCGAGTTCTGTAGATCTTCTCTCGATCTTGTTCCTCTATGACACTAAATTTCACGAAGGGGATCTCTCTCAAAGTAGCTTCATTGCCGATCCCATTGGTCTTCAAGTGGGAGATTGTTGGGCGCGTGGAATGTGAAGCCCAATTGTAACAGCAAACTTCCTGTCCTCCTTTATTCCTTGTAACCGTTCTATTGCTATTGCCATTTCTTGGCTTGTAACTGCTTCTGTTCTGGGTCGATGATTTCAGATGTAAGATGGTTGGTATGAGGTTGGAGAGAGGAGTCTTTAGGATGCAAGGATTAATGTTGTTGTACTGTGATATAGAGATGTATGAAACACAGAGAGAGATGTATTGTTCTAAAAAAAAGAATGCCCTTCATTGTGGATGTAGCCATAAATTGGTGAACCACGTTAAATGGTTTTGTTCTTCTCTGTGTGTTGTTTTAAATTATTTCCATTCTAAGCATTTGTTTGGTTTGCTGTTCTTCTTTTAGTTCTATTATTCTATTTATTGAATTTACAATATATACCTATTGATTTATTTTAATTTCATTAATAGATTTAATATTTAAAATTTTACTAATAAATAAATTTTATGAAGAATGAAATTGAAATTATCTAAACATTTTAAAAATTAAGAGTAGACAAATTATAAGCACAGATAAATACTCTTCAAAAAGAACAAAAAAAGGTGCAAATATAACATAAATGTGTCCATAAAGAACTAGGTACATTGAGCACAACACAACATTTACTTATGAACTCAAGAATTCACCTTTAGAACCTCTTTAGCATACCCATTACACCCTGAATTGTGATGCTAGTTTTAATAATCCACTATATATCAGAGGCATATTAAATGGTACATCAGTATGATGCCTAGCTTTTACCGTAAAAGTGAAGTCTTGGAGGATGGTATATATCCAGTATGATGCACCCATGTTATGGTCTAAACGTACGAAAACCATTGACAACTTTTCCATAACTGTTTTCTTAATAGGTAAAACGTCGTTAATAACTATGCACAATCCACAGTTCTTTTTACCACAGCTACCTAAAACAAAAAATAAAGTTTGAAGACAAGATTCTCCATTTCTTTGTTTTTATAGAAGATGTTCATAAACCGCTAAGCATGGCTTGAAGACATCAATTCACTAAACTTGACGGCTTCCTTGACAAGAGTAAGCACATCATTCCGCCAGCCTGAAATCAGTTGTATCTCCCCCCTCTCTACAGAAGGATACCATACCATGTCTCCTCGGCTCCCTTCGAACCCTACTTATCTCCACCCTCACAGGAGGCAGAGAAGGAGCAACAAATGGATCTAACGCAGTCGCCGAATAAAAGTTGCTCAAATATTTTTCTCGCTGCACAGAATCCATCAAGCAATCCGAGGCGCTTCTGGCCAATTTCTTGGCCTTTTCGGCGGCGGTCAAATCGCCTGCATCAAACTCGATCTTTAACGGACATCGCCTATAAGCTTTCTGAACATCTTTGGCAGATGCTTCGATATCCACACCCAGCACCTGCACAAAATACATATTTTTAGGGCTTTTATTTCACTGTAAAACATGTTTAGGATTAGGATCCGCGATAGTACCTGGAAATAATCTCTTGACCTTAGTATTCGTTGGGCTTCGCCATTATGCACAAGCCCGTCCTCTCCTATGCAACGCACGGAAACATTAGACAAGCCGATCGGCTTCTCTTCCTGATCTGTGAGATGAATGCTGATTTTCTTCCGGTAGGAAACCCTGACGTAGTCTAGCCTTTCCAAATGAGGCCTCAGATCTTTTACAGCCTTTTCTGAACATGCGGTGGAGAATCCGCTCGATATGAGCTTTTGGTTACCAAGTTGTTGTAAATAGGACAGGGAAATGAAACCCCCATTGAGTAATTCCTCGTAGTGACGGCCATGGAAGATTTGTTTTCCGAATCGAACGATCATCTTGATGTTCCTCATCACATCCTGCTGACACTCAAAGCAGGATAACAGCTTCGATCTATAAGCTGAAAAGTCCCAATGCGGGAGGAACTTTGTGAAAACAGAAAATGACATTTTGTTTGAAAATGCAGCTGCCAGATTATCATCATCACAAAAGAAGAGAAAGAAGCTGAAGCTGAAGTTATCGCTTCTCCCTTCTTGAAACGCAAATGTTGCTTACCTTGCCTAGAAATGGAAGAAATGTGGCCAGTAAACTTTTCGAAAGAGACTTTGTCAACAGCCAGCAGGGGATTCTCAGTAGATTAACAGAAACAATTGCAGTAAAATAGCGGGAAGTATCCCGTGCTTTTTTCTCACAACAGCGAGGCCTATCAGATCTTTAATGGAAGCAACGATACTTTGCACGGCTTCTCTGGAATTGCCGCAAATTTGAACTTTGCCAGAGGGTAGCAACCTGGCTGAAGAGATCCCTGCAGATTGTTGAAATCTTTTGATCGTTCGCCCTCCCTTCCCAATGACCAGTCCTCTTACTCCTTCCGGAACATCAACTTCCATTTGAAAAAACTGTACAGTCGTCATTTTTCACAATGCTGGAATGAAAAAATCACCTAGGTACTGTGTAGTCAAGAATAATAATCTCCGTGCGTTGCAAAGAGGAATTTTTTATTTGTATGTAATATTAGTATTCTAAAAATAGAGTATATAGAATATTTGCATTTTTTTGGGTTCTGTTTTGATTTGTTGAATCATGGTCATCATTTGATCATTGAAACAATGTAATGGTGTGTGTTGTTGTTCTATAGTGATAAGTAAAGTTTGAGTAGATGATTTGAATCAACACATACCAAGCTTCACTTCTTACATTGTAAAAGTACCATACCCTGATCTTTAATATAGGATTTTCCATTGGAATGCTTGATTGTAACCTCAAGTCTATCACAAAATGGAACACTTTTTGTCACTATGTTTATGCAGTTAAGCTTAGTTTTATAAGCTCATGATGGGTAATGATTTTGTGTTCTAGGAAATGGCTCTTCAATTGTGATGGGTGGTAAAGGTAAAAATTGGAAATAATTATTCATAGGAAGGTTATGCATGTGGCTATGTTCTCTACTTGAAATTGAAAGGTACTCTCTCCCTATTTATCTCTCTAGGTCTTTATATATCTCTGTCTCCCTCTCTAGTTCTCTATTTATTTTTATCTCTCTATCTCTACTTCCCTCCCCCTTCTCTCTCACACACTTCCTTTCTCTAAAATTTTTCTCTTCATATGTTTCTCTCTCTCCTCCCTCTGAGATTTCACTCTACCTCTCTTTTTCTCTATCTCTTTGTCTCTCTACCTATCTTCTTTGTTCTATCTATTTCTCTTCCTCTATCTTTTTCTCTATCTCTTTCTTCCTCCCTCCCCTTTCTCTCCTTGAAGTAATCCTTAATGTATTCCTTCAAAATAAGATTACAATATATTGAGAAACTCCAATAATGTTGTAGCCCATGTGTTAACACTTTAGTAGCATGTTGATACTTAGACCTAAACTAAAAGCCTACAAATCCCTACAATATAATCCAAATGATATCAAAACACTATACCAAGGGTTATATTTATAAAATTTTGCCATCACTCTAGCTCTCTATATATCTCTTTGTCTCCTCTCTCTCTCTCTCTCTTACACACACACACACACATATATCTTTCTCTCCTACTGTATCTCTCTTTCTCTATTCCTCTCTCTATCAATATCCCTCCCTCTCTATTTCTCTCTCCTACCCTTGTTGTGTCTCACTCTCTCTTTTGCTCAATCTCTTTATCTCTTTTCTGGATATCTCTCTTTCCCTCTATATCACGTATATATATTCTTCTCTCCATCAATCTCCCCCTCTTTATCTCTCTCCCTATCTATCCCTCTGTCTCTCTCTTCCATTGTATATCCTTGTCTATCCCTCCTCTCTCTTTGTTTAACTCTATTTGTCTCCCCTCTTTGTCTATCTTTCTCATTCTATATATAAAGATATCTCTCTTTATCTCTCTCCATATAAAGATCTCTATCTCTCTTTCCCACCTCTCTCATCTCTCTCTATTTTACTTAACTCCATTTGTCTACTCTCTCTTTCTTTCTCTCATATAACTATAATATAGATTTTATATTTAAAAAATAAATATATAATTCAATCATTACAAGTTACCACTTGGACAATAAGCATGGAGACCTAATTTCTATAGATGGAATTGTTATATTCCTTATTAATTATAATAGTTCATAAGAAATCAAAATTGATTTAATCTTAAATCTTTCTCATGTGGATAATGTCTTCAGGTTTCCTTTATATGTGTAGGGCTTAGAAATTGTGTTTATGAAGGTATTCATAGTAAAATGTACTATATCTCTCTCTCCCTCTCTCTCCCTCTATTTTTATTTGTCTCCCTCTCCACCTCTCTCCCCTTCTCTCTTCCTCTATCTCTATTTCACTCTTCAACCCCTCTCTCTCTCTCTCTCTCTCTCTCTCTCCCCCTTTTTATCTCTTGTCTCTATCTCTCTTTCTCTTTTCCTCTTTCTACCAATATCCCTCTCTTTATATCTCCCTCTCTCTTTCTCTCCCTCTTTATCTCTATATCAGTCTACCTCTCTCTCTCTCTATATCTCTTTGTCTCCTACTCTCTATCTTTCCCTTCTCTCTCCCCCTCTCTCCCTCTTTATTTTTGTATCACTCTATCTCTCTCGAGCTAAATCTCTTTGTCTCATTTTCTCTCTGTCTCTTTTTATTTCTCTATGTTTGTCTATCTTCTTCTTTCTCTCTTTCTCCTTATCTCCATCTGATATCTCTGTCTCTATCTCGATTTCTCTATTTATCCTTATCTCCATCTAAGCTATTTGTCTCTATATCTATTTGTCTCTTTCTCTTCTCTAGCTCTCTTCCTTTGTTTCCCTTTAGATAAATAGGCTTTAAAACAAAAATATGGTATCCTATGATAAACAATTTTTTCTCTCTTCCTCTCTTTCCCTTTAGATAAATAGGCTTCAAAACAAAAATATGGCATCCTATGATGAACAGATTTACATCTATGGAAGCCAAGTTTTAAATGTTTGGTTACAAAGTCTCCTCCATGAATCTTTAAAGAATACAATTTTTTTTTTTACAAGACATTTAGTTTGATATATATAATGCAATATTTTTTTTCATGAACTCATAGCAATGTTCTGAATTAAAACATTATTTAAGCCCCAATTACAAAGACAACTAATCGTAGATCTATCTCTTATATCCAACTTGTCCTATTCACATTCATCCATTGTTCATGTCTCTCTCTGTATGTTTCTCTCTCTATTTTAAATTAGTATATAATTCTCTCTCTATTCACCCCTCTCTATTTGTCTCACTTTTATCTCTTCCTCCCTCTTTCGCTTATCTATCTACCATAGCCTCATCTTTAATGTAGGTTTTTCCATTAGAATTCTTGACCATAGCCCTAAGTCTATCACACAATGAAAGTCTATCTCTTCCTCTCCCTTTCCCTCTCTTCTCTCTATCTCTTCCTATCTCTATTTCTCTCCCTTTCTCTCTCTCCCCCTCTCCTTCTTCCTTCCTCTTCCTTAACGTTCAAATCTAACTTACCTAAATGCAAACCCAAAACCCTAAATATTGACACTAAGGAATTAAACACAAATTAGTACATCTTAACATTGAACATTATATTTATAAAAAATAGAAACTGACATGTGCAAGATGGGTAGATGAGCCATCATAAATATCTATCTTTATCTATTCCCCTCTCTCTATCAATCTCTCTCTCTATCACTTATCTCTCTCTCTCTCCTACTCTATATCTCTATTCCTCTATCAATCTCCCTCTCTATTTTTCTCTCCTATCCTCCTTGTGTCTCTCACTCTTTCCCTTCCTTTATCTATTTCTCTTTTTTGTATCTCTCTTTCCCTATCTCTCTTTGTCGTCTCTCTCCCCTTTTACTCTCCACTTCTATGTTCCTCTCTCTGTCTTTCTCCCTCCCTCTCTATCTCTCTTTGTCACTATCTAACCTTCTCTCTGTTCTATTATCTCTATCTAGCTCTATTTCTTTACATCTCCTTCCCTCCATCTCTCTATCTATCACTATCTATCTCTTTATATATCTATCTTCATCTCTCTTTACTTCCCTCTCACCTATTCTACCAGTCATTGTAAGCTAACTAAACACATATTGGTGTGACTTGTTGTTATGTCCTTATATTTAGAGGCATTGACTTGCAATCATTTCATATCCTCTCATCTCTCTTATATTGGCTCATTCTAGAAGCATTACAAGGAATAAAACATTAGAAGAACACTTTAATTTAGTGAACTAAAACAAATCTAAGGTTGCATAGTCATTTTAGGGCATTTCATTCTACATGATCCTTTGCATGGTTGTAAAACCTATCATTTCTGAGGGTTTGCCTGTGAGGATAAGAACCCTAGTGATTTTGACAAACCTCTTTTAATCTATTTCTCTATAGCTCTAATTTAGCTAATAGGGAAGACAGAGGAAAATTTGGTGAACTAAAGAGCAAGAGGACACGACTAGTGAGATAAGATCCATGTCACATAAGAAAAGATTTATTAATGCAAAAACTTTTTAACTTTAAACAGGGTTCATTTGAAACTCAAATATATATCGAAGGGGTGGTCAGGAATTCCAAAGACATGTCATCTATTCTAACATTAAAAATGCGATAGGGTTTAAATGATAAGATTAATAATATTCAAATTTTTATGAGAATTTACATAGTCATCAAAAAATTATTCATCAATTTTGTTTTCAATAATAAGATTAATAATATATACGTTCAACTTAAATATTTTATTTTAGGTATTTATAATTGCAATTTATGAAATTTAAATATCCATGTAAATTCCTAATTAGTTTTGGGTTTTTTTAAAAATTGGATGTCTTAATATAATTATTATATAATATTATAATTATGTGTATAGATTATAATATTATAAAATAAAATAAAATTATATATATTATAAATATTACATATATAATATATTTAATATAAATATACAATTTTATACTATAATATTATATTATATTAACAATATATTTAATAATTTTCATTATATAAAATATAATATAATAAATATAATTAAATATAGATTTTATATAAGTAGATTTAATTAAATAATAAATATACATAATATATTTAATATAAATATACAAATTTATAATTTAATATTATATTAAAAAAACTTTATATTTAGATTTTATTTGGACTTCTTCTTCTTTTCCTTCTTCCTTCTTCCTTCTTCCTCCTCCTCCTCCTCCTCCTCCTCCTCCTTCTTCCTCCTCCTCCTCATCCTCTTCCTCTTCATCTTCGTCTTCTTCTTCTTCTTCTTCTTCTTCTCCTCCTCCTCCTCCTCCTCCTCCTCCTCCTCCTCCTGCTTCTTCTTCTCCTCCTCCTCCTCCTTCTGCTCCTCCTACTCCTTCTGCTCCTCCTACTCCTCCTACTCCTTCTGCTCCTCCTGCTCCTGCTCCTCCTCCTCCTCTCTATTGTCTCCCCCCCTCTCTAACTCTGTCTTGATATATATCTTTATATATCTTCTCCTCTCTCTCTAGGCACCTCCAAATTGATATCTCTGGCACCTAAGATTGTTGTATTTAAGATATCTATGTTAGTTTCATTTTATTAATAATATATTGTGTACTTTATTTTGTTAGAATCTAAAAAGATTAATAACCCAGAAAACTAATGCAAAGAATAGAAATCTAAACTATGAATGCAAATGATAAGAAATCAAAATAGCAACATAGAGTTAGTCTCCAAGACAGTAATGCAAATGCTAGAAGAAAAATAGCATTAAGAGGATGCAAAAGCAAAAGATGTGAAATACAAGCCAGGTCGCATGCTTATATAAACTAGGAAGAGGGAGGAGGTGGCAACACTGACCAATCAAGAGCAACCATCTATCAGACTAAATATAGTAAAGTATCTCCCCAAGATAGCTAATGGATGCTCACATGTAGGAAGGTGACACCTCGCAACTACTCACCTAATAAGACATGCTTTATTAACCTAAGTGAGATTAATAGAAGTATAGGAAAACTTAGGAATATAGGGAAAAATAAATAACCCAACTAGGAAATAAAAACCTACACTAACACCCCCCATAAGAGAAGCTTAGGTGGATGTAGAAATGGGTCCCGACAAATCAAGCCTGATGAGGTACCCATGTACATAAAATTCCCTCCCAAAGAGAGAGAAAAGCCCCCCCCAAAAAAAAATAGAGAGAGAAGAGAGCCCCCAAAAGTAGAGAGAGTCAGGACTCCAAGTGAGAGGAAGAAGCCCCCCAGAAGATGAAGCATCCTGCACCCCCAACAAAGCTCACAAATGAAGGAACTTGCTCTCAGTGAAGGGTTTGGTGAAGATATCAACAACCTGCTTGGAAGTCAGGACAGTAACGAAGGTCGATGACGTGGACATGGATGAGCTCCCAGATGTAGTGCATGTGGACCTTGATGTGTTTGGTCCGCTGATGATGGACCAGATTCTGTGAGATCTGAATGGAACTTTGGTTGTCACAAAATATGACTGATGGCCATCTTATCTGGATACCAAACTTAGTGAGAAGATTTTGAAGCCAAATGGCCTTAGTGGCAGTATTCACAGCCCCCCGATACTCGGCCTCAGTAGAAGATAGAGCAATAGCAGACTGCTTCTTGCTCGACCAACAAACAGGACCTAAACCAAGTGAGAAGTTGTAACCTGAAGTAGACTTGCGATCCTGAGAATCACCTGCCCAATCTAAATCTATGTAGCCCACCAAGTCAAGCTCAATGCTCGCTGCATAGTGAATCCCAAAACTGTGAGTACCCTAAATGTAGTGAAGGATCTGCTTGGCTGCTTTCCAGTGCAGCTCATGAGGCTCCTGCATGAATCGAGAGACCATACCTACAGCATATGAAATGTTGGGTCTCATATGAGTTAGATAAATGAGACTCCCAACAAGCTGTCGGTACAAAGTGCCATCAACAAGTGGAGAAGAACACTGAGCCTCAAGTTTCACTCCAGAAAGAAAGGGAGTCAGAGCAGGCTTGCAGTCAGCCATATGAAACCTCGAGAGCAAATCTAGAGCACAATTGGACTGGTTGATGGTGATCCCGGAAGTAGACTAGTAGATCTCAATCCTGAGAAAGTAATGCAACAAGTCCAAGTCAGTCATCAAAAACCTGTCATGAAGGGCAGTTTTGATAGCCCCAATGGTGGATGAAGAACTCCCTGTGAACAGGAAGTCATCAACATACAGAACCAAAAATAGGAGTGAATTATCTTGCTGTAGAATGTAGATATTGGGATCAGAATGGCACCAAGTGAAACCAACTGATAGAAGGAAGGAGTCCATCTTGGCATACCAGGCCCGAGGACACTGTTTGAGGCCATAGAGAGACTTCTGAAGATGGTACACAAGTGAAGAATCCTGAAGGAACCCCTGTGGCTGCTCCATGTAGATCTTCTCCTGAAGGTCACCATGAAGAAAAGCACTCTTCACATCCATCTGGTGTACTTTCCAACGATTAGCTGCAGTAATGGCCATAACAAGTCAGATGCAATTCATTCGGGCAACTAGCGCAAAAGTCTCAGAGTAGTCAATCCCAGGAACTTGGGAGAATCCTTTGGCTACCAAGCGAGCCTTATGCTTGTCAGCTGACCCGTCTACTGCAAATTTTGTCTGATAGATCCACTTACATCAAATAAGTTTTCTTCCCTTAGGAAGAGGGACAAGATCCCAAGTGTGGTTCCTCATCAAGGAACTATACTCCTCCTGCATAGCTATATCCCACTCAAGAATACCAGAAGCCTCATGAAAAGACTGTGGATCTGAGGCAGTAGTAATGAAGACATGTTGATCATCCTGGAACCGTGAACGAGTCCGCCTAGTGTCTAATGGATCCCCAACCCAATCACTTGCAGACTGCAAGGCCTGTCTAGCCCAAAGTATCATCAACCTCTGAATGATTACTAGGAGAGGAAGGAGGTGAGTCCTCTGAATCACTCTGGATGCATCAGAAGTGGAGGTAGAAGACTGCTCAGGTGAATCTGACTCATCAGAAGATCTGTCATGTATCCCAAGTGACTCCAATGTCAAAGTAGAAGGAGTTGGAAAAGTGATAGAAAGTGAGCTCGAAGAGCCCTCCTCAAACGAAACACTCATCTCAATGAACAACTCATGTGTAGTAGGGTGGAGCAACTGATAACCCTTCACACCATCAGGATAACCTACAAATATGCAAGGTCTGCTCTGCGGATCCAAGGCCTTGCATTTCTCTGCAGGAATGTGGGCCCATGCAGGAGAACCAAATACTCGAAAGTGCTTAATCGATGGTTTCCGACCTCTCCAAGCTTCAAAAGGAGTGACTCCCTTTAAGGCTCGGTGAGGAACACAATTCTAGATATAACAAGCACAGTTAATGGCCTCTACCCAATACCGTGGTGCAAGAGATTTTGAGTGAATCATGCAGTTCGCCATTTCCTTCAAGGACCTATTCTTCCGTTCTGTAACACTGTTCTGCTGAGGATTGTATGGAACTGAATGCTGCAAATCAATCCCCTCTAAAGTGCAAAACCTCTCAAATTGATGGTTGACATACTCACCACCATTTTCAATGTGTAAAACTTTGATGGCTTTCCCAGATTGCTTCTCTACAAAAGTCTTGAAGTCCTGAAAGTGATCAAATACCTCAGACTTCTGTTTGAGAAAGTACACCCAAGTATATCGAGAAAAGTCATCAATGAATGTGAGGACATATCTAGCCCTACTGAAAGAAGGATACTGAAATGGACCAGCCAAATCACTGTGAACTAACTCTAGTATCTATGAAGGTCAAACTTTTCCTTAGGATGCTTACCAAGAATGCAACCTTGGCAAACACCACCTGAAAACTAAACTAAAGGCAGCCCTATGACCATGCTCTGTTGGTTGAGCTGCTGCAAGTAGCAGAAGTTAAGATGGCTAAACCACTCATGCCATAATCTACTCACATCAGTAGAATGAGTGAGTAAAACAGTCGAAGGAGGATCAGGAACAAAGTAAGAAAATAGATAGAGTCGTGACTGATGATCTACTCGCCCAACTGCAACTATAGTACCACTGTGCAACTCACGAATCTCCACTGAATCAGGAGTGAACTCAACCCATTTGCCTGAACCTGTGTGAGTGATCTGGTATACTAATAGGAGATTAGTTGATAATGAGGGCACACAAAGAACATCATGGAATGTGCCATCCCCCACATCAACAGACCCTCTCCCACACACCTCAACAGGAGTGTCATCACCCATCAAAATAGAAGGCATAGTACACGGCTCCAAAGATGCAAGTTCTTCCTTAGATGAAGCCATGTGGTGTGAAGCACCTGAATCAAGAACCCAAGTGGATGGTGAAGAAGCAACTGCAACAAGGGCCTTGCCCTTTCCTTTCCCCTTGCTATTTTCTTTTGCTTTGTTAGACCCCTCATTAGAACTCTGTTTGACAGACTTATGAACATTGATATTATTCTTCTCAAGAATGTGTGTCAAGTGGTCAATTTGTTTCTTTAGACATTTATGTTCATCATGACCAAGTCTTTTACAATAGGCACATTGGACCCTCTCTTTCTTACGCTTGTCGCCCTTGGAAGATTGGGTCTCATTAGTTGCTTTTGAGGCAATCAGTATCTGATCCTTCTTCTCCTTGTTATTCTTCTGTTTCTTATCCTTACTATTGTTGTTACTACTTTGTCCTTTTTGTTCTTTTGTGCCTTGGTTGGCAGCCAAGACATGTGACTTAGAGGACTTAAGAGTGCCCATTTGGATTAGCTTGTCCTGTTCCCGAGTGAGATTGACAACAAAATCATCTAAAGATGACATGGTGAATTGAGTACCAAGTGCACCCTTAGTAGCATAGAAGGTAGAAACAAACACAGAATATTCTGAACTTAGCTTAGAGAGAATACTAAGAATCAGTTGTTCATCTTTCTTTTCAATTCCACATTGTTTTAACTGCAGCCTTAGTGATTTCAATTTAGTGAAGAAATCCTGGATTGTGTTGAAATTGCCTGGACTTAAACTAATTAGTTCATTTTCTAACATATGACCCCTCATTGAATCTTGTGTGTCAAATAGTGTTTCTAGCTTTGCCTAGATTTCATTTGGTGTATTCAAAGACTCAATGTGAAAGAGCAAATCAGGAGAAACAGACAAACACAATGTTCCATATGCTTCATCACATTTGTTAAACCACTTAAGCTTATCTTCATCTTTAGCAGGTTCAGTTTCAAATCCCATAGTTATCCTCTTTAATCCAGCTTTCCTTAAGTGAATTATCATGCGTGATTTCCACTCAAAGTAATTGTATGGAGTTAGGATGGGCAGATTTGTTTGATCCATGATAAAAAATGCAGAAAAGAAACGTCGAAAAGAAGAGAACACAACCAAGACAACCCCCCCTTTTCACTCAATCAAATAACCTCCCCAAGAAAATATGATTTAACATTTTATATTAGTGCGTTTACAACTACCACTAGAAATAAATACTAAGTGGTCTTGATTTTAATGCATTACAAAACTCTCACGAAGAGCATATGCTAAAAATACAACTTTGGCACAATACTCAGAGAAATAAATAATACCACTATGATCTACTCAAAAAATCATGCACTTTCAAAAAAATAATCGCCTCGATACGAGGTCGTATGTGAAAGTTATGATCCTCCGGAGTTCCCAAAATGAGAATTGTGCAATGTCATGACTGAGAATCTTCAATTTCTAAAAAATCTCAGCATCAAAATTAAGAAATGTCTGCACTAGTGCATAGAGCACGAAACAATAGCCACAATCAAAAAAATATTTGTGGGAAAAGGATTCCGTATGAGCAAAAACGGAGCATTTGAAAACTGCCTTCAAAACGACAACTGCCAACGGAGAGGGGTCCTATTGTAGCTTTTTGAGCACATTTCTACAAAATATATAGATTGCATACAAAAATGAAAAGATACCCAGATGAGTTTTCTATGTTGCGAACAAAACTCAGAAGGCGTTTTTCTTGTTGATGTACAGAAGATGTTGATCCAGTGTAAACAGAACGCCTTTAGCTAAAAAAATGACCCCAGCAACCAAAAAATAACATGCAAAGGCTGAATTAGCTACCTAAGACTAGAAATGGCATGCTGGAACTTGCAATATTGATTGAAAACACCAAATATGCAAGCTGGTTGTCAGATTTGAGTTTGAAACCCTGGTCCGCAACTGTGTATGACGATCTCTAATTTCAGTGAAACGAAAGCTAAATCTAATTTTCTCAAGCCTCCTGGACGCATTGAAACAGTAAAAAATGCTACTAGTATAACCAGAAATGCTGTAATCACCCAGATTTCATAAAACATATGTGCAAACCCCAGAGATTAAAAAAGTTTCCGTCAAACTTTTCTGATTCTTAAGATCATCCGAAGATGCAAGAGAAGAGCATACTGGGCTTTTTTAAAAAATTGTAATAAGATTTATTAGCCCCCTCGAATCTCTCAAATATGGAAACTAAAATCTACTCTTGCACATAGAATAGCTCTGATACCATGTTAGAATCTGAAAAGATTAATAACCCAGAAAACTAGTGCAAAGAATAGATATCTAAACTATGAATGCAAATGATACGAAATTAAAATAGCAACACAGAGTTAGTCTCTAAGAGAGTAATGCAAATGCTAGAAGAAAAATAGCATTAAGATGATGCAAAAGCAAAAGATGTGAAATACAAGCCAGGTAGCATGCTTATATAGACTAGGAAGAGGGAGGAGGTGGCAACACCGACCAATCAAGAGCAACCATCTATCGGACTAAAGATAGCAAAGTATCTTCCCAAGATAGCTAATGGATGCTCACATGTAGGAAGGTGACACCTCGCAACCACTCACCTAATAAGACATGCTTTATTAACCTAAGCGAGATTAATAGAAGTGTAGGAAAAACCTAGGAATATAGGGAAAAATAAATAACCCAACTAGGAAATAAAAACCTACACTAACATATTTTATTTGAAAACTATTTTACTATGTAAATATTTATTTTACCTTGAAAAAACAACCATTTATTATTTTAGTAAATTTTTGTTTTGTTTTTACTTTGAAAAATGTCAATAGTATTAGGTTTAAAATATATATCATATATATTAATTAAGTACTATATTACATTTATATTTAATAATATATACTATAAAGAATATAATATACGAGTAAAAATATAACTATAATAAATATTCTATATATAAAATAAAATTTTAATTTAATAATAAATATATATATTTTGAATATATAATATAATATAATAGTATATTTAAAATATATTTAATAATTTACACTATATAAAATATAGAATATAATAATAGCTATGATTATATTTAATATTATATATAAGGTAAATATAACTAAAAAATAAATATATTATACTATAATATAATACTAAAAATTTATATTTATAATATTTTTTTATATTATATATAGTATTATATTATATTAGAAAAATATTTAAAATAAAGGATATAAATATTTTAATTTTGGAGTAATTGCCAATATATGTTTCAAAATATGTCCCCTTATTTTACTTATTTTCAACATGGATTCCACAAAATCTTGCTTCCAATTCTTCTTAAGGCACTAAAAATCAACAACTTAATCTTCAAATTTCAAATAAATTTAAAGATAAATGTAAAGATTAAAACTATTTTAAAAATTATGTTAAAATTAAAACTAAACCTAGATTTAAGTTTTTAACTATAATAAAAACTAAATTTAAATTAAAAACTATATTAAAACTATATTAAAAATTATGCTAAAATTAAAACTATATTAAAAATTATACTAAAATTAAAACTAAAACTAAGTTAATATTTAAAACTATGTTAAAAAAATTTAAACTAAACTTAAAAAAATATATATTAAACTATCTAAATATTAGAAACTAAATTAAAAACTATATAAAAAACTAAAAAAACTAAATTAGAAACTATACGTAATTAGGTTTAAAAACTAATTTTTAATTACGTTTTAAGTATTAATAAAAACTATATCATGTTAAATCTAAATTATGTTTTGAAAAAAAACAAATCAAAATTGCTCTGCAAAAAACCAAAAACTATATTAAAACAATGAAAAATAAATACCACTTTCAAAGTACTCCCTACGGTTGCAATTTCGTGGTAGTTCTTCAGCAAAATTGACAGTGCTTGCATCTCTTGATTGGTAAGTCATACATATAGACGTGTCATCTATTATGTATTTATTTGTTGGTGTCGGTGAGCTGATTTTATTGGCTTTCATGCTACTGTTCATTGTGAAAAATAAGAGGACGACAAAAAACAACGGAAAACTAATAAAAACAGCAAAAAAATAGCGGAAAACCAATAAAAATGGCGAAATAAAATGAACGCACGTGATCTTTTCAATCGTCTTGCATTACGTAACAAGAGTCTTCAGCCATCAAATTTTGAAGTCAGCCCTCTCTCTCACAAAGGGAATGCCTTCGGCGTAAAAATTATATCCTCGAGTGGCCAAGGATGTGGACAATTCAAATATTTTGTTTCACCCGCATAGACCTAAAATAAAAGTGTCATCAACCTACTTTTTGTTGAGGGGTCATAATAGGCCTTTAAAAAAAGTTAGACCAATAGTGGTGCATTAAGTCATTTTTTTAGTGTGTCAATGTGGCATCATATGATTTGTTGTTTTTTGAATGTAATGGACATATTTTGTTCAACTAGTGGGTCCTCTCTTACAACTACTAGTTCCATACTTTTAAAATATTGGGCTTTCAATGTACATGTACTATGACAACTATTGGTACTCGCACCACTATTGGGCCCTCTCCCCTAGTGCTTAATTCACTTTTAGGCTCGTGGAATTTATGTTGTTGCTGGTGAGTTCAATATTTAACTCTGACCAACCTAAAAATTCTTCAAATAAAATATAATTAACTATATTCAATTTATATAAAAATTTGTCATTCTTCATTTAATTACATATAAATTAAAATTATATACTTTAATTGAATTGATAAATGGTCAAGTTTCTAGCATAGTCTCCATATTGAATGGAGGTTAAGCTATTTGATTCTTTCTTTTTTTTAATGAAAGGATTATATATTAGGAGTATATAGTCAAATTCTCAAAAAATAGGTGGTATGGTTTCGTATCCCAAAGTTAAACCAGTAAACTTAGCAACAACAAAATATAAACATGGTAAGGCCACACACAAAGTAGTCCATGGTTTTGGTCATCGATTGAACTAGAAAGAAGCCATATTAGGGGTGGGGTTGCATAATAATGTTATAGCTAATTCTTTCAAATAGGCTATCTTATTGCATGTTTGGAAAATTAGATGCTTGGTGATTTTTGCTAAATCTAACATTCATTGTGCGAAACAATAATCCTAAAGCTTTAGGCTGATGCTTTTTTCGAAGTGCCTCCTTTTTAGCTCAATTTTAGGGGATGATAAAGAATTTAAATCTCAAAATTCAACTACAACTTATTAAAATGCAATTGGCTCATCTTCATAATAAGAAGATTGTGGCTATTGATAAAGAAAAAATCGACAGAGTTTTCCAAATAGTTGATCCCACAGGTGGAATTTCATAGTTTGAGTTGTGGTGCTAGCATGGGCCTTTGGGTGTAAGTAATAGATGGTGGTTTTGATTCTTTTATAGTGTTGCTTCCGTCTATCTTCATGTTGCTAGAAGGGTGCTTTTTTAAACTCCGTTGGGATTCTTTCGCTGGTCATGGAGTCTATATTTTATGCAACTCTCTACACTTTATTGGTATAATTGTATTACTTTGATAGGATTGCAATTGGATGCCTATTTTCTAATGTCCGGGCTTTGAGTGGTAATCACTATATATTATGCATTCTCTATGATGGGTAGCAATCTATTATTTCTGCGATTGAAGGCATGAGTCCTTTTTGTAAGGCATCTTCTCTTGAGGATTGCCTTATTACTTGTAATATATGTATAGTCCAATACAAAAATAGTGTAGTTTGAGGGAGAAAACACAACACTCCAGGGAAGTAGAGTTGCCAATAGTGACAAACTGAACACTAAATAGGACAAGGTATGCTGCTAACATTGTGTGAGTTGTTTAAAGAGTTTTGAGGCCGAAGCTACTTTGTATGTCTTTCATTGCTTGAGTGTGTATGCACCATGATGTTTCTTGGCCTAGTTACTAGAGATTTCTGTTGTTTTGACAATTCTTGGTTTTTTGTTTCTTCATCTGCAACACTCTATTGCCTTTTATTATATGCAAATTGCATTGTTTTTGTTAGTGTATATATTGCATTATTGCATACACTAAGGCTTTAAGCCTACTTAGGTGTCCATTGACTCTTTCTCCTACAAGGTGTCAATGATAGTTAGGTGTCTTTAGAGGTGTCATTCCACTTTCAACACCTCTTCCTATGTTTCTGGTAAGCAACTCGTGCCACCACTCCATGAGTGAGGAGTCCTATCCTCATTTGATATAATTCAGGTGCCTCCTTCATGCCTATTTATGTACGCCTTCCAGATCTAATTCATTGAGTGTGTTATTTGTGCTTTCTTTTAATCTTTGTGATCCTAACCCACACCTAGGCTTAAGTCACACTTAGTGGCTAAGTCTAACTTAACCTTGACATTAAAGGTTAAGTTCACTTTTGAGGTTAGTCACTTTTTTGTCTCACCACATGTGCTCACATGAGGTTAGTCATTTTGACACTTCACCTCATTAGAGGTTGGAGATATTCTCTCCTCACCTTATGGGAGGTTGGAGACATTTGTCCATCACCCTCCACTTGTGCACGTATGTGTTCATCACATAGAGGGTTAGTCATAGTTGGTTCTATTCTTCTCACCTCCTTCTCCTTTCCTATATATGCAAGGCTCTTTGTACATTTTCATTAACTCTTGGTGTAAACTCTTGATGTAATCCTTTGATTATAGATTTTGGATTTTATGTGCTTATGCTTTGTGGAAGATCATCTTAGTTCTCGGTTGTTGATCTTGGCTAATTCCAATATGGTATCAAAGCGAACAGAGATCATTGCAGGACTTAATCACTGGTTTTGATCATCCCCATTCGTCAGCATTTGGCGTTGGAATTACACCGAGCACATGAAATTTGTGATGTCAGAATCACGGGCAACTGTGAAAATTTGTGAGGCATTTTTTTAATCTATGTTTGTTTTTATTGGAAGTGACTGCTATTTTTTTGTGTTGAAAGGGTAGAGTTGGTAGAGGAAGGGATGAATCCCAGCCTAAGCCAAGAGAAAAACACCTAGCCAAGGCTAAAACTCACAGGCACTTGGAGGAAGTATCTAGTAAGGGTGAAGACACCCAGCTAATCAACCACGCTTAGGCAGAGACACCCAAGAAGGGCAAATTTAAGTGTGCCCCCAGCCAACAAAAAATGCCCAGCAAAGGCATCAAACTCAGGAAGGCCAGGGAATGGCTACCCAAAGTGTGATCATCGATCCTCCAAGCAGCATTTGGGCAACAATGCCTGGGAGCAGCGAAAACCCCATTTTTTTGCATAAAGCGCTGGAAATTGGACAGAGAGGTGTTTGGACGAGCACCAAACTGGACCAGCCATAGCATGTCCCTATTTTCACACCTGTTCAGGCATGTCAAATATTTGTTTGAGCAGAGGAAACCCTTGTTTGCCCATGCATCATTTTGGGCATTTTGCCCTAATTTTTTTCCCTTTGTGTGAAGTTTGTTTTTTACTAACATGCCCTAATTCACCCTAATGGGATTTATATTTTACTTTGTTATTTTGAAGCATTTAAAATTATGCTTATAAAATACATTTGGGGTATTTAAAATTGGGGAAAATCATTTAAGGAGGAATTAATTGTTTAGTTAGTCTTATATTTTCACGTGACAAAGACAAAGGGTGAGGCCTAGGTTGGTAGGAGGCCAATTTCCCCTTAAAAACTAAACTATCCTCTTCCATTTGTGCTGATTCCAATGAGTGGTTGGAAGGATAGGTTCAACTCAAGGCATAGAAATTTTTCCAAATTGTAGTGCAAATGCATTAAAATAGGTTATTTTTGTGGGAAATTGATTATGTAATAACTTTTGATTAGTAGCTTGAAATTGAGCGTCGTTTTTTGCAAAAGTTAATGTTTTTTCGTTTCCCATGCTTTGAGTCTATTTTCATTATAAAACGCATTGAGTTATAAAGTGCCAAAACTGGGAGAGTCACCTAATCAAGGGTTACCTAATGTGTCGATTTTCTTTTGTCTAACGGAATTAACCTATTCTAATCATGGGATATGAAACTCATTCTTATGTAATCAACCTAAACAAGGGACACTATAAGTCCTGGTGTGAAGGCATCCTAAAATATATCAGGATCCATAATCTCATACCACATATGTATGGATTTGTTCCTGAACCTGGTAAACAATCTCAGAAGGCTAAGTGGGTTAATCATCGTGATCACATTGTTGGATTGATCAGTTGACATATACCAAATGTCGCTTTGTATGCCATCATGGATATTGACTATCCACATGCATTATGGATCAACATTTGGGAGACATATGTAGACTCTAATGTTTCTCTATTCTCACATGATCCTGCTTTGATCGCAACTCACATCCCTAATCATGATATAGAAACAAAATGTTCCATTGACATAGAAGAAATCATCACTCCTATTGTTGCTTCATCAAATTCCAGAGTTGCTTCGTCGAAAGCTTCTGGTGCTTCTTTGCAACAAGACATCAGTATTCCTAGCATTGTTGATTGGGACATATTTTTGCCTAACATCACTTTTCTGTTTGTAGAGTCCTGCATTGCTAACATGGAAGCACACATTGAGGACATTAGTGTTATCTTCAATGACAATTTTGATGAAGCTTCATCTCTATTATCCTCTTTGGATATTCATGCTCTACATCATCCTACACATGGTTTTGGATTGTCATCATCCTCATCTATTGGGCATGCACCTGATTTGATTATGGCATCCTTCGGCATCGACATTGTAGTGCCCCTCCAGTTTCACCTTGGATGTACAGGTGGTCGGACTAAGGAGTGTGAAGATGAATGTAAAAAATTAGAATACTTAGGTTAGTATATTTTATCAATGAACCTTGTTGCAATACTAATAATTCACATGCTCTGACATTGTCTTGCATTCAGGTGATTATGATGTTGATTTTACTATGATTGTCATATGTTAGAATTGAGTTTTATGCGACTAATTTTGTATCATAGGAGGTTATGATGTTTTGTGTGGATCAATCGTATTATGAGTATCATGCGACTATCTGATGATGGTTCTTACTTAGACATTTAGTAACTAATTGATATGTGTGTTGTGATTACATGTTTGATGTGTGGGTGAAAGGAACAGTGTCACATTACTCATGCATGAGTACCCTGCTACACTGCTTTCATTATGTGTATGACTACATGATTGCATATATACATGTTCGACCGTGTTGTTTGTTGTAGGCTGCAGGTACCAAGCATCAACTCCACCTAAATTAACAGGTCTGAGCGTGCCTTAACAAATGGAACTATTGAATGGAGATAACATATGGTCCCCTAGCTTAGCCATCATCCTTGAAGAGGATGATTATCTAGTTGTGCACCTTGTCAGTGTTGTCGGTTTGGTCATTATAGTCAGTCATTGTTGTGGTGGTCTTGCTTTCCGATCTTGCATAGTAGTCAGGTATGGTTTGGCAGTTGAGTTATTTTGTTGGTATTGTTTTGGTTATTGTTGCCTTAAAATAAAATAATTAGTTATGAAGCATTTTTATTAAATAAATAAATATATAAATGTCCTTAAGTAAATTTAGTTTATGAAAAATATATTATTCTAGAAGTTAAGTTAATAAATAATAATAATAGTAATAAATGTAATTCCAACTAGAGATAAATAAATTAATTAATATACTTTAACGTTGCGTTAATGGCAATAAAATAGATGATACTTGCAAGTTGTCATATATATATACATAGAAAATACTAAAGTAGATAAAATCATAAATGAATCTTGTCTAGTTGTAAATGAAATAAATAGCAAATTCTAAAATAAATAAAATCAGAGAAAAAATATTGTTTGGTTAAAATAGCAAATTGTAAGAAAGTAATAAAGGAGAATCTTCTGGAAGAATTTGTGGGGGTGGTTATGCATGCTCAACTTTATTTTAAAATCTGAAGACATAATTTGGGGAAGGAGCGTGCATTTCAAATGAAGAATATGTTTTATGTTTTGGGGATCTCTCTCTCTCTCTCTCTCTCTCTCTCTCTCTCTCTCTCTCTCTCTCTCTCTCTCTCAGAAAGTTTTCATTTTCTTTTGGCATCGTAAACCATAGCTTCCAGAAAGAAATTTGTGAAGATGTGATTGAAGCAATATTCCAGGTATGGACTGAGATATGAAATTGATTTATTGTTGCATTAGATTTAGTGAAATATTTTGTGAATTTTCTTCTGCTTTTTCTAAACCTACTCTATTGTGTCAGCTATAACTTTATTTTTATGAACTCGGTTCCTCCAAAATTTTTATATGTCATGCATGACCTAGTTTTTTAAATCATATTCGAAAATCAGCCATACCCAGTTTGTCATTTTTGAGATACAAATATTTTGTGACTGTCTACCTCTCACCCATTTCGTCTCTGTTTTAGCAATCTGTTGCGTTAGCCATAATTTTAATTTTTCGAACTGGATTTCTCTAAATTTTTTATATATGGTGCATGTCCTGGATATCTAAATCATATCATAAAATCAACCATACCCAGTTTGTCATGTTTGAGATATGAATATTTTGTGACTGTCTACCTCTCACCCATATCGTCTCTGTTTTAGCAGTCTGTTGCGTTAGCCATAACTTTAATTTTACGAACTGGGTTTCTCTAATTATTTTATATATGGTGCATGTCTTGGATATCTAAATCATATCCTAAAATTAGCCATACCCAGTTTGGCATGTTTAAGATATGAATATTTTGTGACTATTTACCTCTCACCCATTTCATCTCTGTTTTAGCTGTCTATTGCGTTAGCCATAACTTTAATGTTACGAACTGGGTTTCTATAATTATTTTGTATATGGTGTACGTCCTGAATATCTAAATCATATCTAAAAATTAGTCATACCTAGTTTGTCATGTTTGAGATATGAATATTTTGTGACTGTCTACCTCTCACCCATTTCATCTCTATTTTAGCAGTCTATTGTGTTAGCCATAACTTTAATTTTACGAACTGCGTTTCTCTAATTGTTTTATATATGGTGCATGTCCTGGATATCTAAATCATATCCAAAAACTAGCCATACCTAATTTGTCATTTTTGAGATATGAATATTCTATTACTGTCTACCTCTCACCCATTTCGTCTCTGTTAAAACCGTTAGTTGCGTCACCAATAACTCTATGTTTTCAAACTGGGTTTCTCTAAGATTTTTTAACAAATTTGTTTTGTGCATATCCTACAATTATTTCTTTCCATCATATGACTCTCTTTGGGGCATTCTACCAATCAGTCTACGTGCCCTGTCTATGCTTTCATATTTTGCATTGTTGGTAGCTTCTAAAGCCTTCTCAACAAATTCATTTTTGTGTTGATTCTATCATATGCATGTGGTTAAAAGTGTGGTAGATTTGATGAAGATGTTAGATCTATAGGAATGTTTTGTTGTTTTGTATTCCTTTCCTCTCAAGCTAATCTTAGAACAATGTTCTTTCATTGTAGATTCAGGTTTTGTATATTGTGATTCTAACTAGTGTAAGATATTTATAGCATTCTAATATTATAGGCTTTTAGTCTTGCTTATACAGTTATATTTAATAGTATTTATAAAATTATTCTGTTTATTAATGAAATCTACATCAATGTAAATAGTGTAAACAATTGTTGTGTTTAATTTGTATGTCTTAGGGTTATTTGAATGTTGTTCGCAATCATTTTAATTAAATGAAATTAAAAATAAGTCTTGAGAATTATTAGTTAAAATATTGATACTCATGGATACTTATATCTTATGATCATATTATAAATGCTACTGGTGATTAGAAAGTTATAGTTTTGTATTATTGAGATAGATTCACTTTATAATTGTTAGATGATTGATCATTCTTGGATTAATTACATTCCTTAAAATATTGTTGAAGGGTATTAATTTATGATGTGCTTTGAGAGTGAATGTGATGTGAAACTATTGTGTTTTTAATGGTGTCAAGTGTTGTGTCATTTGGGGAAGTTGTTCCCAGAGGCATAGGTTGTAATGTTTTGTTTTCATGTATATGCTATGATTGTAAAAGTTTCATGATGTGGAATAAAGTCTTGAAAGGATGATATGGTTCATTATGGTGTTGATTATGCATTAAGTAGCGTGTCAAATTTTGTGAATGGGGAGATGTTGGATAACGTAAATGAAATATGTTGGTCATGGTTTGCTTCACATGGAAGCTATGGGCAATGTTTTGTGAAAATTGTCCTTGTGATTAAGTTGGTATGCAAGAGGGTTAATGCCTTGCATGGTTCATATATACTTGTTATTATGATGATAATTGCTTTGCTTTATGAGTAGGGTCTTCTAGTTACACATAGGGGAGTGGCTCTCAATGGGGGCAAGAGCCCAAAGTGGCATCCAGGACAACCCATGTGGGAGTTTCTTAACTCAGTGATAACCTAATTAATGAATTAAGGGGTTGGGTAGTTAATCACACTAAACAAGATAAGAGTATGCCTCACTCATAGATCAAGTGCTCATTTAGGCTTGAGATGAGATGAGAAGGCTTGGAATGGCAAAATCAACTACCTTGTCATCATGAAAGGTATGTTGATTCCGCATGAGTTTGTATGGGGGCCAGGGGTTGGGAGAGGCTACCAGGACAACCCAAGATGGGGGCCCAGGCCCAGGAAGACCTACCAGGACAACCCATAACAAGCTATGTGATGACACTTCTCCCTACTGCAGTCTAGCATTCCCTAGTTGTACTCTTCACATTCGTTGTGTGGTTGCCTCTAGAAGTGATGTTTGAGTTACTTGTGTTGTTCATATTGACCTATGTTGTATTGGAGCCATGTGTAGTCCTTGCACCTGTTAGTCTACTATCTTTATTGATTATTTTCTTAGTGGGACCTTATTGTTATCTCCTAGCATGGGGGATGGACCTTAGGGTTCCACATGGTCGGGTGGTTGTGCTTTTATCTCCATTGGTTTCCCTTGCTGTTGTTCATGTGCGAGAAGGATGTACCTTATATGGCAGATTTCAGATTTTGCTCTAGCTTGAGGAGACATATACTTATGATCATGTTCCAGTCTTGTATATCAGATGAATCATGTATTGTTATATTGATGTATGTACCTTAATGTAATCTGGATAGCAATATTGTAAACAATGTAATGGTGTACTCTCTTGTAAAGGAAATTGTATATGTACTTGTAATCCTATATACATGATCTTGATGATTACTTATCTGATGATATAATATGGAATTGTATGTATTTATTCATCTAATGCAATTAGACTTAGAATGAAGTGTGGTTGTTAGTTAATTCATAATGTTGGTTAGATATTGTTTTAGTTTGTTAGTAATGCAGCCGTAGAACCCTAGAGGATAAAGCTTAATTCAAATATTATGAATAAATATATGATTGTTGATATTTCGTCCTTATATATATATATATGTCCTTTTTGTAATCTTAGTTGTGTTATCCTCTGGGTCTCTTAGCGTGGCGTTACATTTGGTATCAGAGCCTAGGTTGCAACACTGGGATCTCTGGATTGTTGTTGTTGCTCTAGGTTAAGCATTTTTCTACTTGTGGCAAGTTGGTAATAATATCTCTCATCTTTGTGCCTTAGTGCAACGTTAGAAGGTTGATAAATTTATAGACTTGTTCTTTGATTCTGGAAGAAATAAATTCTTTATGCTTTGTTTTACTTATGTGTTTGCGATGTGTTCTTTCTCCTTCTTTTCTGAAATTGTGATGATATATCTGACAATATATTTTTCCTAAATGATAGTGCTTGCTGATTTGTTGAGGCCTTGAGTTACTCTTGTGGTCTCTAGTGCTTTAGAAGAAAGAAGCATGGTTACTGTTAGTTGCATTGCTTTTGTATATGTGTAAGTATTTGAATGATTTAATCATTCGGTGGCATCATGCATCGCGAGTCATGTGGTTATGTGGTGTTGTCGTATGTGAGGTATTTTTACGTGGTTGCTTGATAATCTGATATCTATCCCCTAGTTGGCAATGACCTCATGAGGAAGTTTTATTATGATTTATGAAAGTTAACATTGTGTATGCCTATGTAAGAACCGTGTGTAGGAGATCAAATTGGAGCTTGTGTTGGACCCATGAGATCATGAATGTGATACTGTAAGTTAATTAGAGTTTTGAATTACTCTTGTGTGCGAAATCATACATTTCCTCTATAAATATCTTCTTGCATAAGGAAGTAATTGTATATGTTCATAGCTTGGTAAAAAAAAATTGTACTGCATTAAAGATAGAAAATTTTTGTATATAAGTAGAGATTGTGTTGCCTTAAATTCATGTATAAAAGCTGCTTAGATATGAAGATGTAGAAAACTTAGTTGTCCATGTGTTTGGGGTACATTCTCTAACACATTCTGGACTTTGAGTCCTGGGGTGTTTGTGTAGCGGATACTCCATTTTGTGGCTTAAATTAGTCACACCGTGATGTGGATTTGTTTGTAATATTGGTTATTTTAGAATTTTTGATAGTTGCTTCATGTGTTGTTGGTGGGATAATAGTGAATTTATTTTCTTTGAACTCTCTTATGATAGGAGTGGTCACCAAAACTCTTTTCTTTATACTTGATTTATTGTTGAAAATTGCCTGCATTTTGTGACTTAAGATTGAATTTGATTATTTCCCCACTTGAGTTTGCATTTTTAAAATTTCTATGGTGGCTATTCTGAATGTTTGTTTCTGTTGGCTCTATTTCATGTTAAGTGTTGTTTCTATCATATTCATTTTGAACCTCTGATAGTATGTTCAAGGGAGGACTCTGTGGAGAATTGTACTTGCATGGTTGGTAATTAGTGGAAATAAGAGATGAGATGTATTTTTCTTTGTTCATATGTGAATGCAATTCTCTAAATCGTATGAAATCCTTAAAATATGTGTGATTGGTTATAAGTAGATCACATGATAAACCTTAAAGGTAAGAAATTTATGTTATTCTTATCTTTATTAAATGATTGTACTTGTCTTATGAACAACTACTTAATATGGAGGCGTATGTTGATAATAGAAAATTGCAATACTAATATGTTATGTTTTCACCCTAGTTTGTGACTTCCAGGAGTAAGTCAAGTTTTAGGGGGGGAGGATGTAGTGGCCCTCTAGTTTCA
Source organism: Cunninghamia lanceolata (assembly GCA_027924645.1). Classification (NCBI taxonomy): domain Eukaryota; kingdom Viridiplantae; phylum Streptophyta; class Pinopsida; order Cupressales; family Cupressaceae; genus Cunninghamia; species Cunninghamia lanceolata. The sequence goes on along the minus strand of BSBN01000391.1, from coordinate 5,369,591 downwards.
CCTTGGATGTGCAGGTGGTCGGACTAAGGAGTGTGAAGATGAATGTAAAAAATCAGAATACTTAGGTTAGTATATTTTATCAATGAACCTTGTTGCAATACTGATAATTCACATGCTCTGACATTGCCTTGCATTCAGGTGATTATGATGTTGATTTTACTATGATTGTCATATGTTAGAATTGAGTTTTATGCGACTAATTATGTATCATAGGAGGTTATGATGTTTTGTGTCAATCAATCATATTATGAGTATCATGCGACTATCTGATGATGGTTCTTACTTAGTCGTTCAGTAACTAATTGATATGTGTGTTGTGATTACATGTTTGATGTGTGGGTGAAAGGAATAGTGTCGCATTACTCATGCATGAGTACCCTGCTACACTGTGACTTCCTTTCACTATGTGTATGACTACATGATTGCATATATATACATGTTCAACCGTGTTGTTTGCTATAGGCTGCAGTACCAGACATCGACTCCACCTGAATTAACATGTCTGAGCGTGCCTTAACCAATGGAACTGTTGAATGGAGATAACATATGGTCCCCTAGCTTAGCCATCATCCTTGAAGAGGATGAGTATCTAGTTGTGAACCCTATCAGTGTTGTCAGTTTGGTCATTATAATCAGTCATTGTTATGGTGGTCTTGCTTTCCGATCTTGCATAGTAGTCAGGTATGGTTTGGCAGTTGGGTTATTTTGTTGGTATTGTTTTGGTTATTGTTGCCTTAAAATAAAATAATTAGTTATGAAGCATTTTTAGTAAATAAATAAATATATAAATGTCCTTAAGTAAATTTAGTTTATGAAAAATATATTATTCTAGAAGTTAATAAATAATAATAATAATAATAGTAATAAATGTAATTCCAACTAGAGATAATAAATAAATTAATATAATTTAATGTTGCGTTAATGGCAATAAAATATATAATATTTGCAAGTTGTCATATATATATATATATATATATATATATATATATATAGAAAATACTAAAGTAGATAAAATCATAAATGAATCTTGTCTAGTTGTAAATGAAATAAATAGCAAATTCTAAAATAAATAAAATCAGAGAGAAATTATTGTTTGGTTAAAATAGCAAATTGTAAGAAAGTAATAAAGGAGAATCTTTTGGAAGAATTTGTGGGGGTGGTTATGCATGCTCAACTTTATTTTGAAATCTGAAGACAATTTGGGGAAGGAGCATGCATTTCAAATGAAGAATATGTTTTCTGTTTTGGGGATATCTCTCTCTCTCTCTCTCTCTCTCTCTCTCTCTCTCTCTCTCTTAGGAAGTTTTCATTTTCTTTTGGAACCATAAACCATAGCTTCCAGAAGGAAATTTGTGAAGATGTGATTGAAGCAATATTACAGGTATGGACTGAGATATGAAATTGATTTATTATTGCATTAGATTTAGTGAAATATTTTGTGAATTCTCTTCTGCATTTTCTGAACCTAGTCTAATGTGTCAGCTATAACTCTATTTTTATGAACTCGGTTCCTCCAGAATTTTTATATGTCATGCATGACCTAGTTTTCTAAATCATATCCGAAAATCGGCCATACTCAGTTTGTCATTTTTGAGATATGAATATTTTGTGATTGTCTACCTCTCACCCATTTTGTCTTTATTTTAGCAGTCTGTTGCGTTAGCCATAACTTTAATTTTATGAACTAGGTTTCTCTAATTTGTGTATAAATAGTGCACGTCCTGGATATCTAAATCGTATCCTAAAATCAGCCATACCCAGTTTATCATGTTTGAGATATGAATATTTTGTGACTGTCTACCTCTCACCCATTTTGTCTCTGTTTTAGCAGTCTGTTGCGTTAGCCATAACTTTAATTTTATGAACTAGGTTTCTCTAATTGTTTTATATATGGTGCATGTTCTGGATATCTAAATCATATCCTAAAATCAGCCATACCCAGTTTGTCATGTTTGAGATATGAATATTTTGTGACTGTCTGCCTCTCACCCATTTTGTCTTTGTTTTAGCACTCTGTTGCATTAGCCGTAACTTTAATTTTACAAACTGGTTTTCTCTAATTTTTTTGTAGATAGTGTACGTCCTGGATATCGAAATCATATCTGAAAATCAGCCATACCCAGTTTGTCATTGTTGAGATATCAATATTTTGTGACTGTCTACCTCTCACCCATTTTGTCTCTGTTTTAGCAGTATGTTGTGTTAGCCATAACTTTAATTTTATGAACTGGGTTTCTCTAATTGTTTTATATATGGTGCACGTCCTGGATATCTAAATCATATCCAAAAACTAGCCATACCCAGTTTGTCATTTTTGAGATATGAATATTTTGTGACTGTCTACCTCTCACTTGTTTCGTCTATGTTAAAACAGTTAGTTGCATCACCAATAACTCTATATTTTTGAATTGGGTTTCTCTGAGATTTTTCAACAAATTCATTTTGTGCATATCCTACGATCATTGATTTCCATCATATGACTCTCTTTGAGGCATTCTACCAATTAGTCTGTGTGTCCTGTCTATGCTTTCACATTTTGCATTGTTGGTAGCTTCTAAAGCCTTCTCAACAAATTCATTTTTGTGTTGATCCTATCATATGCATGTGGTTAAAAGTGTGGTAGATTTGATGAAGATGTTAGATCTATAGGAATGTTTTGTTGTTCTGTATTCCTTTCATCTCAAGCTAACCTTAGAACAATGTTCTTTCATTGTAGCTTCAGGTTTTGTATCTTGTGATTCTAACTAGTGTAAGATATTTATAACATTCTAATATTATAGGCTTTTAGTCTTGCTTATACAATTATATTTAATAGTATTTACAAAATTGTCATGTTTATTAATGAAATCTACATCAGTGTAAATAGTGTAAACAATTGTTTTGTTTAATTTGTATGTCTTAGGGTTATTTGAATGTTGTTCGTAATCATTTTAATTAAATGAAATTAAAAATAAGTCTTGAGAATTATTAGTTAAAATATTGATACTCGTGGATACTTATATCTTCTGATCATATTATAATTACTACTAGTGATTAAAAAGTTATAGTTCTGTATTATTGAGATAGATTCACTTTATAATTGTTAGATGATTGATCATGCTTGGATTAATGTTACATTCCTTAAAATATTGTTGAAGGGTATTAGTTTATGATGTGCTTTGAGAGTGAATGTGATGTGAAACTATTGTGTTTTTAATGGTGTCAAGTGTTGTGTCATTTGGGGAAGTTGTTTCCAGAGGCATAGGTTTTAATGTTTTGTTTTCATGTATATGCTATGATTGTAAAAGTGTCATGATGTGGAATAAAGTCTTGGAAGGATGATATGGTTCATTATGGTGTTGATTATGCATTAAGTAGTGTGTCAAATTTTGTGAATAGGGAGATGTTGGATAATGTAAAAGAAATATGTTGGTTATGGTTTGCTTCACATGGAAGCTATGGGCAATGTTTTGTGAAAATTGTCCTTGTGATTAAGTTGGTATGCAAGAGGGTTAATGCCTTGCATGGTTCATTTATACTTGTTATTATGATGATAATTGCTTTGCTTTATGAGTAGGATCTTCTAGTTACACATAGGGGAGTGGCTCTCAATGGTGGCAAGAGCCCAAAGTGGCGTCCAGGACAACCCATGTGGGAGTTTCTTAACTCAGTGATAACCTAATTAATGAATTAAGGGGTTGGGTAGTTAATCACACTAAACAAGATAAGTGGATGCCTCACTCATGGCTCAAGTGCTTGTTTAGGCTGGAGATGAGATGAGAAGGTCTGGAATGGCAAGATCAACTATCTTGTCCTCATGAAAGGTATGTTGATTCTGTATGAGTTTGTATGGGGGCCGGGGGTTAGGAGAGGCTATCAGGACAACCCAAGATGGGGGCTGGGGCCTAGGAAGGCCTACCAGGACAACCCATGACAAGCTATGTGATGACACTTCTCCCTACTGCAGTCTAACATTCCCTGTTGTACTCTTCTCATTCATTTTGTGGTTGCCTCTGGAAGTGATGTTTGAGTTACTTGTGTTGTTCATATTGACCTGTGTTGTATTGGAGCCATGTGTAGTCCTTGCACCTATTAGTCTACTGTCTTTCTTGATTGTTTTCTTAGTGGGACCTTATTGTTATCTCCTATCACAGGGGGTGGACCTTAGGGTTCCACATGGTCGAGTGGTTGTGATTTTATCTCCATTGGTTTCCCTTGTTGTTGTTTGTGTGCGAGAAGGATGTACCTTATATGATAGATTTTAGATTTTTCTCTAGCTTGAGGAGACAGATACTTATGATCATGTTCTAGTCTTGTATATCAGATGAATCATGTACTATCATATTGATGTATGTACTCCAATGTAATCTAGATAGCAATATTGTAAACAATGTAATGGTGTACTCTCTTGTAAAGGAAATTGTATATGTACTTGTAATCCTATATACATGATCTTGATGATTACTTATCTGATGATATAATATGGAATTGTATGTGTTTATTCATCTGATGCAATTAGACTTAGAATGAACTGTGGTTGTTATTTAATTCATAATGTTGGTTAGATCTTGTTTTAGTTCATTAGTAATGCAGCCGTAGAACCCTAGAGGATAAAGCTTAATGCAAATATTATGAATAAATACATGATTGTTGATATTTCGTTCTTTTAAAAAAAAATATATTTGTCCTTTTTGTAAGCTTAGTTGTGTTATCCTCTGGGTTTCTTGGCGGGGCGTTACAGACATGGGGACACCTGAGCACTCTTCAAAGGCATCAAAATGGGCATCATCATCCTTGAATCAACTTCAACATGATTCATGATCTTACATACTTCTTCTTGCATGGGAAGATATCCCGCATCTTCAAGTGCTTGCATTTATTCCCAAGGGAAGGAACATTGTTCGGCATTCTTGGATCTACATCTGCATCCTTTGTTGACTATACAGCATCACTATAGCAGGAGATGTACTATGGGGGGGTCTCATAGACCTTCTATCATTTTCTCTCCAATGTGGGGAATCTTATATTGTACTTAGTGAAAGAAGTAGTACTTCTTCACCTGTATAATTTCTCTCTTTTGGAGGATAGTTTTTTCCCATTGGGTTTTCTATCTTCCTCCATTTTTTGAGAGATTTATTTGTACATGGGTACCTCACCAAACTAGTAGTCAGGACCCATTTCTTGTTGTGCCCACCTAAGCTATGATTAAGAGGGGGTGTTAGTGTATATATTGCATTATTGCATACACTAAGGCTTTAATCCTACTTAAGGGACATCTTGGGTTGGACACACCAAGATGCAAAAGGATGGTGCTAATAGGCAAGCCTTGGTATAGTAGGCACCTAGCAAATTAAGCAATTATGGGCTCCATAATAACATCCTAGATTGTATGAATTATTTTAGCCTAGTTGAAGCTCAACAAATAAAGATGTCATTTACCATTCATTTTTCAATCATGGATAGGTGAGGTGAGAGCCACTTGTAACCTTTCCTTAGAGTGTAATTGCATAAGAGACTATTGACATACCATTTCCAATTCTTCAACCATGGCATGAGAGATCTTACTAATATTTTTTACATACGCCAAGAAGGAATAGAGTCAATTATAGCCTAATAGGTCAAAGAGTTGACTTAGCATAAATTGAATTTTTCTCTAGATTGAGGCCAAGAAAGGCATGCTAAACTAGCTTTGGAATAAAGATATTGGAGATGGTAGATTCCCCTCCCAAAGAATTTGAGGGAGTGAATCCAAGGAGTAGCTATGAGCAGCTTGCCTTAGAAAAGAATTATGGATGAGCACCATATGGAGTGTTGGTTAATGGATAATCTATCGTAAAATTCATCTTTATTCTAGAGTATGTTGGCATAACAATGATATTACATTGTTAATTGTCATTTACTAGGTTACAATTATAAATGTTGGGAATTAAGGTGTCTCAACCTTGGTAATTCCTTACATTATTAATATTTGTATTTATTATTTAATTGCCTATGTTGTAAATATTTGTAAATTCCATATTGTCATATTGTGGGATGTGGCACGGTGATGTGTCAATCCTACATGGAATATGACAACTTGTAATTTTGTCCTCACATGAGGAGATAGGCGTCCCACTTTGTGGTAGGAGCATTTTGCCATGTGTTGGCATCTTTCATGTTGTGTAAGGGAATATTGACCAGAACGGTTATGACGGATTCCTATGACAAAATCTATGACATGTAAGAATCAGAAATAGAAGTTTGTAAGACAAGTGAGGACATGTGTCATGAAGCATCTTTGAAAAAGGCATATTTGGGTGCCCCAAGGTGGACTATGACATGTTGTAAGAGAATATGCTATTTATAGCATGTTTATGATAGATTCTCTTACAGCGGTAAGGTGTAACTGCTATGACAGATTCTATGACGATCGTAAGTGTCGTAAGAGCATATGTCATAGCCCATTTTGGAAATAGGTGACCTCTTTGGGATGGAAGCTATGGACAAGTTTCAGGCACATTCTACAATGTTGACCAAGTGTCCTTAGGCATGGGTTTTGGGCCATGAGGCCAAGTTGGACGCCCATCCCAAGATAGGACCTATTTTGCCTTGTATTTTCTATATAAACAGGTGCTTGGAGATGGAGTTTGTATTACAGGTTTACATGTACTGTTATGCTATCAGATTGACTCCAGATACGAGTTTCAAAGACCACTGAAGCTTGCATTGCAAGTGTATTGTAAACATTCTTTCAGATTTGTTAATACATTGTGCAGGTTTATGAGTGTGGGGTTTTTCACCCGATAAGGGTTTTCCCCACCGTATATCTTTGTCTCTCTTCTTCTATCTTATTTCTGGTTCATGTGTATTGCTACAATATCTCGTTTAGATATTCTATGTTGCTATAGTTGTAAGGAATAATTTGAATTTGCATAGCCCTCTCCTCATTAGATTAGTGTAGGAAGCGTTTTCTGCACACCTAGCTTCCTTTCAGCTGGTATCAGAGCTTGATCACCTTTGGTCCTAGTTGTTGGGTAGGGGTTTTTTGAGCTGATCTTAAGTTGAGTTGGAGTCTGTGCAAAGTATTCTGATTTCTATTACAGCAAGGAGATGGCAAGCACATCCGGAAGAATGGAAGTGGAGAAGTTCAATGGCACTAATTTTGAGCTGTGGAAGCTCAAGATGGAAGACATGCTTGTTGACCGAGACCTTTGGGAAACCGTTACCAGAACTAAACCAGCTGCAATGCAACAAGTTGATTGGGATCTCAAGGATCGGAAGGCTCAAGGTCTCATAAGACTTATTCTTTCTGATTCTATGGTGTTAAATGTCCATGAAGAGAAGACTGCAACCTTGCTTTGGAAGTTGGGAGATGTGTATCAAGCCAAATCCCTGGTTAATAAACTTTTCTGAGAAAGAAGTTGTATTCTCTTCGAATGGAGGATGGAGGATCCGTTGCCGAATATATGAATGCTTTTAACATGCTAGTTGCATAGTTGACATCTATTGATGTAAAGATGGAGGAGGAGGATCAGTGTATGACCTTGCTTTGTTCTTTGCCAGACTCGTGGGATCACCTTGTCATGGCTATTGGAAGCACCACATCCACATTCAAGATGGAAGATGTGGTATCTATGTTGTTATCTGAAAAGATGCGGAGGAAGTCTTCTGATGCAACTAAAGAGGCTCTTGCAGTTCATGGAAGACCCAAGGAGAAAGGGAAAAAAGACAAGAAAGCTAAGAAGGGTAGATCCAAATCCCGTGGGAGATCCAAATCTCTTGGAAAGTCCAAGTCTATCTATTGGAACTATGGTAAATCTAGGCATTTCTGAAAGGAATGTAAAGAGGAGGAGAAGAAGAAGAAGAAGAAGAAGAAGAAATATCCTAATTCAGATTCTAACAAATCACAAGATGATGGTGATGCTTTCATCGCAGCCCTGGCAACCCATGCATCTGATGATGTGTGGCTGATTGACTCTAGTACATCATTCCACATGACCTCGCATCGAGACTATTTCACTAAGTATGAGGAGTTCGATCGTGGAAAGGTGTACTTGGGTGACAACTCTCATCTAAAGATTGTTGGTCGTGGAAGAGTCTCTATCCGATTCCCTGATGGTCGAGTGAAGGGAATCTCTGGGGTTATGCATATCCCAGGCTTAGCACGAAACCTACTTTCTGTAAGTAGTTTGAATGATGCAGGTGTGCAGGTTGTCTTTTCAAAAGAAGGATGCAAGATGACAAGAGGAGCTATGGTGCTTGCTAAGGGTACTAGGAGAGGTACTTTGTTTCAGCTGGAGGCATGCATTTCACAATGCAATAGTTCTTCTGATTCAAAGAAGAGGGCAGCAGTCACTTCATCCCCACCATCTAAATGAGCAGTCAAGAGATCTGTTGTTTCTAGTTCTGATTTTTGTAATCATGCCTTGGAAGTTAAACTTCTTGCTGAAAAGACAATGTTATGGCATAAAATATTTGGACACATTGGTGAGAAGGGTCTGCGTACCCTGAAAAATAAAAACCTCATTGAGGGGTTAGATGATTGTAATGTTGAGTTTGACTTTTGCAAACATTGCATTTACAAAAAGCAAAACCGTGTTCAGTTTCATTCGAGTTCTCACAAGTCTTCTGGTGTGTTGGACCTTGTTCATTCTAATGTATTTGGTCCTGTTAATGTTCCTTCATTATCAAAATCTATATATTTTGTATCTTTTATAGATGACTACAGTAGAAGGACATGGATTTATTTTCTCATAAGTAAATCTGAAGTCCATAGTAAGTTTAAGGAGTTTATGGCCTTTCCTAAAAATTAGACTGGTAAGAAGATTAAGTGTTTGAGAACTGACAACGGTGGTGAGTTCTCTTCTACATAATTTGATAAATATTGCAAGGAACTTGGGATTGAAAGACATAAGACAACTCCATACAATCCGCAACAAAATGGGGTTGCAGAAAGGATGAACATGACACTGATGGAGAAGGCTAGGAGTATGCTTAGTGGAGCTAGCCTAGAACAAAAATTTTGTCTTGAAGCTATTGCCACTACTTGCTATCTTGTCAATAGATCTCCTACATGAACTCTTGTTGGAAAGACACCCATAGAGGTGTGGTCTGGTACAAATCCTTCAATAAGGCATCTTCATGTTTTTGGTTGTGAGGCATATGCACATGTTCTTAGGGAGAAGCGATCAAAATTGGAGAACAAGGTTGTTAAGTGTATCTTCATTGGCTATGATGTCGGTGTGAAAAGATACAAGCTTTGGGACCCTGTGGCTGAAAAAGTGTTGTATAGCAGAAGTGTCATCTTCAGAGAGCTTACACCTTCTTCCATTGTTTTACAGCCAAAAGAAAAAGAAAAGAAAGAGGATGTTGTTTAGTTTCCTCTCACCCCTGAGAAGACTGAATAGAAAGACAATGTTGGACCTGATGATGACGAGAGCTCTAGCAGCTCTGAAATCTCAGATGAAGAAGCTGAACCTCAACCTCAACTCTTGAGGAGGTCTACACGAATAAGAAAGCAACCTGAAAGGTTTGGTTTTACATTGCTTGATTCTAGTTGTGCTTTTGCTTTGCTTACTAACAGTGATGAACCTAGAACTGTATCAGAGGCTATGGACATGAAAGATGCAGGTTCCTGGAAGGAGGCCATGGAGGATGAAATGGCTTCTTTGGAAAAGAATCAAACATGGGACTTGGTGCCTTTGCCTCCTGGACGGAAACCCGTTGGATGCAAATAGGTATTCAAGAAGAAATTTGGTGCAGATGGCAGTGTTGAGAAGTATAAGGCCAGATTGGTTGCGAAGGGGTGTTCACAAGTGGAGGGTATAAATTATGGTGAGATCTTCTCTCCCATTGCAAAGCTGACATCTATTCGATTCTTGTTGTCTCTCACAGTAGCTTATGACTTGGAGATAGAATAGATGGATGTGAAAATAGCTTTCCTTCATGGTGATTTGGAGGAAGAAATCTACATGTCAGAGCCAGAGCATTACATGGTGAAAGGTAAAGAAAATTTGGTTTGCAAACTTAAGAATTCTTTGTATGGTTTGAAGCAATCTCCTAGGAGATGGTACTTGAAGTTTGATGCCTTTGTGTTGTCAATTGGATTTGTGAGATCAAAATCAGATCACTATTTGTATTATAAGTTTGATGGTGACGGTATTCTCATTGTTGCACTGTATGTTGATGATATGTTGCTCATTGGGAAGGGTAAGAATATGATTTCTAATTTTAAATCTCAGTTGTCAGCACAGTTTGAAATGAAAGATTTAGGGGCAGCCAGGTACATTCTAGGATTGGAAATCAAAAGAGACAGAACCAACAAAAAACTTTGGTTAAGCCAGAGTAAGTATGTGAAGACCGTGTTGGATAGGTTCAGCACGGCAGATTGTAGACCATTGTGTGTTCCCATTTCTTTGGGGACAAATTTGTCTGTTTAGGATTGTCCAAAATCTCCTAGTGAGGTGGAGGACATGAGAAGAGTACCTTATGCTGGTGTTGTTGGCAGTTTGATGTATGCTATGGTCTACACAAGACCAGACATTGCCCAAGTAGTGGGAGTCCTTAGTCGATTTATAGCTAATCTTGGACGAGTTCATTGGGATGTAGTTAAGTGAGTGCTCAGATATTTGAGGGTACTTCTAAGTATTCCATTTGCTATCATGGTAATGTTTCAGGACCTCCACATTCTGTTGATATTCGTGGATTTGTGAATTCAGATTGGGTAGGTGACATTGACAGCAGGAGATCCACCAGTGCTTATGTGTTTACACTATTTGGTGGTGCTATTAGTTGGATGAGTAAGTGACAACCTGTTGTTGCTTTGTCCATGACAGAAGCTGAGTATATGGTAGCAACTCGTGCTTGTAAGGAATCCATTTGGCTTAAGAGATTGTGTTCTGATATTGGTGTTGATGCAGGTCAAATTACGATCAGTTGTGACAGTCATAGTGCAATTTGCCATGCGAAGAATCCAACTTTCCATGCTAGAACAAAGCACATTGATGTTCAGTTTCACTTCGTGTGAGACATGGTTGAGGATGGAAAGGTAAATTTGGAGAAGGTAGATACTTTGAAGAATGTTGTAGATGCATTGATGAAGCTGGTGGGCACAGAGAAGTTTAGATGGTGTTCGGAGTCTGGGCCTCTTGACCTATAGCAGTTAAATCCTATTTTTCTATTGGCTCTTACAAGGTGTTCGATAAGTGGGAGAATGTTGGGAATTGAGGTCTCTCAACCTTGGTAATTCCTTACATTATTAATGTTTGTATTTATTATTTAATTGCCTATGTTGTAAATATTTGTAAATTCCATATTGTCATATTGTGGGATGTGGCACGGTGATGTGTCAATCCTACATGGCATATGACTTGTAATTTTGTCCTCACATGAGGAGATCGGCGTCCCACTTTGTGGTAGGAGCATTTTGCCATGTGTCGGCATCTTTCATGTTGTGTAAGGGAATATTGACCAAAATGGTTATGACAGATTCCTATGATAGAATCTATGACATGTAAGAGTCAGAAATAGAAGTTTGTAAGACAGGTGAGGACATGTGTCATGAAGCATCTTTGAAAAAGGCATATTTGGGTGCCCCAAGGTGGACTATGACATGTTGTAAGAGAATATGTTATTTATAGCATGTTTATGATAGATTCTCTTACAGCTGTAAGTTGTAACTACTATGATAGATTCTATGACGGTCGTAAGTGTCGTAAGAGCATCTGTCATAGCCCATTTTGGAAATAGGTGACCTCTTTGGGATGGGAGTTGTGGACAAGTGTCAGGCGCATTCTACAATGTTGACCAAGTGTCCTTAGGCATGGGTTTTGGGCCATGAGGCCAAGTTGGATGCCCACCCCAAGATAAGACCTATTTTGCCTTGTATTTTCTATATAAACAGGTGCTTGGAGATGGAGTTTGTATTACGGGTTTACATGTACTGTTATGTTGTCGGATTGACTCCAGATACGAGTGTCGAAGACCATTGAAGCTTGCATTGCAATTGTATTGTAAACATTCTTTTAGATTTGTTAATACATTGTGCAGGTTTCTGAGTGTGGGGTTTTTCACTCGATAAGGGTTTTCCCCACCGTATATCTTTGTCTCTCTTCTTTTGTCTTCTTTCTAGTTCATGTGTATTGCTACAATATCTCGTTTAGATGTTCTATGTTGTTGTAGTTGTAAGAAATAATTTACATTTGCAAAGCCCTCTCCTCATTAGATTAGTGTCGGAAGCGTTTTCCGCACACCTAGCTTCCTTTCAAAGTGTTGGTTAATGGATAATCTATTGTAAAATTCATCTTTATTCTAGAGTATGTTGGCATAACAATGATATTACATTGTTAATTGTCATTTACTAGGTTGCAGTTAAAACTGTTATACATAATTATGTGAACTGCATCGTACTACATCGTCCTTGCCTCGTATAAATTATCTGCATTGTATCATTTCATGACATCAATAAAATATACTCTCCATTATTTGGTATCAGAGCCTTGTGCAATGTGATGAAGGCATCAGTTTGCTGCATCCATTTGATGGGAGAACTTAGTGTGGAGAATTTTTTGATGGCGTTGGAGCATGCCATGGTCTTGGAGTCACTTGATCTGCCAGAAGTTTGTCCATAATCTCCTCCAGCACGTAGTCTCCATAGAAGCATGCGGAAGCCTTAAAACAATCTGTACATTTGCAGCAAGTCCATATAGGAGTAGATCCATTAACTATCAAGTGAATGAGCCAACCACAAAGGTGCTTGTGTGTTTAAAGGTGTTTGAAGGAGAGTATTCTGGTTTGCTATTTTCGGGAGAATAAAAGGCATATATAGAAGTTGTGTGATCTATGAAGAGATATGTTTGTCAATAGTCACCAGAAAATGAAGTGAAAGCCAAGCATCGAACATATCCACATGCTCTTATTTTGTGAGTCAATGATATTCACTACGGTTTGAATTTAACGCAAGCTAGATAAAACATTACTATTGATCTTAAATCTGGCTAGGGTTTGAATAGACAAGTTTTGATTCCCATTCATCTATCACATTTTGGAAGTGATAAGGCATCAAAGAAGTCTTGAGAAAATACATAGAACTTAGAGATGAAGCGTAGAGATGGCTTGATAGCAGCCTACATGGTATTGGAATTTGAAGATGACTCTGTTGATCACGGCTTCATCTCTTCTTCCATCTGTGCATAGAAATATGACATTGGTCATTATTTGAATAATTTGGAAGTTGTATTTTAAGTCAGGGTTAATTTGTTTATGAAGAGTTTACAACGGGTGATGGTGATATTGAAGTATCTTGGTGCTTGGAAGGGCCATTGTATGGGTTGGTAAGTAAAGTAAAGGTTACTTCTAAAAGTAGTCTAAAATAAAGTTTGTTTTCAATGAATTATTAGTGATAGGAAGACACGATGGTGTAAAAGAAATAATTCAAAATGAGAGAAAGTGCGCTAACTTTGGGTTCCTAATTTTATTTCTATTGCTTTGTGAAATACAAGATATATATTTTTATGTGAGGACCTATGAAAGGGACATTATTGGAGTGATAAGGTTATTGTGCTTTTGGAGTTATAAGGATTTATTTTGTAAAAGCCACATTTTTTTGTTGAGTCTAACACTCCGAAATGAAGATTTTATCATATCACCCTATGCTTGTATTCTTGACAAAGATTTCAAATGCACATGCTCATGCTATTGAAGAGTCTAATGCAAATGGATAGAGTGTAACCACATCAAATTGGAGGCAGGCGACATCGGAGGATGGAGGATTTTCCATCATCTCAAGTTAGCTTCTCGCTTTGAGATGATGGTTTGCATGAGAAGCATTTTTGGTTTTGGTTGTTTTGCTTTTCTTTGTTGATGCTGACAGATTTGAAGAATGTATATTTTGTGAAGATTTTTTTTTGGAGATAGGTTTGGGATTTGGTGTTGAGCTCAATATGGATTGTTGTCCAATGAGCTTCAGAGTATATGATCGAGAATTATACCCTTTCGCAGTCACTAGACAATGATAGAGATATGTCGTATCTCTTAGGGATTGTTGTCAAATAATTCAAGACTATGATTTGAGAGTTTGGGACTAAAGAGATCAAGAACACACCTCAAAGCTACACCTTTCTGAGGGTAGACGAGACAACATGATGGAGCCTCGCTTGGTTCAGGATTTGTTCTTTGGGAGAAGATATTCTATAAAATATGTATTCATATTATGTAATCAACTTTGTTTTGTTGAGTATATTAGCATTCAGGGGGGGTCCCTTGGTACTATTGTAAGAACAATGTAATAAGGGGGGGAATGTTGGCATAACAATGATATTACATTGTTAATTATCATTTACTAGGTTGCAGTTATAACTGTTATACAGTTATATTTAAAACTATTATACACAGTTATGTGAACTGCATCATACTGCATCGTCCTTGCCTTGTATAAATTCTTTGCATTGTATCATTTCATGACATCAATAAAATATACTCTCCATTAGAGTAGCTATGGCTTGATAGACTCCAATTATTTATAGATACTTCTAGCAACAATGGTGCCATAAATTTGTATGGGCACTGGACCAATAATGAAATAATGAAATCCAAGGCCATTCCTAGTAGAGCACCCATATGGAAAGCCAAAAGCAATGTCATTTTTCAATAGAATAAATTCCAAGCTTTGTTTTTATCACAGGATCTTGTTGCATCGTAAAATGTGCACACCACCATTTTACACGTAGTTCAGCACCTGGGTGGACCTAAAATGTTTACACTTGTTAATTAAGACCTATTTTAACACCTTTTTGAGCATTAAACATGTGATTCTTGATCTCGATGCACAAAAATTGGAAAAGTAATTATAAGGCGGGGTTTTAATGACACTTTAAGTACCTTATCTGAAGAGTTTGGGGATAAGGGACCAGGGCACCCAAGCACCCTTGTCCCATTTTTAGCCCTAGTCTAAATTGTGGCTTGTTGGCTTGGGACCTCTTAAAAGGTTCCCAATGTCGGCCTCGTGTGGTTTAATTCTCCATAAATCAACGTAAATGCATATAAAAGTAACTTTTTCTCTTCATATGAATATCTCTAAGCTATCTCTAACTTCTTGAAAGATTCTACTTCTCTCTCATGCTCTCTACTCTTCTCTAAAGATTTGTATTGTGGATTATTGTTGCGGCACTAACTTATTGTAGGTCTTGTGAAGATCCTTCTACTTCTTTGGGCTACACCAACTTATTGAGTCAAGTTGTGACACCGCGTCAAGCATGTTAGGGTTTCCATACTCATGGTGACTTCTTTCCTTCATACTTTGTTCTAGCATTCCATTCTACTTCAAATTTGCCTCTACCCTCCTAGGACACGCGCTCTTTATCTATCATCTTTGCTATTGTGGAGGTGGAAACACAATTCACAGGGCTTGACTGAGGCAAGCTCCTAAATAGAACCCAACCATTTTCCTTCTTGCATACATGTGTAGGTCAAATCTGGAGAAATTGTCTGAAGATAAGTTACAGAGAATAGTTCAGTACAAGAAGGTGAAGATATTTGTGACATCACTTTCTACTAACCCCAACCAAGGTCTAGGGCACCCAAGCACCCTTGTCCTAGGTGTTTTTACCTCCAAATTCAGGTTCTGGATAAATCCTTGATCTCTATTGTCCATTTGGTTTCTAGGTTTCTGCCTCCAACAGTCTAGTTTACTCCAATCTTTGTCAACTAGGGTTTCATGTCTTCACTCTAACTTGATTGATTGGATTTGGTTAATCTCTTCTCTATACAACAAAAGGGCAGAACCCTTATAATTTGGCTCTCCTTCTTGGGTATAATCCAAGCTTAGTTTGTGTCCCAATGTTTTGTAGAAGAGGGTTTGACCTAGTTTGATCTATTGAGCTAGTCTCTTTTTTCTACATAACATTTTGGTGAACCCGTTATTTCTTGCACTTTGGCATCTTTTTTGCATCAGATCTGAGATATTTTCTACCTTAGATCTAATTAGATCACATTCATTCATCATTTTGCATAGTTATATAGCTTAATTTTGCATTATTTCATTATTAGGGTTTGAAAAAACCTTGTATTTTTAGGAAATCAAGCTAATCTTCAACCTAGGGTTTGTAGATTAGTGTGTTGTTTTAGACCTTGTTTCATTATTGGGTTAATTAAAAGGATTTCATTTGATTTATCTTATTATCCTTTTTGTTCTAGAACATTCTTGCATATTTGCATTGAAAAAGTGAAAAAAATCAAGCATTTTAGGCTTGCAAAAAGGCATATTTGGGTACTATTTCATTACATATGTTGTACATCATCATAGAAAGGTTAAATTTATGATTTTTCATCAGATTGTAATTACATTACAGTAGATAATCATTTCATGTTGTTGCATCTCGCATTTAAGACTCTCATTTGCTAGGGTTTTGTCAAAAAAATTGAAAACCTAGTCAAAATTCAAAATCTAGGGTTTGTAATCAAGATCGTGTTTCAAATTTTTCTGCTATAATTTACACTTCAAATATGATCTTGCATTGTTGTATCATGTCATAAATATCATTTTATTTCAAAAATAATTCTTGCATCAAAAAGTTGTGGTTTAGGAAGTAAGCATTTAAAATCTAGGGTTTTGCTAGTAAACCCTAGCTAGTCTTGCATTTAGGGCATATTTATCAAAGCAAAGTTTTGTAATTGTTGCATTAAAGTGGACAAAACATTTAAACACTTTTTTTTTACATAATACACATTCTACATTTGCAAGACTTAGTCGTTGTGGTTACCAAGAATATCACATTTTTAGAAGACCCTGCTTCTCTTGCACTTGTAGATCTTTGATTACAATTGTATCTTGATATTGGTTGTATTTGGTTAATAAATTGTGCATTGTTGTTATATATCATATTTGCATATAATAAACAAGGCATTTCATTATGGGTTCTTCTTGTTTGGAATCTTTGCATGCACATAACATAGATTTTGAAAAAAAATCTAAGCTCATTAATATGCATCCTCACATTTTAGATAACATAGCATCCATGTATGATTTATCTCATCATGATGATAAATCTTCTTATACTACTACAAATCATGATAAGTCCATGGATATACTCTCTAAAGCATGTGATGGTGACTTAGCTTTTCCTACTTCACCCTATGCTTTGGATCCCTCTCCCAAAGATGAAGACATTTTGGTGCAAGAGGATGAGATCGTTGACATACTCCTTAGTCTCTCTTTTAGAGATAAGGTTAAACATACTATTTCTACTTCTACCATAGCACATGATAATTCCATGACTCACTCTATTGATCTTCCTCCTTTGGTTGAATGTTCAAGTACCTTGGATATCACTAAGGAAGTGAAGACCCTTGATCTTCCTCCTTTGGTTGATTCCTTTGGTTGAATGTTCAAGTACCTTGGATATCACTAAGGAAGGGAAGAACCTTGATCTTCCTCCTTTAGTTTAATGTTCAAGTACCTTGGATATCACTAAGGAAGTGAAGACCCTTGATCTTCCTCCTTTGGTTAAATTTTCAAGTACCTTGGATATCACCAAGGCTGCAAAGAACCTAGACATTTCTCCTTTGGTTGAATGTTCAAGCCCCTTGGACATCACTAAGGACACAATCATCAACAATTTTATTAACAACACTTCACCCTCTCTTCATTTCAATGCCATCCCTTCAAAGGATGGAGCATTAGTGGATGAGGAGCGGTCTCTCACGTTAAATCCCTTGGGGATGGATGTTGAGCTTACTCAAAATGAAAACAATGTCAATTCAATCATCATTAATAGACTTATTCTGTGCACTAAAGGGATTGTGAATAAGTGTACTAATGTTCCTAAAATCATTGTGCATGGGCCACTTAATACGTCTCCTGACTTCAAACTGATGGTTACAGTTCAAGGTGATCCAGCACCACCTCGACCCTCGAGTTACATTTTCAATTATGCAAAACAAATTACTCAAAGAAATTAATGTGTTCAAGATGTGTCACAACATCACATGATTTCTCACACATATAACACCCACAATAAAAGTAAGCACACACCAAGTGTACCCATTTCTCTTCCACCTTCTCAACCTATCCTACCTCAAGCACCTCATCTTCCTCCACATATTGGTAAAGAATATGATCTTGTTGAGTAGCTCCGTGCTACATCAGCTAAGATCACTCTATGGGATTTAATACAAACATCGCCTACATACCATAGAATACTCCATGAGGCTCTACAAAAGGTAGTTGTTCTAGCTTTTGCTAGACCGAATGATGTAGCATCTCTGCTTAGTTGTATGTGTGTGACAACATTAGATATATCATTTCAACAACATGAATTACCTCCCATATAAGTTCAAAACCAAAATGAGCCTCTTATGATATTCGCCATGATTGGTAACATGAGGGTAGACACACTATGATTGATGGAGGATCAGGTCTTAATATTTGTGGAATAGATTTGTTACATAAGCTCATTATTGATGCATCTCTCATCAAATCAGATACAATGAGCATTCGTGGCTTTGATAATGTTGGTAGGACATCAATTGGTACAATCACCTTAGATACTAAGGTTGGACCTATGACACTACCTACCCTTATCCAGGTCATGCCAAATGCTCAAATTGTTCATGCTTGCTGCTGGTTCAGGTTTCAAGCTTTCATTTGCAGGCACTCTTCAAAAAATCCAACAAATTCTAAGTCTTTTGGGCTTCTCAGTTAAAAAATGCAAAAAAATAGTTGTATGTGCATGGCCGTTTGTATGTACAAGCAGGTTCAAATGTACATTCGGGCATACAAGGCGGTTTGTATGTTCAATCGGCTTGAAAAAGGTGCAAAAATGGTTGCTTGTATGTCGCAGATTCTCAGAATATTCCCTGCTTGTATGTGAGGGTTCGCATGTATATTTGTGTTGTATGTTTAGACATGCAAAGGGTAGATACAATGGCAACATGCAAAGAAAATATACATTGGCAGCATACAAGTGAAATATGCAAAGGACAACATGCATCGCAAAGGTACAAAGGTAAATGTATATGCACATACAAAGCCAACATACAAAGAAGGCCGACATACATTTTCTACAGTGACAGAAGGTCATCGGCATGACATGATGCATCGGCAACTAACTCCAAAGTTTCCCCGATGGCCGATGCATATACAATGGAAATGTGCAAGGAGTCGATATACATTTAGTGGGGCCCGCGGACATAAAAGCGGAATGTACATCGGGCGCATGCAAAGAAAGTGTGCAAGGGAAAAGGATACATTCAGCGGTGCCCACTATTTGCATATACAAGTGTGATTGTATGTTCGCACATACAAAGGAACATGCATTCCTAATATGCATTGGCCAGACCCAAACAGGTATGCAATGTAGTTGATAAAGGCAAGGGTCCGATTGAATGTATGTTTTTTGCTTGTATATTGCATTTGTATAATGCAATATGCAAGCCGATATACATGGCGAACATACAAAGGAAAGATATACAAGCCAGACCCAACTTAAATATAAAATTTGGCACATTCAGCACTGGCGTCCGCGGCTTGCATGTATATGGCGTTTGTATATGCCGATATACAAAGAATGAAGATACAAGGCCCGAATTTCATATTCTTTCCAATCTGATTAACACAGTGGCTGGTGTCCATAGAATTTATATTGTACATTGTATATGCCGATATACAATGAAAAGTGCAATGAGAATAGGTACAAGCCGAATTTCAAGGTAATTCCAATCTGTTTCATAATGATTTGAAATCCGCGGGTTGTATATTGCATTTGTATGTGCAATATGCAATGCGATATGCAAGTGGAAGGGATACAAGCTGGACCCGAATGTATTTTCAATTTAATTCATAATGATTTGGGGTCCGCCTTGTATATCTGTGATTGTATGTATATGCTTTTGCATATATATTGGGCGAAAATGGCAAAAGGCGAGAAAGGCAAAATAGATGGTGGAAAAGTCAGCGATGGAAGCACAGGGTACCTACGTGGCACGTTCTAACTGATGGGTGACTTATCAGCATGTTTTGATGCTGTGGATTTTGGCAGTAGGAGGGGAGATCGACGGCTCAGTTTCAAAGTTTCAACGATGGATATCCTTTGTTTTGGCAGCTATTTTTAGGCAGGAAAATTTTAGAAGCACGTAGTTGCTGCATTTCCAAGGAGCTGCGGTAGGTTTGGCCATTAATGGTGAAATTACAGAGGTATGGGTCGATGATTGACAGCAACCTACCTAATTTGTAAAGAAAATCTCTAGTCAATGGCTCAGTTCCTGATCTCACCTGCTCCCTTCCTTCTCTTTGCCTGGAACATTGAATGATTTGGGCGCCATTCTTGGTGCAATGTATCTGGCAAAATTTTGAAATGCCATGAATTGATGTTGATGGCACAGTCTTGCTATAAAATGCAAACTATGTTACTCATTTAGGTTGTTGAAGACTTGGGCATTTGTGGGGGAAAAATAACAAAAGACAGAGCATTTTCTTGGTTGGTGTTGACATTTCTTCTGAATCAGCATTAGGGTTTGCCACTTCTAATGCACAGGCAGATTCAGGCCAACTGAATACAGGAGGTTGCGTGAGCTCCTCCCCTTCACTTCTGGTTCTGCCGCACCAAGGGGGGTATCCCTATAACTCAAGATGTAACCTTGACTAGCTCAAAGATAGAAGGATCTAATCTTGACAACAACAGGCAGAATACTCTCATGTATGGACCAAGATCTGTATGATAGATCACAAGGCTGGCAACATTCTTGGACATGATGTCTGGTTGGGTATGAGAGCATGCAGGGGGTTCCTAATCCTACTCCTACAACTAACAGATGGAAGTATGAAATGGTTTGATATGAATTTGGATGCAAAGCTGGACATGGTGTATAACACAAAAACACAGCATGATTGGTGCCTATCCAGGGCTTGGAGTCGGTAGACATACACCTGTGAATGATCAGCATGAATAGATAAAACTGGATTTCAGGGGGATACACATGATATCTGCCCTACAGATATCTCCCAATATAGAGTGTTGAGCTATCTCTACTTATGGCATCCCTACTGCAGTATACCCTTCCCAATGTTCAACCTGAAAACAGTTTAATCTGCCCCTTGAGCAGAGGTTAAAAGATCAAACATTCAACATAGGAATTCTATGCTCTAGAATCTAAACATAAGCAAACATCCAGATCCAGAAGAAGGATACATGCAATACTGGAGACAGAATTAACACAACACATGCTAAGGTAGCATTACTCATATAAGATCAACCATGAAACCAGTGGATTCATGCCAAGTCCTACAATAGGAGATACATAAACTCACAAGAAAAACTGTACAGAGCAACCAGATCAGCTGGTTTTGGATTACAGAGCCAAAAATCTACAACTTTCAACAACCACAAAAGAACAACACAACCTGCTTATAACAGCCAGGTAGGTGCTCAGCAATTAATTACAATGTTGACCAAAATTTTGCCAGATACACAGTATCATGAAAATGGCGCTCAAACACAACCGGATTGGCGCCCAAACTTGAATGCAGCAGGTAGGGGAGGAGACAGGAAGATTTCTCGAGCCCTGCGCCCCTGTCCGCTGATTGACACCTCCAGTCGGGTACAAGATCGGCCCACGCCATCGCCCATACCTCTGCAACAATCGCCATTAATGGCGCACCAACCCGCGGCCTTGGGAAGATCATCAAACAGACTATCGCAAGCTTTTCCCGCCGAGACTCATCATCATGATGTTTTGAATATGCAGGATAACAATATCCCACATGCATCCCGCGATGACCTCAATAACACTTTATATACTAGGTCATGAGCATATATCATGTCAGTGCTTTTGCTCCTGACGACACTAGTATAGGACTTCATCATCATCATCCTCCAGCAGCATGATATCCTGTTGTTCAAAATATCACCCTGATGTCATCATGATATTTGAAATATAACCTTCATGATAATCGGCACAACCTGATCCATCGGAGGAACATCCTCCTGCTGAGCTTATAACAAAAGTCTGGCCGATGAACATCCTGATGACGTCATCATCATATCCTGCTGACGTCATCATCATATCCGCCTACTGCGCACCTCCTCACATCCGGATGACGTCATCATCATGTTTGCAAATATCAGGAGGTCTCTTCAAGATGATCAGTTGTTAGAAATATGACCCCCGCGGACCTTGATGACGTCATCATCATATTAACATCATCATGATATTCGGAAGACAACCGGATATTTGGAAATATCCTCCTGACGTTCGAACATCAGGTTGCACTGTAGCTCCTCTGTAAGATCGGGGCGAAAACTGAATATGATGATGCTGCTTGAAAAGATCACCCCCAGTAGATAATGCGCGAAGCCAGCAGGCGGATATCTCCTTAATATTAGCATCATCATGATGCTCGAGCAAACATATATCCGGGTGATATGAAAATATCACCCCTTCCTTCGGAATATCATGATGCAGTTAGGCAGAGAAATAGATATCACCCTGAGATAAGGATGACGTCAGCATCATCAGG
The DNA here is from genome assembly GCA_027924645.1 of Cunninghamia lanceolata. Lineage (NCBI taxonomy): Eukaryota > Viridiplantae > Streptophyta > Pinopsida > Cupressales > Cupressaceae > Cunninghamia > Cunninghamia lanceolata. The sequence continues at coordinate 5,347,123 of BSBN01000391.1, read as the reverse complement.
ATGAAGAAACAACGAACAAGAAGTGATACAACATCATCAGGATGATATTGACTAAGATCATCCTGACGTTCGAAATATGATGACCCTAGTGAATATCGGGTCGCAATTACAACTCTTCAACAACATCATCAGGATGATGTTAACCAAGATCACCCGATGATAAAAATATCACCCCGGTGAAATATCATGAAGGCAGAAAATATGATGACCTCCGCAAGCAGCAGGATGATAACTGGAAATATGATGATGATGAACACGACCCGGAGACTTTGAAACATCACCCTCGCAAGCAGATAAGGGCGCACTGTAGCTCGTCAGCATCATCAGGATAAAACCCGAACATCACCCGACAGCGGAATATGATGATGACGATGAGAAACCGGTCGAAGGAGAACATGATGATGCTGACCTTCATGGAAACAAACATGATGATGATGACCTCCTCCTCAAGAAAATATGATGATGCAGCTAAAAAATACTGAGGAGGTCCGTTACTTAGAGCATTTTTTGGATACTTAGGGAGAGTGCCTGAATGAAAATTTTTTCAAAAAAATACCAGTCAATTCAGGCGTCAACAGTGGCTCTGTCTGGGGACGTGCAGGTGAAAGACTGCAGCGAGAACCCCAGATCTCTGGGATGCAGACCAGTCCCTTATCCATTGGGCACAGAGTCAAATACTGCACTGACCTGCATCACCAAACACACTTGATGGCCTAAGGCCACCAAGAAAAGAAAAACATGTATCTCCCTTTGTCAAATATCTTGTTTTCATCTGCATGCACTGGGTCAAGCTTGGAGATACTACAAAGATCCACCCACAAACAAATCTTGTCATCTGCATATTCAACCCTCTGATTTGGTTTGTCATTATCACCCCTGTGCAGATAACCTTCAGCATCATGTGACATGTGGGTGCAGAATATATCAAACAATGCATGTTCATATGGCATATAACACTTATCACCTATATCATTATCATGCATTGCAACATGATCTCCTAGCTGGACTGCAAATAGGAAACACTCAGAGTCCACCACACAACTAGGAAGATCAAGGCTCATTGTATTATATGCTGGCTCATCAAAAGAAAAGCTTTCAAAATCACAATTGTGTACATCATGTACACAACCATCTGGTACACCAGGCTGGAAAAGATCAGGCTCTGACACCTCTTTACAATCAGGCACATTTTTACAATCACTTACCTGATGTATGTTGTTTCCTCTTTCATCAGGATGAGAAACAGAATCCAAGCCAAAAATAGTGTCTAGATCTTCACCATACTCAGACAGATCCTCATCACCATATGTGTCATAAATGGGTGACCCAGGTGCATCAGTTTCATCAGAGTATGCCATTTGTTCATGGGCAGCAGAGCACATCTCTTCATCATCAATGGATTCATTCTGTGGAGGAGTATCAGCCTGTGTGTCATAAGCAAAACAGCCATCAAATGAAAAACAATCATGCTCTGAACTAGCACTTATTTCAATTTCTGACTGCTCTTCATGATCTCCATGTGTTTGAAAGGTAGGCAATGGGTCACACATAGGACTGCTTCTCTGTTTGCTTATATCTTCTCTGTCTTGAGTACAATACTCACAATTTTCTCCACAGGTCCATTCTAAAAATTGCTCATTGCTGTCCACAACCTCATTGTTGTCTTCATGGTCAGATGCCTCATGATTGCAATGGGAATCCTCATTAGTCCTTTCACTGGCATCCTCAACATTCATCTTTTCATCTTCACATGATGCCTTCATGACTTGGTCATTTGCAGCTTCATAACCATTATTCACACCAAGGCCTGGGGACAGGGGTTTCAGCAGGTGCACATTTCTCATTTCTTCTACATTTTCTAAAAATTTGTATGCCATCTGCATACTTGTCACCTTGAAATCCCTCAGTAATGCACTAGAGCCCTCCTCAAAAGCTTCAAAGAATATGCCAACACAGGCTGAAATATCAGGTCTGAAACTTTCAGGGACATGTGAAAGGGCTACTGCAAACCTATGACTGAAATCAACACATGGCTCTTCATCTTGTTTTCTGATTCTCATCAATTCTGCAACAAGATCAGCCGGTTCTTTTGCAAATTCTTCTTTGAAACAGTCAGCAAGTTCATCCCAACAGGCAAAGGATCTCTTTGGAAAGCTCAAATACCAGTCTTTTGCTTTTGCATCAAAGGACCTAACAAGAAACCTCATCCACATATCCTCATCTCTGAATGAATATTTTCCCATAAAACTTTGAAAATTTTGGATATGTGCATTCCCATCACATATACTGTGACCACTAAATCTAGGCATCTGACAGTATATCCTAGCAGGCATGGTTTCTACTCTATAATCCACCCATGACAAATCCAGTTGGTCATACAAAGGATCAAAAGGGCTGACAGGAGGTTTAGCCTTCTGACTGGCAGACACAACAGGGTTACTGCTTCTTAACTGGGCCTGCTCAGCCTCTAAGAATATCAACCTATTTCTTATCTCCTCTATTCCTTTATCCAACATTTCACCACTGAGTGTGGGATAACTCATACTTGGATTCATAAAAATCTTACTCTTAGACATCCTTTGTCTGTCTAAGACCTAAGGCTTCCCCTGGCATCTAAACTATGCAGTAAAACAGCAAATAAAGGGGAAGGAAGGAGGTACCTTTTCTCATACAGATGCAGAAAAATGTACATCTTTCAACCAATAACATACATCTATCTTTCATGTGCATTTGGATCTTTGTTGCAGAGTCGCCACCTCTCCAGAGAGGACAAAATTTTCAATAGCTGAAAGCTACTCTTCCAGGTTCATTCCACCAGCAGAGCATCATTTCACCAGAGACTGCAGGATATTACTTTACATCAACGTTCCCCAGCGGAGTCGCCATTTTGTTGACATTTCTTCTGAATCAGCATTAGGGTTTGCCACTTCTAATGCACAGGCAGATTCAGGCCAACTGAATACAGGAGGTTGCGTGAGCTCCTCCCCTTCACTTCTGGTTCTGCCGCACCAAGGGGGGTATCCCTATAACTCAAGATGTAACCTTGACTAGCTCAAAGATAGAAGGATCTAATCTTGACAACAACAGGCAGAATACTCTCATGTATGGACCAAGATCTGTATGATAGATCACAAGGCTGGCAACATTCTTGGACATGATGTCTGGTTGGGTATGAGAGCATGCAGGGGGTTCCTAATCCTACTCCTACAACTAACAGATGGAAGTATGAAATGGTTTGATATGAATTTGGATGCAAAGCTGGACATGGTGTATAACACAAAAACACAGCATGATTGGTGCCTATCCAGGGCTTGGAGTCGGTAGACATACACCTGTGAATGATCAGCATGAATAGCTAAAACTGGATTTCAGGGGGATACACATGATATCTGCCCTACAGATATCTCCCAATATAGAGTGTTGAGCTATCTCTACTTATGGCATCCCTACTGCAGTATACCCTTCCCAATGTTCAACCTGAAAACAGTTTAATCTGCCCCTTGAGCAGAGGTTAAAAGATCAAACATTCAACATAGGAATTCTATGCTCTAGAATCTAAACATAAGCAAACATCCAGATCCAGAAGAAGGATACATGCAATACTGGAGACAGAATTAACACAACACATGCTAAGGTAGCATTACTCATATAAGATCAACCATGAAACCAGTGGATTCATGCCAAGTCCTACAATAGGAGATACATAAACTCACAAGAAAAACTGTACAGAGCAACCAGATCAGCTGGTTTTGGATTACAGAGCCAAAAATCTACAACTTTCAACAACCACAAAAGAACAACACAACCTGCTTATAACAGCCAGGTAGGTGCTCAGCAATTAATTACAATGTTGACCAAAATTTCGCCAGATACACAGTATCATGAAAATGGCGCTCAAACACAACCGGATTGGCGCCCAAACTTGAATGCAGCAGGTAGGGGAGGAGACAGGAAGATTTCTCGAGCCCTGCGCCCCTGTCCGCTGATTGACACCTCCAGTCGGGTACAAGATCGGCCCACGCCATCGCCCATACCTCTGCAACAATCGCCATTAATGGCGCACCAACCCGCGGCCTTGGGAAGATCATCAAACAGACTATTGCAAGCTTTTCCCGCCGAGACTCATCATCATGATGTTTTGAATATGCAGGATAACAATATCCCACATGCATCCCGCGATGACCTCAATAACACTTTATATACTAGGTCATGAGCATATATCATGTCAGTGCTTTTGCTCCTGATGACACTAGTATAGGACTTCATCATCATCATCCTCCAGCAGCATGATATCCTGTTGTTCAAAATATCACCCTGATGTCATCATGATATTTGAAATATAACCTTCATGATAATCGGCACAACCTGATCCATCGGAGGAACATCCTCCTGCTGAGCTTATAACAAAAGTCTGGCCGATGAACATCCTGATGACGTCATCATCATATCCTGCTGACGTCATCATCATATCCGCCTACTGCACACCTCCTCACATCCGGATGACGTCATCATCATGTTTGCAAATATCAGGAGGTCTCTTCAAGATGATCAGTTGTTAGAAATATGACCCCCGCGGACCTTGATGACGTCATCATCATATTAACATCATCATGATATTCGGAAGACAACCAGATATTTGGAAATATCCTCCTGACGTTCGAACATCAGGTTGCACTGTAGCTCCTCTGTAAGATCGGGGCGAAAACTGAATATGATGATGCTGCTTGAAAAGATCACCCCCAGTAGATAATGCACGAAGCCAGCAGGCGGATATCTCCTTAATATTAGCATCATCATGATGCTCGAGCAAACATATATCCGGGTGATATGAAAATATCACCCCTTCCTTCGGAATATCATGATGCAGTTAGGCAGAGAAATAGATATCACCCTGAGATAAGGATGACGTCAGCATCATCAGGATGAAGAAACAACGAACAAGAAGTGATACAACATCATCAGGATGATATTGACTAAGATCATCCTGACGTTCGAAATATGATGACCCTAGTGAATATCGGGTCGCAATTACAACTCTTCAACAACATCATCAGGATGATGTTAACCAAGATCACCCGATGATAAAAATATCACCCCGGCGAAATATCATGAAGGCAGAAAATATGATGACCTCCGCAAGCAGCAGGATGATAACTGGAAATATGATGATGATGAACACGACCCGGAGACTTTGAAACATCACCCTCGCAAGCAGATAAGGGCGCACTGTAGCTCGTCAGCATCATCAGGATAAAACCCGAACATCACCCGACAGCGGAATATGATGATGACGATGAGAAACCGGTCGAAGGAGAACATGATGATGCTGACCTTCATGGAAACAAACATGATGATGATGACCTCCTCCTCAAGAAAATATGATGATGCAGCTGAAAAATACTGAGGAGGTCCGTTACTTAGAGCATTTTTTGGATACTTAGGGAGAGTGCCTGAATGAAAATTTTTTCAAAAAACTACCAGTCAATTCAGGCGTCAACAGTTGGTTTATCTCTTTTGGAGTTTATGTGTTGCATTTCGAATGTAGGTTGCACATATGTTTAGTTTCATGTCATTTTATATGAAAAATACATTATTGCATGTGCTTATATGTCTGTCTCCATTTGTTGTATGCATTTTCTTCTTTTGAATCTGGTTGCTAAGGGTTTCTCAGATTCTAGGATATAGATTTATGTATCACATGCTTGATCTCTAACTTCCATTCAAGGAGTGGATTAAACTATTTTAGGTCAAGTATGGAGACAGTTGTATGTCAGCAAGGATATTTGTAAGTAGAGACAGTCAAATACTTATCCTTGGGTGGTGTTTGTAAGGCAAATACCAATCCTAACCCCTTGAAACTCGAATGCCAGTTGCAAACCATTCTCTTGTATACGTCTAGTTGACTCCTTGCCCTGAGATAAGCACCGGTCTGCTTCTTGTGTAGTAGTTATGATCCAAAAACCCCTATCTTGCATCCAAACATCAAATTCAAATCCCTTCATTATTCCAACCTGTTAGTTGCAGGAGTAGAATTAGGACCCTTGCATACTCTCATCCATAACTAGCCAGATATGTCCAAGAAATTTGCCAACCTTGTGATTTATCACCCAAATCTTGGTCCTAAAATGAGAGTATTCTGCCTATTGTTGTAAAGCTAAATCTTTCTGTCATTGGGTGAGTCAAGGTGAAATCTTTAGCTATAGGGATACCCCCTTTGGTGCGGTAAAACCAAAAGTGAAGGGGAGGCAGCTCATGCAACCTCCTGTATTAGTTGGCCGAATTTGCCTGTGCATTGGAACTGGCAAACCCTCTACTGATTCAGGAGAAGAACCAACAAAATGGTGACTCTATTGGGGAAGAGTCAAGGAATCAAGGCTAGAAAATCTAGTTTCCAGTGAAGTTGTTGCAGTAAGACCAAAAAACTACATGGTGCTTTGCTGGCGTGAAGAATCTAGAAAACAAAAGTGCCTTGTTGATATTATGTCCTCTCTGTGAGAGGTGGCGACTCTGTTGATTGAACCTATCAATGCTGCAACACATTTCCAGGTATTCATCTTTTGATTCAAAAAATGATGAATTTAGAGCAATAATCCTGGTTATGCTCTCAAAGAAGACCATTTTGTATTGAAAGATATAAAGCCCTAAATTTCAAAGAAATATATGGTTATCCAAATGTTATTCCCAATAAGGTTAGAAAATGTTTGCCGAAATATAGTGGATCAAATTCTGAGTCTGCAAACAAACATCTGCAAAAATTTTGTAATTTGATAGAAGATTATGAGGTAGAGGTTGAAGATGTAATAATGAGACCTTTTGTTCAGTCATTAGAAGATGATGCTAGGGTATGGTTTTTAGTCCTGCCTATGTGTTTAGTTTCTTCATGGATAGATTTAGAAATTGCATTCCTAGAGCATTTTGGTGAAAGATTTGATGTAGCCTCATTGATCATACATTTCATAAACATCCAAAAGGAAGATGAGGAACTGGTTCCAGCCTTTAATCTTAGATTTGTTAAGTTGCTCAAGAAGATCCCTGAATATATGAGACCTAATGATGCATTGTGCTTGACAATTTATTTGGCTGCATTTGATAAGAAAATAAGTTATTTATTGAGAGATAAGGAACCCGTCACACTTCACCAGGCTTACAAATTTGCTATGGATATTGAAAATAATCAGAAGCATGGAATGCCAGTAGGTTTCATGGCTGCAAGTTGTCAAAACAATTTTCAAAGTGAATATATTTCACCTTTCCCAGTGTGTTCATTGAAAGATGATTTTGTAGAGGGGAATATATTTCAGAATAGTATGTGTAGTCATGATGTGATGCATAAACATGAAGAAGATGTCGTAGAAAATGTAGGCACATCCTATAATGATGAAGACAAAGATTGTTAAAAGCTTCCAAAAGGGAAGCCTACAAACACAAAATGCCCTTCAAATGATGAAATGAAAGATATACATGAAGTTGTGTCTTGCAACAATAGGCATATCCCAGTTATTCCTGATTGTTTGTATGAGGTGGATATGTAGAGCTTCACTCTGAATATAGAAGATGCTGATTCAAGGGATGACAGTGAATATGTTAGTGACTGTCAGCATTCAGATGCATGTGTGAGCCTTTTAGATGATGAAATATATATGGATGCTGAATATGAGTGCTTCCTTGAAGATTATGACCACCTTTACAATGCAGAGGTTGAAACTTTTGCTTTTGATTATCAGTGCATTGGTGAAGAGAAAAAATAGTGGACAACTTGCAGATGTTCATGTTGATACAGATGGGGATAGTGTTGGTTGCAGGGGTGACTATGGAGTTTTTAGTGTAGGGCTGCACTCTGAGCTTTTTATGCCTTCTTTTGAGACATTCGAGGTGGATATTAATGATAAAGTTGCTGAGCACAATGATGATGAATATCTAAATGTTTATAAAGGTGAATTTGATTATGAGATGTTGCTTGTGCCTGAATACTGGTTGTTCAATACAGAGGAGCTCTTATTTTTTGAAGAAGAGCAAAATTCTGATGTGGATTCATTTGTTTCATGTGAGTCTGTTAGTTTTTCAAGCAACATCAGTGACTCATATGATCATGACATTCTACAACTGATGATTATGCATGCTTATTAAGCTTGTTGTAGATTTGTTAAAAAAAGAGAAATAGGCAGCAACACAACCAATTGCAAAGTAGGGTGCTGCAGATGGTTAAATGTTTTCAAACTTCATTTGAAGAAATCAAAAGAAAATCAAGTGTTTGATAAAGGAAAATTTTGGTTTTTCCTTTTTGGTGGCCCTAGGCCACCAAGTATATTTCAAAAAAATATAATTTGTGGTACAGGTTGATGCAGTTTTGACTCTGTTGCCCAATGGATAAGGGATTGGTTTGCATCCCAAAGATCTGAAGTTCTCACCATGCCTACAAGAGGCATGCGTCCATAGACAGAGCCAATGTTGGTGCCTGCTGCTGGTTCAGGTTTCAAGCTTTCATTTCTAGGCACTATTCAAAAAATCCAAAAAATTCTAAGTCTTTTGGCCTTCTCAGTTAAAAAATGCAAAAAAAATAGTTGTATGTGCATGGCCATTTGTATGTACAAGCGGGTTCAAATGTACATTCGAGCATACAAGGCGATTTGTATGTTCAATCGGCTTGAAAAAGGTGCAAAAATGGTTGCTTGTATGTCACAGATTCTTAGAATATTCCCTGCTTGTATGTGAGGGTTCGCATGTATATTTGTGTTGTATGTTTAGACATGCAACGGGTAGATACAATGGCAATATGCAAAGAAAATATACATTGGCGGCATACAAGAGAAATATGCAAGGGACAACATGCATCGCAAAGGTACAAAGGTAAATGTATATGCACATACAAAGTCAACATACAAAGAAGGTCAACATACATTTGCTACAGTGACAGAGGGTCATCGGCATGACATGATGCATCGACAGCTAACTCTAGAGTTTCCCCGATGGCTAATGCATATACAATGGAAATGTGCAAGGAGTCGATATACATTTGGTGGGGCCCGTGGACATACAAAGAGGAATGTACATCGGGCGCATGCAAAGAAAGTGTGCAAGGGAAAAGGATACATTCAACAGGGCCCATCGTTTGCATATACAAGTGCGATTGTATGTTCGCACATACAAAGGAACATGCATTCCTAATATGCATTGGCCGGACCTGAACAGGTATGCAATGTAGTTGATAAAGGCAAGGGTCCAATTGAATGTATGTTTTTTGCTTGTATATTGCATTTGTATAATGCGATATGCAAGCCGATATACATGGGGAACATACAAAGGAACGATATACAAGCCGGACCCGACTTAAATATAAAATTTGGCACATTCAGCAATGGCGTCCACGACTTGCATGTATATGGCGTTTATATATACTGATATACAAAGAATGAAGATACAAGGCCCGAATTTCATATTCTTTCCATTCTGATTAACACAGTGGCTGGTGTCCGCAGAATGTATATTGTGCATTGTATATGTCGATATACAATGAAAAGTGCAATGAGAATAGGTACAAGCCGGATTTCAAGGTAATTCCAATCTGTTTCATAATGATTTGAAATCTGTGGGTTGTATATTGCATATGTATGTGCAATATGCAATGTGATATGCAAGTGGAAGGGATACAAGCCAAACCCGAATGTATTTTCAATTTAATTCATAATGATTTGGGGTCCGCCTTGTATATTTGTGATTGTATGTATATGCTTTTGCATATACATTGGGTGAAAATAGCAAAAGGCGAGAAAGGCAAAATAGATGGTGGAAAAGTCAGCAATGGAAGCACAGGGTGCCTATGTGGTACATTCTAACTGGTGGGTGACTTTTTAGCATGTTTGATGCCGTGGATTTTGGCAGTAGGAGGGGAGATCAACGACTTAGTTTTAAAGTTTCGGCGATGGATTTCCTTTGTTTTGGCAGCTGTTTTCAGGCGGGAAAATTTTAGAAGCACGTAGTTGCTGCATTTCCAAGGAACCACGGTAGGTTTGGCCATTAATGGTGAAATTACAGAGGTATGGGTTGATGATTGATAGCAACCTACCTGATTTGTAAAGAAAATCTACAGTCGGCGGCTCAGTTCCCGATCTCACCTGCTCCCTTCCTTCTCTCTGCCTGGAACATTGAATGATTTGGGCGCCATTCTTGGTGCAATGTATCTGGTAGAATTTTGAAATGCCATGTAATTGATGTTGATGGCACAGTCTTGCTATAAAATGCAAACTGTGTTACTCATTTAGGTTGTTGAAGACTTGGGCATTTGTGGGGGAAAAATAACGAAAGACAGAGCATTTTCTTGGTTGCTCTATCTCTTTTAGAGTTTATGTGTTGCATTTCGAATGTAGGTTGCACATATGTTCAGTTTCATGTCATTTTATATGAAAAATGCATTATTGCATGTGCTTATTTGTCTGTCTCCATTTGTTGTATGCATTTTCTTCTTTTGAATCTAGTTGCTAAGGGTTTCTTAGATTCTAGGATATAGATTTATGTATCACATGCTTGATCTCTAACTTCCATTTAAGGAGTGGATTAAACTATTTTAGGTCAAGTATGGAGAAGGTTGTATGTTAGCAAGGATATTTGTAAGTAGAGACAATCAAATACTTATCCTTGGGTGGTGTTTGTAAGGCAAATACCAATCCTAACCCCTTGAAACTCGAATGCCAATTGCACACCATTCTCTTGTATACATCTAGTTGACTCCTTGCCCTTAGATAGGCACCGATCTGTTTCTTGTGTAGTAGTTATGATCCAAAAACCCCTATCTTGCATCCAAACATCAAATTCAAATCCCTTCATTATTCCAACCCATTAGTTGTAGGAGTAGAATTAGGACCCTTGCATACTCTCATCCATAACTAGCCAGATATGTCCAAGAAAGTTGCCAACCTTGTGATTTATCACCCAAATCTTGGTCCTAAAATGAGAGTATTCTGCCTGTTGTTGTAAAGCTAAATCTTTCTGTCATTGGGAAAGTCAAGGTGAAATCTTTAGCTATAGGGATACCCCCCTTGGTGCGGCAGAACTAGAAGTGAAGGGGAGGTAGCTCACGCAACCTCCTGTATTAGTTGGCTGAATCTGCCTATGCATTGGAACTGACAAACCCTCTGCTGATTCAGGAGAAGAACCAACACATACAATCTTATTCTTAGTAGACCGTGGATTCATGACATGGGTGTAGTTCCATCTACCCTTCATCATTCAATAAAGTTCATCTTTGAAAATGAATTACATACAATTGAAGTCGACCTGAATTTAGAAAGTTGCTTACAAATAGAAGTGAGACATCAAATTCCTTCAAGTGATTTGATCCCTTTTAAAACTAAAACCACTATTCTCCACTGCTAACAAAAATGTTGGTCAGGATAGTGTTGGTCCTTCGAATGTGTTTTTTGGTGATGATTAGGTTTCGTTAGATTTTACACCCTCCTTTGTGGGTGAATATAAAAGTTCACCCCTACACCCAAAGACCTCAAAGTTAAATGAAATTTCTTCAACACAATATCATACTCCTACAAATTTTAAACTCAAGATTAATGGTGATGGAACCTTTAAAATAGATGAAGATCCACCCTCTTCTACCAAAATGGAGGCCATTTGTGATAAAGTACCATCTAATTCTAATGCATGTCTTGGTAGTGACGAGTGAACTTTAGATTTCAACCCCCATGGGATAGTTGAAACAAAGTTTGACCCTCCTCACCATGATAAAAATAAATATCCTTCTTCTTCAACAAATTTCAACAAAGATAGTCATATGACCTCTCCTCTTCCTTCAGATTTGGAGAAGCATTATGGGCTTGGATTCAAAATTCTTTCTAAACAAGGATACAATGGAAATAGGTTAGGATGTAAAGAACAAGGAATTAAGGAACCTATGGAACCAACACCTCACTTGTCTAAAGTAGGTTTAGGTTTCTAGCCTTCTCTTACATTCTCTCCACCATTTTCACAACAAAAAGATTGCTTCTTACTCGGGCCCTAAATATTCTCTTGTATCTCAACAAGAGTTTATTTTGTTGAGTCTACTCAAAGACCGCTTAATCACTCTTCCTACTCCAAAACACAAAAAGATTCAAGAAAATAATTGTTCATCACCTCATTATTGTGCATATCATTAAGCACTTGGCCATTCCACTAAGGAATGCCGAGTCTTGGGTGATAAAATTCAACAACTTCAAACAAGGTTTGGCTCTAACACTTCTCACTACGCTTGATGTAGTCCCTATAGCACCTTGTCCTCCATCCATTTTATAATCATTTTGGGGGATCATAATTTTTTATAGGTCAACTCACAAGTGTGGTCCCTCCTTCTCACTTGTGTTATGTTAGTGCATAATGTGATCCCCGTATTGTGATGTTTTACTGATTGTGGTTCTCCCTTGACACCCTTTCTAGTACAAAGGTACAATGAGTAAGAATGTGTTGTGACATTCCTCTTTGTGTACCTTCATTCTTCTATATGTTGTGATGTGTAATTTTGCTATTTCTCTTGGATGATTTAGCATCCTTGCATGTTGATTCAATTTATGTGTATGTGATCTTTCTTTCATCTATGTGGCACCTTGTTGCAATTATCAGCATCATACCATGACTACACAATCCATTGTGTAACATTCCTGTAAGCATCGCCTCGGTTTGCTCATCTTGGGGGCAACCCCTTGTCGCAATGTAGCTTTTGTAAACACATCTCATTTGGGCATGTGCTTTTAGAAAGCTCTTGTGCCCGTTTTATATTTCTGCATTACTCTACCTTAAAGGCAATTACTCCCTGATGGAGTTAGCAATCACTTTAAGGTGGGGGCATATATCGTGCTATGATCCTTACTGTCATCTTTTTATCTAAATGCTTGTTGATTATCTTTGTTATTACACTCTCTTGAAAATGATTACGGCTAACTTGGAAATAAGATCTTGAGTCTATCTTGTTCTCCTGAGTTTGAATCTCCTTGCATGTTTGGGAGAAGGCTTGCACCACCAACTAGAGTTTGATAGTAAGGTCACTTCGTCTTCTTATTCTGCAAGATTTCTTAAAAATCCTCTTACGGGAGGTAGCTTGGTGTATTCCCTTGAGTGGAAACACTTTCCTTTTGAGATGATGTGTATGATGTGTTCGTACTTCTCTTGTGCTTCTCATTTCTAACTAACCCCTTAACATTCTTCTTTATTGCATCTTGGGGAATGATGCATGGTGATTGAGACATCACTTAGATCGAGGTCTCTTTTGTCACACTAACTCAAGGTATTGTTGGATCTAGGACATACAACTGAGAGGGGGGGGGTGAATCAGTTGTATAGAACTTCTTCTAATTCAAACACTTAATTCTCTGTTGTTAGTTAGCAGCATATCAAATAATCATTCATGGAAGCACAATACATAAACACAAGAGCAGATAAGCATCAACACATTGAACACCAAGATTTTGACGTGGAAAACCCGGTTAAGGGAAAAACCACGGGGTGATTAACCCAAGAATTATTCTCTGTTAGAAGAATAAGGAAAAATGAATGGCACATGCCAATAAGGGCTCACTGCCCGAGCACACTGCTCACAAAGAGGCCCACTGCCTACAAGGAGACACACTGTCTACAACGTGATAAAAATCACAGTCTTGAACTGGAGAATGACATCTCTACCATGTCCGGATCAGTTCCAATTAAGCCCAACAATCTCTGCTCTGCCTTTCGCACCTTTCTTCGCTATATCATACTCATCCACATACCACACCTTGAAATGAACTCACAAACCGTTATTTATACAAGACATCAACTTAGGAACAAACATCTAAGTCGGCAAACAACCATAGGAGTATCCGCAAGATGAATAACACATCCAGTCGGCCATCACAAGAACATTCGCAGGATGAACAACTCATCCGGTCGGCTAAACAGAGCAATAACTTCATCCGGAAGAATAACTTCAATTCCGGGCTCTACCATCAATGCGGACCAACAACACAACCTAAACATGATCCAAGAACCTTCACAAGCCTGTCTGAATGTCCGGATACATCCGTACTTCCTCTGCTTTCTGGGATCTCTTGTCTTCCTCATCCGGAACTTCAAGAACACAGTCTGTCGCCACTGTCATAATGCAAGAGGTACTTCCGGACCTCCAAATCACACACAAATCAGGATGACACATCACAAGGACATCTTAAACACTCCTTCCAATCCGCAGATTATGATAATACAATTCCGGACCTCACCGGACCTTTTTGTGATCCTCTGTCACCTCCGGATACATGCCGGACCCGGTTCTATACCGGTAGCCACAACTCCTTCAGATCTTCATGTGGACCTCTGAAATCTTAACTGTAGCATCTCAAGACTCATATCTACTAACCCTTTAATCCGCATCCTCCGGTTCTCATCCTATACAGTACATTTACCTTCTTCTCATCACTGTTCTTCACTGTTCCTGACTGAGACTAATTTTCTCAATATCCTCAGTACACAGCTCATCAAATCCTTCTTGTCAATGCAATATGAGTATGTTGACATCAATGACAACACTGGATAACCTCATACTTGCAACAATCTCCCCCTTTGTCATTGATGGCAACATATGATGTGAAAAACCATTAAGACAAGAACTTCAACTTTTCATATGTCTTCTCTTCCTTTTCTGCTCCCCCTTTGATCATCAACCACTTGTTTTTCACATGTTTTCTCTCCCCCTTTGACATCAATGGCAAAGGGCTCATACTTGCAATTTTCATACATCAGAATCATACCAGCTGCTCCCCCTTAGTTGCAGCTCCCCATTCGTCCGGATCACAAGATATGACTGTGATAGCCACCGGACTGATGCACAACAGTGCATCTTAGTTCATTACCGGAGGGGCCATGACCCCTAACTTCTCCCGGAGATATTCAAAAGAGTCCTTGGGAAGAGGTTTTGTAAAGATATCTGCAATCTGATCCTTGGAGGGAACATACTCCAATCTGACTTCTTCCTTGTTTACTTGTTCTCTCAAGAAGTGAAATTTGATAGATATGTGCTTAGTCTTAGAATGCAATACCGGATTCTTGGAGATATTAATTGCACTTGAATTATCACAGAAAATTGTGATAGGCTCCTCATATTCAACTTTGATGTCTCTTAGCATCTGCTTCATCCATAGGATTTGAGTACAACTACCTGCTGCTGCAATGTATTCTGCTTCAGTTGTAGACAGAGATATTGCATCTTGTTTCTTGCTTAGCCAAGAAACCAATCTCTTTCCCAAAAAGAATGCTCCACCACTAGTGCTCTTCCGGTCATCCACATCTCCTGCCCAATCTGCATCTGTGTAAGCATGAAGAGAGAAATCCGGATCTCTAGGATACCAAAGACCATACTCAACTGTTCCTTTCAAGTATCTAAAAATTCTTTTGATTGCCATAACATGAGATTCTCTAGGATCAGCCTGGAATCTTGCCACAAGACCAACAGCCTGCATTATATCAGGTCTAGTTTGAGTGAGATACAACAATCCACCAATCATTGATCTATACTTTGTCTGATCTGCCTTTGGAGAATCATCATCTTTGCTTAACTTACATCCGGTTGCCATAGGAGTGTTCATAGGCTTTGAGTCTTCCATACCAAATTTCTTTAACAATTCTTTCGCATATTTGGTCTGAGAAATGAAGATCCCTTCTTTTGTTTGAGTAATTTGCAGACCCAAGAAGAAATTCATTTCACCAAGCATAGACATTTCAAACTCACTTTTCATCTGATTTGCAAAAGTTTTACACATACTATCTCTTCCTCCAAAAATGATATCATCCACAAACACTTCAACAATCAGAATGTTCTCATGATCAATTTTGAAATATAAGTTGCTGTCAGCAGTACCTTTGTTGAATCCAATCTGCACAAGATGCTTATCCAACCTTTCATACCATGCTCTTGGGGCTTGCTTCAATCCATACAAGGCTTTCTTCAACTTGCAAACCATATCATTATTATCAGACAATTGAAATCCATCCGGTTGTTCAATGTAGACTTCTTCTTCCAGATCACCATTTAGGAAGGCAGACTTGACATCCATCTGATATACCTTGAAGTCTTTGAAGGCAGCAAATGCAAGAAGTAATCTGACTGCTTCAATTCTTGCTACCGGAGCAAAAGTCTCTTCAAAGTCAACTCCTTCTATTTGAGAGTAGCCTTTGCAGACCAATCTAGCTTTGTTTCTGATTACTTCACCAGCTTCATTTAGTTTGTTCCGGAAGACCCACTTGGTTCCAATTACATTCCTGTCTCTAGGTCTGGGAACAAGATCCCAAGTATGATTTTTCTCAATTTGCATCAGTTCATCTTCCATTGCTTTGGTCCAGTTTTCATCATTGCAGGCTTCATTTATTGTTTTAGGTTCAATCTTTGAAATCAGACAACATTCATTCTGATCTTGAGCAATATTCCTTCTAGTTTGTACACCTTTGCTTCTGTCACCTATGATCTGATCTTCAGAGTGATTCAGTCTTACATACCTTGGAATTTTGGGAGTATTCAGTACTGCTGTTTCTTGATCAGGCTCATTCAAACCTAACTCTTCTTCCTGATTTACCGGATCAGGCTGACTCTGTCTCACCGGAGAGGATTGAGGTCCTTGAACACTATCTTGGTCATCTTCATCAAACTCATAAAATCTTGAAGGCTTCTCAATTCCTTCATCAACCTTTACATTGGTGCTTTCTATCATCTTCCTCAATCTCTTATTGTAACACCGGTATGCTTTGCTTTGAGTGGAGTAGCCCAAGAAAATTCCTTCATCACTTCTGGCATCAAACTTTCCTAGATCTTCATCTCTTTTAATATAACACTTGCTACCAAATACTCTGAAATATTTCACAGTAGGAGTGATGCCAAACCAAAGTTCATAGGGGGTCTTACCGGTGTTGTTTCTGATTTGAACTCGATTGAGAGTGTAGACTGCAGTGCTGATAGCTTCTTTCCAAAACATTTGAGGAACATTTGCTTCCAACATCATTGTCCTAGCAGCTTCCTGGATGGTCCGGTTCTTTCTCTCAACTACTCCATTCTGCTGTGGAGTCTTAGGAGCAGACAACTGTCTCCTTATACCCTGTTTCTCACAAAAGTCAATGAATTCACCAGATGTAAATTCACCACCTCTATCAGACCTTAGACACTTTAGTTTCAATCCGGTTTGATTCTCCACCATAGCTTTGAAGATTTTGAACTTCTCAAAAGCTTCTGATTTTTCTTTTAGAAAGGTAACCCACATCATCCGGGAATGATCATCAATTAACAACATGAAATATCTATCACCTTGCAGACTCTTGATTCTTGTCGGACCACATAGATCAGTATGTACTAATTCCAACAATCCGGTAGAAGACTGATCTTTGCTTTTAAAAGAGACTCTGCTTTGTTTGCCTAACTGACATTCTTTACACACACTATTTGTAGGTTTTATCAACTTTGGAAGATCTCTCACAGCCTGAGTATTGCTTATCTTGATGATGTTATCAAAATTTACATGACACATTCTTCTATGCCATAACCAACTCTGATCAATTTGAACAAACAAACAACTTTTATTTGAACCAACCAGATGAAAGATGTTACCTCTTGTCTGAGTACCAGATGCAATTTCAGTTCCGGAGCTTGTAAAGATTCTGCATTTTCCATTCTTGAACCGGAGATCATAGCCTTTGTCCACTAACTGACCAACACTGAGAAGATTGTGCTTCAATCCTTCAACATATAGTACATTACCTGTTTTGCTCTTACCATCAAAGGAAATAGTTCCCCTACCTCTGATTCTGCCAGCAGAATTGTCACCAAACTTTACCATTCCTCCTTCATATCTTTCCAAGTCTAAGAACTTATTCTTGTCACCAGTCATATGGTGAGAACATCCACTGTCAATAACCCAATCATCCTTTTCTTCCACTTGAGCAGCTAAGGCTTTTTCAACAACTTTGTGATTGACAGATTCAGAGAGCATGGAATCTTCTTCCTTGATGGCTATAAACACCCACTCATTTCCGGATTTGTTTCCTGGTTCTGATTCATCATCTGTTACTCCTTCATTGTCATCTTCTTCATGAACATAATAGCAATTCTTTTGAAACCTTTGTCTGTGAGTATTAGATCTTGCAGATCTTTCCGGGCATCTTGAGGCAAAATGACCAATCTTATTGCAGTTGAAACACTTAAAGGGTAGTTTTCCTTCATACTTACCGGAGCCTCTTGGCAGTCTTTTTGCAATGAGGGCTTCAAGTTGAGTTGTTTCTACTTCTTCTTCTTCCATGTCTCTTCTTGCTTGATCATACCATGACATTTTCCTTGATGAGTTTTCACCCGGATCAAATCTCTGTTTGCCTTTCACATAGGCACTGGCTTTGAAAGCAGATTCAGTCTTGGGTGGATCATCTCCAAACTCGGTTATTTCAAATGCAGCTAGTTTGCCAGCCAGTTGTTCTCTTGTGACAGTTGTGTGGGCTCTGAATTCATCAATGGCAGCAACTTTGATTTTGTAGGCAGCAGGAAGGGATCTTAGGATTTTGCAGACAATCTCATTTTCATCTAAAGTTCCACCAGCATTTCTGATTCCACATACTAGCTCATTTACTCTTGGCATAAAGGTAGTGATGTTTTCATCATCTCCCATTTTCAATCTTTCAAATTTCCCTTTCAGACTTTGCAACCTTGCACTTTTGACAAACTCATCTCCTTCATACAGAAGTTCCAGTTTAGTTAGGATCTCATACGCAGTTGGTAGGTCAATGACATTCGAGAGATCTGAGTCATTCAATGCGCTTAGAAGAGCTTCCTTGGTCCGCAGATTGTTTTCAGCTTCTGTGATTTCATTCAGAGTTGTCGGACCACCTTGTGGAGGTACATATGGTTTTGAAATCATACCCAGATATGCTTTTCCCATGCATTCCAAGTGACACTTCATGCGACCTTTCCAGAGAGTAAAGTTGGTTCCATCGAACTTCGGACTATCCTTCTTGTAAGACGACATCCTAGATCTCCTCAAGCGGTTAAGCTCTTGTAAGAGGAACTTGGCTCTGATACCAATTGTTGGATCTAGGACATACAACTGAGAGGGGGGGGGTGAATCAGTTGTATAGAACTTCTTCTAATTCAAACACTTAATTCTCTGTTGTTAGTTAGCAGCATATCAAATAATCATTCATGGAAGCACAATACATAAACACAAGAGCAGATAAGCATCAACACATTGAACACCAAGATTTTGACGTGGAAAACCCGGTTAAGGGAAAAACCACGGGGTGATTAACCCAAGAATTATTCTCTGTTAGAAGAATAAGGAAAAATGAATGGCACATGCCAATAAGGGCTCACTGCCCGAGCACACTGCTCACAAAGAGGCCCACTGCCTACAAGGAGACACACTGTCTACAAAGTGATAAAAATCACAGTCTTGAACTGGAGAATGACATCTCTACCATGTCCGGATCAGTTCCAATTAAGCCCAACAATCTCTGCTCTGCCTTTCGCACCTTTCTTCGCTATATCATACTCATCCACATACCACACCTTGAAATGAACTCACAAACCGTTATTTATACAAGACATCAACTTAGGAACAAACATCTAAGTCGGCAAACAACCATAGGAGTATCCGCAAGATGAATAACACATCCGGTCGGCCATCACAAGAACATTCGCAGGATGAACAACTCATCCGGTCGGCTAAACAGAGCAATAACTTCATCCGGAAGAATAACTTCAATTCCGGGCTCTACCATCAATGCGGACCAACAACACAACCTAAACATGATCCAAGAACCTTCACAAGCCTGTCTGAATGTCCGGATACATCCGCACTTCCTCTGCTTTCTGGGATCTCTTGTCTTCCTCATCCGGAACTTCAAGAACACAGTCTGTCGCCACTGTCATAATGCAAGAGGTACTTCCGGACCTCCAAATCACACACAAATCAGGATGACACATCACAAGGACATCTTAAACACTCCTTCCAATCCGCAGATTATGATAATACAATTCCGGACCTCACCGGACCTTTTTGTGATCCTCTGTCACCTCCAGATACATGCCGGACCCGGTTCTATACCGGTAGCCACAACTCCTTCAGATCTTCATGCGGACCTCTGAAATCTTAACTGTAGCATCTCAAGACTCATATCTACTAACCCTTTAATCCGCATCCTCCGGTTCTCATCCTATACAGTACATTTACCTTCTTCTCATCACTGTTCTTCACTGTTCCTGACTGAGACTAATTTTCTCAATATCCTCAGTACACAGCTCATCAAATCCTTCTTGTCAATGCAATATGAGTATGTTGACATCAATGACAACACTGGATAACCTCATACTTGCAACAGGTATTTCGTATTATGTTTCTTGTGATTGATGTATGATGCGTGTATTCTCATATGTTCTTATCCTATATATTCTTTATGCCTCGTGTGTGCCTCACATGTGTTCTCTCTATGTGTTCCTAATGTATTTCTCTTAAGTGTTTCACATCTATTCCATGTGTATCTCATGTGTATTCTATGTATACTTTATGCCTTATGTGTATACTTCGTGTCAAGCATGTATACTTTGTCTATGATGTATATACTTTGTGTATGACATCTATGCTTTGTGTATTACATGTGTACATTGTGACTTCTCAAGTGTATTTCTTGTGTATGTCTTGAATTATCTCATGTTTCTTAAGTGCTTCATATGTGAGTGAATTATGTCATGGTTTTTATGTGTATGCCAATCATCATAGTCTCCTAGGATCCTAAAGTTGAGAGCTTGATTACGCCTCAATTTTGGTGACATTCTATGGCTTCTATGATTTGACATGTTTGCAACCTTAGAATCCTAATCTTGGGGGCTTAATCACCCCTCAACCTTGGTAGAATTCTTCGGCTTCTATGTTTGTTGTGTTTGAAAATTTTCGTCTCCATCCTTTAGTATGAGTTCAAACATAAATTTGTACCCACACTAAAGTGGGGGATAAATGTTGAGTCATAAAATGTGCACACCACCATTTTACAAATAGTTTAGCACCCAGGTGGACCTACAATGTTTACATTTGTTAATTAGTCCACCTATTTTAACACCTTTTTGAGCATTAAGAGTGTAATTCTTGACCTCGATGCACAAAACCCAGAAAGTAATTATAAGGTGGGGTTAATGACACTTTAAGTGCCTTATCCTGGGAGTTTGGGGCTAAGGGACCAAGGTGCCCGAGCACCCTTGTCTCCTTTTTAACCCTGGTCTAAATTGTGGCTTGTCGACTTGGGACCTCTTAAAAGGTCCCCAACGTCAGCCTCATGTTTAATTCTCTAAAAATCAATGGGGATGCTTATAAAAGTAAGTTATGTCTTCACTTTTTAAATGGCACCTTTCAAGGCTTAAATCATTATATTTTCTAAAAATATGTGATTTCAGAAAAAATCAGGATGTCCCAGAATGTGTAACCCATTATTGTGGTAGCAACCATCTTTGTCAACTAGGGTTTCATTTTTTCACTCTAGCTTGATTGATTTTATTTGGTTAATCTCTTCTCTTTACCACAAAAGGGTAGAACCCCTGTAGTTTGGATCTCCTTCTTGGGTAGAAGCCAAGCTCAGTTTGTGCCCCAATGTTTTGTAGAAGAGGGTTTGACCTAATTTGGTCTACTGAGCTAGTCTCTCTTTTCTACATAATAGCTCTAACAATCCATTTGGCACAAAGAGAAATACTCTATATATAAAGATTGATAAGCCCTAATCCTCTTGAATCCCTAGGTAGGTAGTAGATATCCCAAGTGACCCTATGAAATCCTTTACTACAATTTGAATTGACCCAAAATAATTCTTGTAAAAGTTTACCAAGCTTGTGATATGACACCTTAAAAGGCACCCAGTGGGAGTAATAGTAGACATTGGTTGCATCCAAAAATTTAGGGCAAATTTAGAATTTACCTACCAACAAAAGTGACTTGGTGTTCTAGATCAATAACATATTACCAAAGTGTGGCTTGGTAGGCATTAAAGGCAAAGGGTCCATGCCCAAAAATTAAAAAAAAATCTCCATGATTAATGGCTTTCCATCCAAAGGTATGAAGCCAAGCTGAAGGTTGGGAAAAATCTTTCCTATAATACTTCATCTTATTCAATTGGATGTTGGACCTTGAAGCAAGGTAGAAAATATTGACATTTTAAGGCTTGGTAGACACTATCCTCATCCTCAATGAATGTTGGTAAGGAATTGTCTACGAAGTGCCTATTAACTACTTGTTGGGATGTGTTACCAAGTAAAGAAATACCTTTGACCCTTTGTCGAGATATAGCATTCACAAGAAGATAACCGAAACCTTTAGTAGCAAGCACATAGATAGAAGGTGTCAGGGGACAACATTATCTAATCTAATAGAAAAGACCAAAGGGTTAAAATTGGACACCATTAATTGTGAGACAAATAAAAGCATTAAAAAATAGAATTAATCATGAAGAAGAAAATTTCAAGTTCATACCTGAAGCTAGTGATCTAGAGCTAATTTGAAATTGGATACCCATCACCATTTTGAATGTCTCCTACAAATTTATTACATTTTGAAGTTTTTAACTCTTTATTTTTTTGGGTATGTCTTTAGAAAATTTTATCTTTTCCACAAGAAATTCCATAATATTCTCCAACTTTTTGAGTTTTTCAATTAAATGAGAAATGTTCTCAACATCTTCCTCCAACTTTTTAAATCTTTCTTCTCCATCTAGATGTAATTTCTCATATTTAAGAGCCATCTTTCTTCTTTATTTCACCTCCTTCTGAATATTTTGTTATTACAAAGTAATCAATACATATTTTCCTTTAGTTCCAACTACTTTCATAATGGACATAAATTTATTAAATTATCACACTACATAAACTGCATGAATTTATAAAATAATGAACACAAAACCTCCTCTAAAACCAATTTAATTCATAATTACAATGTGTAATGTTGAAATTGCATACTATGCAATTTTGACAATACAAATTATATTCATTTTAGTGTCCATTTCCTTTGTATGTTTCTAGGACTCATTTAAGCCCATCATGAGTCTATTCCTTGGTTTGGATGTCAAGTGTGTTGTGTTTTTCTATTATTGTTCATTTTTTGTGAGTGCTTTACCATTTTTATGTTTATTTTATCGGTGGTAAACATTTTATAATATTTTTTATTTAAATCCTTCATGACATAAACACACTTGCATGGATGTTTGCATAGTTGCACTTTCATTCTGAAATAGTACTATTGTCATGAAGGATTGCACCCTGTCAAGCACTAAGCTTAACAATCCCGTGACACATTGGATCACTCTCAAGCTGTGGGTTGTCAATGATGAGAGTGAACCTCTAGAAGAGATGAATCCCTTTAAACACCCCTTGGATTTGATGTACTTTTGAGGAAAAGAGATAGAAGGATGATTAATGAAAATGAAATTGATCCTAAGAGGTGATGCACCAATGATTGTATTCTAACTTGCAACCTGTTTCACAACTATTTCTGAATATATCTCTTCCTACAACTCAAATTGAACAATCTTATCACATAAATATTTTACAAAAAGGCATGAAATCAATCTACTTCTTGCTGAAGGAAAACTAATGTTCTCACAACTTAGAAAAGTAAAAGAATCACCCGCACAATCTATAACCTTTGGTAAAACTTGCATTATTGTATACTTGCTTCAATAGAATGAGACAAAAAAATTAAAGGTTTTGAATTAAAACACAATAAATCTTTATCAGATCATTCACGAGATAACAAGACACTTGAATCCAAGAACACCTGATTTTATTGAAAAAGAGTAGGAAAACTCTACAATAACTATGAAATCTACTAGAAAAGTAAACTGCTACTGTATAAAACCTGTAAAATATGCTGAGATACAATACTGAAAAATCTTCTTTGCAATGTGCAAAGGCAATTAGAAAGAAAGAACTGAGAAAAAGCATAAGCGTTTTCTCCTATAATATGAAAATCTCTCCCAAAAAGCAAAGGGAAGTCATCTTCTATCTAAACTAGACTCCAACTGATGCATGAATAGGTTGGAAAAGTCAACTCTCAGTTGCTGGGAGAGAAAGAGGAAAATGCCTAAATAAGAGAGCCCATAACTGCTCCAAAATGAGTTATTTTAGCTCAGAACTCCTCCTCTCAAGGCGTTTGACCAAAAATACTACCAAAATAGACCACTTGACCCAAAGTCACAAATAGAAATAAAAGGACCTCCTGCATGAGTTTCCAACTCCTATTTGAACTCTCCTTCCTCTCTCACTCTCTCTTTGCATGGTAGGAGGGCAATTTATAAGTCTAGTTTAACAAATATTAAAGGTAATCTGATTTATTAATTACCTTAATAAGTGTTATCATAAACTATAAATGACTTAGGTTTATTTAACAAGTATTAAGGTATTTTAGTGATTATTACCTTAATAGGTGTTAAATTACAATTATGAATGTCTTAGGCCATGCAAAGAGGGGTAAAGGGTGTCATGATTACATTATTTGATACACAACCCCTTATAAAATCTCACAAAGGTCTATGATGATGCTCTTTCTGCCCTTGGCTTATGAAAAGCCCTCATACCTACTCAAATTGACCTAAACCAATAGTATAATCTAAAAGACCATCATGGCCCCTTTCCTTTTCAAACCTTGATCATGATGTCTCTTTTGTTTGATTTAAGGTTTAGAAAGAACAATAAAAGATCACAAAAAACCCATCATTACCTTATGCCTCCACGGACTCATGATATTTCCCTAGTCTTCAACACTTTCAATTGCTTGACCATGAGCCCCCATTTGATTTTCATGATGATTTCTTTAAAATAAAAGTCAAAAATGACTTGATACATCAACTAGGGCATATATGAAACAAAAGAAACCCTAAAATTTCATTTCATTCTTCCTTTCCATTGTATTGAAGACTCTCAGCTGTTCTCACACTGCCATGAAGGGTTTGATGAGCTCTTGCAGATTCTGAAGGGCTTCCTTTGAATGTTCTAGACTTCACTCTTTTACACTGGTAAGCTTCTTCCTTTGCATATTATTGTGTTTTTTCCAAAAAACTGGTGAAGAATCTGTAGAATCTGTCTTTTGGTTGTTTTTTGGTGAGCAAGACTCATACTTGCTGCTACTCTGTATATGAACAATTAAAAACTTGCTTCATTCTACACTACTTCTGTTAGGGTTTCATTGTGGAGACTGTGAAGAAACTCCTTAGAAAGTTTTCCTCTAACAAAATCATTTCTTAACCCTTCTTTGTGGTTGTTAACTTTCATATGATAATTTCGTCATGCTGGTAACTACTCTGTATCTTAACACTATCAATGGAGGAGGCTTTTTTTCTTTTGTCTTACAAACTAGGTTGCTAGGGTTTGGACAACATGCTGTCATATATGATACCCTATATGGTTTGAGGGCTTTGCTACTTCCTGAAGAATGAACATGTTGATGCTAGTCTTTTCTCTGATGAAGAAATGAAAGGCTTTCTCCTTTTCTATAGCTCTCTATTTTGGCAAGCACCGTGAGAATTATTTGTTTCTTTTTGTATGTATTGTGCTTGAGATGGTAAGTGATATGGCCATATAGCTCTGTTGTTCTGCTTGTTTGTGGACTATTTTGATTGGAGTATCTGCTTTTGCTTCCTTTACTTTGTATGTTAAAAAATTGTAAAGAAACCCTCCTCCGCTTCTTTTTGCTATGGAAAAAACAAAAGAGAAGGCTTTGGTTTTGTAAAACCCCTACTAGGGTTTATGTTCTTGTCATTTGTGATAAGCTCTGCATTGCACTAGCTTACTCATCTAAATAAAATAGTGGAAAGACTGTTTCTGGTTGTGCTCTTCCTGCTTTGAAAATTCTAGTTTCTTTGCTGGTAAAACTCTCTGACAGACTTCAAAGCAGTCTAGATGCTTGTCTCTAAAAGCTTCTCTGCTCATCTTCAAGGTATGATGACTTTTTCCTTTGATTATAGGCAAGACTATCATTGTATTCTTGATGTGGTTTCTATACTTTGGGCGGGCTCTCTGTTCACTTGACAAAGGTTTTAAATCTTTGGCAGTCCCAAACCATACTAATGAATGACCTCCTTTATGACTGTGAATCTGATTGAAAGTTCTTGTCATGACTATAGAAAGATTAAAGTTCACCTGTCTACTTGGGCCCTTTGACATCTCTAACACACTATATCTCAATAGTCTTTGAAGAGGTTGTCTTGATTTCTATCCTTGGGTGCAGAAGAACTAATATAAGCTTGATTCAACTCTTTGCCCTTCACAGGCTTGTAAGTCAGTCTGATGCATTCCTTGATTAGTATGAGCTTAAACTATGCTTCTACCAATAAACCCAATGCGCCCTGAGACCATGGAATTGCATAGAATAGATCAGAAAACTCATTATCATTTACAACTTTAACCAATCCTCCATCTGTCAAAACAATCTCATATACGACAATAGTATCAGTAAATAACCCATAAATGTGGGAATTTCCCTCAATACCATACCCACTGATCAAACCTCTAACAATCAAATCATTTGGCTCAGCCACACTACAAGGATCAAATTCATGTGCTCTATGGCCTTGCACTTCCTAGCAATCTTGACATGGTTTTAGGATCACAGGCCTATAGATCATTATACAAAACTTTCATCAAAGTTATATTAGCCTTGAAATGATTTCATGGACCTCAAACCCTAACAACTTTTGGACTCTTAAAGATAAAACATTTGATGACCTTCTAGAACTATAAGACTGCCCCCAAAACTTCTGTGTTGACTGCCCTATTTTTCTATGACTGCTTCTAAAATAGTGTTGATTGCTTCTACACTTAGATTTCTCCTTCCATTGTCTATCATAATCTAACAATCTCTATACTAGTGTACAAATGTCTTGAGTTGTATCTCTTCAAAGATCTCTCTATCATACTTATACTGTCACATGATTCTCATACTATCTTTTTTGATCTGCCCTTTTGTCTTGCTTGCTTTGACTGTCACCTGAGGGACATTGTATTACATAGTCCTTTTAGCATTGTATTCTTATCTATGCACTATATCACACTAGCACCTCCAAGATTGACAAAGTTTTCATAGACTATCTATATATCCTTGATCAGTCATTTTAGTGCCTCTTGACTATGTAAAACAGTTTATATCTTACCATTTGAGTATAGTAAACTTCATAGAAGTGACTTGCAAACCTTCTATGACACCTTTTTCTGAGAATAATCTCCTCATGACATTGTATCTCTTTGACTATCTTTCACTTATAGTTTCCAACCTTTGTTAGTTGTCTTCACCATTCTATCTACCTTTTGACTGTATTGTTTGTTGATGTCTACATTGGTCTTAGACCACTCATGATAGCCTCTTGTAACTGCTCCTTCTTTACTTAACAAAATTCTGATATGTGGATAGGATTTAAACAAGGGATAATGATAATGATAGTAATAGTCTCTATACCTTCCTCCATGTATTTCTATCTTGATACTTTGTGAAAACTACTTTTTGCATAGAAGCAAGGAACCCTCTTTTACTTGTTTGATGATTTCCAACTGATAATACGACTATTTTTAATCTCTGGAACACTGTTGGGGTAGTATTTGAATCCTTACTGATACAATTGGCATCTTTTGCACTTGACTCTGACTGGTGAATACTCCTTCATGCATTATTTCTTTCATTTGACTATGAAACTTGCACATTGTAGACCTTTTATTTGTATATGTTATTTACTTCATGCTCTAGAGGATTCATATTGATGTTAACATATGACTGTTCTATTTATGCATTTAGTGACTGTTCCTTTTTTGTATCTATCTCTGCTCCAACAAAACACTGCTCTATGATATCTTATCAGTGCTCCTTTTATCATGACTCAGAATATGAACAAGTCTTTCTTTGGTTCATATATGATCATCTCTGCATTTTGAGGGACCTTGAACCTCACTATCAACATTCCTTATTGTTCTAGGACAACATGTGTCTTACTTATTTGCATTTGATTATTGTCTTTGTTTCTATTGATGTCATATGATCAGCTCTGCTAGTCTTTAATCATTGATAGCTACCCCTTTAACACTTGTGGGACCAAAACATCTACTCCTTTATATCTCTGTTAAGCATACTCTTCATATATCTAGTTTTCTCTGTCATGCATGCTTTTGGTTCCTTCAGGACTGTTAAACCAGCTTTAAACATGTCATAATTGATTGGTCTTCAAGTACATGTACCTGCATAGTCAACAAACACGATAGGAAAACAAATGAGGCCAAGAGCCTCTCCTTTGATGGTGATCTGATCCCTTCTTGGTTCCTTTTGGTGGTTGTATATTTGCATCTGAGGATTGTTTATCTCTTTTATCTTTCTGATTGGATGCTTGTGAAAGGTAGCAAGTACACTTGATGTTATTTCATATAGAGGTGAAAAAGAATCCTGAGCTCTAACATTCCTCCTCATTCTCTCTTGTAGGTACATGTGAAGACATCAATGTACGATCTGAAGATGGTGCAGATGCCAGTGGGATTCATCATTCACGCAATGACAGATCCATTTTCCCTTCTATATGTTTATCTTTTTTCATTAGATGTACTTGCTTTCATTCATTGCATCTTTGTACAGTCAATCCCACGGCTTGTGTAGGAAGCTATGGGCACATTTACTTATGAATATAAACAGTTATTTCATGTAATGACTTGTGTATTATTTGTCCTTTTATAAATCAATTGCATAAAGAAAATCTAAAAATGATTGCATGGTACAATTATTTATGATCATGAGTAGATGTTAGCAAACATTTGTGTACCTTTCTCACTTAATAATTGGATCAACTGTAATGAATGAACCATGAAAACAATCTACAACTCATATGTTAGCTTTTCCTTTTTTCAATTCTGCTTTCTCTGGGATGCGTCCTGCTTTGGTAGGATGCCCTTCCATTTTATCTAGTTTATGTAGCAACTCTTATTGAGTTTCTACATGAATTTGGTAAAAGTGATCATAGGAATGGCGTTCTACTCGAGTAGTAGGCCCTCCACAATAGGCTGCAACCTCCCCTTTTTCTCTACTCTTCCCCTTGAACCTATCCGCTTCTCCAAAGAAGTAAATATCAGTGTTGTCGCAGCCTGACCTTATTAGGCTGGAAAGCACAATTAGGTAACAAGTACAACCATATAAATGTTGTTCAATGGTTAGAACAACAAATTTCCAACTTCCCTTGATTTTGTAACCGTCATTCATCTACATCCTATTAGATTTGAACAAGATTCCTTAACTCCCTTACCAAGAGTAGGAATTGGATGAAGAGGATTTTAAAAAAAGAAGGAAGAACATTCTCTTGATTAGTCTCATGCATTCTTGCTTGATTATGCTTCTGGATTTCTACATAGTTTTCAAGCTTTTCTCATGCTCTTGTTTGTATTGCAACACTTTAGTTATGCTAAATAAGTATACTTCTCTTTGTTAAGTTAAAAGTGTTGCATCATCTTGAGATTCTTGTTTTACTTTCCACTTTCTTGAATAGCCAATACAAAATCTCCTATCCATAACTCTCTTTGATATCTTTTTTAAGTTCTTGTTGGCATTTTCCAGTTATTCCATTCTATCTTCTATTCTTGCCTCCATACACACAAGGATAATAATAATTACACTTGTTGTTCCTTTATCATTTAATTTATTGTTCTTAGACCTAAATACATGTAGGTTAAAACCACACACTATTCTCTAAATCCATTTCCTATTTTGATTGCCCCTAGAGGTCGAAAGACCATGTTTTGATCTTGACATTTTGGCAAGCTCCCAAATAGTCACCCCTATTTCTTTTATTTCAGCTATAGGCATTTTGGCGATCTTCTCAAAATGGAGGTTTTGTATCTTCAGAATTGTGATTGTACATCATTAGACCTAGTGTCATGAAAGTTTGCATTGATTTCCATGCCAGGACCGATTTTTATATTTGATAATGTTGGGCAATTAGGAATGAGGTTTAAAGTAAACAAGGAGCGCCCTCCCACCACTTGTTTGAGTTTAAAATAAACTTGTGGATTGATCCAAGTGAGAGTTTAAAGAAAATCAAACAATAAAATTAATGGGGATCAAATGAGGCACACATATAATCAAGTTAAACGTTCACCATGCACCGAATGCCTTAAGAGGATTTGAGACTTGGAAGAATATGGAATTTCACAATTTATGGAGATTGGTAAATGTTGTTGGGTACCCCTATTATAAGGAATGTTACTCAACAACCTACATGACCATCATGACAAAGTATTGACACTCCTTGATTTGTGTCTAGTACCCTCTTCCTATCGATTCATTGAATTTTGTATCTAATGTGTGTGGAGAAGCCTTGTATGTGAATTTATGATGTTGTAGAACACTTGTGTAGGTATGTTTGTTTGGTATTCCATATATGTACTTAACTGGCGTGTATGTTGCCATATATTTCCTCGTGCTTATTGTATTTTCTACCCAACATACCACCTCCTTGTACAGAGAGGTGAACCTAAGGGTTCCACATGGTTGGGTGGTGTTGAATCACCATTGGGGCTAGATAGATCTAGAACATGTTCATTGGAGGGTGTATTGGGATCTCATGTTATCATGTTACTTGAATCTCTTCATTGTTGGGCTTTTGGAAAGCATTGTAAATTGACTTGGTTCAACAATTATAATAAGTGATTATTCATGTATAATTGATCTCTCTTATGTTGATTAAATGGTCCATCCATGTTTGGGATGAGACCCTTTTATTGTAATGATCATATGGGATTTTATTGGTTAACTTTGCACTGTGTCTTGAGACGGGTGTTATCATGATTTGATAAGTCCTAAAACTATGATGTTTAGATCTAGTTTGATTTTGTATATGGAAAGGGAACTTATGGCTATGCTATTGTATCTTTAGAAGTTATTCTAAGTGAATTTCAATTGTGGAATGATTATTTCTCAACTTTATGGTTTAGTTGAAATGATCATGCTTTCATTCTTTCTTGTTGTGTAGAAATCTATTATTCTTACTTAAGTGCCTTGGGGATAAAAGGAATTTACATATTTTATGAACTCTAAGCATATAAATGGGAATTTAAACCCTAACTAAATTCATTGGTGAAACCCATTTTAGATCAACACATTTTTTAAGTTTGTCATGCCTTGTTCGGTGTCATGGTTGCTTAACGCTTGTTCAGGCATAGTCGTCCTTTGTCTAGGGTTTTGTACCTTAATTTTCTCACCTTGGAAGTTTGAACCTTAGTGATTTGGGTCACTCTAAGGTAAGTTATGTCATTAGGAGCCTTTGAGAAACTTGAAAAGCTATTTTGATGCTTATGGGACCCATAGGACCACATTCTAGTTGGATCACTATCCTAGGCCGCATTTTTTGCCAGTTTAGGATCTCTAAGGTGCCCCTAGGGTATCCCAAATGCCTCAAACTAGAAAAAGCAATGACCTTGACCCTAGAATCTCCCAAGCAACCTTGCCTTGTCATGAGAAACATTTCCTTGTCCCAAGCACCTTTGACAGGCAAAAGGGGTAACCCTTGGACAATGAGCAATTCTCACACTTTTTTCAGAAACATTTTTTTATGTAGTTTGATCCTAGGGGTCAACCTTACATGTCTAGCACCAAAGTCTACATGGTACTTTATGTATTTTGTGTTATCAATCTCTTGATTGTCCTAGCCCTTGAGTGAGTGAACCTAAGGTTAGCTATCATTTCCACACCATTATTGGATATTTGGTGGTGGCTTAGTTAGGATTTGAGTAATGAGATGATGTTTGAGCTTTCCTTGATCTAGGAAATGAAGATTTATTCTCAATTATTTCTCACCCATTTGCATGAGATGCATAGTTAGTGATGCAATGGATAAGTTAGAATTCAAAATGGAAACAATTATGACAAAATATGTTCTCTAATTCTAAACTCACAAAATAAGGGTTAGAGCATATAATGGAAGACAAACTAGCCAACACAAAATTAAAGTACAAATGCTATACCTTCTATTTGATATTGGTGATGTGCTCCAATTTGTTAAAGTTGGTGATGCTTGACGTTGAATTCCTCAAATGATCTCCTCAATTTAGCAGCATATACCTATGGACTTGTGTTGATGCCAAATGCTTAAGGATGGGCTAGATTTATAGGTTTGAGATGGGTAGAATGGAGGGATGCGATTTGATCTTGGATTGCACAGTGGAGATTAATTAGCTTGCATGGTGGAATGAGAAGTTGACAATTGTCAAATTGGGAGAGGTGCAAGTTGATATAAGATATGGATTGAGAGAAAATGGAGGGTTAGGATTATCCTAATTTGAATGAAGGGTGGAGATTAAAACCTCTCACACATGTGAGAAGACTCATGGGGATTTGGGATGGGACATCTCACACATGTGTGAGAGTCACACGTTTGGAATGAAGGGTGTGGATTTTCTTGGGATAATGGATGATAGGGATTTAATCTTAATCTCATTTAGGATTAAGAATGGATGGCTAGGATTAGGCTAGATAAATTAGTGGCTAGGATTTAAGAGATTTAGGATTGATGAAATGGATTAGAATCTATTATTAAAATGAGTGTTAGTTAAGAAGTGAAATTTTAATTAGAAGAAATGGTGATGTAAATTTTCTATTGATGTTGGTCTATGTTTAATTGTTATACCTAATTGAGTAACACTTTAGGTAGTGTCACCTTGTTCATTGGTTGTAATGTTGTCCTTTAGAAAACCTTGTTTGTTAGTTGTAACATTTCCCTTTAGATAACATTGTGGTTGATAAGCATGTGATGTTGCGTGCATGTGTTGTTTTCGTATTACAAAAAAATTATTCATAGGTTTATTGTATGCTGAAGTATTGAGTGAAAGCTTGGGGCATTACATGTTTAGATAATGGTTCCCAAGGATCTCCAAGATTGAAACAAATACACTTCCTCCTTAACCTATCAAATCAGAATAGAGTGGAACATATCTAGCAACCTATAATAGCAAGAGCTAATGTTGCATTTACCAAAATTCTTAGAGTTCCTTCAAAATGTCATTAGCTCCACTAAGAAAAAATGCACCAAGCTCTTCCATCTTGACAACCTTAACAACTCCATCATTAGCTAGAAGTATATGGTTCCTGCAACAGACTCCAAATTGTATTGGTTTGTCACTCAAATCTAATGACATACCTAATGCATTGGTAGATTCCCCAATCCCATTAGCTAGTAAGAGCACCTTTCCACCCACATTAAGGTCCTTTTTTAGTGGTGAATCTTTGTCAAATAGTGAATAGTTCAAATTGAGGCCTCAATTTTTGACAAATAGGACAAGCTATAAGAGGAATTGAATCACCACAATTTTACCAAAGGGTAAGTTTAAGAAGTTGGGTCCACCTTTTGGCTAAAAAGTGGAAGTGTTTTTCCTAAAAATCAAAGTTTGTCACAGTTGGAGTCAAAATTTGAAGCACTTACACATAGAATCTTAAGAAAGTCTAGTAATATGAAATGTATTATTTTGAGTCTAGTTTTCAAATATGCAATTTATTCTAATACCCAGATGATAGAAATTAATTTTGCATAGGCTTGTATAAAAACCACATTTTAAAAGTTATTTTTTAGGACCATACCATGCACGTGTACATCTAGCATAATTTGACCTAAATAAAAGTATTTTTCTAAATCCTTTTGGGGAAATATTTGTATTATAGTGAAGTTTGATGAGGATGTTTTTTATAATTTTTTACAAATATTGTTTTTATTAATTTTTTATTGGCTCTAATTGTTGTTTTTAAAAACCCCTCGTGTACAACCAACATAATTTGAGATAAACTAATCATAAAATAATTTTTTTTCATTGTGTAAAGAATGATGTGTAGATTGATGACATATAATTTTTAAAAAAAAATTAAAATTAAAAGTTATTAAAAAATATTAAAACCTGACATTTCAAATTTATGGACCAGTTTTCTCATAAATTAATTAATGAATAGAAAAACAAGGTGAATCATAAAAAAATACATATTTTAAAACTATATATCGTCATCTATAATGGGTTTTAATTTCATAAAAAAATTCAGAAAAAACTGTTGTCAACCATATTGGTAAAGTTAGCCTTTTCTCTTGCTATAAACATGGACTTGTAATTGTAGGTTGTGGTTTCAAACTTTTAGGAATGGGTATCTGTTATAAAAAATAGAACGGGTACCTGTTTTAAAATGGGTACCCATTCCTAATAAGTCTGTTATTTCCCTTTTTAAATACTTTTAGGAACGGGTACCCATTTGTGCTGGGCTCCCAAAGCATAACGGGTACCCATTTTTTTAAAACAGGTATCCGTTCCTGTTGGGATTTTTTTTTGCTCGACGCTTCCCATATATGTGGTCCCAACTTCTTGCTTTTACCCCAAAAAATATTTTAACATTGGTTAAATAACCCAAGGATTATTCTATTAAACTTTTAAATTGAATTATTTTTCCATAATAAATAATGCATGATTGGGTCCTAATCGCCTAAAGTTTATGATACACATTTCAAATATAAATCATATTCACCATTAATATTACATTTTTTTTGTTTTGGGGGCCATATAGCTATTACTATTAAATTCCTTCTTCATTTTGGGACCATATTTTCTTTGAAATTAAAAGTTAGTAGGATTTTCCACTTAGAAATTGTATATAATTAGATTTTTAAGGCTTGTGTTGTGTCCCCTAATGATAAACTGTAGAACAAACTTCATAGTTCTATGGCAACAATGAGACCATTAAACATGACTTGCCAACATTGTGTTGTAATGTGGAAAACTTGTATTTTACTTTCTTTCCTTTATTATCATGGCTTCTAAAATCAGTGCATATGGGCCTCAAATTTGATGATTATGAAGAATACACGTAGTGTAGAGTTCCTATACTAATACTATTTATTATGTTTGCATGGATAAGAAATTGAGATTTTAATTGTAATCTATGATAGGAATTCATTTTATATAATGCTTGCAATGGCTCTTCTAGTATTATTACCACAAGATGAGGCATGAATGTGATTGCCCAACTATTTCATCAAGAAATAAATCATGATGATTCATGTATGGATTGCAAGTTGATAAAAGGATTTTTCTTATTGATCTTCAGTTTTTAGATAAATTTTGTAGAAAATCTACATGTCAAAATAAATTTACATATTAATTTCCCACCATTGATTTCCTCTGTAATCTGACAATTTTGACTTCTTTCTAAGAAGTATTGTAGGAGCATCTAGGTCCACATGTAATCTTGCATCACTAAACAAATTCTTTTCATGTTCAATTTTTGCATTTTTGTTGTAGGTTTGAGATTTAGGAGCATCTTGTGAAGTGTTCTAAGAATTAAAATATTCTTCTATCAAGACTTGGCTTCCATTTCAAACATCAGAGGAAACCAGGATATTTAATGTAATTTTTAAAATTATTATTTTGCACCATTTCAAGGTCCCAAGGGTTGAAGGGGTCCATTAGCATGGTAGATGGGACTTGTAAGAAAAAATTAATTAAAAATTAATTAATCCCTCATGTTGGATGCATAGAGAAGTGTGTAAAGGATATATGTAATGCCCCGCCATGCAACCCTAGAGATAAGTTCAACTAAAGCAATAAACAGGCGATTTTTTATTTTTTTTTACTTAAATAGAAGTAACTAAAACATAACATAATCTATCAACAACCAATTAAACTAACATCTCTAGGGATTACACAGCTGCATTATTGAAATTAAACATTAATCAACAACATGCATAGTTTATTCAAATAACTCAAACTAACAATTTGATTACCTCATCAGATACATACATCAACATCTTTGCAATAATGTTTTCAAATGTAGAATAGTTTATCTTACAAGAGGAATTACGTAATTTCTATGATAAAAAAGCACTTCCTTTCTGATTACATCAAACTACATAATGAGTTCCACTAATACACAGATCTAGATGTGAATAGTATAAATATCTATCTTCAAATACAGGTACAAATCTGGAAACATGAGATACAACTTCTTTACACGCAAGCCACGATGCCAGAAAACCAATGGAAGAATGCACAACCACCCGACCATGTGGAACCATGAGGTCCACCCCCCGTGCTAGGAGATAACAATAAGATCCCACAACATGAATAGTCAGGTAGATAATAACTATGGTGAACAAGAACTACACATGACCACAACAACACAGGGTAATACACAAACATCACTTCCAGAGGCAACCACACAACGAATGGGAAGAGTACAACTAGGGAATGCTAGACTGCAGTAGGGAAGAATGTCATCACATGGTCCTAGCATGGGTTATCCAGGCTATCTCTCTCTAGAAATGGGCCCTCGTCTATGGTTATCCTGGCAGCCTCTCTCTAGGCACCGGCCCCATAGGGTGACACATGCGGAACCAACATTCCTTTCGTGAGGACAAGGAAGTTGATCTTGCCAACCACGACCTTCTCATCTCATCTCAAGCCTAAACGAGCACTTGAGCCATGAGTGAGGCATACTTTATCTTGATTAATGTGAAATCCCCCCAACCCTCTAAATTTATTATTAAGTTATCACTGGGTTAACAACTTCCAATGGGTTATCCTGGCAGCCACTTTGGGCACCAACCCCACATTGGAAGCCACTTTCCCACCTACATCTAGAAGACCCTATTCATCAAGCAAGACATAATGACAAGTATCCATATACCATGCAAGGCATTTACCTTCTTGCATACAAATCTCAACAAAATGTATCTAGAGCAAGGCATGGGTCCTCTTGCTCCAAAAATATCAACCGATTACATAAACCAATAAAATACTTTATTCCATGCTTAAAATAATAATGAACCCCAACATTCAAGAAGAACTCTACCACCACATCTTGAAAAAGACATCAACATGAGTTCAAGGCCAAACCACAAAAATAGGTACACTGAGCAAGGCACAAATCATCTTGCACATGCATCATTCCAACATGAACAAGAAACCATATTTCAAGAATACATTTCAGTCAACTCACACGATGCACACATAGCCAACCCCCACACAATCACATCCTCCTAGGCCTCTGGAAACCACTTTCCCTAAATAACACAACACATGACACCATTAAAATGCAATGGTAACACATCACAATCACTTCCAAAACACATCATAAACCAAAATTCCTCATCAATACTTCAAAAACAAAACCACAGATGCAACACATGATCTGATGCACTAATAATAGGTCTTGAAGAATGCAACATTAATTCCAATCATGGTAAATCATCCAACAAACATAAAGTGAATCTATCTCAACAATGCAGAACAATATTATTCTAACTACTAGTAACAGTTACTAATATGATCAAATGATATAAGTGCCATAAGTAACAATATTCAATCCATTCCTATGCTATTGGCAATATTAAGAGTCTTACTTAGAGTAATTGTAAGGTTAACATTTAGTAGTTGAAAGTCATGGACTATTATCAATGACTCATCATTAAATGATTTCTAATTAAAACCCAAAATTGATACTTTTACCTTAAATTAGAACTAGGTTGATTCTATTCCCTTCAAACACAATAAGTCTCAAAATTATCATCCAATTTAATTCTTTTTCCTTCTACCATTATCTAATTTTCAGATAAAAGATATAACTTGATAAACATTATGTTATTTCTAATGCATTTAAGAGAATATAATTCAATTCCAACATAAATATTTTCATAATCACTACCCCTGTATGATTTCCAAAATCTTTTAAGTTATGTTTCTATTATTAAATCCAGATTAGACTATATTGCTAATTTCAAATCCTAAGAAAAGAATCTTAAAAACAAGAATCATTCCTCAGATAACCAAATATCATGTTCAAAAGCACTAAAATAAACCACTAAGAAAGAAACATACTAATATGATCGATTAAGATATGCAAGAACAAATACTATATCAGAAAGAATATAGATATAGAATGTTTTGATATTGATAAGAGACTTTAAAAAGGAAATGCTCTAGTAGACATGTATGCAAAAGTGAGAGCACAGACAAAGTGCATTAACTGTTCAGCAAATTACCTCAAAGAGATGTCAAATTATGGAATGTAACGATCAAAGGATATGCATAGAACGGATTTGTAGATTTAATAATAACAATCAAGATGGCATATGAATGTCTGTCACTAATTGA
This sequence comes from Cunninghamia lanceolata, assembly GCA_027924645.1. Lineage (NCBI taxonomy): Eukaryota > Viridiplantae > Streptophyta > Pinopsida > Cupressales > Cupressaceae > Cunninghamia > Cunninghamia lanceolata. Next base: position 5,308,977 of record BSBN01000391.1, on the reverse strand, counting down.
TACATATCTCTGAATTGACAAACTGGGTAATGCTAACTCTTTTGGGTATAGTTTTCATAGGTAAGAATTGAATCTTATATAAAAATTTTAGAGAAACCCAATTTGAAAATATAGAGTTATTGGTGACGCAGCTAACTGTTTTAACAGAGATGAAATGGGTGAAAGGTAGACAGTCACAAAATATTCATATCTCCAAAACGACAAACTGGGTACGGACAATTTGTGGATATGATTTAGGTAACTAGGTCGTGCACCATATATCAAACACTTAGAGGAATCTAGTTCATAAAACTAAATTTATGGCTAACGCAACAGACTGCTAAAATAGAGACGAAATGGCTGAGAGGTAGACAGTCACAAAACATTCATATCTCCAAAATGACAAACTGGGTATGGATGATTTTTGGATATGATTTAGGTAACTAGGTCGTGAACCATATTTCAAAACTTTAGAGGAATCCAGTTTGTAAAACTAATGTTATGACTAACACAATAGACTGTTAAAACAAAGACGAAATGGCTAAGAGGTAGACAGTCACATAACATTCATATCTCCAAAACACCAAACTAGGTATGGACGATTTTTGTATATGATTTAAGTAACTAGGTCGTACACCATATATAAAAAATTTAGAAGAACCCAGTTCATAAAACGAAAGTTATGGCTAACGCAATAGACTATAAAAATAGAGATGAAATGGGCGAGAGATAGACAATCACATCAATCGGTGATTCTTAGAAATGCAATGATACAAACATGCACAATTGGATCTGATAACAAGGATTCTAACCTCTCAAGCAAATTACCATCAACAGGAAAAATTATAAATCAAGCATTTGCTTCAACAGAAAAATGAGATAGAAATTAGAACCAAAGGAACCTAATTTCGCTTGCTTGACTGGTCTGAAGATTCGATGTTGGGTTCAACTGCTGCAGTCACAAACCAGTCTCCCCCCAAAAGTTCCATCTGCTGAAGATTATTATGAGAGAGAAATCTCCCCCCTAAATACAACTCAAAAATCCCTATTTTTAGCAAAAGAAATCCCCTAAAATCTTCTAGAAGATTCCCACCCATAAGAGGCAATAACTCTTGCATGAACAATATCTTACAGTTTGTTATTTTAAACATTTTACAACCAGACCAAGATAAATATATTTTATGGTAACACATAAATATTATTTATTTATTTATCTCTAGTAGCAATTAGATTTATTACTAATATTATTATTTATTAACTTAACTTCTAGAATAATATATTTTTTATAAACCAAATTTACGTAAGGATATTTATATATTTATTTATTTAACAAAAATGCTTCATAACTAATTATTTTATTTTAAGAAAATAATAACCAAAACAATACCAACAAAGTAACCCAACTGTCAAACCATACCTAACTACTATGCAAGATTGGAAAACAAGACCACCACAACAATGACTGACTATCATGACCAAACTGACAACACTGACAGGGTACACAACCGGATACTCATCCTCTTCAAGGATGATGGCTAAGCTAGGGGACCATATGTTATTTACATTCAACAGTTCCATTGGTTAAGGCACACTCAGACCTGTTAATTCAAGTGAAGTCGATGCCTGGTACCTGGAGCCTACAGCAAACAACACGGTTGAACATGTATATATATGCAATCATGTAGTCATACACACAATGAAAGGAAGTCGCAGTGTAGCAGGGTACTCATGCATGAGTAATGTGACATTGTTCCTTTCACCCACACATCAAACATGTAATCACAACACACATATCAATAAGGACCATCATCAGATAGTCACATGATACTCATAATATGATTGATCCACACAAAACATCATAACCTCCTATGATACAGAATCAGTCGCATAAAACTCAATTCTAACAAATGACAATCATAGTAAAATCAACATCATAATCACTTGAATGCAAGGTAATGTCAGAGCATGTGAATTATCATTATTGCAACAAGGTTCATTGATAAAATATACTAACCTAAGTATTCTGATTATTTACATTCATCTTCATGCTTCTTAGTTTGACCACCTGTACATCCAAGTTGAAATTGGAGGGGCACTACAATATATATATATATATATATATATATATATATATATATATATATATATATATATGATTATTGGCATTCCATCCTTTATCCTATCTTTTCAAACTTGGTGCCTACAAAGGATGAAAACTTTATTGATTTTGGCAACCAACCATGTGACTTCTCAACTTCCAAGTTGGGTGCTTGGAAACTAATGCAGAGCACATAGTGGAAATGCTTCAGAACAAGGGTGAACACCCATCAAACCCACAATATAGAGAGCTTAAAGCTCAAATAGCTTTAAATATCTTTCACTAGGTTTCACACTGTACTGAAATACACACACACTTCATTATCGGCGAGCTCAAAGATCTGTTGGCCGATAGACCGATGACACCTTCTAACTCAACCATCGGTGTGACTTAGATCATCGGCGAGCACTTCGTTCACCCTTCCGATATACCGATACACATTGATTTCAGTGTGACACTGGCTGTCAACAGACACTTCTAACTTCCAGCCGATACACCAATGAACTTCGACTATCGGTGTGACATCCCACATCGGCGAAGCTCTCAACAGCTCTCCTGACCCACTAATGTGATTATCTTTCGGGGAGACTTCCTTCACTTTTCATCAATACACCTTTGATTGGTGTAGGTTTCAAAAGCTCCTCCGAGAGGCTTGTTACGCCGATGACACTTCATTTACTCTGCAACTCACATAGACCCTAAACAAATGAACAAAACTAGAAACTCAATAGAATGGTAGGGTCTATAATCTTCTACAACTCTGTAACTGAACAACTCACACAGAAATAACAACTCAACAGAAGGGAAAACAATCTACTCCTAAGGAAGTCATTCCACTGATTTCAAAGAAATCTCAACCAGTGGAATGCTTCTGATCTACATCTCTGTAATTAGATAAACAGAACTTTTTATTCCTCAGAAACTATACATACAAATCAATTTTCTCCGTCTATGCCTCACTTTCTCTCCCTCTCTGTGTCTCTTTAACGAACACAGACTGACTATATAGACTCACGTATCGGCAGTTACATAAGATGGAAGGAGAATCGCCCTATAACCACCTCTATCGTTCAGTTACATCCATTCAGTTCGGTTACAACACGTATACAGACTCAGTTTTATGTCGTTACTCGGCCAAGTATGACTCCATATGGCACTAAGGCCTTACAAACATGACACTTTGGACAGACAGAATATGCATGGAATCCTTAGATTCTTAGTGTCTCGGGGTGCTCCTGTACCATACAACCAACCAACAAAGATTTCCAAGTCCCTTGGAAATGTACCTACAAAACAAAACTACCTTTTCCTGCATCTCTGTCTGGCTTCATCTTTCACTCTGTCTCTTCAGCTTCAGGCTTCAAATCTTCACATCAATGGAATAGTGACCAACCAACCAACAATGGAAAGCTACCATCAACATTTCAGAGCATCTTCAAGCTCCTTCTACTCCTAGCAATGGAGTACTCTCAGACTGATCAAAGCTTCAATGACTACCACACAATGCTCAATCAGATGTCCATCCTACATGCTACTATAGACCCATTCCTCTCATCCAACAGCAGATCCTGGAGATGCACTACCACTCTCTCTCATAGTGGCCTCACTCTGCACCCTCTTCCAGCCAAATCTCTATTGGTGAATGGTCTTGACAGACCTCATCATCCTCTGTCCATACTACAAGAATCCTATTCCTTCTCGCAACTAGATGGCATGAGCATCTTCAACAGTCTAGCAACTACTGTCAGCCTTCACAATACTTTCTATGATCTTTGTTTTCAAAATGGTCACCAACCAAACATTTTGCTTCAACTCTTCATCTGCCTTCTTAGTGACAGAAAGTAAATACACAATATCTCCGCCCAGAGCTTTCACTAGCTCTGACACCAATTTGATGTAGAGCACACAGTGGAAACACTTCAGAACAAGGGTGAACACCCATCAAACCCACAATACAGAGAGCTTAAAGCTCAAACAACTTTAAATATCTTTCACTAGGTTTCACACTGTACCGAAATACACACACACTTCATTATCGGCGAGCTCAAAGATCCGTTGGCCGATAGATCGGTGACACCTTCTAACTCAACCGTCGGTGTGACTTGGATCGTCGTCGAGCACTTCGTTACCCTTCTGATATACCGATACACATTAATTTCGGTGTGACACTGGCCATCGGCGGACACTTCTAACTTCCAGCCGATACACCGATGAACTTTGACTATTGGTGTGACATCCCACATCAGCGAAGCTCTCAACAGATCTCCCGACCCACCGATGTGATTATCTTTCGGGGAGACTTCCTTCACTTTTCCCCGATACACCTTTGATCGGCCTAACACCGTTGATCAGTGTAGGTTTCAAAAGCTCCTTCAAGAGGCTTGTTACGCCGATGACACTTCATTTGCTCTACAACTCACACAGACACTAAACAAATGAATAGAACCAGAAACTCAACAGAACGGTAGGGTCTATAATCTTCTGCAACTCTGTAACCAAACAACTCACACAGAAATAATAACTCAACAGAAGGGAAAACAATCTACTCCTAAGGAAGTCATTCCACTGATTTCAAAGAAATCTCAACCAGTGGAATGCTTCCGATCTACATCTCTGTAATTAGATCAACATAACTTTTTATTCCTCAGAAACTATACATACAAATCAATTTTCTCCGTCTGTGCCTCACTTTCTCTCCCTCTCTGTGTCTCTTTAATGAACATAGACTGACTATATAGACTCATGTATCGGCAGTTACATAAGATGGAAGGTGAATCGCCCTATAACCTCCTCTGTCGTTCAGTTACATCCATTCAGTTCAGTTACAACACATATACAGACTCAGTTTTATGCCGTTACTCGGCCAAGTATGACTCCATATGGCGCTAAGGCCTTACAAACATGACACTTTGGATAGACAGAATATGCATGGAATCCTTAGATTCTCAGTGTCTCAGGGTACTCCTACACCATACAACCAACCAACAAAGATTTCCAAGTCCCTTGGAAATGTACCTGCAAAACAAAACTACCTTTTCCTGCATCTATGTCTAGCTTCATCTTTCACTCTATGTCTCTTTAACGAACACAAACTGACTATATAGACTCACGTATTGGCAGTTACATAATTTGGAAGGCGAATCACCCTATAACCACCTCTGTCGTTCAGTTACATCCATTCAGTTCAGTTACAACACGTATACAGACTCAGTTTTATGCCGTTACTCAGCCAAGTATGACTCCATATGGCACTAAGGCCTTACAAACATGACACTTTGGACAGACAAAATCTGCACGGAATCCTTAGATTCCAAAAACGGTGAATGAGAATGCCATGGGTATGAGTTTTCCTTGATTTTCAGAGGTATCTATAGAAGCAATTTATTAGATATCATGCAACGCGCTTGGGCACCACATTCGGAAGAATTTGATGATGAATTTTCAACCTATACAAAGGAATTTCAAAAGACAATTTGATGGAAATGAAAGAGCATATTTGGGTGCCACATTTTGGTACCTCATAGGGGTTTTAACCTTTATAAATGAAGCCTTGAATGATGTTAAGATTCATCAATCAACAACAACTAGGTCAAGAAGAAATAAATTTGAAAGATTCTCAAGAGGATGACATGAAGAGATGTAGAAAATTAGCCTACCAAAGAGAGGAAGAAAAGAAATAGAGAAGAAAAGAGATTTGTAGGTATTCAAGGAAACCAAGAGAGAAAAATTAGATCATAGAAGAGGAGTGAAGATATGAATGAGGGTTTGAAGACATAAAGGCATGAAGTTGCCTGAAGACACTTGTAGAAAAGAAAAGAAAAAATTGAACTTTATGTTCTATTGAATCATGAATGTATGTAATTGATCCCTGAAGGATTTGTTGAATGTAAATACATATGAGGATTTGAATAAATATTTGTTCTCAGATTTTTCTATCATTTATTATCTTGATATATGTGCAAGAGTGTGGGTTTTAATTCTATGGCTGCAAGATTGAGTAGTTTGCTAAGCCCCCCTAATCTTGTCCTACATCAAAAAGTAATAAGCATGCATGATTTAAAATGTTCACCTAGCCTAGATTTCTTTTAAACCATTATAGTATTTATTAATCAATGGTCGATAGCCCCCTTGACCCTTGCAAGAGGTACTACCCCTTGACTTTGTCAGTGGCTGCCACCCTCATGCCCTCACTCCAACATTATGGAAAAATAAAAGACTACATGAGGATCTATGTTGACCAACTATGCAAATATTTATGAACCCACAATCTAGATAAGATTTGATTTTATGGCTAGCCTAAGTTAATAAATTATTTTTTTGTAAGAAGAAATTTGCCAAAAAATTAACTTCTTTTTATTATCATTTGATCATTTGCCAAAAAATACCTTATTTTTAGTATTAGTTAAGGAAAAAAAGTTTAGCGACATGTACATAACTTTGCCAACTTTTTTTTCAAAAAAAGGTAGAATTCTCCATAGAAATTAGTGCATCCAATCAATATTTGCCATGATTTTATAGAAAATTTGAGGGGGATTTTCTTAAAGTTATCATTATGGTCTAACCTTCAATGGTGAGCCCTTACATCCTTCTAGTTGCATGGGGATAGACTATGTGGGTGACATCCCTAAGAAAATTAAAAGAAAAATAGAAAATGCATGTGCAAGTTAAAATCCATAACAATCTATTAAAGAAATACAATTAAAAGCAAAGAAAAAGAAATATTCACTCCACTTTACTAATATGCTCCACTTATTCTTCTCCCAAGTTCTATTAGTCCACCCTATTCATCCCCTTTCAGATACTAGTTTGCATGGTCTGAAATTGGATCACTACTTTATCCTATTCCTCCATCTCTCCATCTCTCATCCCTTACATACTTATCTTTCCCCATTCTCTTGAAGTCTTTGATTAGAGGATGATCAGTTCCTTCACATAGTTATGACAAGCCCCTTGCTCCTTCCTTCTTGTCCTCTCCATTACCATTTATAGACTATACTATTGCATACCTAAATACACTCCTCATATATCTCCTTTTCTTTCCCACTTACACTATAACATACACATAGAAGATGTACACATAGATGGGAAAAAAATACTTCCCTATTGTTTTGGCGTATAAACTAAAGACTACATTAGAAAACTCACTTGTATATATTGTGAACCTTATTGTGCCTATGATTATTCTTCTGTCTTCCTTCACCTTATTTTCCATCTCACTTTATATCACTCCTCACATTTTATACCATATTTTATCACTTATATTTGAACTTTATCTTTTTCCTCTTATATTTTGCTTCTATCTCTCATCTTTTTTCCTTCACTTAGTTCTTTTACCTTTATTTTGAGTTGTTTCTTTCATCCCTTGGGAGGCACTTAACTCTTTCCTATTGGGGGAATCTCTCCTTGTCTGTTTTCACGACCTATTTGTTCTACACCTACTTGTGTCCTTGTCTCTCTTATGCATATATTATATGCTTATGTTTCTCTCCTTTTATCCATATTTCCCATTATTACTTATTTCTCCCTACCACTAGGGGTGTGATATCATAATCTATCCTCTTATCTATGTGTCCTATCATTGTTTTTTTCCCAACCAATAGATGCATAGCCAAATTTTTCTTTTAATCACTTGGGGGCATGACCTAAATCCGCCCATGTTCTCCTCATTATTATTTCTCTTTAATCACTTGGGGGCATAACCCACATGTTCCCCTTGAGCTCCTTTTTCTTATCATTGACTAGGAGCATGACAAATATATTCCCCTCTTTTTCTTAGATTCCTCTTATCCTCTTTTCAAAATCCTTGGCAATATTTCCTTTTTCCCATTAACCACTTTAATATTAAATTGATTGGCTCTTTATCATATCATCTCATGACCAATCAATTTAGGGGGGAGCATATGTCTTATATTTGTCGTCATTTCTCATCATCAATATGATTACTAGATTTTTAATAGCTTGGGCCTGACCTGACCTTATTTGCGGTGGCAACTACATATAGCCAAGGGTGGCAACCATATAGAGAATATTTGAGGTGACAACTACATAGTCATTATCATGGGTGGTTACCACATAACCATTTTTACCATTTTACCTCTTTGATCCTCACCATCAATGTCTTATCATTGGTCAGGCCTAACCTTATCTTGGGTGGCTACCTTATGGATTTATCGTCTCTTGCCGTTTCTAATATCCAGTTTCTAATTTTCAATTTCCAATTTCCAATTTACCTTTGCCAAGGTTGCTCTTTGTAGATCTAGCTACTTTGATGTTCCTCTTTCCTCTAGATCCTCTTAGATCACTTCCATGCAAAAGAAGTGCCTACCTCACTTTAAGCTTTGTATTATCTTTCAATAATATACAAGTGTATTCTTATGTTTAAGCAATGTGTTTCCTTTTGTTTGTATTGTGCACCCTTTCTACTTATATTTTCCCTACGTGTAATATATTGTTATATTTTTATTCCTTATATATGTTGTCCCAACGTGTAATATATGTGTAATACATTGTTATATTTCTATTCCGTATATATGTTGTTTAACATTGCTTTTGTATATGTATAACGACAACTGTTTTAAGATGCATTCCAAAACAAGTGCACACACTTAACAAAGATTTAAAAACCAAATTAGAAACCCAATCTCTTTTTATTTCACTGGATTACTTTATCAATATTTAACACTTAAGCCATCACAATTTTAAAGGCTTAGATTCAATTTAATATTGAATCTAAATCTAACTCTCTACATTTTTCAAGTCTTCTATAGAATTTGGTATGTACGGTTGTTCTTAAATATCATCCACTTCAATAGTGGAAGGTCAATTTTGGCCAATAAAAGTAGGACAAATATTTAATACTTTGTATTGTGAATGAGGTGTAAAATTGCTATTGATTGTTTGACCATTGCGGGGACTTCCATAATTACAATTGTGATATTAACTAAAACAACTCAAACTTATCTACATCATTCCCTACCCAGAATGATTAGATAAAACAATACAAAAAATAGACAATTACCAAATTTTTTGATGTTATACCTCTTCATGTCTATTATCCTGTCATTCAAATTTATTTTTTAAACTCCCTAATGAATACAAATAATAACACTTACTTCACTCCCAAGAAAGATAAATAGTCCCGAAAGTAGACTCATGTCAAAATATACACAAAATTTTGGAGTACAACACAAGTCAGTGGGGATTGGCGTACACACAACATACATTCAAACGAGAAATGCACGCAGCTTTGTGTTGAGGTCGGATCAATGGCAAATTATAGAGCTGTCAGTAAAGGGAGGGCACTCTACTCCAAATAACAACTAAGGGAGAGGGGCCAGTAGCCACCCACCCTAACTTCGCACACATCAAGCACATAGCTAGACATATCGAATTTCGACGTTTTTTTTTGGTTTTTCCGTATGCGATCGAAGAGCTTAAAGTTATTCTTTCGACTTCTGGGCACTTATACGCGTTATGTGCACATGGGTTGAAAAATGGTCATTCCAACATGTCGCCCAATACATCCGCACCAATGTGTCGGTAACTGCTCGCCATCACATTTCTACACTTGCCTTAATTTCATTGGTTAATTTACAAATGTATTGGTGCATTTGTGAACATGTATTGGTGCATTTGTGAACATGTACAAATGTTGTGAACATTTATTGGTGCATTTGTGTTAATTTATTTGGTTGGTATTTTACATGTATTGGTTCTTTTTAAAAATTTAATTAGGGGGTCAAGTGATTAAAAACATAGTGGTTATTGGGGCGTGGGCGGCAACTGGCCCCTCTCCCTTACCTATTTGAATGAGTAATGAGTAGTCAACAAAAAATATTCTCCTTGCATCAATCTGTGCATTTAATCTGCTACTTTGCTCTTTGCTATCGAGTCTCTATGAAGAGTGGTGTACTGTACGGATGAAAATCTGTGAGAGAAATGACACATTTGATCAAGATCACAGCGCATAACTCTAATCTCGTGTGGAATCCAGCGGCAGCATGCCATAGTTGAGTTACCTAGGCTTCAGTCGTCCACATAACGTGAAGCATGAAATGCGTGACAACACACTTATAAACTGTAATTTCCTTCATTACGTTTGCATGCACATTGAATTCTACTAGGGGAGAGGGACCCATAGTGGGTCACCCTAACTTCCCCCCTCCACCTAATGCGCCACATCATCCGAATGAATTTTTTTTTGACTTATCCACGTAGACGGTGACGTGGACAACCTAAATATTTCATTTTGACACGGTGGACATTGATTTGCCACATGGACGACACATTTCTTTAGTAGAGTCCAATTTCTAGGCATTTTTTACCGCTAACTGAAGATCGGACACAACATACACCAGTGGCAGGAAGTTGCATCGTGAGTTGTGCTCGCGATGTCCTGTGGCACCCAAGCAACTCACTACCTTTTCATCGCACACTCCCGCATTAACGAGGAAGTCCAATCTCATTTATACCAACTTCAGACTCATTAACTCCTACTACCTCCTTGTTTCGCTGGTTATCATGCCTTGCCTTTTCGCAACTATGGAGCGTTCAATGCTCCCGTCCTTCACACTCAACAAACCCTTTGACACCATTGCCGACTCTGCTCTCCGTGTTTTCTTGTCACAAATGGCACCCATACTGGGTCACCTTGGCACTCTTGAGAAACCTGCATTCATTGGGTCTCCACTGGTATTTCCTTCCCGATGACTCTGCTAGTATCTCCTTCGCGATGACAAAGCTGGCTTCACTTATTTTTCCTTCAACCTTGGTAAGGATTTCTTATCTTGCTAAGGCAATGATCTTTCTAGCTCGAAAAGAAAAAGAAATTATCTTCTTTTTCTATTTGCAATGCTTTCTATGGGCGTAAATTGAATGTTCTTCTGGTTTTCCATCTTCTTGTCTGCCTTCAAGCTTAGGTATTCAAATGGGTTTTCGGTATTCACTATTGTCTCTCTGGTTTTTTAATTTTTTCTCTACTTGTAGTCATGAAAAGGGGTTATTGTTTTTATGGTTGTAGTCGTGACGACTCCACTGGTATCTCCTTCCGCTCGTGGCTTCGCTCTTTTATCCTTTGACCCTGGTAAGGATATCTTATCCTGCTAAGGCAATGATCTTTCTAGCTCGAAAAAAAAGAGGATTTATTTGGTTTTTTTTGTGTCTATGTCCTATGGTTTATCCTTGCAATATATATTGCTGTGAGTGGTCATAAATGGAAGGTTCTTCTCATTTTCGGTTTGCATGAAATCATTAGGGTTCGGTATTCAAATGGGTATTCTAATTTTTGGATTTTTTTGTTTGCAATGACATTTTTTTCCATCTAGTGTTGTCTGTAATCATATTTGGAAGCTTCTTATGGTTTTCTCACTATTTTTAATCTTGAGGGTTCGATATTAAAATGGGGTTACTATTTATCCATGGGTTTTAAAATATTTTCTATTTTTCTTGTTTGCAATGGCTTCACTTGTTTATCCTTCGACCCTAGTAGGGATATTTTTTATTATTTGTATCATGGGTATTCAATTATTTTATATTTTTTTTGTTTGCAACGGATTTTTTCAATCTATTGCTTTCCGTGGAAGCTTCTTATGATTTTCTCACTGTTTGTAATCTTGAGGGAACCTTCAGTATTCAAATGGGGTTATTATTTATCCATGGGTATTAAATTATTTTATATATTTTTTGTTTGCAATGGGATTTTTTCCATCTATTGTTGTCTGTAATCATAAATAGAATCTTTTTATGATTTTCTCATTGTTTCTAATCATGAGGGTTTGGTATTAAAATGGGGTTATTATTTATCCATGAGTATTCAATTATTCCATATATTTTTTTGTTTGCAATGAGATTTTGTCCATCTATTGCTGTCTGTAATCATACATGGAAGCTTCTCATGGTTTTCTCATTGTTTGAAATCATGAGGGTTCGGTATTAAAATGGGGTTATTATTTATTCATGGGTATTCAATTATTTTATAATTTTTTTGTTTGCAATGGAATTTTTCTCTATCTATTGCTGTCTGTAATCATAAATGGAAACTTCTTATGGTTTTCTCACTATTTGAATTCATGAGGGTTGGGTATTAAAATGGGGTTAGTATTTATCCATGGGTATTCAATTATTTTATAACTCTTTTGTTTGCAATGGGATTTTCTCTATCTATTGTTGTCTCTAATCATAAATAGAAGCTTCTTATGGTTTTCTCACTGTTTGAAATTATGAGGGTTTGGTATTGAAATGGGGTTATTCAAATTATGAGGGTTTGGTATTGAATTGGGGTCATTAATGGAATGTTGTTTTGTTTCTTTGTGGTGGAATGTCTAGTTCAGTGCTTAAGGCTCTTTGCTTCTTTAACTTTGTACTACAGAGATTCAAAAGATTCCAAATGGAAAAACTCATGTTAAATGGTGTTTGTTGTAACTCTTTATCTATTTTATGAGTAGTGTTTATCAACACAATTTATTGGTCATTTTCTGTGTTTTGTAACACATTTATTGCTTTTGAAAATTGCAAAATTCTGTACGAGCATCACTGTGACTCTTTAATTTAAGTTACAAATTTTAGTTTACAATTTCTAATTGTAGAAAATGGAATGACAAATGTTTTAATGTGCTGCAAAAATTTTTTACAAGTGCATTTTAAGTTTATAATTTATATCATATTGAATACATTTTAAAGCATGTTTACTTCAAAATTCAATCTGCAAGATGTCCTCTTTTCATAGTGGGTCACCTTAACTTGACCCCTCCAACTGGTGCACCACATTATCTGAAATAAATAAAATTTTCATCTACTTCTTGGGGTTATTGTTTATCCATGGGTATTCAATTATTTTATGTTCGATGATGTGGACACCCTAAATATTTCGTTATGTTGTTCACAAGTCTTATCTATTTTATCTATACACAAACAAATATATATATATATATATTTATTTATTTATTTATTTATATATTTGTGTGTCTGTGTACAGACATAAAACCAAGAAAACCTTCTATTCAAACTATGTCCTAGTAACGAAAGATATTTTGCAATATTTGACACTATGTCCTAGTGGTGAAAGATATTCTTTAATTATTGAAAAATATTGCATGCGTAAATCATAGGAAAAACATACAGAAATATATTCCCATTGCAAACAACAAAAACCAAACTGAGATATGTATTCTGCCCCTTGATTTTCCTACTTCTACCCCTTGATTTTCCTACTTTCAGCTAACTACACATTTTGCAAAAATTGACACTTTGTCCTAGTAGTCAAAGATCTTCTTTAATCTATCATCCACACACACGAGGACAACATTTTATTAAAATCTAGTACAAACAGCCCAAACAAGCATTCAACCAAATCAATCAACTCTCCATTAATTTCACACAATTGAAGGTTTAAGGCTCAGCAATCAAGCAGTCAAAAAATATTAAAGGAAATCAACCAATTCAGAGCAAATAGGCATTCGACCAAATCAATCACCTCCCATATTTAATACCAAATTCAATTTTATAGACATCCATCAAATCATTCAAATGAATAAAAATTATAGTCTGAACTTAGAGGACAAGTCTATAGTCATTGATTCAATTTAGATGTTGCATGCATAAACCATAGGACATGAAAATAGAAAAAACCAAATAAATCCTCTTTTTTTTCAAGCTAGAAAGATCATTGCCTTAGCAGGATAGGATATCCTTACCAGGGTTGAAGGATAAATGAGCGAAGCCATTGCAAACAATAAAAATAGAAAATATTTTAATACCCATGGATAAACAGTAACCCCATTTTAATACCAAACCCTCATGATTACCAACAGTGAGAAAACCATAAGAAGCTTCCATTTATGATTATAGATGGCAATAGATGGAAAAAATCCCATTGCAAACAAAATGTATATACAATAATTGAATATCCATGGATAAATAATAACCCCATTTCAATACCTAGAGCATATATTATGTTTTGAACAAATATATATACACATATTATGCATATGCATATGCATAAGTATGGTGTATATGCATATGCATATGTATGTTTATATTACATTCTGATTGTATATGGATAAACAATAACCCCATTTGAATATCGAAGCCTCATGATTTCAACTAGATAGAAAATGAAAAGAACCTTCCATTTACAAGCATATTAAACACACACAGACACACACAGACATACACATATGTATGTATATATGCATATGCATATGTATGTATGTATTATTTATATATATATATATATATATATATATATATATATATATATATATATATATATATATGTATGTATGTATGTATGTATGTATGTATTATATATATATGTATTATATATATATATATATATATGTATTATATATATATATATATATATGTATGTATTATATATATAATACATACATATATATATGCATATGTATGTTTATATATGCATCTGCATATGTATGTTTATATATGCATGTGTATGTATATATTAGATTATGAACATGTATATATATGCATTTGCATATGTATGTATATATGTATATGCCATATGTATGTATAAATACATACTTGTGATTGTGTGTATGTATGTTTGTAAGAACATGTTTGTATATGGATATGCATCCACATTCAGAGATGTAAGGGACTGCAATAAAGTAGTCAAAAAAAGAGGACAGCAAGTTAACATTTCAGACCACACAAGCATTCAACCAAGTCAATCAGCCTCTCCATTATTTCCTACAAAACTATGATGTATTAAACTATCTATGTGTATAAACCATGTCAGTTGCATTTATGTTTTGTAAACCCTTGTAAATCATTTTTGTATGCCACCTAAAATGAAGAATAAAATACTAATGAAGTAAATCATTTTATTATTAATTGATTCAATTACAAATAACAACTCGCCCCACTATGGTGAACTCCTATAGTCATGATCTAAATGCATGATAATCCTATCAACTAGGACTACCTTTTAGTAGAGAACTATTCTACAAGAACAAACCATTCTACTAGAGAACTATTCTCCTAGATAAGTGCATTGGGGAGACTTGCTTACCCAAAGGCATTTTGTGTTGACCTATGCTGCAGTCTACAAATCAAACCAATTCGATGATAACTACAACATAGGTTAACACTAAAAATGCTTTTGCATTATCAAGACTCCTTAAAGTAGAGCCATCTATGTCAAACAATTCAACCTTACAAGTGTTTTAACAAGCATTCTCTTTTTTGAAGTTTCAATTTATTCTTCAATCCACTGTGCTTCCTTCTTGAACTTCACCCCACCTAACATTTTCTTTAATGTACACAATCACAATTTACTAGATAAAACTAAACCAAATAAAACAATTCTGCCAATTGATGAATGAGCACTTATATGTGTTCTCTATTGGATCTGTCTCATCAAATTGGTCTACACCAAAAGGTTACAAAGATAGTCTCTGGCCTCCAATGAAGAAAAACTGCTATAGGCTTGGGGCAGGATAATGATGTGTTGTCACAGGGTAGGCTAATAAAAGTTAAAGCAAGTGAAAGAGTTAAATAGATCAATTGAAGTTTGAGTTGACAATATGTAATAGCACAAGACATGAGAAAAGTTTAAAATTTTTCAAGTTCAAACTTGCTAACAACAAGACTAATGCTGGGCCTAAACAATATAAGAAGCACAAAACAATATAAAAAGCAAAATTAGGGCCTAACCAATTTCATAAGACAACTGAACTTTCAATCCTAAGGGTGTTTTGAACCCAATGAAAGAAACCTATCAATTATAAAAGCATCCTGAACTTTATGATGTGCATGCCTAACAGGACAACAACCTACATTGTTAAATATTTCTCATGAAACCTACCAAATGAAACCTAGATTGTTAAATTTTGCTCATGAAACCTAGATTGTTAAATATCAGTGCAGTTTGGTTATATTTCGATGGTTGTTTTGAATACATTGTAAACAAATAAGGCAATACAAATTAATCCATTGAAATTTACAGGCAATTTGATGCTTACCTAGTTTGGTATCTTAGATGAATACAGATACCTCTACAGGCTATTTGAAATTTACATATGAATACAGATATCTTAAATTTGAGTGAATGTTAAATGTGTTAGATGAATACATGTAAATTTTGATGGTTGTTTTGAATACATTCTAAACAAATAAGGCAATACAGATTAATCCATAACAACATTATTTCTAAGTAACTCGCCACCTTTTTTTTCACACACTCTTGCATTAAAAGATATTTGTGTTTTAACTGCATTGTTGTTTGGTTTAAATTGAAGCTAAATGTTTGTAATTCAAAATAGTTATAGAGTTTAAACAATAATTGACTGCTTGATTGGTGAGCCTTAAACCTTCAATGGTGTGGTTGAATGCTTGTTTGGGTTGTTTGTGCTAGATTTTAATAAATTGTTGTCCTCTTGTTTTGACGGCTAGTTTGGTGAGACTTACACAGTTATCTGTGGGATTTCTTTGCAAGTATTAAGGAAAAGGGACCAGTAGATGGGCATGTGTGACTGTTTTGAGTGCACTTGGGCACTTTAACATTTTACTTGGGGCTCCAACTTTTTATTATATGCACTTTTTTGGGACTGATCTCCATGTTGGATGGGATATGTTATAATGAAAAATTGTTTAAAACTGTTTATTATAAAGCAAGTTGGAACTTAAATTGGGTTGATGGTTGGTCATGTACTTGGAAGATATGGATGTTTACTTGTTTATATAAATGCTTTAATGTGACATTTTGGGTTATGTTGCATCCACTTGTGTACAAGTTCAAAATAATGTCACATGCATTTATGTTTTAAAATCCTTGTTAATCATTTGTGTATGTCACCTAATATTAATAAAAAAACACTAAAAAGTGAACAAATGTGATGGGAACATTGATTGGTCCCCATATGTCCTATTTTTGGAAAAAAAGTAAATATGTAAAAGGTTTTTTATTAAAAATTAATGGGCCCAGTTTGGTCAACTCCTATACCCAGTATAGGAGCCCGACCCACTATGGGGCCCTCTCCCCTATCTATGCAAGATATTCTCCATATCACGAGCCTTGCTTGTGTTGTACTTGGAAATTCCACTGCAGATTGTCATGAATCTTTCGACACAGATGATTTAATGCTTAATTTATTTGTCAGATGTTGTGCTTAATTCATTTGTAGGCTTCTGGGCTTTGTGCTTTGCTGGTCCCTGAGCTTGCAAATTTGAATCATTGGCCCTAACATAAAGAATGAGGTTTTCCATTTTTTTAAATTATAATCGACTCAAGTTAACCTAGAAATTCTGAAGATTTATCAATGAAAAAATAATAACTATTAAATGAACATAGCCCTCACACCAAAATAAACCATGACTAGCTGAACTTAATCTTTAATAGCAATTTGTTAGTCTTCATTTAATTGAATACAAACATAACTAGCAAGATCATGATGTTCTTGATCCTTCAGATCTTGCTTTGTGGGATAGTCACTTGTCAGGTCTTTCTGAGTTGTTTTGTGAATCTCACATTATTGAGTTGGATGATATATTTGAGGGTATATCCCTTTTTTTTATGACAATATCAACACTGTTGTCACACCATCTGTGTCTTTGGATATTGTTGCTTTAGTGTTTCCACATGGTCTTGTTGATCCACCTTCTTCAGTTGAGGTTGCACCCGATCATGATGTGACATTTGGTTACGTGGAGGCATCGGGACAGTTTTCAGAGGCATCTTTCATGTTGATTCTTCCTCTCCCTTCTCTTGTTTCAGATTTGGTGTTTCTCTTGCATCAGTGGTTGGAATTGTTTCTCCCTAAAGGGAGGCATGTTGCTTGCAGACATTGGATATTGTTTTGTCTTTAGGCTTCCAGGATCGGCACAGGAGTTTCTTCATCATGGGGAGGATCTTTAACATTTCTATTCTTTACTATGGGGGACTACATAGTCTCTCTCCTTTTGTATTTTGTTGACATCAGTAATGGAAGTTGTCCTTGGGGGTCTTGTGGAGTCCTCCTTCCTTTCACTCTTTTTCAACTTTTTTCTCTCTTTTGGAGAGGAGTTTTCTCCCACAGGGTTTTTCTCCTTTTCTCTGCTTGTGAGAGATTGCATTGCATTTGCATTGTAAATGGGTACCTAACATGGTTGTGTAGCTGAGACCCATATTGCATCTTGATATTGCATAATAATCTCCCTAAGTTGCACTTAAAGGGGGGGTGTTGGAGTAAATGAGTAAATACCATTTACCCATGCTTAAGTTTACTTAGGCATCCAACACAAATATTAAATTAGGTGCATATTAGATAATTAGTTGCATTTACCGTTCAAGTAGTTTTTACCTACCGGCTCCTGAACACACCTATATATTGTACATTTGTAAATATTTTTTGCATCTCAATACATTTTTTCATCCTCTGGTGAAAAAGCTCTGCTTCTCTCGTATTGTGAAGGTTATTTCCTATAGGTTGTGCTCTTGGGAGGTGGATGACACCGACATCTCTTATTTTCTTTCCCACTTACACTACAACATACACACAAAAGATGGTTGAAACAAACTTTTCCACTATTTGGCGTATAAACTTAAGACCACATTAGGAAACCCACATGTCTATGTTGTGAGCCTTGTTGCACTCATGATTAAATTTCCCTCTTATTTGACATTATTTTCCATATTGTTTTTTTATCTCTCTTCGATTTCCATCCCATCTTTTCTCACCTTTTTCCTCTTTGTCTTTTGCTTGTATCTCTCATCTCTTTTCCTTCAAGTTTAGTTCTTTCGCCTTTATCTTGATCTATTCCTTTCATCCCTTTGGAGGCATCTTCACTCTCTCCTTGGGGGCATATCTTCTTATCTCTTCCCATCACTTTATCGTTCCACAACTACTTGTCTCCTCATCAATATTGTGCCTCTCTTATATGCATACGTCTCTCTCCACTTATCCATATTTCCCATGATTGTTTCTCTCTCCCGTACCACTTGGTGGACCATATCATAATCTCTCCTCTTATCCACGTGTTCTATCATCATTTCATTTTTCCTACCACTAAGTGCATAGCTAATTTATGTTCCCTTGATAACTTGGGGGCATAACCTAAATGTTCCCCCTTATTCTACTCATTATTGCTTCTCTTTGATCACTTTAGGGCATGACCCACATGTTCCCCCTCCCTTTTCCTATCATTAATTGGGGGCATGACCTAAATATTCCCCTCTTTCTTCTAGATTCCTCTTATCGTCTTTTCCAAATCTTTGGCAATATTTCCTTTCTCCCTTTAACTGCTTTAACCTTAAACTAATTCTCTTTATCCTATCATCTCATCACCAATCAATTTTGAGTGCAGGTGAGGGCAAGGATATGTATCCTATATCTCTCACATTTTTCCATCATTAATCACACAATAACCAAATTTTTAGTAGCTTGGGTCTAGCCTGACCTTATTTGGGGTGAAAATTGCATATAGCCAAGGTTGGCAATCATTTAGACAATATTTGAGGTGACAACTGCATGTAACCAAGGGTGGTAACCACATATAGCCAAGGGTAAGAATCACATAGTCATTATCATGGGTGGTTACCACATAACTATTTTATGGATTTTAGCTTTTTTTATCATCATCAACATATTGTTTTTGGCCTAGTCTAGCCTTATCTTGAGTGGCTACCTTACAATATTTATCATAATGAGCAGTTTCTAGTATTCAATTTCTAATTTTCAATTTCCAGTTTCCAATTTATATTTGCTAGGGTGCCACTTCATAAATCTAACCACTCTCATTTTCCTCTTTCCTTCGAATCCCCTTAGATGCTTTCCATACAAAAGAAGTGCCTACCTTGTTTTAACCGTTGTATCATTTTTCAACAATATATGAATGTATTTTTATAATTAAACAATATATTTCTTAATGTTTGTTTATTTCTATATATATTTTTCATATATGTTTCTATATTTAAATATATTATTATTATTTTTTCAAAGAAACTAAAGAAAATTACATTGTATATACCTATGTATTATTGTCTAACATTATTTTTGTATAGATGCATACCATAACCAAGTACACACGTACGAGATTTAAAAAAAAATCAAAATCAAAATACTCGCATCTCTCTATTTTACCAAATTACTTTATTAATGTTTGACATGCAAGGAAAAGGGACAAAGTTCCTATTTAATTACGCCGATAGGTGGTCCCTTAGTGAGCAACACTACATGAAATACATAGATCAGTGGTCCAGATTAAAAGGACTACTATGACTCTCAAAGGACTACTATTATGCCCTTATTCTAAAACTAGATTTTGATAAGGCTTATGATCGTATAAGATGGCCATTTATTCTTAAAATGCTACATTGGCTGGGATTTGGTCCTAACTTTTGTGCTCATGTGAGAATGCTATTTATCGATGCTAATGCAAGATTGGCTATTAATGGAGTCCTCTCCCCCCAATTCCCCCTCCAAAAATCCATCCGCCAAGGTTGCCCGCTTGCTCCGTTCCTTTATGTCCTCACTGTTGATGCTCTTGTTTATCTCTTTCAAC
Organism: Cunninghamia lanceolata; assembly: GCA_027924645.1. Classification (NCBI taxonomy): domain Eukaryota; kingdom Viridiplantae; phylum Streptophyta; class Pinopsida; order Cupressales; family Cupressaceae; genus Cunninghamia; species Cunninghamia lanceolata. The sequence continues at coordinate 5,288,402 of BSBN01000391.1, read as the reverse complement.
ACGCTCAATTAAACTCTCTCATCCATGGCATCTCCCTCCCTGACAACACTTCAGCGCTTAACTCCCACTTTGCTGATGACAGTATGATTTTTATCCAAAATACAGTTGAAGATATTAGAAATCTGCTTGATACCCTTGCCTATTTTTGCACCGTCTCGGGGTCCCAACTAGCCATGCACAAAATTGAATTCTAGATGACACGTCCCAGCCCGCATCCCCCATGGATATCGAATGAATGGAAAGAGATCAAACATTACTCATTACCTTGGCATTCCTTTTGGAATTGGGGTCTCATTGAAAGATATGTGGAGGTGGTTTTTAAATAAACTCAAATCAAAACTTTTGGCTTGGACAAATCGTTTCCTGTTAATGGCTGGACATATACAGGTGGCTAATAAAATCCTCTTGGCTAGCCATGTCTACATTTCATCATGCTGGCTACCTTCTAAAGCCTGCTATAACCAGCTAACCCAACTAATTCGTAATTTTATTTGGTCTAAATGGGGAACCAAAAAGGCAAGCCTGTCACATCGTGGTCTCATTGCATCCTCCCAAAGGAAAAGGACGGCTTGGGCATCATTGATCCCTACACTCAAGGTGTATGTCTTGCTGCCAAATGGATAGGCAGATCTTTGGAAGAGAATGCTCCTTGGAAACTTTTACTTCGATACCGTTTACAAAATGCTACTGCAGGTAAATCATGGAGTTTAGTCCAATGGAATGACAAGATTCTTGTAGCTCCATACTTCAAGATCCATGGTTCTGCTCCTCTTAATAGCATATGGAAGGCGTGGCAGCAGGTCTCCAGCAATTTGTCTTGGTTTGACCAGTCATTTAGCCATGGAAGTAGTTTCGCAACTTCTTCAATTTGGTGGAGCCGTCTGATACAAGTTAATAACACACCGTTGGCATTGATTCCTAGACTTAAAGCTAAACGTCTCTTCAAGAAAGGCATCCAAGTTTTCACGGACCTTTGGGATCTTTCATGCTTCACATGGAAGTCTTGGCGCCATCTCAGGTTGTGCTTCAATTTAAGCTATAAAGACAAGGCTGCTATTCTGGAAATTCAGAAACTCGTGCCCCCTCATCTCACTATCCTCATCTCTTCAGACTGTCATTCTAGCTTTCTCAAGGACTGGAGGTGGCCAAACGGCAATAACATCAGATTTTTTCCCCTCAAGGCGCTCTACAAACAGCTCGTGCCTAACTTGCCTATTTCACGACGTCTTAACACTCATTGGAATTGCAACTTCAGCCGTGTCAGGCGGAATAAACTCAGCCTTGCTATCTGGAAATCCAAAGCTGACTCTCAATCACAGCTGACTGCTTGGAAACTTCTTCACGCCAAACTTCCGGTGGGAACCCGCTTTAAATTCATCCGCCCGATCCCCCAATGTCCCTTCTGTGGAAAGACTGAATCCTTTAAACACTGTTTTTGGTTCTGCCCTCATGTTAAATTGATTTGGGCTGCCCTTATGGACACCTTACTTGCCCTCTTCCACTTTTCCTGGTCCTGGAAAGCTGCTCTTCTTGGATCCTCCAAATCCCACATCTTGTTAACCAGCTCTTGCTGTCTCATTATTATTTAATATATTTGGAAATTGCGGTGTCAGGCTGCCTTGTCTCACTCACAATTCCCCTTGGAGATTGAAATCCAGACTATTTGTTCAAGCCTCCATTTTCTAATGATAAGCTTTCTCTCATGTCCTAATGATCCGCGTACCAACAATAAAGATATCAGTGTGCAAGCTAAGCGTCTTCTTATAGAGCTTCAAGCCAAGGTTATGCCAAAAGAGGTTCGCTATAAGACTAACGGTTTTCCTCAAGCTTCTTCAGCAACAGATGGAATTCCTGTGACTTTTGTCCGTGGAGGGAGTGTAGCTGAGCCTGATGGCAGAGGTTGCTGATGATGTTCGTTTGCTTCCCTTGTTGGTCCAGAAGACAGGAATAGCTGACTGGAGATGCGGGTTTTCTTTTTGTCTTCCATTCCTGTGTTTTACCCGTTCGTTGGGAAGCTGACAGCAAGGTTTTTTTAATATCTTCTGGAGGGTTGTTAGCAGGCAGCCTCCCCTATTTTCAGTTGATGCATATTCTGGGAGTGCTATCCTCTTGGTTGGTGCAGTGGTTAGCCTTATTCATGTTATGGCACAGGCAATTTTATGGTGGAAGTTTACTCTTGGGACTTGCTGATGTGTCTGGTTGTGACTACACTTTAGCGTTTTCCCTTGCTTTGCTGTTATACTTTAGAATTCTAATGTTTATCTCTCTGTTTTTGTCTTGAGCTGGGTGCGTAGGCTGCTGTTCTAGTTTTCTCCACTGTCTGGACAGCTTGCATTATCTCTTCCTTCGTGCTGGATGTGCTGCGCATCGGCAGTTGTTTCAGCTGTTGTTTGCTTTGATTGTGGTCCTTTTGGAATTTGCTGGTCAACTGTCTCTTCCCTTTGTTTGGCTGTGCTTAGTCTGTGCATGCACAGCTGCTATTGTAATATGTTTTATGTTATTTCTTATCTGCTTTAATCCAATAAAAATATATCTATAAATGATGCATGGTACGAAGCCTTTATGTTATTTCTTATAATCCAATAAATATATATATATATGATGCATGGTACGAAGCCTCAAAGAAAAGGAGAGTGGATTACGTTTTTCGAATTTGTATGTCGTTTAGATTTCATGATAAGGCCAAACAGTGATTTAAAATAGGCTATCCGGAGGTCATGTATTAGATTTCCAAAATGTAATTATGTGTAAAATGCATCTGAATTCGATAGGGCACGGGACCGGAACAAAATTAACAATGAAACTACTACTTTAATGGTAAAGACTCTGAGACATAGTTGGTCAAATTTTAAGTCAGTTATGTGAGTGTGGCCATCCGGTGAGTGATTCCGATCCATGTGTAGGTAAAGTATAATGGGTTTAATCTTTAGTGATATACATTGATTTCTATTTTAATTATGTGTGTATGTTTATTTTATTTGATTGTTAGTGAGGTTCATATGTTTATTATCGTTAATTATGTGTGTATTAGTTATTATTTATTTAATATATTATAATTTTCTATTTTATATTATATAAAATACAAATTTATATAATATGTATATAATTATAATATAGATTTTCAAAAAAATTATTACTCCAAGACAAAGTAACCCACTTGGGTTTTCATGACCAATGAAATATATGGGTACCTGAGTCATCGCACATTGCAATTTGCTACGGGCACGTTGCTATGGAAATTTCCTATAATATTTGTTTATATTGTTTTAAAAGATAGGCTAAGCATGAGACTCGTTCTCTAGATGCTACACAACTTTTTTTTTCCAAAGCAGGCTCTATAGTTAAAGTCTTAGTCCTTAGCTTATAAATCTAGTTTGGAAACGTGGTAGATTAGTTTTGAAGTAATTTTTGTTAATGAGCTCATCAATTATGTAAGCTCATGACAAAACTCCATGATGCTTGAATGACTTGCACATATTCCCTCCACCTTGGCTTATTCGTGACCTTTGGGAACTTGTATTTCTAAAATTTAAGCTCTTCATGTATACTAAGATGAAACGTCTCCATTGTTTCGTGAAAGAGAAACGAGTAGGCTTCTCTATAATGAAAATCAATTTATTCTTTGAGGCATCCACTAAGATTGTTAAATAAAATCTGGAAAAATATAATATAGGGTGCCCTAGATGATAGATGAAATTGGTAACTTATGGTCATTGCAAAATTGTAAAATGGTTGAGGCAGAAAGACATCAAACTTCAAAATCATTATAAAGATCAGCTTTACTCCAAATGTTTTGACATATCCTAGCTGATTCACACTTTTTGCAAGCAAAATGCTGTTGGCATTCTTAGATCAATCCCCTCTTATCGTCTCTATCCAAGAGAATTCAATGGCTAGCCAAACTTGAAATACAAATGGTAATTACAAGCTTCTTTGAAATAATCCGTGCATCTTTGTCATGATAATAACTTTGATTCTACCTCAATCCAAGAAGATGTCATTATGGTACAGATTGCCCCATGAATTTAATCTTTAACCCACAAACAGTAGCCTTGACCTAATACATATGTCAACATTGTTTAGCTTGCTAAAAGAGTCAATCGGGATGGTACAGGTCAAACATTTGGAGTAACTATCTCTTTTTAAGATTTTTTTAAAGCACTCGTGATGCTTTTTCTTTTTAATCATGTGTGCCCGCCTAGCTTTTTTTAATTCAATGAATATCTGTAATATATGTTTAGTATATCATGGTATTGTGTGTAAATAACTTATGTCATGTATTGTATGTACAAATAATCAATTATTTTTGGTTTTGACAATTATTAGAGAAGAGATAATTATTTTTGGTTATATTATTAAGATACAGTATTGTATGTACAAATAATCATACAATTGGAAAATAATTATCTCTTCCTAGAATAATTTAGGAAGAGATAATTATTTTTGGTTATGTCATCATAGTATTGTATGTACAAAAAATAACTTCCTAAATTATCTCTTCCCTAATTAAGAATCAAGTTTTGAGGGCTACTAAATTTGTTTCAACATGATCTTGGCTTCATTTTTTTGGTTTGATGTTGATAAAACTTTATCTTTAGTAATTTTTTTGTGACCTTGTTAACTTCACCAATAAACCAAGGTCTTTTCTCTTTACTTATGATTTGAGCAATGAACAAAGTTTAGAAGGTAGCCACAAATTTTGTTTGAAAAGATACTTCACTTAAATTCTAATTTAAAATTATTCAATTAAAATATTTTTAAAAATTATCTTTCAATTTGTGGAAACTTTAAAAGTTATAATTTCTAATAGCATTTAAGGCAACAACCACTTCTATTGATCATACAAGGTATTGTAGGAACAGGGAAATCATACTTGATTAATAGTATTTAGAATGCACTCTTTATAAATGTACCCATAAAACAAAAGCCCTTGTTTTTGCTTGCCTCAATAGGTGTAATTGCTTTCAACATCAATGCATCAATCATTCAGTCGACACTTCACATACCAATAAAAGAGATGAACCCTCTTCAAGGTCAAGTTCTATCAACTTTCCAGGAAAGCATGTATTTCATTCGTTATACTCTAATTGATGAAATGAGATTCATTGCAACAAGGTTACATTAGAATGCACTAAAAGCATTCTACATGAACCATTCCCATACCACAACCAAAGGGAATTTGGTGGACGCTCTAATGTGCTTATTGGTGACCTCAGACAGTTGCTACTAGTATGTAACATTCCAATGTATGTTGGATCGTCATATGGGGCAACACTTTGGAGAAGCTTTCAAACAATACTCACACTGGCCACAATTTTTGACAACAAGGGGATGAACCTACCCAAATAATAATTTGCAACCTACTTCAAAATATAAGGAATGTTCAGGCAACACAAGTAGATTGGCAACTACTTATGTCACGCAACAATGACAACCTATTTGCTAGTGAAAAAAAACATTTTGTTCATCCAAACATTTGTTTCCAACAAATGATTTGGTTGAAACACAAAACAAAAAATGTTAAAAGCATTGGGAAAACCAATCGCACACTGCATTGCTGAACAAAAAAGAAGCACATTAAATTGATATTCAGCTAATGAACAACTACAAACAAAGATGTTATTGTGCATTGGACAATAAGTCATGCTAAATACAAATTTGTCAGTTGTGACTGGACTTGTTAATGGTGCACTTGGCGAAGTAGTTGCTATTGTCTACAAAAATAAAAGCAAGCCACCAAATCTAGCTCTATTTGTTGTCAAATTTCAATGTTACATTAGCCCTGCATGGAACATAAATGAAAAAAAATGGTTTCAACAGACAAATCCCATTGAAAATGTCTTGGTCACTTCAATACACAAAAAACAATGTCTAACTCTAAATAGAGCTACAATAGACATTGGAAATAATGAACGCCAAGGACTCATCTTCACAACAATGTCACGAGTAAAAAGTTTTTCAAATCTACAAATATTTTTAGATTTCTCATTTTAAAGATATAAACGTATGGAAAAAATATGTATGTAATCCTATGTAAGCAAGAGGAGGGTTGTCTCAAAAAAATGCCTACAAATCAAACTACTAAATATATATTTACAATGATTTTTCTTTTTGTTGTCCACCTTTAACTATGGAATACCAATTAGATGTTCTTATTTTATACAAAATATGTCAAATAAGTGTAATTGTTAATTCTCACTTACTAGATTATTACTATTTGTACTCTATGATTTATGTTTATAATAAATGAATAATAAATCAAATAAATTTAAAATCTCATTTCATAAATATTTTGTTGTTTTAAGAAATTAGACATCACCCACTTCTTTTCTTGTTTATTTCAAGTTGACACATATAATTGAAAAATTATCTAACAAAATACAATTGTGACCCAAAATTTTCTTCTTATCAACTTAAAATAGCCCAAAAACTTTCTTGGAAGAATAATAAAACTATTAGTGTGCCCACATAACCTATGGTCCAATTGCTAGTTTAAATTTAGCTGTCTCATTTTGCAAATCTTGTATTGAATTTGGTACATCCTCAATCCTTCCCCCAACCTAAAGCGTGAAATGCCCAACTGCCCTTGAACTTAAATTTCTACACGTGTAAAGTGCAGATTCATTCCAGACGGCTTGGAACGTATCTACCCCATTCTCTAACAATACCTATTTAGAGATGGACAATTAGCAAATTTATCTCGGTCGTACTTCTTCATGTCATCCAAATTTATCAGGATTTTTCCTCCAGTAAATCACGTAAACTATGATTTCACACGTGTGATTTGTTTTGTTTTGATAGTAAATTAATATCAATTTCCCGACTCCCAAGAAAGCTAGTTAGTCCAGATCGCAGAGTCGTGTCTAAAGATACAGAAAAAATCGGAGTACAACACAAGTTACCTAGTTTAGTACTGATTGATGTACATACATCAAACGTTTAAACGGGCAATGCAAGCAGCTTTGTGTTAAGAGTAAATGAATGAGTAGTGTGTAATGTAGTAGTAGTTTTACCTATACAAAAAAAGCAATGTTAAGCAATACATATATAAGGAATGGAAATATAACAATATATTACACACAGGGACAATACATATAGGAACAATATACGTAGAAAGGGTGCATGATACAACTAAACAAACAAAAGGGAACACATTGTTTAAACATGAGAGTACATTCATTTATTGTTGAAGACAATACAAAGCTTAAAATGAGGTAGGCATTCCTTTTGCATGGAAGTGATCTAAGAGGATCTAGAGGAAGAGGAACATGAGAGTAGCTAGATCTACAAAGAGCCCCCTTGGTAAAGGCAAATTGGAAACTGGAAATAAAAAATTAGAAATTGGATACTAGAAAGGGGGAGAGATGATAAATCCTATAAGGTAGCCACCCAAGATAAGGTTAGGCCTGACCAATGATAAGACATTGATGGTGATGATCAAAAAGGTAAAATGGTAAAAATGGATATATAGTAACAACCCCATGATAACGACTGTGTAGTTGTCACTTCAAATATTGTCTATATGGTTGCCACCCTTGGCTATATGTAGTTGCCACCCCAAACAAGGTTAGGTCAGGCCCAAGCTATTAAAAATCTAGTAATCATATTGATGATGGGAAAAGACAACAAATATAAGACATATGCTCCCCCTAAATTGATTGGTCATGAAATGATATGATAAAGAGCCAATCAATTTATGATTAAAGTGGATAATGGGAAAAAGGAAATAATGCCAAGGATTTTGAAAAGAGTATAAGAGGAATCTAGAAAAAAAGAGGGGAACATTTATGTCATACCCCTAGTCAATGATAAGGAAAAGGAGCTCCAGGGGATCACGTGGGTCATGCCCCCAAGTGATTCAAGGGAAATAATAATGAGGAGAACATGGGGAATTTTGGTCATGGGCCCCAAGTGATTAAAAGAAAAGTTTGGCTATGCATCTAGTGGTTGGGAAAAAATAAACAATGACATGACACACAGATAAGAGGATAGATTATGATATCACACCCCCAGTGGTAGGGAGACATAAGTAACAATAGATGTGGATAAAAGGAGAGAAACATTTAAGCATAGAAGAGATGCACAAGATAGACAAGAATACAAGTGGGTGTAGAACAATAAGGTGGTGAGAAGAGATAAGGAGAGATGCCCCCAATAGGAAAGAGTGAAGTGCCTCCCAAGAGATGAAAGAAACAACTCAAAATAAAGGTAAAAGAACTAAGTGAAGAAAAAAAGATGAGAGATAGAAGCAAAATATAAGATAAAAAAGACAAAGTTCAAATATAAGTAAGAAAACATGGTATGGAAAGTGAAGAGTGATATAAAGCAAGATCGAAAATAAGGTGAAGGAAGAGAGAAGAATAATCATAGGCACAATAAGGTTCACAATAATACAAGTGGGTTTTCTAACACGGTCTTAAGTTTATGCGTTGAAATAATAGGGACGTATTTTTTACCATCTTCTGTGGATGTTATAGTGTAAGTGGGAAAGAAGAGATATATGAGGAGTGTAAAGGTATGTAATAGTATAGTCTATAAATGGTAATGCAAAGGACAAGAAGGAAGGAGAAAGGGGCTTGTCATGATTGTGTCAAGGAACTAGTCATTATTTAATCAAAGACTTCAAGAGAATGGGGAAAGATAACTATGTAATGGATTAAGAGATGGAGAGGTGGAGGAATAGGATAAATTAGTAATCCAATTTCAGACCATGCAAACTAGTATTTGAAAGGGGACCAATAGGGTGGACTAATATAACTTGGGAGAAGAATAAGCGGGGCATCTTAGTAAAGTGGAGTGAATATTTCTTTTACTTTGATTTTAATTGTATTGCTTTAATGGATTGTTATGGATTTTAACTTGCACATGCATTTTCATTTTTCTTTTATTTTTCTTAGGGATGTCACCCACATAGTCTGCCCCCATGCAACTAGGAGGATGTAAGGGCTCACCATTGATGGTTAGACCATAATGATAACTTTAAGAAAAGTCCCCTCAAATTTTCTATAAAATCATGGCAAATCTTGATTGGATGCATTGATTTCTATGGCAAATTCTACCTTTCTTCAAAAAAATCTTGGCAAAATTATGTACATTGCTAAATATTTTTTTCCTTAGCGAATTATTATTATTATTATTATTATTATTATTTAAATGTGCCCAGTAAACTTTTTAACGTGACTGGCGACACTGGTGCGACACGCCCTCCGGCTCCACGTGAATGCTTTTGCCCGGAGCAATGAACCGGTGAGGCCACAACACGGGGGACCTCATCCCCTAGCAAGAACACTTCAAACCCGTGAGCTCGTTGGCCCAGCGAAGGCGTAAAGCCTACGAGCTCGTTGGCCCAATGGGGGTTTGAACTCTGGTGGGCGCCACTACAACCGAGCAACTTAACCACCGAACCACGCCCTTATCAGCTCCTTAGCAAATTATTGACTAATACTAGAAATAAGGTATTTTTTGGAAAATGATCAAATGATAATAAAAATAAGTTAATTTTTGGCAAATTTCTTCATACAACTTAAGGGTAAAAGCACAATAGTGTGTCACACTTTTGGCTAAATAAATAATTCCGAGCGGAACCAAATAAATAAAAATAAAAAAAAGGCGAAATTGTCATTTTTGCCCGGATTGATATAGTTTTCAAGTGTTCCGCCTAGAGCCCACGATGGATAGCGACCCCACAACGAACAACCAACCCACAACAGCCAGCCAGCGACTGCACTGCACTGCCACCTCCAGGTACCATGACTCGGGGCTTAAATTTGACAGTTGTATAGCTGTATTTAGGCATTTTTGCTGTAAAATACAATCAAAATTTTAGTCATTTTTGCTGTAAAATATAATCAAAATTTTAAACAGATTGTATCATATGAAAGGAGAGATTTTGGACAAAATGTCAAAATTTATATAGGATTATGATGATTTATATATTTGATTTTTATATGATTTACTTATACTAAAGCATGTCATAGTATTTGAAGGGCACCATTGAATAGATAACTATCATAAAAAAATAGCTTGACAGGCAAAGCTGACTATTAAATTTAAGCCCTACTTAGGGCTTAAATTTGATAGTTGTATAGCTGTATTTAGGCATTTTTGCTGTAAAATACAATCGAAATTTTAAACAAACTATATCATATGAAAGGAGAGATTTTGGACAAATTGTCAAAATTTATATAGGATTATGATGATTTATATATTTGATTTTTATATGATTTACTTATACTAAAGCATGCCATAGTATTTGAAGGGCACCATTGAATAGATAATTGTCATAAAAAAATAGCTTAACAGGGAAAGTCGACTGTCAAATTTAAGCCTTGCACAAGGCTTAAATTTGATAGTTGTATAGCTGCATTTAGGCATTTTTGCTGTAAAACACAATCAAAATTTTAAACAGACTATATCATATGAAAGGAGAGATTTTGGACAAACTATAAAAATTTATATAGGATTATGATGATTTATATATTTGATTTTTATATGATTTACTTATACTAAAGCATGTGATAGTATTTGAAGGGCATCATTGAATAGATAACTGTCATAAAAAAATAGCTTGACAAGCAAAGCTGACTGTCAAATTTAAGCCCTGCTCAAATATTAAATTTGACAGTTGTATAGCTGTATTTAGGCATTTTTGTTGTAAAATACAATCAAAATTTTAAACAGACTGTATCATATGAAAGGAGAGATTTTGGACAAACTGTCAAAATTTATATAGGATTATGATGATTTATATATTTGATTTTTATATGATTTACTTATACTAAAGCATGTCATAGTATTTGAAGGGCACCATTGAATAGATAATTGTCATAAAAAAATAGCTTGACAAGCAAAGTCGACTGTCAAATTTAAGCCTTGCTCAGGGCTTAAATTTGATAGTTGTATAGCTGCATTTAGGCTTTTTTGTTGTAAAACACAATCAAAATTTTAAACAGACTGTATCATATGCAAGGAGAGATTTTGGACAAACTGTCAAAATTTATATAGTATTATGATGATTTATATATTTGATTTTTATATGATTTACTTATACTAAAACATGTCATAGTATTTGAAGGGCACCATTGAATAGATAACTGTCATAAAAAATAGCTTGACAGGCAAAGTCGACTGTCAAATTTAAGCCCTGCTCAGGGCTTAAATTTGACAGTTGTATAGCTATCTTTAGGCATTTTTGCTGTAAAATACAATCAAAATTTTAAATAGATTGTATCATATGAAAGAAGAGATTTTGGACAAATTGCCAAAAATTATATAGGATTATGATGATTTTTATATTTGATTTTTATATGATTTACTTACACTAAAGCATGTCATAGTATTTGAAGGGCACCATTGAATAGATAACTGTCATAAAAAAATAGCTTGACAGGCAAAGTCGATTGTCAAATTTAAGCCTTGCTCTCCATGTTTTCATTGTTTCAACAATATGCTTCTCTATTTACAAGGTTTAGGATTCTGGATCTTTTTAGTTAATGCAACATTTCCTTGGCTTTGACATATCATTATAGCCCACACAAGACTATTTAGAACTCAGGTCAACAGTGCCAGATCTACATGGTCTTCTTCAAAGCTCAAATCTGCAATAAAAAATGAACACAATAACATCAACTGCCCCTTTTCATAACAATGAACAATTCAGTCAAAATAGCTATGGCATATATCAAAAAATGATTCATCTTGCTTGCTTTGTATACCTACTTCATGAACATGGCCCATGCTTTTATTGCATATATATCTAGCCTTAATTCACATGAGGATAGTATACATACTTAGAAATGACTTCTAATGATCATCCCTAATCATCCTTCTATCCATATGGTCCATGTCTCTCCTATACGCTACTTTCATGTGGCCCTCAATTCACATGATCATAATATAGTGGGGCATATACATCAAAGGTTAGGAAGAGGACAAGATGATAACTTACCAACACCAATTTTTCCATCTATTACACATGAAAATTGATATAAAATTTATAAATTAGTTAAATGAATATTAAATTTATAAATTAACACACTTATAAAAATTAATTAAATTTATAAAATTATTAGTTAAATTTAAATATGAAATTTGATATAAAGGTTATAAATTAATTAAATCTAATAAACTATTTAGTTAACTTTAATCTAATCTAATATTCTAGACCAATGGAATTCATAACTTTTTAAAGTATTTAAAATTTAGTTATGAAAAATAAATATACAAGATCCATGAACATATCAAATAGATCAAATATGTACCATATATGAATGTATATATATAATGATCCTTAAAATTGTGCAATGTTCATGTGTATCAAATATTAAAACAACATACAATATATAGATTCTCATCTCCTAAATCTACAATGATAAGGTCTGCAGGTCTTAGAAGAGCAAGCTTTAGAGTGTAAACTACTATCCCCTGAGTGTTGGTGTGAACCATTCTACATGCACATGTGTGTACATGTAAGCACATATGTATGTATGTAAATAACATGTAATTGATTTTTAAATATTTATTACAAAAAAATTTAAAAAAATTAGTAAAAGTTCAAAATATCTAGACATTGAATTATATACAAAAGGTCTTAATTTATACCTCTTTGCTTACAAGAGGATCATCATGGTGTTCCAGATCTTTGTAACATGGATCATATCTATCAACATTAGTATCAACAATGTATCATCTACTAAGTGTTACATGGAATCACCAAAAAGTGTATATATATTGGTGTCCCCAACGAATCAACCAAACTCAAATGCATAGAAGGCATGGCCTCCAACATCATATATACATAGATTAAGATATGCTTAGAATGGCTAACTACATCAAGTATGCCATGATCAGTAGATGTATAATCACCACGAGTAACTGAGGCAACCGAAATAATTAACTTTGTCATTTTCTTAACAACATTATATGTGTGATAGGATTGCACTTTTGTTCATTTAAAAACCATTGAAAACTGCAAATATATAGTCATTTGCATTTACTTGGTCTTCTCAAATTTACGTTCATTTCAATAGGAAAAATCTATTTGTTGAAAATGAGAAATTTGAACTTTAATGTATTTCAATTCAAAAGGATAAAGCTTTGCCATTATAGAAATAGATTATTGAGTTTTGTATTTACATTTATTTCAATAAAACTTGCATTTTTATTACAGATCTGTTCAATCTAACTACATTATTAGTTTGAAAATCTAAACTTGGCTAGATGTATTTGAATTATGTGCACATACTTGAAACTTGCTTGCCTTGGTGTATGTGACCCACAATAACTTATTTAGTATAAATAAGAACACGTAGGTTGTTTCATGTTTTATACCCCTTGTTGCACGTCTTGATTTAATATAAATGTTTAGATTGAATGTATTTATTTTTTTAATTTTAAATGTTTATATAGTTTTGTAAAGTTAATTTAAATGTGTATATTGTTCATGTGTATTTAATTCTTAGATTTTAAATGTTTTTAGTTTTGTTAATTTAAATGTAAAAATTGAATGTATATATAAATTCATTAAATTATAAATTAAATGTATGTTAATTTTTTTAAAATGCAAAAATTTGCACATACATGGCCATCTGACATGGCATCTCATCATAGTGATGGTCATAATAGTGAGCATTGAATAGTGAGCATAATAGTGGTGATGCACATAGTGTAACTAGGAGTGAGTTATATGATGCCACTCTTGATATACTCAATAATGCTTTGACACATTTAGATTAGACGATCCATAATACACCAAACTTGTCTAATAGAGACAGGTTGGTGGGGACTAGAGCAGAGTTTGCCCATATGTTTGACATAGTCAAATCATACAATCCCTATGATGATTTGAGTATTGAGGATTTTTATGTGTCACTTGCTAGTACTATTATTGGGACAATGAAATGGCCAAAAGTTAATAGGGCCATTTTATTGAATATGGTGCATAGTATGTTTCCACATTATCATGGACATGATAGAGTTCAGGGCTATTTTGTCACCAGGTAGGTGTACAGATATTGTTGTTACACCACTTATATATCCTAAGTGGTTAGAAGCACATCATAGATGACCACACAATGATGAGTTGCCATTATATTTTTGCAAACAACTATTTGTTGTTGCTCATTTACAACTTGATGTTGATTTCACATCTATCCTGCGACATGGGATAGGGTTATGGGAGGTTTTTTGAGAAATTTTGATGTCCTGATCAAGATCCACCCAAAAATAAGAGGGCATTAGTGGGCCCCAACCTTTTGGTACTTCCCAAAAGGTTGAATCTAGGACAATCAGCTGAGGTGGCAGTTACATCATCGAGACATCGTATTTTTGAGAGTTTAGGTTCTATTGCTAGTGACGTTGACCGCTTGGCATCAGATCGTGTGGGTAGATATATGTTGCGTCCACGTACCAACATAGGATCAGTTTATTTGACTTCTGCCAGTTATGATCCTTACATATGTGCTGACATAGTTTCACCATGTGATGTGGCGCAAACTTCTGGAGAGAGTGCTTTACGCAGACTGAGTACATGTCTAGCACAGGATCTACTTTATGTATATTAGTTTGTCAGTCAGTACAGTGATCAGCGAGCTACACATATGACTGACACAGTGCCTTCATAGCAGACTCCATCACAGCCTGATGCTAGTATTGTGCCACCTTACACACCAGGATCATTCCATGGTCTTTTGTTTGAGGATAACATTGCGATGACCTTCGATTCATCCAAGCTTAGTGGGATTGGGAGGGTCATCCATGGAGCTACACATGTTGCTAATGATGAGGTATACATTTTAAATTTTGTGTAAATAATCTCTAGTGTAATTTATTTCTTAAATAATTAATTTATATATTTTTAAATTTTATAAAATTTAGTCTTGTGCATCATGCACGTGTTGACTCTTATTTAATCAATCTTACATTAGGGATCGATGAGAGAGGTGCTAGGACATGACACTATGCAGCAGACAGCGGATGCAGTTGAGGTTTGATGCGAGGTATTTAGTATTTCATTGTACATTTAAAATTTGAACATGTTTACTTGAGATTCCATATTTTTTAATATATATTTAAATTTAATTTAATAGACATAATTTTTATGTTCAGGAATCTACACATCACTTAGATGTTCATAGATGGATGGGATTAGATACACATGGTTCAGGATAGGGCTCGAGATGAGGATCAGTACAAGGATCGATATAGGGATTAGTACAGGGCTCAGCTCATCATTCTAGTCCTGGGTTGAGTGAGGCCCGTTCCGCCCATAGGAGACAGGAGTCATGATATTGTGCACAGTTAGATGTATTTATGTTCTTTGTTATGTTTTCCCAAACCATCATCTAATGTTGTAGTTAGACTTGATGTTATATTGAGTTTACATGTTATATTGAAGTTAGACTTGATGTTATATTGATTTACATGTTATATTGCAGTTAGACTTGATGTTATGTTGTTGCATTTACATATTGTGCAGTTAGACTTTATGTTATTTAGACTTTATATATATGATATGTATATATGCACATTTAAATGTTTAGTTATATAGATCTGTATGGATGTTTTCCTTTGAATACATGGGTCTTAATTTTGATAAAATCAATTTTTAACTTAAATAGTTTAAATGTGTATATATGTTTACTTTTAGATGCATATAAATTTACTTGTAGATGTGATGAACTATTAATGATTGAGAAACGATGTCAACACCCTATTCATTGATAGGAATGTTGCAAATATGTGCCTAATTGGTGTTGTCATTGATGTCAACATATCCTTGTTGTCATTGGTGTCAACTGTATCCCATTCTAGAAGAATTGTATGTTGAGGATATTGAGAAAATTAGCTTCCCCGGAAGAAACAAGTGAGTTACATATCTCTCTGTAAGAGACAATGAAGACAATGCAGTTTAGTGAAGTAGATTGCTCCGCATTCCCAGTGAGATGAAGATCAGAGTCTACAGACCAAAGGGTGTTGTAAAGAATTGTCTAAAGTTGCTCCAGTTAAGATTTTAGGGATCCACATGGAGAATTGGTAAAGTTATGACCATATGAGTAGAACCAGGTTTTGCAGTTGTTCAGAGATGATACAGTGACAGAAAATTGGTCCGGATTGATTTGCAATGGAATATTATAATTTGCAGATCTAGAGGTGTGTTTGGGATGTCAGTGTGTATCCTCAACTCAAGAGGTTCATGGTTTGGAGGTCTGCAAGAAATCATTCTAGTGTGACAATCATGACAATGAGAGTTCTTAAGTTCTCGGATGAAGATGCAAGTGTTTCTAGTGAAGTGAGGTGGTGCGGCTATTCTTGTTGATTTCATCATGCTTGTGGTGGTCTCTGGATCATGTGCCTACTATGTTGATGATCCACATTGAGGATTGAGCTCGTGGTTGAAGATTTATCCTTGGGTGTTGCTGTTCTTTCTGGTCTTGGCCAACCGGATGCTTTGTGCATGTTGTGGATGATCTAAGAGAGGTTCTATGAAGTGTGGCGTATTGTTCGAGGAAGATTTGGGTCCTAGGTATGTTTGGCCGACAGTATAGTGATTCACATTAAGTCAGATGTTTACATAGTGTTGACCTTGATGTTTATTGCAAGGTTGATGAAGCATATAAATATGTGTCGTTGAGTTGTGGAAAAGGAATCCTTGTGCAAAAATGATAAGATCTTAAGAAAGGAAGAAAGGCAGAGAAAAGAAGAGGAAGAGTAGTAAAGGATGAGGAGATAGCGAAGAAGTGTTAGGGGGCAGAGCATAAGTATTGTGTGCTTCAATGGAACTAAACTTTGCATGAAGGAGATGTTGTTTCTCAGTTCAATCTTTCTATGTTAATCATACAATTATTTTGTAGGCAGTGAGCCTCTTTTGAGCAATGAACTCTAGGCAGTGCACCCGAAGGCAAGTGCCTTCCCATTTTCTATTCTTTTAAAAGAGAATAAATCTTGTGGGTTAACCCCCACCATGGTTTTTCCCTTAACTAGGTTTCCACGTAAAAATCTCGGTGTCATATGTGTTGATTATGTTTATGCTCATGTGTTGTTGATTTATGCTTTTATGGTTATATCATTAATCTATTAATAAGTTTTGAAAAAGATTAGACGCAACAAAAGATAAAGTTTTTGTGACAACTGATTCACTCCCCCTCTCAGTTGTCTGCCCTTATCTCAACAATTGATATCAGAGCCAGTTCCTCTAAAAGAAGCTTGACCGCTTGAGGAGATCCAGGATGTCGACTTACAAGAAGGACAATCAAAGATTTGATGGAACAAATTACTCTCTTTGGAAGAGTTGCATGGAGTACTATTTGCAATGCATGGGTGATGCTTATTGGTTGATAGCTAAGGATGAGTATAAGCCTCTACAGAAAGGTCCCTCTACTCTAGATCAACTCAAAGATGTTGAAAACAACATTCAAGCTAAAGAAGCTTTGCTAAGTGCCTTAACTGATACAAAAATGACAAATGTCCTGGAACTAAAAACTACTCATGAAATCTGGAAGAATTTGGAAACTCTATATGAAGGTGATGCATATGTCAAATGTGCTAAGTTGCAGAGCTTGAAAGGCAGATACAAAAATTTGAGGATGAGTGAAGATGAAAACATCACTTCTTACATGCAGAAGGTGAATAAACTTGTGTGCAGTATCAGGTGTGCTGGTGGAATTCTAGAAGAATCAAAGATTGTTGGCAAAGTGCTCAAATCCTTACCTGCTTTATACAAGTAGAGAGTTGCTTCTATTGAGGAGATTAGGACTGTGACAACTGTTACAAGAGATCAGTTGGTTAGCAAGCTCTCAGAATTTGAAATGAGTGAGTTTTCTGATTCTCTTCCTAAATCTAAATTTGCATGTAAGACCAGTGTTTTTGGAAAGCAAAGATTTGATCTAGGTGAAAGCTCTTCAAGAAGCCTAACCAGATTTGAGAAGGCAAGGAAGGATCTTGAAGAACTTGAAGCTATTTTTGCCAAAAGATTACTAAGAGGATTTGGTAAGTATGAAGGAAAGTTGCCTTTCAAATATTTTGCTTGCAATAAGATTGGTCATTTTGCCTCAAGATGTCCGGAGAGGGTTTCAAATCCAAACCGTAACAGACCTAGGGTTTAGAAGGAATGCTACTATGTCCAAGACGCTGCTAAAGAAGGAGTCACTGATGATGAATCTGATAAGGGAAGTACCTCAGGAAATGAATGGGTGTTCATTGCCATCAAAGAAGAAGATCTGGTGCCTATTGAATCTGCTAGTTGTGTGAATGTGGAAAGAGCCTTGGCTACTCAAGTTGAAGAAAAGGATGAATGGGTAATTGATAGTGGATGCTCTCATCATATGATAGGTGATAAGAGTAAGTTTCTAAGTATGGAAAGGTATGAAGGTGGAATTGTGAAGCTTGGAGACAATTCAGCTAGTAGAATCCGTGGCAGAGGATCCATCTCTCTTGATGGTAAGAATAACACTAATGATGTTTTGTATGTAGAAGGGTTGAAGCATAATCTTCTCAGTGTTGGATAGTTGATTGACAAGGGATATGATCTCTGATTCAAGGATGGAAGATGCAGAATTTTGGAAAGCTCCAAAACTAAGATTACATCTGGTACACAGACTAGAGGTAACATCTTTCATTTAAGTGGTACTAGTAAAAGTTGTTTGGTTTCTCAGATTGATCAGAGTTGGCTATGGCATAGGAGAATGTGTCATATAAACTTTGACAACATTGTCAAGATAAGTACTACTCATGTTGTAAGAGATCTTCCAAAGCTTGTGAAACCTACCAATAGCATGTGTAAGGAATGTCAATTGGGCAAACAGAACAGAGCTACATTCAAGAGTAAAGAACAAACCTCAAGTGGATTGTTGGAACTTGTGCACACTGATTTGTGCGGTCCTGCCAGGGTTAGGAGTTTGCAAGGAGACATATACTTTATGTTGCTAGTTGATGATCACTCCCGGATGATGTGGGTCACTTTCTTGAGAGAGAAATCAGATGCTCTTGACAAATTCAAAGTTTTTAAGGCTAGGGTGGAGAATGAGATTGGTGTGAAGATAAAGTGTCTAAGATCTGACAGAGGTGGAGAGTTTACCTCCGGTGAGTTTAATGCATTTTGTGAAAAGCATGGAATAAGAAGACAATTGTCTGCTCCTAGGACTCCTCAACAGAATGGAGTTGTGGAAAGGAAGAACCAGACTATTCAAGAGGCTGCTAGAACCATGATGATGGAGGAAAATGTTCTACATCTCTATTGGAGAGAGGTTGTGAGTACTACTGTCTATACTCTTAAACGGGTACAGATCAAAGGTAATACTGGTAAAACACCTTATTAACTATGGTTTGGTAATGCTCCTTCTATGAAATATTTTAGAGTTTTTGGTAGTAAATGTTATATCAAAAGAGATGAAGATCTAGGTAAGTTTGATGCAAGATGTGATGAAGGAATATTTCTAGGTTATTCTAATCAAAGAAAGGCATACCGGTGCTTTAACAAGAGATTGAAAAAGATTGTTGAAAGTGCTAATGTCAAGGTTGATGAAAGCAAGGAGAGACCTTCAAGGTTTTGTGGATATGAATTAGATGATCAAAATGAAAGTCTAAATGAAGGAAAGCAAGTTCAATCTACTCTTGAGAATTCAGTGACTCAAGAAGTTAATACAAATGTTGAGGAACAAGTTCAAGAATCAGAAGTTGAAGAAAATCCCAAAATTTCCAGGTATGTAAGATTGAATCATTCTAAAAATCAGATCATAGGAGATAAAAATAAAGGTGTTCAAACTAGAAGAAGAATTTCTGAAGAACAAGAGGAGTATTGTCTGATTTCAAAGATTGAACCAAAATCAGTGAATGAAGCTTGTAATGATGAAAGTTGGGTAAAAGCAATGGAAGAAGAATTAATGCAAATTGAAAAGAATCATACTTGGGATCTTGTTCCTAGACCTGACAACAAAAATGTAATTAGAACTAAATGGGTCTTCTGGAATAAAATGAATGAAGATGGTGATGAGAAATAAAGCAAGATTGGTGTGCAAAGGATATTCTCAGGTAGAGGGAATTGACTTTGAAGAAACTTTTGCTCCAGTGGCAAGAATTGAAGCAGTCAAATTATTTCTTGCCTTTGTTGTTTACAAAGATTTCAAAGTTTACCAGATGGATGTCAAGTCAGAAATCTTGAATGGAGAGTTGGAAGAAGAGGTCTACATTGAGAAACTAGAAGGATTCCAGTTGTTTGATCAAGAAGATAAGGTCTACAAATTGAAGAAAGCATTGTATGGACTTAAACAAGCCCCAAGAGCCTAGTATGCAAGATTAGATAAGTATCTGCTAAAGTTAGGCTTTAATAAAGGCACTACTGACAGTAATCTTTATTTCAAAATTGATCATGAACACATCTTTATTGTTGAGGTATTTGTTGATGACATCATCTTTGGTGGAAATGAGAGTATGTGTAAAAAAAAATTTGATCAGATGCAAAGTGAATTTGAGATGTCCATGCTTGGTGAAATGAATTTCTTCTTAGGTTTGCAAATCATTCAGTCAGAAAAAGGCATCTTCATATCTTAGTCTAAGTATGTGAAAGAGTTGTTGAAAATGTTGGAATGGAGGATTCAAAACTAGTGAGTACTCCTATGGTAACCGGATGGAAGTTGAGTAAAGATGATGATTCCCCTAAGGCAGATAAAAAATGGTATAGATCAATGATTGGAGGACTGCTTTATCTGACTCATACCAAACCTGATATTATGAATGTAGTTGGCCTTGTTGCTAGATTTCAAGTTGATCCTAGAGAATCTCATGTTGTAGCAGTCAAAAGAGTTTTTAGATATCCGAAGGGAACATCTAACTATGGATTATGGTATCCCAAGGGTGATGATTTCACTCTTCATGCATATACAGATGCTGATTGGGCAGGAGATGTGGACGACAGGAAGAGTACTAGTGGAGGTGCATTTTTCTTGGGAAAAAGATTGGTTTCTTGGTTGAGAAAAAAGGAGGCAATATCTCTATCTACTGCAGAGGTAGAGTACATAGCAGCAACAAGTAATTGTACTCAAGTTTTGTGGATGAAGCAAATGTTGAAGGATATCAGAGTTGTGTTTGAAGAACCTATTACAACCTTTTGTGATAATTCAAGTGCAATAAACATTTCAAAGAATCCAGTATTGCATTCAAAGACAAAGGACATATCCATCAAGTTTCACTTTTTGAGAGAGAAGGTAAATGAGAATGAAGTTAGATTAGAGTTTGTTTGATCAAAGGATCAGATTGCATATATCTTCACTAAGCCTCTACCTAAGGATACTTTTGAGTATCTCAGAGTGATGCTAGGGGTTATTACCCCTCCTATTCAGAACTAAGGTGCACTAATGTGCATCAGTCCGGTGGAATTCATAGTCATACCTTGTGATCCGGATTGGTGTTAAGGAGTTGCTACTTAAGGGGAGTAGTCAATATGTTGATTCTGGATTAAGAAACAAAAAGAGGATGAGATGATTGCAAATATGTGCCCTTTGACATTGATGTCAAAGGGGGAGAGAACTCATGTGAAAAACTTGGAAGCAAGTAGTTGATGGTGAAAGGGGGAGCAGTAAAGAAAATGGTTGCAGGTGTGATAAGAGAAAGGGGGAGAAGTTCTTGTCTTGATGGTTGAAATATTTTTTCACATCATATGTTGCCATCAATTACAAAGGGGGAGATTGTTGCAAATATGTGCCTAATTGGTGTTGTGATTGGTGTCAACTGTATCCCATTCTAGAAGAATTGTACATTGAGTATATTGAGAAAATTGTCCTCTCTGGAAGAAACAAGTGAGTTACATATCTCTTTGTAAGAGACAGTGAAGACAATGTAGTTCAGTGAAGTAGATTGCTCCGCATTCCTAGTGAGATGAAGATCAAAGTCTACAGACAAAAGGGTGTTGTAAAGAATTGTCTAAAGTTTCTCCAATTAAGATTTGAGGGATCCGAATGGAGAATTAGTGAAGTTATGGCCATCTGAGTAGAACTAGGTTTTGCAGTTGTTCAGAGGTGACAAAGTGACAGAAAATTAGTCCGGATTGATCCGCAATGGAATATTATGATTTACAGATCTAGAGGTGTGTTTGGGATGTTAGTGTGTATCCTCAACTCAAGAGGTTTGTGATTAGGAGGTCAACAAGCAATCATTCTAGTGTGACAATCATGACAGTGAGAGTTCTTAAGTTCTCGGATGAAGATGCAAGTGTTTCTGGTGAAGTGAGGTTGTGCAGTTCTTCTTGTTGATTTCATCGTGCTTGTGGTAGTCTCTGGATCATGTGCCTACTGTGTTGGTTGTCTACATTGAGGATTGAGCTCGTGGTTGAAGATTTGTCCTTGGGTGTTGTTGTTCTTTCTAGTCTTGGTTGACCGGATGCTTTGTGCATGTTGTGGATGAAGTGTCGCATATTGTTCGAGGAAGATTTGGGTCCCAACTATGTTTGGCCACTAGTATAGCGATTCACATTAAGTCAGATGTTTGTAATATTGACCTTGATGTTTATTCCAAGGTTGATGAAGCATATAAATATGTGTGGTTGAATTGTGGAAAAGGCATCCTTGTGCAAAAATGATAAGATCTTAAGAAAGGAAGAAAGTTAGAGCAGAGAAGAGGAAGAGCAGAAGAGGAAGAGTAGTAAAGGATGAGGAGATAGCAAAGAAGTGTTTGGGGGTAGAGCAGAAGTATTGTGCGCTTCATGGAATTGAACATTGCATGAAGATGTTTCTCAATTCAATCTTTCTGTGTTAATCATACAATTATCTTGTAGGTAGTGAGCCTCTTTTGAGTAGTGAGCTCTGGACAGTGCACCTGAAGGCAAGTGCCTTCACATTTTCTATTCTTTTAACAGAGAATAAATCTTGTGGGTTAACCCCCACCATGGTTTTCCCCTTAATTGGGTTTCCACGTAAAAATCCTAGTGACATATGTGTTGATTATGTTTATGCTCATGTGTTGTTAATTTATGCTTTCATGGTTATATCATTAATCTATTAATAAGTGTTGAGGAAGATTAGATGCAACAAAAGATAAAGTTTTTGTGAGAACTGATTCACCCCCCCCCCCTCTCAGTTGTCTGCCCTTATCTCAACAAGGAATAGTTTTTATAAAATATTTGGGAATGTTAATTTAATTTATATCTAATGAATCTTGTGAATTAAAATATATAGTTTTTTTTATAGTTTTTTATAACATATAGTCGAGCTTATTGGATGTGTCCACTACATTGAATTCAATAGTTTTGTCACATTTTTTTGTATGGCTAATAAAATTTAAGAAAACTTTGAATTAATTTGTGAAAACAATCCTATACAATGATCTAGAATTAATGTCCAGCCCAATTTTTTTATAAAACCACATCTCCATTAAAAAAAAATTAATACTCAATCTTCAAATGCAATTAATTAATTATTGTCTCTAACTTAAAAATCTAATTTATAAAAATTCTTTCAAAATTAAAATAATATTCTTAACTAATCAAATTGTCTTAACTTATAAAGTATATAAAATGAAAGATAACACACTGAATCAAAGGCACAACCTAATCTTAAGCATCATAAAGTTCAAAATATATTTGTCCTAAATTTTTAATCACTATCAAGTACCAACTTTTAATTCCCAACTCTCTCTCAATTCCCAACTAATCACTATAGTCAAAGTTTCTATGGTATCATATTATGACTTAACATTAATTTTAAATATAACTTAGACATCAGCTTTCCATAGTCCATGATATTATATCTGAATGTTTATACTAATGTAATATTTATTTAATAATAGTTCTTTTAAAAAATAATTTTACAAACAAGGTTATTTTATCATATTATAATATTTAGAGTTATTTAAAATAGTTGATTTTTTAGATTTTTTAATTAATATATGGGTAGGTCAAGGTTGATATGTTTTTTATATTATAAGGTGGCAAACCAGGGGCTGGTCCCTTACAAAACAGAACCCAAAAAGGGCAAAAAAGGCTCAGAAAAAAAAAATGAGCCAGAACCACCACCGACAACCTACATACAACCAAAGTACAGTTAAAAGATACTAATAGAAAAAAGATAGCTAATAGAAAGCACAGAAAAACTAGGAAGGGATGTCCTCCTCTCCCTTAGAAAGAAACTCTGGAGCATTTTGTCAAATTCTTTAACCCTGTCATTATCAGCACCATGAATAGGAACTTCATGTTCCCTCAGCAGGGAGAGATTGGCCATAGCAGTCCTGCATAACATGCTAGTAATGAAATTACCAAGAGATAAGACTCTTTTTTCCATGAACTCCACCCACTCCTTTAGCTGAGACAAATCATCAGCACCATTTAATTCCTCAATATTATCTTCCTCCCTACCATCTGGAGCATTATTACCTTCCTCTTGAAATAGATCAGGATCAACATAAACAACAGAGGGGACATTGCGGGCATCCTTCCCAGTGTTATCAACAGTATCAATCACCTCCACCTAAGTAGAAATATCTCCCACATCCACACAGTCACCAATGGGGACAGAATTATGGACCCCAATATTATCTTTCGTATCAAAGGTTTCCACAGGAATGTCTTGTCCATCAATTTCTTCTTCACCACCGGAATCTTCAATAGCAATCTTCTGAACATCACCAGATTCTTTAGGATCTTCCTCCTCATGGGTAGAGGTTTCAGAATTACTTTCAGAATAGTCAGTCAGCTTCAGCTTGGGAGCCCTTTTGCCAGTAATGTGACCAGACCGCCTAACAACAACAAATTTACCTTCCAGTTTAACTTTCTTGAAATTTTGTGAGGGTCCCTCTCTACCCTGATTGTGCTTACTTTGGGTCCCAGAAACCCCAACATCTTATTTCAAAAGGTTAGACTCTATGTCAACATCTGACAGACGTCTCTTAGATTTCAATTTGAATCTGGAGGGAGGGTTTTGAACATTTTTTGTAAAAGACTTAGAAGTCCCAGAACAAGGATCATCTTCAAGAAGCCGTTTAGGAGTAGCAAGACCAGTTTTCACTGAGTCAGTAGAGGTATCCTGACCAGAGGGCTAAAAAGAAGAAGGATGAGACAGAGCTAAATGAAACTGGTATAGTCTGTGAATGAGCCCTTGATGTAAGGGAATAGGCTTCTCACCAGGCTTCTTAAGTAGAGTCTTCTTAACATGTTAAACAGAGTGCTCAAGAGAAGAAAGCAAATAAAACAGAAAACTAATGGTAGCATTCCTTCTAAAATGATTCAACAATGGGAGATGATAGTGATAAAACCTGGTAGCATTCCTCAAGGGTGAAATACTTCATCACCATATAGCACATGTTAGCCCACAGTTCAGGAAGACGGGCTCTCTCAAACCACCCTGGTAAGGCACCAGCTTCTTACCTTCACCAAGAAATAGTTTCTGATTCTGAGCATCCGAAACCCTAGACTTTTTCTGTATCTTCATACCTTTTGAAGAAAGACCCATAGCCATAGCAATTTCATTCTCTAACACCACGAAACTAACATTCCCAATTTGCACCTTGTGATTATCCCACGACTGAGTAAATTGAATTGATAGGTTTTCATCATGTCCATTCAAACATTCAAGGAATGGGATGACTCCTCCTTCTTTAATGCCAGACCAAGGCATTCTCTTTGAATTCTCCACAGTTGTTAGCTTCAGTTCTAATCATGTCGCCACCCATGATAAAAAACTAGTGAAACTGAATGAGCCTAGAGAAGGGATAAGCAGAGTTATTATCCAAAAAACTTCTATCAATGTTGTTGGAAAATCGAGAGACTTTGATCACAGTGCAATGATTATGAAAGGCAAAGAGGACACGATCAGAATTAGGGCTATCATTATGACAATAACCCGAGGTCCTTACATAATCTTTCCTTATTAATCGACTATCCTTCACATGCATGCAAAGCTGTCCAATCTCATTCTCATCATTTATAGGTTGATATGTTTCAATTATTAGTGAAAAGACACTTTTTATATCTCTAGGTCTTCTATTTTGTAAATCAAGGTTGATATATTTCAATTATTGGCAAAAAATACAGTATCTATATCTCTACCTTTTAATTAGCAAACTGACTTAGAGGTAATTCCTATATGAGATTTTCATTTTTAACTTTGATTCTAATTATGTCTAAAAATAGGTGTTCTATTGTCCATCTTATTAGTTCCTTTCATGCTACCTTTCAACCAATTAATTTTTTTTTAAAATTAGTAATGTGATTATTTGTTTTCTTAATGTCAACATATAAATTTTTTAATCAAATAATTTTTAAAAATTAAAGTTGTGAATTGTACTTGGTTAAATACTATGAAGTGACATAAGATATTTGTTAGATAACATAAGATATACAACCTCACATTGATAGGAAATTTCACATTGTATAAAACTTTACTTGAAGAATATAAAAGGTTCTTTTCTAAGAGTCAAGGATTGAATATATCTAGATTCTACATCATCCCCAGTAATCAATTTAGCATTATTACATATATATCTTTGAAATCTTTTATACCTTTTAATGCCCATAGTTTAGCATAAACCGTGTAGTTGGAAGATAGAAAAACAAAGTTTCTTCTTTGTTAAGGTGTGTGAAAAATTAGATCAAACAAAGACATTTAATAGTGTGTAAATGAGTGTGTAAATAAGCCTAGATTTGATCTAATATAACCACATAGGAGTGAGTGGTAGAAAACATATATTTGGAAACACAATTCGGGAGATAAAAATGATTAATTTTTTTATTAAGACTAGAGTTAGACAACTAAAAAGTAGAGGGTACAAATGAACTTGGTGATAGATGGTGTTATAGAAAATGTATAATGTGCTCATTAGGAGCTACTTGATTAAAGTTCTTGACAATTCTAATTTTAAAATAATTGTGCTAGTACTAGGGTAGGGGCTCACCTACCCTAGGGTAAATGCACTACTGCTAGTATATGGGAAATAGTTCCACATGACCTATAATAGAATATTATTAGATTATTAGATTTGTTAGACACAATGTCAAAGATACAAGACCATTGAGTTTAGATGCTAAGGTAGGGATGCTAGTTTAGTGAACCTAGAGGCACTGGTGATTTAGTTTTTTGAATTACTTAAAAAATTTAAGGATTCAGTGTCTTGACCTCTTGATCACTTCTTATAACTATTATAATGGGCTCAAATGCTCAAAAAAATTTGCAAGTGACCTACAAAAATGTATGTTATATAGACTTGAACAATGTATAACATGAGTTTTGTTTTTTGGTTTATAATGACTTATAATATATCATTGACAAGATTGTTCAAGTCTATATAACAACTTTATTCCAATAATGCATTATCTAATACAACCCTTCAAAAGTTTAAATAAACACATTTCATACAACCTCGTAAAACTCAACAAGCTAGAAACCAATATAAATGTTCATCGGGCTACTCAAAACAAAATCACCAGACTTGCACACACAAGTCTCCTATCCACATACCAAGAAAAAAACCTAGATGGAAATAACAATCAATATCCTTAAATATCACTATCATACTAATAACCATAATCTAAATTCATATGAATCACTTTCAACACATACAAATAGTATAAATTACACTCAGCTTCTCTCTTGAACTCAATTCCAAAATTCAAAGTGCCCCACTATTTAGAGAACCCATACACTTGAACAATTCACAAAATGATACATGTAAGTAACATACCAAATCATGGTTGCTACTCTAAATGAAAGAAAAGAAATTACAACATGCCTAAATACATTCCAATAAGGATAATGTTAGGGATTGGCTGCGAGTGATAGCTTCCAATAAGGATCGCAAGGTATACGAGCTACGCTATTTCAACATTGTTGAAAATGAGGTAGAAGATGAAGATTAGATTTAAGTTTTGTTAATATTTAGGTATGAGTGATACTAATTTTTTAAACTATAAAGAGTTCGCTGCTGCAATTCTCTTATAAATGTCATACATAGAAAATTATGGTTGCTACTCTAAATGAAAGAAAATAAATTACAATATGCCTATACATTCCAATAAGGATAATGTTAGGTATTGGCTGCGAGTGATAGCTTCCAATAAGGATCGCAATGTATACGAGCTATGTACTATTTCAACATTGCTGAGAATGAGGTAGAAGATGAAGATTAGATTTAAGTTTTGTCAGTATTTAGGTATGAGTGATACTGATTTTCAAAAGGAATAAATGACCAAGCCTTTGAAAAAAACCCATTCTAAATCATGTCACATGTCCAATCAATATAGATATCTAGATAGATCTATAAAAATTTTGAGTACATACATATATCCAGTCATATGTATGTATGTATATATCCAAAAACCTTGACTTAAAGCTCCTGATACATATAATCTGGATCCTTTCTATCTTTAATTATCTCTAAAATCTTTTCATGATCTTCAATAGGTAACCTCCACTTTTGTTTGGCACGTCCTCTTTTAGGTAAAGTTTCTAAATTTTTTTTTTCTATAACTAAGTGACTATAATGTAGAACCTTTTGTCCTGGCATATAATGAACAAATATAATACCATGGCTATCTATCTTTATTTGTTGATAATATGTGCCTTCAATAACAACTAATCCAATGGGATACTCTTGTCCATCACCATCTGTCATCGGTTCCACCAATTTGCTTTTTGGTTGCGTACATCTTAGTAGATAGTAATCTACACCTTCCACATTGTCAGGATCTGCAACAACAATAAAAATATCTCCTGTACACACACCATGTAAAGTTTACGAAAGTTGTAAATATATTTTTAATATATGTAAACATGCTTGAATCAAACTTACTTGTGCATAGAATATATATATCAATTTTAAGTTAATCAATTAAATACATACCTGTAACAACTAAATCGGATACACGTTCGTAATCAGCTGAATATAGAGAATCTTAGATATCGACATTATCATTTTCTTCAAAAGGATGCATTGATATTAATTATTTCACTTCCCATTGTGAAACATACCCATCTCTAATATTCTCACATTAATTACATAAGGCTTGCTACCTCCTGTTGTCATGATTTGATGCATGCTTCTAATACCATTAATTGTTTGACAATTAATAGCATTTGATCGATCAATATATATAAATTATGTAAACATCCAAGTGATTAATTTATATATATATATTTAAATTTGAAATTTCAATTAAATCATGTGTACACACACTTTGAAATTTAAATTTAACAAATTTTGACAAGATGTATCTGTAACTTCCCAAAAATACCATGTGTTGTATGTTGAATCGTGAGCAGAAAAATGGCTTTTGCACCATTCAACAATTTCATTTGCATTTCGTATGGCATTACCTACAAGTACACATGTTGGTAAAATTTGTCACGTGTTTCTTTCAAGGTTTATTTAAGAATTTAAAGTTTAAAGTTTAAATATAGATTTAATTTTTTTTTAAATATCTCTTGATTCCATATATACATATGGCACGAACTACCTGCAATTTCATGTTGACAAAGTACACGCTTCACACATGCTCCTACTCTATTGTGCTCTCCTTTTCCATGTCCACTCTCATAAAAATTCCACAAGAATTTGGTGTTGCATCTAGCATGTTGATGGCTTAACCAAAAAAAAGCTTTTGCAAACTTAAATTGTCCTATGAAGTTACAAATAATTACACTAAAACTAAATTAGTTTCAAAAAACTTGACATATTAAAAAGCTTTTGCAGACTTACCAGCACATCCATCAGACCATATCCAGTGTTGTTCTTGATTTATGCCACGCCATCTCAGGTCTTCAAAAAACATTTTCATACAATGAGCTACATAACTTCTATCATGACCCATATCATCACTGATATAAAAGTGAACTTCTTTGATGATAATTCGATCATCTTTGCTACTTTGTATACCATCTACCTGAAACTTGGCATGTCTATAGAAAACTTGCACAAAGATTGCAACTTGCTCTGAACGATAATATTAACTTTGAATCTCAGTTTGAGGACTAAATGTATAGTTCTCAGATAAATCTATAATAGAGAGAATACAATCTGGTGGAAAGCAATTATTTGAATCACGAAATTGCTTAGCTTGCCATCTTGCACCATGACAATGTTGGATATGTGGACATATGATATTGCAAAATTTATTCATAAATTCATTGGAAGGCAATCCACTCTCTTTGAGAACAATTTTTCTGGCCTTGACTCCTGTCTTCATTAAGTATGTCTCATATTCAAATCTCTTCCAAATAACTTGCATTTTAATGTTGTCAACTTCTAAAAGATTCTTCAAATTTCCACAATCATTACATATATTTTTTATACACTGAACATTGAATTCATCTGAATCTTCTGATTTTTTGCATAAAAGATATTTCATAAATTGTGGTGTGCTTCTAGGGATGGCTATATTTGAACAATCAATTACTGCCATAGCTTTTTATATGATTGTAGATGTAGATCAAATTCAACATGATTTTGACAACAACAAGTTTCACGTACTTTATTTATACATACAAATGATGGTTGTAGTGTCTCAAACATCCTTTGAAAAATCTTCACATTTGAAAATTCTTGCTTGAATGCTTCAAAAAGTTCACTTTGTGATGTATCTATAAAATATTTTGGATGAGAAATTTTTGTACCATCTTTACCTATTATTTTTATAGTATCCCTTCTATTGGAAGAAACATGAGAGTGATTGGTCCAATATTCAACCACCTATTTCTTTACATCTTCTAAAATTCTATCTTTTCGGGGAACCCTATAAATATTTACCTAATTTTTCAATATACCTTTGAACAATTCTCCTAGAAATATTTAGTAATCCAGAAATTGCTTGAACTTGTCTTCTATGTGATAATTTCTTACTAGAAATTATAGTCATCAATGCTCTACGTGTAGCAGTTGGATCACTAGCTTGACTCTTGTTATCAATACAATCCAATGCTTCTTGCAAGTTTTCAACAATTGTTTGTTTTAATGAACCTGATGACTTTTTCCTATTATCGACCCCTAACAACTCCAAAACAGGGGTCATTTCTTTTCATCTAAATAACATTGCAACTAACTATGCTCTTCCAATTAGAGATTTTTCTTCAAAAAATTCATCCCATATTCTTTTAGAGTGTAATTTTACTGTGCTTTCAGGTAACATATCTTCAGATGAAACATTATTGAAAAGAGAATCCTCATCCATCTCCATCAAATTTTCCATACCATAGAAAAAATCTCTATTACTAGGTTTAGTTTGTTCTTGTACCTGTACGTCACCTTGGTCATCAATATTTTCCATGGGTTGTTCTTCAGTAGATGTTCCTTCACCCACTTTTCACTTCCTCTCTCTTATTTGATCATACTTCCTCAATCTAGTCCTTGGATTCCCCATCAAAAATTACACTCAAATTTGAATTCTTCTGCATACAAATGTACACACATGTGCTTTCAATGAATGCATAGTTAATATTGCATAAATATCTAACACTAAATTATAAATTGTTCATTTGTTAAAGCCAAAGTAAAAAAACATTCAAATTATAAACATATCATGAGCAAGTTTGGCATCATGGGCATATTTGGTATATCATGATGCCTCTAATTTGAATATATCGTAATAAAAGACTTATATGATGTGAAATAGAGAAAAGATGATATATCTCTTATGAAAAGGTATAAATACCAATGAAAGGATAAGATTACAAAGAGGAAGACCTATGATTCCTTAAATGGAAGGATGTGACAAATAAAATCACACTATGTAATTGATTTCATT
This sequence comes from Cunninghamia lanceolata, assembly GCA_027924645.1. Classification (NCBI taxonomy): domain Eukaryota; kingdom Viridiplantae; phylum Streptophyta; class Pinopsida; order Cupressales; family Cupressaceae; genus Cunninghamia; species Cunninghamia lanceolata. The sequence goes on along the minus strand of BSBN01000391.1, from coordinate 5,256,691 downwards.
TGTTAAATATTAATTTGTAACAAGGGATGGAACCCACACATGACAAATAAATGAAAAGAAGAGAAGAGAAGAGGTGTAAGGGAACACATGATTATGCACATGCATAAAGCTAGTTTTCCCTAGATGGGTAGGATAGTATATATAATGATTTACTTATGAGGGGGGAAAGGCATGATGCCTCTATTTTAAATATATCATAATAAAAGACTTATATGATGTGAAAGAGAGAAAACATGATATGAAACAAACCTTCTTTTGTTGAAATAAGTCTTCTTTTGTCCAAATAAGCTTTGCTTTGCCGAAATTTTCCTTCTTTTGTATTTAATCAAATTTTCTTGAGTTGAATTTTTTTTAAATTGTATATATATCGACTATTTCTGGCCGATACTTTATCGGTCGACTATGTACCGACCGATAAATTATCTGGTGATAATTTATTGCTCAATAAAGTTACGCCCGAAACCTTGTCGGTCGTAACTAACTCGGCTGAGTATGTCTAGTTGACTGCCTACATGGCAGCCAACTCACCTTTTTTCACAAATTTATGAAACATTGAACTTTAACAAGGTATTTCTGTAGTGCCCCTAACCTTGCCATGTGTCAGCCTAATAGTTTTCCTAGTATGATTAGACACAGACATTCTGTTGGATGATGAACTCTCTGTTATCATGCTAGTTGATTATGGACCTATTGTTATGATGATGTTTGATTACTGATATTTTATGTTTTCACAACTTGATGGACATATTAGATGTTATAGATTAATTTACTTTTGAGTTCTATGTGGTATCTGATTATGATTATGATGTATTACTAGTAATGGTTGTATTAGATTGTTATGTAATTGATTATTGTATCTTGTTGACAAGCAATGGAAGATTATGTATAATGTAGTTATTTAATGATGTGTTTATGTGATCAAAGCAGTGTCACATTACTCGTGTTTGAGTACCCTGCCACACTGCGACTTCCATTCATTGTATGACTATATGATATATATTTTCATGGTTGACTGTGGTTTGCTGCAGGATGCAGGTACCAGGCATCGACTCCACCTGAATTAACAGGTCTGAGCATGCCTTCACCAATAGAATTGTTGAATGGAGTTAGCATAAGGTTCCCTACTCAGTCAACATCCTCAAAGAGGATGAGTATCCATAATTGTATTCAGTCATCACTGTTGAAGTTGGACTGTTGTTTCCGTTGTTGTCGACATGTCTTGTAGTCTTACATGATGGTCAGGTATCATTCTATAGGTTGGGTTTATTCAATTAGAAATGTTTGAATTAAGTCTTGGTCAGTGCTTCATTAAAACAATATTAATTTCAAGATAAAGTTAAATAAACATTTGTAAGGAAAATTATGTGTTGTTACTAATTATAAACAATTTAATTGTTTATAATTGGTAAAAGTAATATAAAATAATAATTAAATAAATAAATTTGATAAATGATTAAATAAATAATAAATTACAACTTGTAAATGGATAAAATTAAAATGGAAATAAAATACATAAATAAATATGTATAAACAATTATAAATTTTGATAATAAATTTAAAGGTCACATTAAAATAATAAAAATAATATTTTAATGATTATTGTTAATGAAAATATGGCTGTCGCTTTGTTGGGGCATTGGATCATGAGCCATGCCTCCTAAAACGATGGGAAGGTTCTGGAAAAAATGGAGAGATTGCTCTCTCTAAAGGGGGAATCATCTGGAAAATAAAGGGAGAAGAATTGAGAAGGATTGAATCGTTGGTTATGGAGAAGTGTTTGGAGATTGGAGGATTGGATCGTAACTACAACAATACGACATCAAATCCTCAGCCCAGATAATCTTGTAACCAGGTTCCATTCATTTTCATCCCTGCTTCTTTATGAATTTTGATTTCAATAGATTGGCTGAGTCAGCCATGTATGTAATAAATCTACTTTGTGCATACCCTGAAATCATGTTATTTGTAGTGCTTGATCATTCTAAAGCCTTTTTAATAAATCCATTTTGGTTTATCTTGTAATCATTGCAAATGAATCTGGCTTTATTCCTGTCAATTACGTTTTCTTGAAGTTTCAAAAGTCTCTTCAACAAATCCGTTTTGTGCTCATTCTGTAATCATGGTTCCAATGACCTTGCAAAGAACCCTCCTTTTGTCTCTATATGCGATCTGCCTCCTCCTTTATGACTAGCATATACAATTTCATGGTCGTGAATCCAACTATACCCGGGATCGTTTAAATTCCTCTATCTTTCATCAATCTCCAAGCCATTTAAACCTCACCACCCTGCCCTTTTCTGCATAGGCTTTTGATAGAGAAACTAAAGGTGTGCAATGTTTTTAGGATCCAAATCATTAAGCGGCATCGCTGATATACTCCTAAGCCTATATTCTTATGTGATCAACAGTCATCAAGAAAACGTATCCATACAACTAGCACAGATTTAACAGGTATCTCAATGATAATGTTTAGGGCATCCTTAGGGTGAAAAATGGCTTTCAAAACTATAATGTAATTTCACTAACGTTGGACAATGTCAAAAGTCTCTGGACTTCATCATCCATAGTGATGGCATGGTTTAAAATGAAGCAAATTACCTTTGTAAGAGCTGTTATATATAGTATTTGAGATGTGTTTAGCACAAATCAATTGAGGAGAAGAACAAAATGCTTTTGATATTACAGCAAGAGTAGTGTTGTGTAATAACTAATCATCTCCAAAATACAACATGCCAAAACGATCAAGAGAATGTATGGACGTACACATAATGTTTGTGACTGCAAATGAATCCAAGTTTTGAAATATTATATAGAAATTGATAGGGATGCCAACGGTGAATAATAATTTAGCTAAGAATTCAGAGTTGACTCAACCATGCACGCATAATGATCATCTGTAGTAGTAATGCATTAAGGGTGGTGCAGAGCACCCTTGCACACTCAATGTTTTTGATGCATTTTGAATGCTTTGTTGAGTCAATAAGGTCTAGAGACCAAAGTCTTGTGTCATTTTATGTAATAAAGAGGTTTAAATGGGTTTGTGTACTCAATCATGTAACAGCATCATATAAGGGTGGTCCTAAACCATGTAAATTCATGCTTAACCATGTGGTCTAATGCCTCCAATCGACATAACTTTCAAAATGCAATTAGAGGTAGTTGTAACCAATGCCAAGGAGGACAAAAACCCTGCATTTGTATCAAATGAGTATGGATGAAGAAGTTTTTAAATAAAAATACAGAAAACTCTACTTTTTCCAGCAATATCTCTATTTTTCCCGACTTGCAAATCATACAATTCTTCTGTACAGACATGTCATGATTGGTTGATGATCTAAATAGATAGTAGAATGTGTTAATTGTGTTTTGCATTTAATTTGGGCTTTTGACAATGGTATTTAAGTGAGTTTGAACGTAATTTCTGTAAACAAGTCGTTAAACCTCGAACTAGGGTTTTTGACAACAAATAATAAATTTTCTAGCCATTCCACCAATCTGACTCCCATAGAACTAGTGGAATGGGATGGATAACATGTAATCTTAATGTTTTTGTGGATGATCAAGGAAAAGGGTCAAGTGTAGTGAAGTTATGCTCAAAAAAGGTCTAACAAGTCCATGTGTTAGGTTAGGGAAGTAAGGACAGTGAATGTATGATGCAGGAGCATCCAGTGGTGTAAGGCCAATCTTGCATCACCCCAAAAAAGATGTGTTTTAAAATTATTGATATTATTTCCATTTTTTTTCAAAATTTTTGGTTCTTGTTCCATAATCACTTGAATAATGATGTAGAACTTTTAGTTTTTCCAAACTGCTATTTTTAGAAAGTTTGCATTTGGGTACGAATTGAAGTAAAAATTTATAGGAAGTTACATAACAGAAATATATGACCTTTGGCGAAGGAATCACACAAAGATCATTTGTAAGCTAAAAGATATTTAAGTTTCTGTTTCCCGAAAAACACCTGAAAATTATTCAAACTCAGGTTTGAGGCACTAAACGGCCCTATACAAGCCTAAAAATTGGTAAAACTACTAGAGCGAGATCTTGGTGTGTAGAGAACTCCACGAGATTTCTGACGCATAAAATGATTCATCAATCAGACACCCAGATCAAAAGTTATGGCTCCCAGAAGTTGACCTATTTTTTGAGGGAGATGTAAATTTTGAAATTAGGTTGTTGGCCACCAAAAAGGCTATTAATAACCATTTTGGGGAACCCTGGGTGGTAGTAGAGTTAAGGGGGAAAGTGTGGAGTTAAGAATAGGTGGGAAAATAGAAATCCTAGCAGATTTGGGGTCACATATGATAGATGATTCCAGAGTCTTGTGAGAGGAAGTTGTAATGTGTTGCAGCTTGTGGAGGGTTGATTCCTCTAATTGTATTTGAGCTTCTGTAATATAATAAGTTGTCCAAATCAATAGAGAAAGTTCTATTTTATGTGTGCAATTTATTTTGTTGTGTGTTTTATGATTTACCCCCTTCATCAAGTGGTCTCAGAGCAAGGGTTTTTGAGTGTGTAGACAGATCGCCGACCGTGAGGTAGTTTGCACCAGGACCTGAGGTTGTGGGTTTTCTGCAGAGATCAAGATGCCTCCATGAAGAAATCATATTGGGAGGAATGCTTTGATGGAAGAGGGTTTTAGAGCCCTACAAAGGCAAATCGATGCATTGCAAGAGGAGTTGCGAAGAGGGTTTGATCCGAGAACAAGATAAGAAAGCGAAGATGAAGCTGAAAAAGAGCTATCCGAGGAAGAACAAGAAGCTACAGGAGATCCTGCAGAAGTTAGGTTGTTGAGAGCCATTTCGAAGATCAGAAAAAGGCCCAAGATTGAATTTTCTACATATTCTGGAGATTTGAATCCGAAACAGCTTGTTGATTAGATCAATGACATGGAGGAGTATTTCAAGTATGAAGATGTGGAGGACCCAGATCGGGTCAAGTTTGCAAAAACAAAGTTGAAGGGCCATGCCACTATTTGGTGGAAGGAGGTCCAATTAGAGAGGAATAGAAGAGGAAAAGGAAAGATCACTAGATGGGATAAGATGGTGGAGAAACTGAAGAAGCAGTTCATTCTTGTGGACTATGAGATGGAGTTGTTGAAGAAGCTGCAAAGACTGAAGCAAGGTAACAAGTCTGTTAAGGAATATACATAAGAGTTTTATAAAATTACTATCAGGACAGGCCATGCAGAGCCCAACAAGGAGAAGGTAGCCCGTTACATTAATGGGTTGAGGTTAAGTATTCAAGAGGAGATGAGCCTAGTTAGAATGACCACCATAGAAGATACGTACCAGTTTTCCCTGAAGGTGGAAGAGAAGCTAAATAAAAGATTCGATAGAAAGAAAAGGGGAACAGGTCAAGGCAGAAGGACTGGTAGAAGACCCTATGGAGGCCATAATGAAGATCAAAAGAAAAGTGAAGAAGCTGGCACCAGTCGAAATTAGAGAGGGGATAATGCCTACCGTCTTCGTGACCAGAACAATGGTGAGCAAAGAGGAAGAGGAAGAGGCAGACCTGGGCAAGGACCCAGAAGAGGAGGTTTCAAAGGAACCTATTTCCAATGTGGATAAGAAGGGCATCAAGCATACGAGTGTCCACAATATCAACGAAGGACAAACAGAAGACCTGAGGGTAATGCATGAGTTGCACATGTAGATGAAGATGCGTAGTCTGAGTGTTTTGAAGATGCTGAAAGGGGCGAAACCCTAGTTGTCAGAAGAACTTTGCTGAATGAGGAGAAAGAACCTAATTAGAGGAAGAGTTTATTCCGCACAAGGTGTAAATGTGAAGGTAAGTGTTGTGATATTATTATTGATAATGGAAGTACTAACAATCTTGTTTCAGAGGAGATGGTTGACAAGTTGAAGTTGACAAGAAGAAAGCATCCACATCCATATCAGATTGCATGGTTGCAGAAGGACCACAGAGCTTCGGTCAATGAGCAATGTTAGTGAAGTTCAAGATTGGGGACTACCATGATGAGGTGATGTGTGATGTCATACCAATGGATGCATGTCATATGTTGTTGGGGAGGCCATGGCAGTATGATAGGAGCGTTGTCCATGATGGCCGTGCAAACACATATTCCCTAACAAAGGATGGAGTTCGTCATAAGTTGAAGCCCTTGAAGGAGGTGGAAGAAAAGGTATGTAGTACTGCCAGAATTTGCTTGGTAGAAAGTAAGAAATTTTTGTAGGGTATGAAGCATGAGCGTCATTGTTTTGCATTGATTCCTAAGATTAGTCAAGAGAAATGTGAAGATGTACCAGCAAAAGTTTTAGATATGTTGGAAGAATTTCAGGACATTATCTCTGATAATGTACCAAAGGGTTTACCACCGGTGAGGAAGATAAGTCACCAAATAGATTTGATGCCAGGGGCTAGTTTGCCGAATAAGGCAGTCCACATAATGACTCCTACAAAGAGTGAAGAGCTAAACAAACAAGTTCAAGAGCTGTTAAGGAAGGGACTGATAAGGGAGAGCCTAAGTCCATGTGCGGTACTTGTAGTACTAGCACCAAAGAAAGATGGAGAATGGAGAATGTGTACAGATTCTTGAGTCATCAATAAGATCACGATCAAATACAGATTCCCATTGCCCAGAATGGATGACATAATGGACTATTTGAGTGGAGCCAAGTACTTCAGGAAGATTGACCTGAAGAGTGGGTATCACCAGATCTGTATCAGAGAAGGAGATGAGTGGAAGATAGCCTTCAAAACCAAAGAAGGTTTGTATGAGTGGTTAGTCATGCCATTTGGGCTAACCAATACACTGAGCACATTCATGAGGCTCATGAATGAGGTATTGAAAGAATTTTTGGGATGCTTTGTTATTGTCTATTTAGATGATATTTTGATTTTCAATAAAACTTGGGATGAGCATCTGATGCATATCAGAAGAGTTTTAGAGAAACTGAGGGAGGAGAAGTTGTTGATTAATTTGAAGAAATGTAGTTTTGCAAAGAAGGAGCTAGTATACCTGGGATTTGTTGTCTCAGAGGAAGGTCTTAAGATGGACCTAGAAAAAGTGAGGGCTATCATTGAATGGACTACGCCAAGGAGTGCAATAGAGGTACACTCTTTTCATGGTTTGGCAAGTTTTTACATAAAGTTTATCAAGAATTTTAGTAGCATTTGTGCACCCCTAACTGAGACAATGAGAGGGGATAGAAAAGAGTTTAGATGGACTAAAGGAGTAGACAAGAGCTTTGATACATTGAAGCAGAAAGTCATAGAACAACCTATTTTGGCACTTCTAGATTTCAATAAGGTATTTCAGGTAGATTGTGATGCTAGTGGTAGTGGTATAGGAGCTATTTTGAGCCAAGAAGGTAAGCCCATTGCCTATTTTAGTGAGAAGCTTAATGATGCCAAGAAAAAGTATTATGTTTATGATTAGGAATTTTATGCAATAGTTCAGGCTTTGAAGAAATGGAGAAATTATTTGTTGCCAAAAGAGTTTGTTTTATATATTGATCATCAGGCTTTGCAGTATCTTAATAGTCAAGGAAAGTTGAACCAAAGGCATTTAAAATGGGTTGAGTTTTTGCAGAGCTATACTTTTGTTTTGAAGCACAGGAGTGGGAAGTCCAACAGAGTTGCAGATGCCTTGAACAGAAGGCAAAATTTGTTGACAGAAATGAAGATAGAGGTTGTTGGGTTCGATGAGCTCAAAAGTTTGTATCCTGAAGATCCAGATTTTGCAGAGGCTTGGAAAACTTGTCTAGAACTTGTTACTTTGGATAGGACAAAATGGTTGGATTTCATAATCCAAGATGGCATGTTGTTTAAAGGAAGTCAGTTGTGTATTCCAAGGAGTTCCATGAGAGAGAACCTGATTAAGGAGAAGCATAGTGGGGGATTGGCTAGACACTTTGGTCGAGATAAGACCATTGCTATTGTTGGTGAAAATTATTATTGGTCACAATTGCAGTTGGATGTGAGGAAATTTTTGCAAAGTTGCAGAGTATGTCAATTAGCAAAAGGAGCAAGTCAGAAAATAGGTCTATATCAGCCATTACCTGTACCAGAGAAGCCATGGGATGATATCAATATAGATTTTGTTCTTGGTTTACCAGGGACATAGAGAGGACATGATTCCATTTTTGTGGTGGTGGATGGATTCTTGAAGATGGCACATTTCATTCCTTACAAAAAGACTAATGATGCTGTCCATATTGCTGAATTATTTTTTCAAAGAGGTGGTGAGATTACATGGTCTACCAAAGAGCATAGTTTCAGATCGAGATACCCAGTTTGTTGGTTATTTTTGGAGGACATTGTGGAAGAAGTTGAAGATAGATTTGAAGTTTAATTCTGCACACCATCCACAGACTGATGGACAGACCAAAGTGGTGAATAGGAATTTGGGTAACCTACTACGATGCTTAGTAGGAGATAAGCCCAAGGGATGGAATTTGATTTTACCACAGGCAGAATTTGCTTACAATAATTATGTCAATAGGAGTACTAGTAAATCACCATTCCAGATTGTATATGGGAATAGTCCAAGAAAGAGTTAAGGAATCTAGACAAAGGAGAAAAGACAAGTGTCGAGGCTTAAGACTTTGCAAAACACATGAAGAATTTGCATGAAGAGGTGAAAAAGCACATTAATAAGATGAATATTCAGTACAAGGCTAAGGCAGATCAGAAGAGGAGATATAAGGAGTTCCAAGTAGGAGATGAAGTCATGGTTCACTTGAGAAAAGAAAGGTTCCCAATTGGAACATACAATAAGTTGAAAATGAAGAAATTTGGACCATGCATAATTTTGAAGAAACATTATTCAGGGAATGCATATGAGGTAGAGCTGCTAAGTGGGATCAATATTTCCCTTGTTTTCAACATTGTTGATTTATCAGAATATCATGAAGGTGGAACAGAGGATGGACCAACAGAAGAACAATGGAGTATTCCAGCCTCTACTTCAACAGAGGAGATAGAAGAGATCTTGGATAGCCGTGTGGGAAGAAGTACTCAGAACATGCAATATGAAGAATACCCAGTGAAATGGAAAGTAAGGCCCGTTGAAGATTCTTCTTGGTTGTCTAAGGCAGAGGTTGATCGTTTGGGTTTTCCTCACACAAACACCTAAGACATGACATGGTCACTTCTTAAATTACCCTGGGTGTCTGATGCAGGAGCATCCAATGGTGTAAAGGCAATCTTGCATCACCCAAAAAAAGATGTGTTTCAAAATTATTGATGTTCTTTCCATTTATTTTTAAAATTTGTGGTTCTGATTCCATAATCGCTTGAATAATGATGTAGAACTTTCAGTTTTTTCAAACTGCTAAAAATAGCAACCTGCTATTTTTAGAAAATTTACATTTGGGTACGGATTGAAGTAAAAATTTATAGGAAGTTACATAACAGAAATATAAGACCTTTGGCGAAGGAATCACACAAAGACCATTTGCGAGCTGAAAGATATTAAAGTTTTCATTTCCCAAAAATGCTTGAAAATTATTCAAACTCAAGTTTGAGGCACTAAACGGCCCCGTACGGCCCTAAAAATGGCTGGAACCAGTAGAGCGGGTTCTTAGTATGTAGAGCACTCTGCAAGCTTTTCGACACATAAAACAGTTCGTCAATCGGACACCCGGATCAAAAGTTATGGCTCCCAGAAGTTGACCTATTTTTGGAGGGAGATGTAAATTTTGAAATTAGGTTGTTGGCAGCCAAAAAGGCTATTAATAACCATTTTTGGGAACCCTGGGCGGTAGTAGAGTTAAGGGGGGAAGTGTAGAGTCAAGAATAGGTGGGAAAATAGAAACCCTGGCAGATTTGGGGTCACAGATGACAGATGATTCCAGAGCCTTGTGAGAGGAAGCTATAATGTGTTGCAGCCTATGGAGGGTTGATTCCTCTGATTGTATTTGAGCTTCTGTAATGTAATAAGTTGTCCAAATCAATAGAGAAAGTTCTATTTTCTGTGTGCAATTTCTATTGTTGTGTGTTTTATGATTTACCCCCTTCATCAATGTAATTCTTGTTTGTCTAGCCAAATGAATCCAAAACCCATTGAATCCCATGTTTTAGCATCAATCCCACTTGTCCAAGTGGTTGAGGTCTAGTTTCTAGTTCAAAATAAGGTAGTCTCTTTGCAAAAGAGGCCTAATTAGGCCTATTTCAAACTTGAATTGTTACACTTTTGAGGCTTCCTGCCCAAAACAACCAATAGCCCATCTTGGATATGTGGAAGGCAAGGATAATGGGTGCTTTAAAATGTTTGGATCTTACTAGGAAGATACCCTTTGAGAAAGTTATCTTCTAACAGTCCCTAAAATAGGACTACAAGGCTCTAGGCCTATTATAAAGAAAGTGTATAAACCTATTACATCTTGGACAAGTTGATGAGTGCAGTGGGTTGTTAGGGTTAAGAAAGAGTCCTAGTTGCATCAAATTGAAATTAAGAAAGAGTCCTGGTTGCATCAAATTGGTATCAGAGTTGTTCTGATTTGGTGAAATAGTTGTGGGTTTGTGTCAAGAAGTTGAAGGTTAAGAGAGAAACAAGGTGTCAAGATGCCTCCAAAAGGTGGGTCATTCGTTGCTAGGAAATTGAAATCCCTAAGAGAGGAGATAGAAGCATTGAAGGCCAGAGAGAGAAGGAGCAAGAAAGGTGAAGAAGACAGCACCACCTCTGAAGAAGAAGAAGAGGGTGATGGTGGAGACCTTCAAGAGAAACCTCAGGAAGAGGAGATTGCTCATGAAGAGAGACAGATTATAAATGCTTTGAAGTCCGTAAAAGGGGAGACTTCTAATGTGAAGATGGACCTGCCCGTGTATGGGGGAAAGATGGATGCTAAAGAATTGCTAGAATGGATAGATGCCTTGAATAACTATTTTGAATACAAAGAGGTGGCAGAGGATAAGAAAGTTAAGTTTTCCAAGACCAAATTGAAGGGGTCTGCCTTGTCATGGTGGAATTACATCCAAGGAGAGAGGGTGAAGAATAATAAATCAATGATCAGTTCCTGGATAGGATGGTATCTAAATTGAAGGCACAATTCGTGCCTGCTGATTATGAAGTACAAATAAATAGGAAATTGTAGAATTTGAAACAAAGAGATATGGATGTGGTGGCCTATACTAAGGAGTTTCATAAACTCATCTTGAAATCTGATCATGTGGAGAATGAAAAGGAGAAGGTGGCTAGATATTTGAATGGCCTAAGATAGAGTATCCAAGATGAGATGAGTCTTGTCACTCCCAAGACAGTAGAGGACTATTTTCAAATAGCATGAAAGGCTAAAGAAAAGTTGAAGAGGAAACAAGAGTAGCAAGGAAGAGGAAGAGGATTCTTTGGTGGTAGAAATCAGTCACAAAAATCACAAGGAGAATCAAGCACAAGCCAAGAACCAATCCAAGATTCAAGAGGAGGTTTTAGGGGTAGAATACCTTTTGGAAGAGGAAGATCAAATGGACAAGGAAGAGGATCAAACACCTTCTCTGGCAATTGCTACAACTGCAATCAATTTGGGCACCCTGCTTTCAAATTTCTTGAGAAGCAGCCATCATATTCCCAAGGAGGAGAACGTAGAAATCAGATTGCGCAAGAAGATGAAGAGAGTGCAACCTCACCTTCGGTGAATGTAACTTTAGAGGTTGGAGAGACTTTGATGATTAGAAGGACATTGCTCAAGGTACCAGTTGTCCAAGAGCCACCACAAAGAAATGCACTATTCAAGATCAATTGCAAGGTGCAAGGTAAGGTGTGTAGGGTAATAGTGAATTCTGGTTCAACTGATAATCTTGTAGCATTAGAGATGGTTGAGAAGTTAAAATGGAAAAGAAACCCTCATCTTAACCCATACAAAGTTTCATGGCTTAATAAGGGGTAGAAAGTACTTGTAAATTAACAATCTTGGGTAGAGTTCAACATAGGCCCATATGAGGACAATGTTTTATGTGATATAATTCCCATGGATGTATGTCATCTTCTTCTTGGCAGACCTTGGCAGTTTGATAGGAAAACAAAACATGATGGGGAGAAGAACACTTATGTGGTTACAAAAAATGGAGTGTCTTATAATCTCACACCTCTTCAAGAAGGAGATAAGGTTGAGCATGAAGGGCCTAGTGTGATGGTGGTGAAAGAGAAGGAGTTTTTGAAGATCATGCATGAAGGAGTGGGTTTTGCTATTGTCTTTATGGCTGTCTCAAACCAAGCAGCAGCTGATAAGACTGAGATTTCTCGAGAGGTGGAGACCTTGTTGAATAAGTATGAGAATATTGTGGAAAAGGAGTTTCCAAGTGCCTTGCCTCCTATGAGGCCTATTAGCCATCAAATTGACCTCATTCCTAGTGTAAGTTTGCCTAATAAGGCAGCTTATAAAACCCACAACAAAATGAGGAGGTCAAAAGGTAGATTCAAGGATTATTGGATAAGGGGCTGATAAGAGAGAGTTTGAGCCCTTGTGTCATGCCTATTGTTTTGGCACCAAAAAAGGGGGAGAATGGAGGTTATGTGTTGATTAAAGAACCCTCAATAAAATTACAATAAGGTATAGATTTCATATACCAAGGATAGAAGACCTAATGGACAGCCTCGCAGGGGCATGCTACTTTTCAAAAAGTGATCTCAAGAGTGGCTACCATCAGATAAGGATAAGGGAAGGTGATGAATGGAAGACCACTTTCAAGACAAATTAAGGCCTCTATGAGTGGTTGGTGATGCCTTTTGGCTTGTCCAATACCCCTAGCACATTCATGAGACTCATGAATGAGGTGCTCAAGCATTTCATTGGTAAGTTTGTGGCAGTATATCTAGATGATATCCTTGTGTTTAGTAAGACAAAAGATGATCATGTACAACATTTAGACAGAGTTTTCAAAAGGTTAGATGAGGAGAAATTAGTAATCAATCTCAAAAAGTGTGAGTTTTTGAAAGAACTAGTTTACCTTGGATTTGTAGTATCCCAAGGCACTCTAAAGATGGACCCTACCAAAGTTGAGGCCATACTCAATTGGCCAACACCTAGATCAGTGGGAGAAGTGAAAAGCTTTCATGGACTGGCCACTTTCTATAGAAATTTCATCAAAAACTTCAGCCATATATGTGCTCCTATTCTTGACACAATAAAAGGAAAAAAGAGAAATAGGTTTCAATGGACAGAAGCAGCAGCTCAAAGTTTTGAATACCTCAAGTCAAGAGTAGCACAAAGACCCATTCTTGATGTTCCTGACTTTAACAATGTGTTTGTTATTGAATGTGATGCTAGCAATCAAGCAATAGGTGCAGTCCTAAGCCAAGAAGGAAAACCAGTGGCATTCTTTAGTGAAAAACTTAATGATGCTAAGAGAAAATACTCCTCTTATGACCTTGAACTATATGCCTGTTAGATTTAGGACAGACAACTGAGAGGGGGGGTGAATCAGTTGTCCAAAACTTTCTTGTAATTAATCACTTAAATCCTTTTCTTAATTTAGTAGCATAATAATAAATCAATCATGGAAACATAATGCAACAATTTGAGAGCAGAAACACATTAACTCATATGACACCAAGATTTTGTCGTGGAAAACCTGGTTAAGGGAAAAACCACAGGGTGACTAACCCAAGATTGTATTCTCTATTAAAAGATTAGAAAGAACAAAATGGCACATGCCAATTAGGGCTCACTGCCCAAGCACACTGCTCACAAGAGGCCCACTGCCTATAGGAGACACACTGTCTACAAAATAATAAGTATTACATACTTGAACTGAAGGATAGCATCTTCACCATGCTTGAGTATGTTCCATTTAAGCCCAATACTTCTGCTCTACTTTTCTCTCTCCTCCTCTCTACCACACTCTCATCTCTGCAAGATGCCTTTGATATGACTTTACAACTCCTTATTTATACAAGACATCAACTTAGGGATAATCATCCAAGTTGGCATATATTACAAAGCAAATACATAAATACAACATGACTGATTACAAAAGACTTCACATGGATCAACACACTATCAGCCACATAGATCTGAGACTTCAATATTCCTTTAGGAACACACCATTCTTCACATAACATCTTTAATATCCTCTACAAGATGTGTAACTCATCCGGTCAGCCTGACTTGGGAAGAACATCATCATCCGGAAGTAATTCTTCAATTACGAGTTCAATCTTTAATGCGGACCACCAACACGAACTAAACACAATCCAAAAACCACAAGCTTGCCTGAATCACTAGGAACATCCAAACTACTTTTGTTTACTGAAATCATTCTCTTCTTTATCTAGAACCTTAAGAACACAGTTTGTCATCACTGTCATATTGGAATAGATGCTTGCAGAACTTCAGACCACGAACCAATTGGGTTGTCAATTCACATTGACTTCCTAAACACTCCACCAAATCTACAGAATAAGATATTGCATTTCTGGATCTCACTGGACCTATTTGTGTCACTCTGTCACTTCTGAACATCTACCAAAACCAGTTTCACTTAAGTGGCCATAACTTCTTCAGATCTTAATATGGACCTCTGGATTCTTTACTAGATCATCTTAAGACACATATCTACAAACCCTTTAATGCACATCCTCTGATCTTCATCTTAGTTGAGATCTATGTCTTCACTGTTCTTCTCTATTCCTGATAGGACTAATTTCCTTAATATCCTCAGCATACAGCTCATCCATTCCTTATCATCAATGCAATAGGAGTATGTTAACATCAATGACAACACCGGTTAGGCCCATACTTGCAACAATCTCCCCCTTTTTCATTGATGGCAACATATGATGTGAAAAAACTGTTTTAACTATCAAGACAAGAACTTCTCCTCACTGACACAACTCCTCCTATCAAAAACAACCAGTCACATGTCTTTTCTTCCTTTACTGCTCCCCCTTTGATCAGCAACCACTTGTTTTTCACATGTCTTCTCTCACCCTTCAACATCAATGGCAAAGGGCACATACTTGCATCAATTCAGAATCATACTAGCTGCTCCCCCTAAGTAGCAACTTCCCATCATCAATCCAGACCACAAGATATGACTATGAGATCCACCAGACTGATGCACATCAATGCACCTTAATTCAGAACCGAAGAGGTAATAACCCCTAACTTCTCCCTGAGATACTCAAAAGAGTCCTCAGGTAGAGGTTTAGTAAAAATATCTGCAATCTAATCCTTGGAAGGTACAAACTCCAATCTGACTTCATTCTTGTTCACTTGCTCTCTCAAAAAGTGAAACTTTATGGATATATGTTTAGTCTTTGAATGCAACACCAGATTCTTTGATATATTTATTGCACTTGAATTATCACAGAAGATTGTGATAGGTTCTTCATACTCCACTTTGATATCTCTTAGCATTTGCTTCATCCACAATACTTGAGTGCAACTACCTGCTGCTGCAATATATTCTGCTTCTACAGTAGACAGAGATATTGCCTCTTGTTTCTTGCTCAGCCAAGAAACCAATCTCTTCCCCAAAAAGAATGCTCCACCACTGGTACTCTTCCAGTCATCCACATCTCCTGCCCAATCTACATCTGTATATGCATGAAGAGAGAAATCATGATCTCTAGGATACCACAAACCATACTCAATTGTCCCTTTTAGATATCTAAAAATTCTCTTGATTACCATGACATGAGATTCTCTAGGATCAGCTTGGAATCTAGAAACAAGACCAAAAACATTCATAATGTCAGGTCTAGGTTGAGTGAGATGCAATAATCCTCCAATCATTGACCTGTACTTTTTCTGATCAGCCTTAGGAGAGTCATCATCTTTGCTCAATTTATATCCAGTTGCCATGGGAGTACTCATTGGTTTTGAGTCTTCCATCCCAAATTTCTTCAACAATTATTTCACATATTTGCTCTGAGAAATGAAGATTCCTTTCTTCATTTGAGTGATTTGTAGACCCAAGAAGAAATTCATTTCCCTAAACATGGACATCTCAAATTCACTTTTCATTTGATTTGCAAAAGTTTTGCACATACTATCTCTTCCTCCAAAAATGATATCATCAACACACACTTCAACAATCAAGATGTTTTCATGATCAATTTTGAAGTACAAGTTACTGTCAGCAGTACCTTTGTTGAAACCAATCTTCAAAAGATACTTATCCAGTCTTTCATACTAGGCTCTTGGGGCTTGTTTAAGTCCATACAGTGCTTTCTTCAACTTGCAGACCATGTCACCATGATCAGACAATTAAAATCCATCTGGTTGCTCAATATAAACTTCTTCTTCCAAGTCACCATTCAGGAAGGCAGACTTGACATTCATCTGATATACTTTGAAATCCTTGAAGGCAGCAAAGGCAAGAAATAATCTGACTGCTTCAATTCTCGCCACCGAAGCAAAAGTTTCTTCAAAATCAACTCCTTCTACTTGGGAGTAACCCTTGCAGACCAATCTAGCTTTGTTTCTGACTACTTTACCATCTTCATTCAGTTTATTCCAGAAGACCCATTTGGTTCCAATCACATTCTTATTTTTTGGTCTGGGAACAAGATCCCAAGTGTGATTTTTCTCAATTTGCATCAGCTCTTCCTCCATTGCTTTAGTCCAGTTTTCATCATTGCATGTTTCATTTACTGTCTTAGGTTCAATCTTTGAAATCAAAAAATACTCTTCTGAATCTTGAGCAATCCTTCTTCTTGTTTGAACACCTTTGCTTTTGTCGCCTATGATTTGGTCTTCAGAGTGATTCATTTTTACATACCTGGGAATTTTGGGACTTAGTTGCACTTCTATTTCTTGCACAAGTTCATTCTAACTTATCTCTTCTTCCTGATTCGATGGATCAGTTTGAATCTAAATTTCAGAAGGGGCTTGGACTCCTTGGATCAAAACATCATTCTAATCATCTTCATCATATTCATAAAACCTTGAAGGTTTTTCAATACTTTCATCAACCTTCACATTTGTACTTTCTATAATCTTTCTCAATCTCTTGTTATAACACCGATATGCTTTGCTTTGAGTAGAATAACCCAAGAATATTCCTTCATCACTTCTATCATCAAATTTGCCCAGATCTTCATCTCTTTTAATGTAACATTTGCTACCAAAGACTCTGAAATACTTCACAGTGGGAGTGATGCCAAACTAGAGTTCATAAGGAGTCTTACCAGTATTGCTTCTGATTTGAACTCAATTAAGAGTGTAGACTGCAGTGCTTATAGCTTCTCTCCAGTAGATCTAAGGAACATTTGCTTCCATCATCATGGTTCTAGATGCCTCCTAGATGGTCTAGTTCTTTCTCTCCACTACTCCATTCTGCTGTGGTGTCCTTGGAGTAGACAACTATCTTTTTATCCCATGTTTCTCACAGAATTCTATAAACTCACCGGATGTGAATTATCCACCTCTGTCAGACCTTAGACATTTTATGTTCAATCCGGTTTCATTTTCTACCATAGCCTTGAATATTTTGAATTTCTCAAGGGCCTTAGATTTATCTTTGAGAAAAGTTACCCACATCATCTGAGAGTGATCATCAATTAATAACATGAAGTATCTATCACATTGCACACTCCTGATTCTTGCCGGACCACAAAGATCTATATGAACTAAGTCCAATAATCTAGTAGAAGACTGTTCTTTACTTTTGAATGTGACTCTGCTCTACTTACCGAACTGACATTCTTTGCACAAACTATTAGTAGGTTTCACCAGTCTTGGAAGATCTCTTACATCATGAGTGTTGCTTATCCTGATGATATTATCAAAATTCACATGACACATTCTCCTATGCCACAACCAACTCTGATCAATTTGAACAAATAAGAAACTTTTACCAGTACCAACCAAGTGGAAGATATTACCTTTAGTTTGAGTACTGGATGCAATCTCTGTTCTGTAACTTTCAAAGATCCTACATTTTCTATTTTTGAATCGAAGATCATAGCCTCTGTCCACCAACTATCCAACATTGAGAAGATTGTGCTTCAAGCCTTCAACATACAGTACATTACTGGTTTTGTTCTTTCCATCAAAAGAAATAGTTCCTCTGCCTCTGATTCTGCCAGCAGAATTATAACCAAATTTTACCACTCCTCCTTCATACCTTTCCAAATCTATGAACTAATTTTTGTCACCTGTCATATGGTGGGAGCATCCACTATCAATGACCCAATCATCTTTTTCTTCAACTTGGGCAGCCAGAGCCTTTTCTACAATTTTATGATTGACAGATTCAAAGGGTATTAGATCTTCTTCCTTGATGGCAATAAACACCCAGTCACTTCCGGATTTGCTTCCTGTCTCTAATTCATCATCTGTTACTCCATCATCATCATCTTCATGAACATAGTAATATTTCTTTTGGAACCTTGATCTGTTAGGATTTGGCCTTAAAAATCTTTCCGGACATCTTGAGGCAAAATGACCAA